>OU963903.1:4825000-7225000 GCA_902850365.2 Chilo suppressalis
CTAGTTTCTTTGAAACACAAGTTATCGAAAAAAGGGAGACATAGGGAGCATAGAATGAGTAATATTATATTTTATGTATGAAATTCATTTCTGTAGTAATGAATATCAAGGAGAGTCGAGAACGTTTGTATGGAAAAATAAATTGCTCGACTCCCCTCGTAACAAGCGCCCTAACGCTGTCGCAACAAACACTTTATTAAATTAAATAAAACTTTATAGATATTAACGGGATTGTTACCATGTACCTTGTTTTATATGAGTCTCCGATATTTCGGCACTGTTGCAAGCGCCATGATCACGGAGTAACTGAAGTAATTGCGGGTAGATGTTATTGGCAGACATATCGGTCTACCCTCTGACGACGTCTTTTACTGCGCTCGATACTACCACTACCATTGGTCACATTCTCACTATTCACTCGCATTTGTTCCCGGCACACAATACTCACAGTATCAGATCGCGGAACGACACTTTTTTGATTTTTGCGGTTTTTACATAATATACGAACCACTGGATTCCACACACTAGACAATTTAAACCCATCCTCACGATTGAAATTCTTGTGTTTGGTTATTTCAATCGCTTCCCTGATCAATCTTGGTATGTAGTGGCGTTCTGTATGCCATGCCGAAATATCGGAGACTCATAAAAAACAAGGTACATGGTAACAATCCCGTTAATATCTATAAAGTTAGTGACCATGAAAGTTTAAAACAATAAATAAAACTTTGTAAAAAGACTATGTTGCGTTGATATATGATCTACTCCCCCCACATTTCATACTTAGGTGTGTACTTACTGAAATAATCTACGCGCAATGTAGGATTCCGTGATCATGATACAGAAATCAAATACCAAGTAACTGTGGACACAACAGTCCAGGGGGTCAATTGCCTAACTAGATTGCTATGGCTAAAGCTATCACTAACGATTTCGTTTTGTCATTTCTGACCCCCGAAGGTTTTCAAATACCTTACGCTCATTTTCATTAATATTGTTATAACCAATGCAAAAGAAAAATAAAGAGCGCGAGGCATTACAAAACCTTCAGCGGGCAGAAAAAAAATGAAATCGTATGCCATAGCGATAGCCATAGCAATCTTGTTAGGCAATTGCCCGGACGTATCATGCATTGATATGATAGATAGGTACTGACAAAAACCACCCACTCGAATACATGCGAATGTTAGCATTATAATTAATTTTAATCTTAAAACAATACAATCCGTAAAAACAAGATGGTGTTTTTGTATTGAAATCTCAAAACATTTAAATTTTTTACTAAATATATTTTTTATCCGTGCAAAAAAGGACAAGTTTGAGGGACGGTTTGCTATTAAGTAAATATCAAAGAGCCTTTGCTTTTTGCAATTGTTTAATCAAATTAAAAAAAAAACTTTGGCTTACCTTAAATTCACTGTAAAAGCTACTAAAGAATATAGATATTTCTATATAAAGAAAGTGCTTAAGGATAAAACAGAATAGACGGTGTCTGAATCTCTTCGTTGTTAATTAAATATTTAGATGTTTTAAATAGAGATAATATAAGATAGTTAACTTATGTAAGTAAATAAGTGAAGTATCATTAACTACAAATATCTCACCTAATAATCGTTGCCTAATCTAACTTCTAGGTATTATTTTATTGTATTATTAATCTAAACAAAAGATACGTAAGTATTCTCATAGTTAACGATGAACACAGCGAAATGAAAAAAGTCCCAAGTGACTAATTATAAGCCATTCGATTGGCATCGTAAACGTTTGAATTCGCGTGAGCGCCGATGAAAATCGTAACGGTAACACAGCGATATCGCCATTACAACGCAACATAAGAAAAATATAAACACAAAAAAAGCACTAATTCCCAACACTAAAATAATTGAGGCGGCGGATGTTAAAGACCGCCTCGAGGCGCGGCGCTTCCTCATTGGCTGAGACGCTCAAGTAGGCGGAGCTTAGAAGGCGGAGCTCCGCATTTTAGGGTTGTCCGTCGCTCGAGTCTCGTTTATCGATAAGTTTTTACGATTTTAACTCCTTTTTTCCTTGAGTTTCGATATAATTTATGATTTGGAAGTGACAGTTCCGCTCAGCGAGGGGTTTTGGCGGCATATTGCTAGTAATTGATGGATCCGGTTGCTTCTAGAAAGATAATTAAAATTTTACTAGGTATGTATATCGTTTTTGAAAACCGGGATCAACGATTCATTGCGATTGCGTATATATTTTTTAAATACAAGTCATTTTGATACACATTTTACACAGAAGTCTGACTTTTCAAATCAGCAACTAATGGTTACTTTGATTGCCGAATCAGAAGCGACCCTGTCCAATATTTGAACGATGCATCAGATTTTGGCGAGTTTTTTAATTACACATACATATGCAACTATGTGCAATAATCTAGTTAAGAATTATTACTATAGTTTCAGGTAAAATATTACATCAACCTTTATAATTTGTAAGTTACCCGCCTCTGATTTTTTTTGAAATTGAATTGAATCAGATAGTTGTTTAGCCAAATAACGACTTTGATTACCTGAAACTTATAATTGGTCAGCACTGTATTACTCAATAGCGCATAAATTAATATAGGGAAGAGGTAGTTAAATAAGTTATCTCTGTCATGTTAGTTTCTTAGGTTTTCAATGCGTCGAAAGGATGCGAAACTTCAATAAATAAATAAAAACAGTGTATGTAACCCGTTAAAACTTGTTTTATTTAATGAGTGATGTGCGTGAAAATCTAAGAAACTAACACGACACGACAGAGTAAAATGTTTCATCATCATCATCAGCCTATTAATGTCTCCACTGGGGCACAGGCCTTCCCTATGGATGGAATAGGGAGATTGGGCCATGACCCACCACACGGGCCCAGTGCGGATTGGTGGGTGCTAACGACTGCAGATGCAACCGGGACCAACGGCTTAACGTGCCTTCCGAAGAACGGAGGAGCTCGAGATAGTAAATTTTTGGTCACCCATCCAATGACCGACCACTGCGAAAGTTGCTTAACTGCAACAGTTGCGCCATGGAACTCCTCAGGTAAAATGTTTGCGTCTTGTCAATACAAAATCAACAGCCAACGTTTACCAAAAAGGTCTGTCCTGCATTGCATACCGGAAGAGATAAAACGAATTTAATGAAAAATAGTTCCCTATGAATTTCAGAAGAAGACTAAGGAGCTCGATGGCGCAGGTGGTAAGCGCGTTCGGCTGCGATCGTTGAAGTTAATCAACTTTCGCAGTGGTCGATCATTGGATGGGTGGCCAAAAATCTTCTATTTCGAGTTCCTCCGTGCTTCGGAAGGCACGTTAAGCCGTTGGTCCCGGCTGCATCTGCAGTCGTTAGCACCCTGGTGGGTCATGGCCCAATCTCCCTATTCGATCCATAGGGAAGGCCTGTGCCCCAGCAGTGGGGACATTAATAGGCTGATGATGATGATGATGATGATGATGAATTTCAGAAGAAGCACTCAGAAATATAATATGACACCCAAGTAAGTATGTAGGTATGTAAAATGTTCGGAATTAGATAGCGCAGTGGTTAGGCACTAGAAGTTTTGCAAGGGATAGCTGACTAAGGCCCGTATTATAGAAAGATTATCAGTAATTGACCTAGTCTTGAGCATAGTTAGAAAGGGATGCCGCTATATATAGCACATAGTGACATCCCTTTCTAACTGTGCTCAAGTAAAGATCAACACTTAGTTGTCATTCTGTAATACGGGCCTTAAATTAATTCTAAGGGCACGATTTCTCCTTGCGTAAATATGGCCTACAGGTACCTAGGGTGACCATTTAAAATTTTAAAAGCCTTGACAAAAATCCTGACTTTACCTAAAAGTCCGGTAAGCTTTCAGTCACCTAATGGAAACATTACTCACTTAGTTACAGTGGTATGGTGTGGCATTGTATGGTTTGACGACCTCCGTGGCCGAGCGGTTTGTACGCCGGGTTTCATGGTGTAGCCGATTCGAGAGGTCCCTGGTTCGAATTCCGGTGGGGGCAGATGTTTGTGTGACGAATACGAGCATTTGTACTCCAGTCATGGATGCTTAATATGTATTTCTATATAAATATACTTATATATGTACAGGATATGTATTCTATCAGTTACCCTGGTATCCCATAGCACAACCCTTTTAGTGTTTACTTTGGGGTTAGGCTAATTGGTGTGAGTGTTGGAAATATTTATTCATTTATTCATCTAGGCCATGTAGCAGGCGCTCGCATTACAAAAAACTCCGGACAAATTAAAGAGCCGGAGAAAGTCCAGTTTACAGTCTTAAAGTCCTGACTAATTCAAACTAATGGTAACACTAGTTCCGGGTGCATTAGTCGTAATCGAAGCGTAGCAAAAACCTGCACCCACGAATGCTCGTAAAATCAATGGGAGTGACGATTTATGATATATTTTTGCTGTGCGATCAACAATATGTGCCGTAGACAATGAAAGGTGAAAGCTTGTGACCCCAGTACTTAGTAGTTTCCTCAACAAATAAATTTTCTCGAAAAATTCAACATACGTATCTATTCTTTTTAAAATACATCAGTACCCCTAGCACGAACCATTATCGAATTCGAATAGTTTGCAAACCGAAATTTCAATGTCAAATTTTGTATGGAAACTTGAACAGCAGCGGCACAAAGTACGTAGCGAGAACTAAAAATCAGTACACATTTGACAATGACATTTCGGACTCGCAAACGATACGATACGAATTCGATATTGGTTCGTGCTAGGGGTAGGTACAGATCAAATATGGGGAAAGTTTCAAAATATAAAATTTCAATAAAATAATTTCGTAGTAAATACTTATCAAGATACTTGTTTTGTTTTGCATTCATACATTTGATATACAAATGAACGTGGTAGTAATTAAAGTTATGAGGTAGGTAGGTAAGACCAGCCGCCACAGTGCTTATAGCATAGTATATATATAAGCTTTTGGACTTTTTAGCGGGATCGGGAAGCGTCACTTTAGCAGTTTTGTTTTTCTTGTTAAAAATTGTGTTGTGGCAGATGTTAGTGTCTAATAATGGTGGATTATTAACCACTAAGTGTTCGGGATCATGCACAAGTGTTGGCAAGTGAAACAAAATAGCGGAAAGTGTCTTTCGACGTTCCCTCAAGTAGTCCACGGGGAGGTTCCAGTAAATCCCCACACATTTATTGAAACATAGGGAAAGGGGGATTGACTTGACTGCCACTTACTTTGACTTGATTTATTACTTTGACCACGAGTGCTATAGAATTTGTAAACATTTTAACACTTGACATTGGCTAAATGCACAAGCCGTGTGAAGCCATTTAGGAGAAAAAATAAGCCTAATATTCTGTGCTTATAGTCTGAAGGTATTCAAGTGGGTAGGTTATTTTTTTTCTGTGACAATTTAATTTCTGGAATAAATATAAAATTATAAATGGAAAATTAAACATAAATAAGCACGTTATTTTATAATGTACTAAACTGCTGCGATAAAAAAAATAACTTGGCGACACTTAAGATATACGTAACATAGGTTGAGTGCTCTCCATGCCCAAAAGCGGATAAAGTTCAAGGAAAACAGCAAATGGATACTTCAGAGTCTAAAAATAAAGCCCACAACTTTTGGTTTGACTGATGAGGTCTTACTTAATAAACGGCATTGAATTACATCGCACCAAAAATATGTTATCATTTTTGACTTTAAGTATATCAGCAGTTGTATAATAACCTATTGGAGTTTTTCTTTAAATAGATTTTTGAACTATTTTAATTTTAATCTAACTTTCAAGAGGATTTTTTTTAGTTTAGTATAACTTTCAAGAATAGGTTTGTGTTGTTGGTAGGTAGGTACGTGTTTATTTATTACCGTTCAACTATTATTAAACGAAAATAGGTCAAAAGATAAAATAGGTAGTTATTAATTGGTATTTTTTATTATAATATTTTACAGTATTAATTTAATTGATAATGATATAAATGTTTGCCATCATGCTTTTGGATGTCAGACTTAACAGTGGGTATTTGTAGACGTCAATGGGTGTACTTTCCTACCTATGACTGATCCCAGGGAAAAAACATTGAAAAGATCTGCTATTTGATTATTTTGCAAATAATTTTACTAATAGAAATGAAGCAAAACGCAATTTGTCTTTGCTGGACAACAAGGAGTCCAACAAAATAAATCTCCCATCAGCCTTACATACAATCAATCGTAATGTGCCTATGACAATGAAACACGGCGCTTAGACAATAAAAAAAAACAAGCAAAAAAACATGGCGCCAAG
This sequence comes from Chilo suppressalis, assembly GCA_902850365.2. Taxonomy (NCBI): domain Eukaryota; kingdom Metazoa; phylum Arthropoda; class Insecta; order Lepidoptera; family Crambidae; genus Chilo; species Chilo suppressalis. The sequence continues at coordinate 4,831,279 of OU963903.1, forward strand.
TAAGTAGCTGCGCGCGAACGCGTCATCGCAATCCGATTGCACGGAAACGGTGCGCTCTCAACTCCCACAACTACGGCGATTCGAACCTATCCAAAGCGTCCGTATTACCGCGACCGGTCACCGACTATTGACCGGGACGGGTACCAGTTGCAATGCCGCTACCAAAGCAGCATGACACCGGAGGTGTCGGTTGTTACGTTAAAGGCGGGATGTACGCGCGGCGGTCTCGCAATGCAGTTGGCGCGTATCTACCAGGCGAGCATGAGAGTGTAGGAGGTGTGGTTTCACTCTTACCGGTGGGGTACTGCCAGAGGGGTGCGGGGGGCGCGGCGGATGGCGCGGGCCACGCTAGGGGCGTGGGGCGGTCGTCGCAGAGCACGTTCGCCACGCCGACCGTCATGGCCGCCTGCGCCGCGTCTGCGGGATGACAACAGTATGACGTCGCGCCTGCAACGAGTAACACGTGCGGCGCACATGTTTTTGAATGTGTTAATTGAATACGTTATTAACATGCACGTTGAAGTATGAAGGAGAATGGTCGTTTCACTATGAGAGTTGGGCTAAATATTTTTTTTTCATTGCGTCTTATTGGAATAAGTGTTAAACAATAGGGTTCTCGTCACGACATTTCACAATTACAGGATGCTTCCACTGATTGCAAGAAATTCCTATATATACTTAATGACGTTTGCTGTTAATGGGAAAATCTCTATCAATAAAATAGCCGCATTATTTTACTGTCATGAAATATGTATGAATAAATAATGTAGCTACCTGGTATTCCCTTAATTCTATTTCAGTTTTGATAATTTATGTTCTCAAGGTTGCTGTTGATTACTTCTAGTGTAACTAACAGCTTTAGCGGGACCTAACTCACAATTACACCCAATTACTTATGTTGTAATAAATCTTACCATGACATAGTTACTCAGGTTTATAAGAGCTTTTAATAAGTTTCTTTTTATATCATTAAAAAGTAAATACTGAGATGAAAACTTACAAGTCTGTCATTATCTAAGTAGATATTTCGAACTATGAAAGCCAAAAATCTAAGAAAATCCTACAATATCAATTGTATAGACGATTAACTGCTGAAAAAATCTTAAGTAAAGTCACTAATATCAGGAGATCTGAACATTGGATTGGTATTTACTAATAGAAGTTGAATATAAAAAATGTAGGACTATAAAAAATATAGTCATCCTATCCCACGAAGATTCACAGCTATCAGGAGTCCAGTTTAAATTGGTTATGAACCAACAACCGGTTATAAGTCAGCGGGTTAATTTAAATTGTAATTTATTAAGTTCGTTAAATAACAGCCGATGATCCGTTTCGACCGTTGAATGAGAAAAAAAAGCTTAGGTAGTCTAGTCTCTAACGAGCGAATGTGCAACTAATGCTAATTAATGCCACCAGCATTAAGTAGATATTATCTTTTTCTCAAACATGCTAGGAAATTTGAGTATTATTAAGACAAGCTTTTTCGAGATAAATCTAAATTGCTGTACAGCCAAATACACGCGAGCAGCGGTCGGCAAAAGTTGTATGAAAATCCATATCTGTCGTGGTTTCGCGGCCAAATAAATTACATAGTAAACTCATATCTGTCGAGTAATTTAAAAATGGAAAGAACTTTTACTCCGAAACGTGGCAACCAAGGAGTAACTTATCAAAGGTTTCATTTAAATTTCGAACTGGCTTGCGAACAGAAAGCTGTTTATTGTCAAAAAAACAGATGACCAAGGGACTAACTTATCAAAGGTTTCGTTTAAATTTCGAACTGGCTTGCGAATAGAAAGCTGTTTATTGATAAAAAAACAAATGAACACTTTAACGCGGGAAAAAATATTGTTGTTCGTCATTTGAATTTTTAAAAGAAATTGCGTTTCAAGTTAAATGTTCTGCCTAGGTACAATGTTTGCGCGTTCGTCCTTCATCAATGGCTCTTTTGCTAGCCGCTGCAGATATGTCTATTAACAAGTTTGCATTTACAACTATCTGCCTATACAAATACTATAGTATTTTGGAAAAGAGTATTTTGTAACAGTAAACTACTACAGTGTAAACATTATAAAAACCTACTCAAATCTTTCATTCTAATGTATCCAGCTAAGTTTAATAAGATGTAAAATCAAGAACAGGTCAAGTTATCCAAAACTTTGAATTTTGTCCAACTGACTCTTCTTATCTTGCTTCATTAAGGATTCCCGATTATGATTATTTCTATTTCCAGTTTTAATTTTGGCTTCTTTTTAATTTCAACGAAATTAATTTCATTATTTATTGTCAAAATATCAGCCAGTTATTCAACTGGCACACACCTAATGGCAATGTTAATGTTATATCTGCTTTGTTTTGTTTTACTCGATGAACTAAGAAATTCACAAGGTGACAAAATGATAATAAAATGGTGTCGATTCTGGCAGGGTTCTAAACCCAAACTTAAATTTGACAACAATATATCCTTGTCATTCTCTATACAGAATGAAAAGAAGAGACTGACGATAAATTTAGTTTAGAAATTAGAGAATCGTGCCAGAATCGACACCAGTTTCAAGGAATACATAGTTCAGCACTTCTTGATATCGCCGTAGCAAATAATAACTTGACAACTTGTGGTGTTCGGGAACAGTTTTACGGTGTCGATTCTGGCTGGGTTCTAAGCCCAAACTTAAATTTGACAATGTATCGTTGTCATTCTCTAAACAGAATGAAAAGAAGAGACTGACGTTAAATTTAGTTTTAAGTTTAGAGAATCATGCCAGCATAGACACCAATTTCGAGGAATACATAGTTCAGCACTTCTTGATATCGCCGTAGCAAATAATAACTTGACAACTTGTGGTGTTGGGGAACAGTGTTACGGTGTCGATTCTGGCTGGGTTCTAAGCCCAAACTTAAATTTGACAATGTATCGTTGTCATTCTCTAAACAGAATGAAAAGAAGAGACAGACGTTAAATTTAGTTTTAAGTTTAGAGAATCATGCCAGCATAGACACCAATTTCGAGGAATACATAGTTCAGCACTTCTTGATATCGCCGTAGCAAATAATAACTTGACAACTTGTGGTGTTGGGGAACAGTGTTACGGTGTCGATTCTGGCTGGGTTCTAAGCCCAAACTTAAATTTAACAATGTATCGTTGTCATTCTCTAAACAGAATGAAAAGAAGAGACTAACGTTAAATTTAGTTTTAAGTTTAGAGAATCATGCCAGCATAGACACCAATTTCGAGGAATACATAGTTCAGCACTTCTTGATATCGCCGTAGCAAATAATAACTTGACAACTTGTGGTGTTCGGGAACAGTGTTACGGTGTCGATTCTGGCTGGGTTCTAAGCCCAAACTTAAATTTGACAATGTATCGTTGTCATTCTCTATACAGAATGAAAAGAAGAGATTAACGTTAAATTTAGTTTTAAGTTTAGAGAATCATGCCAGCATAGACACCAATTTCGAGGAATACATAGTTCAGCACTTCTTGATATCGCCGTAGCAAATAATAACTTGACAACTTGTGGTGTTGGGGAACAGTGTTACGGTGTCGATTCTGGCTGGGTTCTAAGCCCAAACTTAAATTTGACAATGTATCGTTGTCATTCTCTATACAGAATGAAAAGAAGAGACTGACGATAAATTTAGTTTTAAAATTAGAGAATCGTGCCAGAATCTACACCAGTTTCGAGGAATACATAGTTCAGTACTTCTTGATATCGCCGTAGCAAATAATAACTTGACAACTTGTGGTGTTGGGGAACAGTTTTACGGGAGTGTAAATTATATGGAAGCTTTTTATCTTCACCTAAAATTATCAAAGTTCAGGTATTACTTTAAGATAAATCTGTCTGTCGTTTCAAAAACTTCTTGGTTACAAGATAATCAATGTTTACAAAATTAATTCTATGGAATAATTCTCTCTGGATGGAATTATCAAAAAATCGTAGATTTGACTTCTGTGCCTGGCTTTTGCAGTAGTAAGCAGCGCACGGTGGTTAATATCCTGTTCTTCTTTTTGGGATTCTGTTCTTAGGAAAGGCCTGCACTCTCTCAGTGGAGAATTAATAGGCTGATGAAGATATAGCCACAAGATTGGTATCCCAATCATTTACAACACGACAATGGTTTCAAAAGATATGTAATGGTATATCTCTATTTATGCTATTTTTAAAATTAGGTGTTTACTAGCATAGTTAATAATTGTATTTACTAACAACATGTTTTATTTCTGTATATATGATAGACTTAAAGGTATTTTATCTATGGGCCTATGTAGCCTGATTATAAATAAATAAATGAAAAACAATGCTGGGCTGTTTTTTTTTAGACCAAAGTTATGCTCAATCCTAACTAATTCAGTAATTGAATCGCGATGACTTAAGCGAAGTAGGTAAAACTATAAAAAATATTGAATACATTTTGGTCAGAAATGAATAAGCTGTGTGATTTGCATAGAATTTTTGTTTATATTTAAATATCAATAATTTTAATTTTCCCAGTAAAACAAAAATATCAGCATTATTATAAAATGTGTATGTAGATATTATTTTTTATTTACGTATACTCTCGAAATATCGTAAGCTATACATAATCAAAAATTCTAACCGTTGTCTAATTAAAATATGGAAAAAAAAAACTAATTAAAGAGACACCATTAAAATCGAATTCGACACCGCGCGAGAACGTACAGTTTGAACGGCTCATTAATTTCATCGAATTTGCATAAAAATCCAAAAATAAAACACAGGAAGTTTTCAAATAAAACAAAAAGCAAACTAAACGCAACTAAATAAAAAAATATATAACGGTTATTTCTCACGAAACAAATTCCCACAATGAGATGTAATATCGGAGCGGCAGTGGCGCGAGGAGGCAAAAAGAGGATTACGAAAGGAAGCACGTGCTGGTACTTCTCTCTCATTCCTACATAGCGCGCTGTCGCTTTTGTGGTTAAATAATGCCTAGAGCAGTGCATGAATGCAGAGAGTGAACTTTGCAAACAACAGAACTAAAACAGGTTCAGGATTTAGTAGAAGCCAAATTATTTGATTTACCCAAACGATAATTTAACAGATCATTCGGACTAAGCTGAAATATTTTTATTCTCTTAAACTTTGTTAACAAAAATCCATCATAACTGATATTTTTATTTCACTGATACTTCTGCACCAGTATTATACTGTGTACGCTATCAGTTGACCTTCACCGCAGCGTCCCACTCTGCCTATAGCATTCCAACTATATGTCTGTCTCGCTCGCTCTTACGACTAGACGCTCCGCAACACGCCGCTACACCTCTTCGAGCCCGCTGATAGCCTAGTATCACGCGCGCTGAAGAAAAGGGTTTATCCGACGCCGAATGACCCGGATGCACCTAGGATTTTCCGCGAGAGCTTTGCTAGTTTTTCCGTGAAAAACTTGGCTGCCTGCCAGCAAGCTGAAAAGCTAATAAAATTAATTTCACTGAAATGCCGTTAATTTAACTCGATAATATCGGTTCAATTTACCGTGGAGTGCAGTTTTTATTAGAATCGATATTTATTTATAAAGCGGTTGTTAGGTTTTGCTATTTTCATTGCGTTCTAGAAATGTAGGTTAGCTATAGCAACGGCCCTAATAGTCGTTTTTAAAATAAGCACGTAGCATAGCTTGGTCAGCGTAGTGAAGCGTGGTGGAGTAGATTGACGTTTTGTCAGCTGAGCTAGCTCGCAACCGGTATTTAATGGATAAGCATCGGTTGGAGAAACAGGACTTCTGATCTTACAGCCACGATTAGAATAAATGCATAGCTAGGTGTTTCTTGTTACGTCTACATACATATAAAAACTATAACATCAGGTACTTACGTATTAAATAATGTTTTTAGAGATAGCTTGGCTTAGTAAGTATAGAATGTATGTCAAAGATTTGGCATATATTTTTACGTTCAACAAACTATTTTTGAATATTGATCACATTAGCGAACTGTAGTGTAGTGTGTTTATTTTAGCCTCTAAACAGGTTAGGTTAGGTTAGGTTAGGTTACCTGACTGTTAAAATAAAATCAAATTACAATATTGCAACTAGACAAACCCAAAACCTCTATAAATTAATGTTGGTAATAAAATAAAACTTATCTATTTAAGTAGTGCGAATTCATTATTTACAAGTAGTTTTTGGTTTAGTTATGCGCACACACACCATGAAACATTGTATGACAAGTAAAGCCATTATTTATAATTATAATTGTAATGTAAATAAATGTCAACACGCATTTGGTAATAGCAAAGTCAACAATATTCTTTTTATACAAACAACTTCAGAGGGGGCGTTGGATGGCAAAGCAAGGCAACCCTCTAATTTTGCCCCTTCAATTCGTGGAACAGTTTAAAATATACTTAAACACGAACGTTTAGGAACTAAAATTATTTGACGAGCCTCTGGAGGGTCCAATTTATTATTTCGATAAAATTTCAGGCATGCATTTGCGAAATTGAAATTTTTATTTGTTCACTTACACTATTAGTAACAAATGTTGCTGCGAATGTCAGATATAATGTAAGAAAACATGCATGTACTAGTTATATGTAAATCAATTCTGAATACAGTAAAAATATCTATAAATATAGGTCACTTTTTAACACATAATCATTGGGCACTTTCTTTAAAATCTTGTAAAGAGGCCTAATGGAACTTAAAATTAAGGTCCAGTGGGTACAGTTGCAGTAGGATCTAATCTTGAAGGTCCAATGGGCACCAAAATAGAGGTCCAATGGGCACAGTGAATATAACATTTTTAAGAAGGTCCAATGGGCCATAGAAATATAGTCCAATGAGCACTTTTTGCTTTCGGGTCGAATATTGAGGGTCCAATGGGTACTAGACCAGCTAACCAGACTATCAATATTAGCTGTCATGTAGGTACTGTAATTTATTTGTCGCGAGGAACAAAATTTTGTATCACAAATCTTTTTACCCAATTTCGAGGATGGAAACCTCGAAATGCACGTGCGCAAATTCGCAATGAGAAAACAAACATCCTTGGACTACAGTATTTTCGTCATTTATATGAAACGTAACACAAAATCCTTATAAGCAAAAACAAAAAAAAACTACAAACAATGTTTCATTTTTATTTTTGGCATCATCACCGAGAAGTCTGTGTGCCTTATCTACCGTTCGCTTGCTAACGTCTAGAGAGCCACAATATACACAATCGAGTTTCAACCTTATTCCCTGGTTATAAATGTTATTTTGCAATGATCGTTGCCGCCGATCTTAGTCGAATGGTCGGATAGAACCGTCTCGGCGAGTACCAGGCGAGCATAATCTGGCGGGAGTTCACTCGACCCTCCGAGACTCGCTTGGCTGCGAGCTACGGGGGTCGCCCTCCGCGTGTGAGGGACGTGAATTTCTCGTGCCTAGGGTTCCCAACAATCTTTTACGATAGTTCTAAATAATTTCAATCTGCCTCATCAAGTACATACGCAAAATATTTTTAGTATGCCATTTCCAAAGGCCAATTACGAGTGAACAACAGCTTAGTACGGACATTTTCGGCGATTCACCTGAATAAATTGTGGCAACAACTTCAGCAGTGTATACGCGTTGTAACTCATCTTGATACATAATAAATCTTTATTTTAAATATCAACACATGAAATAAAATAGTTCCAACCAATTATCATCATCAGTCTATTAATGTCCTCACTGCTGGGGCACAGGCCTTCCCTATGGATGGAATAGAGAGATTGGGCCATGACCCACCACGCGAGCCCAGTGCGGATTGGTGGGTGCTAACGACTGCAAATGCAGCCGGGACCAACGGCTTAACGTGTCTTCCGAAGCACGGAGGAGCTCGAGATAGTAAATTTTTGGTCACCCATCCAATGACCGACCACTGCAACTTTCGTAGCTTAAATTCAACGATCGCAGCCGAACGCGCTAGCCACCTGCGCCATCGAGCTCCTCCAATTATCAAACACATTATTCTCATGGAGGAATGTGAGATTTTGCATAAAAAAAATATGTAAGAAATGCACAAACTGAAATAATGCTTTCAATAAAAATGATGACAATAGATAATGCTTACATATAGTGCTTATTATTATTATTATTGTATATAAGACAATGATTTATAGAAGTGGACATACTCTTTGCCAGAACAGATCACCTGTTTTAATTATTAAGTAATACAGCAAACAAAAAGTACATGTTATGTGTATTGCACGCCTCACAACGCGTAAGCGTGTGGGAGTGCTTTACTCTCGATAGGCCGCTATGTGACGATTGTACAATATAAAATCGCTCTTATCTCCCAAGTTAGACACTAAATCAATAAAAATGGGTGTTTTTAAAACTAGACATATTAAATTATAAAGTCAGCGTATTTTTTCATTTATTTTTTAGTATATATAACAACAAAAATGTAGTTAAAAAAATATTAATACTGCTGTCCGTTGGTCTGTGCACTTGTTTGTCTGCACGTTCTAGAAAAATATACGCAATTAATTGTAATAAATCCTTTTGAATTGATTTCCACTTATACTGAGGATTAACCCTTTTTCCTATCATGATTGAACTGATAACCGTTTTAAAGATATTAATGAAATTCAATGGAATTTATTTACTGGGTTTTTATTTCGTGAATGTGAGGCGTGCACTTTATAATTATATTTTCTATTAGTATTACAAAATAACGAGTTCTAAATATTTTTTTAGTTTTCTTATATATATGTAATCAATTTATTTTACAATTACACTTGATACCCTATTTTTCTAAATTAGAACTGTACCCCTAGCACGAACCAATATCGAATTCGTATCGTTTGCGAGTCCGAAATGTCATTGTCAAATGTGTACTGATTTTTAGTTCTCGTTATACCTACTTTGTGCCGCTGATGTTCAAGTTTCCATACAAAATTTGACATTGACATTTCGGTTTGCAAACTATTCGAATTCGATAATGGTTCGTGCTAGAGGTACTGTTCAGGGTTTGCTAAGTAACTAAAAATATTTTATGACTAATCCTACGCTGTTCCTATATGTTTATTTATACGCATACGGGAATGTCGGGAAATAGTGTGAAATTTCACACGTCGCTATTTAGTTTTAAAGAATTTAAAAAAAATATATGTTGACATATGAACACCCCTAAAGAAAATATAACTAGAAAAAAACCCTGACCGAAAAAACCGCGGCCCTGATGGCCGCGTCGAAATTCCTCTAGCCATTCTTAAGCTGCAAGGCGGCGCCATCTCTTCTGCATTCGACCGGATAGCGAAGGGTGCGGGTTCGAGTCCCGTCTGCTGCCTGGTCCGCGTGGATTGCATTTTTTTTAGTTATATTTTCTTTAGATTTACACATCAAGCAGTTACAGGCTTAAAAAATAAAAATTATAAATATGAAGACCTTTTTTTCTGCCAAGGGAAATGCCTTCGCATACCACCCTATCACGTGGGGACAGGGTGGTTATGTGGGACTTGAACCTACTAAAACCACCTGGGTGTCCCTTTGCCGCTTTGCGACGTACTCCGAGTTCATTTAAAAATACTTCTACCGGAACCGCCGCCGGACATATGAAGCCCTACCTTTACCTACCTAATGTCAATTCGCTTGAATTCTTATTTTTGGGAAACAGCAAAACACAATGCAAGTGGTACTTTCTGAAATTACCAAAAGTAGATCCGTATCAAAAGTTGTATAACCTAAATATATAATTATTAAATTATGATCTGATGAATTATTAATTTATTTAAATGTAGTAGGTACGTCTACACAACACAGTTACTTATTATTATCTTATATATAAAATTCTCGTGTCACAATTTTAGTTACCATACTCCTCCGAAACGGCTTGACCGATTTTTATGAAATTTTATATGCACATTCACTAGATCTGAGAATCGGCTACTATTTATTTTTCATACCCCTAAGTGATAAGGGTTGTCCACCTCTAACATTTAATTTTTATATTTTGAACAAAATTTTATTTCTTTATAATGTGGCATTAAAAAATTCATACAACCCAAAATTTCATCCTTCTACCACCAGCCCCTATTTTTATGGCGGTACGAAGTTCGCTGGGTCAGCTAGTGATATATATATCACAGTTATTTCATTACTTCGTAAGGCGTAAGACGAAGTGCCAACTGTAGTATGTAATAAATATTTGTTGGAATTATAACTTATACAAACTTTTAAGTAATGAAAAGATCGTATTACCACAGGTATTACTTCATAATAGTAATTTATGTTATTTACGGAATTGTTACCATGTAACAAGCACTGTTCCGGCACTGTCGCAAGCGCCATGAGAACGAACTTTTTGATCATGGCACTTGTAACAGTGCCGAAACATCGGAAACTCGTTAAAACAAGATACATGGTAACAATCCCGTAAATAACATAAATTATTATAATGTTAGTGACCATGAAAGTCTAAAACAAGGTATTACCTCGATTTTATTAAAATGAAAGTTATATATATCACGTTTATGAATACCTCTTCATTATTAAAAATTAGAACTTATAGGTCCTTAACTTATAAGACCGCCCATTGAGTCACTATGTATGAACATAATTTAATTTTAACATATTTTATGTACTGTACTGTAGTGTTTACTATAAAGAATTGTGTATTGTATTGTAATAAAAAGATCGTATTACTTCAGTAAGAATCTGTTTTATGAAAATAAAAGTATTATTATGTTTATGAATACCACTTCGTTACTAAAATCAGCAAAAATAATGTGAGATACCAAATTTTCTTACTAGATTCTCATCTTCTAAATCTGCGAATCTGTTATCGTATATCGATAACAATGGTAAGGACAGTTCTGCAGTAACCCTGAGGGAGGGCGCCACGCCAAATTGCAGTGTCAGGGTTGACACGGATACAGAAATTTTGACATCTACGGATGCGGACACGGATTTTAGGATATATAAACACATTTAAATTTTAGGTTCATAAATAAATGTAAACTTGTTGTAATCATATTAATTTCGAGAACAAAACTAAAACAGCTTTCAGTTAGTTACACCTGTTTCCATCAGTATGTCAACAAAGCATAGACATATTTTTAATTTATTAATACGTTAAGAAGGTGCAATAGTTTTTAGTAAGCTAGCAACCCTAAACGCCAATGCCGGACTCAAATAGAATGTAACATTGGAATGACGGGCTCGGGGGATGCACAACCGGCCGCGATTTTGAAGCCAATTGTGGTAAGGTCAAGCAGGTAATTAAACTTCCTTCTGAGACTGCATTTGTCTTTTGTAAATATATTTTTCGAACACGATACATCTCTACTCGTGTTTATGTTCATCATCAATTCAGTTGTGTATACATTTTACGAAAAAATAAATGCACTCCACCCTAATATTTTAATCAGGTGCAATAGTTCGCAGTAAGCTAGCAACCCTAAACGTTAATGCCGGACTCAAATAGAATGTAACATCGGAATGACGGGCTCGGGGGATGCATAACGGCCGCGATCGATTCTGAAGCCAATTGTGTTAAGGTCAGGCAGGGGCTTAAACTTCCTTCTGAGACTGCAGTTTTATTTTATAAATATATTTTTCGAACACGATACATCTTTACTCGTATTTATCTTCATCATCAATTGAGTTGTGTTATAAATTTTACGAAAAAATAAATGCACTCCACCCTAATATTTTAATCAGGTGCAATAGTTCGCAGTAAGCTAGCAACCCAAACGTCAATGCCGGACTCAAATAGAATGTAACATCGGAATGACGGGCTCGGGGGATGCACAACGGCCGCGATCGATTCTGAAGCCAATTGTGTTAAGGTCAGGCAGGGGCTTAAACTTCCTTCTGGGACTGCAGTTTTATTTTATAAATATATTTTTCGAACACGATACATCTCTACTCGTATTTATCTTCATCATCAATTGAGTTGTGTATACATTTTACGAAAAAATAAATGCACTTCACCCTAATATTTTAATCAGGTGCAATAGTTCGCAGTAAGCTAGCAACCCTAAACGCCATTGCCGGACTCAAATAGAATGTAACATCGGAATGACGGGCTCGGGGGATGCACAACCGGCCGCGATCGATTCTGAAACCAATCGTGGTAAGGTCAAGCAGGGGCTTAAACTTCCTTCTGAGACTGCTACTATTATTCTACTTTTATTTTAATTGATGATGAAGATAAATACGAGTAGAGATGTATCGTGTTCGAAAAATATATTTATAAAATTTGAGTTGTGTATAAATTTTACGAAAAAATTAATGCACTCCAACAAATATTTTAATCAGGTGCACTAGTTGGCAGTTAGCTAGCAACCCTAAACACCAGTGCCGGACTCAAATAGAATGTAACATCGGAATGACGTGTTCGGGGGATGCACAAACGGCCCCGATCGATTCTGGAGCCGATTGTGGTAGGGTCGGCTGGGGCCACGCAGGGGCTTAGATTTCCTTCTGAGACTGCAGTTTTCTTTTGTTATTTTTCGAACACGATACATCTCTACTCGTATATCTTCATCATTAATTGAGCTGTGTATAAAATTTACTCAAAAATAAATACTTACACCTATTAGCCTACCCACTAGGTAGATGATACTCTTTTGTACTGAACCATGCCTACATACATAAAGAGAAATTGCATATTCAAAATATAATGATAGTTAGTAATAGAATTTAAAATAACAGTGTAACGAAGAGTTATTTTAACAAATTTATGTTCAATTTTGGCTGGATAAAACATACGATAAGCTGTAAGAAACACAATAGTAGAGTAGTGCTTGCTTCGATCAAAATTAAATTCGGTACTATAACTGTATTTATAAAAAAGCACATTGAGTGTTACTCCATACAATCTTAATTCAAAACAAATTAAAAATCTTATGAACTTGGTTTGATTTTTAACTTTTCCAAGCAATAACACGTTGAATCTAAGCTTTACTAATTGACATAGACCAACTTTGTTTAATACTAGCGGCCCGCCCTCGCTTCGATTCGGTGTAGAGCTGAAGTGTAGACTACAGTTTTTGTTCTCAAGCTTGTATTATAAACAATGACATTCATCTATGATTCTTCTTATACCTGCATGCAAAGTCTCAGCCCGATCGGTTTAAAATATTATCCCCTTGGGGGTAGAATTGATCAAAATTCTTTTTTAGCGGATGCCTACGTCATAACATCTACCTACATGCCAAATTTTAGCCCGATCCGTCCAGTGGTTTGGGCTGTGCGTTGACAGATCACTATATCCTTTGAGTTTTATATATATAGATTTCATTACTCTTAGGCGTTAATGTGTTACCAATTGTGAAGATATTAATCATTCCATGTTTCGTCAAAATACTGCTGTAAATGTGCATTGTCTTGACGACATCATCATATATTCAAGTGCTTATTAATTTTTTACAGATTTTGTTTTACCACAATGAATAAATCAATCATCAATATTTAATTTCCAGACAAGTAAACTTGTTATTGCAGCGTACTCGCACTTATGTTAATTTATGCACTTTGCAACGATTATTTAATGTTTCTTAGAAGCGATCCCAATCAACAATGATTAGCACATAATGGCGTATGGCGTCCAGTAGACTTTCGCGGAATTTCAATGAGACCTTGCCAAAGGAGGGACGGAACGCACAATAAAGGATCTACTTTATCATGCAATAATCTTTATGTGCACTCAAATAGCTTCATATAAAATATATTGCCCTGGAATATCACATAATCATCATTAGATGGCAATTTTTTTATAGATGGCAATATTTCATTTTAAATTAGTAGGGTTTTATATTACTTGCTATATAGTGTATGTTGAAAGGAAATCATTTGACATGTAAAGTTATAAATTATTGTTAATTTTCAAAATATTTATGCAGAAATTTAACGGCTTAAGCATCTTTTTTTTATATTTTATCGCTCTAGTTTAATTAAGTAGTATAATTTATATAAAATAGTTTTATAATTGGGATGAAAAATAGACAAACATTAGTTGTGTTTGTCTATTTTTCATTTTTGTTGCAGTTATTTCCTCGAATCGTTTGGAGAAACTGCATAATTTTGCTACGGCCACACTATTGCACTATCGCCAACATTTGCCGTTTTCTCGACGCAGTCTAACCAAGTAGTAGTCACATTAATCACATCGTCACAATCATCATCATCATCATCAACAGCCTATCTTAGTCCACTGCTGGACATAGGCCTCTCCAAATGCACGCCACTCAGATCGATCTTGGTTCGTTTGATTGATCGTCATAATAGTCATATTAAAATAAAGAATAGTCCAAGTAATGTGACTATTGCTTGGCCCCACAGAACACAGAAAGAGGTTGAAAGGGTGATCATAGACCTTTATACGGGAACTGATGTCGCCGGCTCGCCCTCACTACACTTCCACCTAATAAACAATAGCCAATCAAATGACGCGACATCAAACAATCGAACCAATCAGCGCTCACACCCAAGATCAACGACGCAATCAGAACCAAGTTTTGGTCAAGTCATCATGTAGTGCGCTTGTCTCGCCCACAAGGCCCTACAAACCTCTGTCTGTGTTCTGTGCTTTGCCCGACTTGTCATGAAAACGGAAAATTTTCATAGTGTGGCCGCAGCATTATGCAAATCTCTTATCAAAATCTTCTCCCACAGGTCAGACTTAGCCTAGTGTGGGGGCTAGAACTCTGTAAAATTGTTGTGAAATTTGGAAATATATCATTACTATTATATTATTATTAAATAAACGCTATCGCATTGATTATTTATTATTCCAAATATTTCAGAGAGCAGATTGCGTTTGTTCAGTAGACGTAAAGTAGTTTTAAACATGACTGACGCGACCGACGCATGAAAATTCTTTATGGCGCGAGCGCTGTGGAGCGAACGCTCAATTTATTGTAATTGTTAAAGGCTTATTAGCATGTAATTGTACACGAGTGCGTTTTTGTGGTGTAAATAATTTCGAGCACGATAATATCCGTTTGTACGATGCTATCTGCGGTAACGGGAGCGGTGCTTGTGTGCTTTTTAGTTTAACGACCCCGTCGCTTTTACTTTTATTTCCTTTGATAACACTGGTTCAATTTGAAACCGTTATGTGGGAAGAATGTTGCTTGCTTGCACACAACAATCTATTGTTGGCATAAATAATTAGTTGGAGCTATACTCATACACATATTTACGATCGGATGACTCGTTTCACTGTTTCATATATTAAAAATGTAACTCAAAATGATTTCATCCACAATAAACTCGAAAACCTGGGGCAATGAGATTCATTTTGGTGTTATCATAAATTTACTACTGTTCTACGTGCATAAACATTACACAAATGTTGTGGGCATATAGTTAGTCAAAAGTATTGCTACTAACAAGCTGATAAGTTATTTAACTGCTAGGTGTATAAAATACATGGTTCAAACTGCTTTCATCCACATCGAAGAAGGAAACGTGGGTCAATGATACTTTATTATTGAAATAACTCTAGTGTTTTAACGTCCATAACTATTACTTTAGAAAAGTTAACGAACCTTTATAGAACCTAAAAGCGGAAAGCGGTTAATCGGACATAGTTAAATTAGAAGTTAAGTACCAGGAGTCCAAAGAAATACAGAAGGTGCACATCCAATGGACGCCGCGGCAGGTGGGCGTCGCAATCAAGCAACATTTGTCAACGTCAGCCGGTCACCCCTCAATGAACTCAAATAACTATTATTGTTTTTTTTTATAAAACTTAACCTTTCAATTGAAGACTATTTTGCATAACGAACACATTATTTGTGTCATAACATAAGTTCATTGTTCATAGCTAAGCGCGGTTTACAAACGGTATTACAAAATGAATTGAATTGAAAAGAATGTAAGTATTGGATACGACTGTAAACAAAAGTAAATTATTATAGTCATGCATGTTTCATAATCATGACATAAAGAAACACGTATTCGATTGCAATATATAAGTCTTACTATAATTTCATGAAAATCTCAATACAAGTAAAATTCACAACACGCAAAAGCCTAGAGCCTAGTTAGAGTAACATGCATGGTAAGTTATTATCATAATTTTACATTCCATTTAAAAAAAAAGTCAAAACACCAAGTAAATACAATGGTTTCTAACTACTTCAATCAAACATAAGTTTATTTATTAAAAGATGATGGCTAAAAAGTTAAAAAAAATATATTGTAATAATAAACGTGTGTAAACCAAGCCTGTGAGAATTAAGTACTCCCGGGAACACATAAGTGGTGAAGAAGCATGAGCTTCGGTCACCTACATATTTCAATTATATAACCATTACGTTTGACGTCCGGTATCGAGAACGGAGAAATGAGGAACTCGGTGGTGCGGGTGGTTAGCGCGCTCAGCTGCGATCGTTGAAATTAAGCAACTTTCCCAGTGGTCGGTCATTGGATGGGTGACCAAAAATCTTATCATCTCGAGTTCTTCGGTGCTTCGGAAGGCATGTTAAGCCGTTGGTCCCGGCTGCATCTGCAGTCGTTAGCAGCCGTCAATACGCACTGGGTACGCGTGGTGGGTCATGGCCCAAGCACCCTAATCCATCCACAGGGAAGGCCTGTGTCCCAGCAATGGGGACATTAATAGGCTAATGATGATGACCATAAAAAAGAGTAAAAGGATAACCATCAGTCAGCAACCCTTACTGACTTTCTTGCCAATTCAAGTACAAGGTCTCCCGCCGTAGTTTTGCGAACCGATGGCGTAGTTTTCGACTTTTACATGTGCTTGTAAAAGCCTAAACTAAATAGAGTCTGTGCGGAAAGAGAATGGGCGTGAAAAACGGAACTAACATTAAGATTTTTATTTTCCAATCAACAAACCCAGCAATCTGTAAAACGTCAAAGTTTTGTATTGATACGGATTTGTTTGTTGTTGTGATTTCTTGCGGTTTTTTGTACTTAATCATGTCTAAAAGGGGTCAAACCTTACAAATACGTTAGAAAAGCACTACAGCGCCCTCCAATCTAAATCCCATTCTCTTTTCGCACAGACTAAATGTTTTTTGAATTTGAATTTAAATCCATTGGCACGCGAAGTACATACAATTGCATTATCTATTTCGATATAAGACTGTAGTTTAGACACTATTATATTTAATTAACGTATTTGATAATAAATTACAATCAACATCGACGGAGTTACGCATCAGTGATAGTGATGATAAGTAACCTATTTCAATAATGAATAAAGAGTGATCATAATTTGCAAAGCAACCTCGCCTCGTCCTTTCTGGTATCCTGGTACGAATTATTCATTCATTATTGTTTAAATGAACAGCTGCACGCATGTTTATGAATTAATAGGACCTTAATTATTATTAGATTAGAACAAAAACAAGTGCAATCATCATCAGCCTATTCATGTTGTAGCCCCACTGCTGGGGCACAGGCCTTCCCTATGGATTGAATAGGGAGATTGGGCCATGACCCACCACACCCAGATGCAGCCGGGACCAACGGCTTAACGTGCCTTCTGAAGCACAGAAGAACTCGAGATAGAAGATTTTTGGTCACCCATCCAATGACCGACCATTGCGAAAGTTGCTTAACTTCAACGATCGCAGCCGAACGCGTAATAAATAATAATAATAAAATAATTAAACGAGAGCATTGTTCACCACTTTCTTGGTATTTAATTGTTGTTTTATTACGGAATCCGCTTCGGAGACACGCAAATGCAGCATTAGCAGTTGTGTTCAGCTTGTGCACCAAATTAAGTAATTAAAAAAATTGCTGACCACTAATGCAGGTAATTTGCGGAATAAAATAATAATAAAATGTTTTTTTATTTTATAATTTTATAAAATCAAATAACATAATATCAAACAATCGCTTCCACAAAGATACAAAAAAAATATATAAGATAATTCTGATTTTAAGTTTTTAGACATTTACTAATTTGAAAACTTTTGTAATTTAAATATTTCTATGTAAAAATAAATACATTATTTTTACACAACATTTACATGGTGTAGGATTCATTGAATTTCACAATACAAGTTAAGCAAATGAATTGTTTATATTATGTACTGACACTAGAATTAACTTGGACTGAAGAATGTATTATATCTTGGGATCGAGAGATTTATGTTAATTGATACTAAAATTATTGAAATTGCATTCCATTTTATTTAATTGGAAGCTCGGAATTCGCAGCTCAGCAAGAACAAACACACTTCACCGCAATCCGCGGTGCGTTTTGAATTTTATTTGAAACTAGCGGCCAGCCCTCGCTTTGCTTCGGTGAAGAGCTGTAGTGTATACTATAGTTTTTGTTTAAAGGCTTGTTTTATACACAATGACTTTCTTCATAATAAATATAAATCTTATATTCCAAGTAAAAAATTCGTTGCGTAGTTTAGGACCCGTTGTACCGAATGCAACATTGCTCTGCTGTTCCGATTTGAAAAAATATTTTTGTATTGGACAGTGCATTTATCAAAGAAGGCTATAAGGCTATATATTACCAGACTAATGAGTAGCAGCGGAGCATTGAGAAAAATGTTGCCAAAACGGGTAAAAATATTCCATTTGTAAGATTCCGTTGCGCGCTGGGTAAACGGTTAGTTACACAAAAATCATGTATAACGGAATTCTTCCCCTTTAAAAGTTCTGTAAAAAAGTCTACAACAATTTGACTCACTGTAAACCTTCTTCTTCAAATTAACGCGGGTGAAACCTCAGGGGACCTCTAGTTCTCTTTATAATATTAGTATAGACTAGCTGTGCCCCGCGCGCGGCCGCGGTGTTACCCGCGGTTTATTAGGGATATTTTCCCGCAGTAAAACGTAGCCTATGTGTTAATCCAGGGAGTCAGCTAACTCCATACCAAATTTTATTTAAATCCCTCCAGCCGTTTAGAAGTGAAGAAGTAACAAACATACACACTCACAGTTTCGCCTTAGATTCTTTTTCTGACTTAAAATTACAACGCGGAATCTGCGGTGAAAGTCAGTTTGTTCATCTATCTATCTATATAATATAAAACTCAAAGGTGACTGACTGACTGACATAGTGATCTATCAACGCACAGCCCAAACCACTGGATGGGTCGGGCTGAAATTTGGCATGCAGGTAGATGTTATGACGTAGGCATCAGGATTTTGATCAATTCTACCCCCAAGGAGATAAAATAGGGAATTAAAGTTTGTATGAAACTTTGTCAATTTTAAACCGATCGGGCTGAGACTTTGCATGCAGGTATTAGAAGAATCATAGATGAATGTTGTGTATAATACAAGCATGAGAACGAAAACTGTAGTCTACACTTCAGCTCTACACCGAAACGAAGCGAGGGCGGGCCGCTAGTACAGAATAAAACTGCAAGACATTGAGTAACGAAGTAAACTATTGTTTCTTCTTTTCAATAGTAGACTATGCTGGAAGGAGTGGCATAATATGCAAATACGAATAATTTCTTTTTGATTTTCGAAGTTACATCAAAAGTTTATGTAGCTATCGGATTTCAACAAATGTGGCTTCACGACATTAAACTATAACTGTTGGGCTTGGCAAAGCATTCAAAGTGAGAAACCGTGTAATATGTCAAAAGAGGAATATTACCAAAGTAGGCAAGTTACACTCTCTTGTACGTAACCAAACCCTTGTTTAACAATTAGCATTGTTATTACGACTTTGTCAAAACATCACTTACATTAATTTTACATCATATTATGTAGTTACGTAGTTTTGAATCGTCGTTCAATTGAGACTTCAAACTTCATTTGAATGGCTTGGGCTAATGTATGGAGGAATGTTTAAGGCCGCATTTAATGTTTTTCATTCTCTCAGTCCCACGTCGGGAAATACTATGGAATTTGTAAATATCCTTAAATTTGCTAACGCGTCAACTAGAATTTAATCAGAGAAATTATTGAATGTTGTAGCTATATCATCATCATCATCATCATCATCATCAGCCTATTAATGTCCCCACTGCTGGGGCACAGTCCTTCTCTATGGATGAAATAGGGCGATTGGGCCATGACCCACCACGCGGGCCCAGTGCGGATTGGTGGGTGCTAACAACTGCAGATGCATCCGGGACTAACGGCTTAACGTGCCTTCCGAAGCACGGAGGAGCTCGAGATAGTAAATTTTTGGTCACCCATCCAATGACCGACCACTGCGAAAGTTGCTTAACTTCAACGATCGCAGCCGAACGCGCTAACCACTTGCGATTAATAAAGCGAAGTTAAGTACTTAAACTTATTGATTTCTATTTACAGGAATTCATAAATATGTTTGACACGTTTTATGTTTTTTATGAGACTTCGTATAGGTATTATGTCTTCAATAAAATTGTTTAACATTACTGTGTCTGTAAAATTATAACTCTAATAATGTCTGATCTATAAGACTGTCGTAATCGTGCCGGTCCGGTCATGTAAATCGTATTACTGAAAATGGCACCACCATTATATAGCTTTTATGAACGCTTTTAATAGCCTTAATGCTTTATGAAACAAGTAATATATGATAAAGCAACGATATTATATCTGATTAGCATATGATTGTAGGATACAAACGGCCTTTGTGCCATAAATCTCATTACGAAGGCATACACCATGACCATTAAGCACCATAAATTAAATGTCAGCTTATAGGGCACTGTTGAAGGAAAACCGCAATTATGCGTATATCGCTCCGATAGTTTTCAATGTAAAAACAAGGAAAAAAACGGACGGTGCCCCGGCCTCCCGCTGCTTAATGGCTAAAGGGAAAATTCTGCGATGGATGGTTCAATTAGAAACTTATTTAGAACTGAGCAGGAAAATAACAGTGCTGAGATATTCGCTGTTATATATACCATTATATATCAAAACTAGCTGACCCAGCGAACTTCGTACCGCCCTAAAAAAATAGGGGTTGTCCAGCGGACAAAATTGTGAATCTAAACCAATCTCAGATCCCCTTGAACGCACACAAAAAATTTCATCAAACTCGGTCCAGTCGTTTAAGAGAAGTTCAGTGACATACACACTCACAGAAGAATTATATATATAAAGATGAATCCTCGAAAACTATGTACGCGCATAACTTCCGATTTCGACCGACTAAACCATATCAGATAATTCTTTTTGACGTGTAACATCTTTCCTCTCGCTTTCCTGCAATTTGTGGGAGTGATTTCGTGAAATGGGACGGAAGTGTGTAACAGGAAGTCGCGAAAGCGCGCGCTATTTGATTTGATTTTAGAACATAATGTTCAAATGGCTTATTCCTTTTGTAGTAGGTTTTATTTCTTTTTTTACTAATATAAGGTGAGGTTTTAAATGTTACACATCATACGCGACTACTGTAAGACTCGCTCGTTTTTATTATTGTGTTCCTTATTGTCAAGACAAGGTTTACTGAAAGTTTTTTTTAGATGTCACCGAGAAAAAGTAAATAAGAAATATTTAAAAAATAAAGTTTGTTATTCCGCCATCTTCTGGAATTGATAACTAACGAGACGCATGCGTAAAACTTATTTGTTTGACATTCAATCCAAATTACAGGAAATCTAACAAAAACATTGTGGGAAAATCATGGGAAAATAGCATATACCTACAATTCTAAAACATAGAATGCTGACGACAAACAAAAAAGTTGTGATTTGTGGCAAGGACATGAGGAATATCGTAAGTATCAATTTCATAGTTTCTATTTAAACATGACATAAATCTTTATTACTGCATTTGTTAGGTTTCCAAAAATAACCACTCGTAATTTTCTCAGTGTCTTAGGGTTGACTGTGAGAATATTGGACAAAGACCAGGAAACCAATCTTAACCTATTTCAAATATTATGATAAAGTAACCTTCGACGACATAGTGATCACACGGCTTCGTCCACTTCCTCGGGGAATCATCATCATCATCAGCCTATTAATGTCCCCACTGCTGGGGCACAGGCCTTCCCTATGGATGGAATAGGGAGATAGGGCCATAACCCACCACGCGGGCCCAGTGCGGATTGGTGGGTGCTAACGACTGCAAATGCAGCCGGGACCAACGGCTTAACGTGCCTTCCGAAGCACGGAGGAGCTCGAGATAGTAAATTTTTGGTCACCCATCCAATGACCGACCACTGCGAAAGTTGCTTAACTTCAACGATCGCAGCCGAACGCGCTAGCCACCTGCGCCATCGAGCTCCTCGGGGAATACGGACGTGAATTTTCCTTCTATAATGCGATTCAAATAAGAATAGGAAAGCCAATGACCTCTATCTGTCAAATGTCGCCTGAAAAGTACGATTTGCATTAAAATCTTGGAATCCTTTTTTAGCACTCCGCTAATTCAAGAACAAAAACCAAACATTTGTAAACAAACAATAACAAATATTGATAATTAATATCGGTTGATCTTTTTTTTCACTAATGAGCTTTGGTCATGAATGGTGGATAACCTAAATCGTCAACCAAATGTCACTTTAAGTTGCGTTCAGAAACTCGATTTCAAACTTTCGTTTACATAAAGGATGTATGTTCGTATGTGACCTAGTAATAATGCATGATTATATTATTATCATAACTACTCCGGCGGTAATGCAGAGATGAGCGGAATAGAAGAGCTAGATTCTGATTAATGGTTTTTCTCACAGTTTTAATAAATATTATTAAAAATCGGTGGTTTTTTTCTCTCAATCTTAGTAAATAAATGTTATTAAATAAATCTGATGCTTTTTCTCACTTAATCTTAGTAAATGAGTTTTATTAAATAAAACCTTTTTTTACTCACTCTACCTATTTGGTTTGAATTGACAGCTATGACTTCACAATATGGCGCCCAGTCGGTCCTATTCTTAGTTGAATCGCATTATAGTAAACAAATTTTAATTGTCTTCATTTCAGGTAAGAAAACTACTAATAAGGTCAACTGGGTACATTATTGTTTGATAAATTCGTCAAAAGGCCAATAACTATTTGATTTGGTCGCTTGTGTCAAAATCGAAACGACATGCCTAGCTTTCATTCGGTTGAAGCAAGCCAAACTGCGTTCGAAGAGTATTTACATGTTGCAATTAACACTAAAGGAGACGCAGCTAATGGTGATCGATTGACCATTCTCCCACCGACGCATGCACAGTGGTAGACTGCGTTATACACATATGTATAAACACGAGCAAGATGCAATTACATAAATATTCGTTATCGCCGGCCAAATCTATAAATTGCTTCGAGGCTTATTGTTCTAAGATGAGATCGGTAGAACTCTGAACAAGTTCTTCATAATATTGAATTTGACTTGGTTCTCTGGTCTTCTTCTGGAATAACGTCCTCTGTCCTTAGTCTTTTGTAGGGTTGCAACGATATATCGGAATATCGATAATATCGAGACCAAAATATCGATATTTATATCGATATTTAAAATTCACTGATATCGATAATATCGATATCGGAAATTCCAAAATATCGATATTTCGTAGACTAAATTTGAACACAACAATATCAATTAATTTACCTGCTATGACTATCTAAATTGAATAATATCGAAATAACTATTGCTTTGAAATCGCAAGAGATTATAGATGTATTAAAAGAATCTTGAACCCCAAGAAATATACTAAACTAGTATACTATTTTGGCATGATTCTCTAAACCTAAAATTAAATTGACAACAGTGTATCCTTGTCATTCTCTATACAGAATGAAAAGGAGAGACTGATGTTAAATTTAGTTTTAAGTTTAGATAATCATGCCAGAATCGACACTAACGTATATAGGTACAATCGTATACCTAATGGTAACTCATGCACTTAAATAAAATCATTGCCTCTCTTTCTAGATAATTGTCAACTACTGATTAATTGGAATTTAATATCATTGTAATATAACACAAAATAAAATTAAGAATCTTATATAAATCGTACATTTTTTTAAGCTCGCCAAGTCAAGAAAGTAAGATAGGTATAGTAATTTTGGAAGCTTTGGGCTTACCCTATTCTGAAGCCATGGGCACGCCCCTGCTGTGTGGGAGACTAAGCAATTTGCGTATTTGATGTGCGCGAAAAAACCGACATAGCTTGGAAAAGCACGAAGGTAGTGAAAACTTAGCGAAAGCATTCGCAAATGTCGTCCCACATATGCGGGTTGGCGCATTCGTGCTAACGAATGTAAGTGATCTGATCAGGATAATAATTTTATTTTTTTGGTTTCCTGTCGTGGCTGAAACACAAACCGTGCGAGCCAATAAAAAAATCCTGCTTGGCGCGATTTCATCAAGCGTGTTTAACGAAAAAGCTGGCTCAATGCATTTTGCGAGAAACTCGCCAACAGACATGAATGTGTCACACTCACCCAGTATGCTAATATCAATAAAAAATAAAAAGGAAAAAATATCGATATATCGATAATATCGAGTTAAAATGGTCGATATATCGGATATCGATATTTTCCTGACTTCGATATAACTATCGATATAAATATCGATATTTCAAAAGACTTTGCATCCCTAGTCTTTTGTAAGATGGAAGTTGCTTTCCCATTGGGCGCGCTCGCATGGGCGCTTCAATTCGAGCGGAAAATCCGCTGTGCCCTACGTCTCTTCAAAATTTGATATTAATACCTATGTGTATTATGTATTTAAAACGAATGAAGGAAACGCCTTTAAAAAGTACTAGATTTATACTAGTTTTCCAAACAGTCACTGATTTAATAGCAGGCAGTACTGTGGAGTTATTTATCCAGGCACGGCTCGTCATAAGTCAAGGTGATATTTATACGCGACCGCTTGGCTCGCGTGATTGCTGCGATTCGGCGATGCCGCGATATCGTTAGAAACGCGCATTCAATTACACAATTTCAGGAGTAACAGCACTCAAAGTTTTGGAAAAAGATGGATGTATGCCTGACTAAATTCTACATATTATTTCGAAAATAAAAGACGAAAGACTATGCAAAAAGTGGAGCAACCTGTAAATTGTTTTTGCCGATCTAGAAACACTCAAAATGTTGTCTTATTCCTCGGGCTATACGAATACACAACTATTCACGACGTGGCCTTCGGATAAAGCTTAATTTACTGTTTTTTCATTACCAAGCGCATCACAGTAAATACATAGTAGTACCAGGCAAACAGAGTCGGCCAGGAGGTTGTTCGAACACTGGCCAAAGTCGATGGCGCAAGCATCGACGTTGAACTGTCAATAGCAGATAGAGGCCATTCCAAACATGAAACGTATCGTGTGTGTGCGTGACACAAACACTACACAAGCACAACTGCGGAAGACAACAAAACAACGCAGTATGTGCCGTTGGAAAAGGTTTTCTGTTTAATTCAGAAACTTACCGATATCGTGCATTCGTTGCTGATTGTCTTTTTGTGAAAGGGCGGCTAGAAGGCCTGCATCGCCGACCCTTTGACGGGCAACCGCAATGCCAACGGGAATCGAACCTGTAAACAAACAATAAAATCAATATCACCAGTCGTCAACAAGGCTCCCGAGTCACCCTTGATTGCAAGCCTTTTAATTTTTGCACCTAATATTTTTAGCTATTACACAAAAACTCAATAGGTACGTAAAAACAGTATAGGTAGGTAGATATTATTTACAAGATTGTATGTTTTCCTTATTTCTCAGAATATTCTTTCTTGGAATTACCACAAATGCAAAATAAACATTGACCTACTTATTGCTTTTCCTAGTAAAATTCGAGGAACACATATTTATTTTCTTAAAACTTATTAAGTAAGACAACTAGAAAAAATAATTCGTTGTTTTTTTGCTCGCTCGCTCGCTCCCCCATACTGACTTTTACGCAACGTTCTACCAATGCTACATAAGCATTATGTAGGTATAGGTATAGAAAAAACAGGCAGATCAGAACGAGAGGAATTAGTGTGCCTCTTCGCACACCTTCAGTTACATCGTTGTCTCTCATATCAGGGACGTCGATCTACTAGGCGGACATGAGCACGATGGAACTATTAGCAGTGTTGACATCATACGCGCGCATAGCATTGGAATTGATAAGACGGGTCATAATAATAGTGGGGCGTATTCGAATTTCAAATTGCCAGTGAGGCCGGCCAACGCTTGAGGCGTTGAAGGCTGAGTTGGAAAAAAATAACATACGCTGCAACGCAATTTCGCAACTATAGCATTTTAAATAAATAACAGACGAAGCGAATGACATTATTGATTGTGCTCTTTGGTTTTGTAATAATGTTGGGCGCAATTTAGCAAGCGCTATTAGAATTAAACTCAATTTCGAACTAAATTAACACTAGCGTGATTCAAAGAATCATGTCTGAATCAAGTCATAAACTTTAAGCGTACCAAATTCTATCCAATCCGTGCAGTAGTCTTTGCGTGATTGAGTAACAAACGCACATACTTTCACATTTATAATATTAGAAGTAAGTCGGAATAGAAGAATAATTATTTATTTATAGCACTACCTTTCTACGTGTTTAGTAATCATGTTTTCTAACTATTTATACCTAGTAGGTCGTAGGCGCTGTTACGGCATAACTATACAAAACAAAATCGTTATAAATTTCAAATTTGATGCGAACGAGCGTGCGAATCTGGGTTGTTTGGTAGTTTATTTATGATATCTTAATATGTTATTAAGAAAAATCAAAAAAAAGTTTTTCGGGTATTTAGGTGAACCTTACGGTCCTCACCGCCCTTGGACCTCATAAATTTCAAAAATTGGATCTGTTACCACGTGGATCCGCTGTGTGGACCGCAATTCAAAATCTGACCCCGGATTCGGATTTAGCGACCACAAATTACTAAATGATCAAGCTCCTAGGCTTGGATCAGAAGAGAAAACAAAAAAATGGAAACAACTCTGTGTAGACTTACAGACAGACACGAACCACGTTATAGATTCGAAAGGTGTATGAAAGTAAACTATGAAGTAGAATATTTAAAAACGGGCACTTTCGATTTTCTTCTCTACTTCAATGAATATTACCAGAAAGAGGTTTTATTCATTTGACGATATATTGGCATGTTATTTAAGGCATCCTGCCCCTCTAGCATGACCACCGAAACGGGATATGTTAAGCGATATATCGGCATTAACTGTCAGACTACTGTCAAACTCCACTGTAGTCTGACAGTTAATGCCGATATTTAAGGACTTTTTGGCGGGATCGGGAAGCGTCACTTTAGCAGTTTTGTTTTTCTTGTTAAAAATTGTGTTGTGGCGGATGTTAGTGTCTAATAATGGTGGATTATTAACCACTAAGTGTTCGGGAACATGCACAAGTATTGGCAAGTGAAAAAAAATAGCGGAAAGTGTCTTTCGACGTTCCCTCAAGAAATCCACGGGGAGGTTCCAGTAAATCCCCACACATTTACTGAAACATAGGGAAAGGGGGTTTGACTTGACTGCCACTTACTTTGACTTGATTTATTACTTTGACCACGAGTGCTGTAGAATTTATAAATATTTTAACACTTGACATTGGCTAAATGCACAAGCCGTGCAAAGCCATTTAGAAAAAAAAATGCCGATATATTGCTTTCGATCCCGGTTCGGTGGTCATGCTAGAGGGGCTGGCTGGCATGATTCTATTCGTTCGAAATTTAAATTTAGCGGATAACTCAACTATATACAGACACGAACCGCGTTATAGATTCCAGAGGTGTATAATAGGAAAATGTCAAACACCATAATTATGGACGTGTTAAAAAGAAACCTCGATTTAATAATAGCACAACATGAAATACACTGAACAAACATGAAATTCCCTAAATAAAGTTAGGCATACGAATCCGTATAATAGTTAAACAAAAAGTATAATACAAAACAAAATTTGTTTAATTAAATCTAAAGCTGTGAAAGTTGCCTTCACAAAAAATAAATAATAACAGGTTTGTGGTCTTACAAAGGCTTTAGGCAAGTTAGAAGGACACAATTAGCAGAATGCTTTCATGAAAAACTCTACCAAATTAACAAACAAAACATCACGTTCTTCTGTTTTGTTCAAAACTTTCATGAAAACCAAGAAAATTCCCATTTATGATAACCTTGTGTTAAGCTGGGATGGGAATTTAAAAAAAAAAAAGTTCTGTTGTTGTTCTAGTTGGTATAATTTACAGCTCTAATGACTTAATTTTCAAAATTGCGTTTTTTTTTAATAATCTACACTGATTCGTTTGCTATAAAGCACTCGTAATGCTATTATTTATAAATTAAATTTCAAACATCATTCAATCCACAAGAGCTTTTTGAAGTTAAACTTATTTTCGGACTGGGTGTAAATGGAAAAATCCTATGAAAAAAATAAATGGAAATGCGTCACTCGCTATATATATATATGTGTGTGTGTGTGTGTGTGTGTGTGTGTGTGTGTGTGTGTGTGTGTGTGTGTGTGTGTGTGTGTGTGTGTGTGTGTGTGTGTGTGTGTGTGTGTGTGTGTGTGTGTGTGTGTGTCACACACACACACACACACACACACAATCCGAGAAGGAGGTGTGTCAATTTTTTTTTCTTCTGCTGTCCTAGTACTTATCATGTTGATAATGAAGAGATGTGTTGTGGCTAATATGTTCTGTAGAAACTTAGTACATGTCGTCGTCATCGGGTGAGCATCAATAAATTATAAGTTACTTTATTATTTCAAATTTCTCTGTACTTCAGAAGGCACGTACTGTTGTTAGCACACTAATCTTAACAAGGCGTGCATTTTGGGTAATGGCCTGAAGGCAAAAAAATAAATAATCAGATATTGAGAATTAAAGGTATATTTTTCACAGCGGTAATGACAGTTTTTTAACTTTTTCCGTGAAATTAATAAAAAAAATGTATTAAACAGGTAACACTGTAGATGAACGATTCAAAAATACGGAAAATCAGTATCATGCCTTGGAATTCGAAAGTGACTTAAATCGCATTCGACGATACTTTGTCAGGCGAGTGAATCAAAAAAACAACTCCAGATCTTCTGATGTCTTTCTGTTTATAATAAAAAGGGTGACCTAATGCCCTAGCAGTAGAGACATTAACAGCCTGATGATTACGTCAGTACTTTTTATTATAACTAGGTCCACCAAATGACTCCACCCCACCTGATGTTAAGTGATGTTGGAGTCCAGACGCGAAGATAGACGGCAGTTTCACCTACCACAGCAGCCATCCTTACCTTGCTGGCCTGCAAGTTGCTTCTTCACACCTCTTTTAAAGGATCCCGGATTATAGAAAGGAGGGAACACGTGAGCGGGCAAAATATTCCATTTGGGGATCGTACGACAAAGAAATGTTGAAATGAGTCACCAAATTTCTTTGTTCGTGTTGGAATAGTGGCCACAGCAAGTCGGTGACAACTAGTGTTGCCAGGTGTCCCGATTTACCCGGGATATCCCGATTTTCAGGAGTCTGGGGACGCGTTCCGATTTGAACCTGATCGGGACGCTAAATGTCCCGATTGATCAAAAAATGAAATTTAGGCAATTAATGTAATACTTTACTTGCACTAGTAGTTTGAAACGCAATTAATTATACCCAGACTTAAAAATCCCTTGTTTTTTGTTTACTGTGCCGATCTGCAACCCTAAATCCCGATTTTTTTGACCTCTTATACCGATTTAAAACATATCGGACCTGGCAACACTAGTAACAACTCACAACTCAGCGCGCGTGGTCCGCTGAAGGAAAGGGGAAGGTGACATAAGGTAAAAGATCTCCTCAGATCACTAGCCGTGGTGTAAACGATAGAACGCGCTTACTTTAAAAGAACTCACCATTGTTAAGAGACGCTGGTATCGGCGGATGCTCAGGCTTGTTCCCTGGAGAAGCCTGCTCCAGTTTGACGGCCACCAGCTCAGACATATGCAGCTGCTGTGGCTCTCGTTTGACTTGCACCTGTACGTTCTGGCCGGCCACGCCGAGCCACGTCACCGGGTTGGTGCGGCTGCATCCACCGTCCGAGTGGATAACCTGGGTAGTGAAATGGATCGTGTCAAATCACACATAACAAATAAATACCTATCATCTATCATCTGCATAGTCATATTGTTCGCTTATCAATCCTTATCTGAGATCATCTGACATCATGTTAAATGAAATAACATTAATGGAAAAAATGAATGATGCCTTCCCAATGCCTTATTACATTACGATTACGTTATAATTTTTCGACACCAACCGACGTACGGCCATTACTTGGTATAGGCTGTACCATCGCTTTCTCTCTTTCTAGAGATTTGTCAAATTCACGCGAGTATCGCTCAATTCCTTCTCATTGTCATTGGTTTTTGGTTTCATTCGTAAGTAATGAACATTTCTTTAGATTTAAACATCAAGCAGTTACATGCTTTAAAATAATAAAATTATAACTAATGAACATTTTCCAGAATAGAAGCACTGACCAGTAAGGTCCACGTATCTGTCAAGACGTGAAATCAATACAAATTCTGAATTTATACTGTGACACCATCTGATGGCGTGATTTTTCTTAAAAACCGCAGTACTCGTAACTGACCTTCTTTGATGAATAAGTGTGGCAGGTGTTGCAGGACCTCTTCGCCTGCTCCGTCTTGATGGTAAGCGGCTGCATCATAGACAAGCCGTCGATCGCCTGCCGGTCCCTTGGGCAGCACAGCTCGGGCATACACTTGCCTAGTTTCATCTCATCCATCTTATTGAGTGGTAATGCGCCGGAGTAACTTACCTCTTTGGGTGAATTAGTGAGGCAGGTGTTGCAGGCTCTCTTCGCCTGCTCCTTCTTGATGGTGAGCAGCTGCATCATGGACAAGCCTTCGATGACCAGCAGGTCTCTGGGCAGCACAGCTAGCGCATACACTTGCCTAGTTTCATCTCATCCATCTTATTGGGTGGTAATGCGCAGAAGAAACTGACCTTTTTGGGTGAATTAGTGAGGCACGTGTTGCAGGACCTCTTCGCCTGCTCCGTCTTGATGGTGAGCGGCTGCATCATGGACAAGCCGTCAATGACCAGCAGGTCTCTGGGCAGCACAGCTAGCGCATACACTTGCCTAGTTTCATCTCATCCATCTTATTGGGTGGTAATGCGCAGAAGTAACTGACCTTTTTGGGTGAATTAGTGAGGCACGTGTTGCAGGACCTCTTCGCCTGCTCCGTCTTGATGGTGAGCGGCTGCATCATGGACAAGCCGTCAATGACCAGCAGGTCTCTGGGCAGCACAGCTAGCGCATACACTTGCCTAGTTTCATCTCATCCATCTTATTGGGTTGGTAATGCGCAGAAGTAACTGACCTTTTTGGGTGAATTAGTTAGGCACGTGTTGCAGGACCTCTTCGCCTGCTCCGTCTTGATGGTGAGCGGCTGCATCATGGACAAGCCGTCGATGACCTGTCGGTCCCCTGGACAGCACAGCTCGGGCATACACTTGCCGAGTTTCGCCTCATCCATCTTATTAGGCTCCCTGACACAAAATACAATAAAGTTTAGATAAACAAAGTTTAGACTTCATTTAATTTTAAATTTATATCTCAATAGTTTGAGGATTTATTAAGGACTAAAGAAAAGTATACGAATCTGGATGTCTAATTTCGAAATAAAATTAGGTATAGAATTTTATAATAATTAGTGAATTACAATATTATTAAAATAGTGTTATGACTTATTATGTGTGTTATACTAGGTCTTCAAATATACAAATTCGCTATCATTTTACACCAAATCATGCAATCTATATAAAAACTAGCTGATCCAGGGAACTTCGTACCGCCATAAAAATAAGAGTTGGTGGTAGAGGGTTGAAAATTCAGGGTTATATGTATTTACTAATGCTGTATCATAAAAAAAATAAAAAAGAAAAATATCTAAAATTGAAAAAAATAATTTAGGGGTGGATTACCCTTAACATTTAGGGGGATGAAAAATAGATGTTGTCCGATTCTCAGACCTACCCAATATGTAGGACAAAATTTCATGAGAATCGGGAAAGCCGTTTCGGAGGAGTTTAACCACAAACACCGCGACACGAGAATTTTATATATTAGATATGTATTCATTGGATACTTATAAAGAACTCAAAGGACAATATTGTTTAGTTTTACATAAACAATTGCTCATTAATATTAATTTGGTATTTGTCTATTCGGCAAGTTTGTCTCAGTATCATGTATTGCTCTTGCACAAACACACATAATGATTGTAACCCCACATAATCAATATCAATCAGTACAAACGAGCATGTCAATAAAATCTCGTTTACGCGTCACCGTTTATGGAGTAATCCATTCACACCAGAAGTATAAATCTTTCAGGCTAGTTTTTGTGGTGTAAGTAATTGGCCGTCAGTGTATGTTAGTTTACGATACGATTGCTAAAGGGCAGACATCTCCTGCCATTATAATTGGCACATCTAATGGCAATATGTTATTTGATCTGTACCCTAACTAGCACATATAATACATAATTAAAGAGGTTTTCTGCCCGCGGCTTCACTATATTTTGGTTGTTTGTTATTGCTGTTTTCTGGCGGGACTTTGCAAATGTTCCAGGCATCAATTTGGCAATTTCATGCGAGTGTTGCTTAGTGCATCAACTATGGCTAAGAATTTACACCGCGATTTTCTCCCTCGCCCGCCGCGACTGCAGGACCGCAAATCGCGTAGAATGTGAAGGCTGCGGGACCGCAAAAACTGCGGTCTCGTGAGTTTTGAAATAAAACAGCTTTGCGGCCGTCCGCGGCGGGTGCGGGAAACACCGCTCAGTGAATTCTTAGCCTATGTCTGTGGGTACACTACACTTTGCTTTCCCAAAGAATTTGAAAGATAGTAACCTATATTTTTTATTATTTTAAAGCATGAAATCTAAAGAAAATATAACTAGAAAAAATTCCACGCGGACCAGGCAGCAGACGGGACTCGAACTCGAACCCTTCGCAATCCGGCCGAATGCACTGAACTGACCAATTATGCTACCGCGGACCTCACGGACTGCGTCGAAATTCTTCTAGCCATTCTTAAACTGCAAGGCAGCGCCATCTCTTCGCATTATAGGTAACCAACAATGTCAAATGAATACTTTTATAAGTATTAAACATTTGAAAGAAGAAATAGCAATTATAGTTATAATTTTTATTATTTTAAAGCATGTACCTGTTTAAATCTAAAGAAAATATAACTACAAAAAATTCCACGCGGACCAGGCAGCAGACGGGACTCGAACCCGCACCCTTCGCAATCCGGGCGAATGCACTGACCAATTATAATTTTTGTTAATTAATTATTTTTTTCTAGATAGTTACTTGTCAGCGAGCACCAGCCGCTGCGAGCAGTTGAGCACCTCCAGTTGCAGCGGCGAGTAGGGCGAGTTCGGCGGCGGCGTGGGCACGCCGAAAGTCGACAGCGATGTGGAGAACAGGCTCTCCGTCACTGCGGACAACAGTCACATTCACTAATATAAACAGGCTGGTTTTTTTGGAACCAACTTCCTTTTCGCCCGGTATGGTGAATGGGAGGGAGCTATGCGAAAAAAATTTAAGTGCAAAAGCAGCTGAGTGGCTAAATGGACAGCTAGGCTAGGCGATCACGACGGTGGCTGTGGACTTGGTTTTAAGTTTTCGACCGGGAGCGGTGCCTGATGGACCGGGAGTCGCGAGTGAAGGACCGGGAGTCGCGAGTGAAGGACCGGGAGTTGCAAGTGAAGGACCGGGGGTCGCGAGTGAAGGACCGGGAGCGGTGAGTGATGGTATTTTATTTTAAAACATTTTTTTTGTTACATCTCCAAATTATACAATCGATAATATTTCCAAGGATAAAAAAATGTAGTAAAGTGAAACAAGCAGTCAATTCACCATGTAGAGGTTAACTTTACTGGCCAGTTAGCTGCAAATGCGTTATCAGCCTCTATCGAAATAACTTATTTTCCAAATAAAACTAAATAAACGATCCGTTCGCATTCTTAGTAATTACAATTATATTCGGTTGTCTGTCTCGTGTTCTCCCTGTCAGTTCACATCTCACGGCTGTCGTGCAGGTGCGTACGCGCAGCCGTCACGCTAAACTCTCGAAGCGTGTTGAATTAAATAAAATATATCTCGCGTTAAATAAGCAATTGTTTAGTATATTGTTTTCAACAGGCATGGCCACTAATATTATAGTTATTAAATTAATGTTACATACGGGCGCTTACAACGGTGCCCAAATATCGGAGACTCGCTAAAAACAAGGTACATGATAGCAATCCCATAAATAATATAAATTACTAGAATTGGTAAGTAATCTTATAAAATACATAAATATTCCAAACACTTACACTAATTAACCTAGCCCCAAAGTAAGCACTGAAGACTTGCGTTATGGGATACTAGGGTAACGGATAGAATACACATTCTGATACATATAAGTATGTTTTTATAGACATACACATTAATATGACTTGGGTAAAAATGCTCGAATTCATCAAACAAACATTTGCCCCACCGGGACTCGAACACGGGACCTCTGAGTATACGTGACACCTTGAAATCCTAATTAATTTAAAAATTAATAAGTCAAGACTATACTTGTGAAATTCACTACTATTAAAATCATTACCAAAGAAGTGTGGTTCGAACGACCGCAGTTATAAATATATAAATAAATATAAATATTTCCAACACTCACACCAAATCTAGCCCCAAAGTAAGCACTGCAAGGCTTGTGTTATGGGATACTAGGGTAACGGATAGAATACATATACTGATACATATATAAGTATATTTATATAGCAATACATATTAAACATCCATGACTGGAGTACAAATGCTCGGATTCGTCACACAAACATCTGCCCCCACCGGGATACGAACCCGGGACCTCTCGAGTAGGCGACACCTTGAAAAACCCGGCGTCGTCCACGGAGGTCGTCCAAGTAAGTTAATGAACTTTAGAGCTAAATCATAAAAGAATTTCAATAAATAAGTTTGATTTGTGCGGAAGTTGAATAGAAATTAGAAACCGTTTAGGTAAATAAAAAGTGTGCGACTCATTTATCATAATCCAATTCGTTGGATAGCTTTCGATTTCTCCACAGTCAGAGATCAGTTTTCTCGAACTTTTGGAGAGCTCATTTGTTTTGATAGTTCTTAATTTAAATTAACTCGTCAACAAAGTAGGTAGGTACCTGCCTGCCTGTCAGTCAACTCTTTTCGGTGATTCTTTTGTTTGCAACACGTATTCAGTTCTTGGGCCCCATTTACCAGGGCCGTCGCCCGGGGCGCAGTATGCCGTCTCGTCACGAATACCTTATCGTGAATATTTACTTTGTTTTACAACACCAGCAGGCTGTCAGATGTGTGTTACAATGAAAGGCAACCGGTGTTTGTGAATGCGATTTCGGTTTAGCAGCTTTGTTGCACATCGGAGGCAACCACGCAACGCACAGCAATTTCAAAATGAAACTTTATTTTAATCTATACTTATATTATAAAGAGGAAAGGTTTGTATGTAAGTATGTTTGTAACGAATTGGCTCAAAAAGTACTGGACCGATTTTAAAAATTCTTTTACCAATTGAATGCTACATTATCACTGATAAATATAGGCTATAGTGTATTTTCAAAAAAGTTAGGGTTCCGTATGAAAACTTCGATAATGTAACGCAACGTGTGTAAAAAATACCTAAAAATATCCTTATATTGCGTACGCTGCGGAAGTCATTGACAATAGAGCAAAGTGATGTACTAAAGTTTTATAGAGGATACCAATATCTACAAAAAAGTCTGCGATACCATATGTCTAACTATAAGAGTTATGTCACAACTAGAGGTCCCCTGCGATTTCACCCTCGTTAATTTGAAGAAAAAGATTTATTTATAGTGAGTCAAACTTAAAATATAGACATAGGCTGTCGTAGGCTTTTTTTTACAGAACTTTTAAAGGGAAAGAATTCCGTCATACTTGTTTTTTGTGTAACTTTAACCGTTTACGCAGCGCATGCAACGGATCTTACAAATGGAATATTTTTACCCGTTTTTGCAACATTATTCATCGATTTCATTCATTCTGCTACTGGTCGTAGCCGGGTAATATATAGCCTATAGCCTTCCACGATATATGCACTGTCCGATACAAAAAGAATTTTTCAAATCGGAATAGCAGAGCAATGTTGCATTCGGTACAACGGGTCCTAAACTACGCAACAATTTTTTTGCTTGAAATGGGAAGGTTTATAATTATTATGAAGAAGGTCATTGTGTAAAATACAAGCCTTTGAACAAAAACTATAGTCTACACTACAGCTCTACACAGAAGCAAAGCGAGGGCGGGCCACTAGTTTAATATAAGTTGAATATTTGGGCTAACAAATCAGACACAAAAGTTAATGTAAATTAATAATCATGTGACAATGGTGCAATAACGTTATCAGTTTTGAACACGGCCTCTTTTGGTGCTGAACACGACAATAGGCTTAGTGACATGTTTTTGAAAACGTTAATAGGCACTTTCTTTGTTAGTGTATAGGGTTAATTTTAAAACACCAACAAACTCTTTGGGGGTGATTCTGCCCATCAACATAAACAACTTTTATTATGAGACCAACTCAGAAATCGCGAAAGAAAATCTGCTGTTTCATATAAAAGTGCATCAGCTAATCCGAAATGTATGAAACAGCTGATTTTCTTTTCGCGATTTCTGAGTTGGTCTCATAATAAAAGTTGTTTATGTTGATGGGCAGAATCACCCCCAAAGAGTTTGTTGGTGTTTTAAAATTAACCCTATACACTAACAAATAAAGTGCCTATTAACGTTTTCAAAAACATGTCCATACAGTGACTCCAGTAAAAGAGGATATTTATAATTCTTTTGCTTTTATCAGTAAAAAAAAACGAAAATAAAAAATATGTTTTCGAATCAAAGATATCATTGTTTCAAATATGCCGCGGATTTTTTTTCCTTGCAAATATGGCGTGTTTTAAAACGCAGGTGACGTCACACGGCTCTCGTTAAAACGTCAAACAGTACAAAATCGTGTCACTTCGACTGCATGTTTTACAAGCGGGAGACGTCTTTGCGGGTGATTTTAGGCTTCGCCAATCCTAGACATTTTCGGTGACGTGATAATAGATCAAAAATACTTTTCTATTTCATGATTTTACTAATATTATTAACTACTTTTTTTGTCAGAATAGTAAAATTGCTCCCAATATTCATGTTAAACCCACATGCCAATAATTGGTATTTTATTTTTCATAGATTGGGCGTTTTTATTAGAATAACGATGCCAGGTTTGGATGCACGCATCGGTTACAACTAGATGCCGATGCCATCTAGTTTTTGTCAACGTTACTATAGCAACAGTGCAACAAACTTATCTGTGCCAGTGGTGATGTCGCTAACGGTGTACAAATATGTCATAAAAATGTCAAAATGCTATGGATAAATTGTAGTTAATTTTTTTTGTGGTACTGACTGCGTTCAAAACCTACGCTCTGAGTGCATTTTTTTATGTAATAATTTTGCCAGCATTCAATATATAAATAAAACTAGTTTTTACGGGTTACGTCGTCAAAATCAAAATTTTATTTAAAAAAAATATTGATTCTGACGACGTAGTCTGAGCCTGTAAAGGCTACGAAACGTCAATAAATAAATAAAGTTTCGTGCATTAACCCGTAAAAACTAGTTTTATTTAATGAGAGAGAGAGAGAACCATTTTATTGACCAATAAAATACAAACAATAAAATTATAAACTGCTAAAATAAAAAACATATATAAAAAGTAAGCATTACACAATTTTCTAAACCTAACAGCCTTCATATCGGTCAATCAGGACCCTGCCTCATCATAATGCTGCCGTGACATGTAACTAAACGTGTCACGACAACGCTGGTATTCTGACAGGGCCTGAGTGATGTGCGTGAAAACCTAAGAAACAAATAGCATTCAATATTTTCAGTTAACATACCGAAAAGTAAATAAATGGTATCGATTACATTTTCAAGTCATGATTCATGGAATCGAAGAGACACACCCACACAAAACGCGCATTTGTCTTAATTCATATCGCATCGTATCCTGTAATACTACGATACTGACATTCACTTGGCATCGATGCGCGCATCGGATGCGATTTACCGATGCGCATTGATTTCACAAATATCTAAAAACGACCATCTCTAATTTTTAATACTGTAAAGTAAAAAAAAGCAAAACTATGTTGTTTTATATAAATAAATAAATATTTCCGACACTCACACCAATTAGCCTAGCCCCAAAGTAAGCACTATAAGGCTTGTGTTATGGGATGCTAGGGTAACGGATAGAATACACATACTGTACATATATAAGTATATTTATATAAATACATATTAAACATCCATGACTGGAGTACAAATGCTCGTATTCATCACACAAACATCTGCCCCCACCGGGATTCGAACCCGGGACCTCTCGAGTCGGCGACAGCCATGAAACCCGGCGTACAAACCACTCGGCCACGGAGGTCGTCAAATATATTTCCAACATTCACACCAATTAGCCTAGCCCCAAAGTAAGCAGTGTAAGGCTTGTGTTATGGAATACTACGGTAACGGATAGAATACAGATACATATATAATTATATAGGAAATACATATTAAACGTCTATGACTGGAGTACAAATGCTCGTATTCATCACACAAATATCTATCTAATCTGCCCTCATCGGGATTCGAACCCGGGACCTCTCGAGTCGGCGATACATGAAACCCAGCGTGTACCACTCGGCCACGGAGGTCATCAATACTATTGAAATCTACACAATTGAGACACAATTATTGCGTTAACTTATCTCTGTTAGGGTAGGGCATAGACTCAATAAGGTGATTTGATGCACCTCAAATTTAATGTTTAAGTTTTTTTTTAATTATTTATGAACATGGATGGATAAAAGTCCTTCAGTCGTATACATAAATACAAATCTTAATCTTCTTTTGTTTTAAATTAGAATGGCGGTGTGACGCATTCTAATGTTTCTTGGAGTGTTTGGCATGAAATCTATCAAGTTGGTTTTTTCGATAAGCTTTTGTGAGGTAATCAACACTACAATGAACTTCTCACGTCCACTTGATCGGAATAGCGTATATTTTAAAGATTCCACTAATTCTTCAATTGCGCAGATGGTTGTAACACAAAATCACACCAATTTTATTTCACAATATCCACTATAAACGAATTTAAGAATAATTAAAATAAGACACCAACCGCACTCGATGAAATCCCGCCAAAAACTCTTTAAGAAAAGGTGTATAAAGTTGCCATAGCAAAGTATCTACCTACCTCTTCCCAAAAATGTAATAGGATTCAATCCGGCAAGGTGTGGGTGTATATTTAAACATGTATACTTAACATAAGCCAAGGCTCAGGGATTGCTACGCTGTCCATTAGAAAATCCAAGGAATTAAGATTTAAATAAAACTAGCTTTTTGAAAAAAAAATATTCCGACGAAGCAGCCTGTAAAGGCTGCGAAACGTCAATAAATAAATAAAGTTTCGTGCATTAACCCGCGAATAACTAGTTTTATTTAATGAGTGATGTGCGTGAAAACCTAAGAAACAAATATGAATTAAGATTTTTTTACTTCATAAAAATCTCATGGCGTTTTTAAGTTTTTGTGTAAGTATATATATTATTATTATCTGAGATGGAGGTTTACATAATTACAATAAAGACCTCAGCCCACAGAAAGAGCATTTTTTTACCAATACGTAAGTACCGTGAAGCCCGCAGCGTTACAGCCTCTTTGCTTGTAAATAGGGTTACCAACTTTTTTTCCATCGAATATAGTATTTTTGATACTGTTACCTCTAAAAATATAGTTGTAGCGAGACCGGCTATATCCGCAACATTAGGGGTTGGAAATTAAAATGAAAAATGAATTCCCAAGACGTATAAAAGAGCAATCACACAGACAGAAAATAAGGAATATATAAGCCGCCTTACCTTATTCCCTCGAACGAATGTCCCTCAGTTCCAAGACACACTAGAAAACACGGCACAGTATTTTTGTGGTATTTCACAGGAGATCGCACACGTAATAATTCACACAATTATAGCTTTTCTAATCACATATCAAATATACGAAAATTCGTAAGACAACAACCACATTCAACAATTGCAGTGCAGATACTACGAGCGCATCGCTAGAGCGGTGCGCACACGCAGATTACATACGCTGGGCGATATCGATTTTATTCGAATGATTCCCTAATATACCCACCCAAGTAGACGGCTTGTATGTTTGTGTACATACTTAACCATTATTTTCTTCCATGAATAATTGCAAAATTAAACGTCTTGGGAATGAAAAATGTCGAGATGCTCGGTGCAAAGTAAAAAGGGATACGATCACGATACAATAGTAGAATGCATAAATTGGAAATAAATATAGTATGTGGTTAAAAAACTTACTTTATTGATGTGTAACATTTTCCCTCTCGCTTTCCTGCAATTTGTGGGAGTGATTTAGTGAAATGGGACGGAAGTGTGTAACAGGAAGTCGCGAAAGCGCGAGCTATTTGATTTGATTTTAGAACATAATGATCAAATGGCTTCGTCTTTTTGTAGTAGGTTTAATTTCTTTTTTTACTAATATAAAGTGAGGTTTCAAATGTCACACATCATACGCGACTACTGTAAGGCTCGCTCGTTTTTTTCTAAATGAATATATTTTTGCTGCTTTACGGCTTAATAATGAAGTTATTATTTTTAAGAAAGCTTTTACTGGCAGAAGTCTGCTTTAAGCAAAATATAGCAGTTTCGCCTACTATTTTTTTTAATATAGTATTTGAACTCCCTAATCTCTTATCTATTAGAGAAGTCCGTCCGTCTGTCTGTCTGTGGTGCTGTTTCAGCGGCCAAACCGTAAGAGATAGATAAAGAGAATATTTAAGTTATAAGTTAAGAATAGTCTGATAAGACTACAAACCAGATTTGAGTAACGTAGCACTTCCGGTTTTCGAGAAATCTCGAATTTCAAACGAAACCACACAAAATCTCCGAAGTTCTCAATTAATTAAATACATTTTTTTTTAAATCAGGTTTTGGTGCACATTTGGTTCACTGGTTTGCTAGTATTCTATATTATATTATTATTTATATATTATATTAGTAGGGTTGGCAACCCCACTAGTAAAGTGGCAGTCATATTAAAAACAAACATAGAGATTTAAATAATGGAATCCGAGTAGCTTTTGTCAGGATTCGATGTTTCGAGATAGAAAACGGGCGTGAAGCTAGAAAACCTTCCATTGTTCCGTTCTATTGTGATAATTTCTCATGAAATATACTTATAAAACGTTATCAGTTCTTTTCTTTAAGCTGCGTTACCCAGGTTTCCCTTCTGGAAACCTTATAGTACTTGAATCATGAATATTTTTTAATACTTATTTATAGGTAGTCAAATGATAACCATACTTTACGTGACTTGAAAACAATGAATAAATGAATATTAAAAAGAGGCTATTATTTATTTATTTTTATATAGCCAGGTAGGCAAATGACTCTACCCCACCTGATGTTAAGTGGTGATAAAGTCTAAACGCGAAGATAGCTGGTACAGCAGTTATAAACTCCCACACCAACCATCCTCACTTTGCCGGCCTGCAAAAATGCTTAGGTTATGGTATTAGTGTTTTAGCAGTAAGTATTTTAGTTATATACTAGCTGACCCAGCGAACGTCGTATCGCCATAAAAATATGGGTGATAGAAGGATGAAAATTTAGGGCTGTATGTATTATTTAATGCCACATTATATATATAAAAAAAGTTAGGCGTGGACAACCCTTATCCCTTAGGAGTATGAAAAATAGATAGTAGCCGATTCTCATACCTACTGAATATGCAAATAAAATTTCATAAAAATCGGTCAGGCCGTTTCGGAGGAGTATGGTAACTAACATTGTGACACGAGAATTTTATATATAAGATTTAATTATGCATTTAACTGCTAGGTGTTTATATCTAAAGACAATTTTACTAGAAAAAATCAACACGGCCAGGCAGCAGACGGGACTCCAACCCGCACCCTGCGCTATCCGGGCGGATGCACTGACCAATTATGCTATCCCGGCCTTAGTGATCGTGTTGAATTTCTTCTAGTATTTGTTAGGCTGTAAGGCAGCGCAGTAAGATTTTTTTTGCATAAATACCTTTATGTATTGTGGGTCGATTCGCTCCTTGTGTCGGGAACAACGAGTAGAGCGGGAATCGAGATACACCTAAAAAAAAAAGAAAATATTTAGTCAGAAGGAAGAAAGGCAATCTTACTAATATAATAAATGTGAAAGTTTGTTACTTTGTATGTTTGTTACTCCATCAAGCAAAATTAACAGATTTGAATGAAATTTGGTACGCGTATAGTTTATGACCTGGATTGAAACATAGGATACTTTTTACCCTGGAAAAGCGATAGGTTCCTGAGGGATAATGAAAAAACTAAAAGCGGACTAAATCGCGGGCAGCCGCTATTAGTAAATAACGGCCAAACACTCAAAAGATTTTGACGGTCTAATTAGTTCATGATCCTACTTTCTAGTGTATACTAATATTACAAAGCTAAAGAGTTTGTTTGTTTGTTCGTAAAGTTGAACGCGATA
Organism: Chilo suppressalis; assembly: GCA_902850365.2. Lineage (NCBI taxonomy): Eukaryota > Metazoa > Arthropoda > Insecta > Lepidoptera > Crambidae > Chilo > Chilo suppressalis. The sequence continues at coordinate 4,873,764 of OU963903.1, forward strand.
ATCTCAGGAACTAAAGGTCCGATTTATAAAAAATCCTTTTCTCGAGGAAGGTATAGGCTATATAAAACATGCTATGCTATGAGTTTGAGTGTAGCATCGATGAATATTGTTGCGAAAACGTGATTTCTTCACGTTTCACACAAATATTCCATTTGAGCGCTTCCGTTGCGTGCGCTGTTTAAATGGTTAAAGTTACTAAAAAGCATAAGACGGTGGAGGCGATAAGTCCGGCGCTGAAGGCTTGGATGGTGAAGAAATGGAGGTCACATCACACCGCACCTCCCGGCTGGTGCATGTGCTTTCCGGGTACGGATGCACGAACCGTAAGCCCGGCGCTGAAGGCTTGGATGGTGAAGAAATGGGGTTCACATACCTTCCGGCTGGTGCAGATGCTTTCCGGGTACGGATGCACGAACCGGATAAGGAGGGCGGAGACACCGGAATGTCATAAGTGCGGTGCTACTGAGGACACTGCACAGCTCACCCTAGAGGTGTGCACTGTTTGGAGTAAGAGGCGCCGTACATTGACGGGGTTGGTGAGATAGGATATCTCCCTGCCCAGTATAGTCAGAGCTATGCTGGGAGCGGCAGGTCATGGGAGGCTATGGTCTCACAGAAGGAGGCGGCCGAGAGAATCCGGGAGGCGTAAGCTTACGTGGGTAAAATTACAGTCTCAAATTCATTGTTTTTCTGCAGGTATATTTTTAACTGACTTCAAAAAAAGAAGGAGGTTCTGTGTTCGACTGTATATGTTTTTTTTATCTATGTTCACCGATTTCTCAGTCAATTGTGGACCGATTTTCAAAAGTTTTTTTTTTTTCGAAATAGTGCACTTCCGAGGTGGTCCCGTTGGAACCAAGTCGGGATCTGATGGAGGAATCCGGGTAAATCGAGGGAAACCTTCAAATTTCAAAGGCACGCACGATGTTTTTTTATGCATGTTCACCGATTTCTCCGTCAATTGTGGTATTGTTTACTTGGACGATGTAATTTTCAAAAACGGATTAAATAAAAAAAAAATAAACAAAAAATAAAACCGATGATTCATGATTTGGAAGTCGGGCGGGTCAAGATTGAAAGACGTATTCTTACCGATCAGAAAGGAAATTCTATTTAATGTTTCAATCTTGACCCCGCCCCACTATATTATATTTTACTTTTTAGTTCCATTTTCGATTTTGAAGTCGGTTTTATTTTTTGTTTGAAATTTTTTTATAAGTACCGTCATATCATTAGGATCGTGGTGTTTACTATGATCTCTACTTCGGTAGATGGTTTTTAAAACTAAACCCACAACAACTGCATTCGATATCTGGTGCATACTTCTACCTTTCGTGATAAAAATCGGTCTCAGCTGATTTAATAGTGGTCATAAACAGTAGGCCATAGTAGGAAGTATGATTGAAATTGACTCGACAACAGTCAAACAAATTGATATGAGATATTCGAATAAAAATTCGATTCGTGTCGTATCGCTAGTGGATCAAAATGCCATCAATAGTACCACTGTACCAGTACTGAAAGTCTTTTGTTTTGTTCTGTGGTACCATCCTCAACTGCCTATTGACATTCCTTATCATTCTTTAATTCAAATATAATCTGAGTCAACTCCTTTATTACGTAATTTTTGTACACTAGTGGGATCCAAACACAAAACAGTGGTAAAGCAGTCAAGGTCACAAGCCATTCGACCACGAAGTACATAGGTCTGCTTTAGCGCTGTGACTCAGTACCGTTTATTTATAGGTCAAATCTCACTAAAGCCACCCGGCACCGCCTCGTGGCGCGACGTACCATCGTGGTCGACGAGCAAACTCAGGTGGACGCCGCATTGTCAATCAGTACAACTAGCACGAACCATTATCGAATTCGAATAGTTTGCAAACCGAAATGTCAATATCAAATTTTGTATGGAAACTGGAACAGCAGCGGCACAAAATATGTAACGAGAACTAAAAATCAGTACACATTTGACAATGACATTTCGGACTCGCAAACGATACGAATTCGATTTTGGTTCGTGCTAGGGGTACAGCTAACGTTCGGGTGGGCAACGGGTGGACGGCTCGCCGCCAGGTGGTGCGATGTACACTTGTATTTTACACATTATATATTACTACACACTATGTTTTAGTGTTTTTAGTGCTATTTAACATAATAATAATAATAATTATTACTAATATTACTCCCTAAAATAATTACGTAATAATTACTCCCTAGTACAGCCTTAAATATATATTTAAGCCTTTGTTCACACTTTATAAAGCTTCTAGCTTGTAATATACTGGACAAAAGATATATTTTCAGCCTAAATGTTCATTGGGACTACGCGTTGTCAACGAAAATTAATTAGTGTGTTAGAGATCGTCACTAGGTTTAAATTAAACATGTGTTCAATATTTAATAAAAAAAAACGTGAATTGGTTCTAATTAGCTAGATGAGGAAGAATATGAAATGCTCTGTCAGCTCGCAGGCAACGCGCGATCCACTAAGGAGCACCGCGTTTACAGCAAGCATGCAAGCAACTGGTGGTCACCAAGGTGTAGCTTGCGAGAGTGGATATCAGGTGACAGAACGTAGTTGATGTGGTGAGCGCCATCGCATAGAAATCCATATAAAGAATATCAACCACACGAGTTGAGGCGGTGCTGGTCGGGCATCGGATGGGTCTAATGAGCTGTGACCTTTATACTCGCATTTATTAACCCACCGCTTCCAATCATGATTGGTCTAACTGGGTGAATAGCTTAATTCAATGCCTGGTAATATTGTCAAACCATCATTTGTGTTAAGAACATCAGTAAAAAGTACATCTTAATTACTCTCATTCTTTGTAAAAGCGCTTGCCACTTAGGGCCGGTTGATTGTTACATCTACAGTTAAGTTTGATTATAGTTACTGTCACATCATATACTTACATAGTAAAATATGACAAACTTTAAATGATATATTGTTTTAAAGTTTCATGGTCACTAACATTATAACTTTTAACGGGATTGTTACCATGTACCTTGTTTTTTATGAGTCTCCGATATTTCGGCACTGTTGCAAGCGCCATGATCACGGAGTAACTGAAGTAATTGCGGGTAGATGTTATTGGTAGACATATCGGTCTACCCTCTGACGTCGTCTGCGCTCGATACCACTGGTCACATTCTCACTATTCTGTTCCCGACACACAATACTCGGAGACTCATAAAAAATAAGGTACATGGTAACAATCCCGTTAATAGTTATAAAATTCTAAATGGTTACATTTTTATAGTATTTTAGCTATAGCACATTTAACTACATTTTAAACATCGCGGTGGTCGATTTTCTTTTGATACATCATTCACCCTAGGTTAATTATCCCGCCAAAAAGTATTCAAAACCAATAATCGAAATCTCTTCAGCGGTTAGGTATTATACAAGTGGTTTGTGTGCGGACACTAAAAAATAACAATATAAAGCAGATTATGCTAATTTATGTAATGCTTTGTAATTTCTATGCTTCACTCGTTTAAGGTACAATAAAATTAATTATAAGATGACGGCTGGACATCAACATTTACGTAAATGAGAACTGTACCCCTAGCACGAACCATTATCGAATTCGAATAGTTTGCAAACCGAAATGTCAATGTCAAATTTTGTTTGTAAACTTGAACAGCAGAGGCACAAAGTACGTAGCGAGAACTAAAAATCAGTACACATTTGACAATGACATTTCGGACTCGAAAACTATACGAATTCGATATTGGTTCGTGCTAGGGGTACTGTGGGGTGGGGTAAAGCCTCGATGACACGGGGCGAGTTTCCAAGCTACAAGCCAGCGACTTCGCTAGTAGCTTTGAAACTCGCCCCGTATTATCGAGTAGCAGATGGTAAAAAAGCCGATGACATGAGGCGAGTTTACAAGCTGCTAGCAAACTCGCTGGCTTGTAGCTTGTAACTCGCCCCGTGTCATCGAGGCTTATGAAGCATGGAGTAAGCGCGATCCGAAAAAATGCTGAATGAGGGTATTTAGGAAAAGTTTACGTTGCCATTTGGCGCCACGGAAACATGAGGTCTTTTTTATGAAGTTATTGGCGCGAATTACAAATAGTTATTTTACGAAACTATTGGCGAAAGCTCCCCAGATGGGGTAGAGGATGAAAAATAAAACCCCGGTTACATGATTGATAATGAGAGCTCTCTAGTGCTAACAGTCTCAAAGCAAAACCGGGGACGGACAGACGGACATGACGAAACTATAAATAAGGGTTCCTTGTCAGGACTACGGAACCCTAACAAAAACGAGCTTAGAATTCAATCGAGGTTCATACTTAATCAAAGCATCCGCCATTATTATTAAAAAATCAGCACTGGTGTTAAAAACAAGTACCAGGGTGGCATACCTTGTTGGAGATCAGAGGGCGGGCGGGAGCGCGCGCCCCCCGCCGCCCCGCCCAGCATCGCCCGGCGGGCAACACCTCACTGCCTGCAGAAAAAAGGAAAATTATACTCATTAACATATTGCTGCTGCTCCTGGTACATGGTCATTATTCCTACCTAGTGGTAATTGAAGGCATAGCACGGCGGTTTTTTTATATTAAACCTTCAGGCTAAATTCATTAATAATACCTTTTTCATTTCACAAAGTGAAGTTCTATTGTAGTTTCTTGTCGTTATTTTGAGAAGTTCTTTAGTATTGCGATTTCTTCATTACAATTACAATTCCATTGGAACTGTTATTGATTAAAGTTTTTGCTCTCGGCGATATATTATTATTCATATAAAGCTTCCTTTAAAATCACTCTATCTATTATTGAAAACTTCATCAAAAAAAAAACTGTTGCGCACTTTGAAAGATCTAAGCGTACTGACAGAGGACTTTGTCTTTAAATAGATTTAAAAAAAAAAGATTTGAAAATCGAAACTGGAACTGAAAATTAAAAAAAATATATCCGGTTAAAAATTTAGAAGTCAGGCTAGGCCTAGATTGACACGTGGAATAAATTTTAATTACTATTGTTGTTTACAATCGATACCGAGTAAGTTATAAGGCAAATGACTTAACTCATCGTAATCAGTTAATAATTTGTGCTTGGGAGTCACAGATTTTTCATTCAGGTATTTGGTCGTCCGTTCCTAAATCTTTTGCCGAGCAAATAAAATATTAGGCTTCAAATTAATTAAAGTAATTACTATTTCAGAGAAAAGGATCATTAATAACGTAAATCACGTTTAGCAAACTTGATATTGATAAGGGTTCCGTCCATAGAGGTTGGTAATCTAACTCCGCTGTCCGTTTTTAGCGGGATGTGTTGGGTGTATTTCTCATATTCGTAAAAATTTTCGCTACAAAAGTAATGTTTGCCAGAGTTTTTTCGGCACGTTGAAAATTTGTATTTCAAAAGTTAAATGTAATTGTCATTATACGGAACCCTTTATGAGCAAATCTGATTGTAAATTAGAGGATTTTTTCAAATATTGCTAAGTACTATTTTTTGCCTGTTATCATATTTTTTCTTTTTTCTCTAAATATTTGTGTTACGGCCACACTCAGCGGCCATAATTACTTTTTAGAGTTTTATTAAAAAGGAAAGTGTTATTTACAATAGAATAAAAGCATGACAATAAGACAACACGACAGACATAAAATGACAATAAAAGGTAAAAAAATTAACTTCATTCTTTCATCGTACAGTGAGCAATAGACGTAAATCATTACTTGAATTTATGTTCCGTTGCGTTATGCGTGATTAGGATACGAAACGCGATATATCAAACAATCCGCTGAATTTTATTAAAATTAATAAGACTTATCGCACGACATGCAACCGTGACGAAGCGTTGCATAATAAAATACTAAATATTACACATTATTATTCTGTGGTAGCTGCGCAATTTCAGTAAACAATAGTGGTTTTTTTTGTTACATTCATATTTGTTTTGTTTTACGCCAGTAACGGTCGAGTGTGGTGAACGCAACTGTTTAAAAACCTTATTAGAACTCACCAAAGTCGACAATGGAATATCACCGACGCAAGCAAAAGGTATGTAGAAGGCATCTAATCGAGCTCCTCGAGAATCTGACGCCCTGGTACTTGGAATCGCCACTCACTTTCAAATCGGAAAAACGACGGTCGGCTCCGCGCCGCGCCGCGAGACGATTTCGCGCGGTTTTTTGTTGAAAGTGAACAACTTGTTATTTTTTTTATCTGTGTCACGACTTCCCGGTGTTTTTTTAGCTGTTTTGTCTTCATGGGAATTTATTTTTTACGTTTTGCACTAAGATGCAGACGTAAGATATTGTATTTCCCGTTTTTAGACGATTTCAGTGGATCTGAGGTTTTCCGAATTCCTACTTTACGCAATTATTCATTACTAACAATTAATAGTTTAAAAAAAACACGCTTTTATTTACTCCACCAAAAAGCCAAAAAATATACAAAATATACTGTCTGTTTACTTCATTAGGGCCTTAGAGTAAGCCATGCATGTTTATAGTTTATTTTAACATACATATATAACTGAAAAGCGTGGGGCGCTATTCATTGCAATATTTATCAAATCAATTAATATATTACGTGATTCATAATGCTTAATAAAAGCGTGTTTTTAGTGATTTTTTTATTTTAAATAGAATATATTAAAATGAATCTAATGAGCCCAAACTCGATACGTTTACTAGTAGGCAGTCCAAGGTTCCATTAGCAAATTATACGGGCACGGTATTTTGAACAAGATAGCAAATAATGTTTTGTTGAAGTCCCACAACATGACATAAGAACGAATGATTATGCAATGACCTCACCAAACTCCAACGGCAACGATATTTTATAATATAGTGGTCCAACGGTTACAATATGTTTACAGCTTGCTTAAATAGGATCATAGTACGAACTTGCATAGTAGGTTTGAAACGATATTTCATTATTGAGTCTATTATAAGATAAATAAGAATCATAAGACCAATCAGTTAACTTAAATATGTGTGATATCGGTGTATTAACATTTCCACACACTTGAATATAAAACTATCTTGAAACGCATATTGTGATACGAGTGGATAATGGCTAAAAGTAAAAAAATATATTCGAAACTTCGACGTAGGATAGGAACAACGGATTTCGCACAAAAATATAAAAAAATCGGAAATAGGTATTACAAAAAGTATAAATTCATAAGTTATGTTATAGTATAGCCGGAAAGTTCTTGATTGGAGACCACGACTTACGACTCGGTAAACGTAGTGTAGGACGCCCTGAGACAAGATGGGATGATGATAGCTGGCTGGAGTGGGCTGGATGAGAGGAGCACAAAATCGGGAGCAGTGGCGTGCATTAGGGGAGACCTATCTCCAGCAGTGGACGAACATGGGTTGATGATGATGATGGAAATATTACAATAACACTTTATGAAGTCCAACTCCAAATGGTTATTTAAAAGGATCAACTTTTCTCATGTAATTTTTCATATCCTTCTCTAGTACGTAAATTATGAAAAGGAACAAAAATATAAAATAATACAAATTAACTAATTAAAAGATAACATAATACAAACAGAAAAGGGAGAGCAAGTAGGTACACAGTTTACTCGACCAAAATCTGACCTACATCTACTAAGCTAATCAAAAAATAATAATCAAATCTGGTTCGTTTCGTAGCAAACCGACCGTCTCCACTCCACTATTAGTGATCTACATACAAACATAACAGGCTATTTCCCACATAGCCCAATTAAGTTATTCAAATGTAATTGTACGCTCTATTTCGTTAGTTGATACGGGGAATTGGGGTAGCCATGAGTTATACAAATGCCAGGAATAGAAAAAAATACGGTACGAAAGTATCTATAAGCTTATACAAATGACTTCTTATTAAATTAACTTTCCTAATTGTTACTTAGGTTTTCACGCGCATCACTCATTAAATAAAACGATTTTTACGGGTTATATGCACTGAATTTATTTATCTGACGTTACGCAGCCTTTGCAGGACTGCATCTTCAGTAAAAATTTCTGCCTTTTCAGGACTGCGTCTTCAGAAAAACAATATTAAACCCACAATATTTCTGTTACATACAATAATATGTGCATGCTTTTATTTTATTACCAGTTCTAATTTTGTTTTGTTATAAAAAGCAATTTATTATATGAATATAGACATCCAAAATATTCGTCACTGTTCCCAGAAAATGAAAATTTTATGGTGGCCCTAAATGGGAACTACCATAAGAACTGGTTTTAGTGCGGCGCCAAATAATTTTATACAATTATACCTGCCGGCAGAGATATTAAGCTTTTTGTAAATACCCTTAACGTATAATTAATATTGTAAGTAGCAATCAAAAATGGATATAGCACCATTTCCGTAAGATGTAATAATTTTTAAAGTTTTTAAATGCTTAAAGCATTTAACGGCAAGATTTGTAACGATTTTATCTAATTTTTAGTAAGACGAAGTAAAAATTATAAGTGAAATTTTTCAATAATCTTAATGGAAAAAAGCTTTGACTAACAAACAACTCCCTGGTGATCCGAATTCGTTCAATCATTCATAAAAAAATATGTTACCTTGGACGTTGAGGAACCTTTCATGCCTGAATCCGGCACGCTATTCACCAAATTTTTATGCAGTTTCTTCGGATCTATCTATCGAAAGGCTTTCACTATATATTCAGGAAAGCTAACAGTCCCCTAGCAGGAACCATTTTCGAATTCGAATAGTTTGCGACTTAGAATTGTCAATGTCAAATTTTGTATGATAACTTAAACAGCAGCGCCACAAACTACATAACGATAACTAAAAAAAGTACACATTTGACAATGACATTTCGCACTCGCAAACGATACGAATTCGATATTGGTTCGCGCTAAGGGTACAGCAGTACGCTTACTGAGGTACAATCAGACATTTGAATTCTCAAGGCATTCTATGTCATTCGAAAAAAGCATTTGATTTTGATTAAGTACTAATGAGGCGCTTTTGATTTCGATCTTGTCCGACTACTTTGGTGGGGGGTCATACTATGAACCGTGAAAACATTTCATAATAAGCAGTGGTATACGCAGTGTGATTGCTCTGCGATGTGTTAGTATAAAAAATGGCTTAGGTATGCAGTTGAAACAACTAAACAGACATTATAACAGACATCCATCCATCCACAGACCTTCTCTAATGGGAAGTCCGCGGATCCTAGTAGAAGCCTGCAGCAATATCCGGGGACTGCTGAGCTTTCTAGAGGGGCTGGGATGGCAGGACTGATGCTAATCCCCACGCAAAATAGGCACTCGGTGTCGAGTTGCAGAAACAGCCCGCCGTACTACTAGAGTACTTAGTCTTAAGTCTAAAACTCAAACTCATTTACTCAGTCTAGGCTCTTACAAGCTCTTGTGAAAGTCAAACGCTACGCCATCGGTTCGTAAATCTACGGCGGGAGACCTTGTACTGAGAAGAACCGGCAAGAAACTCAGCAAGGGCTATTTTTTTCTCCCTGTTTTGTTTCATACAGTGTCGTCAATGGAAAGATGACGTCAAAAATTTAATACATGTGTTGATGTCAACTTCCATCACATTAATATTATTAATTAACAAAAGTTAATTATAGCTAGGTACTATTTTTAAATTTAGAAGTGGCGATTAAAACAATTTTCAACCAAATTAGCAAAGTAAAACGACTTAGTCTATTATATTAAGCCCAAGGTGACTTAGAGACTACTTAGTCCTAAAAATAAGACACATCCAGCAGCGGGGCCGTCACTTTTTAAGAAGGTCTAATGGGCCATATAAATGAGGTCCAATGGGCTCTTTTTGTTTTCGGGTCGAATCTCAAGGGTCCAATGGGTACTGGACCACAAAACAGCCGGTAAACGAATATCTGGCAACTGTTTTGGTTTTTCTTTTTAATTTAAAAGTAATCAAGTTGGTACCCTATGCTGTTTTCAGATATAGCTAGGTGAATGGCAACAGCCATAAGTTTACGTGCAAAATACGCTTAAAACCTTTTTTTTTCGCTAAAAGACTTATATTATGTCTGATGATACAATTTGTATTTGCTATCAAAAAAATCTTTTAAATAGCGCCATATACATTATTTATCAATTACGTAATGATAATGAAGTACTATACCGGTTTAAAAAAACAATTCGTTTAATTGCCTACAACAGTAAACCGTTCCGCATGACTTGTGAAAAAAACTTATAATCATTCCAAATGTGAGTACGGATGGTACAAAAGGGCTGAATGTCATCGCATAGCCACAGAGTAGAAAACTAAGTACTTAGTAAAAAAGTATATTTGAACGATTCCTAAGTCGTATTATTATATTATACTAGCTGACTCAGCGAACTTCGTACCGCCATAAAAATAGAGGCTAGTAGTAGAAGGATGAAAATTTAGGGTTGTTTGTATTTTTTAGTGCCACATTATAAAAAAAAATAAAAAAAAATGTCCAAATAAATGAAAATGATGCTGGAGAACCATTATCATTTGGAGGTATGAAAAATAGATAGTAGCCGATTCTCAGACCTACTGAATATGCATATGAAATTTCATAAAAATCGGTCAAGCCGTTTTGGAGGAGTATGGTAACTAACATTGTGACACGAGAATTTTATATATAAGATATTGTGGGTTACCTACAATGCGAAGAGATGGCGCTGCCTTGCAGCCTAAGGCTAGAGAAAAAATCGACGAGGCCATCAGGGCCTCGGTAGCATAATAGGAGCGGGGTCGAGTCCCGTCTTCTACCTGGTCCGCGTGGATTTTTTTTTTATAAACTTTTCTTTAGATTTAAACATCTAGCAGTTAAATACTTAAAAACATAACTAATATTATTATACTTAAACCCCTTTATTTAGACTACTTACTACTTAGACTAGTTACCCAGTGTTTTGTTCATATCACTCAAATGCCATTTCTATCTCAATGAACAGAGACAAAACATAGAGTAAGTAATTCAAGCTTATTCTTCGTTTATTAAAAAGGGGGAAAAGGTTTAATTTAAATAGCATTGAAATATTTTTTTAAATTTATATCCCACTACTGGGCAAAGGTCTCCCTCCCTTTTTCTTTTATGTCCTCGTTGTCAAACGAACATCTGCTATGTACAAAAAATAAAATTTTAACATAACAAGAAATATTTGACAATCATCATCAGCAGGCTATTAATGTCCCCACTGCTGAGGCACAGGCCTTCCCTATGAATGGAATAGGGACATTGGGCCATGATCCATCAAGCGGGCCCAGTGCGGATTGGCGGGTGCCAACGACTGCAGATGCAGCCGGGACCAACTCGAGATAGAAGATCTTTGGTCACCCATCCAATGACTGACCACTGCGAAAATTGCTTAACTTCAACGATCGCAGCCGAACGCGCTAACCACCTGCGCCATCGAGCTCCTCAATTTTGACAATATTTTGGCTGATACATACATAGCATATTTTTAAGCAACTTCTGTTCAATGCTAAAGATTCGCATGGCAGTTTGTATTCGAAAATCGGCAATTTAGGCATAACTTATATCGTGTGTCTGTGAAACAGATTGTAACAAAATCAAACCTGTATCACCGTGCTTTAATTTAAGCAAATGCGAATAATTATGCATTGAATAAAACTAGTTTTTACGGGTTAATGAACGAAACTTTTTTTTTTGTAAAATAAAGTTTCGTGCATTAACCCGTAAAAACTAAAGAAAATATAACTAGAAAAAATTCCACGCGGACCAGGCAGCAGACGGGACTCGAACCCGCACCCTTCGCAATCCGGGCGAATGCACTGACCAATTATGCTACCGCGGCCCTCACGGACCGCGTCGAAATTCCTTCTAGCTATTCTTAAGCTGCAAGGCAGCGCCATCTCTTCGCATTATAGGTAAACCCACAATGTCAAATGAATACTTTTACAAGTATTAAACATTTGAAAGAAGAAATAGCAATTATAGTTATAATTTTTATTATTTTTAAAGCATGTAACTGCTTGATGTTTAAATCTAAAGAAAATATAACTAGAAAAAATTCCACGCGGACCAGGCAGCAGACGGGACTCGAACCCGCACCCTTCGCAATCCGGGCGAATGCACTGACCAATTATGCTACCGCGGCCCTCACGGACCGCGTCGAAATTCCTTCTAGCTATTCTTAAGCTGCAAGGCAGCGCCATCTCTTCGCATTATAGGTAAACCCACAATGTCAAATGAATACTTTTACAAGTATTAAACATTTGAAAGAAGAAATAGCAATTATAGTTATAATTTTTATTATTTTTAAAGCATGTAACTGCTTGATGTTTAAATCTAAAGAAAATATAACTAGAAAAAATTCCACGCGGACCAGGCAGCAGACGGGACTCGAACCCGCACCCTTCGCAATCCGGGCGAATGCACTGACCAATTATGCTACCGCGGCCCTCACGGACCGCGTCGAAATTCCTTCTAGCTATTCTTAAGCTGCAAGGCAGCGCCATCTCTTCGCATTATAGGTAAACCCACAATGTCAAATGAATACTTTTACAAGTATTAAACATTTGAAAGAAGAAATAGCAATTATAGTTATAATTTTTATTATTTTTAAAGCATGTAACTGCTTGATGTTTAAATCTAAAGAAAATATAACTAGAAAAAATTCCACGCGGACCAGGCAGCAGACGGGACTCGAACCCGCACCCTTCGCAATCCGGGCGAATGCACTGACCAATTATGCTACCGCGGCCCTCACGGACCGCGTCGAAATTCCTTCTAGCTATTCTTAAGCTGCAAGGCAGCGCCATCTCTTCGCATTATAGGTAAACCCACAATGTCAAATGAATACTTTTACAAGTATTAAACATTTGAAAGAAGAAATAGCAATTATAGTTATAATTTTTATTATTTTTAAAGCATGTAACTGCTTGATGTTTAAATCTAAAGAAAATATAACTATACTTTGTCATACATACTTTGTCACCTAATATTGAGTATGTTTTGCTGCGTCTTCCATCAAATATGCATAACAAGTTTCATACAATATGTGCGCTTTATATACCACCACGCCAGACAGCACAGACTTATAAACATTTTTTAAAAGCTGTTGAATGTGCTGTCTCTCAGAAAGTTATCGATAGCATATTTATTATTGGAGATTTTAATGTACCTTCACTTCAATGGGAGCTTAATAGCAATTCAATTGTAGTTCCAGTCATTACTAAAAGTAGTAGTGATGTTGACTATTACATTATTAACTTTATTTCATATCTACGATCATTTCAATATAATGTTAACAAGAACAGTAGTGGCAATATTCTAGACTTATTTATTTCAAATTCTTTAGAGTGCGAAATTGAAGTGGCTCTTTCGCCATTACTACCCGTTGATAGTCACCACCCGCCCTTACTGATATCAGCACCTCTCAATTTGAATTGCTCACCTATAATAGAAAATAAAGCTCCGCGTTACAGGTTCTTTGAAGGCAATTACCAAGCTATTAATAATGATATCAGTGCTATCAATTGGAATGATTTGCTAGACGCACCTCCTATTGAGGAAGCAGTCAACCTATTTTATAAGCAAATATATCAAATTATCGCTAAACACATTCCACTAAGACCTGTGAAGTCTAGGGAATTTCCAATATGGTTTACTCGCCCACTAATACACATTTTTAAAAATAAGAATAAGGCCTGGGTTAAATGGAAAAAATTTGGTAATATTTCAGACTATGAGATCTTTTCCTTATACCGTCGACGATTTAAAAACAATGTTCAGGAATGTTTTAATAACTATATAAATACGGTAGAGAAAAGTATACGTCAGGACATAAAAGCTTTTTGGTCATATGTCCGCAAGAACGGAGACGTTGGCGGTATTCCTGATGTAATGACTTATAATGACTTGAAGTCTGATGATCCTGAGCAAATATGTAACCTGTTCAGTAATTTTTTTAGTTCCGTATTTGAGTCAAGTACCATCCATAACTTTGATAGTAACTCTATGCGGAGTGAACATAACAACAGTGGCTTTATAATATCTCATGTTAGCTTTACACGATATGATGTAGTCAAGATATTGAAGACACTCGACGTAAACAAAGGGCATGGACCTGACAATATTCCACCCCTTTTTATTAAATTGACGGCTGAATGTATATCTGTCCCACTAGTGATACTCTTCAATAAATGCATGAGAGAAGCAACTGTACCTCAAATATGGAAGAGTGCAAATATCACCCCCATCTATAAATGTGGAACCAAAAATGATGTTCGTAATTATCGCCCTATTTCTTTGTTGTCAACCGTGTCGAAGGTGTTGGAAAGACTTGTCCACAATGCAATTTATCCTCAGTTACATACTATTATATTAAAGCAACAGCATGGTTTTGTGAAACAAAGATCGACTGAGTCTAATTTGTTGTTATTCAGTAATTTCCTCTTTGAAAGTATGGATCAGCGCACTCAAGTTGACACAATCTACACTGACTTCTGCAAGGCCTTCGACAAGGTTGACCACGAAATTCTCCTTAGAAAGATTGCCTATAACGGAATCAGAGGAGACCTCTTGCGTTGGTTTCGATCATATGTTGATAACCGAACTCAAAGGGTGGTTATTAGGGGTTATACTTCCGCCAGTATCGTGGCAACTTCGGGCGTACCGCAAGGTTCTATTTTAGGACCATTGCTTTTTATCATCTTTATCAATGATATAGATCAGTGCTTTAAGAATAGTAACTTCCTCTTGTACGCAGACGATTTAAAAGTCTTTAAACAAATTCACAACTTGAATGACTGCTGTAACCTTCAGGAAGATCTAAATCGTCTCGTTGACTATTGTACTTTGAATATGTTGCATCTGAGTTTAAAAAAATGCAAGTCAATAACATTCACAAAAAAAGTTAATAAAACTCATTTCACTTATTCTCTAGGTACAAAAAGTTTAGAGAAAGTCCAAGTAATTCGTGATCTTGGTGTATTGCTTGATTCTGAGCTTCACCTTGATAATCATGTGGCCACTGTTGTAAGCAAGGCATACCAAATGTACGGATTTATCATGCGAATAGGTGGTAATTTTAAAAAGCCCGCAACATATATGCATTTAATGAAGAGTCTAGTGAGGTCGCAACTGGAATATGCAACAACTGTTTGGAATCCACATTATAACAAATATAGCGAATTAATTGAATCAGTTCAAAGAAAATTCTTAAAAAGAGTTAACTACAATTGTCGTATGCCGAAATGTTCTTATGGCAAGTTACTAAATAGGTATTCTTTGCAAAGTTTGCAATCTCGTAGAACAATGTTGAGTGTAATGACTCTGTATAAAATTATCCATAACTTTTTCGACTGCTGTGAGTTAACAAATAACATCTACTATCGAATTCCGAGCAGTTCTGAAAGAATACGCAATGCCCGCCCACATAAACTTTTTTATATCAAATACACAAGGACTAATGCAGGAAAACGTGCACCACTTCACAAAATAGCGTCCCTATACAACAACTACCTGTACAATCTCGATATTATTTGCCTATCACCGCGCTCATTCAAAAAGGAAGTTATTACAAAACTTAGAAGCCTATGTAAATATAATATATGAAATTTTATCTGGTAGCTACTTACTTGTCTCGTGAATTCATGGTTTCATCGCTGTGTTTGGTGCCCTAAAATAATTATTGTTATTTTTTATTTTTTTTTGGGCTAAGTATTTAAATGTATAATGCATTTGAATGCTTGGTTTGAAGGGAAGGAAAGTATTATATAAAGAAATATAAATAAGAATAATATACACATAAATTACACTTTTTGCAAAAATATTTTTTAGTGATTTTTATATTTTTGAGATGTTTTCTTTTTTATAAGTGAACTAAGGATAACGGTGTTGATTGTACAATTAGTAAGTTTATATCAATTTCTTTGTTATCAAAATTTATTGTACAGTTGTTTGTTTTCCTAAATAAACTAAAAAAAAAAAAAAAAAAAAAAAATAACTAGAAAAAATTCCACGCGGACCAGGCAGCAGACGGGACTCGAACCCGCACCCTTCGCAATCCGGGCGAATGCACTGACCAATTATGCTACCGCGGCCCTCACGGACCGCGTCGAAATTCCTTCTAGCTATTCTTAAGCTGCAAGGCAGCGCCATCTCTTCGCATTATAGGTAAACCCACAATGTCAAATGAATACTTTTACAAGTATTAAACATTTGAAAGAAGAAATAGCGTTCTTCTTTCTTCAAATTTCTTCTTCAAACTTCAAATCTTTGAAGCGTTGGCCAGTAATCTGCTATCATTGAGACGCGCCGTCTACCCTGATATATTTTTTCCATCTTCTAAATATTTTGGTGAAATCATACCTTGCTCTTCGTCTCACATCTCATAAATTTTCCGAAAAATAGTCGAATCGGTGGGAATGAAGAAAATGTATTTCAAAACTCATAAGGCAAACTAAAGCTTGCGATGCTTTTAACGTTTTTTTGACGTGATGTGTTTGAAGTTAGGGTCTTCGTTATTGCTTAAAAAATTATCAATGACCTCTTTAAAGGCATTTTAGTTTTATAATAATAATAATTTATTGTCTTTTTTTTACATGTAAACAGATATTTAAATAAAATTTCATTAAAAATAAGACAATAGGGAATGGCTTAGCCAATGTTGGCCAAGCCTAGCCCTGAACCAACGCTGTTTTTCAGCCACCCCTTACCAAATTTTACTTAAAATTAGTAATATAGAGAGCCTCGAATTATCCATTATTTGATTATAATTAATATTGGAACATGTTTCGTGCATAAACGTATATTCCTACTTGCTATAGATGTACTCGCCCTACTCGTACCTTCCATGCGTCACTGGCTAGGCCTTAGAGCCTTTTCACATTATCCGATCCGATATCGGTGTCGGACGCCGATCCGATATCGGGGTAAGTAAAATGTATGAAATATGTACCTGTCTTTCATATTGTCCGGCCTGATATAGGATATCGGAGCCGACACCGATATGCTGGCGGCACCATCGGAGACCCGTGAGCCGTCGGACGATAATGTTTGTATGTGTGCTATACGTGTATCTAAATTGTCTCTGTGTGTATAGAGCCCGATGCGCGGTGGCCATTTTGAACTTGTTTGTTATAGTTTGGTTGTTGTTGTTATCATGGCGTCGTCATCATTTAAATACGATATACTCTATATATATATATATATACTAAATATACGATTCACTCATACGAAAGCATTTAAAAAACTTTCTAGGTGCGTTTTGTAGCTTGCTAAAAAGAGTATAAAATCCTTCCTCTGAATATCTAGCTTCCACAATAAGATGTATCCAATGCTGTCTGTGGACAGATCTTTTTTGCGTCTCAAATAATAATAGATACAGCAAATAAAGTTTTCTATTATAGTCTGCCATGATGACCTGCCCGCACTAACTATCGAGCAAATGGCCGTATCGGAACGATTTTATCGGAAATATGTGAAATTAGCACATGGTGTCGGCTATCGGAAGTCGGCTGTCGTCGCCCGACACCGATATCGGATCGGATAATGTGAAAACGCTCTTAGTCAAAGCAAAAAAGAGCGGCAAGTGGCTATGATAAGGATGCTTCAGGTTTTCCGCAGCAAGTTGTTTATGAAGTAAAGCTGCTTTTGTTTTCGGAACACTTTAATACATAGGAATCAGATGAAAACAACCAGACAGTATTTTTGTTGCAGACCTGTGTAGTTTATAGCTGCTAAAAAGTCAAAATATCAAATAACTCATAAAAATCTCTTAATTTCTACCTACTCTCAGACAAGTAAAAACAAAACGAAATAACTAACTTGACAACCTCCGTGGCCGAGTGGTATGTACGCCGGGTTTCAAGGTGTCACCTACTCGAGAGGCCCCGGATTCGAATCCCGGTGGGGATGAATGGTGTTTGTGTAATGAATAGGAGCATCCAGTCCAGTCGTGGATGTTTAATATGTATTTCTATATAAATATACTTATATGTATGTATATGTATCAGTACAGTGGAGGCCCGGTAATCCGGCCCCTGGCTAATGCGGCACCCCCTATAATCCGACATCGTCTATTACATACAAGTATTCGCTAATTCACGATTGAACAAGTTACAACTTGTACGCACCATCATTATTGTGCTCGACGCGTAGGGTATTGTTTTTTATATTTTTTTGTAAAATCTATAGCATTAATGACGTTACTTTTATAATAAAACGTAATCTTTCTATTGTGTTGTTTAATTTACTAAATTTGACATACATAACAAAGTATGATTTCTAATCTTATCATTGGATCTGTAATTTGTCGGATTACAAGGTACTTTTTTGTAAAAAAAATCGGACTAAAGGCGGTTTGAGGCAGTACTCTATAATCCGACAAATTCGATAGTTCGACACTGCCCAGCAAAATATTTGTCGGACTACCGGGGATCCACCGTATATGTATTCTATCCGTTACCCTAGTATCCTTTAACATAAGCCTACAGTGCTTACTTTGGGGCTACGCTAATTGGTCATAAAAAAACTGAGTAGCTTCTTTTAAATAGGACATATAAATTTCAATGAAAATTATATGACTTGTGGTTGTACCGCATATTGATATTTCGGTTACACTGTGGCATGCGAGAAGGACAGACAGGCAGAGAGAGATAGAGAGACAGAAGAAAAAAAAAACATTATTGTTCCGCGTCCTATTAAGCAGTGAGAGATGCTCCGAATAAATTAAGTTAACCCATTTCAAAAAGTTTTTTAAGGGAAGTTGTAAAACCCTTTCTCGGAATTCACAATGGGCTGTTAGTAAAATATTGTATTCGATTATGAGGTAGCCTTTACATTTGACCGACGTTCCTTGAAGGTTATTTAATATATCTTTTTTATTCATGCATTTGGGATGCATAAACTTTAAAAACATACGCAACTTGCTTGCGGTATTTTGAGATTATACAATAAACTAGCGGCCCGCCCTCGCTTCGCTTCGGTGTAGAGCTGAAGTGTAGACTACAGTTTTTGTTCTCAGGCTTGTACAGTCGCCATCAGATATATCTGATCATACAAGATGACCAAATACATCTGAACAGTTAAAATGTCAATAAGTTCTATACACTACAAGTGACCATAAATATCTGATCATTCATTACTTCAATAATATCTGAGCAGATGCCTGTCAATAATATCTGAACATACAACTTTTCAAAAATATCTGAACAATTTTAATAGGACCTCTTAATTATTTATTTATAATAAGATGACGCTGGCAGTTAAACACTTTCCAGTTTTTATTCTTATCACCTCTGTCATGTGTCATGCACAAATAAATTCAAGCAGCTTGCTTACGTATTAGTTCATACCATAAATTAACTATAATTAATATGAGTTCGTACCGTATTGATGCGGAAATGAAACATAAAATAATACAACTAAAAAATGATGATTTATCCGTAAAAGATATCGCCGATGAGCTAGAGATAGCCGTAAGTATCACGGAGAAAAAAGCTAAAAATCAATTGCCCACAAAACATGAAACTTTATTCACAAAGTATAAAATTGTATTTATTTCAGAGAAATACTGTATATTTATGGCTAGAAAGATGGCAGCAAGAAGAAACATTAAATAATCATGTTTCATTTGGTCGCCCGCGTATTACTACAAATAACCAAGACTGTAAATTTTTGGCTTTATCTATAATAGCTATCTATTATAGATAAAGCCAAAAATTACAGATTTATAAACACTACACAATTTTCAAGCACATTCGAAATATCCACTAGCACCATTAGAAGACGATTAAAAGGAGGTTTAAAAATAGAGTACCGGCAAGAAAACCAACTCTCACGCCAAGGCACAAAATGCAGCGGCTACAATTTGCAGCTAATTATTTAAATTTTAATTTTCAAAACGTTATTTTCATGGACGAAAAGGTTTTCTGCTCATCAGATAATGGGCGATTAAGTTTGTAGCGACCCGAAAACACACGTTACTTAGAACAAAATTTGCTGCCTAATCGCCGGAGTGGACGTATTTCAATTGGATTTTGGGGATGGATGTGCAAAGATGGTCCTGGTGAGCTTGTGGAAATAAGTGGATGAATGAATGCAATGAATTATAAGGAACTTCTGGAAGATACTTTTCTTCCTACAGCTCAAGTTTTTTATCCAGAACAACAAATTACATTCCTTCAAGACAACAGCTCAGTACATAATGCTCGTACAGTACAGACATGGATTAATGAACGGAGAGAACTAACTTTAATCAAACCACCACCAAAAAGTCCAGACCTCAATCCCATCGAAAACCTTTGGGGTAAAATGGTGCAAGAGTGGGATGGGAATCAATGTCGAACAGAAGCCTGAAAGCGACATGCAAATGATGTTTGGGAATCGTTCAGAGGTCGAGGTTTTTGTGAGAAGGTAGTTGGTTCCATGAGGAAACGTTTACAAGACGTATTAAATGCAGAAGGAGGTTACACAAAATACTAATGTTTCATGAGAAGTATATAATTGGTCAGCCTTTAAATAATTTGGTAGGCACAAAAAGATTTTGTAAGCAATTTAAAAAATCAGGCAGCAATCCTTGTTCGGCAAATAATTATATAATGGTCAAAAATTTAATATGAGAGTATACAAGATGGCTCATTTAAATGGGTCAGTATGGGAAAGTCTGAACTATAATATATACGAAGATCTGTTCTTAGGAACTATGTCATCGATTTTAATAAAAATTAAAACTGCATTTATACATTTAAGAAAAACCCTGTGGTCAGCTCGGGAATCGAACCCGGTCGTTTTGAAAAAAAAACTAACACTATTTCCTATTTCTATTTATTAGTAAGATAAGTTACCTATACGTGTTAAATTTTGTATTAAAAAAACGGTGGTCACTTAGAACCTCTACTGAAATAATTTAAATTATCTGACAAAAATGCATTTTACTCATTTTAGACATCACGTTTAATAGAAACATTTACTGCTTCAGACCTACATAATCGATATTTAAATAGTGTAAGTTTTTTTTTTCTAAACGACCGGGTTTGATTCCCGTGCTGATCACAGGGTTTTTCTTAAATGTATGAATGCAGTTTTTATTTTTATTAAAATCTTGTTAATCAGCACATATCTTCATATATATTTTAGTTTCAGACTTTCCCATCCTGACCCATTTCAATAAGCCAACCTGTATAATGAGAGTGGAGGGTTACCCGGGGAGAGAAAAGATGGATAGATTATGTGAATGAGGACATGGCCAGTAAGGGAGTGAGTGTTGATATTGCGAGTGATAGAGGAGAATGGAAACGGAAGACATGTTGCGCCGACCACAAATAGAATTGGGAAAAGGGCATGCAAATGATGATGGTCAAAAATGAAATCATAAAAAGGCAGCTTACAATAACATGGATCTGCAAGATTTCATAATCCATGTCTGTACTGTAGATTGGTTAGCAGGAGAAAACATGTCTATAAGCAGTATATTTGAATAGTATGCATATTTAAAAACCAGTCAAGTGCGAATCGGACTCGCGCACGAAGGGTTCCGTACCATTATCTAAATAAATATTTTTATATTGAATTAAATGTAAATTGCGGTTGTGTTTTTTTTAATTCGTCATATTATTTTTAAATAATATGACGTATTTAAAAAAACAAATTACTTGATCTCGTTCAAATCAACTTTTGCTAGAAGTTTGCATGGTAATGTACAGACACGAGCTTTAATCTGGGCCCCACCTTTGAATATCGTGTAGCAATCTGCTGCAAGCTGTATAAAGCTAATATTTTAATGCAACGTCAATGTCATAATGTTTACCATTGACAACTTTATGTTTCTAGGGGCAACCATGCAATTACGTCATCTGAAGCGACAGCAAAAGATCATTTCCGATGTTATGTTATGTTCCGTTTCCGAATTATACTTTGTAAAAATGTCACATTAAACTGTTTTCTTCACTGACACTGACACGAAATAGTATTTTGTAAAGAGGTTATCATTTCAAGGGTCGATTCGTTATGACATTATGTCATCAAAACACTATCAAACTAAAATTTCGACCTTATTGCATTATGAATTCTAACAACATTTAGTGGAAATGGGTCCCATATTAAATTTATAGACCTATCAATTTTATAGACCTATCCATACCCCACACGTAAAGATTTGATAAAAAAAATTCTAAGTCCATACGTTTTTTTTTCTATTTTTGTATGAATATCGTTTTTTTGCCATTTGGCTACGGAACCCTAAAAATGGTGAGCAAAATAACTTATTGGTCTGCGTTTTTGTTGAAAAGTCGACAATATACGTCACGGCCGTCTACGTCTGTTAGAAATTCCCGTCTAAACGGGCATTGATAATATTGGGAAATTATTAAGCTAATAATAATACGCTAATTTCAAGAACCTTACTAATTGCCTGATAACTTTTTGATTTGATCTCATGTATAATTATAAGAATAAAACATTTTGTTACTATTTAATTTTAAACTCATTGTATCAGAAGTTGCTTTTTTTTATTTCGATCTCGATTATAATAATAAATACTTAAGCTTAAGCATCTACTGAGGTAGGTACCAAGTTAATTTGTTTACATTTTTTGATTATTTAACTCAATAAAAATTTATAAGAATCAAAATTGTTTTTTATTAACTTTCACTTTTATAAATAATACATACCCAAACCAAATAAACACATCCACTCAGACAGTAAATAAAATTTTTGTAAGGATGGCGCCCAGTTTGAGCATGACAAGTACAGAATTCCATTTTCCACTGCAATGGAAATAGTGGGACAAATGTTTCCTCCAAATTATTACTTATTTCTATTGCGGTTAAAAAACGCAGTTGTCTTTTTTTTAAATAAATTTCTAAGGAGATATTGAGAATTTAATCTATAGAATAAAATAAAAACATAACTTCTCGTTAATTATAAAAAATAAATAGAGAAAATATTAGGCATATTTTGAGTTTCTACTACTCGTGGTGACCTACACGAATGATTTTCTGATAGATTTTTATTCCCTTCTCATCGTATTTATTCCTTATATTTAGCCTTTGTTTTTAGTTCATTCTTTCAATCACGCAGTAACAAAATATGTAAGCCCAGTGCATGATCTGCGTAGATACATAATCATTGACGTGTTCAGATATTTTTGAAAAGTTGTATGTTCAGATATTATTGACAGGCATCTGCTCAGATATTATTGAAGTAATGAATGTTCAGATATTTATGGTCACTTGTACCGTATAGAACTTAATGACATTTTAACTGTTCAGATGTATTTGGTCACCTTGTATGCTCAGATATATCTGATGGCGACTGTATTATACACAATGATATTCATTTATGATTCTTCTTATACCTGCATGCAAAGTCTCAGCCCGATCGGTATAAAGTTGACAAAGTTTCATACAAAATTTTCATTCCCTATTTTATCCCCTTGGGAATAGAATTGATCAAAATCCTTTCTTAGCGGATGCCTACGTAATAACATCTACCTGCATACCAAATTTCAGCCCGATCCGTCCAGTGGTTTGGGCTGTGCGTTGATAGATCACTATGTCAGTCAGTCACCTCCGAGTTTTATATATATAGATATACATTGATAATAAATAATACATTTTTATAATTCCACCGCTACTACGACTCATGTTGATCATAATAGCAATGCACAAGAATGTAAAAACTTCGTCGAGAAATCGAACCATTTAAATCTAAACCATAGATAGATACCATAATGAGAACGAAACATAGCTTTATATTGGCCCCATACGATATAATATATCTATTTTACAAGTTCGCAGAAAGTTAAATTTATAAGATACTAGTGGTCCGCCCTTGCATTACTTTGGTGTAAACAATAGTTATTGCTCTCAGGCTCGAATTATACATAATACATACATTTCTTCAGAAATATGCAAATGTGACGTCCTTTCGAATAATTTGCGCAATTTGAAGTATTTTTTTCCTCTTTTTTTGTTAAATTTAGTAAAGTAGCGCTCACACCTGAGAACAACGGTGCAATCAGAATCAAGTTTCGGTCAAGTTATGAGCATTTGCTCACACATTACTGTGCCGCGCCTGCCCCGCCCACAAGGCCCTTCGCACCTCTTTCTATGTTCTGTGATTATGTTCCGTGTGTATGAGCAACATACGAGGGCAAAAACATTAAACAACACAAGTATACAGAACTTTAGTTGTATCGCATACTCAGCCATTTCGCAACAAAGCAGCGTTTGATAAATAAACTGTAGTATTGCCTTATTGAAATCCTATCCGGAAACAATTCACTAATAACAATTTGGTTTGTGTGTTAGTTACACTAACGAACCTATTTTCGTTTTCGATTTCATGTCAGCTTTTAGCTTACAGTATTTACACTGTCAAATCGGTACGTAATTACGCGTCACGCCAAACCACAAACAAAAACAAAAAAAAAAGTTCTTCGCAGTTCGCACGTAGCCCGCACAAAGCGATTTTCCACGACAATCTAAACCTTAATACGAAAGGAATAGGAATGACTGAATTCCGAATAAATTGAGTTCAATGCCTAGCAGAAAGAATAGACAGTTTAGTTTTACGAGCGATTCAGTCTGATTGTCAGACCGCACGCAACTTTTGAATCAGCTAACAGGAGTAGACCTATTTTCAGACATTGCTTTAGTCCAATTTGCATTGTATTGTTTTTGCTCTATTGAGCTGGTTTCGAAAGACCGTGCAATCAGATGTCTTAACAGCCGCAGTTACCAAATCTAAACATATGGAACTGTAGGTTTTAATTCGTGAACAACTTTCAATTAAATAATAATAATAATAAAGTTATTTATTTTCACTCCAAATTACAAGTGTTCCCTCGAAACAATTAGTGGGTGCATTCATTGATTTTCTGATATTAAGAGGTAATCGTTGACAGCTGTAATAGTAAAAACTGTGACACAGCTGCCAGCGCCCCCACTCAAAGACAATTTTATGTACATAATTTTAGGTCTCAAATAGAGAACTATAAACTAACAACTATATAAACCAAGACCATAGAAGTTTTTATATTGTAACAAATAAGTCTAATACAAAACAAATAGAAATAAAAAAAAACAAATGACTAAACATAAAAAAGGCACCGACCAAGAGTCAGGAGTTATAAGTAGAACCGAATGTAACACGAATACGGTTGTATTCACTAAATCTATTTTGAAAAGAACACCAGTAGAAAGCGAAATTATTCTTAAGTGACGTCTATCTAGGCTTTATTTTATCGCTATAAAATACATTTTGCAAAATAACACAGTTGTTTTCATTAGGCGGACGATTTCGAAGACCTCGCAGAGTCGCAGCAGCATTGCTGCGCTAAGTTTGTTTGCCTCAATAATATTATAAAACTAGCTGTGCCCCGCGGTGTTACCCGCGGTTTATTAGGGATATTTTCCCGCAGTAAAACGTAGCCTATATGTGTTAATCCAGTGTGTCAGCTAACTCCATACCAAATTTTATTAAAATTACTCCAGTCGTTAAGACATGAAGAAGTAACAAACATACACACTCATAAACTTTCGCCTTTATAATATCATTGTGATTGTGATTAAAAAGCCTTAAATGTCGACTTTCGATGAGGCATCTCTTCTACTACTCACTCCGATCCTCTGAAGCAAATATAAAACTAAACCTGTACGTAAAATTAAATTTAAGGATAAAAGTCCAGTCAACCGAGACTTTACTACAAGTTCCCTAACAATAACAAAGGCACGCCAGTTTTAATAACTCCGGTGCATTATGCGAGGAATGACGGCAACTGCCCTTTATTACATACGAGGGGTCCCATAAGGGTCCCATAGACTGCCCGCAGGTTTCAATAACACAACACACGTGGGCATTCTTTTTTAAGCAATAAAGTCAGCTATATATATATTTAGAATAGCAAATGTGTAGTATATGTGAAATATTTCAATTACTAAGTTAATAAAAGCACTTAAGAAATTTTCCATGTCAAACAAGGAATGAAAAATACACATCCAAAAAAGTCGCTAGCTATTAGCTTGTCACGCCTGAAGGATATTTTTTTAAGTATAAACAGTTTGGTAAATGTTCCTCCTGACGGTAGGAACTGAATTGCGATACCAGTACCCTAAGCACGAGCCAATATCGCATTCAAATAGTCAAATTCAATCTCGATGCACGTCAATCGTCAAGAAGTTTTGTACGGAAATTTTAACAGCGCCACAACGTACGGAAGAGGAATTAAAAATCTTCCATACATAACTTCTTGACATTTGATGCGTATCGATATCGAATTAAATCAACATCGGTTCGTGCTAAGTGCAGAAATACGAACCATTGACCCACATTTCTGCCCCCATGAAGCCCAAAAACCTTACTTTCAGGAACACAACACTAAAGAATAGTTATTTGGCTACATAGAATAATATAATGTTGATTCAATGTTATTCGTAAGTGGAAATCTTTACCCGCGCACGTGTTCCCTCCTTCCTACGATGGGGGGTTCTTTAAGAGAGGCGTGAAGAAGCATTTTTGCAGGCCGGCAAGGTGAGGATGGTTGGTGTGGCAGTTTAAAACTGCTGTACCGGCTATCTCCGCGTTTGGACTTTATCAGCACTTAACATCAGGTGGGGTATAGTCATTTGCCTACCTGAATATATATTATAAAAAAAAAGAACTTTCGCTTACAGAAGGGCGAGAATTCTAAGTAATACGACACTATACGTGTTTATCCTAGTACTGTCGGGTTGCCAGGCAGCGAGCGCCCCGCACCGCGGTATCCCCAAATAAATCCCTCGTTTCCGTATTGGGGAATTATTTAATTTCTGTCTTCGGAAAGAAATGAATTGCACAGCACAATGGCCGGGTGTAGCCACCCCTTGCGTTAGAATTGGGTGGAAACGAGACAGAATTGTGAGTCAATGAAAGAAAGTTAGATAACAATCGATTAATAACGCTCTTAGACGACTTTACTGGAGATGTCTTAATTCGCTTATTTAAACAAAAATCTACTACGTGTTAGGTATTACTTTGCTAAGTATAATATATCTTTGCTATGTATTAATGTATAAGGAATCCCTTGTTTTTTTAGATAGCATGCTTGTACACCACATTGTTTTTTGGTAATAGTGCTTATTTCACCAAGTGGACGCTTTTACTGTATTATGACAGAGTAACAGAAAACAGAGAGATCTTATAAGAATTCATTTTTTTCTTTTGAGGTACGAAACCCTAGAATCTTCCCAAGTACGAATTCAATTGGCACATAAAATGTTCTATACTATCGTAAAAGGTTTAACTTTTGAAATGCAGGAATGGTTTACTTTATCATTGTGCACAGTTTGGTTCACAATTTAGAAAGATATTATTTATTAATTGAATACATATTAGGTATAATAAATTTATTGCGTTTCGTATTGAATAGTTTCGTGTTTGCATTTTGTACTGATACCTACTTACCCACATCCTTGTGGTAAACGATAAGCTATCAGTTGGGTCCGGAAAACCATTTGCTTTAATGTGCCGTGGACGTGACGAAAGAAATGTGAATATTTTGTATGCATTCTTCTCAGGATAAGAATATGACTTCTCTGTTATTATTTTTTATGTGGAACATCTATTGCAGAACAACTTTTCAGTGGAGATGCTCAATAGGGTATTTGACAAGTTGTAGAAAACGATCACACGTTATTGACTAATGTTTATGGAGTCCGTAAAAAGATGGATATTCATCATTCTGTTGTGTATTTCAGTAAAAATAACCAAATCAAAAACTCCATTTTCAAGTTGCCGCGAAAACGTTTCTCTGGACAATATGGCGTTTTATTACTAGTATGTGACGTCACACGACTGTTATTTAAACGTCAAACGATACAATGTAATGACACTTTAATCGGAAGTTTACTTGCGTGTGACGTCATTTTAGGCTCCGCCAATCCGTTGCGTTTTGGGTCACGTGACAATAGATAAGAAAACTATTATCTTTTTTGTGGGTTTTTAGTAAAATTATGAATATTTTTTTTTGTAAAAATAGTAAAAACCCCTGTCAATATTAAATCTAAACACAGATGCTAACAATTGGCACTTTATTTTTAATACTGTCAAATACCCTATAGCTACAAGCCTGAACTGAGCAGTGAGCTTGAAGTATAGGCACCGTACTTTGGTCGACATTTAGGATAGGATCTGGGATGGTCTAATGCCCAGATTACATAACAAATGGCAGATAGAGCGCTTTTTACACGCAATGCGTGCCACCAAAGAAAATACGAGGTCAAAAGTAAATGCTTTTTTTGTCTTTGTGAACAGTTTTTACCACATAACACAGAAAGAAGTTAGAAGGGCCTCGTGGGCGGGGCAGGCGCACCACAGTTAGTTGTGAGCAAATGCTCTGAAACTTGACCAAAACTTTGTAACGATTGCTTTCTTACGCTGGGGTGTGAGCGCCGATTGGTTCGATTGTTTGATGTCACGGCGTTTGATTGGCTAATATCTATTAGGTGTAAGTGTAGTGCGGGCAAGCCAGCGACATCGGTTCCCGTACAAAAGGTCTCTGAAGACCCTTCTAACCTCTTTCTGTGTTCTGTGGTTTTTACGATGTATGAACGAGGCGGCACAGTTTTCATAAAAACTTAATATTCACGGGACGTTTACACAAGACAGTGCATTGTGGTGTACTGACGCGAATTGATAGTCGCTTTTGACTTCGTATTTGGTATGGTGCCACGCATTGCGTGTTCCGTGCGCTCTGTCTCCCTTTTGTTCTGTAATCTAGGGTCTAACGTCTCTCAATAGACACTCTGTAAAAGTCTCGGCTTCATTCCAAAGCAGCACCACATTTCTAGCTTTCATTTTCTTCTTTCGCCGGGTTTCAGTATAGAATTCTTAATATTTGTACAAAACGTGTTTCGGCAGTATACTACCGTATTATTAACTAAATTGCTCGGTTCATAGTTTACGAAGATATAAATTAAATATACCTCGTTACATTATCTGAAGTTCTTTACTTGGTTGAAACAAGTTAAAGTTCTTTACTTGGTTGAAACAAGTTAGGGTCTCTGTGTTACTACAGGCGCAACTCAACGACTTATTTTCACTTGGAAAGTAACGTAACTTAACTAAAGTAACTTTTGTTGGAATAAGAAGGGAGTTTGTTAAATTATTCGGTAACTTAATATTAGCCTTTCTGTTACAATTTTCGAGACGTTCAATCAATAGACGATGCTTGATTTAGCAATTGCAATCTTATAAGCTGTCATATCTAATTCTGTTTAATACTGCACGATATCGAAATAGTGCAATAAATTTAAGGGATTAAAAAATAGCGGTTTTTATGAAACACCTAAAAATTATGATTCATTTATGAATTCTTCAATCTTCATCTCAGTCATCTAACGCATTCTCATACAAATTATCGTCATTTTGAGATTTGAAAATATGAAACATATTATGGACTCCATTTGTTAGTCCCGCCAACACGAATATTTCATCATATCATCATCATACAAGTGAATTATGAGTTACCTGAGAAAATCGACTAATAAATTCAGACAATAATTCAGGATAATTTCAGAAAAAAATAACGCTTTTTAAAGTGTCGTTGATGTCCATGTTGACTCTTTAATTGTGAAATTATAAAAGCTTAACAATTTTAGTTGTCATCCCATAAATAAATAAACGAAATGCGTATCACTGCAGAACGACTGAACCAAATCGGATAATTATTTTTTTATTGTGTTCCTTATTGTAAGGAAAAGATTTAAAGAAAAAACAACGGTAAAAAAGTTATCAAAGTTAGTTTTTTAAATCACTTCTAATGAAAAATCACTGGCTAATTAAAAATTTATACGAAATTTCTCAAATAAATAAATATCACAAATATGAAAAGAGGCTGACTGACAAAATTGACGGTATGGGTGTCAAATACAATCGCCGCTACTTTTGCATCAAGCAAATCGGTATTACGTGCGTTTTGATTTGTGTTTAGAAAAATTTCGTCGTGTTTTTCATAGTTATTGATAAGAAAATGCCAAAAGTAAGCCGTTAAATAATCGGTCCGCAGTCAACGGGACATAAATTTTTAAGGTATTTATGATCTAGGATCATTTTTTAATTATACATTTATTGCAACTTATGCCTTTAGAAAATAATATTCTATTGAGGCTCATACACAAATTCTAAGAAATACGCAAGATTTTTCATTAAGTACATAACGTGTAACATTTCTGGATACTTTGAAGGGCGGTACGATGTTCGCCGGGTCAGGTAGTAAATTATCGTATTTAATTCATATAAGTAGGTCTGTAATTTACAAAGAGCCGTTTATGGGATATTTTGTTACCTATTTGTATTATTTTTGTAAAATCAAACTTTTTTTATATGAATGTAGGAAGTTTACTGTTTTTAACTGTTCTAACAATTATAATTTTTATTATTTTAAAGCATGTAACTGCTTGACGTTTAAATCTAAAGAAAATATAAGTACAAAAAAATCCACGCGGACCAGGCAGCAGACGGGAATCTAACCCGCACCCTTCGCAATCCAGGCGAATGCACTGACCAATTATGCTACCGCGGCCCTCACGGACCACGTCGAAATTCTTCTAGCCTTTCTTAAGCTGCAAGGCAGCGCCATCTCTTCGCATTATAGGTAACCCACATTAATGCGAAGAGATGGCGCTGCATAATTATTATTGGTCAGTGCATTCGCCCGGATTGCGAAGGGTGCGGGTTCGAGTCCCGTCTGCTGCCTGGTCCGCGTGGATTTTTTTCTAGTTATATTTTCTTTGTTCTTAAAATGTTTATTTCTACGATTTTGAATTCTCTCTGGTAACTCGAAATTCACGTTGTACATGTATGTAAATTTAAGAGTCAGCGTCCATTCACCTTTCCTCATTATATTATACACCCGACGTACACTTTGTATGGTACTTTTACCTAATACATACCTACTACAAAGTTTCCCTAAGTAGAGTAAGCCCTTGCTACTCAGATATAGCTGTACCGACAGTAGCCGCAAACGCCGGGGAAAGTCTATCATTACAATCTCCACTCAATACCTACTACAGCGAGTACGGTTAACAGAAAAGTTCAAAAAAATATAATATTATTTGATGCGTTTCTGGATCTTCTTTATTTTCTACTTTAGATTTTAAAATATATGAATTTATGATTTTTTTAAGCATTTCCTATAAATCCGTTATTCAAATATAGAAATTATAAAAAGAAATCGCCACACGTAAGACGCAGCTTCACCGGACATGAACATCTCGACAGTTCCCTTTTTTGCCAGGACAAGCTACATATGAAACAAATATTTTTTTGAAAGTCTTTGGAAATCCTCATATTCGATCTAACACTTCTGTTTTTTTTTGTTACCTGAGCTTGGGATTTTCTGGATTGGTGAAATTGCTAAGAATTTATTATTATTATAATGTACTAGCTGTTACCCGTGGCTACGCTCGCGTGGTTTTCCTATTTGAGGCTATCATCCTCTTTTGACATAGTGAGTAAAAAAGTAGCTTATTTCTATTAAAATTTCGGCGCCTTTCTGCTTGAAGCCGTACATTTAAATCTCTGCGCACCTGTGCTTGCTCAGGTCTTTCGAATGACCTCAAAAAAGCTTGTCGTTGAGCTTGCTCATCAAGTCTTTGCTGAGTTTCAGCAGGTGTTTCTGCAGCTCTTAAAGCAGTTTGACTCCCCGCTTGTAGTCTTTGTTGAGACTGAACATCCGATTCAGCGGCTCTCAAATGAGCCTGCCGCTCTGTCTGCTCCTGAAGTCTTCTCTGTGTCTGCGACAGTGATTCTAAGGCCCTCAAATTCGCTTGACGTTCAGACTGTTCAAGACGCCTTTCCTGTGTCTGCGATTGAGATTCTGAGGCCCTCAAAGCAGTTTGGCGATCTGCCTGTTCTTGCCTTCTCAGTTCAATTTCTTCAAGAGATTCTTGCGACCTAGTTAATCTCTTTGCTCGTGCTTGAGAGGATATTCTATAAAGGCTAGATTTGCGTTTGCGCGTCATTATTACGGTGAAGGTAAGTATCTGATTTTTTTTATTAAAAAAAAATACCTATTTTAATTACAACAGTATAAAAATGTTTTGTAAGCACCTACTCAACTTGTTTATAGTAGGTAGGTATTTAAAATCCAAAAAAATGCGAATAATTATCCATTCACCTATTTTCACAAAAACCCAAGATCAATGTGTTAAGTTAATCGTCAAAACGATTGCTTTTTAATATTCCTTTTTGTTTTTTTTTTAATTTAATTATTTTTATTTAATTATTATTATTTTAATAACAGATACTTAACATATATTATGTAGGTATGTAGATAGGTAATTCGTATTTTATTAAAATCAAGGTATTTACCTATCTAGGTACCTGCCGAAATAGTATGTGTAGTACGCACTTAGTAGATAATGTAGGTAGGTACCAATCAAGATAGGTAGGTTACCTATCTACAAAGATATCTACCAAATAGGCAGCCCTTCTTTCAGAGCAACAAAACCAATCAAAAACTACAATTCCATATTATTACAAAAACCAATACCTACCTATGCGTTGTCTATCTTACTGGTAAAAATCGAGGTAGGTAGGTTATAATATAATAATCGTTATTTTTATCAGTGAGCCAAATTTATACATTCGAAGAAACTACCAAAATACCTACCTATTTCATTTAATGCACAACAAAACCAAATCACAAAGGAAAACAAAAACAGATATGTAGGTAGGCAGGTACCTTGGTAAATCGTATTTCTTTAAAATCAATCAAGGTAAGAGGTAGGTACCTACTGCTTGTTGTTGCTTACCTGCTGAAATAGTAAGCACTTAACACCACCACGTTGATTCTTCTCTAATAGCACAGATAAGAGAATACTATTAAAAACAATAAATATAAAAAAGTAATGTTCATGAATAGCGCCATCCGAAAAACCTCAGGTTTTTAGTGCAAGTAAACTTGATTTTAATGACGGGTAGCGACATCTCTTCAGTTTCACACGCAACAGCTTGGTTTTCGAATTGTTATTCGAGTTGGTAGCGCCTACTTCTATTAACATCCAGGATCAATCTTCACTTGAAAATTATTGGATAATACTCGATTATGGGACTAAAATAAATCATAACAGCTGTTTATTTAGTATCTGTCTACTGTAAACAGCTGATTATTTAATATCTATTTGATGTTATATTAGGACACTGAAGGAAGTCGGATATTTTTACTAATATTGTTTTAATTAAAATATCTACCTACATCACGTTAAAATTAACAATAAATATTAAAAAGTCATGTTCATAAATAGCGCGATCTGAAAAAACGCAATATCACAACTCAGATTTTTAAACAATTAAAAATACTCATTTTAAATAAGGGTGGTGCCATCTATTAAGTTACTCAAAAAATATTATTTCCAGAGAGACTACTCGGTTGAGTTGGTATTCGAGATGGTAGCGCCATATCTTATTATTATAAGCAACATCCAGAATCTATAATCACTCGAAAATGATATTTTTATATTATAAATTTAGAGTAGTATTTGCTAGATTTAATTTTAAAAATGAGATTAGAAAGAAATTGCGTAAAATTACCTCGATTTAATAAATGAAACACTAACACAAAATACTCGGTATTGAACACGAGTGGTGCCATCTCGTATTAAGATAGCAACTTCCACATTTCAAATTTAATCTGTCTTCGTGACAGTAGCGCCATCTCTATCGGGACCAACCATGAAAATGATTAATTTAGTTGAAAATTATGTAAATTCGAATACATAAATTAAAAAAAGTAGCCTATAGCAGTCTCATAAGTTCAAGCTATACATTTACCAAATTTCAACCAAATCGGTTCAGCGGTTTAGGCGTGAAGAGAAGACAAACAAACAAACAAACAAACACACTTTCCCATTTATAATATTAGTATGGATTGCTTATTAGAATTTTACGTTATTATCTGGTAAGTAATCAGAAAAGTATCTGATCGAACGTTTTGGCTAAATAATTATCAAAGTTTATTTGCATAAATTGTTACGTACAAGATACACAAAGACGAGGCTTGTGGCGGCCAGTTGTATTCGCTTGCAATATAAGCAAGTGTTCAACACGATCGACCAATAAAGGCTGGCCTCGGCCGCGTCTTTCTGTGCATTTTAAGTAACTTTGAAGAGATTTCACTGGTTCTGAAAAAATAACCTTTAATATGGAGAAATCATTATTTTGAGTTTAGTTAGTCTGACCCTAAATCTGATTGAAGAGTGCTTATTAGTTATGTATATGTCGTATTAGCGAGTCGCAAATACAATAAAATAAATTTTAATTTCAAATAAAAAAAAAAATACTACTCAAAACAATTTTATGCTGTCGCTACAATTTCCAGACCGTAGCGTAGTTTTTCACCGCCAAGCAGCAGTGAGAGTGGAGTGGGTAATACTTTACACAGTGTTGCCAAAGCGATGCCGCTAAATATTTACTTTTTAATACGGATTTTATAAATAGTTCCAAAATTATTAGAATACTTAATCTAAAGTGATCAACAATTTTTTTAGAAGAATTGGAGACTCGATTTCGCTAAACGAATTTGTGAAAATAATGTTTACTAAATTAAGTTTTAGTTTAACCCACCTCAACTATGTTTAATTAATAAATCTTGAACATGTAGCCAAAGTAAGGTGAATTCTACTCGAATGGTTCGTTTTTTCAAGAATGGCAACGAAGTTGTTAATTAAGAGTTTATTTAGGGCTTCCCTGCAGACAT
Organism: Chilo suppressalis; assembly: GCA_902850365.2. Lineage (NCBI taxonomy): Eukaryota > Metazoa > Arthropoda > Insecta > Lepidoptera > Crambidae > Chilo > Chilo suppressalis. The sequence continues at coordinate 4,908,422 of OU963903.1, forward strand.
CCAACCCACCTCTGCGACCCTGGTACGCGCTCGGTAATTATATTAAGTCTGCACTCAGAGGGGTCTGTCTGCGTGCATAATTTTAAAAAAATTGTATTAAAACTTGAAAAATTGATAAGATTTACTGCTAGATTACAAGACGCGGTGGCATAAAATTAAAACTTAGTTAAAACTAAGGTCCAGGTTTAACTATAAATTCAACTTAATATAATGAAAGGGTGTAAGTCAAAGTGATATTATTATATACTTTTCTTTAATTTTTACTTAAATAGGTTGGCGTGATCAATAAAGTTTGTTATCCGGCTTTCCATGAATTTCGCTAGTGTAGATGTCAGAATGTTAATCTCTCCACGATATAATAAAAACATAATCAAGCTTATCTTACCTATAAGTATTTCAGACATCACCATTATTATTAGGTCATCACATTATGAGGACGTAACATGTCACTATATAATACAAAGGACTTATGTAGAGTCCAGTAACTCCAGTATGGATTGTTGGGTGCTTAAGAAGAGTATTTTTTTGTATATTTTTACTGCCTTAGAGTTTTGTCATATTGGCCAGACATCAGTGGTATGTCATCTATATCTTGCCGAAAGTATTTATAATGAACTTAAATAGTATCTCATAACACTCTCGGTTTCCAATGATAGATGGAAAATGATAGGAGATATCGTTGTTTTTGTAGGTCTTAAGTAAGCCATCTATCAAAAGTAGTCTTTGTAGACTGAAAGCCCCGCATTCCAGAATGAGATGTTGAAATATGAAGAGTTCCTAGCTGTGAGTGCAGAGCTGAATGTGCTGCAGTTTTCAAGCTCCTATTGAATACATTTCTTCAAAAACGTTTTTAGACATCCAAGCAATTGAAACTAATACTTTGCGAGCGTAACCTTTACACAAGAATCGTTCCATTTTGAAAACCATTTTTTCATTTTATCTACGTATCACATTGGTGTCGATTCTGACATGATTCTCTAAACTTAAAACTAAATTTAACATCAGTCTCTCCTTTTCATTCTGTATAGAGAATGACAAAGATACACTGTTGTCAAATTTAAGTTTAGATTTAGATAGTCGTGCCTGAATCGACACCAGTCTCTAGTCAAACACATATTAAACCAATTAATAATTCTATAAAAAAAAACAATAATGCAACTTAATCATATTTCCCATTTGTAACGCAATATTAAAAAACCGAACAGTTAAAACGGACCTACGATAACGCAACCTTCATGGTCCCAAAATTACAATAGCCATTATGTATTTGAAGCAGCAAAAAGCGACAGAAAAAACATTATTATCGCGGCGAGACGCGGTGCGCGCCAGGCGGCCGAGATAGGGACGTGACTGGAGCGGGATCCGTCGATAGTCTATTTAACATTCATCGATAAAAATACGCTTAATATTTTGTTTTGTTCTCAAAAGGTTATGAGGGTTCAACAAGAGAATCGAAAAGAAACGGCTATTGTTGCTCAAATATTTCATTAACAATAATTACTTGTAAAGTTAAGGTAATTGTACTAGTTTCATATTCGACTGAATGTACACACATCAAAAAAAGTTTGAGATCCTTGCAAAAGCTGATATATTTTCAAATTTAACTTTAACAAGAGAAAATGTTTAAGTTATATCTTTTTTTATATAAAAATACACTTTCTAAAAATTAAAAAAAACATAATTTGATTTTTTAGTATAAATAAAAATAATTCAATCCTAAGGCGATTGTAATAGAACTTTGATAGAAATAAAAACATAGTTTAACCAAACATAAAAACCTTTTATTAATAAACTGTTGTTTATATAATACAAAATAACTCCTTATCTGGCTAGAACACATGCGAGGATCCTCCTGGGCATGCTGAGGATCAAGTTATCCAGCATTTCCTGTTCTATTCTTGAACAGCAGCTTCCCTGAGCTGCAGCACTGTCTGGGGTGGTGGCTGCCGGTTCCAAACAGCTCGCTTAAGAGCATCCCACGTGTGCTCTATTGGGTTAAAGTCAGGAGAGCCGGCAGGTCAGTCTAACCTTGTGATTTCGTATTCTCGGAGAGCAGCATTGACTCGTTGAGTTCGATGTGAGGGCGCATTATCATCAACCAGTACAAATTGGTGCTCATGGTTTACTCGGAAAAGTCTGACGATGCCATCTATAGCAACTGTTTTGTATCTGTCTGCCGTCATGAAGCCTTGATAAGGGATTAAAGGCGTTCTAGCCCCAATCATAATACCACCCCAAAAGGACACAGATTTCCCGCCTTGCTGAACCGTTCCAGTGGCCGTTCTTTGCCTTTCAGAGTCTCCAGGCCTTCTCCAAACACGGACACGTCAGTTATCTGGATGAGTACTGATTCGCGATTCGTCAACGAAGAGGCAGTTTTGCCAAATGTTTTCCTCTTCGTCTTCTTCGTTTTGCCGGAGCCTAGCCCACTGTAATCTCCGTCGCTGACGTTCCCGTGAATTCAAAGGTGCTCGCCAAGACCTCTGTGCTCGTAGTCCAGCCTTGTGTAAGCAATTCCGAATGATCTGAGTGCTAAATTGAAGTCCGGAGATGGTCCGTATTTCTGCTTTTAATTCAGTGGCGTTTATTGTTGGGTCGCGGGCTACCAGTAACCTGATGTAGCGCTTCTGAGCAGCTGTCAAAACAGTTGGGCGACCGCTGCGGGGTCGATCAGCTGAATTACCCATGCCGTGGTACCTCTGCAACGAGGTTACTGCACAGGATTGGGATATGGCAACTCTGTGTGCTATTTCTCTCGTAGAATAGCCGTTATCCCTCAAAGTTACAATTCTGGCTCGTAAAACATCTGATGATTCTCGTGGCATTTTTTAAATCACAACTTTCCGTGAAAAAATGTTTTAAATTCGATAATATTGACTAAGTCAGATTTCAGAATGAGTGTCAGCTTGGATTGCATGTCTTTTTATATGTTAAAAACAATTGAATTATTTTATGGTTTTACGTTCTAATTCTAATTTTATAATCTTATCAGAAAAAGAAATTACAAAATAGTCTTAAGTAACACAAAAGCAATCTATTTTTCAAAATGACTTTTGTTGATGTATGTATGTTCAATTACCCGGACCGTGTATACATGATTGTTGAATATACTAAGATTGCGATTTAAGCTTTTTTTTTGAAAGCTTGCAATATGGTGCTGTCAAAACAAACAGTACTTTACGACCTAACTGTAAAATTATTTATCCAATTCTACACACCAAATACAATACCAGAAAAGGTAGTTATTTTGTAAGTTGGCGGTTACTTCCTTACTCACGCGGAAAATCCACAATAAACCAACCAGTTTGAGTCTCTCTTAAAGACGCAAAAATAAAACTCAAGTACCCTACTCAATTAAACTGTATTATTAAGTCTGTATTAAAGACTTAATTAAGCTGTAATCCTAGATTTTATTGATATCTTTAATTATTCTACGAATAGATAAATACGATTTATTTTATTGCATCGGATGTCCAACGATCATTCAGTCAAGGTAAACTACCATCGCTCATTTGCACAATCCAGTTTTATAACGCTTTGATTAAACAAATATCAACTGCGGTACGCTTTGATCAAAGGACTTTGAGAGATTGTATATGCTAGTACTAACATAAATAACTTTTATAACACTGAAGGAATCTAAAACTGCGCTTGGCAAGCGAAAAATAATTACTATTTCATTATTATTGATCGAATATACGATAAGTTTTTTTTGTTATCACATTTCCAGTTAATATGTAAAGACTAAGAAATAAAGGTTATTGTGAAATGAAGGGCTGAAAACATGGATTATCAACAATTAGCTGAAGGGGTAACCTTACAGTTTTTTGTACATAATTATGAGCTATCCATAAGCAAATTCCTCATATAGGTCATATCAAATATTGAATATAGCATACAGTATATTTTTTAGCACATATAGAACTTAAATGATATAAAATAATATATCTGATATAAAAACTGATTTTATCGATAATATCATTGAAGCGTCCCTATCCCAACATTCTGACTACCTGGTCGTAGGTAGTCGTTTCTAGGAACTCTGCGTTGCCACTCGATACCGTCCGATAAGAGATTCAGAGGTGTTATGTGGCTTAAGTTTCAAATTGTGGTTTCATGGTAGGACAGATGTTACTTGCAGCATATTTAAAGCTTATGTTTAGGAATAGGAAATATAAGAATCTACCTTGTACAGCAGTACTTTTAATGTCAAAATATCACTATTCATATGAACGGATGGCATCAACTTCATTCCGCGGAAAGTCAATTGGCATTAACTCATTTTGCAGACTTTTAAACGCATAATTTTGTGAGCCAGAATCATACATAGTTAGTTTAAAAATTGTTTACATTGTCACTAACTTCATTATCAATTAAATGTTTACTCTGAAGTTAGTAATGTTAATATACCCTACTAAGCAATAGCCTGAAATGAGAATTTATAGATCTTTGTTTGTTTCACTTAAAGTGCTCTACCACGGATAGTACAATACTACTTTGTTTAATACTAACCGTCCAGAACCTAGTCATTTCGTAAAAGGTTTGAAAGTCTCGAGTCTTTGTTCAAGTAAAAACAAAAACTAAAGTTTAAGGATTTCAACTTAGTATGGTATTTTTAATGGCACAACTTACTTCGCATTATTTAATCAAAATTTACTTATTTAGTAGTTTAAGTGCACTTTCAATGGTTTATAGGAAAGACTACTACAACAGGCGGCAGTAGGAAGGCTTATTTTGAATACTTAAAGCATTACGTTAACTTTAAAAGGTCGTCGCAACTTACAAACGCGGTATGACGTGACACAAGAGCATTATTCCTCAATACAGCTCGCGGCAGACACCAACTAGTCTACATATATATACAAAAGAGGCATATTCGATGTAAAGCTGCAGTCTAAATGATAGCGGAACAGAGGAGAATAATATAAAAGAGAAATGAACATGAATCGCTACCTAAATCGTGAAATAAATCACTTTTACTAAGTACAGTAGGGCGATTCTTTTGAAGACTTTTGACGACCTCCGTGGCTGAGTGGTTTGTACGCCGGGTTTCATGGCGTCGCCGACTCGAGAAACCCGGTGGGGGCAGATGTTTCTGTGATGAACACGAGCATTTGTACTCCAGCCATGGATGTTTAATATGTATTTCTATGTAAAGATACTTATATATGTAAAGTATATGTATTCTATCCGTTACCCTAGTATCCCATAACACAAGCCTTATAGTGCTTACTTTGGGGCTAGGCTAATTGGTGTGAGTGTTGGAAATATTTATTTATTGTTTATCAATTTATTATTCTGTAAAATATAATCTCACTTTTTTTATAGATAGGTCCGACAAATAACTCCGCGCCGCCTGATGTTAATTGTTATACTTCCGATTTCGGTAGCTGCCATTTTAGACATTAGTTTGATATACATTACGCCATTATACGGCAAAAGTCGCAATGTCTGTAGAAGCGGCCAGTATTAAATATTTAACATTTGTCAGAAATCCGGTTAAATGAGATCGTAAGTGAGATTGCATCTAATAGAATACCTATGCAGCTAGTCATAAATGAATCAAAAGTTTAAGCTACCGACCACGGAGCCTGTAAAGGACAGAAGTTCAATGTTTATGACTATCAACTAATTTAATTAATAAAAAAGTGCCAAATATTTAAATGAAAAACAACCTTATTACAACAAAAAAAGTTTCAAAAAAATCATACAATATTCGCCTAAACAAGGTTTAAAACTGTATTTTTTAGGGTTCCGTAGTTCTAACAAGGAGTCCGTCTGTCTGTCTATCCCCGATTTGCCGGGAAACTGTTAGCACTAGAGAGCTGTAATTTTGTAGAGATATGTATATCAATCACGCCGACAAAATGGTAGAATAAAATATTGAAAAATATTTTTTTTAGGTAACATGTAACATGGGGATGATTTTTTTCATCTTCTACCCCATCGCGTGGCGTGTTATTAAATATCTCCTTTAAAATTACTTAGGGGTTCCTAATACTATTTTTTTATATAGGGATGTAATCACGATGTAATAGTCGTTCAACTTCGGTTAAAGAAAATTTCTTACTTATAGAAAATTAGAAAATTCCGTAGAAGAATACATTATTAACTATTAAAAAACGAGCGAGCTTTACAGCAGTTGCGTATGACATGTAACATTTAAAATCTCACCTTATATTAGTAAAAAAAGAAATAAAACCTACTACAAAAGGAATAAGCCATTTGAACATTATGTTCTAAAATCAAATCAAAGAGCGCGCGCTTTCGCGACTTCCTATTACACACTTCCGTCCCATTTCGCGAAATCACTCCCACAAATTGCAGAAAAGCGAGAGGAAAGATGTTACACATCAAAAACTATTTGAAAATTGTTTTATTGAATTTCCGATACTGCAAAATAAAGGCACCCGCTAAAGTATATTGTTCTAACGACAGGTAATTACAGAACCCTTCATACACTGCGCGTGGCCCGATACGCACTTGGCCGATTTTTTTTGTAGTAAGACCGTAAATGCTTTGCCGTCACTATGTTCTCCGCTGTCGTACACACCGCAGCCTTATGGCACAGCTGCTGTATTTGACCCAAGGCGAAATTGTACACGGCGAAATTACTCGATCACTTATACCATGTCATTTAATATCATTACGAATACAGCCATTTATATTTTTATGCCTAAACAGTGGGACACGGTATTCCTGAAAATTCCTAAACTTAGCTTAATCAATTTTTGAATTTTTTGTCATAATTTTTATATCATTTACATTGGTAACAGAAAGCGACTTAATGAGTTATCTCACATTGAAGTCATTTTTCAATTTGACGACTCTATAATAATATAGGGAGAAAAAAACAGTCCTTACTGAGTTTCTTGCCGGTTCCTCTCAGTACAAGGTCTCCCGCGTAGATTTGCGATTCGATGGCGTGGCTTTTCGACCTTTACAAGTGCTTGTAAAGGTTCAGCCTAGACTGAACGAACGATATTGATTTTTTTGAATTTAATGATTTTATACAAAACAAAGATATAAACACTGGCCCCCTTATTAATAAAAGAAGAATAATATTTGTTTCTTAGGTTTTCACGCACATCACTCATTAAATAAAACTAGTTTTTACGGGTTAATGCACGAAACTTTATTTATTTATTGACGTTTCGCAGCCTTTTCAGGTCTGCATCGTCAGAACAACGTCAATAAATAAATAAAGTTTCGTGCATTAACCCGTAAAAACTAGTTTTATTTAAAAGAAGAATAAGTTTAGATTAGTTACAACATCGGGTGGTGGCAATTGCCGAACGGAAATACTATGGCTATCTCTTACCATCATATATTTTTATTCCTGACCGCCGAAGGTTTTCAAATGTCTCGAGCTCTTTTTTTGCATTTTTAATAACAATATTAAAGAAACTGAGCGTGAGGTATTTGAAAATCTTCGGCGGTCAGCAATAAAAAAAACAATTGTAAGCGGTAGCGATAACCATAGCAATCCCGTTAGGCGATTGGCCCCCTGTTCATTGAAAAACAAACTGAAGAGCTGGCAAAAAAAAAGTATAATTCGCATCTGGTCAAACTACTGTTTTTACAGTCCAGAGGTTTCGAGCCCGTCGAATTAGATTCTCAAATAATTTTCAATCAAAACCGCCTCAAACAGTGTTAATTTAGTAGGTATATTTATAAATTAAACACCATGCCAAAAGCTCACGTCAGTTTAATACAGCTCCTGTAAAATTTAATTTCACGTAATTATACCGTTTCGTTCGCCAGCTCCTCAACTGGCACTTGAGCGACATAAACAAAACACGGCGTAACTTGTCTAAGCTCATTCCTCATTTATAAAAAAGGAGATAGTTGGAAATACTAGACAACAGCAATATCTGCTTACGTGCCACTCAGAAGCGTCAAGCAATTTTAAGTGTTATTAAAGTAGTTTTTCACTTTTTTCTTGAGAATATAATTTAATTGATTGTTAAAAACTTGTTTTTTTTATTGAGTGTGTATGGTGTTGGTCGCAGATGACCTTTACAGCGTCACCGGGTTTGGGGACGGCGAGATCCTAAGGGGACCTCAAGCCGGGAATTGGCTAGTGCCTCTGGAGGTATTCCAGGCGGATGGCATCTCCCCACGGGGGACTCCCCCCGTTCTCCTCTCCGTCTGGAGCCTCTAGACCACTCGAACCTGAGGGGGGAAATCTTGATGATGTGAAATAAGTGAAACTCTATTAACTAAAGTCTTATTTAAACCAATTTAAACAGAAAGAATTAAAGTAAGGAATTTAGCTTATTAGCTTAAAGTTTCATTATTTTTTGAGATGATTTCGATGAAAGCCCCAGCATCAAAAGCTTTTGCTAAAAACCCTACCAGACTACAAAATTTCAAACGATCATCTAGCAAACTGATTAATTAATTAGTAGCAGAATCCTGTTCAATATAACAAAGAGTGCGCAGACGCTATTGTTAAACCAAAATATTAAAAACTATCCATCATAGACGGTAAACTTGTGTTTATTTCGAGATCAAAGTGATATCGTCCGACCGATCCAAACATTGTAAAACATTTCTCGTTTCTATTACAATCGGCGTAGTTAATAAAACATCAGAATAAAAAGTTAATAACATTAGAGGTAAAAATTGATAGTTTAATAAGCACGACATTCTATAATTCTATTTTAATTTAAGCATTGACACTGCTAAGTATGTAAAGAAAATAGTACTAGAAAAAGAAACCACGCGGACCAGGCAGCAGAAGGGACTCGAACCCGCACCCTTCAACAATTCACTGACTATTATGCTACCGCGGCCCTGATGGCCGTGTCGAATTCGTGTGCGGGTTCAAGTCCAGTCTGCTGCCTGGTCCGCGTGGATTTTTTACTAGTAATATTTTCTTTAGATTTCAACATCGAACAGTTACTTGCTTAAAAATAAAAAAAACATATGTTTAAAACTAAAGTTGATTTTTTATTTAAAATTCGAATCTGCGTCTTCCGCTAACCGGGCTGTATGTGGGTGGGTTACCTTTACCTACAATGAGAAGAGATGGCGCAGCCTTGCAGCTTATGAGTAAAGGGTTATAATATAGGAAATTCGACACGACCTCTAAGGCCTAAGTATCATTTTATGTTAATGAATTTTGTCAGTTGGAAGCGTCTCGTCTTTCCCACTGGATCGTTATTTGCGTGCCCAACAGAGGCCACTATCCATACCTAGTAATATATTATGATTTACGAATTTGTGTTTTTTTTGGAAAGCTAAAGCCGAGTCTGAAGCGAGTGTTTTGTCCTACACAAATTACACAATCAACAAAAACATAATGACATTCAACAAAAACACATACACAAAACTTTTTTTCACTACACATATATGTTTGCATCAAAAGAATTTTTGCGGGTCGAGGGACAGGGTATTGTTTCATCGGCCATTTTTTCTGTTCTAAACCTATGCTTCTAAACCGAGTCCAACTTTAAACTCTGACGTTTAAATTTTAACATAAAGTGTACGAAATTTTTATCAATTTTGACATTTGTTGCACCTGGAACGTAGTTTTTTAACGTAGCCGTGTGTATTTTGTGTACGACAGCCACGTAAGCAGTAAACGGTGTGTGTAGAGAAACATATTTGAGAAATAAAGTTATGTGTATTTGTTTTTGTTGAATGTTTTGAAAAAAGTTTTGCTAGAGACCCCGACTATCTATCTACCTTTGTGGGAACTTGAAAGTTAGTATGATGAACCGATACAGAACAAAGTCGCGGGCACCGGCTATTGTTTCTATTAATTTTAATATCACTTTTGTTAACGTAGTGGAAAAGCTATTATGGTTGATAGTTTGAAATGGATAAAGATTATAGGTATATTACCCAAGCGTGACAATTTCATATGTCCATATCCTAAGGTATATAGTATTTTGTTACTATTTTGTGCCGCAAGAATAGATTTTGTTGCTAAAATATTTCTCCGAAAAACGCCTGTTACGCTAGCGAAACCACAGCGATATCTCGGAGGCAAAAGCAGTTAGAGATATCAGATGAGCGGCATATTTTGTTGCTATAAGATAGGCTGGTTAGATATGGAAAAATATCGGCTCTTGATTGGGGGCTAACTACCTCTTATTCTTAGATATCTTAGATTTTTCGTATCTCGTGAACTAAAGCAGCTAGCGGCACGAGACTTATGAAATTGTTACGCTAGAGTAATATACCTTTGGACATGGGCGTTTTAGAAATTTAAAGAAACCGATATTAAGTTTTCATAACCGTTTTGAAAATCGTTTTTAGACATCAATATTGATCAGGTTTTAATCCCAACAGGAGGCAGGAGTACCTAATTACTATATTTTGAGGATCACTTATATGCCTTGACTCATGTTCGCTTCTGGTTAGCTACTAGTACGATGGTCTACTTGAGAGATGCTTGCTCACCCAGAATGTGGCAATTAAGCAATTAACACATTGGGAGCAAACCGACTGACATCTAAATTTGAGAATGAATGACGTCACGTCATTAACTTTAAACGATATCAGAGCACCTTGCCAGCACGAATTAGATAACAAATGTGTTAGTTTATGGTAAAATAATAATAATATAGTATTCATTCCCAACAACGATTATGCCAGAGAAAATATACAAAAAATAGTCATTATCATAGGAATAATACTTGGAATGAAAGTGATCTTGGCTGAGTGGATATTGGGGGGCAACAAGACACTAAGGCCCGTATTATAGAAAGATTCTCAGTAATTAATCTAGTCTTGAGCATAGTTAGAAAGGGATGTCGCTATATATAGCACATAACGACATCCCTTTATAACTGTACTCAAATAAAGATCAACACTTAGTTGTCATTCTGTAAGATGAGCCTTATATTATGTTGTTTTTGTGGATGTTCACAATTCACATTGTTAAAAGTAACACCTATTGTTAAGGTTGCAGAAGAATTAAGTTCTATAACCATGAATAATATTAGCTCAAAGACAATCATCTTTCATAATGTCAATCTAGAAAAAGGAGAGTAGAAAATAAACAAGTTGTGTGAAAATCATAAAATACAGTTTCCTTCTTTTAAATTTAATTTACTTTTAGTTGGAATTAAACACCTATATTAATAAACTAGTCACTAAGCGGAAGAGAGATAAAATCACCATTGGCTTTTTTTTTCATTTCGTTAATGCATAGCGCATTGGCATTAAAGGTTTCGGCTTTAAGAAACAAAGGAAAATTACGGTATATATTTACATGTCCATGACGTGAGCAATGTAACCACTATTTCGTAGCTAAGACAAGCTTGATTCGCTTGTGATCGACAAATCATGGACCGCCCACAGTTGTAGCGTGGATACAACAGTTTGTCTTACAAGAATATTAAGTAGGCACCTCACTTGTAGTATTTTTGAAATACGCACAATTTAAAAACAAAAGTTCACATGCTCATTATAGATGCGTGACGTGATTGGTCTGAGCCTAATTAAAATGTAGAAGGTACAATTTACTATTTATTTACTTACCGAAAAGGAAAATTTCGTCTATAAAGATGTGTCTGGCTGGTGGATTTAAAAACGGGTAACTTCGACGAAAAATAACATTGCAATAACTGCATCTTTTGACAAGCTCGGTTGTTTAGAGGTATGGTTTAGCTTGAAGTTTCGTTTTTTTTTGTTAATCTAGCACATGACACTAATGACTAGCATTAGACCAATCACAGCATAAAACTTACTAATAAATAAGTAGGCACGTATGCTAACAATAATATGAAACGCTATAGTTAAATGTCGAATATGGAGTAACATGGAAATAACATGTCGAATACATGAATAGAAGGTACCTATCAGACAAAAAATACATAACTTTACCTATTTTAAAAAAGTAGACATTTTGCTACTATCATTATGCGATGTAGTCATAATGCGAAGCAGAGAATATTAGATTTGGATTATTTACTACATAGGTTTTGGCTTTGAATGTATTCTAGTTAATCCTAGTAATCAGACAAAAACAACGGAAATCTTTAACACACAAAAACATTGAAAAGTATGGGCGCTCAGGGATTAAGTAAGCTCGAACCTTATAGATGACTAGTGGCCCGCCCTCGCTTTGCTTCGGTGTAGAGCTGTAGTGTAGACTATAGTTTTTGTTCAAGGGCTTGTATTATACACAATGACTTTTATCATAATAATTATATACCTTCCACTCCACTATAGTTTAGGACCCGTTGTACCGAATGCAACATTGCTCCGCTGTTCCAATTTGAACTTACTTACCTAACTTTTTTGAAAATACACTATAGCCTATATTAATCAGTGATAATGTAGCATTGAAATGATAAAAGAATTTTTAAAATCGGTCCAGTACATTTTGAGCCAATTCGTTACAAACATACAAACCTTTCCTCTTTATAATATTAGTATAGATATAGATGACATTATTAAAGCTTATGATATCCAAGTCATTTGGCAACGGACGTCGTATACTGTCCGAGAGAAGTGTAAGAAGCGAAAAACACCTTTCCGCGTCGCGCCGTAGCCCAACTTCAGATTTTTTTACGTAAATCGACTACCAGTCCACACTAAAAATAAACAAGTAGGCACGTAAATATATAATTCGTAGAACTGGCTGTTTGTCCATGCTGGACGGCGGGCCGGGTGCCGGGTCCTCGGCTTATGAATGTATTCATGGACTTTTTAACGGGAAGCTTTTTATGTCCGAACGTAGATACTTTTTTGGGTATCTACAGAGAGGGACTCTCTACTTTTTCTCTCGCGCAACGGAGGATATCTTTTTCTCTAGGAGATTTCTTTTTATCGAATACCTATTTGCAAAAGAGAATCCAAGACATTGTTTTAATTAAGGAATGAAATTTTCATTTTTAGTAAGAAACCGAAAAAACTACATATTTATGTCATTTTTCCGCATTTATATAAACATTAGCTGTTACCCGCGGTTTATTAGGGACATTTTCCCGTAATACATATCCTATGTGTTAATCCAGGGTATCAGCTAACTCCATATCAAATTTTATTTAAATCGCTCTAGCCGTTTAGACGTGAAGAAGTAACAAACATACACACTCACAAACTTTCGCCTTTATAATATTAGTGTGATTTGTTGAGGTGCATCTCAAAAATAAGAGTAAACATAGCGAATTTGCCGCTCGAATTGGAGCGCCCGCCTGGGGGAGTAAACTTCACCTTGCAGAAGACCACAGTAAAATAACACTACCTTTTGATGGTGTTGTGTTTCTATCTATAAGTAAGGTTCCAGGGCACCTTAAGGTAGGGGATTGGGTCAGTTGTCAGTAATTTTGCTCTAACTTAAATACAAAACGCATATTTAGTATTTAAATAAATATTTCCAACACTCACACCAATTAGCCTTTTTTTTGTCTGGGAAATGCTTTACGCATCCTTCAACCACCGGAGGAGAGAGAGGAAGGTATATGGGGCTCCTCCCTGCTCATTTCAGCCAGCGCTTAGGCCGGGTGAAATGTGCAGGGCCCTACCTAACGCCCTGAACAGGGCCACTAAAGACCAGACAATATTCCTGCACCGGTCACCCGGCGTACATGTTGAGGACCGCAGTCCCCCCAATGCACGCCGGGAGTGCGGGTGTGGTTGCCGACTGTCCGCAACACCAATTAGCCTAGCCCCAAAGTAAGCACTATAAGGCTTGTGTTATGGGATGGTGGGATAACGGATAGAATACATATACTGTACATATATAAGTATAGAAATACATATTAAACATCCATGACTGGATTACAAATGCTTGTATTCATCACACAAACATCTGCCCCCACTGGGCTTCGAACCCGGGACCTCTCGAGTCGGCGACACCATGAAACCCGGCGTACGAACCACTCGACCACGGAGGTCGTCTCAAAATAATTTGAATGATGCGATTAAAACAAGGAAACATTCGGAACAACGCGCAAAAGTATTCTTCTTTTATATCAATTGAAACAACTTAAGTTGCATTTGGTCTCACCTAAAATCAAGTATACACTTCTTAAGATATGCAAACGAAAACTTGTAACTTACCTACTTACTTATGACAAATATTACAATTATTCAATGAATCATTTAACGAATATTCTTACCATGGCCAATGTTTGAAGGAAGTATACGCTGACGCCCCGCCAGAACAATAACGTGACTCCGATTCGAACTATTTACATACTTTGTAACGCACTTTACCTCTTAGTTGAGTAATACTATGGCTGTTACAATACTTTGTAGGCATTGTGACTCAACTTACTTATAGTTGCATGCACTTGCTTACTTTTAAGTAAATAATAATCATCATCATCAGCCTATTAATGTCCCCACTGCTGGGGCACAGAGCTTCCTTATGGATGGAATATGGCGATTTGGCCATGACCTACGCGGCCCAGTGCGAATTGGCGGGTGCTAATGACTGCAGATGTAGCTGGAACCAATAGCTTAACCCTCCTTCTGAAGCACAGGGGAACTCGAGATAGAAGATTTTTGGTCACCCATCCAACGACCGACCACTGCGAAAGTTGCTTAACTTTTTAACGATCGCAGCCGAGCGCGCTAACCACCTGCGCCATCGAGCTCCTAAGTAAATAATATTTTTTTAATTATTGCATAGTCAAATAACAATTGTTGGCATAATGCGTAATAACAGCGACAATACTATTTAAAACTAAAAATAGGTACTAGAGCCTTCTATTATGAAAAAAATAACATTGAAAGAATTTCACTTCATCTATAATATAATGAATTTCGTGCTTGTGAATTCTGCAAGAATTTCTTATATTTTTTTAACTAAATTAAAAAGAATATAAATTATAATTTATTTAACAATATGGAATAACTGATCAACTTCATCATATGATAGTGATTTTAGCCAATTTGTAATTTTGACATGCATTTATGGTAATTTAATGGGTAAATAGAACTATTTTTGACTAGGTACAAAAGAAGATAAACATGCGCTTTCAGCAACATTTTCGCACAGAGTATTAACTTATGGACCATTATGGATGGACAGCAACTCATTTATTCCGTGATCATGTGATCATGGCGCTTGCAGCAGTGCCGAAATATCGGAAACTCGCTAAAAACAAGGTACATGGTAACAAGCTCGTAAATAACATAAATTACTATAATGTAAGTGGTGACCATGAAAGTTAAAAACAATAGACAGATAAGATGATAGAATTTGTGACTATTTCGTACAATATAGACGCAACCCAATCAATGCTAAATGTAGTGGCGATATTACTTGGTAAGGGCGAACCGCTATTCCAAAGGTCACAATTAGATGGGTGAATGATAATTTATTGGCTCGATCCTCTGAATGCTTCGGAAGGAAAGTAAGGCTATCTCGCTCTACTCTCTTCACACAGCGGCCGCTGTATCTGAAAGGATGTTCTGAGAAATCGATGCCCATGGTAAATATAAAGGTGCTGTCCGACGGCCTGTGTGGACGCGGGCGCGGCCAGGGTTGCCAAACGTGAGAGAACTAAAATTTGAGGTTTAGCTGTCTCTATACATGATGCGAGGTAAATAGAAATCTCATACACTTTGAGATGGCATAATGAAGCTGTACTTACTGATTCGATCCTTTGTGCACTGGACATTTATATACTTTCTGATAATATTTTTGATTTGTGTACATGACACAGTCAACATTGTTGAAATCTCATATCAAAGTGTACGAGATTTCTATTTACCTGGTATCATGTATAGAGGCTGCTAAATCTGAAACGTTAGAGTTTTCATATTTAGACAACACGGTTTGTGTTGTCGGGCAGCACCTTCAGAAATATTGGAGCGCATTTTGGGTAGTTTTTACTGTGTATAGCGGCGTTTGAGCAAGTAGAAAAGATAGAAAATATCATTCGGATGAAGTTAACGAGTTTAAACCTGCCACACAGCATAAAGTGAGTACATCAAGCGCTGTCTACAAAAAGGAAATAAAATAATTAATTATTTAATTACAATGATCTTATTCACTCAAGATTTGATTACGAGCATCTCTTTCCTGTTATCGTTACAGCCTCAGATTACAGAACAAAAGGCAGATGGAGCGCCTGGTACACGCAATTCGTGCCACCAAAGCAAATACGAACTCAAAAGGAAATGCTTTTTTTGTCTTTATAAACAGTTTTTTTTATGATGTATGAAGAAGGCCGCACAGTTTTGATAAAAACTTAATATTCACGGGACGTATTCACAACACGATGAATGTACTGAAGCGAATTGATAGTCGCTTTTGAGTTCGTATTTGCTATGGTGCCACGCATTGCGTGCGCTCCATCACCTCTATCTGCCTATTTTCTGTAATCTGAGGTTACAGCAATGAATAGTTATAAAGATTTACAAGAGTCAAGAACGCAGTTACTTTTTACTATATGCATTTCAGCAAGCGAGAAACGGTGTACAGGATATAGATTTTATGGTTACTAGATGCACATTCTCATCCTAATATGGGCTTATGATTATTTCCTGTTAGTTCATAGATTTCTAGAATTGTAATTATAATGAAATCATATTACACTACCGCGGCACCGCAAATAGAAATAAACCGCCAGGAAGTAATTGAACATTAAAACATTTCACGTTCAGAAGTTATTTGTTTCAGTTATTTAATTAGTTTAAACATCTCAATAATAATAAAATAAATACAGATTACGGATCGTAGCGCTTCGGATGGGCAACACCATAATATTGCTGCAAATAATTTTGTAACTAATTTTGATTGGCAGAAGGTTTATGATACAAATGAAAACTAATTTCCTAACCAGCATTGTGAACCTCTGCTTACGATTCTGATCAATCTTACTAATTTTGAGCTTTGCTTCGAAAATATGGTAAGCGTACTCAATTGTAATATAACATGTGGCTAAACATGTAATCTTAACGAATAGAACGAAACGTGGTCGCTTACTATGGGTCTCACAAGAAGGCTCAAGGTCGTAATGGAGATAGCGATGCTTGGTACTTCCCTGCGTGGTGATAGAATCAGAAATGAGGAAATCCACAGGAGAACTAAAGAACCAACATCGCAAGAAGGATTGCTCAGCTGAAATGGCAGTGAGTGGGACACATAGCGAGGAAAACCGATGGCCGTTGTGGCGGAAAGGTTCTCGTGGTCGCCAACCAAGCACCGGACGAAGCTCGGTTGGAAGACCCCCACCAGGTGGACCGACGATCTGGTGAAGATCGCGGGAAGCCGATGGATGCGCGTGGTACAGGATCGATCGATGTGGAGATCCTTTGGGAAGGCCTATGTCAGCAGTGGTCGTCGTACGGCTGTGATGATGATCAATCTTAAGGCTCTATTCTTAGATCGAAGTCTCAAAATACGAAACAAAACACAAATTAATACATGAAAAACAAATTTATTCAAAAAGAATATCTTGCTCGTATTGCAGCACGTGTTTAGTCTAGTCAAGTACCCTTCACCATTCAGAAGACCACACTTTCCCCTCCTCCATTTACAATACATATAATCTCAAATACTCGAGTACGGTAAAGAACTACACGGAAGAGTAATTTTTTTGCGGGGGGAATATGCACACGACACTCACACATAAACAATGACACAACACATTACCAAATCCTGAACTCATGGTCGTCGTCGATCGTTTGTGTACCCAATTTGTATGCCCAAAACGACAGAGAGGAATGCTGTGTATGCAAGAGTACGGTTTCCAAAGCTTCAAAGAGTAAGAAACAGGGCCAGGGTAGGCAAGGGAATGTTCGAGTGATAGACTGGTGTAGCAAGCGTCTATTGGATAAGATTAGGTACCTTACTATTAAAATGGCAACATGATAATTCCCCATCATTTTAACATAAAAACTCAAGAAAAGAGTCAACTTTTGTCAGGTCTTAAGAATCCTTGAATTTTTTTCCGTGCAGCTGAACTACAATTTGAAAAATCAGTAAGTACCATGTTTGTTCCACTAGTTGGGCTGTGTAACATCTCCAGCAGACCACCACCTAACAGTGACGCATCGCTCAGTTTATTTTCACACACCGTCACATCTTAAGCACCGCAATCATTTCTCCTAGTTCTCCCACTATGCGATTGGCGCAAACGAGAGGCGGGGGCGGAGCAAAATGAAGGTACAATCTGCGTGTGACACGATTGGATAATCGCAATCAATATCTGAGGGACGTCAGACTAATTTAATGATTCATTAAGACACGTGCTGCCACATACTTTAGTTATCGCGTGAAAGTAACAACATCAAATTTAATAGAACTGAAAATTTATTGACGTGTCTAAGTGAGGCCGTTATTAGTCTTTGAGATTATGGGCGAATAATAAAAGAACCCATTTTAAATAACACTAGTTTTAACGGGTTAATGCCCGAACTTTATTTATTTATTGACGTTTCGCAGCCTTTTCAGGTCTGCATCGTCGGAATATTATTCTGAGTGATGTGCGTGAAAACCTAAGAAACAAATAACCCATTATAAGTATCAAACACCAATGATATGCTGAGAATCTTCAAATCATCAAGATGATTGTTATAAAACAAAAATGCTATCCCATTGTGTTATATTGGAAAATTTTGAGCAAAGCTTATAACTTGCGCCATACGAGTTTATTGCAGTCCCAGATCGCTCGTCGGCAGTCCCGGGACACTTCGGCATTACTCATCGGTCAAGTGCGCCTCTGGGAGCGAGCAGGACGCCGATATCGCCCGTCCTGCTCCACTCCAGCCTGCGACCCAACAGCTGATATTTCTTCGACAGGCCGCTTTCAATTCAGCTATTCTCTTTTAAAGTTTTGTTAATTCAGCGTGTTATTTATTAGCGAACCGCTTAAATAAGTCAATTTTTGAAGTTTTATTGTGTATCTACTACTTATGAGGCGTTGTATGAATAGATCTTAATTACAAGAATAATGTTTTTTTCACATTATGTATTTTGAAAATGTTGACCTACAAAACAAAAATAACATTGTGGCTCTATCTATCTATCATTTATACTAAAATAAGTCTTGAAAATCAGTCACACGCAGTTAGGTCCCAAAGCTCTTTAAGAGTGTTGTAATTAGAAGTACGCACGGAACCATAAAGCTGCAATTAAAAAGAAAAATAGTCCAATAGATTCATTAAAGTAAGACTCGTGTTAAAACTAAGCAAGCATTTTACCATTATCATTGCGTATTTTTTTTTAAAGACGAACCCAACTATTTATTGGCATTAAAAGCGCTTGGCACCTTTAGAATAACGATACTACTTGGCACTAATTGAAAACCGTAATATAGAAGTCACAGTTTGATTAAAACGAACATAGTTAAAATATAATACCTCTGATAGTCGCGTACAAAGTTAAAGTTACTCAACCAGCGAAGTTTGGCGAGCTTCTTCCAAAACTTCGCGTAACTTCAACGTGAACTTTGTTTTTCCAAGTTTATTTTGTATACCTATTGTGTTTCATTGAATCCTTAGATTGTATAGACGTTATAATAAAATTGTTTTCATACTCAAAATACTTGAAGGTGTTCAAATTACAAAAAGTTAATCAAGATGTGTTTCAATAAATAACACATTAGATTTATGTAATATGTAAAGACATCTGCAACACCAGGAGTGTTGCAACTAGCTGGGAAACTAGCGAGGCTGCTAGCTAAGCAACTAGCTAGGCTGCTAGCTAGACAACTACCTAGACCACCACAAATGCGATGCCAGAATTTTTAAGGTAAGTATATACAGAAAAAAAAATTAGACCGAGAGAAGAAGAGATCATAGAAATTAATATTTAAACTCAGGTTAACGACAGCTGAGGACCATGTCCGGACCGATCATTGTGTAGATCTTTGGGGAGGCCTATGGTCAGCATCATCATCATTTGACGACTTCCGTGGTCGAGTAATTTGTACGCCGGGTTCGAATCTCGGTGGGGGCAGTGGTTTGTGTGATAAAACGAGCATTTGTACTCCATTCATGGATGTTTAAAATGTATTTCTATATAAATATACTTATATATGTATCAGTATATGTATTCTATCCATTACCCTGCTTACCTGTTACGCTGCTTACTTTGGGGTTAGACTAATTAGTGGGAGTGTTGGAAATATTTATATTTATTTATCAGCAATGATCGTCGTTTGGCTCAATGATGAGAATGAATCAATTTCACACAAAATAAAGAAAGAAATATTTAGAGAAACATATAGAAAACTATGTGGCTAGCTAACTATCATTAACATTACTTTTTACATTTCCACACACAAATCAAGGAAGTTAGTTAGTAGGTGTCTACTAATGCTACATTGTTGAGTTTTACAGTCCAACTTAGTACAGTTCAACCATTGTTTTTACATCTGTTCTTGTGAATGCATTTGGCATTGTTATTCCAGTGTGCGCAGATGTTATTTGGCGAGACAAACTATCCCTTCTCTCAGAGAAGTTTCAGCTTTATTATGTACTGTACTCTCTGAAGCTTTATTGTGCAACTCAGCTGCAACTGCATGTGCTGCCGGCACCTGCTGCAGCCAAGATCGGAATTTATTTCATACAAATGTATAATAAACCAGTCGTGCATCCTCAGCCGGGCTCCATGCAGCCGCTGCGCATGCTGCCACATCTGCAGGCGAGATCGGAACAGCACCTTTCACATACAAGTTGTGAGCAAAAATGGGTTACTTTCCAAAAGAGACCTCTTCCGTCATGTTTTGGTAGGCGGTATCAAAGATTCGGAGTGAAACTAAAGAAGTATCTACCAACTACCTAACCTATTTTCTTTTGTGAGAAAATATAATCTCTTAATCAGTTGACCTTACCTAAATGAATAGCCTACTACCCAAAAAGCAAGTGCTTGTATTATTATTTACACGTATCGCTGAATCAGTGTTTCTAATTTCAGACTTATAGTATCTAGTTCAAAGAAATAACTTTCTTTTGTTCAAGCAATCGCGCAACATCAGATTTGTCGCAATTCAGCAAACGTCAGAAAGATGAAGATTGAACATGCACTCTGCAGATATCATTTTAGTGGTCCGCTCTGTCATGTCACTCCACCACAGAATAGATAGTACAG
Organism: Chilo suppressalis; assembly: GCA_902850365.2. Lineage (NCBI taxonomy): Eukaryota > Metazoa > Arthropoda > Insecta > Lepidoptera > Crambidae > Chilo > Chilo suppressalis. The sequence goes on from OU963903.1 coordinate 4,929,435, forward strand.
AAGGTAATGTCATGTATGTACTTTTCAGACCTACGCTCGGCAGTCGCACTTATACGTATCTAGTTGTTTGACTTATTGTTGAGAATGAAACAGCAAGAATGGTAATATAAACCAATAATAACTAAAGTACTTATCAATTTTATTCTTATTTTTATATTATGTACAAATAAGAAAAATCCGAAAAATTGTTAGTCGGTCGCTCACCGAGGGTGCTGTACAAATTTTTGGGTACGCAACATAAAGCTGTATCTATTTTTTACTTGAACTTCGAAATTTGCTTTTCTATAGCTTCAATGTACTGTAGACTTGAGTATGTTTTAAATTTCAACTCGATACCCGCTCTCCCGAGATAAAGGGTCTTGAAAGACAGGCTGACTAGATGGACAGACGGACAACCTTTTGAGGGACGGAAAGTTAAAAACGACAATTCACCATTTAATATTGAATTCAGTAAATCTACTCCATCTTTTCACAAAAAGTTCACAGACGCTTGTCTCAAGCGGATAGAAACCGCGCTCGCGCTGATCTCAAGCGGTCCCAGATATTATGTCCGTGAGCAGTGTTTATGTGTGTGTGGGTCGAGCGCACTTTGTATGTAGATTGCCTTCTGTACCATCTATTTTGTGACTTCACTCCCGAGACAGATCCACCGAATGGTTGTTATGATCGATAAGCTCGCATCGTGATTAATCATTGTTAGATCGTGAACTGACTGTTCGATTAAAGCAACAGGAAACTGCTGTAGTAGTTTTCGTTTTTGCCGTTTTGCAATTTACAGCCACAACGAAACAGAAGTTGACTGTGTACTTTTGTATATTTCAAGATACGTATCATAAACTTTAACAGTACTTATAACTTTTATTTGAATGATTCATAATCATTATATAGGTACAATGAATTGTTTAATGAAAAACTATTAAATTGGTTAAAATCCTCTTTAAAAGTGCTTTGAATTATACACAAGAAGAAATAAAGAAAAACAAGAAACCTTGGCTTTACTTCTTTTACAAATTGTGAATTGTTTTGAGATTTACTTATATTAATCGACTCACCTCGGGACAAGCTCGTGTCCTGAGGTGAGTCGATTAATATCGATTGCGTTAAGATTCCGATACCTGGAGGTTGATCTTTGTAAGTTCAGGCATATCCAAATAGCTATGTGGGGTGCTAGCTAAATCTGATATTATAAGCACGCTTGCGATGTCAGAAATCAAAAGTTCCTGGCATGTCACAAATGTCACTAGCTCGTTGCTACTTGCTATATACATACTCTGACCTCATACCCCATGGAGTTTTAACAACCTCACTTACTGCGGGAGCTGAACGCACAAACACAACACTAAGTGTTATTTTTGCTGCAATATTCTGTAAAAACTCTTCTACACTAAATTACCACTGGCCGCAACGACCAGATTAACTATAGTTGGCTATTGCCGCCAAGTGCGCGATGTTCTTGTTCGTATGGTTGCTTTAGTCAGCTGGTAGTTGCGGCCACTGATCGTGGTCGTGGCCGTCAAGTGCGTCAGGTGCCTATGGAGTTCGTTGTATGTAAACGAATGTAGAAAGGCACTGTAGCACACGCTCGTGCTACCGTGCCTCTCCTGAGATGACTTCCGTTTCTTGTATTTTACTTCGCGAGTAGTTTAGTGGACATTTCTCCAGGCGGGTGGTCTGGGTTCCATTATTCCCTATAGCGATAGTATAGTTGCACACTACTAATATAATATTATCAATGCCATGCAGTTCAGTTAACACAACAACAACAGATTCAAATTTGTCCTAAGTTACCGGTCTCATTGCCTAACAGACTTCAGTAGTTCACGAAAGAAAAAAATATAAGACTCAACTTGAGGAAACCGACAATAGGGTTGCCAACCCTACTATATAATATAGTATCCTACTATATTAGGCGATCAAATACTATATTTCTAAAAAAAATATAGTAAGCAAAATAACTAACTATATTTTGTTTAAAGCAGTGCCGGTAAAAGCTTTGTTAAAAATTTTAATTTAATTATTAAAGCATAGAGCTGCAAAAATATATTCATTTCAAAAATAAAGTAAATATTTTAATCACATACTTTTTTTTTTAATTTTTGCCATTTACTTATATATGTGTAGAGTATGTATTGTATAATATACAATGAATATTATGTATATATAATATGTATATTTAATTCATACATTCGTTTATAAACCTTGTTTCTTTTACTGACACCGCCGACTCTAGCTTTCTTTAAATCCTCTCCACCCAAAGGTTGTTTGGAAGAAATCGCTTTTAAAGATAAGAACGCCCATTGAAGCACTTTTTTTTACAATTGTAATTTCCCTCATTTCTGTTCTGTATTGTGGTGTTTTCAATAAAGTATTGTGTATTGTATTGTTTATTTTTAGAGGAATCACCTTCGAAAATACTATATTTGGTAAAAAAAAAGTTGGTAACCCTAACCGACAATGATGAAGTGGAACTCTTGTTCAATCTAGTTCACCTATTCTTCCTCATCGCACGCTTCCATTAGTTCAATTGTACGTGTACCCAAAGGAAGCGAAAGGCTCTGACCTTTAGTATCTATATAATAGAGTAATTTTTTCCATAAATAAACTTAAAGTATATTTTAGTGCGAGTTGAGTAGAGTTTCAGGTAAGTGCAGTCAGCAACACATGAGTACTATTTCCTCGAACGATTGTCTTTCTGAACTCAAACGAAGCAAAGCTTAAAATCAGTCGGAATTTGAACTAGCGAGCTAGATGAAGCCTAGAGAAAATATTTAATTCTATTATTACATGAAACATTTATCTAGATATTGAACCAAAATAAAAAAAATCCTTCTTCTGCTAATGTCTGATAAATCGTTTCTCCTTTTTTTTACTAATGTCTTTCTATTCTTTTGAAGCTCTTTAAACCTCAGCAGAAGCGTAGCGAGAACTATGTATTTATCATGGGCATAGAATTTCAGCACTGAATTTACTTCACATTTTTCTATCCAAGGATGATAGTTCTTCACGATGAATGCTATTATCTATTCTGTGACAGTATCTATGAAGGGTTGTTATTCAACCCGAACATTTCCGCCGCTGAACATTTAGAACTTTACATGTGAGAGCATAGGGTCGTGTTTTGTTTCTCTCGCTCCTGGTAAAGACGGGACATATTATGCAGGTGTAGGGAAGCAGTACGCATGCGCCTTTAGCCCGGACTGACGACCGAGCCTAGCGCCGATCGGCATTTTAACCTATCTCTCAATGCTTATCCCACACCTGCGTGATGAAGTTTCGGGTGAGTTTGGTACTCCAATGCCCAAAAATTAGCTTTCGAACTTTGAATTAAGAGAGGACGCGAACTGAGAGACATTTGAGAAATAGGTATTTGAAAAAAGCTATTGCAATCGCGATAGGGACAACAGTAGCTATAACGGTGAAAATTGCGTATAAAAATTGCAAATTTCTAGGTTTGGTTCTCGACGATTTCCCCCTTTAAAAATTTGATATATGTAAAAGAAATTTTACCCCATAGAATAATAAACCTATCCTAGGATAATTAGGTAGTTATTGTTCAAGAATATTCAGAATTTAATTAACTTTGCTGCACATAAAAATAACGATAGCAACTAAGTAGCTAGGCCCATTCGAATAGGTTCTAAATAAAAAAAACATTTAATAATATTATGTTAAGAGCCCTTTCACATTTTTTGCAAAAAATCATAATTTTTGAGTGCCTCGTTTACCCTCTTAGAAAAAATTTGACTATTTCCAGTATAAGTAAACAGTAGATTTATTCTTCCTATTGTAAGTTAATGCAGAATATTTGAAAATACTATTTTACTTCTTTTGTACTGATCATTCTACCGCAACTAGTTTACGGAAAAAACGATAATATGCACAACTTCAAACGCCTAATTCTCTAAATAATGTTCAATAAATTAGATCAAATTAATTACTACGACATCAGAAATATGTTTTTGTTTTAACATAATGTATTAGAATTTTGATTTTGCATCTCATTAATTATCAAAAAAAACATCTAACCATCAAAATTCAAAAATTCTAAATTCAATATCGTTTATTCAGTCTAGGCTGTTACAAGCACTTGTGAATGTCGAAAAGCTACGCCATCGGTTCGCAAATCTACGGCGGGAGACCTTGTACTGAGAAGAACCGGCAAGAAACTCAGCAAGGGCTGCTTTTTTTCTCCCTGTTTTATTTCATACAGTGTCGTCCAATTGAAAGTTGACATCAAACTTGCAAACATGTGTTGAGGTCAACTTCCATCACATAATGTCAAATATGTAACAATAGACATTCAACGAATTTACTAACAATAAGTGCATCGTGAGTTTTCCCAAAAAACAATGCAGGTTTATCTCGTATTTTGATATTGAATTAAATAGAATTACTATCAAAAACTTTCATAAAACTAATCTACCATCATTGAACTACTGAAATATGTATATATTTTTATAATTAGTTCATTAATAATTATTTTATAAGACTCGAAACATCACCCGTAAAATGCAATATATACTAGTGCAAATCTAATAAATAACGCGCCAATCAGTACGGCAGCGGCGTAATTTTGTAAAAGGGCTCTTATGGATGATGTCCAGTTATTATTCATAGTACCAAGCTCGGCATTAATTTACTAAATATGTACCTTGTATTGATACAAAATTACTCCACATATGTTAATCGACAATGAAGAGCTCGATGGCGTAAGTGGTTAGCGCATTTGGCCTGCGATCGTGAAAGTTAAGCAACTTTGGCAATGGTCAGTCATTAGATGGATGACCAAAAACTTATTATCTCGAGCTCCTTCGAACTACGGAAGGCATGCTAAGCCGTTGATTCCGGCTGCATCTACAGTTAATAATAATAATAATATTTATTGTCTTTTTTTTTTACATGTTACAACAGATATTTAAATAAAAATTCCATTAAAAATAAGACAATAGGGAATGGCTCAGCCAATGTTGGTCAAGCCTAGACCTGAACCAACGCTGTTTTTCAGCCACCCCTTAACAAATTTTACTTAAAATTAATAATATAGAGAGCCTCGAATTATCCTTTATTTTATGATAATTAATATTGGAACATCTTTCGTGCATTAACGTATACTCCTACTTGCTATAGATGTACTCGCCCTACTCGTTACCCTCCATGCGTCACTGGCTAGGCCTCAGTCAAACAAAAAAGAGCGGCAAGTGGCTATGGTAAGGATGCTTCAGGTTTACCGCAGCAAGTTGTTTATGAAGTAAAGCTGCTTTGTAGTTAGCAACCACCAATCCGCACTTGGCCCGTGCGGTGGGTCACGGACCGATCTCCCTTATCCATCCATAGGGAAGGCCTGTGCCACAGCAGTGGGGGCATTAATAGGCTGATGATGATGATGACACAAACACCAATGTTATTTGATAAATAAAAAAAAAAATGTGCCGTGTCGAGTGACTGCATGTGAGTTATTTGCTTGACGCTGAATATCGATACTCGAATCAAATAAATGGAATTGCCCCGATGTGTAGCCTGTGTAGGTGCTATAGAATAATTACCATTTCAATACGACTAGCTATTTGTTTTACATTACTAAGATACATACGCGGCTGTGTTTATTCGGACATCGCAATCCATCAAACATGTGCTACCCAAGCCCAAAATAGGATATATGTCCAACACCTCTCGCTGAAATGGTAAATCTTTTATTATTTTATGAAAAAGGACTGCTTATAATATCAATCTTCATTGCAAAATTCAATCCTACTAATATTCTATACGTGAAAGTTTGTTATGCTTGTTACTCAATCACGCAAAAACTACTAAACGGTCTTGGGTAATTTTTGGTACGCATTAGTGATGTAACGATTATCCGCATTCGCATTCACATTCGCGAAATCTCTGCGAATGTTTTGCGAATATGAATATAAAAAAAAAACAATTTGAAGAAGTTGTAGTTCTTCCTTTCCTTGAATATTCATTGTTACACAGCTTGCATTTAGCTCGTACAGCATCGCAAAGTGTGAAATGAGCTAATATTTCACTAGAATTTGATTTACTCATGTTAATTAATCACTATTCAAACTCTAACTTCAAAATTCACTTGTTTTGTTTACGAAAAGAACGGCGCGAGCGGAATGACACTTAAGTCGGATGAGTTCATATCAACTCGGCAATTCGAACGAGACTGCCACCATGCCATAGACAATTGGCGCCAATTTTAAACAAAAACATATATATTCGCATTCGCGAATGTCGGTACCAGATATTCGCATCGGCATTCAAATAATTACATTCGTTACATCACTAAGTACGCATATAGTTTACGACAGCAGCATCAGCAGCTGCGAATCCGCACTGTTCACAAGAAAGACTTGCGCCCCCAGCAGCTACATTTAATAAACTTAGGAAAGTCCCCACAAAGAATACTCTTATAAATATTCTAATTTCAATTTTAAAAGGAAGGAGGATTTCGCCAACTGCCCCTTATCATATCCCCAATAGGGCTCATAATTGTTTGTGTAACCTTGCACTGGTGTTATCAGACGCGACCTGCTTGTTGATTGACCTGTGCTGATAAGCGATTCCCTGAGCGATACGATCGATCGAGCCGCTCGAAGTGTTCCTGACATCTTTTTTTTTTTGTAATTAGCCCGAACAAATTACTCTATCCCACCCACCTGATTAAATGCGTTTAAAGCGAGCTCTTTATCAGCCCTCCTACTATTTAACTGCATTAAAAATCGCTTCAGCTTGAATTTGTTATAAGAAATGAGCTTTAGTATAAAAATAAACAATCCCTAAAGTTGAATTAATCATGGAATTTAGTTACTTTTATTGTTTTTGTTGGCGACTGGCTGGTTAATCATTATTAATATAATGATAATATATCTGGTTATTTGCCCGTCCACTTATTCGATAATAGTTTTTTTAAGCATTAAGCTGCCAGATTCATACTTTTTTTTGTAAAGAAAAACCTTTACATTCTTATTAACATCTTTTTACACAACTAATCATGCAGTTTTTTAATTGCAATACATTGTGAATGATACTTATGCTTTATTTCCTACGCATTTCAATGCACAAAACATTTTAGATATCAACTGACGTTGCGAATTCGTTTCAGGTCTAGATAAAGCACACGGAACTCATAGTTTGCCTTCTAAAAGTGACCTTGATAGGTAATTGATACTCTAACTGAAGACTAGCTTATAGACACTACTGCAACTTTGTGTGAATTCTACAATTTTCTGACACATAAATGCAGCCGCGCGTTGGATACAGTTTCATTTAGACAACGTTTTTATTTTGCTCAGAAATAAGTAAATGAACGTAAACTATATCTATCTATTCAACCGACATGGTTTAACGGTACAGCATTACCTAGCACAAATGAAAAAAAAATCGGGCAATTATAAACTATTGGTTTTTGTTTCGTATAACTTGGGGCTCAGTTGCTATAATCTGAGAACTGAGATGTCATTGAGTGTACCTAAATAAGCAGGACAGTGAACGTAAATTAAGAAATTAGCGCCCATTTCCTAATAGCAGCCGTCACGAAATACGTTCGGCTCGCGTCGAATTATCTAAATTGAATTGCAGTCGGTTTTGACATGATTGGGACAAAATAAATATTTATTTTAAGCCGCTGCAGACAAACAACATATGCGAGAATAAACGAACCTCTCTTTCAATTAGCACAATGCTCATTTTAATTGGACTCGCGGCTATCTCTTATCTATTAGACAAGTCCGTCCGTCCGTCCGTGGTGATGTTTCAGCGGCCAAACCGTAAGAGATAGATATAGAGAATGTTTAAGTTATAAGTTAAGAATAGTCTGATAAGACTACAAACCGGATGTGAGTAACGTAGCCAACTCCGGTTTTCGAGAAATCACGTGATTTCTATTTCAAACGAAACCACACAAAATCTCCGAAGTTCTCAATTAATTAAATAGTTTTTTTTTTTGGTGAACATTTGGTTCACTGGTTTGCTAGTAACTTTTATAATGCAAAATAAAACAATTGACTGATTCTTGTATAACTTCTAGTGAAATTACTACACTATATTACAGTTTCACAATTAAAAAAATACTTTCCAGTACGATCAAAGAATTTTACCAAGTCGGAGACATGAAGGAAGTATCATGGTTAACTTGTTATAATATTACGTTTTCTTTGGAGTTTAATGTGGTGTTCTTTTCCTCCATCCACAATCCATAGGTGTATCCTTTTATCACAGCAGATCCTGTAAGTATTTGGTATTTCAATCATACCGAAGTCCAGCCAGCAGTGATTTGTGTGAACAAAGTTCAGTAGGAACCGGACCAGCCAGGGGTCGACAGTCGATTACGTCACGGCTGGGCGGAGCGACCGTCCCTCGCGGTGACCTACTCGGCGGTCTAGATTCTAGACACAACACGCACCGCTCTGTTAACATCAACAGCTCTGCTCTTTGTTCTAAGATGAGGTAAGCAGTGCGACATAGCACATTTAATGCCTATTGTTTACGAGTTTCTGTGCTGATAAGCCTTATTAGAAGTTACTGTTTTAGCCGTAATTTGTGTGTACAAAGTTCAGTAGGAACCGGAACAGTCAGGGGTCGACAGTCGATTACGTCACGGCTGGGCGGAGCGACCGTCCCTCGCGGTGACCTTATACTTAGTGGTCTAGATTCTAGACACAACACGCACCGCTCTATTAACATCAACAGCTCTACTCTTTGTTCTTAGATGAGGTAAGCAGCGCGACATAGCACATTTAGTGCCTATTGTTACGAGCCTCTGCGCTGCCTAATGCCTACCTATAAGCCTTTTGGACGTTAGTTTTGTTGCTTTTCGTGTGCACGTCAACTATTTGCGAAACTTGGTACGTTTTCACATCACGTCAATAAGCATTGCAGGATTGGCAGAGCAACATAGATGCGAAGGATGATGCAGATGCTAGGTCGCGTTGTTTGATGCCAAGTCAAATACATAGTAGAATGTGTCAAATTTTTACATATGGTTAAGTATTTTAACTATAGTCACATTTACCTAAGTATTAAACGGGTTCACTGCGCCATCTCGAAACACGTTAAACCTATTAATATTTCAAAGAACGTAGCCTTAGGCAATTATGATTTAGAAGTTCTTGGGTAAATGATGTTTCAGGTTGTCAATTTTAAAAGTCATATAAGTCAAAATAGTTATATATTTATTTATTGCATTTCATAACGTGGGGTATTAAAACATGAACGTGCGCATTTTAGTATTTGCGTGGGAAAAGTAAGCAACTGGTCAAGATTTTGTTTTATTTTTTTCAACACCAATTCAGTGACATTAAAACGATTAACTTCAAATGCAAATTCCGATGAAGAATTTGCATTTGAATTAGTAAGCGTGCGATGCGGTTTTGACGGGGCTTTGAAAAGATTAAAGTTTGATTTGCGTGAATTTAGCTGTCGTGACGAATTTATAACTATTTAAAAGCACTTTTCGAGTTCATTGTTTTGGTGGTCAGTGGTCTTGCAAAAGACAAAGTCTTGGTTAAAATCTAAAGAAAATATTATTAAAATAAATTCGACGCGGACCAGGCTGCAGACGGGACTCGATCCTTTCGCTATCCAAGCGATGCACTGACCATTATGTAACCGAGGCCCGATGTTCGTGCCGAATTTTCTCTAGCCTTTCTTAAGCTGCAAGGCAGCGCCATCTCTTCGCATTGTAGGTAACCCATAAATAAAAATAAAAATTTATAAAGTCTCTCCCTTTCCGTTTACGGTAACTTATTGATGTTTTTCTTGTGGTACTTCCTACCCTATTTTTTCATATTTTTTAAATAACATAAAATATCATTAAAAAATATAATCAGTGAGTTTAAATTAGTTTATTCAGATTTCTTTATTAACCAACTATTCGATGAGCGACGTCATTGCTCAAACCATGCTATATATCCATCTATTCTATTTCATAACAAAGTTTACTTATTAAAAGTATGAACTTTAAACGACTATAAAGCTTGCAGACCTGAGTGTTTGATATTGATTTCAAGTTCTAAACGTCTACGTTTTTTGACGTAAAACTCAATAAAATTGCGGCTCAATAACTAAGAAAAAAAAAAAGATTGTTTTTCCTTTTCTTAAGATACGGAAACCTAAAAACAAAGTTTATGTGAACGCTAATAGTATTTACTCTTTGATCACCGTGGCAGTCATAACAACACTATGAATTTGGTTTGACCTCACACTATCGCGTTTCCTTCCGCAAACACAACACATCTAATTCTAAACCGTGTTTGCTAACAAAATTACAATGTACCCATTCCCTCATACAAACAATGTATTCAGTGTTTATTGTAATGTTGAATTAATGTAAAACTATAAGAATACCATTGTAATCACATTAAAAAAAATCATCGCTATTTTGGTCTTAGTGCAATAACAACGAATTTATTCGGTCTAGTACCCGGACCCAAAGGCAAAAAGTGCCCATTGGACCTCTTTTTTGGTGTCCATTGGACCTTCTTAAAAAGTTTTATTTTCAATGTGCCCATTGGACCTCATTTTTATTCCACATCAGGTCTTAGATCAAATAAGCTTATTTCAGTTAAAACAATTTTTAAATGATTACAATATTTATTTCACTTTAATTAACATACAATCAACAAAGTGTCACATAAAATAAATGTGAAGAATAAAGAGAATTCTTAGCAGAAATAATTAATTTGATGCATTTAACAAAACAACCAAAATACTTTGAAGAAATCCGTATTTTTGGAGTAAGAGTGTGAGTAATGGGCTTCATATGGACAATGAATAGTAAGCACCACCATCACCCAGTCACTTTAAACTGTTGTTGGTGTTCTGAAAAAAAAAATATCTCTTTGCTTCACTGAAAGGATAGGATAAATGAAAATAACTAAACACACCCTTTAACACCAGTGTCTGTCGCGAAAGCAACGGATTGTCCTGTCTGCGTGGACGACAATACGCGTCTCCTCTGTGAACTCACAATCTGCATACAATGGACGGAGGAGGTGAGCAGCAAAGCGCATAACACAAGGCTGTCACAGGCGGGAAAACGAAAAAAAAGCGAAAACGACATTCAAATTATCTCCGCTTTGTCTCTGGATTAATATGGGATTTTTACAATGCAACTTATATAAAAAAATATTATCAAAAAAATTGTTAATGATCCTCAAAAAATACAATTCAGGTAACCTAACCTACCTTTAGGTTTCCAATTGTATTTTTAGGTAATCACTTATTGAAGTGAAACTTCTTTACGAAAGCTTGACTTGGAGGGTAAGCTGGCGAATGCGTTACGCGTTACGAAAAGTGTGTTCGGGCGGGGCGAACGGGAGTCGAGTGGGGGATATAAGCAAGAGAAAAACAGTGCGCGCGCACATTTTCTCTTTCTCTTATAGGTAGTAAATGTAATATGTATATTTACATACATGTATATATTGTACACATATACAGATGGAGCTAAAGAAGTTTCACTTCAGTCGTGTGGTCATAAGCACACTCGTTTTTATTTTTTCCCTTTTACTATTTATTGCCAATGAACGAAGCTTTTACTCGTATGTACTTGACTACAATTCGCTTTTTTACATTTATAATGAATTTTGTAAATTACGGTGTCAGTTATAGAGATTCAGATATTTTTGTAATGTATAAATTTATAACATAAAAAATGGTAGAAAATCTGCATAATAATTTGTTCAAACTCGTTAAAATCTATTATTTCACCTGAGAATCAATGATGTAATTTAAAAAAATCATTTTACATTCAAACAAATTATTATCCAAAAACACAACTCCAAAATATAACGTGCTCAGCAATCTTTAGATCTAAAAATAAAATGACAGAATTATCAAAATATAACCCAGATGTAGGTATTGGTACATTAAAAACATAGTTTTCGAATTTTCTCAGTGAAATTTAACGTTTATTCACTTTTGATGTCTTTACAGTGGCAACCCTAAGGTACCATTAGCGCACTCGCCGTTTCCCGTCGGACAGATGGTGATGTAAAACTTACCATTTGAGCATTTTAAACCATTCACATTTAGCGTATTTCCGATGCGTTAGAAAATTTCTCTATGTAGTAGGTAGGAGACGACCTCCGTGGTCGAGTGGTTTGTACGCCGGGTTTCATGGGGTCGCCGACTCGAGAGGTTCCGGGTTCGAATCCCGGTGGGGGCGGATGTTTGTGTGATGAAAACGAGCATTTGTACTCCAGTCATGGGTGTTTAATATGTATTTCTATATAAATGTACTTATATATGTACTGTATGTGTATTCTATCCGTTACCCTAGTACCCTATAACACAAGCCTTACAGCGCTTACTTTGGGGCTAGGCAAATTGGTGTGAGTGTTGGAAATATTTATTTATTTATTTTTACTCTAACGCCAGTAGCGTTACGGCCTCCTTGCTTGTATAAACTCTTTAAAATTATACCCTACGATTATGCCTACGCTGGCAGTTGTATTAAAAATAAATGTCACTATTTTAACGATTCAAATATGAGAACCTTCTGTCTCATATCGAATATTCTAGAGAGATTGAATTCACGCACAGACTAGATCGGTTGATTATATAAAAATGAATTTTACTGAATTCAAATAAATCCAGTTAAAAATAAGAAGTATTTTCATTTTAGTACGTTGAGCTACGTTCCGCAGAGGAACCCTTCGGTACCTACCATGGTGGGGGGTACCTTTTGAATGCGCACTAGTTTAATATATAAGACGCAACCAATCAAACTACCCCACTTTGTTGTTAAGTGTGAATGGAGTTTCAGTTAAGAGGTTAGCTGATTCAGCGGAAAAGTGTTTTGAGGCCCAAGGGCGTACTCTAACAGCTCCGTAATCGTATCGTCGTCGTCAAATTTTGTATGGAAGGAGCCAGTTTGTTCTTACGTCCGGTAGGGGCGCTGCTTAGTTTTCATAGAAACTTTGACGATGCTGGCATCCTCACATATAGCACTGAACCCAATCCTCTACACCGTGGGGGTTCAGAAATCTCACTGAATTGACAGGAACAAATCACCACTAAAAGGTAGGTAAAGGAGACAAAGGGGATGCGACTTGATATAATTAATTTTAATTATAGAGAAAAAAAAACCTTAAAAGAGAAAGAAAGCAGCCATAATCAGCTATATTTAAATTCGAAAAATTGGTTAGATAAACCTCTTCCGGACAAACAGCTTGGCAGACATCACACATTCCTTACGCCACAGGAAAGAGAAATGTGTAAAAATTACTAAACCGTGTGAAGCCGAGGACTTTCACAAGTCTTTTAATAAATTAAAGCCAAGACAAGACCCAAGATGGTATTTTCTTTAATATCATACGATACCGTTATTACAACTTATTCAATATTCAGGGTGGTAAGATTACGTCAAACTGCAACTTTCAAATCGAACGAGTAAACTTGGTAGCGAGTCGGTTTAGGGTAGCATCACACAATACGTCCTATCAACACCCTAAGATATTTATAAAGAAAGATTACTCAAATAGCAGAACAAGCATAACTGCAACATTAAAAATTCACTAATGCCTCTTAATATATCCCAAAACTCATGTTAGGTTTTATTTACAGAGAATTACAACATATAGAAATACAGAAACAACAACTTAAAAACTACCTAATGTATAAATTTTAAATAAAAATTAACTTAACCTACTTATAAATAATATCTAATTTACAAAATGAAAAATAAATCACCCCTAGCGTCGAATGGTGCCCAATAGGCTGGCAGCATTGCCACGTTGAATGGCAAGGCTGATCCGTTGACCAAGATCTTCTTTCTTCTTCTTTTTGATAATTCCTTAAATAAGGAACGAGTCTTGGACGCCATGGGCCCATGGTGTCAACACCAAATGGCGCAACTCTATAGTTCTAATTGAGAGAACGTAGGCATCAGCTAAGAAAGAATTTTGATCAATTCTATCCCCAAGGGGATAAAATAGGGAATGAAAGTTTGTACGAAACTTTGTCAATTTTAAACCGATCGGTCTGAGACTTTGAATGCAGGTATAAGAAGAATCGTAGATGAATGTCATTGTGTATAATACAAGCCTGAGAACAAAAATTGTAGTCTACACTTCAGCTCCACACCGAAGCGAAGCGAGGGCGGGCCGTTAGTAAAATATATGCAAAAAAAATCAATAACTATTCCATATATCATTGATTACCTTTTGGATTATAAAACGTTTGAACTTCTATCTGTCTTTATGTTATTATGGTAGATAACCAATAAAAGCTTGTCAGTGAATTTATTTAATTAATACATAAACAGACAAACTTTTACTGGTACCAGAAAGTAATGGGACTCGACCTTTACACGCGGGAACGGCCAAGTTATGATTATCTATTAACTTACTCTACGACTATCGATCTGACTTCACACTTAGATACGACCTCAAGAACGTTACAGTATTTGAAAATATGAAATTGTTTCATTTAGGTAAGCGGTTAAACAAACTTCATTTTAAGGTTTTTACTTTCGCTACGAGAAAAACCAACTTATAAGGTGAGTTATTTATATTTATTTTAAGCTGAATTATTACAGAGCAAGCGCATATTAATATGCGCTCAAGCCACTAATCGCGCGCGGTCACGAGTGGTTGAGTCAAGCCACTAGACGCAGCGCAGCCACCAATGGAATCGAGACAAAACGAGTGGTTGCCACTAAGCTACTAGTGGCGGCTACTTGATGCTTGTGGCGGTCACTAGATTTCCCTAGATTCGATCGGTGGCTGCGTATAGTGGCTTGACTAAGCCACTACTGGTCTTGTTTAGTGCTCACGATCAGTGGTTCAATGTGTGCTTGCTCTTAACTACTAGATTTACAAATCCAAAGATAAAATTATATATTTATTATTTTTATTAGAAAAAAATCCACGGGATCCAAACCAGCACCTACCGTTATCCGTCTGCTACATGGACCGCGTGGAATTTTTCTAGTAAATAAATAAATATAAATATTTCCAACACACACACCAATTAGCCTAGCTCCAAAGTAAGCACTGTAGGCTTGTGATATAGGATACTAGGGTAACGGATAGAATACATATATTGATACATATATAAGGATATTTATATAGAAATATATATTAAACATCTATGACTAGTACTAATGCTTGTATTGATCACACAAACAACCCAACCCGTGACCTCTTGAGTAGGCGACACATTGCAATCCGGTGTACAAACCACCCGGCAACGGAGGTCGTCAGATTAAAATATTCTTTATATGGTAATTCTGCTAAATTTAAACGCCCATTTTGTCAAATCGTGACTGACAACAAATGGGTACTATTCTGGATAAACCAAACTGTCGTTTTAACATTTTTCATTTTGCAAGGGGGGAGTAGATATAGCATATTGTGATTACCCATCATGTTACCGATCTGTAAAACGCTTCTTTCTTTTCCCTGGTTTTGGTCAATTAAAATAAATTAGTGCGAGTTCAAAATCAATCCGGCTATTATAAAGAATTAGCCAGAAAAGCTCCTATTAGGTACTTATCTTAATTATATTCTTTAATTTATAAAGATTAATAAGCTATAGCTATAGCCGAGAATGCTAAGTAGCTACAGAAGGCCATCTGAACTTTTGGAACGAGATAATAGTTCTCAAACTGCCGTACGAGTTCTGAGAATGCCCTCGCGGAACTGAGTTACTTCAGAAACTAACTCAGAAAGCAAAAAATAAATCTACGAGATTGTTATATAACATTTATTGCTACAAATTGTAAAAGTCAAATAATAATGGCAGTCAATTCAACTCGCATATAACAGAAGGCAGGAATAAGACTAGTTTTAACGGGTTAATGCACGATCTTTATTTATTTATTGACGTTTCGTAGCCTTTTCAGGTCTGCATCGTCAGAAATATTATTCTGACAATGACAGAAGAGATATTATTCTGAAGATGCAGACCTGAATAGGCTGCGAAACGTCAATAAATAAATAAAGATCGTGCATTAACCCGTTAAAACTAGTTTTAATTAATGATTGATGTGCGTGAAAACCTAAGACACAAATATTTTAAGAAGGCAGGAACTTTGAGATGAGAGGAATGGGTAAAGAACAAGTGGGTGTGATGTTTTTTCTGAAAAAAATTAATTAGTTTATGACAAGCGCATTTAGTATTTTAGAATTTGTGTTTTACGTTTGTGATAGCGGATTTCAGTGGCATATATGTAAGTATGTGGCAAATAATTCGCCTTACGCCAGGCGATTTGATTTGGGTTTAGATTCTGGATTCGCATCGGCTATATCATTTGGTATCGTTCGTTTGGGTTTGCCGTATCGAGTATTCGTGAAATCGATTTAGGTATTGGCAAACCGGTTTTCTAAATTGTATGTATTTTCGAATTCCGAATATCGATATAACAATTTTTTATGAGTATGAATCGTTTTAAAAACACCGTCTTTTATTTTTTATTGGAACAAAGTCACGTTATATTTATATAATAAAAATAAATTATATGTTCCTTATTATAAATTTGTAACGGAACTATCACCTCTTCAACACAGATGTCTGCTTTGTTTAGTAATAAACAATTGATGAGTGCTCCGGAACTCATTGTTAAAGCACAATACCCCAGACAGCGAACAGTGGTGGATTCTAATCCCTCTATCATTATTATTATCATGGTTAAGCAGTGCAACATTTAATAAAATCGCTGTTTGTTTTACCTTTAAAGAAGAAACTAAATCAATTTTACGTAACAACAACCACATTAAATCGATTTTTCGACTACCTATATATTTTTACAAGTGTTCTTGTATAGCTAAGACGTTGGACGAACGCGCCTCTTCAGCTCATCATTTATTGGCTTAATCTTAATTAATTTATTCTTAATTCCTCTATCACGTGGAACACTGACAACCTGACTCACTGTAGACACAACACAACGCTTCATTATTAAACTGTAATCTTCTGATTGGGGAATAAAATTGGAGCCATAATTCCGCCCAACCACTCTCTATCCGAAATAGACTCCAAACGAAATGACGCCAGCAACTCCTGACATATTTTACTTCGGTACTAATATATCTACAAGAGAAGTCACTCGTCTGCAAGTCCGTTAATAAAGATGACAGTTCCCTGGAGAGACTAAACGCACGCCACATGTGCGCAAACGCCGAGGACACATGTCGAGAATCGAAATCATATTATGTTCTGCTGAACGCGGTTTTCTGTTGGCATTTCATACTTTCAATAATCGTAATTTCGATTAAATATTACCGAATAATAGTAGCCATCGTCGAAGTTTCGCTTAAATACAGCAATTGAAGAAGATCTTTCTATAGTACGTGCGTTTCGTAATGGCAATGTTCGCGGATCATATTTTCTTCAAATAGTTGATTTCACGTATGCATTGTTGTTTAGAACGGATCTATTGTGATTGGTTTGCATCCTTCGAGGTCCTTCTTTACAATTTCTCTAGGTTGTAGACGGACTTACGATCCATTTGGCCAAAGAATTGCACCATCAACATCACAATTCTTCGGCAATATCAGTTTTGGATAATTTTATAACATTCTACTTTAACAGCTTGATTCTCCAATCTCATACCAGATATGAGGAGTTAAAGAGAAATTCACTAACTGTATTTCATGACACTCAAGTGTTCCTATGTATGCGATTTTCTAGTGATAGATGTGCTCTGACAAAACGTCAAAACATTGGCTGGCAATCATTAATATTTATAGCTGTAATACAAACACGTTCTGAAATAGTGTACCCTTCAAGAGAAGCAGTTAGTAGTGAATCTAGAAAATCAACTTCATTAATTCGGTCTCTAGGTTATAAATGTTCAAATTAACGTGTTATTTAGATTCAGGGTTATCATTTTGAAATTCGTAAGCCCTGACAAATAGAGTTTCGGTACTAGTATCTACTATAGTACATATTAACGACGATATTTTGGAAAATCAACCCCTTTTATCAAGCATCTCCAGGTAAGACAATAATTGATATTTTCGCACATTTCCTAACTTTGATATTAAATGATAGATAGCATCGTGAAATATTAAAGAAAAACATAACAAAAGCAATAGAACCTACTAAAGTTATTTTAATATAAGTATTAAGACGTTTCCTTTGGGTGCCTTAAAGGTCTTGTACCTTAAGATAATATTCAAACTTCTATAAGAGATTGTGTTCCTTATTCAAGAAATTAACTCCATGTAGACCGTGCCGTAGAAGTAATAATTTCAATTACATGAATTAAAAGCTAAGGTACATACACATACGATAGAGGTCCATACGTACCTAATTAAATGTAAAGAAGATTAAAACATTCAAACAAAAAACTCGGTTCAAAATTCTCACCAAAACTATCCAGTTATCAGCGTAGCACCAGAACTTCCTAGTTTCAAGTTCGGTTTAAATATAACTTCATTAATAACACCTGTGTGGTAATAAACTGTGACCGTCTGCTCGTTTGGCAGTTTGCACTTTCATTCTGTGACTTCGCAATCGCGATATACGAAGGATCGCATGGCATGGCGTAATATAAAAAAATGCTGAAATAAAGAGAGGATGCTGTGGCAAATTTATTTAAAGAATTTACTTCGATCGTTGAGTTGCTTAAAGAGAATGGATGAATGAATAAACAAGTAGAGAAAATATATAGTGCTAGTGTGTCTGGAAGCATCGGGAAAGGTCTTCCAAGTAGAATTCCAGGTCAGACCCAACAGAAATCCAGGTGGATAATAGTGAAACATTTTAGCTATCCAATATCTAAATCATTTTATAATTGGGAAAGAAATATGATATTTCACATTGACAGTTTAACGTATGAAAGGGTGAACACATAAGATTAGATTTTACAAGAATCAGTCCCCTGGTCCAGTTATGAACAACGACACGATGCGAAGCTTAACTTGTCATTGAAATGACTTTATCATTCCTTCCATCATAAATCACTTTCAACAGCAGCGACTTGAAATAGCTGACACATGTTGTAGTATAGATAAATTAGTTATACTGTTCTATGTACAAGCAGCGCTGTCCGTCTTATTTGTCGGAGAATTATCTGTCTGTAACCTGTATTTATATTTATGTTCCTTATATCTAATATATAAAATTCTCGTGGCGCGGTGTTTGTGGTTAAACTCCTCCGAAACTGCTTTCCCGATTCTCATGAAATTTTGTGTGCATATTGGGTAGGTCTGAGAATCGGACAACATCTATTTTTCATCCCCCTAAATGTTAAGGGTAATCCAACCCTAAATTTATTTTCAGATATTTTTTTTTTAATTATTTTATTAATTTTATTTTATGATACATCATACAAAAATACATACAACCCTAAATTTTCACTCTTCTACCACCAACCCCTATTTTTTATGGCGGTACGAAGTTCGCTGGGTCAGCTAGTAATGATATAATATTATACTAAATGCCAGATTAATATAAGTATGTTTCCTGCGATCCTGGTAGAGGGTGTCAACGTCCGTCGTGTAACGGATTAATGAGGAAGATAAAAGATGATAATTAAAATTTTAAGACAACTTAAAATTCAATACGTTTAATATGAATAAATTCGCTAGAAGTTCAAGTTTTTTCATAGAATATTGTGAATTTTAACACATTTAAACCAATATATTCAAAACAAGTTCAGGTATCTGAACTGAATTAATTCCCTTTGTGATAGGTAAAGCCAGCCAGAATCATGACAGAAATACCGAATGCGCTCTTTAATTTGGAATTAGTGTTTGTGTATATACATATGAATAAATATTTATGTATGTAGTCTTAGATAGGTATATAATCTACAAATAGGTACTTAGTACACATCTCTACACCCGCTTACATTTGTCTCTCACTAAACCTTGGTTGGCTGGAAGAGATCTCTTTTAAAGATAAGCCCTCCTTTGGTTACATATTTATGTTTTATGACTTACAATTTTTGTGTGCAATATATATTGAAGACATTATGCCATGTTTTAGTGCCACGCACTCATTGTCAACGCCAACTTCGTGTCGCCTAACAGTCGATGCAAGTGGTTCATTTGAGTTAAAAAGCTTAAGGTGAGTCAAACTTAAAAGATGCTGTCGCAGACTTTTTTATAGAATTTTTAAAGGGAAGCAATACCGCCCTTGAAGCAGCGCACGCAACGTAAGCTCTGAAAATATTTTTTTTTCTGTTTTCGCGACATTTTTCATTGATGCTCCGCTCCTGTTAGTGTTATCATGATGTTATATAGCCTATAACCTTCCTCGATAAACGGGCTATCTATCACAAAAATATTTTTTTTCCAATTGAATCAGTAGTTCCTGATATAATATATAAATATTTTTTTTCCTGTTTTCACGACATTTATCATTGATACTCCGCTGCTGTTAGTCTTATCATGATGTTATATAGCCTATAACCTTCCTCGATAAACGGGCTATCTATCGCAAACATATTTTTTTCCATTTGATTCAGTAGTTCCTGATATAATATATAAATATTTTTTTCCTGTTTTCACGACATTTATCATTGATACTCCGCTCCTGTTAGTCTTATCATGATGTTATATAGCCTATAACCTTCCTCGATAAATGGGCTATCTATCACAAAAATTTGAATCAGTAGTTCCTGATATTGGCGCTTTCAACCAAATAATCAAAGTATAGATTTAAGAATATGAGCTTGCAACATCCAGCCTCGCTCAACACAGCTGGCGCGGCGTATAGCGGCGGGCCGGGCGTAGTGATTTAACAACTCCCTGTTTTTAGTGCCCCGTTGCGTCGTCGGAACACTGGAGTTATTTACTGGTGATTATGGACCCAGCGGCGGGATGTTAGAACAGAGCACTTATTACGTCTATTCCTTTTACAATATTGTAGGAATCATGGGTTGCTTCCTCCTCCCCCTTGTGTCGTGCTTCTCATTGCTGATGGTCGTGACCTCCACGAATTATTTTGTGGACGATCGCTTTCCACTTGTTGCGGTCTTCGGCAGTGTGGAGTACATCGCGGACTCCAGTTTTGGTATTGTTGCGGATCTGGTCTGTCCAGCGCATGGGGCTTCTTTCTCTCGGTCGCCTTCCCTGTACTTTTCCTGTCACCAGGAGCACTTCCAGGATATATGGGTTGCTTAGAAAAGAATATATTAGCAAAAAATCGATATTTATTTCTTACTCCTGTTTTGTAACCGTTCTCAAAAATTCTACCCTGTACCATTGAAATGTCTCAGCGTTAATGCAAACTAAAGTAATTTGCTTGAAACTACAGTATAGAACTACAATTCCAGGAGTTATATTCTATCTAAGCAATGAACTTGCTGGTATTTCAGATTTTGCTATCATTTTAAAGACATCTGAGTTCAAATATCATATAACACCAAGGTAATACGAAACGATATTTAAAATGTGGCTAGCTAACTATTATTGTATAGCGTAAAAGCAAACAGACTATCAAAAAGATTTTGATTTTACTGATGCTCAAAGTGCACCTCTACCGGGACGGATAAGCGTATTTTACGAAAAATTCATCGCTTTTTGTAGTAAAATATTTTATAACTTTCTAAGGTTTTGAAGATATTTAAATATATTTATTGATCGCGATTCACCATTTGTGAGGAAATATGATTCTGTTATTGAAAAAAGTGTAATTACCGTACTTTTTTTTTTAAATCTGGCGGAGAGTTATGTTATAACTAATGTGGCAAAATTTACGGCCTGACCCAGGAGGGAGCTCGTGGCATCGTAGCTTCCAAACAATTGACTGAATTGGGTGCGATTCTTTTATTTGAAAGCTTGCATAATCGATATGGTTCTTAGGTATAATTTATGAAGATCTATACCCTTAGCACCAATCAATATCGAATTCGAATAGTTAAATTCAACCTCGATACGAGTCAAGTGTCAAGGTTTGCGTCAAAAAATATATAGTAGGCGAAACTACTATATTTTGCTTGCAAGACTTTTGCATGCGTTATGAAAACTGTTCTGCTAGCTAGATTATCTATGCTAATTTGATATTTAAATGTAGCTAGCCTGTTTTCGAGTGTCTGAGGTAATTCAGACATTCATTAGATCGAGTATCCTAACATACGTAACCATAACAATAACTAATATTCGTAAAAACAATATAATATTAATGAATTTGAAAGGATGATGTTCAATTATAAATGTACAGGCTTACGGTTTTATCATGAATATACTGGGTATTATGTCTAGGCACTGTTTTCTGTGGTCTGCGGTTTTGGTGTGACCCACCCGCATTGACGAACAGTCCCTATTATTTTGCCTGCATAGAAAATATACTTGCTACAACATATATTATATATATATATATATATATATCAGTTTGGTATTTTATAAAGTTTTTAGTACCTATTTGTTGTTATAGCGGCAACAGAAATATCTACATCATCTGTGAAAATTTCAATTGTCTAGCTATTACGGTGCATGAGATACAGCCTAGTGACAGATAGACAGACACGAGGGACAGTGGAGTCTTAGTTATAAGGTCCCGTTTCTAGCCTTTGAATACGGAACCCTAAAACTAGAATAGTAGTAGAACTTCAGCTGCATTAGGAAAAGAATGAGACAAAGTTCTTTTCGCAAAATCTTGAAATTCACAACTGAATGTTGTACTTGTCGCGAAATTTTTTAAAATGTCAAAGGAAATTAATTTTTGTTTTGTCCAAGTGCGAGTCCAATTTGCACATTGCAGCAAACATTTGTAATACAACTATTGAAGATCGGGATCATTGTCGAAGAAAAAAGGCCCAAAATTCATATTGTTATTTGTAAGTAGTTTGGGGTTTCATATCTAATTTCATTTGTTAAATCCACGCGGTCCAGGCAGCAGACGGGACTGGTCCGCGTGTTTTTTTCTTCTAGCAGTTAAATGCTTAAAAAAAAATACTGCATGTATGAGCACCGCGATTTGATATTTAACGCGTTTTTATCACTCAGTACCCTTATTACGAGTTTGAGCTCACGAAAACTATCATAGTTTTCGTAATATTAAATTATGTTTCTATGTCTATACTTTGGTGAAAAGTAACCAAATATACTTAAAATTCAAGAAGACGCAAATGATTTAATGATAGAATTTAAACACTGTTTATTTGTATTGAAACGAAAACAATTAAATCAGTACCCTTAGTACGAGTGCAAGCTCACGAAAACTATCATAGTTTTCGTAATTGTAAAACTCGTACTAAGGGTAAAGTTGTCAAATTACTATGAAGTTTAACAGTTACATGCGATAAAAAATGTAAATTTTAGTGTTCATGCTACGGGGGCAGAGGTCATTATTTGGTACAGCCCGCTGACAGCCAAAAAACGATAAAAATAAAACTCGGCCGTTAATAACTAATTTATATTACTTACCCAAGTGTAAAAAGAAAAATTACGAGTGCGCGCATGGATTAAAATATCATTTCTATATCGTAAGTTTATCAATGAATGTAAACATTCTAAAGCGCAGCTGTAAAATGATGACCGCAGCAGTGTTTATGTGTAGATTCTGAACAACATCGACTGTACCATAGCATTTCCTGAGATAAGGCTGATGGATCACTTCCTTGGAGCGGGGCACACCAGGATATGTAGACCCGTCGAACCAGTGAGCCGCTTTGCCGGGACGGGTCTTTGTTAATCGGTAATTAGTTCGATGTTTGAGGACCGACGCGGACGATACGTAGAACTTCGAGCGTGTTTCCATAGTGGTTTAGAGTTTTGGACTTGCCGCCAAACTTATTTCGATACTTGGTGCGGAGTTTCTTTTTATTTTAGGTACTAGCTGTGCCCCGCGGTGTCACCCGCGGTTTATTAGGGATATTTTCCCGCAGTACAACGTAACCTATGTGTTAATCCAGTGTCAGCATGGAGTTACCATACCAAATTTTATTAAATCGCGCCAGCCGTTTAGACGTGAAGAAGTAACAAACAAAAGTTTGTGAATGTGTGAGTGTGTACTCACACATTCACAAATTTCGCCTTTATAATAATAATAACCATTTATTTCAGGCATACTACCCATATTACATACAGAAATAGAAAAATAAATAAAAAATGATAATCAAATTAAATAATTACAATCACAATAATAATAATAAAAATATAAATTTCAAATAATTACAATTCATTTAAATTACATTATAAACCAATTATCAATCAAATAAAATCAAATAGAATAAAATCAAAAACAAATAATAATTGAGTCAAATAAAATAAAATCGATTACAGCAGGCAAGAATGTCAAATATCACAAATGTCATATTTACAGCAGTCATACACAGCACTAATATTAGTGTGATAATTGTTTACCATAAACATATGATATCATGTAAAATGACGGATGTTTAATTAATTGAAGAGAGTCAATCGTCTTATTCGTTGAGATTTATAAATGGAAAAAAGCTAATTTTCCCTTTATAAACAAAAAAATGTGACGCGACGCAGATCCCTCATTGTACCGAATTTTCAAAGATTTTGGCTTTAGCAAATTCAATCGATCTTTTTTCTTTTGTTTTTGTCAGATAATGTGTTGCGTTGTGATTGTGACAGAGTATTGACGAGGGGTCCCTCTATCTGGCAGACTCTTATTGCTCCAATATTTATTTGGCATAATACAATTTGATTATTCCTATAGGTAATAATAAATAAATAAATAAATATTTTCAACACTCACACCAATTAGCCTAGCCCCAAAGTAAGCACTATAAGACTTGTGGTATGGTATGCTGGGGTAACGGATAGAATACATGTACTGTGTACATATATAAGTATATTTATATAGAAATACATATTAAACATCCATGACTGAGTACAAATGCTCGTATTCATCACACAAACATCTGCCACCACCGGGATTCGAACCCGGGACCTCTCGAGTCGGCGACACCATGAAACCCGGCGTACAAACCACTCGGCCACGGAGGTCGTCAAGATGATTCTGGCTTTCAAAATTATACGTTCGAATGTCAAATGATTTTTTGCGAAATAAAGACCATATCATTCGCTGATATGCATACTGATATTATGACATTTAAGCCGCTGCGACACAAGGTAGACCTGGGGGCCAATCACCTAACAGGACTGCTATAGCTATCGCTATCGTTTACGCTTTCATTTTGTTATTTCTGACCACCGAAGGTTTTCAAACGCCCTGTGCTATTTCTTTTTCTTTTGTATTGGTAACAACAATATCTAAGAAAATGAACGTAAGCTATTTGAAAACCTTCGGCGGTCAGTAATAACACAATAAAATCTTAAGCTTTAGCGATATCCATAGCAATTCCGTTAGACGATTGACCCCCAGCCCCCCTAGCATGAGCACCGCGATATGATATATAACGCGTTTTTATCACGCTCATTTGTCAAATTACTATAGAGTTTGGCCGTTAGACGCGATAAAAAACTTGATATAATGTAAATTGTGGTATGACCACCACAGCTACGGGGACTGGAATCGGTACTAGATAAATATTTGCCGATTATATTCAAGTAAAATCTAGGTAGATACAATTGGATCTGTAATTAGTAGTAAGTAAATGCATACCACAAGGTACACCTGTTACCCGCAAGGGCTCAGACAAGCAATCATCAATCCCTACTAACGAACGGTCCTGAGTTCTGACCTTCGTTAGCTTGCATAACAATAAATTGACTAAATAATTAACGGATATCACACTAACAGCCGTCAGAAACGTCAATTATTTTGATGCTTCTTTGTTCCTTAGGTTTTCACGTACTTCACTCATTAAATAAAACTAGTTTTAACGGGTTAATGCACGAAACTTTATTTATTTATTGACGTTTCGCAGCCTTTTCAGGTGTGCTTCGCCAAACTAATGATTTTTTATTTAATTTTGTCGGTCGACATTCTGACGAAGCAGACCTGAAAAGGCTGCGAAACGATAATAAATAAATAAAGTTTCGTGCATTAACCCGTTAAAACTAGTTTTATTTATTTTGATGCTTCAATATTCTATTGTTACCGCTATAGTATAGCATCAGCTTAGGGCAAACATAAGTTAATTGACCTCTATGAAGTTCTCTGTGTACGACCGTTACATTCATAAAAGTTAAAATTAATTTTAAGATACTAAGTATTTTTGCTTGGCAATAGATTTAAAAAAAAACCTTTATTTATATACATATATTATTATTGCATTTAGATATGACAAAAACACATTAAACGCCTAATGGAAATACCTTAAATAAGATAAATAAAGTTGATTCTATCTATTTTGTAAGCTAGTTCCTTAATTTCGATTTTAGTTATTGGTTCTATATCAAAAAGAATTGGACATAAATATCAAAGAACCTGGTCGTTTTAAAGCCATAACGCATGCTAATCCAAATTAATTTGATTCTTAAGCCGTATACAAAGGAAGATGAGATTATGGTCCTAATTTACGTATACTAGGTATATAGAATAAGACCGCGGCGCGACGGCAAAAAACCGGTACAGACAGGGTTGCCGGTCGACTTCAGTAACACATTTTCAGCTGGCATTCAAGCTTCTTAATATTGAATGCGCTACAACTAAATGACACAAAAATAAAAGAGATATTCAATCTCTTATTTATTAGACAAGTCCGTCCGTCCGTCCGTCTGTGGTGCTGTTTCAGCGGCCAAACCGTAAGAGATAGATAAAGAGAATATTTAAGTTATAAGTTAAGAATAGTCTGAAAAGACTACAAACCGGATTTGAGTAACGTAGCACTTCCGGTTTTCGAGAAATCACGAATTTCAAACGAAACCACACAAATTCTCCGAAGTTCTCAATTAATTAAATACATTTTTTTTTTATTTTTTTTAAATCAGGTTTTGGTGGTATAAAGGATAACTAGCAAACCAGTGAACATTTGGTTCACTGGTTTGCTAGTTATCTATTATTAAAAAAAAGAAACCGCTTTTAGGTAAGTTAACCCCCCCCCCCCCCTCAAATAAATATCCCGTTTTAGAAAATTATCTTTTACGCCCATCTTTATGATTGTTTCCTTCGGTTTTCACAGCGCATTACACGGTTGAGAGGGTGGCAACCCTGGTGTGACTCGTGAAAGATGCTTCGCATCGATAACGCGGCGCTCGGAATTAATTATGCATAAGTCGAAGCTTTAGCGGCTCGCACTTGGCCCGACATAGTTTATTTTTTCGTGCGCCTTCCTGGCAACACTTAACCGGCTTAGTAGAAAAACAGTCTTCCGTATATCTACGAAATGATTTACATATCGTTAATCAGATGCTTGCATTCTAGCAAGACACACAAAGGGCTGCCGCTGATTTTATTCGTAAGGTTTAAAGATTATAATATGTTGTATTTAAAAAGGTTGTAGTATTGGATGCAAAAGTATAGAAGACTTTTACAGCGTCACCGGATTTGGGGACGGCGAGATCCTAAGGGGACCTCAAGCCGAGAATTGGAAAGTGCCTCTAGAGCCTGGGTTCCGAACCTGGGGATAATTACCCCTCCGGGGGTATATCAGCCATACTTCGGGGGTAAAAAGAACCTAATTACTATTTGGTCAAATCTAAATAATAAGAAAAAACTATATAAAAATACTACTAAATAGAGCTTGCGCTCCTTCTTGCTAGCGAGCCCGCGGGGTGCTGAGTGTGGGAAGCGGGCCGAGATTTTCTCCTGTTGAAGACATTATTAGAGACCAAGATGTAGCGCCCAAATTGGAATTTCTTGGACTGATGATAATAACATTTTAAAGTCGGGGTAAAATCTGTTTTCCTAATAGGTTACAGGGGTAGCAGTATTTGAAAGGTTAGGAAACAAGGTATTCCAGGCGGATGGCATCTCCCTACGAGGGGAGACTCTCCGTCTGGAGCCTCTAGACCACTCGAACCTCAGGGGTTCGGCTCTAAAAGAGTGCTTCTCTGAGACTCGGACCGCGGTTCTAGTTAGCAGTTGTCGTGCGGGGTCCAGACAAGTACGAGTCGGAATCTAAAGCCTAGCGTTCCGTACAAAGTGGGTACGCAACAAAAACGGCCGTCTATCTTTTATTTCCCTACCAGTTTGATTTTTCATAGATTCAAAGGCATCAAAAAGAATAATGTAATTTCAATTTTTAACTAAATATTCGGCTTTGGGCAAGCATTCTACATAAAATAAAAATTTCAGTTCTGTACCCTTAGTACGAGTTTGAGCTCGTAATTGAAAATTATGTTTCTGTGTACATTTTGGTGAAAAGTTACCAAATATACTCAAAATTTAAGAAGACGCAAATGATTTAATGATAGAATTTAAACACTGTTTATTTTTAGTGAAACGAAAACAATAAAATCAGTACCCTTAGTACGAGTGCGAGCTCACGAAAACTATCATAGTTTTCGTAATTGTAAAACTCGTACTAAGGGTACTGTAACTCATTGCGTATACGATTTAAAGACTCGTGACTTACAGGCAGACAGACAGACTACAGATTAAGCAACAGGGTTCCATTTTTACCCTTTGGCTACAGAACCCTAAAAAGCCACCAACCGAATAAATCCTTAAAATACCGCACGGAACCGGTTTTAACAACACTCTTGGCAACTATAATTTTCACCGGTACACTAATGGCAGGCGAGTAACACGGCTAATAGTACACAAAGTTACGAACTATTTTACTGGGACAACACAGTTTTGGACGAAAATAGACCTTAAGACCAGTTAGTAAAGTACATGCCAGGGCCCACACCAGTAACATCAGACCGGTTTCAGATTCTGCCTCGTAATGAATAATGATAAGACTTCATATCACGAATTCATACTTTGAAATAACTTGAAATGTCCTTTTTCCTTTGCGACTCGATACTATTACGTGTACATCATACAAATTGGTATTATTTCATAAACTAATCAAAACTAAAATTATAGTTATGACATAAATAGAAAACTTTATTGTTTTAAACTTTCATGGTCACTTGACTGCATGTGCCATGGAGTAAGTTACTGTACCCTTAGCACGAACCAATATCGAAATCGTAACGTTTGCGACTCAGAAATGTCATTGTCAAATGTGTACTGATTTTTAGTTTCCGTTACGTCCGTTATGGCGCTGCTCTTCAAGTTTCCATACAAAATTTGACAACGACATTTCGTACTCGCAAACGATACGAATTCGATATTGGTTCGTGCTAAGGGTAGAGTAACTTACTCCGTGGCACATGCAGTACCCTAAGCACGTTTATTGGCATATTTGTTTCAATTAAGCAAAAATAACGCACTGACGCAGCTTTTAGTAAAAATAAATCTGCCAACCTATTAGCCTGCGCAGACGAGTGACTTTTGTTCGCTGTAACAGATCACTTACAACTGCATCGAGTAACGCACAAGCCGGATTAAAAATACCGCGGGAAAAAAGTCCCCCGACCTACCGTGGACTAGGCTTGCCAGATGGCTGGGAAATCCGGGATTGTCCCGGAATTATGCGTCTTGCCCCGTGTCCAGTTATTAGACCTTATTGTCCCGGATTCCATATAATGTGCTAGTTTCGTAACAAAACAAACCCATAACGAATGACACCGCTGGCCTGCTTGATGTTTTAATTCTGGGGGCAGATGTGGGGTATGATTTGATGCTTTATTTTTTCAGAGGGGGGTGCAAATGTTCCGGAATTAATAAGCCAGCATCTGGCAACCCTACCGCGGACACCAAAGGACCGGACAGGACTAAGTACGCAAGAGTCCGCGAAAAAATAGAACTTAAGTGACAAGAGGCGTCAACGCACATGGCGGACTTTATCTCGTGATATGCGCTTTAAATAGTGATGTACGTGGTAAAGAAGTGGACTCCTTTTTAAGATACATCAAAAAAAGAGTATCACGACCGAAAATACCGTTAATGGCGATGTATTTGTTTAAGGATATCTTTAGCGTCTATAGATTTCATCAACAGAAATGCAAATAAAACAATCTTAACGGAGTTATCAAATAATTAAGGAGTTCTGTCTAAGTCAGGAATCGAAAACTTAAATTATGGAAACGCAAATGAGTAATTATGAAGTATTCACAATTTTATTATTGTGGCTTAGCATCATGTCTTCTGAGCCTGTTATTGTAAGTGACTTCATTGATTAAATCAACCTCAAGTATGTTGTTCGTGTATCAGACATCGGTTTACGCTTAAACTTTATTTAATTATCTTTTAGGGAGATCGTGAAACATTGCCTTTTTCAATATTTATAGCCAAGGCATAATAAATAATCTCAACAATACAAATAAATATTCAATCCGATATAAAAGGATGGACCCAGAGTTATCTTTTAGAACGTCATCTCTTCTCTTTTTTTAAAGTTCATGTACAACGGTATCTCAGAATATTGCTTCCATAGCGTGCGCATGACTAAATTTTCGGGGGACAAATGTCCGCACAGCGTGTACGTTGAGTTCGTGCCAAGTCCTCGTAGTCTATAAAGTAGTCCGCGGACAAAAGTCCGTCGTCTGCGCAGGTTATAAAAGGTATTAATTAAAGCGAGGGGACCGAAATCATAATTAATAGATATTGGAGTTATGTATAAATATAAGAATTATTTTATTTATTTAAGGTTAAGAAGTGATCATACTTACAATATCGAATCTTTTATAAAATGTACAAGTAGTGTTGCAGAATCCATCATTATGCGAAAGGAAAACGGTAAATTTAACTAAAATTCCGACGCAAGGCTTAGAGTTACCCTGCAGACAGGCAACCCACTTACTATTTGGGGCACTGAGTGACACAGGGATCGATAGACAGATTTATCGGTAGTCTAATACTGAATAATATGAAAAATGAGATCGGTGTGTAACTATTTAACTTATGGTTACTTTATAGAATAGTGGTTGTTAATTTCCATATGTAGAACGATTTTAAGATACGATAAGAACCAAATTAAGAAATAAGTTAACCCTAAGAAATATGTAATTTTAATTCCTAAAACAACTTTAGCATAGTTTAATACAAGGTAAGCAAACCGATTTTAAGAGATCATTCGGCTGCGATCGTTGAAGTTAAGCATCTTTCGCTCGGTCATTGGATGGGTGACCAAAAACCTTCTATCTCGAGTTCCTCCGTGCTTCGGAAGGCACGTTAAGCCGTTGATCCCGGCTGCATCTGCAGTCGTTAGCACCCGCCAATCCGCACTGGGCCTGCGTGATGGGTCAAGGCCCAATCGCCCTGTTCTATCCATAGGGAAGGCCTGTACCCCAGCAGTGGGGACATTAATAAGCTAATGATGATAAACCGATTTTTATGCGTTGGTTTTTATATCTAAGATCACATACTATTTTATGTCATCGAAGTTCATCTTACTAAATGTTTCTAAATAAATAAATAAATATTTCCAACACTCACACCAATTAGCCTGGTCCCAAAGTAAGCACTATAAGGCTTGTGTTATGGGATACTAGGGTAACGGATAGAATACATACACTTTACATATATAAGTATATTTATATAGAAATACATACTAGACATCCATGACTGGAGTACAAATACTCGTGTTCATCACACAAACATCTGCCTCCACCGATATTCGAAGCCGGGACCTCTCGAGTCGGCGACGCCATGAAACCCGGCGTACAAACCACTCGGCCACGGAGGTCGTCAGAATTATGATATACGAGGAGGGAAATCAGGCGTGCAGACGAGTTCAAAGCGCTTGATGAGTTTCTTGCAGGTGGTGCTTCGCAATACAAAATTTGGGTTATAGTCAGCACAACTATTACATACCGAACCTTATTACATACCGTACACAGCTTTATATTTTTCGCTACTGAAACTTAGGAATTAAACCTCAAACCTGTTTTGTCACACGCAAGAAATGACATCATATTGATTGTTCTTCTTTTAATGTTGATTTTAATTTAAGATTATTTCGAAGTTGTGCATTTTAGATAACTTTGCTGCTTTAACGACACTTGAAAAGTAACAACTTAGTGGTTTTGCATGGTCACTGTAAACAAACATAACGCTGACCAATATAAGAATTTCAAAGTCATCACATCTTCAAAGAACGGAATCAATATTTACAATGTCATCCATTTTTCGACCACTTACACACACCGCGACAGCTTAGTGCTATCAATGAGTTCTTATCATAATATTTTTATTATTAAAAAATAATTATGACCAATACGTTACACAATTGAATGCATTCCAATAATTAATAATTGTTGATATCATTACTCTTGGAGTGAGAAATGCATGTCACAGTAACTGTATTTTTCTGTTTTATCATAATTATTATTAACTAGCTGTGCCCCGCGGTGTTACCCGCGGCGTAATAGGGATATTTTCCCAAAGTAAAACGTAGCCTATGTGTTAATCCAGGGTGTCAGCTAACTCCATACCAAATTTTATTAAAATCACTCCAGTCGTCTAGACGTGAAGAAGTAACAAACATACACAATCACAAACTTTCGCCTTTATAATATTAGTGCGATTCTTACATTTATCGGTCTTCTAAAGTTTGTGAACTACGTTATATAACGAATTCTCGCTGCAGTAGTTCGCAAACTAAGCTCGCCTACGATTTTAACGAAATTTAATAGAAATTTCTGGTCTCGTGTGTCGTTTGGACGGCTGACATCATCTCGCTCCCAGGGGGCCACTGCGCGTGCCGCACAGCTGATTGCCGTTCGACCACCATAAAAAACTTCAACTATGAACACATGAATAAAGAAATAAACCTTAACGGCACCTCGCAAGCGTCAAATTCCATCGCAGCCCAATCCCCGACCCTTAATACAGGCCCAAACACGCGACTTTAGCTCCCAAAACTTTTACACGACGTATCAAAATGGTTCGCTCCGAATTTCATAGGGACACGTCATCCACAGGATAAAATACAGTTATGGCAAAGTTTCGGACTTAAATACGAAGGATTTAAGATTGGATTTGGCTTGTCAGTATGGTAACGAGATAAAACTGGAATGGATTTTGTGCATTTCAGTGGGTTGGAGGAGCGTGTTGGTTCCTGCGTTGGAAGCTCGCGTTTGGTAATAAAATAAATGTGAATATTCGGTATGGCCTGGAAGATGGATCATAGCTTGTGGTTAATTGTTTTAATTTTACGATCACTGTACTGTGATTTACTTATTTCGTGATAAACAGATAGATGGTAAATGACAATAAAAAGATACGTTGAGATTAAATGGATTTATGTTGTAAGTATTTTTTTTATTTTTAGCGAGTTAGGCAAATTCCTCTACCCCACCTGATGTTAATTGGTGATAAAGTCCAATAGCGAAGAAAGCTGGTACGGCAGTTATAAACTGTCACACCAACCATCCTCACCTTGCCGGCCTGCAAAAATGCTTCTTCACGCCTCTCTTAAAGGACCCCAGATTGTAGGAAGGAGAGACCACGTGCGCGGGCAAGTCACCAAATTTCTTTGTTCGTTTAGGAATAGTGGCCACAGTAAGTCGGTGGCAACGAGAATAACTAATTTCCCATACCTACATAACCGTCTTCCCTATTTGACTCTCATGAGCGTCAAAAGATAGAAACAATAATTATATTCCTTTCCAAATTTTCTTTATCTACGAAATAAGTATCCAATGTCTGTGCAGCGTTTATCGTCAAGAAAAGTGTATCAGACAGACAGATAATAAGAATTATTACTCACATTTTCATTTTAGGCAATAAACTGCTTGATGTCTAAATCTAAGGAAAACTTTACTAGAAAAGAAATCAATCGGTCTAGGTTTTAGACAGGATTGGAACCCGCATCTTTAGCTGTCTGGATGGACGCAATAACCAATAATACTACCGACACGTTAACGGCCGTGTCAAGTTCCTCTAGTAATTCATAGGCTGCAAGGCAACGCTAATTTTTGCTAGTGATATTTTCTTGCTTACGTAAATAAGTGCTGATAATATTACAGTTTTCATACGAAATAAGACACTCATATAAATAACTAGCTGTGCCCCGCGGTTTATTAGGGACATTTTCCCGCAGTAAAACGAAGTCTATGTGTTAATTCAGGATGTCAGCTAACTCCATACCAAATACCAAATTTTATGAAAATCGCTCCAGCCGTTTAGACGTGAAGAAGTAACAAACATACACACTCACAAACTTTCGCCTTTAAAACATTAGTGTGATAATAATTTAAATTTATCACGTCATAATAACCAATGTAAACGCAATATTTATCTTGTCTACTATAAAAATATTATGTTAACAAGTAATAGGATCTATAAATATATTTTCATCAACGAAGGTATCAGCTAATTAAAATCTATTTGCGTATATAAACATCAATATCTGAAAATAACGAAAATAACTGAAACCATACACCTACCTAACCGATATTAAAATATCGTATGACAAAACTATTTATAAACAATAAATATCTCATTTCATGACAAGGTAATACCTTACCTAGGACCTCGGTAAACTTTGAACTACTTGAGAGATGGTGCTGCCTTGCAGCTTAAGAGTGGCTAGAAGAATATCGACGCGGCCGACTGGTCCGCGGTAGCATAATTGGTCAGTGCATTCGCCCGGATAGCGAAGGGTGCGGGTTCGAGTCCCGTCTGCTGCCTGGTCCGCGTGAATTTTTTTTCTAATTTTATTTTCTTTAGATTTAGACATCAAGCAATTACATGCTTAAAAATAAAAATTATAACTACTTGGGTATTTTATTTTTAAGCGTTCAACTGCTAGATAAATAAAACAAGTTTCAACGGGTTAGATGCAATGATTTTAATTATTTATTGACATTTTGCATCCTTTGCAGGATGCGTCGTCTGAATAAATTTATCACCGGTATTTAAAAAAAACAATAGGGACAACACTTCAAGCTTTAGCTACTGTTGCAACAGTAGCAGTAAGATTGGGTATAAAATTGCAAAAATCGAGGTTTGGTTCTCGACGATTTCTTCCTCAAAAATAAATAAATACCCAAAGAATAATGAGTAGTTATACTAGGCCTCTATGTTTTGCTTTTACTATAAGGTACTACTGGGCGAAAACAACCACCCATTTAAATCGCATTAGTAGGAGTTTGTTAAGGTAGTGTTTGGTTGGTAGTATATTTTTCTCAGTTATTATTACTTAAACATTAAAGGTAACAGTGTTGCCAGAATTTCTTTAAAATAAGCAAACAGCTTTATCAGCCCCATTGATAATTAGCCGGTGGTATTTCACAATGGATTGTGTCAGCGTCTGGCTGTTCGAGCTGAGCTGACTTAGCATCGACATGCCCTCGAAATATCAAGTTACTTTTCGTTGAATGCAATTACTGAAGCTACAAACACGATTCGTATTGCGCAGTATTAGTAACCGCGCATACTCCGGTTCTACTTTAATATCAGACAAAATATGATGTCAAGTACATCTTTATCTATCTGTGATAAATAACCAATAGTATGAAATTATTGTTTCTTAATAAAACACCTCGTAAATTCTGGAAGTGTCACATACATTGCTACAATCCTTAGTAGCGCGTGTGTCGCTCTTCAAGCAAAAAAGCCATGTTTACAGCCTGCTGAAGAAGTCCTTGAAACCGAATATGCTTAAAAAGGCTTTTTATCTCCATCATCAGGCAAAAGAGTACCTACTTTATAAGTTTTTTATAGAATAAACTATGGAATAAAAAAAAATAAGGCCTCAAAGACGAAATTGCGAGTAGAAGTTAATTATCCGATAAAATTTCTCTTACAATACAAATAAAGTCTATTGTACTTATAATGGCAATCAAGAGAGACGGGCCCTCGCCGTAACAAACTTATGCATGTCATTCAGAACAATTACTGGTACGATGCGACCATTCATAAATTACTTCCAGCCAACAAGGCTGTATGCCGGCCGCGAGAGTACCGGTTCTCGTTTCAGCAAAAAAACCGGTCTCTGGTAGGTACCTACATAAGAAACCGAATCCGCCAACTCCGGCGGCCGACAACGACGCTTATGGCGGTAAGTGTAAGAAATAATCTGAAATGTTTCTCATCACCAAGGCTAATTGGCATTTTGAGTTCACACAAAATAAGTAAGCTCGAATTAGGTTTTTTTTTTATATACTATTCGTTTTGCACGAATGCGGAAAGAAGACGCCCAGCTGCAAGTCAGTTAAGTTTACCCGCGCATAAAAAGTCTGCCAACGGACCGGGTTGTTTTGAAAATTTAATTGTACGGTTGAACCTCAGATTATAGAATTTTCTGTAATCTCAGGGTTGAACACTTTCACTTTTTTTCTGACTGCTAATGTGTTACTCTTATGTGCTGCTAATGTGGACTCGCATCCAGGCTATAAAGTTCCTCAATAAAATAAAAGCTTCCGTCTGTACAAGATTTTTGAGTTGGTGGTAGAGTTCACACACAAAGATTTCAGCCGTTTGATTAAAGCATAGTTGCCACACCAGCCATCCTTGTCGGCATACCATACTGTTTCTTCACGACTTTTTAAAGGATTATAATATTAATTTATAATTAAAAGAACTCCAGCGCCTCAAAACATTACAGAGATAATTAATTATATTGGTTTGAAATGTGAAGTAACGTCACGAGGCCCCACTCTTAAACTTTGACGTGCTTTATCTTTATATTTTTTTGGTTGATTGACAAATAAATATATGTGTCCATTATTTTTTGATAATCTACTTGACGGACTAAATAGAATTTTGTTTAATTTACCCCGTCATCATTCCTATATTGTATTTCAATCAAGTAAGCAGTATGACATCAAACGATTTTCTAAACGGTGCTAAATAAAATCTTAATTATTCATTTGACAGTTTGATGAGCTCGCTATGGGTGCTTTAGTTAAAAACACCGAACGTAAACGTTACAACTAGTTTCATCCCGTGTCGAGTGTATCTGAAATCATTTTAAGCCGATGCAACTTATTTTTATACAAGCGTATTGAAGCGTTTACTTTAAAGGAATTTTAAACAAAGTCTAGACTAGACTTTGTACTGTACATACAAACGACAGACAAATGGACACATTGACATGTATGGCCAGAGAAGACAGGACAGAATGGAACCCATTTCAAAAGTAAGAGTACGCCAAAAACTTTTTAGTTAAAAATTAAACCGCCGAACAAACTTAAAACTAGAAAATAATGAACCCTTTTATGCATGCCTGATTGATCTGAGTTCCCATTTACTACTTTTGTTGGAATGGCATCGATTCCTTAATTTAATTTGACTAAAGATAAAAAGGGTTTATTTATTTTTATGCTTTTCTGTTTGGTAGGCGATTTAATTGTTTTTCCTTATTAGTTTTATAAGTTTTTGATTATTGTAATTTACTACTCGGTATCAAAATCTGATAGTGAACAATCAGCCCTATATCCCCACCCTTAGAGAGTCCGAAAAGACCGAGAGTCGCGGGTGCAATCTTTTAAATATTAAGTATGAATTCGAAGAGTCGTCTGAAGTTAGTTATCAGTGTTACCTATAGATTTTATGATCGGTAGCCCAACATCCTGAAGTGGGCACTGTACTATCCTGGGGTGGGCACTTAAACTTAAGTATTTATTTGTACTGAAACTTAAAACCCTTTAATGAAAATCTAAGTAATCTGAGTCTTGAGAATGTACGAAATGATCACTAGATGCTGCTGGCGAGGCTGGGTTCGGATTGGATGACTGAGATGAATTTGATGTTGCCTGCCTTGCTACTATTATATTGCGTAGAGAATTCAGAGTGGTGTTAATCTTGCGGATGTGTTGCCTGTTGATTGAAGCTATTATGTTTTGTGTAGTATCCAGAGTGATACTGATCTTGTCCGATCATCACGCCAATATCCGTAATTTGGTCTCTCATAATTTCTACTTTTTTTTTTAATATTGTCAGGACAAGAATTTCAGACAAGCGTGATTGAAATTCTAGTCTCTTCGATAGTTAAAGTGTTGGCTTGGTATAATACCTTTGAAAAAAGACAGATGATGGTTTTCTTTTAGGGGTGGGGGTGGGTATTACCCTTAACATTTAGGGGGATGAAAAATAGATGTTGTCCGATTCTCAGACCTACCCAATATGCACACAAAATTTCACGAAAATCGGTCGAGCCGTTTCGGAGGAGTTTAACCACAAACACTGCGACACGAGAATTTTATATATTAGATATATAGTTGCTCCTACAATAATTATTTTATTGTAAAACAATGAACGAATATGTTCGTATAAACTGGATTGGTATCAAATATAATAATGAATGCATCGCTGCAACAATTTAGTTATACCTACACTGTTTATGTGTTTACGTTTCATAAATCTTTACTATTCTGCTATTTCACAAGGTAAATTGGTTCAATTCATGCTTAATATGTATTTAAAATAGTAGCAAGATGTTGAATCATTATGTTTGTACTAATGACACACAAGCTGATTTGTATGTAGGAATGTTGATTCATATCCTACTTACAACAAAGCAACAGATAACACATTTTTGTTTTTAACAAATACACACAGACCAGTTTGTCCTCACACTATGCGAAGTTTTTTAAGAAATTCACATCATACAACGTTATTATAACAGATTTTGTATAGCACTATCGACCGCGTTTTATTTTATCAGAGATGATAATATAATTTATCTAGGTAATATTGTTGTTGAAAAGATCCGTTATGCTTTTCCCATATCCGTAAATAATATACATATATGTACTATGAAAGAGATATCGAAATTCAATTAACAAATACTTTACTTACGGTATACAGTTTCAGATCTTTATTCTCATAAAAAATTACAAAATTTGCTTACCATGAGAACATAAAAATATTTTAAATAACAATTTGGTTTAATACGGAGATACATTGAAGTCGGGGGTAGAACTAAAAACAGTGTCATTGCTCATTGATTACGTTCGGGTATAGCTGGCTCGGTTAACAAATAAAAAACTTTGATCACAGTTATAGCTCCGCGTCGTACTAGAAGTACAGTACTTACTCACGGTACATTTCAAATAGTCCATTGTCAAAATACCTAATCGGGGGGCAAAGGAGTGCCCTCGCCAAGACCAGTCAACCAAATTGTAAAGGTACTACCTAGCCGTTTCTGGAAGCGTTTCGTCGTTCTTTTGAACCCTTATAACTTGGGTTTGGATTATACCTGATAAACAAAATTCGCGGATATTTTGTCAATAACGGTCTAATTAAACATATACACCCTTATTAATAAACAAGGAATAAGCTTAGACTAGTTACGCCGTGTTTTGGTCATGACACTCAAATTCCATTTGTCATTCAATAGACAGAGACAAAACATGGATTAACTAATTCATGCGTAAATAATTCATTCATAAATAAGGGTGATTAAGTTTTAATTGCATAGCTACTAAACTACTACTTTATATTTAAAACTAGTTTTATTTAATGAGTGATGTGCGTGAAAACCTAAGAAACAAATACTTTATATTTTATTGATATCTAGAAAACCCTATTTACGTCACTGACCCACTGATGATCATCAAAATTATTAGAGCATTTCCTAATGTCCTAGAAAGCTGAAGTTTCTTCGCTAGTATTAATAAGTACAAAAACAACAAATAAATAAAAAACTTGTAGGTTTTATCCCCCAACCCCTTAAAATAGGGGCTGAAAGTTTGTATGAGACTCCTGCAATTTAGACGCTAGAGGTCTGAAAATCTATTAAGGGACTCTTTGATATTGCAAAAAAAAATGTAAGAAGAATAAAAAATGATCACAAGCAACTTACAAAAAGAAAGTAATATTACCAAAAACATTTTCATGTACAATGTTGCCAAGCCGAGACCATATGACTCGCACTATCAAAAAATTATCAGATCTCATGTAGAGCCAAGTTTTCAACTCCACACGCCCTGACTCCATAAGGTCTAACTTCACAAACTCTATACCTTAGTCAAAATGTGTGGCTATTACACGCCCTAACTCTCTACCAGGCCTAACTTCACAAACTCTATACCTTAGTCAAAATGTGTGGCTATTCCGCTGTTCGGCTAAAAGAGTGCGACTGCAGTTCTCTTGCCTTAAGTTCGAACTCCAATGGTCCTAGATTTGAATCCCAGATTCCGGTAGCGGTATAATTATACTTGAGTAATAACCGCGAAATCTTTGTTCCCGACTCAAGTTTGTTTACTATTCTAATAAATGGTATCACGTTATTTATGTGCATTTAATAAATGCTTAGTTTAAAACTACATGATAGGGTATTTGACAAGTTTTAGGCAACGATCTCACGTTATTGACTAATGTTTATGGAGTCCGTAAAAAGTGGATGTTCTTCATTCTGTTGTGTATTTCAGTAAAAATAACCAAATCAAAAACTCCATTTTCAAGTTGCCGCGAAAACGTTTCTCTGGACAATATGGCGTCTTACTAGTGTGTGACGTCACAAGACTGTTATTAAAACGTCAAACGATACAATGTAATGTCACTATAACCGGAAGTTTACTTACGTGTGACGTCATTTTAGGCTGCGCCAATCCCTAGCGTTTCGGGTCACGTGACAATATATAAGAAAACTATTATCTTTTCGAGGGTTTTTAGTAAAATTATGAATATTTTTTTGTAAAAATATTAAAAAGCCCTACCAATATTCATTCTAAACACAGATGCTAACAATTAGCACTTTATTTTTAATACCAACAAACACCCTATTGCTGTTAACTTACACTCATAATGATAATTCATAGTTACAATAACGAGAATAAATTAACATGCGTGTTTTTTTATAATAAACGAAATCAAATTTACAATACGTCACAAGACTCGTTCCCCTATACAACGCGACTTGTATATGGCACCTAAGAAGGAGGGTAGGAAAAAGTTCTGCATCCTCTCTACTCATCGAAACAAGTGTAAATAAATAAGTATTCATATTATTACGGTACTAGAGGTCGTACAAGGCGGCCTAGTGGGCTATTCCGATCTCGGCTACAGATGAAGGCTGCACTTGCAGCGACTGTGGATGGACGATACATTTCGCATCCAGTTTCAGCTGCACGTGCAGCCGGGCAGCAGCTGCAAGTGAATTTGCAACCTGTGCTCGTCGCCGGCTGCACAATAATGCAGCGGCTGCACCGAGGAAGCAAGTATATTCTAGAGTACATTGGTACGCATTGGTACCAATGTACAGGTCGCGGCACGTAACTCTAGTGCTCAACAAAACGAGGAGGGGATAGCTGCGCATGGGTGCGACTGGAGAGTGTGGAGAGATAATCGACGCAAGTCGCAACGCACGCCCACCCGCACACCTCGTTTCCCCCCAAGTCATCTTAATTTTTACTTCTGCACAATAACGGTCAGCGCTAGTTTCGTGCCGCTACTTAAACGCTAGAATTTAGTTGCTTACTCGGTTACGTCCAAATCAGTTAAGATTTAAAGATTGTATCCTTTACAACCTCACAATTGAGATACTTTACCTCTTTATAATACTATTAGAAAGACATAGCTTGCCGAATATTAAAATCATTGGAATTAAGATTACAATGAATCAGCTTTCACGGCAAACTTCGAAGTGGTAGTCAGTGAGTATCTTATTATGACCGATTCGATTGCGTAGACGCTTCTGGACGGTAAGTTTTGGACAATCTCACAGCAACTTAATGGGGCTTTTAAAAGGACCATGTTTTACTGCACTTTGTGGCTGCACTACTAGCCCAGCCATGACAAAATTATTTAATGGCCGAGCAACTATGGCTGGGCCATGTGTTGCAGTATGACATGACTGCTGTGCAATAGTATGGTTCATAATGCAGACCCCTAAACTGTCTTCACACTCAAAATAGGCACTACCGTACTACTAAGACTAAGGCTGGTCGAAAACGATAACAACCGCATTTACATCTAAAGGTGAGAGTAATCTCGTCAGTTTAATGCCTCCAAGAAGCAAGCATGTTCATTAATCGCAAAAAGAGTCCTTTCACCATGATTCGAGGTAAACCTGTCTCTATGATCGATAGTCTCGAGCTCCTTAGCATGAAGTTATCAAATAAACTCAATTTCGGCGCAACCATCGAACCCAGGGCACAAACTGCAGCTAGAA
Source organism: Chilo suppressalis (assembly GCA_902850365.2). Lineage (NCBI taxonomy): Eukaryota > Metazoa > Arthropoda > Insecta > Lepidoptera > Crambidae > Chilo > Chilo suppressalis. The sequence goes on from OU963903.1 coordinate 4,971,334, forward strand.
CCGATACATCATGCCTGGACAGCTTTTAACCCTTTAAAAACCCTTTAAAAAGGTCCAATGATGCATAGAGTATGCACATTATTTGTGTGTGCCATATAATGTTATAAAAATAAAGGTTTTTTTTTTTGTTTCTCATAATGAAAGGGTAAAAATGGGACTGTCTGGCTGTCACCAGGCTGTATCTTATGAATGGTGAAACAAATATCTAGATAGTTGAAATTTTCACAGATGATGTATTTCTGTTGCCGCTATAACAACAAATACTAAATATTATTATATACTTCTTGTTTTTACAAACATGAATTTTGCCAGTTATGGCAAGACGGTTCAAATAATAAAAATTGCAGAATTCAACATTTGGCTCTTGACAATTTCCTGCTTGAAAATTAGATAATGTAAAATAAATTTTTACCCAAAGAATAATAAGTACTTATACTAGACTCCTGCTTTTTTGTAAATGCTTATAGAATTGCTGCACTTAATGTTGAAAAAAACATATTTATTTTTGGCAGTTTTGAGGGCTTATAGTTTCTTAGAAACACAAAAAAGTAAAAACAGTATCGAAAAAAGGAAGATATAGGAGCATAGAATGAGTAAAGTTTGTGTATGAAAATAATTTCTTTAGTGATGAAGAACAAGGAGGAATCGGCTGAGAATGTTTGTACGGAAAAAACATTGCCTGCCTCCCTCCCTGCTTAACTATATTCGAAGACAACATGCCAAAATTCCACTACTGATATCTTACAATAAGACCAAACTGTCTTTTCCCAGTGGGAAGGCGAAGGAAAGTATGGCCATACTGACAGGTTTTTAGTCTTTTTCTTTTTACTAGTTTTAATTAAACTTATTTTAAAACGAAACTAAAACATTAGAAATTTTACTTGCAGTATTTGGCAGTTTTGAGTGCCAAATAGCTCAAGGAACAGCTTGTTTTATAAATTTTTGTGAGGTGACCAAACATCCACTTTGAACCAATCAAAAAATAATTAAAATAGAACAGCATCAACACTCTAATAGTGATTTCCAACACAAAAGTGATAAATGCTTAAATGTATATTATAGGTTTAATTTTAAAATATAGTTTTAAATGATATCATAAGGTAGTGGCACCAATAACTGACAAGAACCAATGATCAACATAGTTGTCTGTGATCAATGAAAATAAGATTAGGTAACCGAACCTGCCTTAAATTCTGCCTTAAAATCATTGTAAGTGTGGCAAATGCATGTTACCTAGTGTGTCTAATGTTGTTTTATAAAATGTAATGCATTCCTAATGAATTGTTAAAGGATAAATCTAGGTAGGTAGGTATAAGCTTTCTGCACTTTTTCACTTTAAAGACTTTCTACAGTTATATCACACTACACTAGGTGAAACAGATGCATAAAAGAGGACACAATTTTCCTTCGCATTGATAAAAATAGGCATTTATTTAAAATTATTATTCATGGTTGTTGTATGATTCAGTACTTTAAAATATCCTACAAAGCCACTGAACTTAGATTTAAGATTATGAAGAGGCTTACCTCTTCATATAATAGAAATGTTCTTTTCTTAAAAAGAACATTTCTATTTATTTGACTAGATCATTCATTTTGTGTGTAAAATGAACTTTATTTATGTATTTTAAGCAAAAACCCATTTCAGGTTACTTCTACAACACTCTAGTTTAAACATTGTTTGCATAGACTGTTTGCGCAACACAAGAACTTTTATTTTAACATTATTATTTTATTAGTTTATAGAATAACATTTTATAAGCTAATGTACTTGTAACTAGTAGAATAACCTTTGAATTTGGAACTCATCACTCCGCAAGTCGCAACTGAAAATTTTCTAGAAACGCATCGTGCTCGGCGCGGTGCACGATAGGCCTACAAGTAACCCGGAATACTGCGCTTGGAACCGCGAGCTCGTTTCTAACCTAAAATTCTATAATTAATCAAACGAATACAAACAACATGCTTACTGTTACCTTTTTATATCCTCCCAGTCTTGATACAGGACAGAAATCCAATTCGAAAAATTCAATTTTAGACTGAATTTTGAACACACTCAATACCCGTATTCGGGTAAATCACTGTTGTACCTCCTTCTTTGCTAGTGCTAGTTTTATCACTGATTAATCACTATTACTTTCTTGTTATTCTTGTCTTATCTCGTTTATTTTTAAAATTTGAATTTCACTTCACTTCACTTGTTTAAAAATGCACATTTTTCCGAAACCAAGATCCGTCTGTTATAGGTTTTATGTTTTTAAGATTTACTCTAAAATCTCACATTCTTTTCACAGTAACATGTATTACTTTAGCATTTTTTCGCAAACACTTCATTCATACAAAGTGAGTGCGTTGATTGTCATCCCGATTCAAAACAGCTGTTCGGGAGTAGTGACGTCAAAAAATCGATAACAACCGGATTAGAACAACCGAATTTGCACACCACACAACTTTTTCACAACACTGATTACCGGTTTCACTATTCTTTAATGCATCCCTCCATTGTGTAGTTATGAGTTGAATAAAAGAAAAAGTAATATAGTTACGAAACTAATAAAGACTAGTTGTCACATATGGTAATCACATTTTATGGGATGTTATAAAGTGTACCAATGTTTCTGTTTTGTTTATGATGCCCTTTTTGAGTGAACATGGTGAGCGTTGGTAACACAACGCACGCGGTCGCGTTCGCTGGCAGACTGGCGTTAGCACGGTGCGGGGCGCGGGGCGCACCGGGAGGCGGGTCGCAGGCGGGCCCAAGCGCGGAATGCTATTGTAGGCGAACTTGCCCGCCACTTTTTTTCTCAGTTCTGGTCAAACAAGTTTTGTATACAACCTGCATTATAAGGATTCCGCCATTCTTCAGAGGCAACGGTCTTTCTAAACTTAGAAACATCTAAATGTTTCACTAAATTGTCAATATTTTTATGGTTACTTGTCAAATTACGCAGTAGTTTTTTTCCTGGTTTTTTTAATGGGATTTGCTGCTATGAGCATAGTTACCAAGCATCTACTTAGTACATACTGTATTTGTAGTAAGTAATTTAACTATTGACTAAAGAACGTATAAACAGAGAAAGAAAATATCATAAACTGCATATAAAGTATTTAATAAAATGAAATCATATAGTTGATCTTGTGAAGTATCCTCTGTTGTTCACTAAAACAGAGGTACTAAAAATTATATAATCTTTGTACCCATATCAAAAAGAGTATAAGGACCTAAAGCAAGTGCACAATCTATTTAGCTTTCAGTAACAAAAGAAAAAGAGGCCATAATGTTAATTCAACTTCAATTCAAAATTTAAAAATAGTTTTTTTAGTTAAGGCTTTTACAATTAAGCATGTCATTCATGATGGAGTCGAAGGCAAGACCGAGTGTATGGTCACAAATCTACAGCGGGAGATCTTATTCTGAGAAGAACCAACAAGGAATTTTTTATATGCAGAGTCGTCAAGTTGAAAAATGAGTTCAATATGAGATGATCAAGGTGACTTACCTTCCATCATATAATGTGACATAACAACAGTTATTGAAAATAGTTTGAATGTAGGCAGCATTGCCCTACAGTGATTTCTAATAAGGCGGACAAAGTTCATACTATTGTAGTATCAGTTAAGCAGACACTCTTCCTCTCATTTCGACATTCATAATCATATCCAAAATATTATGTTAAATACGAAACCTAACCTAACCGTACATAGAGCAAAGATATGTACATAAAAAAACATTTTTATTGGAAGCTGAGATGGTAATTATTTTATACCTATATTAAAATAGACTTAACTTATTAGCTCTAATTTTTTTTTTTCATTAATGTGAAGTGTGCAGGCTTGAGACTATCAGTGTGTTTAAATTTTAGAAAAGTTTAAGTAGGTAACACTATTGCATTTATTTTCATCTAACACTGTGAAGAATATTTTATTCTGTCTACATAGCCAACTTTATTCACAAACTTTCATTTATTGGTGTAGATATTCTTCGAGACCAACATATGTGGAATTCCAATTTTCAAGGTTAGAAAGGGAACATCTAAAGTATTCAAATAACACTAAACGAACTTCTTTAAGGTCGGATAAAGTCGCGACAGACGAAGATAAACTTAATTCCATTTAAACGAGAGTGAAAGAGATACAACGACATATTTCATTTATTGCCTTATCAAGTTACTCGGCGGGTGCCCTGCTGCACTAGTGTGAGTGGGACAAATATAGTAATATTTTTCTCCTTGACCCCTTCAACGAGAGATGCTTGAAGATAAAATTCTTTATTGCAACTCGACCGATCATAATTGCTGATTACAAAGTAGATAAGGATAAGAAAAAAATCTGCAATCGGTACTTTCTTCTTACTTCACTTATTTTATTATTTTATTTTTCAAATACCCACAAAATTACAAAAAAGAAATTTATAAAAAAAAAATAGCAGAAAAATCTAGCAAAGAGTGGGATGTAGATATATTAATAATAATAAATATTTCAAACACACCATTTAGCCTAGCCCCAAGGTAAGCACTGTAAGGCTTGTGTTATATGTTACTAGGGTAACGGATGGAATACATATACAGATACACATTATTATATTTATATAGGAATACATAATAAACATCCATAACTGGAGTACAAATGCTCGTATTCATCACACAAACATCTACCTCCACCGGCATTCGAACCCGGGAACCTCTCGAGTCGGCGACAAACCCCTCGGCCACGGAGATCGTCTAGCTAGTTAGTGTCATTTACGGTGAAATTAGCTTGATTAATACTTATAAATCATGACTTAATTTTTTTATTTATCAATGGTAAAGCTCTTAACCCTTATCCAGTGCGAAAGTAGAGTGCATATACCCAAAAATACAAATAGGTAATATATAAATACACTAACATAAGAATATTGACATATGGATGATGTAACGACTCGCTTAAGTGACAAGTAATGTTCTTCTAGCATGATGTTTTAAAAACAAGTTAATATTTTTAGTACCTCTGATTATTTCTGGCAACCTATTCCACAAACCAGCAACCTGAACTACAAACGATTTGTTCATAAATTTGGTGGAGAGCATTTGAAACTTCAATGTTTAGTTTTCCGATGATCTCAAAACACGAGTGTGTCATGCAGGACATTTGAACGTTCCTTGGGATAAGTAAAAGGATTAAACATTATATATACTTTAGATAGGCTAAGACAATTTGGCAACCACATGAGGTTGGTGCGAAAATCAGATATATGATCATATTGGCACATGCCAATTTTGAACCTAACACAAAAGTTTTGTAGTCGCTCAAGTTTATCCAGTTGCTCCTCAGTTAGTTTCAGATAGCAGACATGAGAAGAGACCAGCTGAAACAAACATTTTGCGGCTAGCTTCCTGTATTCGAAAGCCAATTTATTTCTATAATTTACAAAATAAAATGATATTAGTGTGATAAAAACATGTATAACATACGTAGATAATATTTGAATAACTTTGTATGATCTATATTTTTCACAGAAACCATCTAGAGTACATTTTGTTCTATAAATTGCAGCGTGTCTTTTATTTTATAATTAACAATAATCCATAGTTAAGATCTAATATACGATATCAAGCCTGAAAATGTATTTCACAAAAAAGACAAAACACACAACTGTCATTACCTACTTGCATAACAAATGCAAATGCCAAACGTTCAATTACGTTCGTTCTATAATAATTTCTTATGCGAAACGTTCAAAGAGGTCGTTTAATAAGAATCTAATAGTCGCCATCAACGATCCAGTCGACATGTAATTCTACAATTTAACGATGAACCAACCGGTTATTTAGTCCGGAAGAATGGGTTGTCAACAGGTTGTATGGGGAATTCTTTACAAAGTGTAGCAGCTAGAAATTGAGCTTGAAATATAAATATAACTGAGAATAATTAAGTTCCGCTTTTCGTATATTCCGACAGTAAGAGGAGAGAATTCTTGGAAATGTATAAATACAAGTATCTCTAAACACTATTCAACGTAGAAATAGTGCTTCTTATGAAACGCAAATTTACTACTGTTTTCTTTTCGATATTATTTATAATAAATAGCGTGGGGATTTTTTTTGATTTTAATCCCTCAATATTGGTACTTGGAGGCCTTACATGTAAAGATTAATAATTTCTTACATGTAAAGGTTCTCTAGCAGCTTACAGGATCAAGGCTAATTGGGCATTTTAAGATAGTGAGTTACTGATACTTGAATTCAGACGGAGCCTGTATTTCGGGACACCAATACTGCTGCCCGAAAGGTTATTGTTAGTTTCTTAGAATACGGTAACTTTATTAATTACCAGTCATAGTCATCCTTAGGGACCACTATACCTATAGTTTTTATTCTCGGGCAAGAATTATAGATTTAAACCTTTCCCTTGAATTACTCTGTCTATTTTGCTGAAAACGTGGCGTAGTTTAAAAAATGTAAGAGTGCAGATAGTAAAAGTGACTTAGTTTTATACTATGTAAAGATGTTACACACTTTGTTAATGTTTGTGTTGGAAAACGACCTGGCAGTTCATATTGTAAACGAGAGCTCTGAGCTCAGACCTTAATCATTAAGGTCATGTAAGCCTCCTTTGTAACTTCAACATTGCCGGTGCAGATTTGATATTTTATTATCATTAACACAATAATCTCAGCACAGCAAATGGCTTTGTAAAAGGAGGTTCCTTCGAGTTTTAAGTTTAACATTCTAAATCTAAAAACATGTTTCTTATATTTCATCAAAAAAGTAGTAAAAGAACTGCAAAATTTAACTTAGCACTAGTCTTTAAAATACTTAATTTAAAATTAAATACTAATGGAAGTACTCGGAAATGGATATTTCTTGAAGCGAACAACTTTTTGCCTTTAGTGCACTCAATTATGAACCTTCTGTCCACAAAAATAAAGTTAGTAACATTATTTGAGGATTGGTGGTTAAGTATACAATGCATGACGGATTAATAGCTATTGAAGGAGACAAAGAGGAGACAAATCAAAGAATAGTCTCACAAAGGGGCTCGAGGGTTACTGAGGGTTTTTCGAACTGTTACTGTCGGGCGGGATTCCCCCTGCAAATGTTTTCCAGTAAATACGATATAATTACGAAAGTTATGTTTGACACAAAAGTAAAATTAAAATAAAACATTAATAACGACTGTTCACATTTATTTCAATAAAATATCAAAAAAGTTTTTTTTATAAATATGTATTTCATATTTAATTGAAGTTTCGGAAAACGGAATACCTACACAGATACGACACATTCTTTGTCCAATGTGAGATTTCCATCTAATGGTAATATATGGCTGCCACCCCATTAAAATAAGCTATCACCCATGTTACTATGCTTAGTTCCGTGTGTAATGTAGCCATTATTAAGTTACCATACAGCTATTTTGTATTAAATCATTCTTTGTTATTTGTCAAACGACTTAGTTCATTAAGCTATCTTACTAAGGCCCACTTGCACCAAAATTCTTAATTAAAATTAAGGCTTAATCGTGTTTAACATCATTGCACCTCTATCAATTGTTTAAAGTCAAATAAAGATAGAATGAGGCTTGAACATGATTAGCTTTTTAGACAGGTATTATTTACAGGCAACGGTTGTTAGAACACGGATTTGATTCTAATAAACCCAAAAAAATATTTGACAGCACAGTCAGTACAGTCTTATCATGCTCTTTGGTTCTTAACCTTTTAGTGTTGAGGGACCAGTTGTCTAAATATCTGTTTTGCCACGGACCACCCGATATGCTAGAATTCTTTGAAGGTAATATACTCGTACATTCTTACTTATGTATTTTTTATTCGATTGGGTTCACATACCATTTCGAGGATTTCCAAAGACCACCAGTAGTCCACGAATCACCTGTTAAGTACCTCTCCTCTATAGATATTAACTGAAAAAGGATGATAGTGGACGCACATTTGTATTTAACATACCAAATATGTAATAATTGTCCGTTAAGTAACATAGAACCTAAAGTAGTTTTATTTGAATCATAATTGCACCGTCGTCGTCGTCGAGAGATTGGAGACTTGATGTCTCTTTTAAAGATAGCATTTAGTGATATGGATTGTCCGGAACTTTTGTCTAAAATGAACCTTAGAGTTCCAGTGAAGCTCCCCAAAGCGAAACCAATTTTAAATCCCTCCATCGTCTACTAACTAGCGGCGGAATGCATACCTATCATGTGCTTGTAATAATTTCAATATACTGTCAAACCAGGCGAACTTAGATCTTTTTGAGCGTATTATTTCCATTTTTTTTTCTAAATGTTGAATTTTGAGAAATATTTGACTACCTCTTCATCTCTCTGCAATTGCAGCGAATATTGATTGTATGCCTGAATGTGGGTTCCCTTAATAACATAATCCGTTGTTATCTGTGAGGACCTATAATGAGCTATTAGTTATTATTGATAATTAGCATTTAGTCTTCCAAATAAATAACTTAAGGTACTTATTTATTACCTTGGTTTTGACGGTCCTAAATTCCATTCATTTCTCCGTACCTCAAACTTTATCGTATTACTTGTATTGTCAGAAAATAAATAATTTATTATTATTTATGCAACTTTTTCATATACATATATTATTACCGGACCAATAATGGTCCGGCATGCATATAAATGAACGGTCAGGTTGCTAAAGAATGTAATTACTTAATAAAAAAAAATTAAAGAGGATAGGATTGGGTTGTAGTTTTTTATTAGTAAATAACATAAATATGATATTGACTTTTTATTTGTTAATATTTTATTTTATTTTCCTTCGAGAATATAGCAAGGTCAGATAAAGGTAATCAATTCAAAATAAACACCAAACTCTGATAGGATGAATTTGAAAAATATTTCTTTTTCACACTGTTATAGAATCTAAAAATCGGTAAATACCGTAATTAAGCTGCATCACTATTGCGAGAACCTGTGTCGCGTGGCGCGGCGGGAGAGGAATCGATTCACCGGGCGACGTTGCCACCCCGCTAGTGTTTTGTTTGGATTGCCTGCATCGGCAACCACGCATCGGGGGCCGCGGCCGGCCGGACGTCATGTCATCGTCATAATAAATAAAACTTTCGAACATAGAAAAAATCCGAAGAAACTAATATACATTATTTCTTGTAAATGTTTTTACCTATGTAAGAATGTATTTCACAATGAGTGTATGTATATGTGTAAAAATATCATTTATATTTATTAAATCGTTTTTTAAAACTGCTAGATTATTAAAACTAAAGAAAATTTATCTAGAAAAACATTCTCACTCGATATAGCGAAGGGTAAAGATTCCATTTAGGTATGTATGTTCGTACCAATGTGTGTTTTTGTAGGGAACTAGTGAATGGCCGCGACTTCGTCTGCGTGGAAATATTAGTTATACCTCTTGGTTACTCATACAAATTTCCATCCCCCTTTTCACTCCCTTAAAGAATTATTTTTAGGATAAAAAGTTCTACCTGTCCTATGTCCTTTCGCGGGACTCAATCTATCTCTAAACTAAATTTAATTCAAATTGGTTCTGCGGTTTAAGGGTAAGCGCAGGCTAAAAAAGTAAAACAATTCGAAGAAGTTCTATTATCTGTGAACAACAGAAATCTCCTGGTTCGTCGGTTAAGATGGGAGTTCCGCAGGGCTCAATCCTTGGTCCTTTTTTATTTTTAATTTATATCAATGATTTGCCTTATTTTGTAAAGGATAACCATGAAATAGTATTGTTTGCGGATGACACTTCACTATTGTTTAAAATTAAACGTAGGCTGTCGCAAATTGACGACGAGAACAAGTCTATTTCTAAGGTAGTCCACTGGTTCAACGTTAATAATTTACTGCTAAATGAAGGGAAAACTAAGTGTTTGAAATTTGTTTTACCTAATGTTAAACAGGTAAAAACGAATGTAAATATAAAGGATCGAAATGTGAGCCTTGTAGATACCAAAGTGTTCTTAGGAATCACACTAGATTCAAAGTTGCAATGGGGCCCACATATTGATAAATTGTCGAAGAGACTTAGCTCTGCAGCATATGCTGTAATGAAAATACGTCAGTTAACGGATATAGAAATTGCCAGATTAGTCTATTTTAGTTATTTTCATAGTGTAATGTCTTAGGGTATTTTACTGTGGGGAAATGCCGCCGACATTCAAACAATATTTGTGTTGCAGAAGCGGGCTATTCGATCAATTTATAATCTTAAGGTTAAGGACTCTTTAAGAAATAAGTTTAATTTAAAGAAATAGGCATAATGACGTTTGCATCACAATACATATATGAAAACTTAGTATATGTCAAAAAAATATTAGTTTATTTACTAAAAATAGTGAAATACATACTTACACTTAATACTAGAAGTAAAAATAAGTTAACTTTACCTGCTACTAGGCTCCACAAAATTAATAATTCGTTTAGAGGCCTCTGTGTTCGCTTTTACAATAAAGTCCCAAGCAATATTCAAGAGTTAAGCCTGACTAAATTTAAATCGACTATTAAAAAAACTCTTATTAAAAATGCTTATTATAAAGTGTCTGATTATATTACAGACAAAAATGCTTGGGTTTGAACTGTTCCAACCATTCCAACAGGTATTTCTATATGATATATATTTTGAATCATGTGTTGATGATACTTCTATTGAAAAGCTGTATTTAAAGATGATTACGTAAGGAAGAATATCAGACTATTTAAGAAGATTTGAATGACAAAACGGCGTGGTCATGATTTCTCCATTGTTTTTGCTTTGTAATTGTTTGCAGTGTCCTACAGATAAATGACTTTAAGTTTAAGTAAATATGTTGTGGTTGATATAGGTGGTTATGGGTAGTAATGCTCTCTTAAAAGTCTCTTCGGTGGTGTCGTGTGAGGCGGGTCGTTACGTTCCCTAAAATATGGTTGAGCGAAGCGATGGCTGGTTCATGCGTCATGCTCGTGAACGGGTGCTGCCAGCGGAGATGAGTCTGCCCTAACAACTTTGATATTTAAGATGTAAATGTTTAATTACACTTATTATAATAACTCTGTTTGTATTTATACTGTGTGACACAGCAATCAAAATGCAGGTGAACAATTAATGTATAATTTCACATTATGTAATGAAGGGTGACTTCATGAATCATCTCTGAAGTCATTTTTCAACTTGACGACTCTGTAAATGATAAAACAGGGAGAAAAAAACAGCCCTTGCTGCGTTTCTTGCCGGTTCTTCTCAGAACAAGGTCTCCCGCCGTAGATTTACGAACCGATGGCCTAGCTTCTAGACATTCATATGTGCTTGTAACAGCCTAAACTGAATAAATGATTTTGATTATGATTATTATGATTATATTTTGTTTTTACAGATGCGAAATAGGGTATTTGACAGTATTAAAAATAAAGTGCCAGTTGTTAGCATCTGTGTTTAGAATGAATATTGGCAGGGGTTTTTACTATTTTTACAAAAAAAAAATCATAATTGTACTAAAAACCCACAAAAAAGATAGTAATAGTTTTATTTATTTATTTATTTATTTATTTATACTTTATTGCACAAAAGTATGTACAAGTGGCGGACTTAATGCCATTAGGCATTCTCTACCAGTCAACCGGAGAATTTTAGCAAAAATCTTAAGGTAGTGCAAAAAGAATTCATCAAATTACTTATTATATTTTTATATCTATGGAAACAAGATAATATATATATACTACATAAAATAAATATCTATAAAAATACATAAATAATAATATATATATATATATATATATTTAGAATATACATACAAATATATATCAGTTTTCTTATCTATTGTCACGTGACCCAAAACGCTTGGGATTGGCGGAGCCTAAAATGACGTCACACGCTGGTAATTTCCGGTTAAAGTATCGTTTGACGTTTTAATAACAGTCGTGTGACGTCACACACTAGCAAGACGCCATATTGTCGAGAGAAACGTTTTCGCGGCAAATTGAAAATGGAGTTTATGATTTGGTTATTTTTACTGAAATACACATCAGAATGATGAATATCCACTTTTTACGGACTCCATAAACATTAGTCAATATTGTGAGATCGTTTTCTAAAACTTGTCAAATACCCTATTGTACGTATATATTGTAACCTATGCGCGTAACCAGTACCGCTTGGTACTGGTTGCGCGCACTGAAGAAAATATCGAAAACGGTCAGTCAACTAGTGATTTTAGACGATACGCTAAATGCGCCGGTGAGTTGGGACACCATGGCCTCTCATGCCGAATGAGCGCTGGCCGAGTCTCCCGCCACGCCTGCTCTAATGACGTCATCCGCAGAGCTCTTGTCGCTGTCAATGTACCAACGGCCCTTGAGTCTAACGTCATCGCGGCGATAGCAAGAGACCTGACGGTATGACGCTCATTCCTTGGAAGCAGTGTCGTCCTCCTGTATGGGACGCAACTTGCGTGGATACGTTTGCTTCATGTCATACAGGTAGTACCACCCTAGCTGCAGGAGCGGCGGCAGCCTCTGCCGAGTGCTCCAAGCGGCGCAAATATTGAGCTCTCAGTGAGAACTACATATTTGTGCCGTTTAGTATTGAGACCATGGGCCCATGAGGTCCAAGCGCTCGTTCCCTATTTAAGGAACTTTCATAGAGGCTCACTGAGGTAACTGGTGATCGCAGTTACCTCAGTAACTGGTAACTGCGATCACCAGTTACCAGTTACTGAGGTAGTGGCTGGCAACTATCTTGGTCAACGGATCAGCCTTGCCAGCCTATTGGGCACCATTGACGGCGGCGCTGGGGGTGTTTATTTTTTCTTTTTAAATTTATTGGTTATGGTTATTTTGACTGTTAATATCAAGTTCTTAAGTTTTCGTTATTTAAATGTATATATTTTACCAATTAAATTGTTCATGAGTAATACCTGTTTATTGGTTATTTTCTTTTGTAAATCCATGTTTCGATGTACCTATACTCCCGTCCGTGGTGGCACAGTGAAGTGACTGTCTTTGGCCCTGATATTGCGCAGGCGATAATAAATCGTAGAGCACGTAGGAATTACTGTCCTATGCGTTTTTATTTCGCACGTCTGTTAAGCTAGCATGACAAAGTGAGCAGAATCGCTTAAAATAAAGTGCATCAATTGGTGCCAATTTAGTGCTAATTTAGTGCCAAAACCTGAAATTTAATGTTCTCATAGTTTCGCGAAAAATTAGAACACTGCCAGCTTTTAATTAAGCTAGTATCTGATAAAAAATTTCGAAAATAAAATTATTTAATTTCTTTACCATTGTATTCAACCCGGCCACTTGCTCAGACTGTCATACTAGCAGTTCTGATTAATAAAAACAAAAAAAAAATGGGTGCGTGTACTTATGTAGGCGCGTGAGGAGTTATCCTTCTTTGGCATCGTTTAAAATTAGTTTTCAATTGCATGCAAATAATTAATTACAATAAATTAATAAAAAGTCTGGAAAAGGACACAGTCAATAAAGTTCAGTTTTAATTTGAAAATATAAATAAATAATCAAAATATTCAATTAAAATCACTACTGAATATAATTTATTAGAACATATGTAATTTGCACTTGTATGAAACTCAAACACGTATTCCGAATATACAAACTAGAAACATGTGGATAAATATTATAAATATGAATACCTATAACTGTTACTTTATTACAAAAAATAAAGATGTGGTTTTTGGTTCTACTACACCAATGGTCAAGAGATGGCGCTGTAGTCTCCTGAATCGCGCTTTGGTTCCGTTGTTCCAGATTAATAAATACTTTTGATATTATAAATATGAATACCTATAACTGTTACTTTATTACAAAAAATAAAGATGTGGTTTTTGGTTCTACTACACCAATGGTCAAGAGATGGCGCTGTAGTCTCTTGAATCGCGCTTTGGTTCCGTTGTTCCAGATTAATAAATACTTTTGATAGGCCTTCACAATGCAGTCGTTAGCACCCACTAAATAGAGATTCTATTTTGTTGGTAGATTTTCTAAATGTGCGGTAGACACAAAAGTAACAGCATGAAGTTCATGCTGTTAATTTTTGTGTTACAGTGATGCGCGCGCATCTTAAAATTTCACTCTCATCATTTTTTCATAACGCGCCTAAAGAAGTATAACTTCAAAAATCCAAAATTTTTATCACATACTGGCAGCACTCAATGAGCACTAAATTGTTAACCATTGATTATTATAGATCTTCGATCCATAGTGGTGTATTCAGCCCGGTCACTTGCTCAGACTGTCATACTAGCAGTTTCGATTGAATTTTATTTTTTTCCAAATTTTTTATCACATAATACCAGCACTCATTGAGCACTAAATTATTAACCGTTGATTATCATTAGATCTTCGATCCAGAGTGATTTTCGATTTTTTTTATCAGATACTGCCAGCACTTATTAAGCACTAAATTCCCTATGCATTGCTGTAGTTCTATACTGCGTTAATATAGGCGTTTCAGGGAATACACTGCTAGCTTAATTAAAAGCTGGCAGTGTTCTAATTTTTCGCGAAACTATGAGAGAATTAAATTTCAGGTTTTGGCACTAAATTAGCACTTAAGTAGCACTAATTCACGCCCTTTTTTCGCCCCCATCAGAATCCGAGGCCGCGTCGAGATGCAGCCAGGGAGGTCGAATGGGTGGGAAAGACAGGGATAGGGGTGGACGGTTTAATAATAGTGAGAGGCGAAAGAAGAGGAGAGGAAAGGAAACGAAACAAAAAATAAATAAAAGGTTTAAAGGATGGGAGTAAGAGTGTAAGGGAATAGGTTTAACAATCTTGCATGATATACAGTCATTGACGAAATATATTCAATATTAAGTGTCTCACAGACAGACGCCCCCCGCGGCTGCGGCCGGGGTCGTGGTGGTTACAGAAATACACATAGGAGAGGCCGCAGCCGCAGGTCGCGTCTGTCTGTCTGTCTGGAGACGATCATTTGTATGTGCAACTGAAGGAGCGTACTTACGACGGAACTAATTTCGAACGCTAATTTTGGCGTACCAAAGCTTCGTCGTGCAGGTGGTTAGCGCGTTCGTTCTGCGATCCTGGAAGTTTTAAGCAACTTTCTCAATTGCTGGTCGTTGGATGGGTCAAGGTAGTCAAAGGAGTTGTGGTGTTAGAAAGGGCATAGTGGATTAGGATAGCAGGTAACCAGACCCGTCTTTCCCAGTGGGCACTTTGGGCTAGGCTTTGGGCGATCGAAAGGGGCCCACTTCAGATCAAATACAGAGTCCCTAGTTCCTGTTAGATCACTAAACGGGGTTCATAGGGCCCTATTATCCTAATGTGCCCAGGGCCTCTAATAGGTCAAAGACGTCACTGCAGGTAACGCGCGTTTAATATTTTATGGTATTCTAGGACTTAATTTGTAAATGGAAATAACAGACCTTTATCATCAAGCAGACAGTAAATATTTTTTTGGATAAAAAACAAATCCTTTAACGTGTGCGCAGTCAAGTCAGCGCAGGCGGCATATTGCTCCCAATGTCTAAATTAAGTAATTACCGATTCACATTCATCCAGCGTGGTTTTGGATTCAATCATTGGATTTGAATGCTACTCAGGGCCCGATCTAGAAATTTTGCCGCTCCGGGCAAAGATTATTGCCGCCCTTTAGTGGTTACAGCGGCGCGCGATCCGCATCATAGGCGATGAGGAGGTGACTAAACACCTTGAGCCTCTTCAATTACGCCGTGACGTGGCGTCACTATGCGCATTCTATCGTCTGTACCACGGTGAGTGTTCTGAGGAGTTATTCTCTCTTATCCCACCTTCCCCTTTCCTATAGAGGACCACGCGCGCTGGCCTACGTTGTCATCGTCTAAATGTGGCCACAATTCCAACGCGTACAAAGAAATTTGGTGACTCATTTCTGTGTCGCACTATCCATAAATGGAATGCTCTGCCCGCTCACGTGTTCCCTTCCTCTTACAACCTGGGATCCTTTAAAAGAGGCGTGAAGAAGCAACATGCAGGCCGGCAGGGTGAGGATGGCTGGTGTGGCAGGTAGAACTGCTGTATCAGCTATCTTCGCGTCTGGACTTCACCTTCACTTAACATCAGGTGGGTGGAGTCATTTGTCGGACTTATCTATAAAAAAAAAGTACTTTACGGCTGACCCAAAGTCAATTTTGCCGCCCTTAATTTTTTGCACTCCGGGCAAATTTCCGGCTCGCCCCCCCTTGGATAGGGTGCTGATGCTACTGAAATAATGTGAACCAGCACTAGAATGTTTTCATTCCAATGAGTAATCCAGTGCAGTGACTGGATTGACGGTCTAATTTTCATTCCAGCTCACCTATTCAAGCGTCACTAGAATACCTAGTGTGGTGTAGACCGCTATTCCAATACTGAATTGAATGATTAAACATTTTCAAACTGATTCTTTGTAACAATAGTCAATATCTAGGCAATGTTTGTGCAAACCTTAATATTTCCCATAATCGACTATGGTGATTTGTGCTACCTCGACCTAAATGCAGATCTACTCAACAAACTAAATCGCCTTCAGAATAACTGCATTCAATTCGTTTTCACTCTGAGAAAATAGGACCATTAGTCCGCATACCGATCTCTCTTAAAATGGATGCCCATAAGGCAGCGCAGAAGTATACGGGCTCTGACCACCCTATTCTCTTTGCTGGATTCTCCAAATGCTCCCACTTATCTCACTTCTCAATTTCAGTACTTATGTACCTCTCATAGTAAAAATCTTCGATCTTCTTCTAATCGTTTTCTTATGGTTCCATCACACTGCTCCGATATTATTCACTCTTCCTTCTTCGTAAAAACGACATTTTTGTGGAATGATCTCCCGCTAGATATCAGATTGTCCGCCAGTAAATATACCTTTAAAAACAAACTGCGAAGCTTTTTATTATAACAGGCGTTTCGTTGAGTGGTTTGTCGTCATTTTTTTGTATTTATTTGAAAGCATGTATGTATTTGTGTATTTATTTAAATATATTAACTTATGTATGTGTATGTTTATATATTATTATTTATATTTATTATGTTTATAAAATTTTCTTTCAATGTGTTTTCCACCCTACCTCCACAACATCCTTATAGTCTTACTAGTTCGACAGTTTTAAGACTGGAATTATTCGCTGGATTCCTGGGCTGGAATAATGTAAAACGGGAAGATTGGAAGGCACAGAAGTAACTGCTAGGGCCTAAGATTAAAAATCTAAGGGTATTAGTAGGCCTATTTCCCGCTTAACTTCAAACAGGACCGCCCTGAGGAAGTAAGCAAGTTTGTGATACCACTTGTTAATACTTACCAGTACCGTTTTGTGGTGTTGTGCCTCTTTTTGTGGGTATTGTGTGTGTTTCTAATAGGGCTCCAATTGGTAGGGGATTGGGCACAGATTCGGTAAGGCAAGAATAGCTGAAGCGGCTAATTTTACTAAACCATTAGCTATCTTCTTGACTGGACTTCATTCATTTATTTTTTTATGTTAAAAAATGGCAAACAAACGTATGGCCCACCTGATGGTAAGCGGACTCAATAGCCTAAATACGCTTGCGATCTTAGGCCTGTATTACAGAATGACAACTAAGTGTTGATCTTTACTCGAGTACAGTTAGGAAGAGATGCCGCTATGTGCTATATAAAGCGACATCCCTTTCTAACTATGGTCAAGACTAGATCAATCACTGAGAATCTTTCTATAATAAGGGCCTTAGAGCATATGCTCCAAGCTTGCAAATCTAAAAATATCACTCTCAATGATGCCTTTCCTGAGCCGATTTCCCACCCCATGGACCCCTGGCACCTAACTGTAGTTTGCCAATCCCTGATTAAGGCTATCAAATATGCTAGGGCTGACTCAACCACACATTACATTCGAGAAAAAAAATGACATATTAATTTTTTAATTTCTGAAAAAATGTGAATAGGTAAAAAGTAAAGAAATAAAGACAAGATAATACTTTTTTGAGTAACAAACTTTTACTTTTATTATAACAATATTCTAGTTTACCTTTCATTTGAATTCAAGAAGGTAATATTATTCTTATTATTATTTCTTGAAGTCAAATGAGATGAAAAATCATATTATTACAAATCGTTAATTTACTTGAGTTATTAACTCCATTTTATATACCTATCTACTTCATGTTACAGTTGTTATTTAACATTACTTTTGCAGATTGACAAATTAAGATTTAAATTACCGAAAAGACACGAAATTGAGTATGGTAATAGTTTGTGTTTTAGTGTACTTTGTTTCTGATTTTAAACAATTACGCACCACAATATTTGTCACCCGAATAATTTGTATAGAATTACAAGCAAGTTTGATTTCTTCTTTTTGTACAATCTTGATCCCATTGTATATCTCCTTTCTTTTATTGGAACCGAGACAGACTGCGTTGTTTCATCTACTTAATTAAAATGTGTTGTGGTTAAAGACTGATGTTAATGCCACGTCAAATACATAGAAAATGTGTAAAATTTTGCCAAATACTTATATTTTTCTATAAGATTTAACTATGGATGAAACAACGTGGCCTTAGTTTTATTAAAATAATCAATTAATACAAATATAAAAATTAAGAAATGATTGCCAGTTAGAGATATTTGACAATTGTCAGAAATCCAAATGAATGAGATTGTATCTTTTACGATATGCTGGCCACAAATTAAACATCTCCTTTGTACCGTTAGGGTACAACAAATAATACAACAAAACTTCTTCTGAATGACTAAACCAAACCTTTGCTATCTAACTATATTAAATGGAAAATTAGTAATTGAAATAAACAAATATATCAATTTATCAGCAATCTAACATAATTGAGGTAATAATACTAATATAACTATAGTAAAAGGTAATGATTTAGTAAATTACATAAAAATACAATGTTGTATGTACGTCAAGTATATTTCAACTAACCGTGATGACTGGAGTTAAATATAAGTAAGTTCTGTAAATACATTGGCCAGGCGAAAACCTAGGTACATAGTTTCTTTAATCAACATCCAAGCTTACATCAACCTGAACTCCTAACAAAGATAATGTAACAACTTAAGTAAATTTTGATATAATATATGAACATGAATGACGTAATATGTTCTGATCTGTACCACAGTAATATAGATAATATTACCGTGTCTGTCAGTACCCTTAGCACGAACCAATATCGATACGAATAGTTTGCGAGTGCGAAATGTCATTGTCAAATTTTGTATGGAAACTTGGACAGCAGCGCCACAACGGACGTAACGAGAACTAAAAACCAGTACACATTTGACAATGGCATTTCGCACTCGCAAACTATTCGAATTCGATATTGGTTCGTGCTAAGGATACAGAACTTATAATATCTACTTTCGTTAATTATGTGAATGAACACAGAATGAAACCTTCGGTTGTAAATAATTAACAAGGGAGCTTTGAGATTTTTCATTATTAGCTCTTTTAGATAATATTTAAGACGTTCCTAAAGTTACGCAATTATGCTAATTTCAATTAAACAGTGAATTAAACTAAAACTTTAAGCCCAGAATGCCAAATTGACCTCGAAGTTTTGAAATTTATCATGAATTTTTCTACGGGTTAGATCTAGTTTTAGTTGAATCGAGATTTAGCTCATACAATAATGTCAAATTGACACAAGAGGACCTTAAAGTTTGGTGCAAACATGTAGCAAACCCATTTGACACTTACGTTTAAGTCACCAAAATATTCGTGTACTGACTAGTCTATGTGAAATTGGCGGAATTGTGGGTAAATTCCCGTTAATCCAATAAAAAAGAAATAGGAAGAAGAGTTTAGTCCGCGTTGTTTGATTCATTGTTAAATGTGACTATACTTAAAATACCATAGAAAAAATAAGCATTTGTCAAAATATGACACTTTATTGGTCTGTTTCCTTCTTAAACAGAAATTTCGCCAAAGTCACGTAGTTGAGATAGACACGAGAGAGATTGCTCGGTAGTTATTTAGACACAGATTTAATATTTTAATCGAATAATAATTCTTCTTTGAGTTTTTCTCACTGTAAATATGATACATTCTACTATGTATTTGACGTGACATTGACCAATAGTCAAATTTAACTATGTATCAATCAACGGGGGCCTTAGAAAGTTCTAAGGTTTGGTGCAAACGGTCACAAGTTGTCAGGTTCATCCCGTTCATCGGTTTAGTAAATATGGATCCGTTATTTTGACATTGGTACTATTTATCTCTACCATTAACAGTAGGATAGTATGAAGACAATTCGTAAATTTTACTGTTAATTAATTATCTCACTGCTTTTTACTTTTACTTCCATTCACTACAATAGAAAAGGGAAGGATGAAAGAAATTAAGGAAACAATTTAGTATATTAGTAGTGTCGATGACTATTGGATTTCGTTTAGTTATCTTCCCAACGGGATTCCACATTTCTACCCATCAACTTCAGATAGAAGGAAGAAATTTTGCCAGGCCCTGCTGATAAAATTCCAGTTCAAACACTGTGTTACTAGCACTGTTAACTTTGCTCCGCTAAACTTTTTTGGGCTGTCACTTCGTTGAGTAACATGTCTTGGATCCTACTTCTTAGAACGAGTTTCCGCATCGGGTCCAGTTTACAGAAAAACGGTGCAAGCGAATTCAGAAACATCAATTCGTGTTCTTCATCATCTGTTGATTCCTCATGCCAAGAATTACTAACACAAGCATCTGAGTCTTCAAAACTCTTTTCTAAAGACAGTTCTATTTGACATTCGTTAGTTTCATATTTTAAATTTACTTCGGAACTGCTGTCATCGTTGATGTTATCATTAGTCTCATGTTCGCTTTCGTCATTGTTGACTTCCGTTTTTATGTTATAGTCGTCGTCACTGGTTTCAGCATCATCATTGTTATCTTCGTAATTTTCAGAAGCAGGCCTCAGAAATTCTAAACGGTCGATTATATAACTGGTTTTGGGTTTGACTTTACCAGTTATATTTTTCGTTTTTTGTCGTCTGATGTATGTATCGCGCAGATTTTTCCATTTCATTTTCAGAACATTTACTGTAAAAATAATAATAAATATAAGTTAGATATATATATATATGTATAACTGAGCTAGGGACTAAATTACTCAGTGTGAGATCTCAGTCAGGTCACAATATAGCATCAAATAAAACTTAAAGTTGATCAAAGTTAGAGTAGCTGTCATGTCACTTTCTTTCCAATGACAATAGAATAGATAGACACCACGAGATTGAATGAAAGCTGCCCTTAGTCATAATTTGTGACACAATTTATGATACATCCATCTATTTATATTTTTATTGTTTAAGCATGTAACTGCTAGATGTTTAATCTAAAAAAAAAATCCACGCGGACCAGGCAGTAGACGGGACATCCATGTATTTTACCTAGTTTATTAGTGGATCTACACAACTATGTCTGCTTAGAATAATTGTTGTAAGCGACCAACTATTTATGGTTTGATTTGAAAAATTACTTCTTTCAGAATCAAACTATAAAATGGGTTGATTGGGTTGAATTCATTTTCGCTGGCTTCGAAAGTGGCTGAAAGTCATTCAGCATAACACCACGCCTTTTACCCGTCTGCGCAATGCAAGAGCTCGAAGCGCAGACAAGCCTATAGTGTTTAACAGTCTATATTATGTATGTATGTTCCTTTGTGGCACACTATAGATCAAACGCGTGGACCGATTTGGGTGATTCATACGTCAATCGATTCGTCTTAATCACGGGAGTGCTAACTAATGATGTAACAGTAATCGAAATTCAAGATGGGAAAAATTAGGCGCCATATTGTGAGAATAAAAAAAATAAGTTTACGAAATATGTGAAGTTGGTATCATTGTCTAGATAATCGAAAATAGTGTTTAGGTTCCTTACACCATTTTTCATTTTATATGATAGTATAGGATCTACAACGATTTAAAGTTGACCACTTGCGCTTTTAATTTCAAGCTTACGTTTGTATGGATCTTTGTTACTCTTTTGCTCAAAAATATAACATCAAGTGTAAGAGAGAAAAATACTTAAATCTGCAAGCCATTTTTGCTTGCACTGTAAAAACAATAAAAGTTACATGAATATAATGTAAAGTGGAAATGTATCTCTTAAATAGTTTTACAGAAAAGTTCACGACAGCATACCTATATCAAATTATAATGTGTAAGCCATTATCGCTATAATAGTGAATCAAAAATAATATATTATCTGAAATCCTTTTTCAACATGCACATTTTGTATTAACAAATATTTTTTTATCAAAACAAATACTTTTATCGCTTTTGATATTGAAAGACGATAATCTTTGTCTTTGACACCTATGTCATTTCGACAAATATTTAAAAAATTAGAAACGATGACAAAGTGATGGCGCGGCAGTGTTGCCAGGTCTCCAAATTTTACAGGAGATCTCCTGTTTTTCTGAAATTTCTCCTGTTCTACTGTTTTTCTACATGAATCTCCTGTTTTTCTTAGTATACAATTTTCTTTTTTAATTTGCACTGTGGCGCGGTTTACTATGCAGGAGTAGACGGGAATGGGAAAATAAATTTTAATGTATTTTGGTGTTTATAAACATATATAAAAACTAGGAGGAAAAGAAAATAAATGAGTTACTCGCAGTATCTAATTCTATACGAAGTACTTATAATGAAACTGTGATAATGTTCCTTCTTATTAAATGTTGAAAAAAAAATATCGTAATAGGTATTTATGATTATTGAAATTTAATGAAAAACTTAGAATTGTACTGTTTTCAAAGTTTTATTTCAACGATATTACTTCATGTTACTAAAGGGTTACTTAATATAGTGAGAAATAACCTATTATTCTCTAGTAGGTACATACTTAATGGACTTCTTGTCTTTATTAATCAGCTCACGATAATGTTGGGATAATAAACGATAATTCTGCAAAATTCGAAGCAAATGGTGAACGCTTTAAAAGAGAACGACAAAGATCTAAATCTATACATTAGATGATAAATCACACTAATATCATAGAGGCGAAAGTTTGTGAGTGTGTATGTTTGTTACTTCTTCACGTCTAAACGGCTGGAGCGATTTTAATAAGATTTGCTATAAAGGTTAGCTGACACCCTGGATTAACACATAGGCTACGTTTTACTGCGGGAAAATATCCCTAATAAACCTCGGGTAACACCGCGGGGCACAAGGGCGGATCCAGAGGGGGGGTCATGGGGGTCATGACCCCCCCCTGGGCTGGGTCTATCTGTACCCACTTCACAATCTGTACTTCACAATCTGTACCTATTATGACTTGACCACGACTATATGACCCCCCCCTGGCGCCAAAGCTGGATCCGCCCTTGGCGGGGCACAGCTAGTTGATAACAAATGTGCTGTACCTAACGCTCTCAGACCAATTATTTGGTCTGAGCTAACGCTATGGAAATTTGATTCTTCGCCTTTAGTTAAATCAAACATTATAAACTTTTTGTATGGTGATTATTTAATTAGTATTTAACTTAGCGATCTAAGGCAGTTTTTTTTTAATTTTATCTTTATTTGGGAAACAAACAATGAATTAATACTTATACCTAGATCTAATTAACAAACATACACCAATAAAGTTTCCACTATTATATTAAAACATATAAAGGAGTTCAGGTAGTTAAAATTGAGAAAGAAAAAAGACGTTAATGTTTTTACCAATAAAACAAAAAAATAACAAGTTTTGTTGGTTACAATTAATAATTATGAACTATCTACCATATCGTGAATATATTTTTTACAAGTTTTTGAGTGAACAGTTAAATATGTCGATTGATGTGACCAGTGTAGTTGCCACCAGTGTCCAAAATAACAAACGGGAATTATTGCTTTCGTCAACCTGCGACATAAATTGATATTGTATTGTATATAAGTGATTAAAAACGTTTGAAGTTAACTTCTGGCATTAACATAATTGGTTTCTGTGAATTGGTATTGGAAAGGTAAAAAAAAAATCTGTGTAGGTATATCACAATCTTATAGCCGGACGTTGACAATGCAGCTACTGCCAATTTTAGATAGTCTACGAATAAAAGTAATTGAATTTTATACTTACAGGAGTAAGTATAAACTAAAGTTGTAAATCGACTAAAAGGAAAATAAGTAAAAGATGACTTTATGAATAAGTACTAGTTAACTATAAAATTTACATGCGATAATTGAGGCCCATCTGTAGCCTTGATCTGGTGGTATTTATGTCATGAATCAATCGTTTAGACCACCGAAAGTAACTTTTTTTTTATTCTGTGGGTGTTTCCGTTTCACACAGAAATTTCGCCAATTATACCCGCGATATTAACTCTCTTACTGAAGTGACAACACTGCGGTATATACCCTGTTATAATCCTAACTAAAAAGTGAGTGGAAGGTCCTGAGCCACTTCTACCATTACCCTTCAATCAATTTCGTACATGGGTGAACATGGCTATTCATCATTTTACCTAGATCTACCCACTAAACCATAAAATAAAAGTAATGACTGACAAAATATACTTGTGTTAAACAACAGTATATAACTTATACTAGTAGCGACATCTATAATCGCTATTCTGTATCAGGCAGTAACCTCGTAAATACAAAAGCAGAGCTCACCGGGTACATTAAATTGCTTCGAGATTTCCAACCATGCCATGCCTACATCATATTGCACATTGTAATTTTCGTGACTGCTATCCCATAAACACGGTCGCTTTTTCACTTCTTTGATTAATAATAACATGTTTTCTTTCGTAAATTTCGAGGCCATAACTATTGTTTTAATTTATACTTGTTCGCACATCACACATCACCACTCGCTTTCTCGCGCGTACTGGCGAGCGTTGCGTAGGCAACTGATGTCGATTGTCGCTGTCGTGCTCGGTTGCGTTGCGCGCGATATCGCATGAAAGAGAGAGATGTATTGATTGATAAAAGAGAGACGAATGCGACCGCCGCGCCGAGCTCGCAACGTTGCCGTATAGCTTTGGTCGTTCGTCACACACAACGTTGGCGGTTGGCGAGTATGATTAGACCATGACAGAGTTCAGTTTCAGTCAGACCATCTTATGTGCAATAGAAACCCAAGGTTTCAAAGTATGAAATGTCATCGAAATATAAAAATCGAGATCGAGTAAATAAATGAAATAGAGACAAAGCTTCATACAAACACGAGAACACAACTTCATACGAAGTCAGAGTACGCTGTCCTATTATAAATGATTTATTTACCTATATTAAAAAATTAATTTATACGGGTTGTAATAAATGTGTATCTCATTGAGTAGGTATTTATTCAATGGGTTATTTGAAAGAAAAAAGTTAACTACATTAGATTCAGAATTACTCATTAAAGAAGAGGCAGAAATAATTAAATATGTGTTAAAATTATAAATAAAATGCAACAGTAGGTAGGTAAGTTTTTTTTTCAATAAGTATTTCACAATAAAACAAATTGAATGCTGCTTATTAATCTAACATTTATTATTAAATTAAGCTTATATTAAATGGAAATAAATAGAAATTAAAAAGTTAGTAATAATTTAAATCTGATATATCCCTTTTATAGAACATGAAATCCCGCTTGACATTTTCATCTCAAGTATGAAAAATTAAAGCGGTTTTTTGCCGCTTCATATTGTGGTTTTTCTCTGGGAGACGATCTTACGAACGACTACATTATTGTCTTGATATTTGATAGTATTAATGAAAAACGAGAAATAGAAAGAAAGTATTCAGAATGAATAAAGTAAGTATTATTTTAGATACATAATCCAAATATTAATTTATTTTTGCCTGGACATCATACAAGAAATAAAAACTAGGTAGGTAAATAATAAATAGGTAGGTAGTTTTATCAATAATAAAATTATTTTCTATCACGTTTGCATTTTTTACTACTACTATTATTTTGTTGGAGGGCCAATTCGTTTATGAGTAGATCTTGTATCCTATTCCTCATTATAAGCTTCCTCACTGGATCTAATTTTTGGAAATAGGGTACAAGTGATTTTAAAAACAATACATCGTAGTTTTCTATCGTGGAGTTTGAGTTTGATTGTGCTGGTTCTTCTTCGTTTGCATTTGTATCTTCATCATAGTCATGGTTTGTAAATTCGTCAGCCATTACAAATTCTACTGAATTTCTCCTATCCTTGGCGTTTTCTTCAAACTCATACTCGGTATTCACGAAGGTCAGTGCATTGAAGAACTTCCATTTGCCTGTGTATTCCTCGACATTTTTTACTTTATATTTTTTGATTTCCTTCTTATAAGCATCACGCAGATTTCTCCATTTAGAACGAAGAACACTTTCTAAAAAGAAACATTGAAATTAGTTATTCAGGTATCATGATAATAGCAACATTAACAATTGTTTCACATAAATGTGTTTTTTCCTAGTCGCATCGCCGCGCCGTAAAGCGAAAAGTCACTAAGTAGGTCAAATCGTGTTTAGAGTTCTGAAGGTTTAAAGTTAAACAAACAAACAAAAAATATCATATTTTAGAAAGTAGATAAACGCTCTTAACATTATTGCTTTCAATGAATTACCAAATAAAATTACTGAATTTTTGCAAAAACAGAAACTTAGTTACTCAATCCAGTACAATCCATTTTTAATTTATCGAGCTCTAAGTAGACTAGTGACTTTTACCTGTATTTGGGACATTTAAAAAGAAAACAGTTATTCTTAAACTAATCAAGCTATTTAATTTAATTTTGCAATGGATTCAATATGTTCCTGATATGATTTATTTTGTGAAGGGGAAACTAACTGAACTGACTTAGGTAATGTGTTGTGGTCCGAATTTAGAGTTATTTTTTTTGCACTTTGATCAAAAATCAAAACTATGAGTCGTAGAGACATGACTGTAAAGTTATTTCAACTAGAAAATGGTGACTATGATGATGACATTTGTAACTCAATTTTACTCAAATGTCGACTTGGTGTATTATCGCTCTACGGCGACAATATTTCTCCTTCATATAAATAATAAATATGTTTTTAACTTGTCTCGAGACTTAACCACAACGCACGTGTCGCTACGGTACGACGGATGGCGGTTGCCCGGATGTTAATTTGTATAGGCACATAGGTGCCTACGACAAAGCACTGGCAATGGCATCCGCGTAACCGCGCAGGTGATCCATAGAAATTACATCCACGCAACCGCCATCCGCCACGGTTCGCGGCTTTAGTCATAATCTCTCTAATCTGCGGTTCAAGGCTCGTGCGTTGTGGCACTACTCATTCATATAGTTAGCAACAGTAACCACTAAGTTGTATGGCGAGGTACTAAACTACGGTGAAATTGGTAGATAATTTAAGTATTATCGTATGTTAAATAAACATATTATTCAAAGTGCATATTTTAGCACTTGATTATCACAAACACAAGTTACAACAGCTGATGAATACTTAGTGACTTTTTTCATAGCGCCATCTACCAATGTTTACAGAACTACGTCACATTCACGAGTTATCATAATAGCAAGCAACACAACACTAACCCGGCATGCCTAAAGAAACGGATAAATTCCTCCACGCTACCGCAGTAGCAAATCTGTTATTGTGATCTGCGTGTTCAGTATTCCAAAGAAGTGGGCAGCTCTTTACGGCATTGATGATTTCTAATGCTTTTTTCTTAGTTATCTTCACTCTAACACCTGCACCTGCTGTCATTGTACTGCTCATTTTCGTTCCGGATTATAAGGAGACTTAAAATTGGATTCGGAACTACTCGCGCAACCGCATTGCGTGCGTCGCCGCGTCGTCGCGTCGTCGCGTCAACTGAGGTTCGTTCGTAGCGGACGGAACTGGGATGTTTGGCCCTAGTGACGTATGGTGTAGTTGTCATTTTGCGACGTTGCCGCTATTATTAGGCAGAAAATTATCACTGTCGCTGGTGATATTATAACGTAATGATTTCAGTAGGTAAGCATAATTAAATAGGTACTTTTAACTGTTAAATATTTGACATATTCAATGTTAATACAATGTCGATTATCGCACAACCGTCTGAACCGATTCCAGTTAGCGCACGGTGCGGTTTTTATTATCGTTGTGCGGTGCGGTGCACACACACCACACCTAGTACCTTTGGTGCGTTGCGGATTGGTGGGTATTATACTCTTCATAGGGAATAGGGAGATATTGAGATGGAAACTGGATAGATGGGCCCAATCCACACTTTTACTTTCTTTTTAGGGTTCCGTACCTCAAAGAAAATATTAATTTGTTTCTTAAAAACAGTGATGTTCACACACTTAATACAAGAAACTAAAGAAAATAAACTAACTTTACCTGCTACTAGGCTTCACAAAATTAATAATTCATTTAAAGGTCTTTGTGTTCGCTTATACAATAAAGTCCCAAGCAATATCCAAGAGTTAACCATAAATAAATTTAAAGATAGTATAAAAAAGCACTCATTAAAAAAGCTTATTACAAAGTGTCTGATTATATTACAGATAAAAATGCTTGGGTTTAAACTGTTCCAATCATTCCAACAGGTTTTCTATATTAAATAAGTCATAATTGTATTGACGTTGTAACAACATAGGTAATGATTTGTAAAATTAAATGTTGTGACATTCGACTTTTAATGTTGTGGAGTTTTTTTCGCTCGTTTTTCTCCTCAGTTAAAAATTAGTCCATAAAGAGTGGTAGGGAAAAATTTTTTTTTGGACGATTCAAAAGAGCTGTACTATTCTACATCCAATTTGTAGTATTTGTATTTGTACTTTTTTCCGCAAATTTTCGAAACTCGCACGGGAATCAAAACCTACGGGGTACTTCCCGTGAATTAAGAATCTTCAAATTTGGTACGAAGAAACGTCTTCTAGTAGTAGAGATAAAGGAAAAATTGCGAAAATCGTAAATTTTTACTTACTTCATCATCATCATCATCAGCCTATTAATGTCCCCACTGCTGGGGCACAGGCCTTCCCTATGGATGGAATAGGGAGATCTGGCCATGACCCACCACGTGGGCCCAGTGCGGATTGGTGGGTGCTAACGACTGCAGATGCAACCGGGACCAACGGCTTAACGTGCCTTCCGA
Organism: Chilo suppressalis; assembly: GCA_902850365.2. Lineage (NCBI taxonomy): Eukaryota > Metazoa > Arthropoda > Insecta > Lepidoptera > Crambidae > Chilo > Chilo suppressalis. The sequence goes on from OU963903.1 coordinate 5,000,338, forward strand.
AGCACGGAGGAGCTCGAGATAGTAATTTTTGTTCACCCATCCAATGACCGACCACTGCGAAAGTTGCTTAAGTTCAACGATCGCAGCCGAACGCGCTAACCTCTTGCGCCATCGAGCTCCTCATATACTTACATTATATAATAAAAAATATTTTTCAAAATTCAGGTTTGTACGGAACCCTCGGCGCGCGAGTCCGACTCGCACTTGGCCGGTTTTTTTATTTATTTCCTAAAATATTAATCTGCTCTTGACCGAAACTGCTTCGATCGAGTTGAAATATTCTACTAAAAAAATATTTCGATTTGCTTTATTTCTTTTATAATATACCTAGGCAAGTAGCTAGATACTTACTTATCAAGGTTATGGCACATAGGCATCGGATCGGATTTTAGTTTGTCTTTCAGTGCATTTTGGTCCAAGCCTTCACTTCTTGTAAATTTTATTTTTAACTGGAAATTAGTTTTTTCCTGAAGCGACCAATAAACTTATTGTAGGTACCTTAGAGTCGGCGATGTTGATAAAGAAGACACAGATAAAGAGATTCACATTGATATAACTTTCCATCCTCAGATTACAGAACTAAGGACAGATGGAGCGCACGGTACACAGATTGCGTGCCATCATAGCAAATATCAAGTCAATAGTGATTATCAACTCGCATCAGTACACTACAACGCATCGTGTTGTGAATCATCATCATCAACCTATTGATGTCCCCACTGTTGGGGCACAGGCCTTCCCTATGGTTGGAATAGGAAGATTGTGCCATGACCCACCACGCGGGCCCAGTGCCTATTGGTGGGTGTTAATGACTGCAGATGCAGCCGAGACTAACAGCTTAACGTGCCTTCCGAAGCACGGAGGAGCTCGTGATAGTAAATTTTTGGTCATCCATCCAATGACCGACCACTGCGAAAGTTGCTTAACTTCAACGATCGCAGCCGAATGCGCTTGAAGTTGAATGTAGAGAAACTACTCAGAATAAAGATAAATGTGTATTTATTTATAACTAGCGGTCCGCCCTCGCTTCGCTTCGGTGTAGAGCTGAAGTATAGACTACAGTTTTTGTTGTCAGGATTGTATTATACACAATGACATTCATCTATGATTCTTCTTATACCTGCATGCAAAGTCTCAGCCTGATCGGTTTAAAATTGACAAAGTTTCATACAAACTTTCATTCCCTATTTTATCCCCTTGGGGGTAGAATTGATCAAAATCCTTTCTTAGCGGATGCCTACGTCATAACATCTACCTGCATGCCAAATTTCAGCCCGATCCGTCCAGTAGTTTGGGCTGTGTGTTGATAAATCACTATGTCAGTCAGTCACCTTTGACTTTTATATACATATATAGATAATAACGGTCATTTTTATTACCTGTATTTATAACCAAACTAAAATTCTCATATTTCCGTTTTCCAGTACTCATTTTCTACACGTTTTACATGATTTATTTGCTAATTTTGTTTACAAATGTTTGGTTTTTATTCTAAGATAAGCACGGTTTCTCAATATCAATTATTGTCTGTCAATAAGGTCGAACGCTCTGAACGCATCAACAGCCAAATATTGAATGAAGCTCGCTTTCTTTTTTTTTTGTTTCCTCCCAGGCGGGGGAGCGGGTGTGAAATCCTCATGGATACCCTACAGCCGGCTGTAGAGTTATGTGAGACTCTTACTGACTAAAACACACCCGTGGGGGGTGCCTATGGCCTTAGGGGCCTTACAGGCTTCATCTGATGCCTGAGAAGGGGATGATGCAGCGCTGCCTTAGTAAATACTACTGCATAGGGTACTTAGAGGACGGATGCACCCTGATGTGCATCCGTATCGGTTTGGGACTGAGCGACTGAAGGTCTCTCAGGATCGGGGGGGCGGGGAAGCTCGCTTTCGGACCTCCCGCCTTTTTATACCCTACCGCGCCGCCACGACCCGTGTCGAGCGCGGCAGCCGTTACACAAAAATAATCCTTAAAGCATGATTCAGTATTCACGTGCGATGGCGCGATGGTTTATTTCATGTATAAGTTTGGTGCTTCTATACCGATTTCTATGATTCTTTTTTTATTGAATAGGTAATAATGTTAACTTTTTTAAATTAGGGATGAGTGAGAGTATTATAAACGTAACAGTAAACAAATATAATCAGAATGCTCCGAACTGCTAAGCTATCAGGAGTTACACGTGTTATTGTGAGTCAACCATAAAAGATAGACATATGCTGTTGCGGGATATTTTTTAGTCAATTTTATGTCGAATATTTCCGTCATACATGATTTCTATGTAACTTTAACCATTAAGGCTCCACACGCGACGGAAGATTAAAAAATGGAGTAACTTCTCCCGTTTTCCCAACATTTCCCTTCACTACTCTGCTCCTATTGATTGTAGCGGGATGAAAAGTATACTATAGCCTGCCCAGGAGTATGAAGAATAATTGTACCAAGTTTCGTTAAAATCCGTCGAGTAGTTTTTGTTTCTATAAGGAACATACACACAGACAGACAGACAGACAGACAGACAAAAATTTTACTGATTGCATTTTTGGCATCAGTATCGATCACTTATCACCCCCTGATAGTTGTTTTGAAAATATATTTCATGTACAGAATTGACCTCTCTACAGATTTATTATAAGTATAGATAAATATTTTGATAATCAGCTGCCAATCTATTCTTCATCATTATCAATCGCCTCTGTCGTTGTTGCAGGACAAGTCAAAATTAAATCATAAAATTCTTTAAATTATTCTGGAATGTATTGAGTTAATTTTTGCATGTCATTCATTTTCCTTACATTTATCGATATTTAGAAGCACATGCTTTAGCCACTGGTATTTTTGGGTTACCAGAGATTTTCTCAAGCAAACGTGGTTTTCATTAAGCTCAGAACATAACTAGGTATCCCTTTTGGCTTGCAAATCTTAAGTCATAAAGGGGCACCAAGTCTGTTCTACAGTACAGCTTCTATATTGTGAGATCTCGAATGTTCTTTTCTAGTCCAATAACTTGCGAGTTTTTTTGAACAATCTTTGCCATGTCTGCTTAAAATCAAGTATGTCTTCTGACGTAATGGGTTTGATGAAAAATTCTCTAGTTTTTGTTGCTGTTAAAAGATTATTATACTATGTTAATTCTGGGTTTAATCCTGATGAGCGTTTTTGCTGTCCCTTAAATATGGATATATCTTTTCGAAACGACCCATTGTAATAAGGGTGAGCAATAATCTTATAAGTATGTTATTTTACTTTTGACACGTACAAGCATCATTAAAAAGGGAAGGATCCATATTTTCTATTGTTTTTCATATATTTTTATATATGCATATTTCAACACAAATGCAGTATTTTAAAGTTATTTCTATTTGAATATTTATCAGATAAATGTGAAATTTATTACTATGGAAGAAGGCGAGTTAGTTGGAAGAAGGCAATAAATCCCGGATTTGTTCCCTCCTTCCAACTAACCGTTTTTTCGATCACATGAAACTATATGAAGTTAAAGTGATTTATTCCTGTCTTCTTACGCACACGTTACGGTTACGTATAAAGTACACAACGACACGTAAAAGTGAATTTGGGAAAAATGATTTTTATTCCCTTCTTCCAATTGGTGGTTCAATTAATGATGACCATAGGTATTATGTGCTGTCGGCATACGATGACAAAGTTTAGTAACTATCCATAGGCGCGTAGTGTATATATTCTGTGCCATAGGCCCTGTTTTCTTCAAAAATACATGGTGTACATACTATAATCGCTCAGATCAAATAGCCGCTGTTACGACGCCTGACGATTTTTTCTTTGTAGACTATTCAATCAGAATATTTGCCATTGATTTTTGACTTTATTTTTTTATACAAAGCATTAAGTAACTGAGAGAAGGAGCCCGATGGCGCAAGTGGTTAGCGCATTCGTCCTGCGATCGTGAAAGATAAGCAACTTTCGCAATGGTTGGTCATTGGATGGGTGACCAATATTTTCTCGAACTCCTCCGTGCATCCGAAGCATTGCATTTTAAATTGTTAAATTGTTTTAAATTACCCTTAATTACTTCCACAATAAAAAAATATCGTTACCACTTTATAAATTACCTACTTAATTTATGTACTTAACTAATATGCCCTGTATGTTTGACCGGTTTAAAGTGCTTAGCTTTGAAAAACTCGAGGTTGAATAAACGCTCAATCAGGACATCTTTTAGCTTATAAAAAGAAGAGGCGCAAGAAACTCATTGAATCAGCATTTAACAGAAGCAGTAACATTTACAAAAAAATCATGTCGCTACCAATACAACGTCCACTTACAATTTGATTGCTGGGTCATACAGTATAAATACAAACAGTATTCTATTAGGTATTAATATTAATCATTAAATATTAGGTATAGTAGATATCATCCCCATAGTAACGCAGTGTAGAGCGGACTCATCCCCGCTGGCAGCACCCGTTCACACGACACCACCGAACAGATTATAAAGAGAGCATGACTACTCATAACCACCTATACTGCAACATAATATACGTGGTACACTCAGAAAGTTTTGAGAAACTAAAAAACTAACTTCTATGAAAGTAAATATTTTATTAAATCTTTTCAAAGAACTCTCCATCAGCCTCTATACAAAGTTTCATGCGTCTGAACCTATTGTCAAATAATTTTTTCCAGTGCTCCGCAGACACTTCTTTCACGGCCTTCTCAAACGCTGCTAGCAATTCTTCCGGCGATGAAAACTGTATCCCTTTGAGCATTTTTTTATTTTAGGGAATAAAAAGAAATCACATGGAGCCAATTCAGGACTATAAGGAGGGTGTCCCAAGATTCTGACTGGTGTGGAGTCCAGGAAGTAGTTCGTTTTGATCGCAGAGTGTGCGGGCGCGTTGTCGTGGTGAAGAAAAACGCCGTGTAGCCCGGTGTTAGGTCGCTTGTTGCTCATTGCAGAAAAATCTTCTGGCAGGCATTTTGTGCTATACCATTCGGCGTTGATGCTGCTTTGGTCTCGAAGTGGAATTGAAATTAGGTACCCCGTCAAAGTGAAGAAACTAGCGATCAAAATTTTCCCTGCGCTCCTCGATCGTTCATTTTCGTAGGCGTTGGTTAATTTTGAAACAGCCAAACTGTCGACTGACGCTTTGTTTCTGGATCGTATTGATAAATCCATCGTCACCTGTCACAATTTCGTAAAAGCGCAGTGACGAGCATGCATCAATTTTTTGTATCACTTATCACTACACAATCCACACGGGCCTGCTTCTGAGCTTCGGTGAGGTTGTGCGGCACCCAGCGGGAAACTATCTTCCTTACTCAAAGGTGCTGGTGCAAAATCTTGTGAACACTTCCTGAACCAATCTGCAGAGTATGCTGAATCCCTTTGTACGTAATTCGTCTGTTTTCTTGAATGATTTTTTTACTGCTAGCATACTTTCTTCGTTATTCAAATTGTATGTATAATACATGTATAGTATAGTACAACTCTTTTGAAACGTCCAAATATTTTTTTCCCTACCACTCGTTATTGGATAAATTTTTTAGCTGCGGAGAAAAATGAGCGAAAAAATCTCCACAACATTAAAATTATAATGTAACAACATTCACACATTATGTTGTTACAACGTCAATACAACCACTGTTGGAATGATTGGAACAGTTCAAACCCAAGCATTTTTGAAATATCCATTTCCATACCTACTTATTTATAATAAAAAAATCTCTTCCCCGAGAATCGGTGACGTCCACCCACAGGGAAAGAAAGCAACCCTCATCACATTAACAACTTTTTAGTACAAGGTAACTAGAACTCAAATCCAAATTTTGTGTTAATCGGTGTTTTTTTTTAATTTATTTTAATCGGTGCTGTCTGGCAGAATAGATACAAACAAAAATTTATAAACATCTTAAGATTCCAAATTTCAATGTTCAAAATTAATAGAATCACTTTTTCCAAATGTCTATGTTTGGTTCTAGAAGATAGGGCTGCCAACAACGTTTCCTTGATAAAAGCATCTATAGAGTAGCTTAGCACTTTTTCAACAGAAACGAGTATTTTTAATCCCCCGGATTTAATAGCCCGGATTGCGAAGGATGCGGGTTCGAGTCCCGTCCGCTGCCTGGTCCGCGTGGATTTTTTTCTAGTAAGCTTTTCTTTAGATTTAAACATCTAGCAGGTAAATGCTTAAAAATAAATAAAATCATAACTATTTTTAATCACTTATATTGCTAACTAGTGGGTGGCCGCAACTTCGTCTGCGAGGAAATATTGGTTTCCCATACATTTCACCCCGATTTTCACCCTTTTAAAGGATGATTTCTATAATAAAATCTGCCCTATGTCCATTCCCGGGACTCACCGACTACGGTGCCGGGACTGAAACTATCTCTATACATTTCATCTAAATCGGTTCAGCGGTTTACGCGTGAGGAGCCAAGAGGTAAGAGATAGACAGACACACTTTCGCATTTACAATATTTGAACGCACAACGAACGCATTTTTTTTGACGCATTTCAAAATACTGATTTAATTTCCCTGACTCCTGAGATACAGGACATGTCCTAGTGTGGGGGTTTGAGACTCACATTGTTTTGAAAATATTAACTGTAAGGTGCAAATTGTAAAATTAATATTCTGGTTAAATAAATATTATTATTATTAATTTTAAGTCAACTTCAAAGTACAGCCATGGCCACAAGCCACTTTACAATGAGAAAAAATAAAATGTATAGAGTCTGTGCGGAAAGAGAATGGGATTTACATTGGAGGGCGCTGTAGTGCTTTTCTACCGTATTTGTAATGTTTTACCCCTTTTAGACATGATTAAGTACAAAAAACCGCAAGAAATCACAACAACAAACAAATCCGTATCTATACAAAACTTTGACGTTTTACAGATTGCTGGGTTTGATTGCCAAATAAAAATCTTAATGTTAGTTCCGTTTTTCGCCATGTCCATTCTCTTTCCGCACAGACTCTACCAAGTATATAAGCTTAGCTGGTGTTACCTTATAAATTTCCACTACTTTCGTTATGTCTCATTGTTATATTTGTTTATTAAATAGTTGCTATGAAGTTTTTAACCATGAAGAGTAAATTAAACAAAAAATCATTTCCGTCCACATTTTATTTAGAGTTATTGGTATAAAATATATGAGATATAAAACAGCACAGTCGTAATTAAATTAAAATTATCAATATAAACACGTCAATAGTTTAAAATAATATGAACTGTAAGATTTCAGGGGTCTGCCCGAGGTCAGTTTTAATCCTTACTAAGACTAATAAAAATTACTTTAAAATGTATATAATGTATGTTAAATTTCATTAAAAAAAACTGACCTCAAACATTATAACAGTAGGTGTAATATCACTAAAATGATTATTAGCTTACATCGAAACGGTATGTTAATGAGTTTTAATAATTTATTCACTGTGATATTGATATTAAACAATAGTGTTATTACTTACAATATAGGCACAGGAAAGTAAGCAAACAACATTCTGAAATTTGAGGTCTGAGAATTGAGATAAAATTTCCTATTAAAAAAAAATCTATCAACCGTTTTAGAAATTCGATTTTTGTTTATACGTATTTTACTTTACAATATAGTACTTAAGTTATTCTTTTAAACCAAAACAATAAATTAATTTGGTGGTCTGACTATTATTTTAGATTGACTTCCAACTTTTGTGGCTCATTGGAGGGAATTCAAAGAGTTTTGTAAATTCCTTTAATTAAAAAAGGTTGTAATGTTATATCACAGTGAATAGAGTGATAGGTATAGTTATTACTAGAATGAAGCCCTTTTCATTAGTAATTTCATTAGGTAGGTAATTGATAGTATTAATAACATTACAAAATGTGTTTTATTATTATTTTTTCCATAATGAATAGGGCTGGAGCTTAAATGTGGTGGTTTCTGTAGTGGATATTCTGTTTTAAACACCAATGCATTACATATTTATGATACACCGTATTATTCTAAACACTAATTAATGCAATATAATATTATATTGATTTGGCGACAAATCGACACATATGAAGCAGTAGCGGAATGTATGTATAATTTTATATAAAAAAAACTTAGTTTAAAATTTTTGTACACGGTTGTACAAATAAATAGAACAATGACTGAGTAATACATACTTAGAACATTATGTTTTCCCGACACACATATACACATTAATTTATTTATATCAATTCCATCTTAATTTACATTTCACAACATTCAGAAAATATTATTCATGTCCAGATAATAAAGGAAAGAGGATATTGGTTAATTGATTGTTACTTTTAAAGTTATGTTATAATGAAAATTATTTAAAATATTCCAACATAATAATTCGCTGGAATTACATTTTAGTAAAAAAAAATGGACGCCATAAAAACAACAGTTTACAAGAAAGTAATAACTTCAAAGTTAATGTAAAAAATGTGGATTTTCCATTGACTGTGTAACTTAATAATTATAATATAAAAATGCAACCTATTCCATTCCATTGGTCAAACCACCCATTCTTTGGCACGGCAATTCATTTCATGAAAAAGCTTCAATATTAATTAACGTAATGTATAAAATTTGTAAGTTTACAACAATATAAATTCGGCTGTTCTGAATAAAATATGCTAAAAAGCATTCTCAGTCATTATAATTTAAAATATAAGAATTACTTACGACGAGGTTATGTTATTAGGAAGAATTTGTGCGCTTTTTTTCTTACACATCTTTTAAGAGCAGCGACATACGTCTTCTTTATAAAATATGAATATTCATAAAAGTAAGTCAAACTGGATAATTAGTAAATTATTGATTATTGAAATTTATGTAATTACAACAGCGGGATTTTTGAGAGTTCCCGATATTTCGGTATCGTCGTGAATGCCTTGTTTTTCATGAGAATCAAAATCTCCGTTTAAACAAACCTATTCGTGGATCGTGAAAAAAACAACGAGTGTGCTTATGACCACACGACTGAAGTGAAACTTCTTTAGCTCCATCTGTATATGTATACATACATATATAGGGTTAATATGTGTACATGTATGTTCATATACATATTTCATTTACTAGCTATAAGAGAAAGAGAGAAAGAAAATGTCCCCCACTCAACTCCCGTTCGCCTCGCCCGAGCACACTTTTCGTAACGCGTAACGCATTCGCCAGCTTACCCCCCAAGTCAAGCGTGCGTAAAGTAGTTTCACTTCAAAAATAAAGTGTTGTTACAATCTTTTTTACCAAAGAGTACTTTACTTTTGGCCCGCATTGACAACAATAATAAAGGTATCACAAAAGGGTTAAGTGTATGAAATTAGCTTAACTGAGTGTAAGTCCATGACACTGGGCCCGCATCGAAATTCATTTTAGAAGCGCATCGTGAATGATGAATGCACGTGTTCACTATTTTATAATGGTACGCGCTTTTGATCAAACATATTTTACGCTAACTTATTGACATACAATATATCGCAAATTAAAAAAGTAAAAAAAAACACACTTTGTAATAAAAGGGGATAATCAAGTCTGTTTTGGTTTTGTTCCATTGCATTTAAATAATAAGTTAAAATATTAGTTTTTCAATTTTACGCTAGTGTCATTCCAATTAACATAACCTCGCAGTTTTGGCATCTTTATTATAAATAATATCTGATGAAACGTTATCAAATCAACACACGAAATACAATAGATGTTACACTATATACCTAACCTATCACATCAACAGATCATTACTATGTATATGGAATACTTAAATAAACACCTATTAACATTGATACCAACACAACATGCAATGTCTTCATTATAACTAAGAGCTTTTCATTTAGATGTAATAATAAGAGACGCCAAGATATTTCTTTTATAATTCAAATTAACCTATTTGCCTAAGATAAACTTCCTCGTTACTCTATCAATTCATTTGTTTTTTCTTCTCAATAATTTTAGTGGTTCAAAAGCCAGACCTCCAGGCAGTTCTAGGCCATTATCAATTAATTATCAGGACAAATCTTTACCTCAAACCACCCAGACTACCAACCAACTCAAAGATAAATTTAAATACCTTAGTGAGTTTTTAAACGAAAAACTTTACAGTCGAAACGTACTTCAAAATGGGTAAAGCCGTATAATCAGACCCCCCTTTCCCAGTGGGTACTTTGGGCAAGTGCCCAGGGCCCCTCGATCGATAGGGGCCCACCTAGTTCCTGTTAGATCACCAATCGGGGGTCATAAGGAATATGCCAAGGGCCTCCAATAGGTCCAAGACGGCACTGCGTATAATTTTATATGCATTGATTTGTGGGCTCGTAAATCGTGGACGTAAAATATCCAATATATTAGGTAGAGTAACAAGTAGACTCCATTTTAAGAATTAAGTAGTCTTCCCCTTGCATTCCAGATATTACATCTAAATGAACAAATTTCGTATAGCAAAATCAGATTCGATGTGAAATATCATAATAATACATTCAGTATTTCTCGAAACGGAAATCTTCACAAAATATATCATACGATATTTTTAGCTAGATATATTTCAAGACGTTAACAAACGTATTTATAAACGTATATAACATAGTGATAGTATTGTATTACCTGGACCAAACTTTGGACCCGTGATGACAAATAAATAATGATAGAATTACAAAGTAAAATACGATATGATTTCATGAATGAATGTTGAAATTAAACATCATAAAATCGATAAAATGATTACTCTTCTGAAAATTACTTTAGAACACTCTTTCTCAGTCTCTTAGGATAAATTCCAATATTTTTCCAAAGTTTAAATGCAGCTATCGGAACCTATAGAACTGTTAAATACAAGAGATGCATGATATTAATCTACAAAGCCATGTACCTAATATATTCTAAATTTGACATACGGACCAACAATGCGGTTGAATTTGTATCACTTTTGGAAACTGCCTAAACTTGAACTTTAAGTTCTAAGCACTTGGGTTGCAGACATACAGATATTAGTTAATATTAAATCCTTATTTTATGATATTTCTGGATATGTTTCAATTAGTTTCACAGTTAAAAGCTTTTCTAAGCGAAACGGAATTCTTGTTTGCTGAATACAAATAAAATGCTTCTTCAAATATTTAGGATTTTGAACTAAGGTACAAATAACATAGTACCTTGTACCACAGTAATACCTCTCTGTCCTGTTAATAATTTGAAATATTTATCAAACCCTCGCTATACGTAGACCTTAAAAAATAAAAATATCCGCAAAGTGAGTAATGTCCATATGTCTTAAGTTCATAATATTCTTTCCACAACACATAAGATTCTGCTAATATACATTATTTAGTACTGGCATACCGCTATTATCTCATCAGAGTTTTCAAAACATCGATTGACAACGCTAAGCCTAAGTTCACATAAGTGCGTTCTTCAAAGTTTAGAAAGTGAACTGAAAACGCTTACAAAATCGCATCTACAATTTTTGTCATCTGAATTGAGGCTTATTCATAGTACATACTGCTTTATAAATAACTAGTTGTTGGTATTTCGAAAATCAAAGTTAGTTAAATCCATAGAGGTTACAGAGAAAGAGAACGATCGCTGTAGAAAATAGTGTCCCAGAAATATGGACAATATAAGTGAGGCGCTGCGATCGCTAAGTTGTCTCAATAAAAGCGGGCTGTTGTGCGCTAATTTGAAATGACCAATGCTGCGAACAAAAGGACACCCGGCATTTTGTGCCAAAGTTGTATACTTTTTTAATTTTTTTATCTGTGTTTCATAATTGGGTAACGTGGTCTGGCAATATTTGTCATCAGCAGCTAGCTGTCAATGGGTTTCTATATCAAAAAATATTAATCATTAAATAACTTCTTTCCACGATTCACTAAAAATAAGGCAAAAGTAGTTTTATGTAGCAAATAATTTTGGCTTTATTTTGAGATCAAATTCAATTGTATACGTTTAGCATTTTTTCTATGAAAACTGCCGGGTCTCCTTTGTACATTATTCAACTAACTTCATGTACTGGTACACTTGTACTCATAAACAGCTAACTTCACAGATACTACTTACTGACGGCAGCGCGGCTGGTGGCTGAAAAATGAACTATAACTATAAATTCTACAAATTTTCAGGGACAGGTGGGCTTATGCTTTAGCACGTAGTGATCGTTCTCCTTCTCTTTAACCTACATGGTTAAAGCATTGAATTAAGTTTTAAAATTCTCACTAGGGCAATAAGATTGATTCTCGCAACTCGCATAATTATACAGCCCGGCAAACTTTTTGATCATCGACCATAGACTTAGATAGACAAGGAAGCCAGCGCAGTAACAAATTTACATATAAAAACGTCTAGTGCACAGGTTTGTCTGTGGTTTTGCTCAAGAAGCTTGCCGCTACCTATAAATGGTATTAAATTATTGGTTCTCTGTCCCGTTTTAATTGGTTTTTACTCTCCTAGTAGATAATTTTGGAATTAAATTTAAAATATTTACAATGAAATGATTTAAAATTAATTAAATTTTCTAATATTAAAACATTTGGTTTAATTAAGTTCATCGTTATACTTATAAAAATCCTGTAAAATAAGCTCTTGTTTCAAATAAACATTTTACAAATAAGTACATATATCAGTTAACTAAGTAAATATGTACTTTAATAAACTTTTTTAATATTTATAAAATAATCTATGGTAACTAGGTTAAAATATTTTTTGGCTAAAATCACCGATAGTTAAAATGAATTTAATGGCATTTTATATAAATACTTTTTCTTCAACGGACGGTCGTATTTTACATATTTTTAATAGAATTTATAGCAGTTATTTAGAAGTTCTATTATTAACATTTCCAAATTTTGTTTAACGAATTATTTTTAGATTTTATATTTTTTTTACAATGGTCCGTAGACATTCAATACAAATATTCCAATAGTAAGTTCCAATACTTAAACCAAATATAAATTGGGATTTCATTTGTAAATATCTCAAAAATATATTAAAATAACATCACAAAAATGCAGTTAAACTTTTGATACTTAATATATGTGCAAGATGATTTAGAAAAAATGTCTATAGAAAATATTTAAGATGTGCGGCTATAGGATGGTTTAAGGCTTTCGGCCATCATCGCAACTGTGTTTTGAAACCAGTTGTCTACGAGGATTTTTTACTCTTTCATGACAAAAAGTTTTAAGATAAGAAATTTCATTCTTAAAACCAGTTGCTAACGAGGAAAAGAAAAAACTGCCACCGTAACTGTGTTTCGGAACCAGTTGACAACGAGAATTTTTAAACATTTAGTGGCCAACAGTTGTGCTAGATGAACATTGATTCTTGTAACGATGTACTGACCTTTGGTGAAATTACACGTCCCAAAAAAACTTATCTCGCTAGTTTTAATTCATAAATAAATCCATACCAAGCCAATTTACATTTCGCATATATTCCTTTGTTTGAATTATCATTTGGCAACATTGGGTCCCAGGGCAACATAAAAAAACGAAGGTCTTTGTGAGCTTTCCTTTCAAATCCATTTAATTATTTATTTGATTATTAAATTACATTCCCAACATTAAGGTTGGAGTGGAATCCAGCCGACCCACATTCACAATGAACTTTAAATGTGTGACAGTGTGAAGTTAGGGAAAGGAGTATTCCCATCCAAAAATTAGTGAGAATGTTAGGTAAGCCACTGTAAGATGGATCAGTCTTCATACAGTCATACCTACTAGTTTTGGACAAAGAAAATTAACTCTTCTATAGCAACTATGCATTTTGAGATTTTCCTTGTTGGCAACTGGTTGTGTATCAACAATAAAATTTCTTCTATCGTAACTGGTTAACAGGAAAGAATGAAAAATTCTCGTAGACAACTGGTTTCAAAACACAGTTGCGATGGCGCCTGAAAGCATTTATGGATACGTATGTACTAATCAAAATGATATGTTACCAACTGTACTTTAATATGTGCAAGAAACAGTATGGCATATATTGTGCGTGCATGTTTGTGATATAGGTACCTACGAGAACAAAGAGTTTTATACATGAAAGAATATTAATTCAGCAACATAATAAATTTACCTACATAATACTTGCAAACGAAATATATATGTTCAAGGTAATAGAGTTTAATAAATGATAAAATCTAAATAAACTTTAAAAAGCCCTGAGAATTAAATATATTTTCTTATGTAACTTGAACTACTATGTAAATACGTTTATTACTGGCCTATTAATTTGAATATACATATTTTGTGATTTATCAAAAATCAATGAATCTCTTACATTTCAAGGACAGTGAAAAATAGCATTGACAGGTAAATAAAATTTCATAAAAAAAATACTCACGTGTCAAATAAACAACATAATGGTGTCGCTACACGAGTATGCAACATGATATGCGTTTACGTAAATGGCCATGCTGCATGACAGCACAAAGATTGCTTGTCATACGTGTATACCCTTAGCACTAACCAATATCGAATTCGAATAGGTTTCGAGTCCCAAATGTCATTGTCAAATTTCGTATGGAAACTTGAACATCAGCGCCACAACGGACGCAACTTGAACTAAAAATCAGTACACATTTGACAGTGACATTGCACACTCGCAGACTTTTCGAATTCGATTTTGGGTCGTGCTAAGGGTATTGCAGACGATTAGACGTGCGGCATAAAATGCTTAATTACTTAAATGAAATGAATACGAATAACACCATCAATACGAATACACCATAAATACGAATTATTACAATGAATATTTATGAATACATTTTGTAATTAAAGGCATTTATATATCACAAACATGCGAACGAAATGAGTTATTTACATCGAAAATCACATTTTATAAACGAACGGGAGTATTCTTAAAGTAAATACGCAATGGGTACAAATACCAGTCACGGTATCGTGTGACAGTCACACTTCCTTCATACACTGCAATCATACATTCTAATACAATACGGCGGCCCAAACATACTAAAAGTAAATTAAGACCATATCAATCACAATATTTACAAAGAAACTTATTAGTTTAACTATTTTAAACTATGTACTAAAAAAGTTTAACAATCTTCAGTTTTCCATTTCTATACGATTTTCTTTGTCAATTTGGAAACGAGTGACAATAACAAAGTATAGAAAAGCGAGTACTATTCCAAGTGGCAGTACATACGTTGTAATAATACCAAAATCCAAAACTTATTGTAAACAATTTATGTAACGCGGCGAAATTCGTCAGTTCTGGAATAACACCACTCTCCACGCTTCACATAAAATTGTAAATGGCCGCCGTAGCACACCGTCAATTAATTTAGCAGCACAACATGAACGCTTAAATTTACAACTACTGGTCATTGCTTAGCTTAAGTGTCGCTCGCCGCCGATGGTTGCTTGATCAGGTCGAAGTCCCTGCCGACACTCGCTTGGGTCTTGAGCTTGGGCTTGTCGTGGCCGTGTTTGTCGTTAGCATGTTTGTCGTGAACGTGTTTGTCGTTACCGTGTTTGTCGTGGCCCTGTTTGTCGTGGCCGTGTTTGTCGTGACTGTGTTTGTCGTGGCCGTGACCGCTCTCGACGACGCTGACGCCGACCTGTGCAGTCTTGTGTGTGGTTGGTTCCGCTTCTTCTTCTTCTTCCTCGCGGAACTTGCGGTTGTACCAGTGGAGGCATATGCACCTGGAATTAAGATTTAGAAATAAGTATTCTGCTCACGCCATATATGTATTACCCAATACGGAATGGGAGCGAAAGAAAAATTAGAATGCACAAACTCCTTATTCCTCCAAGCCCAAGCCCATACCAAGCCCAAGCACGAAATTTTGACAGCTCCGTAATAGTAACATCATCATCCAATTTTGTTTGGAAGGAGGGGCGTTGCTTATAGTTTTCATAGCAACTTTGACGAAGCTGTCAAAATTCGTGATTGTACTGCAGTTAATAAAAGTGTGTCAACTATTGAAACAACTTTTGGGGAACATTTTACGCCTATGTTTGATGTTCAGATTCTTTGACAGATTTTTCTTTCTTTCGCTTTAAGGTACTTTTAGTTTAAATGCAAGCTTTGGAAACCTTGCTATACACTACATAATATTTAAATTAATAAATGATTCAAGGTCTGAACCAGAATACTCTGTACAAGCTCTGTCTTGAACCAACTACCATTAAAGTAGGTATTCATCGCAAAAATATCCATTTAAGTCACCGAATAGCGTTTCACAATCACGATACCCTAATTAGTCGAAACCCTTAGAGTATTATTGTCTAAGTGTAATATTTCCTGTAAACAATGGTCACCAGGAGCTGTAAACACGGGTCTATGAACCTACACGGACACCAGTCTCCCACGAATGTCGACATGAAAATATAATTCGCCTAAGATTATTGTAAACCTTTTTTGTCATTTGTGGTGAGAAATAAAGTTATTTTATTATTATTACCTATTATTATATACGACCATTAGTTAGACTTAGTTTCGAACCACACAAAGCTTATTTTGCGAGGCACATTTTATAGCGCGTTAGTAAGGACCCTTCATTATGTTTCTTACAATTTCTTACACGCAGTAGGGACAATGTGTGTGATATCAGTCAATATTGATTTTATTGACAACTAACTGGTCCCAAAGCTTCTGTCAATAATAATTGCACCGGCAATTCGCTGCCTGTCACACACAGCGAGTTCTGCACGCAACTTTCGACAACCTGTTGGTGCGCAAATTCAAATATGTCATCTGTTTTGTGTTTATATTTACAAACATAGGTACTGTTATTTGTGTCCCACAGCTCTTCGTATGCCCCGTACACACCCAAAAAACGAATTATATCGTTATTTTCCCCACTTTAGGAAATCGGTTTTTGGTTGACTCATCGTATTTTTACTCGTGCCTGTGCAGCGATGAAACGACCTGCAGTTTACAGCGGCGCGGTGTACTGAGAGGTCCCGGGTTCGAATCCCGGTGGGGACAGATGTTTGTGTGATGAATACGAGCATTTGTACTCCAGTCATGGATGTTTAATATGTATATCTATATAAATATACTTATATATGTACAGTATATGTATTCTATCCGTTACCTAGCATAGTGTTATGGGAACACAAGCCTTACAGTGCTTACTTTGGGGTTAGGCTAATTGGTGCGTGTTGGAAATATTTTTTTTTACTCTGTCACACACTTTTCTATGTTTATTCGCTGTGTGTGACCGAGACAAAGAGGAGACCGATGGCGCAGGTGGTTGGCGCGTTCAGCGTGCGAACGTAGAAATTAAGCAACTTTCTCAATGGTCGATGATTGGATGGGTGACCAGATTTTTTTTATCTCGAGCTCTGGAAGCTGGAGCTTTGGAAGGCACGTGGTGCCTTCCAAAGCTCCAGCTTCCAGAGCGCTGCATCTGCAGTTGTTAGTATCCGCATCCGCTTGGTCGCGCTGCATCTGCAGTTGTTAGTATCCGCATCCGCTTGGTCGCGCTGCATCTGCAGTTGTTAGTATCCGCATTGGGCCCGCGTGGTAGGTCACGACCCAATCTTCCTATTACACCCATAGGGAAGGCCTGTGCCCTAGCAGTGGGAAAATTAATAAGCTGTGATGATGATGATGAACTGGTTCCTCTCTATTTCTTCTGCGTACTTCGAACAATTTTTACTCCATACAAACTATTTGATTTCTATTTCACCCCGTTTAAGATACATTTTCACTAAAACAATGTGCCTATGTCCATTCCCGAGGTCCCTTTTATCTCCATATCAAATATCGGTTCAGTTGAAAACGTAACAATTAGACAGTTACATTTGTATTTATAATATGATTTAAGTACTACTAACAAAACATATTTCAATAGTATCTGATGATTGGACCTATCGGTATAGACTATGGGATTTTCTCTCTATCTTTAGTTGTGAAGCGACAGCAATACTAAAGTCACTAGAAATTATTCAAAATTTAACAAACTCTAAGGAATACGTCATTTACACAGACTCAAAATCATGTTTAACAGCTTTACTAAATTCTAATAACACAAACCCTCTAATTATGAAAATTAGACAAAACATGTCTAACCTTCTGAATAAGTATACAATTAAAATCAAATGGATTCCCAGTCATCAAAGTATTGCTGGTAATGACAAAGCAGACGCAGAAGCTAAAAGTGCAACCAATGAGAACGATATTTGTAATACAGTTAAAAGTTACACCTGCCGAATTACAAAAACACATAAAATACAAAATAAAAATCTTTGGGATCATTTGTGGAGTACTGAAAATACAACAAAACTATTCAATGTCAGACATTCTATTTTTGAGAAATCACCTAAAATGTTTAATTGTAGAAAAGATGAAGTAGTAGTTACCAGATTACGTATTGGGCACACAAACATAACTCACATCCATTTGATAACTAAAGCTCCTAGAAACAAATAAACGCAAGCGCGGATTGGATTTAACTGTTAACCATCTTTTGATAGAATGCTCTGCATATGAAAATGAAAAACTATTATGTGATGTCCCTAATATTTTGAAAAATTGTTTAAACCAATCTGGATACACCCGAACACTGAAATTCTTAAAAATGATAAATATTTTTTCTAGTTATATTTTCTTTAGATTTAAACATCAAGCAGTTACATGCTTTAAAAATAATAAAAAATCATAACTATAATTGCTATTTCTTCTTTCAAATGTTTAATACTTGTAAAAGTATTCATTTGACATTGTGGGTTACCTATAATGCGAAGAGATGGCGCTGCCTTGCAGCTTAAGAATGGCTAGAAGAATTTCGACGCGGTCCGTGAGGGCCGCGGTAGCATAATTGGTCAGTGCATTCGCCCGGATTGCGAAGGGTGCGGGTTCGAGTCCCGTCTGCTGCCTGGTCCGCGTGGAATTTTTTCTAGTTATATTTTCTTTAATGATAAATATGTTTAACTTAGTGTAAGCTTAGTTCACATTATTAAAATGTGGTCGCTAATGACCTAGATGTTAAAAAGCGACCTAAAATAAATAAATAAATAAAAAAAAAACATTGGTTATATTTTCATTATAAAAGTGAAATGTAAACTTTTAATTACCGTCCCAACCTTCACATTCGCTGAACGGAATTAAAAACTGTTTAGATATTAAATGGGAGCGGTCGTTTTGCTGCGATCCAATTTGTTAAGTAAACAGACACTGTTTCGACGAAAGTGAGTACAGTCTACACTCGTCGTCGATGGAAACATTTGGCACTCCGCGGCCTTTTTTTTGTGTGTGGGAAATGCCTTACGCATCTTTCAACCACTGGGGGATCGAGAAGAAGGAATGTGGGTCTCCTCTCTGTTCATTTAACCCAGCCTTGTGTCCGGATAAAATAAACAGGGCCCTACCTAACGCCCTGAACAGGGCCACTAAAAACCAGACAATACTCCTGCACCGTCATCTGACACGCACTATGAGGACCGCGGTGACACTTCACGACCTGAGCAGACGAGGGACAATGGCCGGCGGACTCTCTTGCCTGCCAAAATAGATCGCTTACAACTGCATAGAGTAACGCACACGATGGATTAAAAGAATCGCTCAAAAAAAGTCCCCCCAATAACCGAGGACACCCGAGAGACTGGACAGGACAAAAGTACGCGGGTGTTCCCGATAAATAGATAGAATAGAACTCTCATGTGTAGCGTTGCCAGGCGTCCGGATAAAGCCGAACATAGTTAGGCTTTCTGTTGCGTGTCCGGCCAAAATAAACGGTGTCTGGATTGTTGCGCCGAGCGTGGCCTAGCGCAAGCGAGTTGACTGTCGGTCGCTTTTACATTAAATTTTTTGTTGTACCTTATATTACTGAGTCACAAAATCCTCAATAATGTAGGGGCCTTTATACCCAGATGTCCAACCAAACTGGTTGCTCTGTCCGGCTATTAGGTTTGAGGACCTGGCAACTCTACTCGTGTGAATAGCTAGGTGCAGCAACTGGTTGCTCTATCCGGCTATTAGGTTTGGCGACCTGGCAACCCTACTTATGCGAGTAGCTAGGTGCAGCAACTGGTTGCTCTGTCCGTCTATTTGGTTTGGCGACCTGGCAACCCTACTCGGGTGAGTAGCTAGGCGCAGCAAGTAGTTGCTTTGTCTGGCTATTAGGTTTGGCATCCTGGCAACCCTACTCATGCGAGTAGCTAGGTGCAGCAACTGGTTGCTCTGTCCGTCTATTAGGTTTGGCGATCTGGCAACCCTACTCATGTGAGTAACTATGCGCAGAAACTGGTTGCTCTGTTCGGCTATTAGGTTTGGCGACCTGGCAACATATCCAGAGGAGAGAGACGCAGTATTCTCTTTTAAAACGTCTTCTTTTTTATTAAGCTTTATGTTAACTAACAACACAATATAATATGGGCATATTTATTTCCATGGTGTGCGCTTTTCTGAATCTTTGGTCGACAAATGTTCGCACACCGTGTGCGTTGAGTCGGTAACAAGTCTTCGGCGGGGATTTATTTCACGATTTAGGCACCTTTGTCCGCAGAGGACTAAAGCCCCTCGTCTGCACAGATTACGTACTAATAAAACAGCGATGTTAGCAGTGCTAAAATATCTTTCTCCGCGACTGTACCTTTGCGATATTTGATAACAGCTCTGTAGAAACCTCTTGATATTCTAAGGTGCTGGATTTTACGTGAAAATTCATAATACTGTTCCATATAAAAAACCCAACATTATGTTTAGTATTTTTTCGATAAATATACCTACGTAGCTAATTTTATTAATTAAAATAATTAAAAACTGGATCGGGACGGTGGTATTCCTTAAGAAAAAACTCATTTTTCACCGTGGAATTCGTCGATGTGATTTGAAACTCGTGTTGCGCGGTGAAAACTTGAAAAGTAACTTTTTCCTCATTATAAAAAACATAACCCAATGTTGTTGGTTCGAACCACGTATGGAAAAGAATATAGGATCGCCACTGAAGCGACAATGAAACACACAATGAAAATTAAATATTTTTTTTATCCAAAATTACTGAGTTTTTGTTATTTTGAGGTAGTATGATTTAACTTTGTTATACTTAGTTGGTGTATTGAAATAATACATCATTAGATAAACTAAATAAGTTTATTTGTTTCTTAGGTTTCTACGCACATCACTCATTAAATAAAACTAGGCTTTACGGGTTAGATGTACTAAATTTATTTATTTATTGACGTTTCGCAGCCTTTTCAGGTCTGCATCGTCAGAATACAAAATCATTATAATAATAATAATAAAATTAATAAAAAATCATTATTCTGACGATGCAGACCTGAAAAGGCTGCGAAACGTCAATAAATAAATTAATTTAGTACATCTAACCCGTAAAACCTAGTTTTATTTAAATAAGTTTAATTTTTAATTATTATAGAACTTATACACTCAAGGCCGGCAAAGCCTTTTTGTATAAATCATAGAGTGAGTATGCACCATATTAAATTCAGGCCATTATAATAGGTAACATTAGTAGTTATGATGTATTAGGACAATACATCATAATTCAACAACGTAACCTTGTAACGGCGGGCATAAAATAAGAACTGTACAATTGCTTAACTTTTTGCAATTAAGATTACATATTTATTGTAATAATGACCGATACGGGTAATTTTACGATTTGCAATCAGTAATAAACCATTCTAAACATAATAAACAATTTCTAATCTAAAGAACTGAACGTCGCTTCAAAGTTGCATCAGTTAACCCTTTTTCTTTTTAAACACTAGGGATGTTAATCGAAAGCTGATAAGTTGAATCGAATCCAATGATTACTTGTGAAGATATATCACCATAAATTAATAGCCACGTTGTGATTATAATAAAACATAATTTAATTTTTTTATTATTTTAACTTAAAATATAATTCCACATTTTTTTTACAAATAAAGGGTCATGCAGCACGGAACAATACTGAACCACCCTTCAGTACTGTTAAAATGATGACTCTACTACAAACTGCGTGTGAAGAAGTCACTACAGAAGACTGGAGAAAAGTCGTAGAGAAAACAAAGAAAATAATTTTACAAGATTTTGAACGAGATGTGAGAATAGACAATATTATTGAAAATGAATTAGTAATATCTCTGAGTGCTGGCAGCAGTGACGAAGATGACAATACTAATAACAGTTCTGATAGTTCAACTTAATAAATGCATTTTATTTTAATTATGTCTATATAAATAATACTATGTTAATAATACTTGTCTTATTTTGCTCCTTAAATTTACGAAAGAAAAATAATAATGGGACAGGGATTCGCCTGATGATTTTTAAAATTCACATGTTTCAAGTCCGCATCGATTCATTCACTTTAATCAATATTTTTAAGCAGGTCGCCTCATTATGTAGATAAAACTGACAGACGTCAAATGTTAAAATGGCCTGGCTTGTAGTGACGTTCTCATAACAAACTTTGTTTTGTAACGCCTTCGACAGTGTCTGACATTTGAAAATTCAACAGACTTCCATCTATGTAATGAATTAACCATAGATAAATGATTGGTCTCGCTTCACTCGTCTAGAACATGGAGTTCTTTGGCGGAGCTGCGGAGGTTCAGCAATATGATGACATCTTACCTCAATACAGCGCCTAGTACCCCGGCTCCTACAAGAGCCGCTCCTGCTCCCATCAGGTAGTACCGATGCTGGGCAGCCTCCGCACCCGGCGACAGCTGCACCAATCCCACCACGAGCACCACTATTCCGAGCAGCAGTGACCCCACCACAGCATGCAACGCTGCCACCTGAAACGATTGGCAAATGGAAAGTTTACGATGCGCCACATATTAAATGCTGTGCAGGTAGAAGTTTGGGAGAGCGGTCTTAATATTATTCAATCTTGTTTGCGTAAATGTGCATTTCTTGTTGCACCTTTCAATGCTCCACCAACCCCGGAAGATGTAGAAACATCGGTAAGAAGTAAGTGCGTCCTATTATTATAAAATAGATATAGCAAAAGATTTAATTGCATTGATATACCACGGCCGATAATTTTTGAGAACAAAAAAATCAGAGCAGATTTTATTTATTTTGAATTTTCCAAATTAATTTTAGGATATGTGAAAAAAGTCTCAATGCATAAGATCTTTTAATTAACTACCTTAATTTTTTTATCGATGAGAGTTGAAGTTTTTCCCGAAAATCACGATAAACCGTTTTCCCCTCCTCTAACAAGGTCACCCTCCCCCCTTCAACCTCTCTGGCCTTAAATTTTCCTCTTTTTTAATGTGTTCTCTTCCTTTCGTGTTGTGCTGAGTGCTGCTTCTGTATCTGTAGCAGCATTCAGCAGCTTATCGACCAACACATAACACCGATAATAATGACAAAAGCGAAACCTTCGCTGTCCTTACCTCAGACGTCGTTGCGCTGCCGGTGCTGGTCCGGCGAGGAGTCACCTCCGCGACAGGCGTGCGGCTCAGTTGCAGCGGCAATATGAAATATTTTAGCGAACATGTAGCAGCAGCTTACCTTCCAACACATACTCATAGCACTAATAGTACTGAACTTAACGTAGCTGAAACTGAGAGTTGTTTCTGTATCTGTAGCGGCAGCCATTAGCTTATCGACCAACACATAACACCGATAATAATGACAAAAGGGAAACCTACGCTGACCTTACCGAAGACGTCGTTGTGTTGCCGGTGCTGGTCCGGCGAGGGGTCACCTCCGCCTCAGGCGCGCGGCCCATTTGCAGCGGCAGTATGAAATATTACAGCGAACATGTAGCGCCAGCTTATCTTCCATCACATAGCACCGAAAGTACTGACCTTACCGCAACTGGAACTGAGAGTTGCTTCTGTATCTGTAGCAACAGCCAGTAGCTTATCGACCAACACATAATACCGATAATAATGACAAAAGCGAAACCTACGCTGACCTTACCGCAGACGTCGTTGCGCTGCCGGTGCTGGTCGAGCGGGATGGTCACCTCCGCGTCAGGCGCGCGGCCCATTTGCAGCGGCAGTATGAAATATTACAGCAAACATGTAGCGCCAGCTTATCTTCCATCACATAGCACCGAAAGTACTGACCTTACCGCAACTGGAACTGAGAGTTGCTTCTGTATCTGTAGCAACAGCCAGTAGCTTATCGACCAACACATAACACCGATAATAATGACAAAAGCGAAACCTACGCTGACCTTGCCGCAGACGTAGAGCTCGTTCCGCAGCCGGTGCTGGTCGGGTGACGGAGTCGCCTCCGCGTCGGGCGCGCGGCCCAGCTGCAGCGGCAGCTGCGACGGCCGCCGCCCCGTGCTCCGCTTCTCCGCCCGCCGGCGCTCATGGCGCACCGCCACTGCAGGCATCGCGCCGATCATTTTGGCTGTTGATGGCAACTGACATTAAATGAACTTGACAGGGTAGGGACGGGTAGGATGTAGAATCAACAGCAGGGAAATCAGAGGCATCGACGTTAGGAAAATCGTATAGAAGGATTGTGATGAGTATCAGATTGGGGAATACACATCTACTTAAGTAATATCTTTTTACTAACTAAAATTGGCCTGAGTTCAGCACTGGAATATAAGGCTGTTGCTAATAATAATAATGATGATATGAGATCAACTGATTAAGTCACTCGTTTAACTTAGATCAATAGAAGGAAAATTGTACTTTTGATGGGAATGGGGCCTTCCGATTAATATCAGATTTGTGACCCTACCAATTGAATTTTACCTATGTTATTATAACATAGTTTTATTTACTAACTAGAATGACCTACGTCCAGAAGCGGACTAATATGGGCAGTATATAATGATAATGATGTCAAGAGATCAATTAATTCAGCCTCTTGTTTAACACGGTAGGTTCCTAGAAGCTTAAAGCCACACACACCGTAAATTCCTAAGTCCTTGCAGCCAAATGTCTCTTTGAAAATAGAGGTGGTTTCATCACAATGATAATGGTAGCTATATATTTGTTGCTGACAAATATTTCGTTCGCGGTACAATTTCAATTTGTCCTACACAAATGTTGGAGAGCGTCGTCTTTCTCAGCTGTCCCACGTGTTTGTCATACAGAGGGAAAGTATATTTAATATTGGAGTTAGGATATTGTACTAAAATAAGACATCATTTTATTTCTATCTTCAATATTTAATATAGTTTCCCTCCGTGTGACAAACCTGTGGGACGCCCTGTATATACTGGCTTTTCCCAAACGATCGTCATTGAGATAGTGACAAAGCATGGAAATTGAATTTAGGACCGTTTCCTATCGCTCGTGGTGTGTGGTGAATGGAGTTTGGTATCTAGGGTTGCCACCTATGTTTCGTCCAAATAAAGTACATTGGATATTAAAAGTTACACATTATTAGCTGAAGCTGAAAGCCCCAATATATTTTGTTCAAAATTACAGAATATATTACTTTAAAAGGCGTATTACAGTATTAAGGAATTTTTAGAGGACAGACTTTGTAAATGGATGTACGTATTTGTTTATTTTAATTGGCATGCCTTGTGGTGAAATATGGAATAATATTATAATTTAACAACTTTGTATCACCTGTATTTCCAAATAAATGATTGACTGATTGATACTAGTATGCATAAAATTTATTTTTCGTTTTTCTTGCAAAGTTTAATAAATCATCATTTTTACTAAAAAAATATGCACAGCATCTTTACAGTCTTTATTTAGTTTTAAATAAATAATTAATTGGATTTTAATCAAATTCAAAATTTATGATTTGTTCTTTCGTTTCGTTTTATGTAAAATTAATCCTCGAGAAACATAATCACACAAAATAAAGTATTTTCGCGTAAGTACTAGTTCGCATAAAGTGTAGTATTTGACATAAGAAATAACTTTCAATATTTTATAATAAAGTACGAGTGGCAACCCTAATTGTATCGTGAAATAGATGATAGTAATTAATTCCAAAGTTTATGTAACGATGCGTAATTTACTGATGACCGTGGTAAAATTCATTTCTCATATACTTTATTTTATTATTCTAAATACTTATTACTTACATAGTTTGTTTATATATAAAGGTTAAATAATACTTAATTGAAAAAAATGGAAATAGTATTAGACTTATTGCATTATTTTGCTCATTTGCTAAACTGAGATGTAATCAAGACTGAGGAGAACATAAGTGTTTTAGCCACTGACATTTATTTCTGTGGTTTTAGCCAAAAGAAAGATCATTTTTAGGGGGAAAAAAATAAAAGTAGCCTTCTCGTGAAACTTGATTCAATAGTTAAGTTGAGGTAGGTATGTTAAATTGTCATTCATTAAAATTGATTTTTGTTTAAATAAAATGACTGGCTTGGTTAAATATCCTGCTTGTAATTAGGTTAAACATACAAAGCATTTCCTGACGTATTGTGCAAATGTAATATATAATTACATTTTTATTTTAAGCATTGAACTGCTAAATTTTCAAATGTAAAGAAAAAAAAAGGTTTAGTGAAATTTCCTGTAAGTAATAATATTCTTTGTCGGCCGAAAATACTAAAAAGTTATGTAATTTAACGCAAGAGACCTAAACGCACGGTGATGTGTAATAATAAATGATGTGTTCTTGTCTTTATTATGTTTTGCTTAGACAGGAACTGTAGTCGCCCGACTAAAAAGACTATTTGTGAAATCACTTTATGATAGCGATATAACTTAAGTATGTGTGAACCATGGACGAGTGAACCTACTCGTATGTATAAGAAAAATTTTCAAACTTGATTAAAATTTATTATAAATGAGCTTCATGGCGCTGGTGGATAGCGCATTCGCTCTGCGATCGTGAAAGCTAAGCAATTTTCGCAATGGTCGGTCATCGCTCCATGCTTCGGACGTTAAGCCGTTGGTCCCGGCTGCATTTTCAGTCTTTAGCATCCACCAATCCGCACTGGACCCCCGTGGTGGGTCACGGCCCACGGCCCAGTCTCTCTATTCTATCCATAAGGTAGGCCTGTACCCCTGCAGTGGGGACATTAATAGGCTGATGATGATGATGATGATAAGTAAGGATTACTCAAAGGTTTAGGATCTTATATCTTAATCAGAAATGAAGAGGTATATTAGTTTGTATTGGAATAGGAGTGGTGTTTCCATTCTTATAATATACTCACACCGCTGATTGTCTCTTGGTTGCAATAACGACTGTAGCATATCTGTAACAAATTATTATTTATTATACTTATGCGTTTTTATTTTCATCAAAACTGTATGATTTAAGGGTTACTCTCCCGTCATGCGATTACCGTGTTCCCAAACTCAAGTTGCTAAAAAAATAATTATAACTTTTAGCGATCACGGAACACGTAAAATGGTCTGAAACATAAGAATAATAAATAAAACACCTTTTGAACCAAAACCAAACAAAAACCAAAAAGTGTTTCATTAAAGATTGGTGGGCGTAAAAACATATGAAATAAATATGATTATAACCATATCAGCCACATTTTCTTGAAAAAATAAAATAACATCTCAAAAGTCTTTTATAACACATTTGCTCGTAAAGCGTCTCTTATTGCACCAATTTTAATATCATAATCTATCACATTACACACGCGTGCGGTAATGTAAAGTAAAACGCACGGCTTATTATGTTCCGTCTAAAAACAAACGATACTTTTTTAAATCTTAGCAAAGAGTTTTTATGTCAGAAAGGTAGCCTACATTTTCTTAAAAAAATGAACTTGGGAGATAAAATATAATATATACATACATTTAATTCTTTAAATTACAACCATGTATCGGTAACAAATTCACAAAAAAATAATTTACTTTATTAGTAACACTGGCTGTTTATTGTTAATTTGCCCAAAAAAAAGCGTTGATGCACGCGCTTCGCTAATCTGTGAAAAAGTTATTTCTTTTCGCTGTATTGATTTTATTTGAAAATATTGTCAAGTAGTAACGAATTTATTATTTTGACACCGCCAGAAGTCGAAAAAGGCTCCTCTAAGCCTCTTGCCCGAGCGACTTACAATCAAGCGTATCAAAATTTCATGTTATGGAAAACAAATAAAGGTGCAAATTCATTTTTTGAAGCTACGTACGTAGGTAGTATTATTTCCTCGCAAATGTGTTATAAAACGTCGTATGACATACGTGCTGTTTGATTATTACAGCCTTTGCCTTCTTATAGCCCTCACCTACGGCTCGGGCTAACAATATCGCCTCGGCTGTAATTCTCAACTTACCGCACTTATACATATCTATTAAGAGATAAAGTATAAAAAAATATTAAGGCATGGTGCCTTCGTTACAGCTTTATCCGAATTCCAATTTTATGTATTTATTGCCATTAATTTTAAAAACTAAGCGAGAAATCTGTTAATTTTACCGTTTTGAGTAAGTTAGCTACTCAAAGTCAAAATTGATATTTACTCTCTAAATAAGATCCAATAATATTTTTCAACATATTTGCTCAAAAAATGCATTTACGGTGGTTGTATACATTGTTCGAAAGTTCAAAATTACGCACCATACAACAGATCGTGCGGTAAAAATTTGACCGCACGTGGCTCAAAAAGTTAAAAGTTACTTAAAAAGTGTACTCTTTTCTCGCAAATGTGTTGAAAAAATGTTGTGTGATATTCGTGCGGAATTTGTATTTACAAACACTTTTTTGTTTGAGTGTATATGAGAGACAGCGTCACCAGGTTTGGGGACGGCGAGGTCCTAAGGGGACCTCAAGCCGAGAATTGACGTACAAACTCGTGACCCTCGACTTCGCCTCGAGCTAACATTCGTCTACTTATTCGTAATAACTATCTCGTATAACGTAATAACGTATAATAAATAACTATTACATTTGCGTTAGGTACACGCCTCTTCGTTTCAGAATTTCTATAAACTGTTCAGACCACGTGCAAGTTACGTGCAAGAAATCCCATTGAGTTTGATTCGACAAAAACAATCGTATTTCAAATGTGAAATCTCGTTGCGAATGCGATTTGCACGTGGCTCTTTTTTACGCATTTTATGGAGCGTACTAGGAGGATAGGTAGGTATAATGTTAATTACAAACAATACAACTGATTAATAATGCTCTCACGGGAGAATTACCTACCCATGAGTGAGTACTCAAGTATTTTAGCGCAAGGCTATAAAAATAACCACCCGCTTTGCAGACACCCTGCGCGTCGCCGCCCGCCTCTGACCCTCGTGGTTATCTATAAAAGCGGGTAATTTTGCGATCCAACCATTCTGCCTACGACGCAGCCATATTCGACAGCTAATGTGCATAAACATAAAATGTTATTTAATTTCTAATGACATATGCCGAAATAGGAAAATATGTACATAGGTTCTAGGAATAAAGGCTTAGGATCGAACCAAAGTCTTTATCCACTTGCTGCTCGCAATCACACTTACAAAGGACATTGGGCAAAAATGTATGGACGCTGCACCCACGCCCGCCACGGCTTAAACTACATTTGTTTGAAAGGTATTATAGTCATGATCATCTGTGCCAAAGCGCATCAAATTACACCCCGGGGGTCTTTGGTTATTTTAAGTTAAATAGGTACTATAACGAACGAACATTAATGAAACAAGGGTATTAATTTAGTAAGTTTGTTCGACCCTACATAGGGGTCTCAGGTATTATGGGAGTACTTCACAAGGTCCAAGGGTGCCCCTAATGATATTCTGCCGCGCTAAAGTAAATCCAAAGATCTCCGCATGGGTTGAGGTTTTTTCAAACATTCTGTTCGTTATAGTAAATTGTCTTCTATGTAAAACGGAGCGACTACAAATCACACAAACTTCTCCACGCTTCGGAGAAAACATGATTCCAGTTCATCCGTACTAATTGACAATCGTGTTCCAATGTCCAAAGCGTGTTAGATAAAAATCAATCAAGTGACAGGGAGCGCACAATCACAACGAAGTAAGACGAGTCGACTATTTGCTACTGCAAGTCCTTCGTAAACACCCGTAAACCGTTTTGAGGTGTCTCAGTAAGTGCAAGCACAGGATGGTCGGCAGGCTTCGTCGTATATCTGGTTGTATAGTACGATATGGCATATTATTATGGTTACTAATAATATAAAATGAAGGTACTATAAAATGAATTGATTTAGCTACTTAAATATGCCCATGTGTCATATCTTTTGACTACCAGGATATTTTTTACGGTGTCATATATCTTTTGACTACTAGGATATTTTTTTACGGTGTCATAATAAAAAAGGCTAGTTTTTCATAGATCTATCGATTCATACTAATTACATTGTTGGCGGTGCTGGGTGTGTTTTGCCCATTGTCCTTTAACTCAATTACGGTCTATATTATAATCTTACCAGTCAAGCATGTAGAACTGCATTATTTTTCTAAAAATAGAACTTGTTGCCACCGGGTTTTAGAAAAATAATTCTATCAGGTATCCATAACATCGGGATTGAATGTTAATACGGTTGGGACACCCGGGATCAGCGCCCAAAACCGGGACAATCCCGGTAAAACCGCGACATAACGGTTAAGCCTCGGTCAGGTTAGATAATTCACTTCGGAAATAGAATAAAAGAATAGGAAAAAGAAAAGATTTATTACCATTGGAGTACGTATAGGAGTAAAAGTGGTACCGAAATGCCTAAAAAAAGGGGGGAGCTAATTGATATATTTTCTAAAAGTCAATACGAGATAGAAAATAATGCCATAATATTTTACTGCCCTTTTTCATTTATTTATACCATTGATAAGGTCACCTGGGGCAATTGTAGCTACTAAAAAAAAAATTCAAACTTGTGAATTTAATATTTTACATTATAAATACAATTTACCAAATATAATTAATTCTTTATATTACACATGTATTAATGATAACGTAGGCGAGTTCAGATTGATAGGAAGTCAATAAATTAATTTTAAACTGAAGATATTTCACTGAAAGCCGCCAATAGTCACATTTGCCCCCGATCTGGGGTAAATGTAGGTAACCATCCCTGTCTTTGACGTTGTATGTATAATTCACAAAGTAACAGTAAATGTCAGGCCCAACTAAATGTTACTAATTTTATACTATTCGCTCTGTAATTGAGTCTCATTCACTTAAATTTTACTTTAAGTAGCATCAGGAGGTAAATGTATCCTTTTTACTTACATTAGTGCTGGGACATTTAGTTCGATAACTTTTGATAACGATATAAGACGAGTAGAAACTGATATTATCAGCCACTACCATAAAAGAATTAATAGTCTCATATAAAATGTTAAAAATTAAATAAAACAATAGAAGCTACATTAACCCCATTAACTCACATATTTTGAAGGGGCAAACGTCGCCATCTCATAAAAAACTTGACTAAAGTCAAGTTAAGCGTAGGATTAAATAAATTAATGAAAAAAGACTAACCGTTAATCATTTCACGACACATTGTAAAACCCTTCCCAACAATGCGTAAAAAAAGATTTTGGAAATATTTTTGATTGCGATCTCTAAGCTCTCACATGTGTAAAAAATATGGAATAAAAACAGTTTACGTGTTTATGCCAAAATCTATGTATATGTTAGTCAATAAAAGTTACTCTACAGAGCCACAGACGTATTTTAAAAACGAAACAGTAACGAGTATTTGAAACAGCTACATTTGCGCCTAGCTACAATAGCCCCTATTGTAGCTACCTTATATATATATATTTATACATAGCGTTGTATATATATATACAATTCATTCGATATGTATGTTTCAACAGAATAAAATAGTAACAAACTGTAGTTTTAAGGCATTTTATATTTTTCTTGACATTTTAGCGTGACGGATTGGGTGACGGAAATGAGGAACACGAGGGTAATTTTTAATCATGAAGAATGGTTAATCGTATTGAATAATGCTTTAAGGTGCCGCCGCCCGCACCTCTCACGGTCCCCGTTCTCGTCCTCCTCCATAACATTTACCCCGCAGGCGAGGACTCAGTTAAGAAATACTAGACATCAACAGCTTCGGTTATTGACGTAGCACTACTACTAACGTATAACTAATATAAACTATATGGATATAAAATTTCATTCAAATCAGTATAGGTATTCTGTAAGATGCAATCTCATTTATTCGGATTTCTGACAAATATCAAATATCTAATAAATACTACCTGCTTCTACAGACTAGCGACGTTTTGCCGTGTAATGGCGTAATACAATGGTGCCGATTCTGGCGTGATTCTCTAAACTTAAAACTAAATTTAACATCAGTCTTTCCCTTTCATTCTGTATAGAGAATGACAAGGATGCACTGTTGTCAAAAAGTTTAGGTTTAGAGAATCAATCCAGAATCGATAGCGATATCAAATTAATGTCCAAAATGGCAGATACCGAAATCGGAAGAAGATTTTATTTTATAGAATCGTCCTGCTTCAGTAGTTTTTGCGTGATTGAGATACAAGTATACAAACTTTCACATTTATACTAAGTAAGTAGTTGTTAAGTAGGATAAGTGAGATAAGAAAATCGAGCGAACAAAGAGAATACTCATTGCGAACTGTTGTCATGGGGACTTGTCGAGAGAAATGGGGATAAAGGGAAGACATTTACGGCTGACTGTTGTTGGGCTGAGAATCGCCCGTTGTCCTGCAAATGTAGGTTGGATTAAGTCTGTATACTTGTTTAGTCGGATCTAGTAGCGGAACTAATTAATTTTATACAGAGTTTGGGAGCTATGAATAATGAATGTTGCGTTTTTTGTGATGTAAACCAAAAAGGACGGTAAGTGTGAGTTGGCAGTTTTTCGGTTAGTCTTTGAAATAATTTTCTATTGAGAGTGATCTGTAACGTCTTTAGAATGTATAGAATGCGATGTTTATGTTATTTGTAGAATAAAGTAGATGTGAGAGTGTATTGAGAGAGCATTTCATTACGTTACAGAAGAGGGATGTACTTACTATTAAAATGTCTAAAGATCATCACGATCAGCCTATTTATATCCCCCTGCTGGGTTACAGGTCATTTCTAAGGATAGACGCGGAAGAATCCCTAAACGGGGATCCCGCGGCTTCGCGCTAAGCAGCTTAGAGGGTATTCGCAGGGGTTTTTAGCGGATATTATGCCGTAAAGCGCCCGTAAGAGTTACGGGGTCCTCAGTGGGCAACCACTGCTGGGGCTCGTAAGGCTTGCGGGAGCCAGGTGTGAGGTCCGTTCGGCGCGGCGGTGTGTTTCTTAAGGCGCCGTCATCTGTAAATAGTATTTTTTGCCTGCGTATAAGAAAAGGCCATTCCCATGGATGCAACAGGGAGATTGGGCCATGACCTACCGCACGGGTTCAGTGCGGATAAGTGGGTGCTAACGACAGAAGATGCAGCAGGGACCAACGGCTTAACGTGCCCTACGTGATGTTCATGCTACGGAGACAAGAGTATTCTTCATATATAAGTAGGAATGTGGGATGAATAATGGTCTTACTAGGGAAGAAATATCCTTTATTTTGGTTTTATATTTTGAGATCTTTTTAATTTGTTTTATCTTGGTTACGAAAGGATTAATTAAAGGATTTTGCACTCGGTTAAAAATAAATTGGTTCGAATGGCATTGCTTGGTTCTCTCAGTTGAAACATATTTAATACATTAAAAAAATATAAATGCAATTTGATTTCAAGTTTGCCAAAAAATGCGTGAACTAACACAGGTAAGAGTTGTTGTGTAGCAACAAAATAAAACTAGATAGGAAGGAAGGAAAAATCAAAAGAACAGTATAGGAATATATATTTACAAGATAAAGTAGTATTTACAGATTATTAAAAAAAAAATATGGAATGTGTGTGTAGTGTGGGTTGTGAAGTGGGCGTGGGTCGTCGGCGATCTTCAGGGGCGGCTTGAACGGTAGGGCGAGGGTCGTCGGCGATCTTCAGGGGCGGCTTGAACGGTAGGTCGTGCTACAGGTAGATGGACGGCGCTCCTTGGAGGCAGAAGCGCTCCTGTGCAGCCGTCTTAGTTCTTGGCCTCCCCTGGTGGTTGCTGGCGGCGCTGCTGGTAGTTTGGCCGGCGTATATCGGCCAGAGGCGGGCGTTGAAGAAACGGCAGGAGTCGGTAGAAGGCGGGCTGAAGCAGCTGGAGGCTGGCCGAAGAAGCTGGAGTCCAGGCGCAGTCCCACCGATGAGGTTGCGAGAACGTGTATAGTAGTATAGTATTGGAGTTAGGAAGTTGTTTAAAGAGCCAATAGGTGCTAAAAAGCTTTGAGGTCTTTCTTGAGTCCCGGGGCAGTCGGCCCCGGGACAAGGCCTTTTATTAATTTAGAGCTCGGTAGCGAGCTTTTCAAAAGTTGAGTAGGCAACTTTTGCCGTAGAATTGAATGAATGATCAGGGAGGCTCGGCCTTTTATAGGTCCGGAACCATTTGAATTCAGACACGGTTCGAATCGAGCCAAAAAGAATCAAAGTAAGTGGTCTGTGGAGGTTGAATAGTCATAGACGTAG
Organism: Chilo suppressalis; assembly: GCA_902850365.2. NCBI lineage: Eukaryota > Metazoa > Arthropoda > Insecta > Lepidoptera > Crambidae > Chilo > Chilo suppressalis. The sequence goes on from OU963903.1 coordinate 5,034,637, forward strand.
TTGGAGAGAGTATCCGTGTCATGGGTAGCCATGGCAACGGATAAAAAACATTAGGTTGTCATAAAATGTCAATAAAATAAATAAATTAAAAATAGATAAAATCAAAGCATAATTAGTGAAAACAAGTAAATAACAGAATAAAGAGAAATGCCGGTAAGTGTCCAGCACTCTGGAATAGTGATTTTCAGTACAGAAGAAATTATTAACCTATGATAATCGAAACCATGAGTCGAAACATATGGTTTCGACTCATGGTTTCGATTATCATAGGTGCCATTTCGCACATTTTATCATATAACATCATCGATATTCATCAGGCATCATCATATATTTTATCATTTATTCCTGGAAACACATAATTTCAAAAATATCACACACTATTCATCACTTTGTAAATACGTATAATAATTTCTTCTGTACTGAAAATCACTATTCCAGAGTGCTGGACACTTACCGGCATTTCTCTTTATTCTGTTATTTACTTGTTTTCACTAATTATGCTATGATTTTATCTATTTTTAATTTATTTATTTTATTGACATTTTATGACAACCTAATGTTTTTTATCCGTTGCCATGGCTACCCATGACACGGATACTCTCTCCAACTACGTCTATGACTATTCAACCTCCACAGACCACTTACTTTGATTCTTTTTGGCTCGATTCGAACCGTGTCTAAATTCAAATGGTTCCGGACCTATAAAAGGCCGAGCCTCCCTGATCATTCATTCAATTCTACGGCAAAAGTTGCCTACTCAACTTTTGAAAAGCTCGCTACCGAGCTCTAAATTAATAAAAGGCCTTGTCCCGGGGCCGACTGCCCCGGGACTCAAGAAAGACCTCAAAGCTTTTTAGCACCTATTGGCTCTTTAAACAACTTCCTAACTCCAATACTATACTACTATACACGTTCTCGCAACCTCATCGGTGGGACTGCGCCTGGACTCCAGCTTCTTCGGCCAGCCTCCAGCTGCTTCAGCCCGCCTTCTACCGACTCCTGCCGTTTCTTCAACGCCCGCCTCTGGCCGATATACGCCGGCCAAACTACCAGCAGCGCCGCCAGCAACCACCAGGGGAGGCCAAGAACTAAGACGGCTGCACAGGAGCGCTTCTGCCTCCAAGGAGCGCCGTCCATCTACCTGTAGCACGACCTACCGTTCAAGCCGCCCCTGAAGATCGCCGACGACCCTCGCCCTACCGTTCAAGCCGCCCCTGAAGATCGCCGACGACCCACGCCCACTTCACAACCCACACTACACACACATTCCATATTTTTTTTTAATAATCTGTAAATACTACTTTATCTTGTAAATATATATTCCTATACTGTTCTTTTGATTTTTCCTTCCTTCCTATCTAGTTTTATTTTGTTGCTACACAACAGTGTACTTACATGATCTTATGAAATAAGGCACACATGTATACGAAAATGACAGATAAATTTACGACCTATTCTGAAGTCAGTAAGGAAGTTTTTTTTCGATCAAATATTTGAGGTTTATTTACAAGCACGTCCTTTATTGCAATTTTGTAAGAACAAACTTACTTTTCACGGCGAATTCCGATTCCGGAAAGTGAGTTTGTTTTTACTGAATAACACTGCAGTTGATGACTGCAGTTTGAATAATATCAAAGTACGTAAAACTGCGGCAAGTTAAGCTACTTGAAATGCTGGACACAACCGCAGTGAAAACGTTGTCTGCTCCAGTTTGACGCAACTGGGTCGCACAGAGCCGTATTCAGGGTCATAGACAAAGGACCTCATATTATCATATCTGTACCCTCTTCACTTAGGTGGAAATTACTGCTCCCCCTGTTCGGCGGCTCAAATTCGAGAGGGAAATCTGTTATGCCCTACCTCTCAAAATGCTGTCAGTCTCATTAATTCATAATTCGACGACCGACGACGACCTACGTGGCCGTGTGGTTTGTACGCCGGGTTTCATGGTGTCACCTACTCGAGAGGTCCCGGGTTCGAATCCCGGTGGGGGCAGATGTTTGTGTGATGAATACGAGCATTTGTACTCCAGTTATGGATGTTTAATACGTATTTTTATATAAATATACTTATATATGTACAGTATATGTATTCTATCCGTTACCTTAGCATCCCATAACACAAGCCTTACAGTGATTCCATGGGGCTAGGCTAATATGGTGTGAGTGTTCGAAATATTTATTTATTTACATCTTCGATGTCTATTAAAGCCCATGAGGTATATAGCGTTTATACTCGTCCTATATAAAAATATATTTATATGCCAAACAGAAGACAAAATGTTTTTTATTTTAAATGTAATGTAATAAGTATCGTAGATCATTCCCTTACCGCATACGGAGCCGTAATAGGGTGCGAAAGCTAACGAATTTTTTATATGGCAATTCAGAAACGCAATTTAGTTTAAGTAATTAACTTGAATCCCAAGCACTCGTTAAACACAATGTACGTACGAGCGTGTGGTGGAAGAGCAAATAACTATGTACTTTGTTTTTTACTGTATGTTAACATGTATATATATATATATATATTAACAATTAGAGGATGTCATGAAACTCATTTATTTATATACCAAACTTAAAGCTACTAACATAGACAAAATGCATTTACATTAACAGATTGCATACATCGTACTATCGTACATTTTTTTAATAATATTATTATTGTAAAAGTTTGCATGTTTGTTACTTAATCACGCAACAACAGCTTCACGAATGTTGGATGAAATTTGGTACAAATATAGTTTATAGACATATTATACTTTTTATTCTGGAAAAATGTTAAGTTCTTGTGGGATTCTCCAAAAAACTAAAGTTAACGGCCGCTAGTATACACACTTAAAAACACATACATCCACCCACATATCATTACATTAATTATTTATATCAATTTATATATTATACTCATAGATGCCATGCTTTTGAAACGAATTGCTACTTAGCGACCTTTTCATTAATGATATATGTATTAAGTCTAGTATAGTATTCTCATGACTGAAATACAGGCCTTGCCTAGTTCAGCAGCAGAGGCTAATAAATTATATTTTTTGTATAACTAGTGCTAAGTTTGTTACAAAATCTTATTATACTAATTTTTTGGTCAATAAAACATATTATTATTCTTATTTAGTATGACAATAAGCCAGAGAATGAAAGTGACGTACATAACTAATTCAAAATTTTTCGTTATTTCTGATTTTGCTACAAATCGACCATAAAAAGTACAGTCTGCAACTACAACCCTCTGGAGTAGGCTGATATTTTTACTGTCATTTTTATTATATGTGTGCGATATGTTGATTCATCGATGTTATCATTATTAATAACTTTCGCTTTTTAAGGTAGTTGTAGTTATACAAAAATCCAAATTGATGTTTTACTTACGTAATATATTTATTACCGACTGGATAGCAAAAATTTTAACTTTAACCCTTGCCATGATCTTTATAAGCTAAAGTTAATGTCAATATGTCATTAACTTATGTCTTTTATGTGTATGAAATAAAAAGGATCGTGCAAAAGGGTCAAAGTAACACAATTAGGATTTAAAAGTTATTCTGAATATAGCAACAACCACTTATAAACAATATGTAGAAAATTCTATAAAAAATAATTATTATTAAAAAATATAGCAAACGGATTTTATTAACTACCTGCATCAAATACTATAATAGCGTCTTTTTATGTTAAAAGAGTGGCAAACAAGCATATGAAAGCAAAAGCAAATATATATAAAAACAAGTCTGATGGCTAACGGCCACCATAGCCTACCCTCTTTTTTTTTGTCTGGGAAATGCCTCACGCATCCTTCAACCACCGGGGGAGCGGTGAAGTATAGGGCCACTAAAAACCAGACTCCCGCACTGGTCACCCTGCGTACATTCTGAGGACCGCAGTCCCCCAATGCACGCTGGGAGTGCGGGTGTGGTCGCGGCAACCGTTGCCGACTGTCCGCGCACCCGCAAGGTGATTGTCCGCGAACGGACCCACCCCAATGAAGATGCCCCGGGTCTTTACCTACTCTGACCGAATCCCCTACCCCGTGGAGCCCTGGAACTTTACCGATAGATACACAACACCACCAAGAGGTAGTGTTATTTTACTGTGGTCTTTTGTAGGGTGGAGGTTAGAGTCTGTGCGGAAAGAGAATGGGCGTGGAGAAAAACGGAACTAACATTGGGATTTTTATATGGCAATCCAACCCAGCCATCTGTAAAACGTTAGAGTTTTGTATTGATACGGATTATTTTATTGTTGTGATTTCTTGCGGTTTTTTGTATTTAATCATGTCTAAAATGGGTAAAACCTTACAAATACAATAGAAAAGCACTACTGCGCCTTCCGATCTAAATCCCATTCTCTTTCCGCACAGACGGTCGCTCAAATTCGATCCGCGAAAACCTTTTTAAAACGCGTAACAGAAACACTTAAGAAACTAATGTTATATGAAAACAAACATTAACCAAAAATATGCTAAGTAATTATATAGCGAAACGTTGTTAGACCAAGAGATATTATATTAAACTTTGTGAACGTTGTAAGAAAGGGGAATCATAATATGAAACTTATTAAATGTTTGATAAGTAAGTAGGTCGGAGCACATTTTCCCCTCGAATTATAGCAGCCCTCTGGGGAAATAACTGCCACCTCACAGAAGACAGAAGCTAAATTGGACCCTATTCTGTGGTGTGTTGTGTTTCTGTGGCGATAAGAGCCAAGTGATGGACAGACATTGTAACAAGAGGCACAGTGTAACATAAGGAATGTCTCTGCCCTTTTCTTCTTTCTCGTTTTGACTTGTTTTTTCTTTTGCCGCCATCTTAAGCAGCTCAACGTCAATTGGCTGAGTAAAATACAAATATATTCCCTTTGTTACACTGTGCCCCGGTGTAACAACACTGTGCCCCACTTAACCTTACTATATAGTATATATATAAGTACTTATATATAAAAACTATCTGAGCCAACGAACTTCGTAAGCGCCATAAAAATATGGGTGGTAGAATGGTGAAAATTTAGGTGTGTATTTTTGTATGAAGTATCATAAAAATTGTCCAAAAAAAAATTGGAATAGATGTTGTCCGATTCCCAGACCTACTGAATATGCATATCACATTTCACGAAAATCGGTCGAGCCGTTTCGGAGGAGTTCAATTACGCACACCATGACACGAGAATTTTATATATTAGATATCACACGTGCTTTGTTATGAATTCGCAATGATACCTCAAAAAATTGAAAAATCTAACAGGAATTGTTATAGGTAGAGATTTTCATTAAAATCACTCACTCTAAAATCTGGAGTCGATTCAAAAGCCCTTAATACGTATCTGGGTCATATCGTACCACTATGCAAATGAAACAGCTTAGGGAAAAACTTGCGCCCATTTCTAAAATGCTTGCGGTAACAGTATTTCATAATTCTAGTATGAAACTTAAAAAACGTTTTACTGCACGTGCAAATATTATGTTACTAGTGGTTGCTCGTGACTTCGCCCGCGTTCTCTTTAGTTTTTTGATAATCCCACAGGAACCTAAGTTTATTCGTGTTAAAAAGTGTACCAAATTTCTTTTAGTAGTAAATGCGTTGTTGTTGTTGTTGTTACTTAACAAACACAAACATTCACATTTTTAATATTAAGTAGTAATGATTGAGTAGGAATTATAAAAAACTCTATTAATCTAAAAAATATGACTCTACACAGTTAATAAAAAGGCTTTCGATGTCCATGAATAAAATCCAGGAATTTTGTTACAGAAATTTAAATACCAAAATTTATTGGTAGTCGGAAAAACCTATGGAATTAAATTATGAAAGTAAGTAATAAATGTTTTTTAATTAACAAAAGTGAAAAACTAAATTCTGTTTCACTATCTTTCATTAAAAAGATATTCCTAATTTTGTGGTAATTTATGTTGAAGAATCAAAGATTTTTGATTTCAATAACTGGTTGAGGTGCGGGATGCCTTGCTGCCTTGACGCGGCACCGTCATCAGGACCGTGGTAGCATAATTGGTCAGTGCATTCGCCCGGATTGCGAAGGGTGCGGGTTCGAGTCCCGTCCGCTGCCTGGTCCGGGTGGTTTTTTTTCTAGTAAAACTTTTCTTTAGATTTAAACATCTAGCATTTAAATGCTTAAAAAAATAAAAACATAAATAAATGTCAAATATCTGATAATGGTTGTTTCTACAGTCATAGCGACATTATGCCAGTAATGGCGTAATGAATATTCTAAAACAGCAGCTACTGTAATCGGAAATCAGAGTTAGTTTTACAGCATCGCCCTACACTTGAATCTTTTGATATTATTGGTCAGTCTTAGCCGCAATTAAGACTGCTGCAGAAAAACAATTATATTATTACTAGCAAACCCGTGAACCAAATGTTCACCAAAACCTGATCTAAGAAAAAAAAAAATGTATTTAATTAATTGAGACCTTCGGAGATTTTTTGTGGTTTCGTTTGAAATTCGTGATTTCTCGAAAACCGGAAGTGCTACGTTACTCAAATCCGGTTTGTAGTCTTATCAGACTATTCTTAACTTATAACTTAAATATTCTCTTTATCTATCTCTTACGGTTTGGCCGCTGAAACAGCACCACAGACAGACGGACTTGTCTAATAGATAAGAGATAGGTAATAATATAGCGATCCGCAAAGTGCTCCAGCGTAGCGTAACTCAAGATGGGTTTTAGGCCTTGAGGGGACTCAGACCCTCCGTCTAGACTAAAGTCCTTGGCATTAGATGGATGGATCGTTTCCTATAGATTTCAATGTCTGTTTCTAGTAGGGGAGTGTAGAATCATGTCGCGGATACATTTTCTATTAGTATTCATATCAGGTTTTTAATGAAACGGGGGAAGTTGGATATGAAAAGTTGTGCTTTTGTAATCTTAGGGAGGAATTTTCAATTCTCGCATGAAATTTACGTACCTTTATCTGCCGAATCTCCGCAACATCAAATATGAATGAAAATCAAGAATGAATGACAAATTTACACAAATTTTCCTTTTGTCATAAAAATAATATCAATAATATATGATAATCCAGCCATCTTTTTGATAAGTTGGAAACGCTGTTTTTGTAAACTTTGATTTTTTTGAGAGTCACAGAGGAACCTTGTGATCCAAGATAAAAAAGTATCCTTTGCACCTTATTTTAATCTATCTACTTTCTAGGTCCTCCGTGCTTCGGAAGGCAGGTTAAGCCGTTGGTCCCGGCTGCATCTGCAGTCGTTAGCATCCACCAATCCGCACTAAATAAAAAATATTTCATGGTAAAATTGCGTTGTATGCTGTTTCATTTAAGATTTAAAGAGGTATGTGGGTCCGCGTGGTGGGTCATGGCCCAATCTCCCTATTCCATCCATAGGGAAGGCGTGTGCCCTAGCAGTGGGAACATAAATAGGCTGATGATGATACAAACTTTCACATTTATGATATTAGTAGGATATACTTAAAGGTTTTGGATCCCTCATATGCTCCGTGATGGCAAAGCTTTATAATCGTGCTTATAACCTTTCAAAAATGATTTATTTAATGTTTTGTGAGCGTGAAAGCATGAGAAATTAATGATAAATAATTATAAACAAGGGGTGCTGACATGATAATAACACAAAACCATTATCACATGTCTTTATACGAAACGTTGTGATTACATTTTCAGTTGCTCTCATTTGATTTTCTCTCAATGAGTTCGATTAAATTTAATGCTTGTCGGGATGATGATCGCTTACGTAAAGTGATAATTCTGGCATGATTCTCTAAAGCTAATCTTAAAGTTGACAATAGTGTATCCTTGTCATTCTCTGTACACAATGAAAGGGGCAGACAGATATTAAATTTAGTTTTAAGTTAAGGGAATCCTGCCAGAATCGACACCATTATCAACCTTAATGAATCTATACAATTTAATGGATATCTCTTAGTGCGGTCTTATGACTAATAAACCTCACCTCTTCTAAAACAATCATTTGAAACTGTAACACAAAGCCCTAATATTTTAGGGATGTTAATAAATTTTCTGTCCTGGGTGTCGATTCTGTTTAGCTAACGTACAAATCGTGTTTGAATAGTGGTTCAATTGAATCGCTTTTTGTTCTCAATAAAGCATATTGAGTATTTAGTCAATATGCATTTATTAAGAACAATACATAAATCACTACCTCACACACATATATATATATATTTATATACACAATATATATATTTTGACGACCTCCGTGGCCGAGTGGTTTGTACGCCGGGTTTCATGGTGTCGCCGACTCGAGAGGTCCCGGGTTCAAATCCCGGTGGGGGCAGATGCTTGTGTGATGAATACGAGCATTTGTACTCCAGTCATGGATGTTTAATTTGAATTTCTATATAAATATACTTATATATGTACTGTATATGTATTCTATCCGTTATCCTAGCATCCCATAACACAAGCCTTACAGTGCTTACTTTGGGGCTAGGCTAATTGGTGTGAGTGTTGGAAATATTTATTTATTTATTGTTTGTTACCCAGTGGGTTCCTCTGACTCGCTTGATGTCGTTAGTCCACCTCGTGAGGGGCCTACCGAAAATGCACTTCCCGGTGCGAGGTCGCCATTAAAGCACCTACACCATTGACGTCCATAGGCTGATAATGATCATGATGATATTTGTGATGTGATGTATGTACTGCTCTGGAGTGCGTAAGTGAGCGTTGCATGTCGTATTTACGAACGCATCGCTACGAATGTCAATATCAAATAGGTACTTAGCATTTCCCACCAATCCGCACTGGGCGCGCGTAGTGGGTCTCTCCATCCATAGGTCTCTCCCTATTCCATCCATAGGTAAGGTCTGTGCCCCAGCAGTGACGACATTAATAGGCTGATAATGGCGATGACTCAGCTAGTAGCCATTCCCTTGGTGTTGTGAAAAAATCAAACTCTTAAACCTTCGCAATCAAAAGATCGGTTCGGTTCAGTAAGTTTAAGCTCGCCCACAGGCGCATTATTGTCGGTCGATAATATCGACTGCCGTATAATTCGGCCCTATGCGGTATATTTTGGCACGCCTTAATGATAAAATTGAGCCAGGGGCACGTCTTGTAGCATGAGTAAAAGGAAAACAGCATGAGAAAACCAAAACTTTTTAGATTGGCACATCATATTTTATTGCGATTTTTTATATAATTTAAGGAGGGCTTATTGAAAACACCTAAAACCAACCTAAAACACAATTCAGGGGGCAAACCGCCTAAAGTGATTGCAATGGCTATTGCTATTGCTAACGATTTCATTTTTATATTTCTGACCGCGAAGGTTTTTCAAATACCTCACGCTTATTTTCTTTAATATTGTTATTACCAATGCAAAAGAAAAAAATATAGTGCGAGTCATTTGGAAACCTTTGGCGGTCAGTAATAACAAAATGAAAAAGTAAGCGATAGCGTTAGCCATATCAATCCCGTTAGACGATTGCCCCCCTGGTCAAACTGAGAACATTCTCTTTTTCGAGTCTGCTAAATATAGGTAGTAGTTACCTACAAGGCCTTACTTAATCCTCAGTTGCTCTGTCCTTGAGTCAGGTTTAAATTTGGTCGTTTATGTATTAATGATTTTCGTGCAAATAAGTATAGTGTATACTTTTATGTACAGTACAAATGTATGCAATAGAAATTTGGTGACTCATTTCATTATCACACTATCCGTAATGGAATGCTTTGCCCACTCACGTGTTCTCTCCTTCTTACAACCTGGGATCCTTTAAAAGATACCTGAAGGAGCAACATGCAGGCCGGCAAGGTGAGGATGGCTGATGTGGCAGGTAGAACTACTGTACCAGCTATCCTGACGTCTGGACTTCATCGTCACTTAACATCAAGTGGGGCGGAGTCATATGTCGGACCTATCTATATAAAAAAAAAACCTCAATATAACAGCAAAGAAACTAATTTTATAGGTGGAACAATAAAATAACTTTTTTTTGTTTTAAATTTATTAATTAATAAGTGTGATAATAAATTGAGTGAAACAAAATATACGTCAAATGTGGAATGATGCGTGATCGAATCAAAATACAATAATAAATCGTACTTTCTACAAGAGAAAGATTTTTTTTTATTAATACAATTTTAGCATAAAACGTTACTAAGTTTTCTTCTTGTAAAATAGTGGAATATAATAATATAAATGTTCTAGATTATATTAAAAATATGTAAAAAGACGTGGGAATATTATAAATCGGTTATCAATAAAGATTAATTAGAAAATGACCAAAAACTATTTTTCTACTTTCTCTCATAGTAAGTTTTAACATTCCAATAGATATACATTTTAATCAACATTATATATTATTTCATTTTCGATATCCGTATAAAATATTCAAGTGGCGAAATAGAAATTGTTGCTACTGTGTTTATAATGATATAAAATGTGAAGAACTTATTGTGATAAAAACACATTAGTTAGTAATTTTGACAATACGTTTACGCTATGAAGTTACAGCAATTAAAATGGTTCTTCAAATTATCTTTTACATTGTATACTTGTACAACCAACTTCCTAAATAAACAGAAATCATGAAAAAATTATATTTAGGTGATTGTTGACAACGCGCGACTAGATAAACTGTACTAGTTCCTGATATCAGAATCTTTTGCTAGATTATGAATCAATTTATATAAAAAAAACTGACCTTCCATCAATGTCTCAAACCTACATCTCTTGGGTAAATTCTCTTTCCGAGAGCATTTTCTAAGACGTTCTATCTGTACCCTAAGCACGAACCATTATCGGATTCGAATAGTTTTCAAAACGAAATGTCAATGTCAAATTTTGTATGGAAACTTGAACAGCAGCGGCACAAAGAACGCAATGAGAACTAAAAATCAGTACACATTCGACAATGACATTTCGGACTCGCAAACGATACGAATTCGATATTGGTTCGTGCTAGGGGTACTGGTTACTGTTAATTTTATTTTTCGCTAGTTAGGACGTCTTTGTGCTCTTATGGGTTAACGCAAATTATGGGTAAGTGATCATCACAAAAAGTGGTGAAGTCGTTATAAAGATGTCAACCACTTTCGACCCCAGGCTGCTAGGGATACAAAGACGTAGAAAGAGGAGAGGAATTACAGAGAAGTATTAAGAGAGGGTAGACAAGAATAAAGATACTCCGAAAAAACTTTAAAAATTCTACATAATATTCCTCAGAAGTCAGTAAATAGGTCTGTTATATTTGACAAAAACTTTTTTAGAATTACTTACTTTAACGACGTGAGGGCTAAATATTCACAGTAATATGATATTATTTTTATACAAGCAAATACAGCCAAGAAAGTAGGTCATTTGCTATTTTGAAAGAGATATTGTTGACGTTGTGTGACGATTCAGCCGGCTTCTCACTATGGGATATAATATATAATTATATCTCGAGATAGCTATGCAGAGTGGTAATATATATAATAACTTAGTGTGAAAGGTTCAATAAGAAACTATGGTACAAATTATATATCTCGATGAGATATATATTACATTATATCCTGTAGCGAAAAGCTGGCTTCATGGCTACAATTTAAAACCTTTCTAACCTTTTTTGACTGCACTCGAGTTTAAATTCAGAATCAAAATATTATGGATCCTTCTATCTGACAGTATCTTGTTTCTCCGAAATTATTATATCATATTATTACCATACAAAACACACTTGGCATAAACTTCTTCTTTAAACGACTAATTTCAAGGTATAATTTTGTAAATATAATTAATTATGTTTGGTAGTTTGTTTATAGTATGTTCGAATTCACAATAGTCTACTTTTAAGAGCGTAACATTTTATTAGGCCTAATACTTTTGACAAAATTTATTTCTGCATAATTTCGTTAAGCATAACGTTTATTTATGAAAGTGGGTTAGGTTAGATTAGTGTTATAACCTGAATTAAGCGCGAGACGAGTGAGCGAAGCGAGCGAAGTGCAAGGCACCTATATAAATATAATACAAAACAAACAATAAACAATCAAATCTGTCCTCTTTATAATATTTGTATAGATAAATATAATAAAGGTAAGTTACATATTTGTATGCCAAATGAGTATTCTGTCTCTGAACTTTCTGCAATGTGATGGTACTACTTTTTAATAATTGTGGATATTAAATCTAAGCCTAAAGATGATACTGGTCTGCTAAAGGTGTGAATGCCAAATGATTTTCTGCGAAATGAAGCTGATGCCGTCCGCTGATATGCATACTAATATTATGACATTAAAAGTTCTGCGATAGAAGGTAGACCCAAATATAATACATACTCGTACATGATATTTTTACCTCCAAAATACTGTAACAAAAGTACCCTGTAAATTTCTTCTGTTTTATGTGCAACTCAAACTTTTATTTTAGTCGCGTGCTGTCAATTGCCACCTAAATTGCCTCCATATCTACGCGCGTTTCTCTAAATTTACGTCACTTTATCCTTTTTATGCGCACAGGATCGTCATATGTTGAAGAAAAAAGTCACATCTATCGAACATGGGACTGGCTTTAAACGACCTCGTACCCGGATAAGGATTCGAGTTTTGGAAATATTTGTTCTATTTTTTTGAAATATTTTATTTTAAGATTTTTTTGCACTTTGTCTCTGTTAAACTTGTTTCACAAAATCTAAAGGGCTTATTGATGCGATCCAGAACTTTCACTGTTGATTTTCGAAATAAACCCTCAGATAAGTTATTCAATATTATCTACTTAATTTCCCCATTCTGGAAGTGCCTCGATATACTCGTAGAAACAAAAATGGAGAATGGCACACAATCAAAAACGCGCGTAGATAGATGTATAGAACAAACTTTCTTATTGACAATTATAAAATTCAGTGCAATAAATCCATTGATAAGTGTATAGTTCCAAAATGCGCAAAAGCGTTTATAAAAATTTTCATCCACGACACCGAAACAGTTTAAAAAATACACATAACGTACATTTTGAGCTTACAACATCAAAACTCGAATGAAACGTCCACTATAATAAACATCAACACGGAAATTAAACGTCTACGTAAAATGATAAATTCTGTTTACTCTGCTGCTAAGAATCACAGGAGTCTCCCAGAAAGCTTAGCGTTAAGCGATATATTTAAACACTATATATTTTTACAATTAAAATTTATGCGTAACTTCAAGAAGCGATCTTATGTGGCGAGCATAAGATAAGAGTTTAATTAAGAAGTATTCTACTGCCTTACTCAAAGATGACAAGTTAGTTTTAAGTACGATTACAGTAACTCTCTTTGCGATTTTATTTGACGTCTTTGAGTGCAGGCGTAATTTTTTTAATAAAATCGCTTCTTTATGGTCCCTTTACACTACTCGCGAATTTGCTTCGGCGAAGTACTTGTCTATATTGATCAAGTTCAAAGTGCGTCACTAAAACTCACGCAGGTTAGCGCGGAGCCTTTAATAAGAATATTGGCACACCTCGAATCCTTTTCACTTTAATCGCGAAATCCGACAAGGATCGAAAGTCACCCGAGAAAAGGTGAGGATTCACAATGCAAATTAAAGCACGTAGCACTCTCATAATCGCATAAGCTCGAACAACTTCACGAGTAATGTAGAAGCACCTTTAGGTTACTGAATTCACTTCACACTTTATAATATATTTTATTTATACGTCTGTTTTGGAACTTTATAATGGCAACACCTCAAAGTTTGTTGTAGTTATAATAATTCTAGAGATTTAAATATATTTTCTTTAGTTATTAAACGTAGAACATTTTCTTCCAAAATGTAATCTACTCGTATGACTTTCGTTTTCATGCTGAATTTTTAGGCCATTTATTTTGCCCCCGATAGATAGAGTTAAAGTTTACGAGTTTCCTTTAAGTACTAAGAATCATTTCAAGCTACAATCTTATGACCGAAGAATAGCTGCTCTTCAGAATATACAAAAAAAGCAAAATACTATTGTAAATTTTTAACTATAAAAGTTAGGGTCAAAATTATGGCACTTTGCTGTAACCTGATGTAATTTTGTGCATACGTGAACTAAGTCATAATTTATGAATTAAATATCGACAAAAAAAAATACTCTGCACGAAAGACTAGATAGACTACCTAATCTTTATGTTTTCGGGGTCGCTGAGACCAAATCTGGTGCCAGAATAGCCAAGTTAGTTCGCTTTTTCTCTAAGAAATCAGCAATAATGCTGAAATTTTAAGTTTTCTATTATAATATGGTTTATGTTGTTAAAAAACGCGAACCTACTTCGCTATTCTGGCACCATATTTGGACTCAGTGACCCCGAAAACATAAAGTGCCCCTGATGCTCCGGGGCATCTTCATCGGGGTGGGTAAGTCCGCGGACAAACACCTGGCAATTGCGGGGCCATTCGGAGACGGGTTTCGCGACCACACCGGCACGCACTAGGGCAGTGTTTCCTAACCTTTCCAATACTGCTACCCCTGTCACCTATTAGGAAAACAGATTTTACTCCCACTTTAAAATGTTATCATCAGTCCAAGAAATTCCTATATGGCCGCTACATTTTCGTCTCTAATATTGTCATCAGGAGAAAATCTCGCCCCGCTTCCCACACTCAGCACCCCGCGGGCTCGCTAGCAAGAAGGAGCGCATTTAGTAGAATTATTATATAGTATTTTCTTACTATTTTAAATTTGACCAAATAATTAGGTTCTTTGTTACCCCCGAAGTATGGCTGATTTACCCCCGGAGGGGTATTTACCCCCAGGTTCGGAACCCAGGCACTAGGGGGACCGCGGTCCTCATGTGCGTGTCGGGTGACGGTGCAGGAGTATTGTTTGGTTTTTAGTGGCCCTGTTCAGGGCGTAGATAGGGCCCTGTTCACTTCAACGAGCCCCAGGGCTGGCTGAAGGGGACAGGGAGGAGTCCCACATACCTTCTTCTCGCTCCCCCAGTGGTTGAAGGATGAGTAATGCATTTCCTTCTTTCTTTCGCGCAGGGAACTATTTTTTTTGTAATAATAAATGTAAAAGCAAAACTATAACAAACTCTGAAAGTGCCAATAAAGATAATTAATATTATAAATTCTTCAAACATGTTTTTGGCCGAACAATCATGTACTCTATGAGAATATTTACAAATGGAGCTTAAAGTGTTAATACAATTAGTATTAGTGAATATTAGTACTAGCTACGTAGTCTATAATTACTAAGTACAAAAGTAGTATAGGCACAATCAATCTCTTAAAGTGTGCATTCACTATTATTTGCGCTATTGGTGCTTAAACAGTCCAATACGTTAAAATATATTTCGATCTGAAAACCACCCAAGCTTTGCATCTTTCGACTCCCATTTTTTTTATATTGACGCTTACGTATACTTCGGTTTACGTTATACCTATTTTCAATGTTCCATTCAAATTTACTATATTTAAGGATATTTAAATTCAGCTTCTAAAGTTTCATCCTTTTTTCTGTCTGTCTGTGTGTGACTATGGCGTCATCTATCTTCGCGACTGGATTCCATTTATACTTAACATTAGGTGGGGTAATTTGTTGCGCCTCGTATTAAAAATGCCATTACGATGATATATGCATTTCAGAGCCAGTGCGCACTACTCCAAATCAACCATACGGTAGAGTCGCTGAAGTAGATATAAAATGTCATAGAGATGGCAAATACACAGGAAATCTTCTCATCAAAAAAAAAATAAAATAACAGCCCGAGCAGTGATGATTCGAGTCTCTGATATAATAGGGATGATGACTGATTTTTTTTCTTCGTTTATCAGGTAGATTATCAAAAAGTATTGGACACGTATTTTTTCTTTTTTCACATAATACAAACATTGCAGAGATATAGTAATATGAAAAGTCGCATGACGTCACGTTTGAGTACTCTTATAAGTGAAAATTCACTCAAAGGTGGCGTCACGAGCCCCTACTCCCAAACTTTGACGCGCTATAACTTTGTCATTTTTTGGTTATTTGCCCAAAGAAAAAATACGTGTCCATTATTTTTTGATCATCTAACTGACGGACTAAATTAAACGGAATTTCCTTTACTGGATCCCGTCATCACCCCTATTATGTGCGTCAAATTTGAATGTAACGAAACTTATTTAATTTTACAAGAAGTGCGAAAGACACCCTTTATATTTGACAAAATAAATTTAACTTGTTATTTAAAACAACTTGGAAGTGATTTTAATTATATTTTTAATAGGACTGTTGTACTATTCCAATAGTAAGTATAATGAGCGGTATATTAATCGTAACAAACTTGAGTATTAGAATATAACGTAGAATGCGAATTGTTACTCTTAATATAAAGCTCATTTTCAATATGAATTTGTATTTGAAACCTGAATTATGTGACCCAGTCTTTTTGTTACAAATCGAAAATATTTTAATTTTAAAATAAATGTGTAACTTTTAAGGATTAATGAACAATTATAATATGGAAAATATTCTGTCTTCCTGGAAGAAATACCGATCTGGAATACTGTATTAACATACAAGGTTTATTATCACCAGAGTGTTTTAATACCTAATTATAAACAGTTGCATACAAGATTCTATCTACACCCATGATATGAATCCTTTATAAAAGATAGTGAAGCCATGGGGCGTTCTAAGAACTTAAAATTCATGAAAAGTTTCGGCGCTGTGGTAGTAAAACGCGCGTGAATGAAAATGTCCTTTTTTTAAAATTCATAATACCACACATCGAGCAGTGAAAATTGTGGCTGTTTGATGAGTAAGCCCTTGGCGCGAAAGGAATTTTAAAAGCGAAAGAGTGTTATTATGAAATTTAGTACAGCATTATAACATCAGTTCGCATATTATAATGGATTTTTATTATTATGACATTGGATGTTTTAATGTTGGCAATAAGCTAACTGTTTCAAAATCTTTAATAGAGGTTTTAAAGCATGGGTGTAGATAAAATAAGAATAAGAAATTACATAATAATATTTCTCCTACAGAAGAAGCATTACACAGGTTTCAAAATACAATGAGTATCTTACAGAGTTAATTCCAAGACATACACAAGCTAGCCCGTTCTAGACATTTAATAGGACTATATTCTACTCCTCTATTATAATGGAAAACTATTAGAATACTTAATATTTTTTGACAATATTTCGTTAGATTACAAAGACCATTATAATTATTTTGATTTTCAATATTACTTCATTGATTTTTTTAAATAATACATTTAAAATCTTCGACTACTGTCAAATAATTTTCCATTATAACAATTAAAAACTTATATTATCAAGTTATCGACAAAAATTGTGCTATTACAATATATAGTACATGTGAATTTGTTTCATATTAAGGCAATGTTTTATAGACAGCATAGTCCTATGACTAGAAATAGAGATCAAAAAATTTACTAATACAATTAAAAATATGATGAACTTTCACAACTGTAAGAAAAAATTAAAATTTCAGAATCTTCGAAAAGTGTTACTTTATTGTTTTACAATATTAGCACTGCTTTAGAAAATACAAGTACTTAACAAATGCTTTGTAAGTTTTGCTCATTTTAAAATTATTTTTTAAGACATGAGCATTTTTCTGTATTATTTAAAATTTAAATCGAAAGTTTTACTTCTACATGGTACACTTAGTTGCACTAGGATTACCGGAAATGTTGTAAAATACGGTAATGCCGATTCAACGTTTTTTCATGATCCAATAAAAAATTGAAATGGTTTCGAATGGCTCCCAAATTAAATAATGGTTTGTTTGGAATGTCGTTTGCCAAACATTCATTTTAATGCGCATTTCCTAGTTTAGTTAAATTTAAACGACTGGAGTACCAGTAGGACTATCAATTAAATATTATTCGGTAGATTCCCCCTTATCATCATCATCATAGTCATTATCATCATCATCCCACTTAACATTTAGGATATTAGTGCTTTGGGGGCAGATGTTAAACATGAAACAATTCTTGTTGAACATATGCTTGGAATTGTGTAATTCAAAATTCTACATACAGGGATTCAATGTGATAGTTCATCATATTAGACAATAACAAGAGGATAAAGAGTCGTTTTAGGATAAAGGAGAAATTTTGAAGAAAGTGAAAACTAATTTTATTTTAATTTGAGCATTGTGAAGCTAAGCTCGTGTTTTGTGTACGCTTAATATATAATATCAATGGTTTCAATGTCAAATATGTTACTGTGAAAGACCAAACTTTGGAAAATCCTGAGGTATTTCTAGTAATATCTAAGAGTAACCAACATTGATTGGTAAAAGGCTAAATTGCCGAATGACCATCGGTCTACTCCATAATCTCTCAAAATTACCTTAGATGTAAATATAATTTGGAACGATTGATATTGAAGACCGTTAACACAGTAAGAGGTTTGAAATGCATTCAGCAAATATAGTTCCCCAAATCACTCAGCTGTTTCAAAAGTTATTATGACTTTAAGAAACTACAAGCTAGTTTTTGTTGTGTCTATCTCAACAGCCGTAAGGGATATAAAAAATACTTATAAGAGTTGATTCTGGTATGATCTTTTAAACCTAACCTTAAATTTGAAAATGTGTCCATGTTCTCAGTGTGTCCTTGTCATTTTCTTTGCTTATTTTACCAACTCACGTTAGTACATTCTTAGATTTACTGGGTAAAACTAAGATTTGAGTGGATGGACATTGACAGTAACATATACTTAAGAAATGACATCTCGTTAGACTGATAAGTCTTTCCGGGAATGAGTTTCACAGCCTTAAATAAAATAATTATTATAAATATAATTTTAAAGAAACTAGCTACACAAATTAAGTACTTACAACCTTCAATCCTTAGTTATTATAACGATGAAGCATTAAAGTGAGAATGTGAAGGAAACTAAAATACTTGATTTAATAATATGCAGAATATTAAAATGTTTTATAAGATACGAGAGTAGGTAAAAATAATTCAAAAATTATTGCCACTACTATTTTGGCACGAGTCTATTTAAATCAGTAAATTGGTACTAAAAACTTAAAAGGTAAAATCGTCAGAACAACAAATTTGTTGATAAAGTTTCAAGATGTAAATATTTAACACTTCAAGAGGAATACTTAAAAAATAAACGAATAAACACTAATATCGTACTTACAAAACTTTTAGATACAAGAACAGTATATAACAATCAGTCTCAAGCCAAAACACACGGAATGTCGATCATAATTAATTAATATTACATATCATAGCCCCTTTTATTATTGCAAGCACCTGAAGAGATTTCGGTTTAATTTTTTTAAGGGGATTTGTAAATAAACACTTTGGATTGTAAGGACTTTTTAGCACCAAACTCCCCTTTAATTCAATTGTCGATATTAATTACTTTAGAAATAATTTAAACCTTTGTTAGTTGTGTTTCAAATATTGCAATAGATCACATGCATGCAACAATGAACGAGGTAAATTAACTTACTGCTAATCTACAAAAGATTTGGTCCATCTGTTAAAATATAAAATACAATCAATTCTCAAAACTAAAAAAATACCCGTTGAATGCTGCTTTGAAGCTTCGAAGCACACTCTTAAGAATCAGCAGAACGGTTACAAAGTTACAAAATACTTATAGGCATTAAAATAACAGTTTGTGAAAAGGTATCTTCCCAATCACAGGAGATTAAAAAGTTCAAATCACTTCACAGGTTAGTCTTCCACTCAGAGATTAGGAACGTGAAGATTTATCGATAAGTCATTGATTTCGGACATGTCTAATCGCACTAGCGGCGTTTGCAAATTTTACTGCACAAGAATTTCTGAATGGATTTTCTGTGACAGAATTTCACTAGATACGAAGGATTTGTTCAGAATCATTGATTTATCGAACTTGAATTTGCTCACATTCGAGACATAATCATGTAACGTCCATCTGACAACAACTCCTTGGTATCAGAAGGCGATCCTGGACTCAAACTTGGTGCAACAGACGGCGTGGAGTAAGTGTCCTTGTTAAACCGGCCTAATCTTCTGTCAGTCTCTGAAGTAACCGATATTTCTTCCTCGGCGATCTGTTCTAGGGGCGATTCTTTCAGAGCATCTCCATTCAAAGCAAGCGCATTAACGAAGCCATGCACTCTATCAGGCGATGGCTCTACGTAGGTCTCGGAGATAGTATCTGGAAGTACTTCAGTTGCTCTAGCCCGTCTGCCGTGTTTAGTATGCATCCCGCCAGTTTCAGCGTCCCTCTCTAATCTATGACCTGAGCGGGATCGTGTTAACTGCCTTTGCACGTAGTCTTCCAAAGCATCCTCCTCGCTTTTCGTCAGGTACTTATGCAGTGCAATTAAGAAAACGCCAATAGTCAGTGCGAATAGGCCCGAACATACGAGCTCATTGAACCAGCTGACAGAGCCGACGCTGCTCCAAGAAGTGACGTTATCGGGCAGCCAACCGGATCCGACCAGAAATAAGCCAAGTACTAGAAATACAACTCCCAGGTGGAGCATACCCACAGAAGAAACGACCTCATTGTCAGTGGTTCTGGTATTCTTGAAGCGGCGTCGTTCGAGACTCCCGGTGGAGCAGTGCGGCGAGGTGACCCCGGACTCGGACGACTGAAGAGAGTAGCGGCGCTCCTTGGCGCGCTGTTGCTCGGCGCGGCGCTTGCGCTCGCGGCGGATGGCGAGCGCGGAGTGCAGGCCCACCGCGTGCATCCTGCAAGCACGGGCACGGGTGAGAGGCGGTCGGCGCTGGTGCAGGCGCGGGCCCGCCGGCGGGGAGCCGCCACCCGTGCCCGTGCCGTGCCGCGGTACTAACAGACAGGTACAGAAGGACCACGTGCTCTTTCAATTTTTAGAAAGTCTACTATTACTCCTCTGTGGTGTCATGCATGGACTGTATGCTCGGCACGTAGTCATTAACCCACAAATTGATGTTACGGTAATTTCGATTGATCCGATGCGGCATTGCGCTCATCAGTAAGTAAGGTCGTGTCGATCTCTGGATTGACGATACTACCTAGCTAACCGATACCGAAGACACTTACTTTATCCGTTAAATTTACAATGAAATGCAAAATGTTGTAGACCTTCTGTACCTTTCTAATGGAAGACGTAGCTAGGTTTGAGTTAATCATACAAGGTATTAAGATAAAATGTTTGTTTGTCTTCTAAGAAACTCAAACAGCTACGACCTCAGTTAACTGCATATACTTAATTACATCATAATTATCAAAATAATGACATTTGCTTAAGGACATCTCTTATACGTACGTCTCAATTATAATCATGTATGTCGATAATCAAGGACATTGATAATAAATAATATCACAATGTCATAGGCCTGAATTTAGTATAATGTGTTTTCAAGAAAATAGTAGTTCTTCATGTGCATTTATATATGATTAAAATACACAATAAGGTTGTATCCATTTCATCGCCGTTTAATAATGTGATGTTGAAGGTTTTAAGGCCTCAACCCCATAGGCGCGTTTTTATCAGTCGATAATGGTGCTTGTCATTCTCTATAAAGAATGAAAAGGAGAGACTGATGTTAAATTTACTTTTAAGTTTAGAGAATCATGTCAGGATCGACACCAATATCAGATGCGTTATTGCGATATTTCGTCATACTTCTATTGTGTCGTTATTTTCGCAGCAGTGTGTAACTTCATAGCCGTTTTCATACATAATGTACTAAAAACAGGTATCGCAATAACGCATCCGATATTAGCGACCGATAATAACGCGCCTATGGGGGGAAGCTTGATTCTGAAATTCATAAAAAACGAAAATTATAGCATAAGATATCCGCATTCGGACGAAAACTCATCAGATCTAAATACCAAACATTCTTCCCTGGAAGATTTGGAGGTATTAAATTACGCAATTCTCTGAGGCTATTGCTTAAGGAATTTTCTATAAATACCTATGTAAGTAAATTTATATTTACGTCCTTGTAATCTGTGAATGCCATCGGTACCTTACCCTCGTTAGGTTTTCGGCAAATGAAATTCATTTATTAATTCGAATGCAATTCATATTCAAGCAAAAAATTAATCTAGCATTTTTGGAATATTAATTAAAGCGTTTTACTTCTAATGATTATTCTTTTACAAGAAAATTTACGTGTTCTATTTCAAAGTTCATACAGATGTAAATTTATATTTGAAATCAAGCATTTCTATTCATAGGTACAATAGATGATTATCACACAGCCTTGTGATTGTGACGGTGCTATTAGAATTATTTAATTCAGAGCAAATTGTGGGCGAAAACGTGACGCATCTTATTGTCAAACGCAGTAATGAGAATAGAATAGCTGTGAAAAATCTTAGCTTTTCACAAAACGCCTTCGTTTACAATCAATGAAAAGCATTGAATCAAAAAATCTAGCTTTATTATCAAGTTCGTCTGCTCATTACATAATGGTTACGTGAAAAGCTTTTTGGTGTGATTAATAAAAATATCTCAATTCTAGCATTACAATGGTTAGCCTCTTTTTATTCTAAAAGTCGCCTTATTTACTACCTAGGTGTATTAATTTTCTTGTCAAATTTTCACACCTTAGGATTGTCTGACATATATATAAAAATACTAGATATACAAAAATATGTATTATTTATGATATATTTGACTGTAGTTTTAAGGCTTCCATTTCAGCAAGCCTTTAAATTTCGACTGAATTATATAGAACAATTTGATCATGAAAGTATAAAATTATTTTAAATGATTTTGTTTAATTCGATCCATCCATCAAATATTTAGTTGTTATCACTGTATTATTAAGAAATAAGTCTGTTTATTTAACCTCGTTCCTCAGTTTGCCTAAAGGCCCCTTTCAATTTA
The DNA here is from genome assembly GCA_902850365.2 of Chilo suppressalis. Lineage (NCBI taxonomy): Eukaryota > Metazoa > Arthropoda > Insecta > Lepidoptera > Crambidae > Chilo > Chilo suppressalis. The sequence goes on from OU963903.1 coordinate 5,057,406, forward strand.
TTTTACTGAGGCGGTTAAGTTTGAAACCTATTTGTGTGCTAATGAGCGGGTTTATTGATGGAATTTGAAGTTTTACGACCTTCCAAAATGCGAAATGATGTTTTATACATGCACACGAGTAAACTTTACTTTATTAATTCTTAATTTTCTTAAATTTTCCAGTTTAAAATATTTTTTATTTTATGTGAAGGATCTCAGTAAATTGTATTTATTATCATGATCATCTTCGTACTTGGGTTCTTTTATCATTGATACGATTGGGGTAGGTGGAATTATTTGTTCGAACTTATTTGTTTAAATAATATCCGTTCTTTCTTTGTACTTTTAGTATCTTTTCTTCAAATTTAAAGTATCATAGCAGCATTAATTCTTGCAACGGCTATTGTCAGATTCAGGAGTTCAGTTGGCTAAGTTGAACTGGCACGTCGCCAACTGTTACATTGCGGACTTTAAGCATCTAACTAAAGCAAGCTATGATAGTGAGAGTCGTAGCTAGATGCTCAATTATGCAACGGAATGAAAATTCACTGGTGTGTGTCGTATTGAAAATTCTCGGCCTTACGAATGCGGAGAAATTGGTTTCTTTTACAAATCAAAATCCATTATTTAATTCCAACTTTCTGTGGAAACTAAAACACACTAAATTAATTAAGATGCTCGTTGCATCGAACGAGAAACCCGTTGTATACCTTCTTTGATATTTTGCTAATGTGGCCATCATTGATTTGGCCAAGTAACAAAGTTTACCATATATACAATAACTAATCGTTTGATGTTCTTTATAATTACTCTCTGTGTTTACTGGTCATCCATGTATATTGTTTAATTCTTGTACGACTTTTGTCTATTAAAATGCTACTAGCAAGCAATTTTCTATTAAAAAAAACCGATTGGCCCAGCCACCCCTGGAGTCGTAGAGTAGGTACGTATCGTTTAATTGAAATTTCCTACTGCATTGTATACTTATTGGTACTTCGGAAGAAGAAGAAGTACCCTTGGAATCAGCTCACGAACGACAGTAAATTTCACCTTGGTTTATCACCGTATGTGTCTGTTCTTAAAAAAAATGAAAAACGGCAGATTGTTTTGAGAGTATTGTTTTTTTTTCTGGAGACCAAAAGAGAAATGCGGTTTCAATTAAATAGATTAGTTGATATATTGTTTTAAACTTTCATGGTCACTAACATTATAGTTATTAACGTGATTGTTACCATGTACCATATTTTTGCGCCATGATCACGGAGTAACTCAGTTACTGATGATCATGGCGCTTGCAACAGTGCCGAAATATCGGAGACTCATAAAAAACAAGGTATATGGTAACAATCCCGTTAATAGCTATAAGATTAGTTGATACCTAATAATCGATTTAATATACGAAGCAAACTTCCAGTCTTGTCATCTTACGGATATGAGACGTACCTTTATGGGCCTACCACACGCACGAGCTTCACCACAGTTTTGCCTGCGCAGGCCGGTTTGTACACGGAACACGGTGCGTGTAGTTGGTAAAACTGTATCACGCGCCAACCCCACAGAGCGGCCTGCGCATTTTTCGACTTGCTTGAAATTTTGCCTGCGCAAGCCCGGCCTGCGCGTACTTGTCTGTGCGTGTGGTTGGGCGTTCAGTGTTCAAGCCACAGTCGAGTGTACTTTGTGTCGAGGCTCGCTCGTCGTTTCATGAGGTCGTTCGTCATCGTCACTCAAAAATGGCAGATTTGAGTACGTACAATCGCGAATTCACGTCTGAATTAATAAGTTTATACAAATCTCTGCCTGCACTCTGGAAAATTAAATCTAAAGATTATTCCGACCGAAATAAAAAGAACGACACCTACGAAAGAATGATAAATAAAATGAAAGAGGTAAGAACATAATTTTTGCAACTAAATACCTATGCCTAATACCTACTACCTACCTACTTGCACATATGTACATATCCTATTATTTTTACATGTGTTTTTTAATAGCAAACACTTGAAAAATAGTAGCATAAGAAATGTTTCTTCATTAGGAAACATTGTTTCCACGCCAATGATTTCGATAAGAATGAGGCTTGCGCGTACTTGACTGTGCCGTGTGGTAACGCACAAAGTGTACAGTTTTTTCGTGCGAGATGCTTGCGCAGGCCAAACTGTGGTGAAGCTTGTGCGTGTGGTAAACGCATTAAAATCACAATAACGGCTGAGTACCTAATAACTGGAAAATTACAAAAATATTCATAAACAAATTAGTGTGGTACCATTAGGAAAAAAACAATAGCATTTCATGAATAAGAAGAAAAACAAGGACTTACTAGCCTGTGACTCAGTTCTCGCTAAACACTTTGCAAAGTTTGAATTTTGGGTTTATGCCAAAAGATCTATTGCATTGTGCAGTTTGATAGACGTTTAGTTCTGAGTTTAGATTTGTCTTACAACTTCAAGCTGTTGTTATGATATGTCGCATCGCAGTTGAATAAACATTCCAGTGGCAATAGGATGATGACTAATTTTTTTTTCTTCGTTTATCAGGTAGATTATCAAAAAGTATTGGACACGTATTTTTTCTTTTTTCACATAATATAAACATTGCAGAGATATATTGATTTGAAAAGTCGCATGACGTCACGTTTGAGTACACTTATAAGTGAAAATTCACTCAAAAGTGACGTCACGAGCCCCTACTCCCAAACTTTGACGCGCTATAACTTTGTCATTTTTTGGTTGATTGCCCAAAAAAAAATACGTGTCCATTATTTTTTCATCATCTAACTGACTTACTAAATAGAATTTCGTTTACTGTACCCCGTCATCACCCCTATTTCTGTTATGTTCTGTGTGACACATTTCTACTGATAGTCTCATTTGATTTTCATTACCTTTAGTATGATTTGGGCTTCGTCGGTTATTATGATGCAATTTATCACACTTCACACTAATATCATAAAGGCGAAAGTTTGTGAGTGTGTGAGTGTGTATGTTTGTTACTTCTTCACATCTAAATGGCTGGAGCGTTTTTAATAAAATTTCGTATGGAGTTAGCTGACACCCTGGATTAACACATAGGGTATGTTTTACTGCGGGAAAATATACCTAATAAACCGCGGGTAGCACCGCAGGGCAAAGCTAGTTTATTAATAAACTGCTCCCTTTTAAGACTTTTTTTTTCGTAACTATGAAGAAGAAAACTTCTTTAGACATACAATACATATATTTGGGTTATGTAGCTACAGTGAAATGGTGCATTAGTTTTATAAAGTAAACCGTGTATCACAAATATATGTATTGTATGTCTAAAAAAGTTTGCTCTCAAAAAATATATTTTTATTTTAAGCATTTAATTTATAAGTCTTAAAAATGTTCATTTAAATAATCTAAACTCTTAATTAAAATTCATAATTGAGATGTTATATCGGAAGCTCTGCCAGATGTTCCGGATCCACTTTTACAAGCGATTCCCTCTTGATATATCGATCTTTCAATTTGTTTGTTTATTTATATACAACGAAATGAGAGTAATAGCTCGTAATATCTTAGTATGTTCATAAATCATCGGGTTTACTTTTCCAGATCACGCTGCGGTACTTTCGTCAGTTTTAGGGTTCCGTATCTCAATAGGAAAGCTGAACTCTTAGAGGATCACTTTGTTGTCCATTTGTGTGTCAAGACTAGGGTTGCTAACCCTACTATTTAATATAGTAGCCTACTAAATTAGGGGATCAAATACTAAGTTTCTAAAAAATTATATAGTAGGCGAAACTACTATATTTTGTTTAAAGCCGATTTTTGCGAGTAAAAGTCTTCTTAAAAATAAAAATAATAATTATTGAGGCATAGGCAAAATAAATCGTCCTTTACTGCAAGTGCACAACAATCTGAAAAATATGCATTTGTTACAATCAAGCGGTATGCGCAGTCGTAATTGTATGGGTGACCAAATCTTTTTGTAGTTTTTATTCTATTTTATAATAATAATATACCTACTAAAGAAAAAAATATACTAGAAAAACATACAGGCAGGATTTTTTTCTAGTATAACTTTTAAAGTTATACTAGAAAACTTATAGATTTAAACATCTAGCACTTAAATGCTTAAAAAATATAATAATAAACAAACTAATTGAATAGAAGAGGAAAATCTAAAAACGTAGGTATATTTTTAATCAATTCACAAAAAGGGTCTTTATGGAAGGAACAGTGGTCCAAATTTTGAAATCAGTTAATCGAATCTTTTGATGTAGTTATCGTTTAAAAGGGCCTCATTAGCACAAGACGAAAAAGATTTTTAATTATTATTATGATACAGTACTTATGGTTTTTGTTTTATGAAAATAAAATATAAATAAATATCTTTAATCTCTTTTATATGTACATTATACTGGTACTTAGATTAAGCTATAAACCGTTAGTATGACCAACAATTTCAATTATAAAACACTATAATAATAATATATAATTTGTACCCACTTTGTACAGAACTCTCGATGGGCGAGTCCATCTTGCACTTGTATAAAAACGGTGAGTTATGAAATGCATAAAAAGTAGTAGATGATGATTGCAAAAGAAAATATAAAATAAGAGTAGATAGATAGAGAGATGAATTATTTATTCCCATCAGTACAGCACACAAATTCAAGTAAACAAATAGAAGAATTAATTACTAAATATGTAACTGTGTGCCGCAATGACAGAAAAAGGCAAAAACTCAGCGATACCTTTGCCACTTGCTCTGAGAGCAAAGCACTCGTTTTCAGTTCTGCCTAGAAAGCTCGTCACGTGAATAACACTGACGTGAATAATACAAATAGATTGTTTAATTATTATTGTTATTATAATAATATTTCACCATAAAAATTTCATTGTTACTGTTATTTTTCTTCATTAGTATTTAGATTATTATTGAATTAATATTTAGCCATCAGCATTTAGACACAAATTGTGACACACCTATTAGAAAGCGACAGAAACCGCTACCACGGTAATAATAGATAATATTACCGTGCCGCTACCATACCACCACATGTGGTTATTCCCAACCTTTGTATTTCGAGTCATACTAATTTTACATGTTTTTTTTAAATGTAGAGGAGTAATGAATGTAAATGAAGCGAAAGATCAGTGTATGTACGGACCGTGTCTTATGGTGCTCTATTCTCTCTGCCTGCCTCACCCGGAACTGGGCGTGGCGATACATAGAAAGCAAACATACTGCAACAGTCCCAAATTTAGGAATAGCGTGGAAAAAAAGACGATGAATTATCAACATTAAATTGCTATCAAAAACATTGACAAAAAATTCGTAAGGCGCGTGACATAGTTTTGATGATTTCATTCTAGTAATTTGTGCAATTTCGTCACTCAATGATAAAGCCATAAGTTAAAAGCTATAATGAGGGTTTATAGAAAGAATGGTGTTTAAATTATGAAGATATTTTTTTTCTATTTTATAGATAGGTCCGACAAATGACTCCACCCCACCTGATGTTAAGTGATGGTGAAGTCCAAACGTGAAGATAGCTGGTACAGCTGTTCTACCTGCCACACCAGCCATCCTCACCTTGCCGGCCTGCATGTTGTTTCTTCACGCCTCTTTTAAAGGATAGAAGGAGGGAACACGTTTACCAATATTCAAAATTTTCAACAGTCATGCTTTTAATATATTTTTTTTGAATTCAGATATTTCACCTCAGGGTGTGTCATAACTCATAAAACTGCATAAAGTTTCCGATTTTGTTTTACGATATGATGCCAGTTGTGTACGAAAACAAACTTGACCTATTTCCGGTAACCGCGGAGCCCAGACCAGTCGGTTGCACAGCTACCATCAAACCGAACTGTTGTTGTAACACAAACAAGACATGACCCGTAATTGAGACTTTATAAACAAAGCTTGCCTTTCATCTTCGTTTAGGGTAACCATTAGCTTTGGCAGTATTTCCAGACTAACTTGACATAGACATATTGTATTTTATACAATGCGTAGCAAATTAACCCACTCCACCTGGTGTTAATTACAGGTGGATTTCAGTCCCCCACGCGAGGGCCATCCTGCGCACGTCTGCGGGGACCCAGCGATACCCCGGGAGACTCCTGCCGTGGAGCCCCGGCTAGGCCGGGAGGCTGCTGGGTGTGGAAACGCGGAAGAATCTTCGCAGGGGCTTTTAGCGGATATTACGCCCGTAAGGGTAAGGTAACGGGGTCCTCAGTGGGCAGCCACTACGGGGCCCGTAGAGCTTGTGGGAGCCAGGTGTGAGGTCCGTTCGGCGGTGTGCCTCTTAAAGGCGCCGTCGTCTGTAAACAGAGGTCTTGCCTGCGTCACAAAAAAAAGGTGGATTCCGGTCGCGAAGATAGATAATTTGGCAGGAAGTGTTCCGCTTCAGCCATCCTAACCTTGCCGGCTTGAACCCAATCCCTTACCCCACGAAGCCTTGGAACCCTACTCACCAGCAGAAACAACGCCTCCAATATGCACCTATTGTTATTTTACTGTGGTGTTCTGTAAAGTGGAGGTGGTTCCCAAGATGGGCGCTCCATTTTGAGCGGGAAATTCGCTGTTCCCTAGCTCTCTTAAAGTCGAGTCCTATATTTAGGCAAAGCGTGCGAGCTGTACTGAAGTTCTTTCTTTCTTCGTAAATAACCAGTTTTATCTTATTCACCACATATTTGGTCCGTTCCTTCTAAAAAGTAGTCGGAAACAAAACGATCCTTATCAACACTTGGTTACCAACTCCCAAAAATATTTCCCCCCTAATTAGTGCCTCTGCGCGGCCATTCGGAAACGGGTGCCGCGACCACACCGGCCCTCTAGGCGCGCACTAGGGGGACCGCGGTCCTCATAGTGCATGTCGGGTGACGGTGCAAAAGTATTGTCTGGTTTTTAGTGGCCCTGTTCAGGGCGTTAGGTAGGGCCCTGCTTATTTCATCCGGCCACAGGGCTGGCTGAAATGAACAGGGAGGAGTCCCCCATGACTTCTTCTCGCTTCCCCAGTGGTTGAAGGAAGTATAAGGCATTTTCCAGACAAAAAAAAGTTAGTGTTACCTAAAATACGGCCGGTCAAAAGTCCTAAAAATCCCACCTTTCTTTGCCCTAAATTGGAGAAGGTAACGTCAAAGATCATCGCGTTGCTAACCTATATGGATAATTTAGTCCAGACATTCGGGATAGAAATGCCGAAAAGCTTTCGAATTATTATGTATTTTACATTTCTATTTTTCCACTTCGCAAATTAAATAATAAAACTTTCTTATGATTATATTTATTTTTTAAGCAATTTACTGCTAGATGTTTAAATCTAAAGAAAAGTTTACTAGAAAAAAATCCACGCGGACCAGGCAGCGGACGGGACTCGAATCCGCATCCTTCGCTATCCGGGCGAATGCACTGACCATTATGCTACCACGGCCCTATTGGCCGCGTCGAAATTTTCCTAGCCTTAAGCTGCAAGGCAGCGCCATCTCTTCGCATAGTAGGTAACCCACAATGTCAAATTAATACTTTTTCAAGTTTAAACATTTGAAAGAAGAAATAGCAATTATAGTTATGATTTTATTTATTTTTTAAGCATTTAACTGCTGGATGTTTAAATCTAAAGAAAAGTTTAATAGGGCCGTGGTAGCATAATGGTCAGTGCATTCGCCCGGATAGCGAAGGATGCGGGTTAGAGTCCCGTCCGCTGCCTGGTCCGCGTGGATTTTTTTTCTAGTAAACTTTCAATATATTGGACGAAACATAGTAATATTTTATTTTATCGTATTATAATAATAAGTCTCTATCTAGGACGTCCAGGTGGCAGCAGTATTGCGAAGAAAATGCATTTTTTTTACAATAGATGTCGCTAGGTGCGCTTAAATATGATTCATGTAAGTTGATATTTTTACAATAGATGTCGCTAAGTGCGCTTAAACGTGATTCATGTAAGTTGATTTTTCTGGGAGATATTTTTTTTTAATGTTATATAAATTGTCATGTTTGTGTACGATAGCGCGATAAACAAATATTGTATTCTACCACATAAATGATAGTACTTTTATACTGATAATTAAAGCAATTCGAGCAAAATTATTCCCTAACCATTCCAAAATATCAAAAATGCACAACGTTAATATTCAAGTTTTCACTTCTGCCGGCACTCCCGGAGTGCAACCCGTTTTTTTTTATTTGACGTGTGCGATTTTGGGTTTCTTATCGATGCTGTCGTCAGGGCCGCGCCTGCCCCCTCTGATGTTATGCTAACGAACGCTTCACATGTCTATTCGTATTTAGTATTTCTGAATTAGACATCAGTAGGTACATTATGGAAACAGGATGAAAAGGAGAGGTTGCTGTAATATTCACAAATAGCAAATACTCGTACAAATGGTCTTGTACCCACTAGACCTTTAAGATTCGACCCAAAAACAACAAATGCCTATAGGACATAATTTAGATAGCACATTCAACCTTCTTAAAAAAAAATGAATTTGCACATTGGAACTTTTTATAGGCCTGGAGAGTATTCCCAGACGAACGCTCCAATGTTAGCGGAAAAATCGCTGTTTTACCTCTCATATCCATATCGCGCGTCACACCAATAACTTACCATATTATCTTAATCAAAAATTATGGTAACCCTGTTGGCGTTATAACAATACCCGAATCTCGTACAGAGAACAAGGAAATGCTTCCAGAATATGTACGTCCAAAAACAATTTGTCTTACTCTCAGTATCATCCACCAAGATAGTTCTTATTACCTGGTGATAAGGGTGACGTTTATTCAGCTGTTTACTACAGTTTGCCGACCATCTGCGTCATACTGTTTCCGCTATACTATAAACAGTTTAGTTTGGGACGTACAACTTTACTTTTATATACGATACGATACTCTATGAGAGATTTGTAGAAAATTTATTAAAGGAACCATCAAAAAGCATAATAGCATTTAATTCGTTTATGAAAACAATTCTCGCCGACGGGTTGAAATTGAAAAATATTTTGGTGGCATGTTTTATTACCAAAGGTTTGATACTCGACTTTAAGGTCAATTATATTTATTAGTGGCTTTAGATTATTATTATATTAGCAAGGTAGCAAGGTAGCAGGTAAGCAGGTAATACGTACACATCGTCAGCTTCTCAGGGGAAGATCGTATCAGATGAAGCCTTAGAGACCCTTATAGCGAGAGGCGTAACCCAACGGGTGTATTTTAGACAGCAAGGGGCTGAAATAACCCTTTAGCAGGCTGGAGAGTATCTTTTATTATAACACACCCGGTACCCCGACTGGAAGCAAGCAAAAAAGGGCAACATGCGAGCGACATGTCTTTGTATCACAAGTGCCTTTATAAACTGTGGTCGCCACTTCATTTACCAACTTTCTGTCGGGGAGGACCTATAGCTGATGTAAAAAAAAGCCTTTAAGACAAAAGAAGGGTGAATAGCCGTCATGGGAACAGGCCATTGTGATTACAGAAAATTGTTCAATTAACACTTATTTTATGGCTTCTTGCGTTATTGACAGGAATATGTGTTTGACTGAATACTCAATAAATGTTATGGTTTCGTGATTAAGATAAATGTTGGTCAAGAAGAAAGGCGTACCTTAAACAACTCAACTCATCTACAAAGTTTCTTCAGAATCGAATGAATGGTTAACCCGGCGTCAGCACAGTCAAAATATGCAACAACGACAGTAGGGTTGGGTCGAGAGGACCCGTATAAGAAAACGCCATAATTACAAAAGTTAAAATAAATTTGGTTTGTGGTTGTACTATCTGTATAAAACGAGTATCGTTATAGGTTTTGAGTAGAAAAAAACACAACACGATACGAATCTATCTTTTTAATGTCATTTTCATAAAAGTGTCACAAAATATTAACAAAATGGACGACCTCTGTCTTAAAGTAATAAATTTTATCAAAACAAACTTTTTTCATAACATAAACTAATTTGTTACATGTTAATCAAATCTTTAGTAGACTAATAATATTATACTATTTGTATCCGTCTCATATGTCAGTCATAGTATCCTTATCATCTACGCAATCTCGGCAGTACAACATTGCATGCTCACTGCAGATGTATTTGAATATACAGCTCCGAAAAGTATTATTAGTTTTTCTATCTTTTTTGACAGAACAGTCTTGGCATCTCTTACATAAAGTATCTTCACAGGAGGTATCCTCATCAAATACCTACTCCTAAAAACTCTCTTATTATTTTGCGCATAAGTCTGGCAACTGAATGACATCTTTACGATTGCGCAAATGCTCACGAAACAGTATATGGCTTAAGTTTCTTTAGAAATTGGCATTGCTTTGACGTAGTGTTGTTATTCTTGTTATGTAATATGTACGCATTTATTCCAGACATATTTAGCATGCCAAAAATAACAAAATAAACAATATAAAACAACAAAAAAAAATTTTCAACGGCGCAAAATTACGACACGAATAGTATGGTTGGGTCATATTTACCTTTTTCGTGTTTGGCCGTGTCTATTACTCGCTACGACCGCAACACGAAAGAATGGCGATATCCCACGTGGGGGGGGGGGGGGGGGGGGGGACTATTAACTCCAGCTACTGAGAAGTTTGGCAAAATCGCACAAACATTTTAAGAAACACTCTCATTTGAAAACTGCTCGGGTCAAATAGACCCAACTGTGCGAACGCCGGGTTAAGGAACGCATTAAGAGAGGTAGGGTAGAGTATAGCGGATTTTCGGAACTGAAGCTCAGACGGGGGAAATAACTTTTACCTTACAGAAGATCACGTTGAAATACCATTTTCATTTGGCAGTGTGTCTGTTGGTGAGTTATGCTCTTCACACGGTTCCACGGGGTAAGGGGTTGTGCACTTACAATAACCATCAGGTGAGGTAGGTAAAATGCTCCGCTTTGAAAAAATAAACACAAAGAGATCTCCTCATAAACACTCATTTTAAATTTTATACATAAAGTAAAAAAAAACCCACAAATTGCCACTAGGTCTGATCCCAGTCTAGGTATTTGTATCTTATCATGAGTACCAGGAGTGCAAAGCCGCGGAAGAGCTTTATACACGCGCAAGTAGATTTGTACAACGCTTCCCTTTCGATATGCGCGAAACAGCGTGAAAATGCAATTTGTTTACGCTTGGAAAAATACCTCTTCTGAAAGCTGATAGCCTAGTTGGTTTTTTATTTTACTTGTTATAATGTACCGACAGCATGTCGCAGCACTTAGATAACATAAAGTAACTTTTAAAATCAGTAAAACCTTTATGAACAAACATCACATCAGTATATATTTCTGATTTCATCAGAAAATCATCTCGACACATTAGGCATTTAAATAGGCTCGGTTGGAAATGTTGGTGGTATTTATTTCTGGAGTATTTTTCACCTTGCTTTGACTTGCACATCGGTTCTTTAGACATATAAGATGAAATAAGAAAAAGTATAGCAGTGTATGTAGAGAAGTGATGATAGCTTAGGCTATTATGAAGAAATGCAATGACGAAGAGAGTCATTTTTTTCAAAGTTACCACTACCAGAAACTTCATATGCAGAAGCGTTTCTAGTCCATTTAACGCCTGTGTGAAATCATTGCTATAGCATCATCTAGTAAGCTCATGGTCAAATTGGATTGAATGTGAAATATCCACGTAAAAAATAAACCCAAATAATTAAACCTAAACATAAAAATTCCATTTCGTTCCGCAAACAGAAGACTTATTACGAAAGCTATATTATCAGTACGAAAACAGCGACAAAACCACTTCGTTCCTCTTATCGGTGGGAAGCTTTAAAAATATTTAATCCGGGGAAGTAGACGGGCCATCACGAATGAGATAAAGGCGTTCAGACGATCCATCGTAGCTTCGAGGGTGAATCAGAAGGACAGATAGCTGGTAATCGACGGCTTTACATCTAGGGTTCGCACAATATTATTCATTGATCGCTGAAATAATTGTATTGGTAGTTTGAATTCTGAATCCGAAATGCCTGTAGATTCTCCTGATTATGTGAGACATGCATATTTCAAAGCAGTACCTAGTTTTGTTGTTATATACGACGAAGCTTCGGGTGACTTTGGTACTAAATGCGCTAAAATTAGATTTTTTTCTTTCGTAATGAACGCTAGACGATAGTTTAACACGCTGAAAGAGGTTGTGCAAAACGATAAATTTGTATGTGCAGCTAAAGGAGCGTACTTAATTCAAAGTTCGAACGCAAAATTTAGCGCATGTTTGTACCAAAGCCACCCAAAACTTCATCGTGCAGGTGTGGAATAAATATCACCCAATACACAGAGGCCAATTTCGAAAAGTTAACTTCTAACTCGTACTTCGTTAATTCTTACTTTTGTTTTAATATGAGTAAGATTTGATTAAAATAAAATGCAAAAAACACAAAAAGCTTTTTGTATTGGTCAAAAGTTAAATATCAAGCCGTCGACGACAATATCACGATCAATTGATGCTTACAACACCATCCGTTCGTACTCCTACTTTTAAAATTCTACCACCTGGTCATTTTCCTATAAAAATGTTTTATAATGAAAAATACTTTTCATAAAATTGTACCCGAAAAATTTCTGTCTACCTCTTTTTATTAGTGTGGCTTGAATTTCAATTTAGTCTTTCATTGTAAAAAAGTGGTTGTATTGAATATTTCCTGACAACCCTGCGACTGATAAAACGAATCGCTCGGTTCCACGTTATTAGTAGCGTTAAGACTGTAAGCCGCTTTTTTATTGGAATCTTATTAATTCAATGGTTTTTATTTCACCGATAAAATTGATGGGTCGGCAGATTGGGAAGGTAAGAGTGACAACTTTGCGTCCGTGCCTTGGAAGCAGCGCTGCTTCAGTAACAGGGACCTATGGGCCAGCGCCGTTGCCATTACTGAGGAGATTGTAATGGGTATGGAATCCTATATTCCTCATTCTAGTCTCATTAGTAAGGGCAAACGTTACCGCTGGTTCAATTGCGACTATGCTGAAGCTGCTTCGCGTATGCAAGCGGCATATCGTGCTTGTATCAGAGGCTGCGAAAGCAGCCTACACTTTTGCTTCTAAGGCCTGTAGAAAGCTAACATCAGAGCGGCTGCCCAGCGCTTTGCACGTGTTGGTCAGGAACTTATAACGCATCCTATGGGCTCCCGTAGCTACTGGCGTTTGGCCAAGACCGTGCACAAGAACTTCTGCCACCTCTGAGATGCCCAAACGGAACACTAGCTCATAAGCTTCGGGAGAAATCCGATTTACTGGCAAAACTCTTTGCGGCTAACTCCCGAATCGATGATTGCAATGTACTGTTACCATCAATTTCTCATGGTGGCATAACGATGCCTGATATTAAAATCAGGCAGCGTGAGGTTCACGCCGAATTGCAATCACTCGAAGTCCGGAAAGCTAGTGGACCTGATGGCATCCCAGCAGTTGTACTTAAAAAATGTGAAGCAGAGTTGCCTCCCGTCTCCTCCTCTCTGCATTTACTGTTTTTTGCTTTATTTAACAACAAAATTACGAATATCTATCTTGTGTCAAATACTCTATTTCCGTTTCATCGAAACTCAAATCACAAAGGAGCTAAAGAAGTTTTCATTTCAAGAAAGAAATACTCGAACAGCTTTTAAATACATACGTACTATATGTACGAGTATTTTTTTTTATATGTTCGTATTATACTTTCTCGTATATTTAAATGGCAGACTTTTAATTTGAAAAGGGTAAAGCAAAACGAGATGGTGTATAAATAAACAAGGATTACAAACTCCATTACAAAAGTAAACAATTACTGAAACAGCAAGCGGTACAAACAAATCTGAACAAATATCTCGAGAATGATGGTTGCACAGAGCGAGAAAATGGTACATACAGGATAATTCTTAATGTAATCCAATTTCACTACTGGACACAACACAATCAGTCGGGAAAGGTTCCTTAGCCTTTTTATAATACGGGAAACTTGTTATCTTAGATAGTTGGGACAACACTATCGCCATTCCGTGAATTTAGCAAAAGATTGCTTCGTTCTATTTGTCTAGCGTGGCCACTAGAAGTTAGAACAATACGCCAATTCGCTTTCCACTTGATGCGATAGGTTGAATGAAATTTTGTGCTCTCGGATCTGAAATGGATCCGAAAAGATGTTAAATTAAAAACATCAATGGATACTAAATGCTTATGAGGAAATAACTTTTACTATTTTATTATTCTTTAACTTACCCTTGGAGAAACCTGGTGTATACAAGATCGACTGCAGCTGTGGTAGTTCTTATATTGGCCAAACGAAGCGGACAATAGCGTGCCGAATGAAAGAACACATAAAAGCAATCAGAAATAATGATACGCAAAAATCAGCCATCGTGGAACATTTAATTGATTCGGGTCCTAATCACTGGATTGAGCTCCATAATCCACAAATTATCTCGACAGAACGCCACTACATACCAAGATTGGTCAGGGAAGCGATTGAAATAACCAAACTCAAGAATTTCAATCGTGAGGATGGGTTTAAATTGTCTAGTGTGTGGAATCCAGTGATTTGTATGTGTAAAAACCACAAAAATCAAAAAAGTGTCGTTCCGCGATCTGATACTGTGAGTATTGTGTGCCGGGAACAAATGCGAATGAATAGTGAGAATGTGACCAGTGGTAGGGGTATCGAACGCAGTAAAAGACGACGTCAGAGGGTAGACCGATATGTATGCCAATAACATCTACCCCCAATTACTTCAGTTACTCCGTGATCATGGCGCTCGCAACAGTGCCGAAATATCGAAGACTCATAAAAAACAAGGTACATGGTAACAATCCCGTTAATATCTATAATTCTCTTTAACATTTGACAAGGCAATTTTTTCCTCATTCCAAGAAAAAGATGAGGTAACTCATCCAAAAGATACTAGACTGATAGCACTAAACAACATAATTTCTAAAATTTTAGGCCGAACCATCAAAAAGGGTTCTGGCCCGGCATTTCTGGCTGTCTGGAACACGACACATTGTGTGTGGAAACTTTAAAAGATGCCAGAATACATGAGAGACAAATAACAGTCTGCTGAAGAGACTTAGAAAACGCATTTGGTTCGGCACACCTGAACTAATGAACTTCGCTTTGAAGTGGTATAATTTACCTTCTGTAGTCATCGCCATAATCATATCATATTACTTACAATTACAATTTAAATACTTTTTATTTTTACAATAGACAAACAGCAAACAAGGAACGCAGAAACCATTGCATTATAATGTAGGGCTGTTTCAGGGCTGCTGCCTATCACCATTTGAATAAGCATTATAACTGATAAGTCATGAGACACAGAGTCTATCTTTGCTTTTGCAGTCGACTTCGCAATACTGACAGAGGCAGTTGTCAATAATTTTCAAAATGACTTAAATAAGGTAGATCAACAACCATTAAGCAATATTAAAAAAGTTTGGATATACAACAACTATTTTACGTTGCGTCTGACTTGACCTTTCCTTGTATATGACTTTGGTACAACCCTCTTGGCAAAATTAGATACAAATATCATAAAGACATTAAAGTTATGGTTAGACTAGCCCATTCAGCTGATTTTTTAATCAAAATAGTTTTGGGATGAAGTTAAAGAAGTCATCAGAACTCTATAACAAACTCAGGATGAAATAGTCTCATCATTTCCAAAAGACAAACATGTATAGAGCTCGAGTCAAGACTTCAATTCCATAAACAATTTATGGCAGGTGCATAGGTTCATAGAGTCGAGCTGGGTTACGCAAAGAAAAAGGAAGACCGAGACATAATAAAATCTTTCCTACAACAAGACGAAAATGATAACTATAAATTACACGCAATGAATTTGGAAATGGTTAACCATATTTTCTTAGGTTTTCACGCACATCACTCATTAAATAAAACTAGTTTTAACGCGTTAATGCACGAAACTTTATTTATTTATTGACGTTTCGCCGCCTTTTCAGGCTGCTTTGTCAGATATATTATGGTAAACCATAGGTAAGTTCAGCATTCCATTAGCTTTGAAGTCAAGCTCTTAACTACAAAAATGGTCCCCTGCTTTACTAAAATTCTATCTCAATGTCTTCTAAATGACCCTCCCAGACCAGAGTACCCTAGTAAGATGTGGGAAAGCCTCTGAAAAATCGTACTATACTTGTGGTGAGGCAATAGGTACTGCTAGGAACATATTGGTAGGTTATGTCGTCTTGCAGTGGCTTGAGCCCAAAAAGGATAAACCACAAATAAAAAACAAATTAACTTTATAAAAGAAGGCTTAACTGTTAACTCGAAAAGCAAGTCTTTCTTAATCCAGGTACCTGACTGGACTATTTTAATGGATACGTATGAAATGCATTATTAAATACCAGAGGATATTGGTGTTTCGTCATCCAGGCCGGACATATTCCTCTTTTCTAGGCACATGAAACATATTGTACTAATAAAGCTTACAGTACCGTGGGAAACTATCATTCCAAAAGACCACACAATAAAATTTAATAAATATTACGATCCTACCAATGAACTAACTAAAAATGGCTATCTTGTTAATTTATATGCGAAAGAAGTAGGGGCGAGAGGTATACCAGCAAAATCTCTCTACAACCTTCTAAAAGACCTTGGCCTTTCGAGAACTGCAGTAAGTTCAATTTTGGAACGTGTAACTAAAGCTGCACTAATATTCTCTTATCAAATATGGCTTGATACGGATGCGCATCTTAAAGGAGACCATTAGACCTATAAGAAATTCGTCTCTTGACTGCTTAATATGATAAAAGAATAAGATTGGAACATTTGCATCTAAATCAGAACAAAGTTCTAGATCAGTAGAGTCTGTGCGGAAAGAGATTGGGATTTAGATTGGAGGGCGCTGTAGTGCTTTTCTACCGTTTTTGTAAGGTTTTACCCCTTTTAGACATGATTAAATACAAAAAACGGCACGAAATCACAACAAAAAACAAATCCGTATCAATACAAAACTTTGACGTATTACAGATTGCTGGGTTTGATTGTCAAATAAAAATCTTAATGTTAGTTCCGTTTTTCGCTACGCCCATTCTCTTTCCGCACAGACTCTAGTACAGTTTGGAATATAGAAGACGTTAAAATCTGGAACATCGAATTCATTGACACGGCCTTGCATGGCTAATAAATATTATCTCTTATCTATTAGACAAGTCCGTCTGTCTGTGGCTGTGGTGCTGTTTCAGCGGCCAAACTGTAAGAGATAGATAAAGAGAATATTTAAGTTATAAGTTAAGAATAGTCTGATAAGACTACAAACCGGATTTGAGTAACGTAGCACTTCCGGTTTTCGAGAAATCAGGTTTTGGTGAACATTTGGTTCACTGGTTTGCTAGTATCTTTTAATTGAATATCATCTCTGTACTCTGTGATATGATACATTGATTGTCCATTTTACTACTCATTCGATACTAAAGAGAACTAAGTTCATTGTGCTCAGATCGCCTTTTAAGAGTCGACATCCGTCGCCACTTCAAAATGATTCAGTTCCTTGGATAAATTTATACCGGCACAGCTGTTCCGAATCATTTGTATCATATCACTGAGTCGATACCCTAAAGGGCGACAACCTTTTAATCTTGCCAATCTGAAATAACCCTGTACTCACTGACAGGTATACAACGCTACTAAAAGTTTGTGTTATTTCAATGTGGTCTTCTGTAAA
This sequence comes from Chilo suppressalis, assembly GCA_902850365.2. Taxonomy (NCBI): domain Eukaryota; kingdom Metazoa; phylum Arthropoda; class Insecta; order Lepidoptera; family Crambidae; genus Chilo; species Chilo suppressalis. The sequence goes on from OU963903.1 coordinate 5,075,042, forward strand.
GTGGTGTAATATCCCAAGACGGACTCTTAAATCGAGTGTAAAGTCTACGTTCCTCTCTTAAAATGTACGAAAAGGTATCACATTTTTCAGAATTTTTAATATCACCTCAACATAATAATGCATTTAATGGTACGGCCCACGGCTGACGTAATATAAACACAAGAAAATTTGTAGGGAAATTTCGCAGCAAATCCTTGGGAAACGAAGCACCCTAATTTACAATCGTAAATCTCTCCCGCCGCAGTAGGGATCTACTCGAGTAGAAACACTGCTACAATGAGCTTTCCAGATAAATTGTTAATTGAATGAAGGTGTGAACTTTGGCCTACATATTCTCTAATTACATGTAGTTTCGCAGTTCTAATACGTAAGTTGTCCCGCCTATTGTGTAATTTATACATCAGCATTTCATATTATTGTTATGACCACGCCTTAACTAGCTACACATTATTTTTTAAAGATGATAAGAATAATAACATTATAGTAGATTAGTTGTCTTAGTCTAATTTTTTAAAATTATTTTTTGTTCATAAAAAAGCTTTCCCTGATCGAAATGGAATAAACATTTAGCAGAAATTATAAATTTCAAAACACTCTGTACTCGTTGTGGACATTATTCAAATTTCAAAATGATGTGACTACGAAATAAAATAAAATAATCCTTAGGAAAAGGGACAGCCCGTCAATGAAGTCGAGAAATGAAGATTGCATTCAATAGACTTACTGAACCATAACGAACGCTTCGTAATGCTTTGAGTGAGGACTGAGGAGAATTGAAATTCTATAAATTGTCTGCAGTTCCTTTTATTTTAAATAAGAATCGAAATTCTTTCTTTTTTACTCGAGTTAAGAATGTTCTCTTCGTTCTTTCAATAAAGGCAGAACGAGTACTTCTGATTTATGTACAAGTACAAAAAAGCTTTATTTAAGTAACAACAACTGGCAAAATGTATCCGCACATCTCTTCAATAAAATCATTTACAATAACCAATAAATGGTATTAAGTGTCCAAACGGTTTTAATTATAATGTAATGTAAAGTAAAGCGATTAAGTAAACATAGGTCATATTCGAAGAGATATTCAGAAATAAAGAAATTATTACCAATACAGTTGTTCAGTACGTCATGAAGTCTAGGAGTCTCAAATTACCTGAAAAGAAAAATGCTTGAATTAATATAATGAATATTACTTCATGTTAATTTAAGTACGTATATAACTTAGGTCCGGTAATCCGGGCTAGAATATGTTCCAACGGCTTAGCTCAAAATTGATTCGATACAGAGTAAAAAGTAATCCAATAAACGGTCCATCCATTTCAATCCAATCAACTGATACTATACCTGGTTATAAGTATAAAACTGATACTATACTTTATTCAGTTTTTATACTTTTTCGACATATTAAGTTCGATAATATACGAAATGAATGATTTTCTTTCATAGGTCTCATCACAGGCACGTAACTAATTACTCGTGAGAAATAATATGATTATCCTTAATAACTTGGCAGTCTTGGCACAGACACAAGCGCTGTGTCATTACGAAATCTCCCGATGGTTTAGTTAAGATTGCCGGCATATTGCGTTTGAAATCTGCTGTAACAAGGAGCTTGGCTGCCTACCGGAGTCCAGAGTGCATTAGCAATGTAGTACAGAAATAACTTGCAATCGACACATACATTCATGACCGGCGGGCTTTTCTATCCTGTTCTCACATGTTTCCCACGTAGTAGTAGGATTTTTAGTGCTTTTTAAAACGTAAAACTTTTATTACATCGTTACATTTTTTTTCCTTTGGCTTTAGGATGTCGCATTATATTTTCAATTGTTAACAATTTCGGGTTCAATCCCCATCCCAGTAAAAACTTTTTTTTTAATTTTAAAATTTTCACTTGCATCGTGGTTTCATAAAACCACACCACTTTTTTATTGGTTTCTTCAGTTCCATGTTTATCCATTTAGTGGTAGGATTTTTTGTGTTTTTATATTTTTTATTCTCATTTAAAGATCGATTCTCCTAGCTCTTCATTTTCTCAGTAGCTATTCTTTTCACTTTAATCTTTTAAATCTGTAGAAAATATTACTAGAGAGAATAAGACTTGGTCCAGGATTCAAACGGTATGAAACCTGCATCTTCCCCTAACCGGGCGGCAGATCTAGCTGTAAAATGCTTGACAGTAAAAATATAATAATTTAAATCTTAAATGAAGTCTTGTCGCTGTCAATGTAACAGCGGTCCTTGAGCCTAATGGCATCTTCTGTGAAAGACATACGATCTGCAAGAGAACTAATGTTATGACGCTCACTCCTTGGAAGCAGGGTCGTCCTCTTGTATGGCAAATATTCAGCTCTCAATGAGAACTAGATATTTGTGCCGCTAGTTCCCTTTTTAAGAAAATCTCAAAGAGGCTCGCCGAAGTGACTGGTGATCAAAATATCTTGATCAACGGATCAACCTTGCCATCCAACGCGGCAATGCTGCCAGCCTATCGGGCACCATTCCTAATGGTGGCGCTGGGAGTGACATATTTTTTATTTTGTAAAATATTTAAGTAGGTAATAAGTAGGTTAAGCTATCTAATTTATAAGATTGTGTTATTTAAATGTTTCGAAATTATTATACCTACCTAATAAAATTATTTTACTTAAATCTTTCTTTCTTTTAAATTTCAATGTTGCCTTATTTGATATTTAGTACATTATCTTGCTCGTTATTCATTACATTATTAATTACAATCGCCTGTCCATTGATAGGCTTTTCCTATCTTTTCCGGGAAAGATAGCAGTTGTCGCATTCTACTTTTTTTCTATAGCTCCCAGTTCCGCATGGGAGTTATTGTTACGGTTTATATTGACGACGTGCGTTTCTAACAACCGTTTTAGTGGCTAACCGGCGTTAGTTCATTTGTGCTGTACGGAAATAACTTGCAATTGGCATGCAGAAATGTATGTGGATTACCATTCCAACTCTCCATTACATAATATTTTACATTTGAAGCCGCTAAATGGGTGTTTTGATGGAATTCTAAACATATCATTTATCGGAAACAATTTTTTCTAGAACGGAAAAACCGAGTATCGATCGAGAAGTCTGTTTTTGTTTTTGTTAAAAATGTGTTTTATTTTTTTAAGCCAAGTAAAATCAGTTGACTTAAAGCCCGTATTATAGAATGATTCTCAGTAATTAATTTAGTCTTGAGCATAGTCAGAAAAGGATAATGCTATATGTGTCTATAACACATTACGACATCCCTTTCTAACTGTACTCAAGTACGTATACTACTAGTAAGTAGCTGGGGGCCATTCGCCTAACAGGATTGCTTTGGAAAACGCTATCGCTTACGATTTATTTTGTTATTTCTGACCGCCGAAGGTTTTCAAATACCTCACGCTCATTTTCTTTAATATTGTTATTACCAATGCAAAAGAAAAAAAAGAGCGCGAGGCATTTGAAAACCTCAGGTGGCTAGAAATAACAAAATGAAATCGTAAGCGATAGCGTTTTCCAAAGCAATCCCGTTACGCGAATGGCCCCCTGGTCTGCATTATCTCAATCATATTTCGCGAAATAACTAAACACGAATACTGTTTGTAATTGAGGACTTCCATTGATGGAATAAGGAGATTGGGCCATGACCCACCACTCGGGCCTAGTGCGGTTTGGTGGGTGCTAACGACTGCAGATGCAGCCGGGACCAACGGCCTAACGTGTCTTCCGGAGCACGGAGGAGCTCGAGATAGTAAATTTTTGGTCACCCATCGAATGACCGACCACTGCGAAAGTTGCATAACTTCACTTGCGCCATCGATTACCTTTGGTATTGGGTATCCATTATCGATAGATTATTCCGCACCCTAGCAATTCGAATAGGAAAATATCGTATTATTAATTATCACATAGAACCTTGCATACTTTCTCAGTGATCATTCTTAACGAACTTCACACACCATTAGTCAGGTTCACGCGCCAGCTCCTTCAAGGCTCGGACGTTCTAACAGATCGTTAATCTTTAACTATCATTAACAGCCTACCAAGAGACCATTCTGGCATCTATCGCTCAATGCTAATGACTATTTGATTGCAATCTAGTAGGTATCGGTTTAAAGTTCCGGAATATTATTTTCAAAATTAAATCGTTCGTTTTATGATTAAGAAGTTCATTTATAATATTATTAGCGATTTGCCTTCGCTTTGCTTCTGTGTGGACTAAAGTTTTTGCTTTCGAGCTTATTTTGCCTAAAACAACATCTTCAATCATTCTATATATTTCTGAAAACTGCATTAAAATCCGTTGCATAGTTCAAAAGATCTAAGTGTAAAGACAGCGGAAGTGACTTTATTTTATAGACATAACGTAGTTCTGTAATGAACTTATTATACTTTAATTTGTTACTATTTTGGCATTTCTTTATTTTCAAGTAAAGCCGACCAAAGTGGGAATTTTAGCTGGGATCGGAGCGCTCACTAACTAAGACAGTAGACTGTATCCAACGCAAAGATCAATGTTCTGTGTTCCATTCAATAATTATAAGTAAAGGTAAAATATATTCTGCCTAAAACCGAGACTGCACTGGTACGGCGACTGCGACGCGACTGCGATTTTGTGAAAACAAACTCATATAAACACATGTCGGTGACACACGTTTCTGCCTGACTGCATCATCCCTTCTCAGGGGTTGATCGCATCAGATGAAGCCTGTAAGGCCCCTAAGGCCATAGGCATCCCTGTTTGCCTGTGTTTTAGTCAGTAAGAGTCTGACATAACCCTACAGCCCGCTGTAGGGTATCCATGAGAATTTCACACCCGCTCCTCCGCCTGGGAGGAAACAAAAAAAAAAAAACACGTTTCTGCCGTGCCAGTGCGGCCTTGGCCTAAGGCGTGCGTGGCATTTGCTCCGCGTTTACTAGTTATAAATACTTAAGTTGATTACTGGATTCCAGTTTCTACGTGAAAAGTTATTATTCAATCATAACTCACTAGGACGCTTAACTCCGTTTTTAGATATAATTTATGATTATACTATGTAATATATGGTTTTGCTCACATCAATTGGCTTGCGTTTCTTTCTGTGCGACTGTAAAATTGAACCTGAACCGACCATAGTTTTCAGAAACCACTGCTTAATTATTACGGCATCCATTAATCGAATTGTTATAGTGGCAATGACGTATAAATATAGACCGGCTATACACCAATATTATTATTTCCCTCCGATTCCGTCGGCCCAGGCGCGTCTTAAACTACCTCGACGACGAAATCACACGCGCCAACGCGACTCCGATTCCTCCCACATAGGCCACAAACACCAACACTACACAGCTAGCAAACGTGCACACTAGCTTAGCATTAGGCAGACACCGCACCCGTAGGATAAGAGTGCGAAGACCCGGTCTACACACGACACGCTATACCAGGTACAGGTACGTACCTGGGCGTTTTTCCCCGCCCCCCACGACAACGGCTAACTAGAGCCGAGGTCCGAGTCTCAGAGACGCCCTCTAGTTGAGCCGACCCCCTCAGGTTCGAGCGGTCTGGAGGCTCCAGACGGAGAGGAGACGCATGGAATACCTCCAGAGGCACTCGCCAATTCTCGGCTTGAGGATGGAGGATTAGGATCTCGCCGTCCCCAAACCCGGTGACGCTGTAAAGGTCATCTGCGACCAACAGCATACACACTCAAAAAAAAAAACCAATATTATTGCATTTTAAAATGACACAAGAATAGTCCCCGCCCCAACTTCCCTTGGCTGCTGTTGCCAATAGAGCGCACTAAAGTAGTCTCTTTCACTTTCATGCATAGAACAGATTACGTCTCGCTCTTTAGCCTCCACGTGTCAATGGTCTGAGCAACTATCAAAATAAGTAATCCCTAAATATTTTGACATTAATTTCTTTAAAACTGTACTTACGAATGAAATGACACGTTTTTCTTGTATTGAAGAGTACAGAATTTGTGTACTATCTAAAAACACATACAGGGCTTTTTGTCTGAAAAAACAACGAAAAATATTTACACGTCCTAGCGAAGCGTAGCTACGGCGAGAGTGCGCGCCCGAGTGTATGCAAGTCGGACTTTCGTATTGCCAAATAGGAAGCGTGTATGACGTCAGTGTTACCAACCCTTACCAAAATTTTCCCCTAAGTATTTTTAAATTCCCCTAAAATCCCCTAAATATACATTTTTTTAAGTACCTACTTTTTACCCAAATTCTTTCGTTGCTCATAAATTAAAACGTTTCATATTTAGTTACAGTAAATTATTTTATTGAATAAATAGTTTCCGAAAGGACAATCAAACGAAAATGAGCTGACAGACTGTTTCATCTTATTTAGCTATCTTTTAACTTTAGTCCATACAGCCTTAGGAAACAACCCGCCACACAGTCAGTTCAGTCGTTTCATACGTTGTGCGTTCCATTCTACGCACAAAACCGAAAGAAAACACGCTTTGTTTTTCGATTTAATTGCAAGTTTTGAAAAAAGCTCCTAAAAGAACCCCCAACAAATTCCAGCCCCTAAAAAAGTCCGTTTTAACACTTCTAGCCCCTAAATCTGAGGGCAAAACCCCTAAGTTGGGAACCGTGTATGACGTATCTATATCTTTTAACTTAGATTTAAACAAAAAGGGAAGATACGATACCCTCATACTAGCATCCAATAAAATATGATCCGACTCAACTACATAAGCAACTCTCTCACACACACACACACACACACTTCTGTAAATAAACATTCAATCCAGCGGGCGAGACAGCAGCGCTAGCGAAACGGCGTGAGTCCGCGTCGCTTTGCAGCCGACTGCGTTTTCTTTCCTCTCTCTACAGACGGCTGAGTTGTATTGTTGTCCTTTTCTTAATAAAACATGACGAAACAGTAACTAACATTCAAACAGTGATTTTTGAGAAAAAAATATTTCTATAGCATTACGAATGAAAAGTGTTGCCGTGGAATTTATTAGTTGATCTTGAACTATTTGTGTTCTTTATAAAAGCATCGAAAGCATTGATATATGTTATATTAAGTGCACATGCATCGTGTTTGAATGTCCAATTGTAACTACACTGAATTGTTTCCATCTCGTCAACAATAACGTTCGTGTAAAGGAGACGGAAATAGCGCGTCATGTAAACTCCTCACGCGAATACCGTCTAGGAGACTACTCATAAATCATTCTAATCATCAACAATTCAACGCTTAATTTTCTTTTATATAAAAGAAACGTGAAAATGTTTGTTACGCCCAGACGTCAGGATAGAACATAAGCAATTAATATCATGAAGGATTATTATTTATCATCAACTAGTCACAATTGTTGTTGTTATGTTTTTATTTATTTTTAAAGCTTTTAACTGTCTAGCAGTTAAATTTAAATCTAAAGAAAGAAAGTTTTTTCTAGTAAACTTTCCTTTACAATTGTTGTTGTCATTGCGTAAAATGAATGTTACTACTAATAGAGGGAAAATTTGTGTTAATATATTAAAAAAAAAATACAGTTTAAGTACTTTGTTTGTCTTCATCGCATAGCTGTGAAATTACTCACAAATGCATACTATTTTCTAGTCTGCGAATGTATTAATAGTTGCAGGTAAGTACACAGAAACACCCAAAAAAATATAAACTTACCTAACGAAATTAGCAAAACTCGCACAACTAATGTTTACCTTTTTCGTAAACGCGTCAGGCTAGAGAGAAATATTGTCCCTCGAACACACAAGCCGACGACGGCCAAACAACTGCGAAACTTAGCAACAACTATTACGACGCATGGCGGCAACTGTTTGTGAGTTTTGGCTACTTTTGGCTGAAGTCTGATCTAATAAACGGTAATAGGAAGATAAGGGTGGGATGTCAGTTGTCGCAGCGCATACTTAAGCATTACAGACCTAGGATCTTAGAAAACACGTCTAAATAAATTTAGTACCTACCTAGGTACATTTTGTTTAATTAAATTTTCTTTATTCAATTGTCACTCAGAGATGTCATTTAATATGCTTGTTGAAGTAACGTGTTAACTTATTCTGTTGTTATTGCAAAGAATTAGGCAGTATCGGTTTATAATGGGCCCTTTTTTTAAATAGAAACTGTAATGATAGAAAAATTGAGACACGTCTAATTTCAATCATACCACAGAGTTGTAGGTGATGATGACGAAGAAGCGGTGCGGTTCGGAGCGGAAACCGCGCGGAAGGTGTGCCCAATTTTCCACTAAGTCAAATAGTCTCGAAAAAAAAGTTTAGAATAGAAAACCGCGCGAAGAAGTAATGTGACTCGGCCCTGTCCTTGAAATAACTGCCTACGGCCGAGCGGGGCGTATCCACGCGATAGGATAGCCTACAGTATTTTAATTTGATCTACATGATTGAGTTTCTTTCTAGTTTTGTGATTGTAAATATTTTATGTCATATATAAAAAAAATGTTTCGAATGAAAAAAAAAATAGATTTGAGACAGATAAATATTTACGCCTCGACTGAGACGTACGAATCGCTTTATTATTAAATTTAATAGTATAATAAATACGCATTCGTATAAAAAGTTTAATTTTTGAAGATGTCAAGCAACCGAAAACAGCACAATATAGACTATTGCTCTTTGCCATATTCAATCAAATATTCACAATACAAACGTTTAAGCACGGCTAACTGCTTAAAAACAATTCACAGCGTTCGGTCGTCGCTGCGGCGCATTCGCGACTGGATGCCCACCGGGTGCCGCGCGAACTCGAGTGGCGTAGGTATGACACGCTTTCCGACCGTTTGTATGAAGATAGAATACTGCATAGATAATAATACCGTGGTAGTGGTGTCATGTAGTATGTATGTAGGTAGTGTGAACTATCTACAATTCTGAACAAATTGACAACCGCGGAGCCACGCGGCCTCCGCGTGCGCCGAGCGCGACGGCGGTGTCATCTACCTATTTATTTATTTTTGTTTACAGTGGCCTCCTCTGAATGGAATTTATAAAGCAAAAAATGGTAGATACTCGCAAATACTACGAGTGTATATTTTTTTCATTTGAAACCATAATGTCCCTGAATCCTATATAAATGGCGGTTATTGAGTATACTTTGGCTCATGAAATAGCCAGTGCTATTTTATGATGCGGGTCGTTTTCACTTCATCTTCACTTCACGTTTCGATGTCATAAAAAATTATAACTATGTCGTGGACAGCAAAGGAAAAGGCGGATGGGATGGGAAAACAGGTTTATTTTGGAATTTTTACTATAAAATGTAACACCGAAACTGTATAAAAAAGGAGTGCAATAAAAATAGCTGAATACTTGACATTAATAGACTAAAGAGTTAGCTCACAGATTCATAGATAAATACATATATATAAAAGGTGTGTATGTGACGGAGGTCTGTCCGTGACAAACTAAAACGGAACAAATTTTTGCCACGATGACAATACCTACCTTCGTCATTGCCGGATGTAGCACTTGCAAACCGGATACGGCGCCGGCGACGGTCCGCAAAACGACGGATGCTGAGCCGGATCCGGGATAAAGCAATATTATATGGATAACGCCGGTTCCGTGGGTGGATAAAGTACCTATGCTACACCGTTTTGAAGTCTGATACCTACAGATGAATACAATAACCATTCGTGCCACAAGTAGGGTCAAGTGTGGGACAGTGTAACAAAGGGCACGGTAATTGTCAAGGGTCTGCAATCCTGTGGCTCGTATGTCTAAAAAACAGAATAACAAAAAAAGTTTCGTGTCGCGATCCGATATTGTGAGTGTTGTGTGTCGAAAACAGTTTCGAGTGAATAGTAAGAATGTCTACGAGTATCGAACGCAATAAAAGACTTTGGAGGGTAAACCGATATGTCTGCCAATAACAGCCTACCCGCAATTACTTCAGTCACTTCGTGATCATGGCGCTTGCAAGTGCCGAAATATCGGAAACTTGCTAAAAACAAGGTACATGGTAACAATCCCGTAAATAACATTAATTACTATAATGTTAGTGACCCTGAAAGTTTGAAACAATTTAAAGGGCACGGTGTAACATAACGAATATTTCTGCTCTTTGTCTATGGTCTGTCATGCCGTGTATTATAGGTTTTATATACCGCTATCCCCAGAACAGAAACTTAAGCGTAGAAATAGTTTAAATTAAACTCATATGTACGCTCAAACGTAATAGCATTACTTATATGCTTAGTTCTTGTTCTGAGAACCCATCAACCTTCATAAGCAGCTGTCATTATACATCAAATAGCCGGGTATAATACAGAGATATTCTTTAAGTTAAACTGTGCCCCTTAACTCTGCCAATTACAAAATTTTGCGTGAATAAAATGGAGTAGCGTATGTTTGTTTATTTACCCACTTCGGAATGAAGAAGATACTTGCGTTTAGGGCTGTTTGTTTTTTACCCGCGATAAAGCAGATTTATGTACACAAAGACCGTGCGAATTGCATATTACACGAGAATTGCGTGAATGTACACAAAAGCTATGGGGGGGGATAATAGGGTATTTGACAAGTTTTAGAAAACGATCTCACGTTATTTATTAATGTTTATAGAGCCCATAAAAAGATGGATGGATATTCATCATTATGTTGTGTATTTCGGTGAAAAAACTAAATCAAAAACTCTATTTTCAAGTTGCCGCGAAAAACGTATCTCTAGACAATATGGCGTCTCACTGGTGTGTGACGTCACACGACTGTCATTAAAACGTCAAACCATACAATCTAATGTCACTTTCACCGGAAGTTTACTTGCGTGTGACGTCATTTTAGGCTCCACCAATGCAAAGCGTTTTGGGTCACGTGACAATAGACAAGAAAACTATTATCTTTATCGTGGGTTTTTAGTAAAATTATGAATATTTTTTCTGTAAAAATAGTAAAAACTCCTGCCAATATTCATTCTAAATACAGATGCTAACAATTGGCACTTTATTTTTAATACTGTCAAATACCCTATTCAAATCTATTCACCTCGTCAAAAAGGTCGAACACGAGAAAAGAAAGGCACATTTTTTTTACGGCAATTTTAAACCATAGTACAAGATATACTTTATCTTACAGTAGTGGCCCGCCCTCGCTTCGCTTCGGTGTAGAGCTGTAGTGTAAACTATAGTTTTTGTTCAAAGGCTTGTATTATATACACAATGACTTTCTTCATAATAATTATAAACTTGCCATTCCAAGTAAAAAAAATGTTGCGTTGTTTAGGGCCCGTTGTACCGAATGCACCATTGCTCTGCTGTTTCCATTTGAAAAAGTCTTTTTGTAAGAGATTAATGGATAGTACATTTATCGAGGAAGGCTATAAAATACCAGGCTACGACCAGTAGCAGCGGAGCATCGATGAAAAATGTTGCAAAAACGAGTAAAAATATTCCATTTGTGAGCTTTCGTTGCGTGCGCTGGGTTAAAGCGTGCAAGTTACACAAAAATCATGTATGACGGACTTGTTCCCCTTTAAGTTCTATAAAAAAGTGCGCTACAGCATATGTCCACATTTTAAGTTTGACTCACTATAACCTTATTCTTCAAATTAACGCGGACGACATGGTATCGCGAACTTTTTTGTACAACTCTAGTACATCACTTTGCTTGACATTAAGTATTTTTTTTGGTGTTTTTTTACACACGTTGGGTTACATTATCGAAGTTTTCATACTAAACCCTAACTTTTTTGAAGATACTCTATAGCCTATGTTCATCACAGATAATAAGGGTTCTAAGAATCGGTCCAGTAGTTTCGGAGCCTATTTAAAACAAACAAATCTTTCCTCTTTGTATTATTAATATAGATATCTATCTCTATTTATTACTTATATAAACTCGTAGCAATACTAGACTTGGTGAATGTGCTTCTCTTTACCGATACTTACTATACAATGATTTACGGACTGCATTGTCAACGTATTCCACGATTCTGAACGTGTATTTAAGAGGTTGTGTATGGAAAATTTATGCTTGGATCGTAGCAATGACTAAATAATATTATGATTTGGTTGGTTGGTTGATAATATATTCATTTTAGTTAAGTACCTACTTTGTTTTCTCGTTTTTCATTGTAGTTGACAATTTTGGAAAGCTGTATTCACCTGTAAAAGGCATATCTTTCAGTATGGTCTTTAAATACTTTTTCTAATTGGAATGTGTGATCATAATTATATTGTTGGTAAATCTTTGTCAATAGAATAAAAGAACTCAATAAAAAAAAAACCTAATTTAAGCCACTTATGGATTTGCTCGGGCCTAGCTATCAGATAGGTAAGTATGTATGTATGGGTGCGGAGACGCGGAAAAATCCCTAAACGGGAATCCCTAAGCAGTTTAGAGGGTATTTACAGGGTTTTTAGCGGATATTACGCCGTGAAGCGCCCGTAAGAGTTACGGGGTCCTCAGTGTACAGCCACTGCGGGGTGCCTCTTAAAAGCACCGTCGTCTGTGAATAGAGGTTTTGACTGCGTCACAAAAAAAAGGTAATTATGTATGTAAGCCTACTTATATTTAATTTATAGTTTCGTAACTGTTCTAAACTCATACTAAAATACTCCTATTAAGTTCTGTAAAGTTTCAACTTTAAGAGGGGAGGCAGCGGACGGGACTCGAACCCGCACCCTTCCAATGCACTGACCAATTATCATATTTTCGAGGAGGAAATCGTCGAGGACCAAACCTCAAATTTTGCAATTATTATACGCAATTCTCAGCGTTAACTACTGTTGTCCCTATCACACGGTATTTGCCAGTGCGTGACAGCAATAGTTTTTTCAAATACTTATTTTTCAAATGTCTCTCAGCTCGCTTCCGTTCTTAAGAGCCCTTACAAAATTGCGCCACTGCCGTACTGATCGGGCGCGTAGGTAGATTTGCACTAGTAATATTGTATTTTACTGGTCATGTTTCGAGTGTTATAAAATAATTATTAATGAACTTATTATAAAAATATATAAATATTTCAGTAGTTCCATAATGGTAGATTAGTTTTATGAAAGTTTTTGATAGTAATTCTATTTAATTCAATATCAAAATACGGGTAAACCTGCATTGTTTTTTGAGAAAATTAACAGGTTAGATGTTTTTTTTGATAATTAATGAGATGGAAAATCAAAATTGTAATACATTATGTTTCAACAAAAACATATTTTTGATGTCGTAGTAATTAATTTGATCTAATTTATTGAACATTATGTAGCGATTCAGGCGTTTGAAATTGTGCATATTATCGTTTTTTCCGTAAACTAGCTGCGGTAGAACGATCAGTACAAAAAAAGGAAAATGGTATTTGCAAATATTTTACATTAACTTACAATAAGAGTAATAAATCTACTGTTTACTTTTATTGGAAATAGTCAAAATCTTTTCTAAGGGGGTAAACGAGACACTCAAAAATTACAATTTTTTGCAAGAAATGTGAAAGGGCTCTTAAGTAAAGAATTACCTTTGTCGCTAATGTATATTTGATATGTACCAGATTGATGTGGGAGGCAACATTACCCGCTCCGTTTACTGGAATAGTTGCGTGAAAAGCCATTCAACCGTTACCCAAATAACTTATTGGCTATTCAACCGTTCTCCGTGTGATCCTCAAATGGAATTTTCATTCTATAAGTCGGGACTAATATAGTTTTCTTTCAAGTTATACGTCATAAATCAAACGGTATTTTTGAACGGACTAATGGTTAAACCATTATGACATACGAAATTACTCATGTTCCATAATATTTCCAAGGAAAATTACTGAATCAAGTTAAGGGCAATTTGTTATACAATATATGTGTCGGATATGTATTTATTGCTTCATAGAAGATTAACTATTAAAATAAAACTGTATAAGGGTCAATTTCCCAAGCACCTTAATGACACGACGGAGTTGAAAATCAATGTGCATAGTGGTTCGACACTTTTTTTATATCATCATCATCAAGGATACATACACAAGGATACACTGTTGTCAAATTTAAGATTAGCTTTAGAGAATCATGCCAGAATCGACACCATTGTCACTTTACGTAAGCAATTAATTTAGACAACACATTATCCCGACAAGCATTCAATTTAATGGAACCCATTGAGAGCAAATCATATGAGAGCAACTGAAAATGTAATCACAGCGTTTTGTGTAAAGACATATGATAATAGTTTTGTGTTAGTATCATATCAGCATCCTTTCTTTATATTTATCATTAATTTCTAATGCTTTCACGCTCACAAATCATTTGAAAAATCACTTTTTGTAAGGTTATAAGCACGATTTTAAAGCTTTGCGATCACGGAGCATATAAGGGATCCAAAACCTTCGCTAGTTAGTTTAACTTTTTAACCTTTAGGTTATAAAGGCAAACTTTTGAAGTGATAACTTCTTATGGGAGGGTAAACCGCTTCGTTACGTAACGCATTACGGCGCCAGTCTGTCTGGCTTCCCTTCCTCTCACGTATGCGGCACCGGTAGGCAGGCTACTCCTCCCCTACTTTAACCCGCAGAGCCGCTTATATAATTTAAAATTATTTTAATCTTGTATTTAATGTCAAAGCTTTTGGTCTAACTTTCGAATATTGTCATTAAAACAGGGTCCAAATATATCAGCCAGAAAATTCTTCTGTTTGTTTATAGGTTTTCCCTCACATCACTTATTAAATAAAATACGTTTCAACAGTATTTATGCACTGATTTTATTTATTTACTAGCGGCCCGCCCTCGCTTCGCTTCGGTATAGCGCTGAAGTGTAGACTACAGTTTTTGTTCTCAGGCTTGTATTACAACAATGACATTCATCTATGATTCTTCTTATACCTGCATGCAAAGTCTCAGCCCGATCGGTTTAAAATTGGCAAAGTTTCATACAAACTTTCATTCCATATTTTATCCCCTTGAGAGTTGAATTGATCAAAATCCTTTCTTAGCGGATGCCTTTTTTTTTTTTTTTTGTGACGAGGGGAAATGCAGTTACGCACCATACCGTGACGCTGACTAGGCGCACGGCGTGTGTGGGACTCGCCGGCACGGGAAACAGTGCCGACCCTACTCAAGCAGGACCAGTGCGGAAGGCCACACTGATCCTACTCCACTAAAACCCCCCGGTACCCTCCTACGCCCATATGGGGGCGGTCTCGGGGCCGACGCACCTGCGTGCGCCACATCTCCGAGCACGCCCCCGGGCAGGCCCGGCCCAACGAGTGGACCGGGCGACGCGCCTCAGGGGGACTGCGCTAGGGTACTAGGCAGTCCCCAGACGTGGTGGCCTATGCCGGAGCGGCACCTTGGGCGCGCGGCTGGTCAGGCCGCGCCCAGACCTCCTTAGGGCCGTCGAAGACCGGCAGTCACCGCTGCCTGCCTCCTTCGGCCCACCCATCTACGCCGGAGAGGGGGGGCTAGAGCGTCCTCCTCCCGCTCCCTCTCCGCTGCCTCCTTCTGTGCCATCACAGATTCGCAGAAGGAGGCGGCAACCCTCCAGGCTCTCTCACTACCAAGCATGGCTCTTACCATACTTGGCAGCGTGAGGCCTCCTCCGCCGAGCGCCGCGATCAGATCGCGGCGCTCATCTCGCCAGGCCGGGCACACGATCAACGTGTGCTCGGCCGTGTCGTCGGGAGAGGCGCAGTGTCTTAGCGGATGCCTACGTCATAACATCTACCTGCATGCCAAATTTCAGCCCGATCCGTCCAGTGGTTTGGGCTGTGCGTTGATAGATCACTATGTCAGTCAGTCACCTTTGAGTTTTATATATTTAGATGATGTTTTGCATCCTTTACAGGATGCATCGTCTGAATAATGATTTTATTTACTTTGTCGAGCTACCTTCCACTTATTAAAGTATTGAAGGATTTATCTATCTTCAATTCTTAGCAGTTGCAGTACAGATTGCTTAATGGAAAAATAACCTAATGTGAATACAATCGGAGTCTCTTTGGCCGGTGTGTTTTCAAACAGAATTCCTCCATCTAAATAAAATGTCAGTTGTTTTGAACTTAAAGGATCACTAATATTATTGTTACCATGTACCTTGTTTTCAGCGAGTAAAATCGAGGGAGCATCAGTTACACCGTGATCATGGCGCTTGTAACAGTGGCGAAATATCGTAAACTCGCTTAAAACAAGGTACATGATAACAATCCCGTAAATAGCATAATTTCCCTACTACAAAATGTAAGTTATTGAAGCTTTCATAATGACGAAACATCAGCGAGGAAACGATTCATAAATTTCACCGAAATATAACCGAAAGTCATACTACATCTACTAAGCAGTAACATGTCTGCTCGTAGAACAAATGAATACGAGTCACGTTGCATCACGCCAGCATTGAAACTGTAACGCGAAGAGGTCACAGATACAAAGCCAAAGCTTCATATAATAGGCATGGAGGTTAGAGAGAAGGAGAACAATAGCTATGAAGTTAGCTGTTTATGAGTACAAGTACATGAAGTTAGTTGAAAAATGTACAAATTTTCTTCGCGGCATTGGTTATTTCAAACTAGCGCACAACAGCCCGCTTTTATTGAGACAATTTAGCGATCGCAGCGCCTCACTTATTTTGTCCCTATTTCTGGGACACTATTTTCTACAGCGATCGTTCTCCTTCTCTCTAACCTCCATGCAATAGGGCTGATAACATGGGGAAGTAAACTAAATTCTATTTAGGTCGTCTCGGTCGTTTAGATTATTATCAAATAAGATATATACCTATTTTTTCTTTCCTTTAATCAACAAAAAAAGACAAAGACGTCATGCGACATGATAAATCAATCTAAAAATATATGTCTGTAATGTTTACAGTATGTGAATAAACAAAGGCGTTTAGTACTTTGAGATAATCTACCTGATAAGGGAAAAAAAGTTAGGCACTATCCCTATTGCGCGTGTGTGAGCTAGCACTGGCGGCCTGTCGCGAACGCACAGTAAAACGCGCTACTGACATACCTGCCGCAGGGACAATCTAGGGTGCACGGCGGTCGGCCCAATATCGGCTTGTCTCTACACACATGCCTGCTATTCAGTGTTCGGGCGTATGTTGAGCTAAACACACGCGTTGGTCCCAGTGTTATCAAAAAATATGTTACCGTAAAAAAGGCAATACTGGGTGAAGAATTGGCAACAGAAAGAAATGTATTGTAAATAAGTAATGTTAAAAATCGTATTTTTAGCCTTTCTTAAGCTGCAAGGCAGCGCCATCTCTTCGCATTATATGTAACCCACAATGTCAAATGAATACCTTTACAAGTATTAAACATTTAAAAGAAGAAATAGCAATTATTAATAACTGCTCAATGTTTGAATCTAAAGAAAATAAAAAAAGAATTTTTTTTTTTAATTAATTTTTCAAAAAGTTATGCAATTGTTAATTAACGAATTTTTTTCCTATCTCCGTTTTCATAAATGACGACATAAAAATTTAAATAATAAACCTATAAATTTTTGGCTCTGTGGAGCTCTTTTTATATATATACTTAACAAGATCCCGCGATAAAAGTTTATTAAAGTTAATTATTTTGTTTATAACAATTTTTTAAAGTTAACAAAAAATGAAAAGTCTAAGAAATGTTATTAAAAAAATTTTTTTAAACAAATGTTATATTATTGCTGCTTTCTTATCCAACAATGGCATTAAGTAACATCGGAAAAATTTTTTTTACATCATTTGTTAAGAAATTGTTTATAAACAAATAGACAAGTTTAATATTTAAAGAATTTTTTTTTTACCATTATGTTGTCTTGGCAAAATAATTGAGCACCAGACGCTGATGTTAAAATTAAATCACTATGGAATCAAAGGCGCAGCCCAAAACTTGCTACTATCGTATCTCAGTTCCAGAGTTCAAACTGTAGAGGTAAATGGTGTTAAGTCATCTGGATCTTATGTGAAAATGGGCGTTCTCCAGGGATCGATTTTAGGTCCGTTTCTATTTTTATTGTACATAAACGATTTGCCATTTTTTGTGGAAAAATTGTGTGAGATCGTATTGTTTGCTGATGATACTTCTTTATTATTTAAGGTTGACCGATACAAGAATAACTTTGACGATGTAAATAATGCTCTCTCACAAGTATTGCACTGGTTTAATGTAAATAACTTAAAATTAAATGCAAATAAAACCAAATGCATTAAATTCACTTTACCTAATGTTAGAAGCGAAACCATTAGAATTAAACTAAACAATGAAAACCTAGATTTAGTTGAGTCAACGATATTCTTTGGTATAACCATAGACTCGAAATTGCAATGGTATCCTCATATTTCTCTGCTAGCTGGTAAACTTAGTTCAGCAGCCTATGCCATACGTAAAATAAGACAACTTACTGATGTAGCTACTGCTAGAACTGTATACTTTAGTTACTTTCATAGTATTGTATCCTATGGTATTATTCTCTGGGGATCAGCAGCCGATATTGAAACTATATTTATCTTGCAAAAAAGAGCTATAAGGGCTATTTATCAACTTAGTTCTAGAACATCTCTTAGAGAAAAATTTAAAGAAATCGGGATTTTGACTGTTGCTTCTCAATTCATTTATAATTGCATACTTTTTGTTCGAAGCAATATTAACTATTATCTAAAACACAGTGACATACATTCTTTTAATACAAGGAATAAAAATAAACTCAAGATACCAAATTACAGGTTACAGAAGGTTCATAAATCATTTATGGGTCAAGGTATACATTTCTATAATAAGATTCCTATTGATATCCTTGATTTGCCTCCTCGTAAATTTAAAATACACATTAAGAATTGTTTACTTAAGAAAGGATATTATACTGTCAATCAATATTTGAATGATAAAACGGCCTGGTTGTAATTTTACTTGTAGATAATTTTTCAAAAGTTATATTAAAACTAAGGCTCCCAGTTATAGAAAGAGTTTTGAAGAGAACCTTGCACTTACTCCCTTTCATATACTTGTTCATTTTATTTTGAAAATTGTTTCTTGCTATTTTGGGACTTATCTTTGCAGTTATTGTTAGTAAATTCATTGATTGTTACATATTTGACATTATGTGATGGAAGTTGACCTCAACACATGTTTGCAAGTTTGATGTCAACTTTCAATTGGACGACACTGTATGAAATAAAACAGGGAGAAAAAAGCAGCCCTTGCTGAGTTTCTTGCCGGTTCTTCTCAGTACAAGGTCTCCCGCCGTAGTTTTGCGAACCGATGGCGTAGCTTTTCGACATTCACAAGTGCTTGTAACAGCCTAGACTGAATAAACGATATTGAATTTTGAATTTTGAATTTTGAATGATTTTTAAAAAAAAAAATTTTCTTAAATAAATTTTTTTATTGTTTATAATCGTTTTTTGTATATTTCGATTGTTTAAATAATTTGTTAAGGAATGATTTTCTCTTTAAAAATCATAATTGGCATTTCTTCATAGGTAAATAGAAAAAAAAAAAATTATCAATAATTTCATTGTTTGTTAACTTAACAATTTGTTATAAACAAATTCTAACTACCGTTATATTTTTTTTCTAGAGCTAAAAAAAATAGCAAAAACAGCCATATATATCAAAATACTAAAAAAAATTTTTTTTCTATTTTTTATAACGCTTTTAAATATTACACGATACCAAAGTTGCACCGGACACTTGATTTATCAAGTAAAAAATTAATATAACTTATTATTACTTATGGGAGATAATGTATCGCTAAACAAAATTGTTTTAAGGTTTATAGCTGTATTTTAATTATTTATTAAGTTGTAAGTCATAAGAGATACGAAAAAGTTAAAGAAATCTCAATTTTTTATAAACAAATACATGTATTAGCTGATAAACAATAGTTACAAACTTGGTTTTTAGCTTATTTTGAAGATTAATTAATGCTTTATAAAAACGACCTGAATGTCCATTATCGTATCTCGAATAGTTTATAAGTTATATTAATTTTTTACTTGACAAATCAAGTGTCCGGTGCAACTTTGGTATCGTGTAATATTTAAAAGCGTTATAAAAAATAGAAAATTTTTTTTTTAGTATTTTGATATATATGGCTGTTTTTGCTATTTGTTTTAGCTCTAGAAAAAAAATATAACGGTAGTTAGAATTTGTTTATAACAAATTGTTAAGTTAACAAACAATGAAATTATTGATAATTTTTTTTTTTCTATTTACCTATGAAGAAATGCCAATTATGATTTTTAAAGAGAAAATCATTCCTTAACAAATTATTTAAACAATCGAAATATAAAAAAAACGATTATAAACAATAAAAAAAATTATTTAAGAAAAATTTTTTTTTTAAAAATCATTATTTTGCCAAGACAACATAATGGTAAAAAAAAATTTCTTTAAATATTAAACTTGTCTATTTGTTTATAAACAATTTCTTAACAAATGATGTAAAAATTTTTTTTCCGATGTTACTTAATGCCATTGTTGGATAAGAAAGCAGCAATAATATAACATTTGTTTAAAAAAATTTTTTTAATAACATTTCTTAGACTTTTCATTTTTTGTTAACTTTAAAAAATTGTTATAAACAAAATAATTAACTTTAATAAACTTTTATCGCGGGATCTTGTTAAGTATATATATAAAAAGAGCTCCACAGAGCCAAAAATTTATAGGTTTATTATTTAAATTTTTATGTCGTCATTTATGAAAACGGAGATAGGAAAAAAATTCGTTAATTAACAATTGCATAACTTTTTGAAAAATTAATTTAAAAAAAATTTTCCAACGGGAATATATTCTTTCAAGTATCTGCATGACACCATAATTTATTTAAATTTTTAAATTCATATTTGTTACTATAAAAAAATAATTTTATGTAAGAAACTGTCTTTAACGGCAGTGCGCCCATACCGTAATGTCTGCGCGGAGCCCTATTTTCAGCGTTAAATTAAAATTATAAATAATAGAGGTAGAGTTCCGGGAGCCGGGACTTTTTTTTCGTAAATTTCCTCCTCTTTAAGGACCTTTTTTCCAAATATCGTAAATATTAATAGTTTATGAGTTATTAACAAAAACGTAAATACCTCTTTTTTTTCATCTTATTTTGTTAATAACAATTGCAATTTTTTACGTGCAGTAAAATCCTCAAAACTCATTTTTCTAGAGGTCGTTCCGAATCCAATGAGCTATTGCTCATATTTTTAGGAGCTTTATCTCTATTTTTCACGTTTTTGAACTTGTTGACTGGACTATTGGCCCAATCGCGCTACACACGCGGCAACGTGCAGGGCGGTTGGGACAATCTAGTGAGCAAGGGTGGTCGCGCTACTGCCACCCTGCCGCAGGCCCGATTTAGAAAATTGTCCCAATTTGCCTACACACATCACAATTCAGGAGGCAATTTAGGGTTATCCCCACTCTTACATCCTAGATTGTCCCTGCGGCAGGCATGTCAGTAGGCGCTTTATCATATCTACTGGCGGTGAACAGCTGCCAGTGCTCACCCAAATATACGCACTGCATGAAACTCTGCCTCTGTATCTTCTTTACTCATGTGCTCCGAATACCGGTACAAACAAAGACACGGGAATGTTTAGTGCGGCGCAAGGTTCCGTTTACGATCTCCCCATACGATCGGATTACGACAGAGATCCAAATAGACAACACAACGCAGTCGGATCACACCCAAGACTCAGGGCCGTAGCCAGATATTATTTAACATAGGGCAGCGGTAATAACATAGGGTATAAGCAGGATTAACACGTAGGACGTAGGACGTTGAGAGCAGTGAAGCAAAAATATTAGTACAAATTATAAAAGAAATAATGAAAAAAACGCCATAATTATAAGTATTTCAAATGGTCAATCTTTATTTATTAAAAAGAAACTGTTGTGTAATTTCTTTAAAGAATAGAAACAATTGCTGATGCTGCTAAAAACCAAACAAAAAACAGATGCTGTTAGTAACAATGGTTCTTAAATTTATGTTACTAAAATGAAAACATATTCAAATTTAAATAAATATTCAAGACAAATTCAATTATTTTAAATTACAAATTAACAACCCTTTTGATTAATTATTCGAAATTAACATTTAATTATTATATTATTATTTCTTAATGTATAACTCGAGAAAACGGTTTTACAAAGCAGAGTCCAGTCGCCCAACAATCATACTTACAATTTTGTAACTACTTTCCCTTATTCTCTGCATTTTGAGATGCGGATGTCTTTCGAATTAATGCATAAAAGTCGTCCACCTGTGCATCCATAAACATCCCCAAAGCACTGCAGTACCGCAAGAGGCGCAACAAAGTTCTAAAGACATTATTATATTGTATCCTAAGGGCATTGTAAGACTTTTTTGAGAAAGTGTAAGATTTTCCATATAGCAAGTGAAAATACACGTAAGTTATCACTCTGGGAGGAAGGCGTAACTGAATTCTGTTTGACTGAAGTCAAAGAATAAACTATGAAGGAAAGAAAACAGCTACCTGAGTAAGACATATGATTCTGAGAATCGAGAAATCAAAAGCATAGTTCACTCACTCATTAATATCTAACTGCAAAGTTCTAAAATTGCGTTCAAATTTCACAGCGACAATACATGCAAGATCGAATCGAACAAACGGAACTTCGCAGAAGATTGCAGCGACGCAAATGTGTGTCAAAGTGCCGAACACAGATGCAGCTTTCCAGCGAACCGCAAATCCAGTTAATGCTCAACAATATTCAACTCCATTCCTTGGAAATAAGGACTTATTACTGCCTGTTTGATAGAAATCATATTTTGCGCGCATACTCATAAATGGGTCAGCGCACTTCACGCATGGTTGTGTTTTGTGGTAACTAAATCGTTGCGAGCTTTGAACGATTTTCTGTGGTACATTATTTAGTTTTAATGGGCAACTGGATGTATTTACTTCAGTCTATTTTAGTCCTTGGTGACCTGTTTCAACTGAAGTCGATGGAGATTTACTTATTGTTAAGATTTTCTTTATATGTACAATAAATGTAGGAACTACTACGTTCTCATTTTCCTTATAGAGAAAATGCTTCAAACTTCAATACCTTTTTGCGCTATCATTTTAAAATTAAATATTTAAGATTACCTACATAATTAGGTAGGTATATAATCAGTGGTTCCTTTGCAACTACAATCTTCTCTAAATATTTAAATATCTTTTTAATATCAGACTTTAAAAACTATCCTGCTCATTTTCTACAGTACCTACGTTACAAACCACATTGAATGTAATGTTGTTACTTATAACATTCTCTAAATATATAAATATCATGAAATCTTTTTAATAACAGACAATAAAAAAACTATCCTGCTCATCTGCCCCTGCTATAGTACCTTTGTTACAAACCACATTGAATGTTGTTACTTATTACATTGCCACCCACAATGTGTCATGGCTTTTCTCCCTTGCCACACCGCGTGATGGCTCATTCTCATTTTCTGCGACATGGGTTCCGGTCGAATATCATGAAACGCGCCGTTAACGTTTTATATGTCTGTGCCATAATATGACTTTGGCGAAGTGGCTATTTTGAATATATCATACGCGTTGTCGCCTATTTTTTCGCTCAATGAATATTTTCGGTATTCGAGGCTTTTGTGAAGCAGCAGACTGTATGTAATGTCACGAGACGGGTAGCGGCGAATAACATTGTTGGCGTTTTTATACACGAAATCGAAACTTGAAGCAGATAAAAGATTTGATAATTATAATGGTTTGATTTGAGGCCCTACAAAAACTAGGCGGTGCTATACATATGTATATTACTTTAATAATAATCAAATAATATTCTTCATTGACGTACACCTCCCAGGACAAAAAATACAAGTTTTTGTATGACGTGATGGCATTTAATTTATGAATTTATTTTGTTAATATTTATTGTTATTAATAGTAACAGAAATAAACATATTCTTTGAAAAATTTAATTGTGTGTCTTTTACGGTTTGTGAAAAACAATATAGCCCGCTAACAGACAGACTGACAGCGGATACTAATTAGTAGAGTTCCGTAATTATCCTTTAGCTACGGCATCTGAGCTAGAAGGGGCTAGCTCAGTAGCTTAAAGAACACTGTACCAGGTTCGATTCTAAGATTAAACCTTTTTCACAATAATTGATAATGTCAAAAATAACTTACTTATATACTTATTGACATTATCAATTATTGTGAAAAAGGTTTAATCTTAGAATTGAGCCAATAATTTTAATATGTATAAATCTGTAAATTAGTTCGAATGGCTCAGATGTTCCAGCATTGAAATTGGTTAAACTAAGACTAAAATGAATTCAATGAGTATCACTTTTGGGTAGTCGTATAAATCGCGAAGGTTCTACGAACTTTAAAAAGAATAATAAGAAAAAATCTTGTATGAACTTTTGTTTTCTGTTGTTAAGAAGATGTTGTAGTACGAGCTTAAGGGTAGATTAGATTGTTTTTATTTATCTTAATATCGTTATTTTTGACTTTAATTATAACAAGGAGTTTGGTATATTGAATATATCAAACGAGAATTGATTACATTTCAGTGAAATAGACTATTTTCACATCTACAGTTTAACTTGCAATCTTGACAATTAAATACAATAAAAATGTACACCCATTAGAAATCTGACCTCCAAAGTTCGATCAATTTAATTTTTATTATATTCTTATTATATTTTTAACTACTTGTTTAAATTCAAAGAAAATATTACTATTTTATTTTTGTAAAATTTTCTTCGCCAAAGTTGCTTAACTTTTGTATGAGAAGAGAACAAGTTTACCACGAAGCTTTCAAGTTCTACTGGTTTTAGTTCTATAACTTTTCTTCATAATCAAATTTTCCTCAAAGCTGGAACCAATTGAATTTATATCAGACGTTCGTTCGGTCAAACACAGATTGATTTACGCCATATCGAATAAGCCATTTCGTTCGATCGTCAAACGCACAGTACAGACTGTAACAACAAACACACGGACGGACGGACGATGCAATCGCAAACATGCTATCGACGTTTATATATAGACAGAAAGCTTGTGTGTACGGCACTGTTACGGTTTTTTGATGAACTTGATTGAAGCGTTTGATGTTTTGTTTGCATTGCCCACCAAGTAATGACCTTAAAATAAAATTCAACAACGAAAAAAAAATAAAAAGACACGTCTGCCGTTAAAATAATTAAGTACATAAAATGTTAAAAATAAATATTATTTTTCGAACAAATCGGAATGTTAACATATTTTTAATGTAATCGGGGGACTTTAAAGGACATCTTCTCATTACAAAAGAAATAAATCAAATGTTTGTTATACAAAAATCTTACGTCACGTAAGTCCATTGTTTATCGCTTCACATGACATCACCAGCCTATTCATGTCCCCACTGCTTGGGGCACAGGCCTTCCTTGTGGATGGAATAGGAAGATTGGGCCATGACCCACCACGCGAATTTTAAGTTGGCATCTACTTGAACAGAAAGACGGGTACGTCTAACCTCCCAGATGTATTTGGAGTGTACATGACGGCTAACCTCGAACATATATAGTGAATTAATTATTTTTATTTATTACGGAACTTTTAATTATCTTCTGATATTTCGGCATTGTGCAAGCGCCGTGATCACGGAGTAACATCATGGTGCTTGCAACAGTGCCGAAATATCGGAGACTTACTGAAAACATGTTACATGGTGGCAATCCCGTAAATAACATAAATTATTTTAATTATATTTGTTTCTTAGATTTTCACGCACATCACTCATTAAATAAACCTAGTTTTTACGGGTTAATGCACGAAACTTTATTTATTTATTGACGTTTCGTAGCCTTTACAGGCTCCGTCGTCAGAATAAAACTTTTATTATTTTAATTATTAGTGACCCTGAAAGTTTAAAGCAATAATATGGAGGTATGTAGTGAAATTTAATCGTGCAAATCTTAGTTTCGAGTTTTGGGGTAAACCTTCCTACCTACATGTTATTTGTGCAGTGGGCTTGAGTTTGCGTTTGACGCGGGCTTTCAGTGAGTGATCTTCGTAAACATTCACCCAGAATTAGGCGTGACTCAGAAATAGTCTGTTAATTGTTAAACACAATTTGTTACTTTGCTATTTTTGTCCGAAAAACAATGGCGTATCTGGTTTGTGTGGTAACGAAAAAATACCGTTTTACGTAATGGCGACGCGTAATAAATTAGAATGGTGTGCAACCATTTTATGATCAAGGATATTTATATAGAAGTCAATCAATAACTATACAAGGAGGAGAAATCGCTTTATTATATTTTTTTAAACAAGACAGCAATTAATCTGTGGAGTCCAATCATAATGATGGCTGAAGCGGCAGCGAAATTTGCCTCCAGCTAGCGTTGCCAGGCGTCCGGATAAAGCCTACATAGTTAAGCTTTTTGATTGCGTGGTGTCCGCCTTGTCCGGCTTTTGTAAGTCTTTTTACGTTTCGCAAACGAGCGAGCGCCGAGCGTGGCCGAGCGCAAGCGACTTGACTGTCGGTTGCTTTTACATATTCTGTCGTGCCTAATATTATTGAGCCAAAAGTCCTGAATGATGTAGGGTATCCTGCCTTTTTATCTAAATGTCCGGCCAAACTGGCTGGTCTGTTCGGCTATTAGGTTTGGCGAACTGGCAACCTTACCAGCAGCCATCCTCACCTTGCCGTCTCGATCCAAACGCATCCTGTGAACTGTATACACGCATCTCATTTCGTCGTCGGCGTAGCAATGCATTTTCACAATCCTCGGTCGGCGCTGATGGGCAGGACGTACAAGGGCGGATTTAAGTGGGGGGGGGGGGGGGATTTTAGTATCTTCAGTCATGGCTACAGAGCTTCCAGTGACTACTAGCACAGCCGAGCGATCTTTCACCACCTAACGCCCATTAAAATCACATCTTCGCAACAGGATGTCAGAAGAGCGTTTAAATGGATTGGTTTTAATGCATATCCAACAAGTCGTTGCGGCAAAAATGGAAGATAATGAAGTGCTGGATATCTTAGCAGGAAATATAAAAGAAAACTGTCTTTATTAAACTTCAAATTGTTTTAACAATTTCATAAACCTTCCTATACATTCTTGAATTGTGTTTTTTTTTTACCCATACGCCACCAGTGCCCCAGAAAAAAAATCCTGGTTCCGCCCTTAAGAAGACCGACTGTCGTTGGTCGAGCACTCTTTTCAGCCTGAAATCTTACGCGACTCACCAAAACTCCACCAAAAAGTTAACAGTTGTTACATCTAAATCATCTGAAAGGTGGAGGCTACGTATGGGGATACGGACGTTCCATTTCAGAGCAGATAATTCTCTATGGCCTATCTCTCATAAATGTACATTTAAATAACCCCGAACTTCCATCACATACACTTGAAAGATATTTCCCTGACATTAATATATACTGCATGAGAGATACCATAATTTATATTCGGTCTGTCCATCAATACATTGTCGATGGGGTACCAACTTACGTCTCAACCCACAGGGATGAGGAAATATGAAAATAACACTTCAACGAAACATCGATGCCAGAGCATACAGAGCAACAACACTTCAACGAAACATCGATACACACATATCTTTTGACAATATGTTAAAAACACGAACGAGATAATTCAGAGCTCGCCTATTTAGATTATGCTGGCGAAATGTAAACATTGCCAAATTCATAACAGGGGCAAATACTTAACAAATATAAAATTTCATTCAATTATTCATTGATATCATTAGGAATATTTGAGAGTATATCTATACATTGTATAAAATACTTAGGTATTTTATTTCATACTATATACATATATATATAAACATTCTTCGTCTGTTTCTTAGGTTTTCACGCACATCACTCATTAAATAAAACTAGTTTTTACGGGTTAATGCACGAAACTTTATTTATTTATTGACATTATTCTGACGATGCAGACCTGAAAAGGCTGCGAAACGTCAATAAATAAATAAAGTTTCGTGCATTAACCCGTAAAAACTAGTTTTATTTATTCTTCGTCTGTCTTTGAATCTGCTAATTTTTGTAATGGGTTTTGATGGAGTTTTTATCATCAATATATATAAAAAAAAATCTGAATTTTATATAATACAAGAACGAGAGTTAATTCTCTCTAAATCATCAAGTCTGAAGCAAACAAAGGATGGGTCACTTCACTGGTATATTTAAGAAAATTAAATGCTACGATGGTACCCTTCCCTGCATTGCACTTAGTAACTAAGTAGTACTTTATAGTATTTTTTAAGCTGCAAGGCGAAGAGATGGCGCTGCCTTGCAGCTTAAATAAAACTAGAGAGAATTCGACGAGGCCATCAGGGCCACAGTAGCATAATGGTCAGTGCATTCGCCCGGATAGCGAAGGGTGCGAGTTCGAGCCCCGTCTGCTGCCTGGTCCGCGTGGATTTTTTTCTAGTAAACTTTTCTTTATATTTAAAATCTACCAGTTAAATGCTTAAAAAAAATGGGACTACTTACTTATTCTTAATTTTACGATAGGTACTACGGTTACGTACCAGCATGAGCATCGCGATATGATATATAACTCGTTTTTATCACGCTCAGTTGTCTACTATGGAATTTGACAGTTAGACGCGATAAAAAACGTGATATTATATCACGTAGTAGTGCTCATGCTAGAGGGACATGAGTCAGCAATCGCAAAGATTGAAAATTATTTAATTAATTCCTTTTAATTTCATTCCGTCTATTTAATAACAAACACGTGTTATAGTAAGTAATAAGTTTTTTTTATTTTTTTTTATAGCCACGTAGGCAAAAGATTTTACCCCACCTGATGTTAAGTGGTGATAAATTGTATTATTGTGTATTGAAGATTTCTCTCTTCAAGAAAAGCTGTTTTCTTTCAAAATTTAATTCAGATTTGTACTTTTTATAGCTTTAAATTAAATTCCTCAGTGCATCCATTTCGTTGTTTGAAACGTGGAAATGTTGTTGGTCTCTCTATGATGTATTGCGTCATACTTATAAATAGATGCATCGAGTACGCAGACGAACCGGCGTCGAATATATTGGCCCATTGACGACATAGATTATAGGCATAGGATTTGATATCTCATGCGTTGTAATCCGGAACGTATGTGATTTTTCGGAACTTCTACCCCCTTATTAATAAACGAAGAATAAGCTTGTATTAGTTACTCCATAGTTTGTCTCTGTTCATTTAATGACCAATGGCATTTGAGTGCCATGAACAAAACACTGCGTAACTAGTCTTAGCTTCTTTCTCGTTTATTAATAAGGGGGCTAGAGTGTGAGAACACAGCGTATTTAATTTGTATAAAAATACCAATTACTTCATGTTGGGTGAACAAAATATAATCTCCGAAAACAATATGAGGAGTTGGCGAACAAAAGGGTATACTTAATTACATAAAATTAAATTTTACAGGTGCTGTATAAAATTGAATGACATACCTCCAGTGAACTTTTGGCATGGTTTTTAATTTAGAAAGGACATTGGGCAAAAATGTATAAACGCTGCCCCACGTCCGCCACGGCTTCAACTACATTTGTTTGAAAGATATTATAGTCAAGATCATCTGTGCTAAAGCGCATCAAATTCCATCCCGGGGGTCTTTAGTTATTTTAAGTTAAATATGTACAAGTACTATAACGAACGAATATTAATGAAATAAGGGAATTAATTTAGTTAGTTTGTTCGACCCTACATAGGGTGCCCAGGAATTATGGGAGTACTTTACAAGGTGCAAGGGTGCCTCCTTATGTTATTCTGCCGCGTTAGAGTAAATCCAAAAATCCCCGCATGGGTTGGGTTTTTTTTAAACATTCTGTTCGGTATAGTAAATTGTCTTCTATGTAAAACGGAGCGACCACAGATTACGCAAAATTGTCCACGCTTCGAAGAAAACATGATTCCAGTTCATCCATACTGAATGACAAAACCGATAATCGTGTTCCAATATCCAAAGCGTCTTAGATAAAAATCAATCAAGTGACAGCGCACAATCACAACGAAGTAAGACGAGTCGACTATTTGCAACTGCAAGTCCTTCAGCATCCGTGTTTTGAAATTGTCTATTGACGACTACCAGGATATTTTTTACGGTGTCATCATATCTTTTGACTCCCAGGATTTTTGGCGGAGCTGGGTGTGTTTTGCCCATTGTCCTTTAGTAATTATACACTGTTTTAGGCGGTTTTGATTGAAAATTATTTGAGATTCAAATTCAACGGGCCCGAAACATCCGAACTGTAAAAAAAGTAGATTGACCAGATGCGTAATTTTACCGTTTTGTTCGCCAGCTCCTCATATGAAATATAAGAGGCATTTTCAGAAATGGCCGTACAATATTTATTCCCAAAATATATTTTATTATAACACTTTGCGCGACGAAATTAGCATCTGGTGCGTTTTAATTCTTTCTTTAGCTCCCAGTCCATTATAGGAGACTTACATAAAATTATTAGATGAATAAAGTTATAACAGCCGTTCTAACTGCCGCCATTTCAGGGGTTTACGAGGTACTGTTGCTGTTTGTGGACTGAAAAACGGACGAAATATTGTATCCACGTAATGCTTTTACACTGGATTAATTTTGCACAATTGCTCTTTTTGTTAAAAGCAATAGCTAAAAAAATATGCTACATTTTTAAATCTAATTGAAGCCAACTTATTAATGACTTTAATAAAACATTCTTAAACGAGAAATTAAAGAGCGTATTATTGTTTTTAGGGTTCCGTAGTATCCTGACAAGGAACCCGTATGGTTTCGTCATGTCCGCCTGTTTGTCCGTCCCCGGTTTTGCTTGGAGACTGTTAGCACTAGAGAGCTGTAATTTTGTTGAGATATATATATCAATCGTGCCGACAAAATGGTAGAATAAAATTATGTTTTTTTTAAGGTAACTCCCAACCCTTATAGTTTCGTCATGTCCGCCTATTTGTCCGTTCCCGGTTTTGCTTGGGATTGTTAGCACTAGAGAGCTGTAATTTTGTGGAGATATGTTTATCAATCGTGCCGACAAAATGGTAGAATAAAATTATGAATTTTTTTTAGGGTAGCTCCCCTACATGTAGCCTGGAGATGATCTTATTTTTTCATCCTATACCTCATTGTGTAGGATATCGTTGAATAGTTCCTTTAAAATTACTTAGGGGGTCAGTGCTAATTTTTGTTCATGAAGAACGTCCGAACGAAAGAAAAAATCTTGATTTTCATGAACTTTTAAGACAAATTATACCGATTAAAATAGATTTGTTAGTTTAAGAGTAATAGTCGTTCAACTTATGTATTAGAAATTTACTGACCTAATAAAAAATCCTTAGAAGAAAACATTAAAAGTGATTTAGACGAAGTAGTTCTTAAAATAAAAACTCTTTCCAAATATATTGTGGTGACGACGAGTAACTGCGGAACCCTACACTGCGCGTGGCACGACACGCACTTGCCCGGTTTTTTTCTACTCATTTCAGATTTCATTGTTCACGAGAACGATGTATATTTAATGTACAATTTATTAATTAAACAAGCTCATTGTGAGCCTTTTTCAGTTTTATTGAATGAACAATGTATACGGAAATTAAAGAAACAGTAATTAACGGGTTGAATATATAGAGAAAAATGCTGGCAATTAAGAAAAATATTAATAATATTCAAAATGGGGGTAATTTTGTGGTGATATTATCCCCTACAAATTTACGATATTAACCCTTATAAATTTTATACTGCTGACCATAATAGGCTATTAAAGAATTATCGAATTGAAAAATAAAGTAGCACTTGTTGGCATCTGTATTAAATATGAATATCACAAGCGATTTTACTATTCAGAGAGAACAAATAGTTAATAAGTTTTCTTAAAAATATAGAAAAAAAGTTTTTTTTGTTCTATTGTCACGTGACCGAAAACGCTTGGGATTGGTGAAGACTAATTTGGATTTTCTTCTTGTAAAAAAAATGTTTAGATCCATTAAAGACAATTTTATATTTTTATTTGTGATGCCGGCTAACATGAGCTTTTTGCTCTATAAGTTTTGTAGG
Source organism: Chilo suppressalis (assembly GCA_902850365.2). Taxonomy (NCBI): domain Eukaryota; kingdom Metazoa; phylum Arthropoda; class Insecta; order Lepidoptera; family Crambidae; genus Chilo; species Chilo suppressalis. The sequence continues at coordinate 5,106,952 of OU963903.1, forward strand.
CCTCAAAACACATTTATCAACCAAACTGTGCTTTCTACATAGTTTATAACTAATATCAGCAGCGGCTTTTGCATAATCGTCTTCATGATCGTTACAAAACCAAACAACCGTAATGTCAATAAGTCATGGTTAGTTAACATAGAAAAAACATTGTATCTATTTAATGGATTCAACTGCAAAATTTTTAGCATCGGGCTTGCCTGAGTTGAGATTTTGTACTAAAATCCAGTGAAATCGAAAGAACCATTCCCAGAAACATGCAAAAGGAAAAAATATAATTTTTTAATCCCCGTTTCACCCCTTTAGGGGGTGAGTTTTGGAAAATCCTTTCTTAGCGCACGCCAACATCATAGTAGTTATACGTGTGTCCAATTTCAGCGCAATCCGTTCAGTTGAGGAGCTCGATGGCGCGGGTGGTTAGCGCGTTCGGCTGCGATCGTTGAAGTTAAGCAACTTTCGCAGTGGTCGGTCATTGGATGGGTGACCAAAAATCTTCTATCTCAAGTTCCTCCATGCTTCAGAAGGCACGTTAAGCCGTCGATCCCGGCTGCATCAGCAGTCGTTAGCACCCGCCAATCAGCACTGAGCCCGCGTGGTGGGTCATGGCCCAATCGCCCTATTCCATCCAAAGGGAAGGCCTGTGCCCCAGCAGTGGAGACATTAATAGATTGATGAGGCTGAGGCTGAGGTTTATAGATCAGTCAGTAACAATTGCCTTTTATATACACAGAAGAGTTGAAGAACGAGCTCAGTGGAGTGCCATGGGAGAGGCCTATTTCCGGCAGTGGATGCGGGCTGATGATGATGATACACAGAAAAATATCACATTGTCAGTGTGACCATTTTGTATACTGTGGTGTGACACAGAAAATAATCAGCAATCATGGGATGAGACCTAATCGTCAACAAATTCACATAATTAAACAAAGGCCTTTCGGTAGACTAGTGCTAACATAAAATTAATCTTTCCAGAATATTAATGGTGGATTAATTCTATCGCGACATTATTCCATTCATAAATCACCGGCTGCATCCCTAGCGAGAATACAATCCTGCTAGGGTTGTCACACACAGAAGTGAGAAAACTAAATAACTATAGTATGTTTTAATAATGTAATAAAATGGTCTCATGATAATAGAATCATTCTGAATTTAGAAAAAACAAAATGTATGCTCCTACAGTCTCCGTATTTAAAAAAGGCCACGAATATTAATATAATAGGACATTCTTATGATTGTATGCATAGAAAAAATAAGGACTGTCTTGATTGTCAAGTAATCGAATTTGTAAGTAGCTATAGATACCTAGGACTGACAATAGAATGTAAATTTAGTTGGAAATTGCATATTGAAATAGTCTGCAACAAGTTAAGATCAATACTAAGCAAGTTCATAAACCTTAGCTATGTACTTGACAGGCCTACGTTATGTATGCTTTACTATGCGCTAGCGGACGCTGTGCTTAGTTATGGTTTAGCGGCTTACGGGCGCACGTTTCATTCGTATATTGATGAAGTACATTGTTTGCAAGTAAGATTTTTAAAACTACTAGTATCTAAACATGTTAAACATAACTTGAACAAGTGTTATGACAAGCTGTTTGTTAAGTGTAAAATTTTGCCAATTCATGAAAAAATTAAGTACCTTTTAGCGGTGGATCAATTAAATTCGGAATTTAGTTTGTTGAAACCAAAAATTATAAATCGTAACCTAAGAATTGCAGTTCGTAAACAATTTGACGAACCGGGTGCACAAAATTATTATGGAAGGAGAACCCGGGAGTATTTAGTTCCACGAATATTCAATAGCTTGGATATGGCGGACTGTACTAGCGTATTAGGTTTCAAAAGTAAAGTAAAACAAATCCTGTTAGAAAAATTTGATAAGCAAATCACAACTGTTTAATAACATACATTTTGAATGTAGCATGTACTCTATCACTCTTGTTACTTTAAAAAAAAATGTAATTCATTTATTTTATTATAAGAAGTTATTTTCAACATTACTTGTGGCATTGGTATGTTAGGATAGGAGTATATGTAATAAATGTCCAAACTAAATTAGATAAAAATATAGGCATTGTTTTTGTAGAAATATTTAAATTGATTTATGATTAAAAATGAGTGCATTTTGCGCCAATAAACTGTTAATCAGTTTGGCGAAATTATAAAGTGTAGTTAATAGTATTATAGTATAGTTGATAAATAAATAAAAAAAAAAAAATGTCTTATTTACTTTGAGCATAATGTTTTAAGTAAACAAAAGGTCAACTAGTGGCAGTTTGAAAAATATAGTATCAATAATTAGCATGTGTATTTAAGATGAATATTGGGAGCGATATCACTATTCTGACAAAAAAAGTAATTGATAATAGTGACCGAAAACGCCTAGGATTGGCGGAGCCTAAAATAAAGTCACCTGCTTATAAACATGCTGTCGAAGTGGCATTTCGTACTGTTTGTCGGTTTAATGTGAGCAGTGTGACGTCACCTACCTGTAAGATTTGTTAGATTTGCGGTAACGTTTCACCGCGACATATTTGAAAACATAATTTTTAATGCTGTTTTATTTTACTGATTAATGCAACAGAATTATAATAATATCCTTTTTATGTATTTTTAAAAGCTTGTCAAATAGCCTAATGACGGCCGGTTGAAGCAATAAAAATATCATAGGAACTTCAACTATGGAAATTAAAGGAATGCAAATCGGAGAGTTCGAGAATCTGAATTAAGAGAAGGGTTGCTGGCCACAAGAACTCCTAACAAGATATTTCACTATATTAAAAACTAGAAGCTTCCTGCGGTTTCACCAGCATTTCAGGAAAAAGTATATAACTTTACCCACTGTTAGTGGGTCACCATTAAAATATATACATCCATCTACAGTTTTTATAGAACTTTTAAAGGGCAACAATTCCGTCATACTTGATTTTTGTTACTTTGACCGTTTACGGAGCGCGCGCTACAAAAGCTCCCCTTTTTTGTAACATTTATCATTGGTGCTCCGCTAATATTAGGGGTAATGTTAAATATGGCGCTATGTTAAATATAGCCTATCCAACACAAAATATATTTTCAAATCGGACCAGTAGTTTCTGAGATTAGCCCGTTCAACCAAACTCTTTAGAATTATAATGTTAAATATGTATCCGACAGAGAACCAGAGTCACCGACATAGCCCACCGAATTAGCCAACTGAAGTGGCAGTGCGCTGGTCACATTAGCCGCCGAACTGACGGCCGATGGAGCCGTAAAGTTCTTGAGTGGAGACCGCAACTCGGTAAACGTAGTGTGGGACGCCCTGAGACAAGATGGGATGCGTGAGCTGGATGAGAGTGGCAGAAAATCGGGAGCAGTGGCGTGCATTAGGGGAGACTTATGTCCAGCAGTGGACAAACATGGGTCGATGATGATGTAAGAAATGGTCGAACTTCACTCGGCGAAATGATACTCGGTGAAAAGAGATTTACTATCGGACACGGAGTAAACAACAGGTGGAATGAGTAGAACAAAAGTAGCGGACTTCATCCGAGACCCCGAACTCAGCACTAAGCCTGAACGGTTGTACAGCACCTGGATTTCCACCTCCAAATGGATACGGTATACGCCCTACCTAATAGGCTAGTTTACTCATGTCGAATTGTATCAAATAAATGTTTATTTCTTAAAGTATTTAGTCTAAGGAACCTTAATATATCGATTTCACTTCATAAAAGCAGAAGATTGCTGTAGAAATTTAATTTTAAAAAATATTTCTTAGTCTATATTTTTTAAACACTAAAAACGCTGTTCGCCACATCCGCCATGATTTTGACGTCTCTTGTGGTAAACAACTAAATGTCATTCGCGTGTTACTGTAGGTGGATTCTTTCGTCTGACTAAATTTATCTTAAAACACTTTTAACTTTAGGAAAGAAAAAAACAGTAAACTTAGTTTTTTTTGACAAAACTAATTATGGATGCCGGCTTTGTGAAAGCAGAAAGCACAAATCTGCCAAGAATTGACGCATTGATGGTTGGTGAATTTGTTGCACTAAGCAGCAGCATGCAGAGAAACGACAAGGCATCTATGTAAGTACAGTGCATTTAGTATTGCAATGTAGTAATAAACATAAAACTGATACAACATATGAATAAGTGTAATAAAGTTGCGTAGGTTAATTTCTTTCGGCACTTTAATCCACAACTTTCCTGGAGTCTTCAAGGATGTGTTTTTATAATCTCGTACAATACAGTAATGATAATTACTTTATTTTTCGCGGTATTTATTAGAAATCATGTTTTTTTTTATTATAAACTCAGTTAAAAGTAATTTTCTACGTGTTTACGAGTTTTTGTTTACTACAGTTCACGTCATAGCATAGATAATCTATAGACTAAAATGGCCGACAGCGTTTTGGTATGTCCATGAAAAGTCTATTTTAAAATTAAAGATTTGTAGCTTTCTAGGTTTAAAAAAAATACAATATATTTTTTTTCGGTCTAATAGAACATTTATTAACCATTTAAAACCTTTTTCCAAAAAGGGTCAACTAGCCTATTGTTTAACTATACGATGACATGATTGAGTACTTATGAATCTTATGAAGTGAAACCATAGCGTATTGCGAATAGCGCCATCTAGTGCTCAAAATTAAAAATAAGATTTTCTCAAGTAAATATTGTGTATAGTTTCTTATTCACTGTGTGATTTTATAAATATGATGTGTTACAAGTAAAGATTTTCTTCTTATCTCTCGCATTAATCAAATGTAACAACTAAAAGTTATTTTGAATCAATTGTGAACTTTATATAAATTAATAAATACCGGATACTACAAGCTACTTATACTACATTCTTTAATTTGCCCAAAATCTAATTGACTATTAACTAAACAACGTCATTTAATTTATTGAGAGCAATAACCATAAGTGTCAACCCTTAGCTCCGCTCAAGGGCTACCAAGCCCTCTCGAGTTGTTTGCAAAGCAATCACTGCTGAGTAATGTTGATCGATTGTTTCGAGTCTCGCCCTTTAACATTGTTTGTCTCTGATGTTACATTTTTTATTAGCTTTAAATGTTGATCAACGTGTTCATACCCTCGTTCACACCAATAAACAAGTCATATACTATGTTTTTATTTATTTAAGCATTTAACTGCTACATGTTTAAATCTAAAGAAAAGTTTTACTAGAAAAAAATCCACGCGGACCAGGCAGCAAACTTTTCTTTAGATTTAAACATCTAGCAGTTAAATGCTTAAAAAAAACAAAACTATAATTGCTATTTCTTCTTTCAAATGTTTAATACTTGAAAAAGTATTCATTTGACATTGTTGGTTACCTACAATGCGAAGAGATGGCACTGCCTTGCAGCTTAAGGCTAGGAAAATTTCGATGCGGCCATTAGGGCCGTGGTAGCATAATTGGTCAGTGCATTCGCCCAGATTGCGAAGGGTGCGGGTTCGAGTCCCGTCCGCTGCCTGGTCCGCGTGGATTTTTTTCTAGTAAAACTTTTCTTAAGTCATATACTAGTTTTACACAAATCTTATAGAATCCTAGTTGCGACATTTTTTCGTTTACACTGCATAAAAAACGAGTATATTTACAAGTGCAAATCACTATTTACTTCACATATTTTGTGTATCCAACAAGATTGATGCAAGTATTGTATACTACTTGTATGAAAGTGTGAACAAAAAATTAAGACATTGTATAATATTTGTTATGTACATGTATTATTTAGGTGTAAACGAGGGGTTAGGTTGTATGCAGCTCTCTTTTGATCCGAGAATTAGGTACTTGCTAACGTACTAGGCACATACCTACTAACTACAGAATATAATAATAATTGTATATTTGGTCAGTATTTGTGTCCAATTGTTAAAAAAAACTTTTCTCGAAAAACGAATAGACAACTTACATGTTTTTTAAACTTCAATAAAAACTTTTTTAATAGCGTCGGAAGCAAAGAAATAGAGCGCCTCATTTTTTCATAATTATTTTAAGAATATTATTCAGTTAAGATTACCATTCTCCATATCTAGTATAATAAAAGTTTGTTTGTTAGTAATTTTAACCAATGAGCTGAAATCGAATGACATTTGGCAGACAACCAAAACCGCATTGTTGACATGTCGTATCAAGTGTAATGTTGCAAACCCTTTTTTTACCCTTGGTTATTCTTACTGTGAAAATACATCTGAAAAAGTTAACAAAGTTTTATAGAAGATAAAAGAAGTTGTGTTCACTCAACGGATTTTACAAACTGTTTTAAAAGCGAAAATTTTGTTATATTTTGCTAAGAGGGGAGGCGGGCAATATTTTTTCCCATACAAACGTTCTCGACTGATTCCTCCTTGATTATTTTCACTGAAGATTTGATTTTCATACATTTTCATACAAAAAATAATAATAATGTTACTCATTCTATAATGCGATTCAACTAAGAATAGGACCGACTGGGCGCCATATTGTGATGTCATAGCTGTGAATTCAAACCATATAGGTAGAGTGAGCAAAAAAAGTTTTTATTTAATAAAACTTATTTACTAAGCATCAGATTTTTTAATAACATTTATTTACTAAGATTGAGAAAACAAAAAACCGATTTTTAATAATATTTATTTATTAAGACTGTGAGAAAAAACATTAATCAGAATCTAGCTCTTCTATTCCGCTCATCTCTGCATTACTGCCGGAGTAGTTATGAATAATCATACACTATCACTAGGTCACATACGAACATGCATCCAAGTAAACGAAAGTTTGAAATCGAGAAAAACAAAAATAACTGTCCAAAAAAAGGGTGGACCACCCTTAACATTTAGGGGGATGAAAAATAGATGTTGTCCGATTCTCAGACCTACTGAATAGGCATATAACATTTCACGAAAATCGGTCGAGCCGTTACGCGTTTCGCGTTTGCGTGGAATTTTTCCTAGTAAAAATTTCTTTACATTTAAACATCTAGCAGTTACATGCTTATAAATTATATTTTTGACGTGACAACGTCTTAAATTAGGTTGCGGCTGGGAGTCACTTATGAAAAAGTGTAACGCTCGGTAACGTTACGATGAGTCTCTCGTGTTAAGTTTAAGTTTACATGTACAATGTTTTAGTAAACAAAATATATTTCTATAGTTAAAATTTGTGCAATTCTTATTTTCATTCAATTCCTTGTTCCTATTGTGCAATTTAATTATATTCATATCAATAAATATTCTACCGAGAAAAAGACGTTGTCACGTAAAATCTTCGCCCGTAAAACCGACTTTACAGGCAACCATTTTTTTTTTAAAAATAACAAATACCTATAAGTTTAATATTGTCACGTTAGCCTTGCTTTCGTACACAAATTAAATATCATAATGTATTTTTATAGACATATAAAAGCAACATTGATTAAATTTTTTGTGTTGAGGAATGCGACACGATTAATATGACGCGTAATTTGTCTAGCTCTAGGTGAAAAGTGTTTTGTTTAGTGCGTTGAAACAGACTCGTTAAAATAACAACTGTTCATCATATCATATCATGACAGCAGCTTTTATCACTTCGAGGCGTTTATGAAATTTTATCATCCGGTGTTGTGAATTAATACCTCTATAAGCGTTCTTCCAGCTTTATTAAGTATTAAAATTTTGACACTGAGTAATTGCTTTTCATTATACTTATCTCTAATTTTGTATTAAACTACTTGACCGTCACTGAAAGCTTTATATTGAGATAGCACTTCCGTTTCCCGTCGAATTACCATCAGTTTCCGTACTTTTATTCACCTTGTATCCAGTCCAGTGGCGACACCTGGCAGAAGCGCGGCCATTTTTGTTTTCCTATGTTTTGACAGCGCCATATTAACTCATTGGCGTTCTGACTCCCGTCGAAGCAACACGTCCTCAATCTGAGCGATCGTTGTGAGATTTTAAAGGTTTTATTATTATTAAGTGATAAAACTGTAAGTAAAACTATTTTATTTTAACGGTTTTTGCCGTTCGTGTTATTCCAAATAGGTACTTTACGTGTTAAAAGTGAAGGAACCGTAAGTAAAACTATTATTCCTTTTGATAGTTTTTGCAGCCCTTGTGATAAGGGATATTTAAAACAAATATGTTAAATTGTGCAATACGCTTGTTTGAAAAAGCAATAATAAGCCGTGAGTAAAACTTGACGGCAATTCAAGGTGCGTTTTGTTTAAAAAATTAAAGTACCTACATTAAAGTAAATTTTGCAATACTTTACGTCTGTCTTGGTCGTTTATCATAAAAACTATTTTAAGAGTGTTTTCTCTTGGTACTCAATTAATGTTTCCGTATAAGTAAATGTGAAAGTAAATTGGTAAATGTATTACAAAATACTTAATTAAATTGTTTTACAGTTTAGAGTGAATGAATATCGGTCAATATTGACGTTTCAGCCGCCGACTGACTGGCATTATTGACAAAAACAGCAAGATGTGTCATTATTGTTCTTCGAACAGCTGCAGTAATAATTGGTAGAATTTGTCGTCTTCTGGTATAACGAAAGCGGCATCGCTGCCTCAAGAAAAATGAGCGAGCTTGATATTCCAGCCCTTTTATTAAAAGATTGTTCGAGGGGTAAGTGAACTATGTACAATCTTAATAAGGTATTTCTAATGTCGATATGCCGTTTTCTGAACATGGCCAGCTATCAATATCTAAAGGCTTATGAATAAAAAGTTCTAACATTTTTACTGACCAATACACGTAATAAAAATTCTCATATGAGTCGTGTGACTAAACTAGGATAAAGGAACGCTCTGTTCGAAAGACATTCAACGTTTATTTTAAATGATATGCTGATGTAAATTAAAAATTATAATCATAGTCCAGGCTTTATCAACCTGGAAACAAACAACGAGGTAAAGAAGTATGATGATAATTTATGATATATCACGTTCCTGACATTAATTTTCTTTCAGCAATTGCATATTTCTAAAATAAAAATGAATCATTGCGGGAAGGCACCTGCTCAGTTAATTTTAATAACGAAAGTGATAAGATAACAGAATCGTTTCTTAGGTCTTTTACAGCTAGCACAAAGCTAAAAAGTAAAAACTAAAGCACTGCTTAAGAAGTTAGTGATCTCTGTGATGAAGCACCACTTAATAAGATACCATCTATGAGGTTGTTTTTCTCGTATTAAGTAAGTATTTGTCATGGATTTAAGTGATTGACATTTCATCAACCTAATGAGCAACTCGCGCAGAGGCAAGTGATATTCATAAGCTTCATCTCATGAAGCCCAAGGCGTGTCAGGACATGCCCTCCCATGGCGTACCTACACATATGAGTACCGGTGGCAAATCACCCTCACGGGGTGCATATTATATATAATTTGTTTCCACTACGTGGAATCTTATTAAATGCCTCTAATGCCTTGCCTACATATACGAGTACCGGTGGCAAATCACCCTCGCGGGGTGAATATTATGTACAATTAGTTTCCACTACGTGGAACCTTATGAAATGCCTCTAATGCCTTGCCTACATATACGAGTACCGGTAGCAAATCACCCTCGCGGGGTGCATATTATATACAATTTGTTTCCACTACGTGAAACCTTATGAAATACCTCTAATGCCTTGCTTACATATACGAACCAAAACTCTGATGACCGCCCCTCGCGGGGGCATATTATGTATAATTTGCTTCCTCCGTATGGAACTCATTATGAATAAGGACTTGCCTTCCATGGCTTGCCTACACATACAAGTATCAGTAACAAAACATCGTTGATAGAGAAATATCCTCATCAATCTTATAATCGCCCTTGTGGGGTCATATCACACATAATATATTATTTCCATTACATGAATATCAATATATGTTCTCCTTAGAACATGTTGGCTTATGGAGTTCGTACTATTATGGAAGCACCGGTAACATACGACACTCAAGTAGAGCAAATTATGCATAATTTAACATGTAGTCTATTCGTGATTCATAATTTATTTTTGTGACCATGGGGTCTGTAAAAGTGTAAACGATTCGAAACATTAAAAATAAGTAAATTGAAAATATAATAAATGTCGCTTGACATAATTCATTACTTCCATCGCGTGGAAATCCATACATCAACGCAACGCAACATACCCGCTCATGGCTTGCGTACACACATAAGTATCGGCTATAAACTACCCTCTTAATAGACTATAAAGATCGAACATCGAATGTTGACGTACCCCGTTGGGAAGTGCAATGTACGTGGTTTTTAAGGTGTCGCATACTCTGAGGTCTTGGGTTCACCCCGGTGGGGCAAATCATTGTATGATAAAAACGAGTATCTGTGCCTAAGTTTTGGTTGTTAACAAATATGAATTCAAAATCATACTAATCTATGCATCATCATTATGCATTTCTAGGCGTTAGCCCATAACACAAGCCTTTCAATGCCCATTATAAGGCTAGGCTAATTGGTGTGAAGGGTTGACTCGATCACCACGGTTGTTCTACCGTAATATATAATACATTTCAAAAGAAAAAGGAATATCGAAACAATTAATGTTTGAAAAAATTTAGTGCAGGTAAGTTGATAAATTGGGAGCTCCATAAATAATTCTTAAATAAATTTAATGGTATCGCATGCCATTCAGAAGCTTGTTTATCTAAATCCAATATATATCAAACTCCAATCTCAAGTGCAGTACACTATAAATATGTAAAGAATTCTAAGTTTTCTGCAATTTAAGGACTATCTGCCAGATAAATAGATGATAACATATTTTCTCTTGAAAATAACAAAAGTAAACCATGGGTTGCTCACTCTTTTGATCGCGTAATGAGAGAAACTTGCAATATTAGAAATGTCGTGTAAGTGGTGTCTGAGGTGGCCAACATGATCACTTTGATATATAAGTGGTGCTATGTACTGAAGAAAGATTGCACGATCTACCTAATTTTTGAAAGGTTTTGAAGATCATTGTATGCAATTATCCACTTTATGTTATTTTAGTAAAAATTACTGAAAACTGTTCTTAATATTAAACTTACGCTTTCTAACCTTGCCACGACTGTCTGGAATAAATATACTTCAAACCCTACGCATAGTACATGCACACCTCATGTAAGCTGTGTAAATCTTATAAATAACTAAATCTTTATTTAGTATTAAGTAACACATATAAATGACTGAGATCTAAGAACTGAAAAACAAAAGGAAAAATTACAATCAATTATAGATTCCAGGATGGCAAATGAATTTCATAAAATCTGGTCTGAACTTCGTAATAGCATAATTTATCACGGCAACCCAGCAACAATATAAAAACTATACCTGAGAATTTCGTTGTAAAAACGTAAACTTCAGAAGTTGATCGGTTTCAACATTTTTGTCATTCCGTGGGGTTGTATCAACCACTCCCTACTTCTAACAATAATTATGAATTCACTGCAATCGACCTTGCAATCACTTCTCGCCAATCTAATATGAAAGCTTGGAAAGTATAGTTGAAGAACACGGCTTTACCACTTAACTTCAATCTTCACTCCAATCAAATAGATATGCTAGCACTACGCTTTTCAACATATTCTACAAAGAGCGACAGCTCTGTCTTAAACAGCTATGAGATGGCTCGGAAACGCTGGCTTGCGTGGTTACATTGGTCTAGGAACAAGAATGTTTATCGGAATAATCCCGCAAGTTGTGGACTTGGCTCTGAACTAACACGATTTTTGAGAGACTTATTTTTAACAGTAGTTTTTACATGATATACCAATGGATGATAAGTCTAATTACCTAAGCTCACCTGTCTTGGCAAACACATATATATTGAAGTCGATTGTTTTTAAAGAATCAGTCCGTAACCTACTATTCTGTGTCTATAAGTTAACTTATTTCCTTTTCTTCAATAATGTACTCGTTACATCATAATGATCTGTTTCAAATACTTCGTCATATATGTTGTTCTGAACGTCATACAGTAATTATGCTGCGTATTATTTGGTTCATTGTATTTGTTTCATTGCTGCATTGTATTTGTACCGACGAAGATTAGTTTAGCCTTGTTTTGGTTCAAAACAGGTGAAAGTAGTTAAAGACAATCCGATTGGTGACTTGTACCGAATAATGGTAATCGTAAGTGGGACCCTGATTTTTGGTACTTAAGTAAAAAGTACAGTCTTGTAAAATGTAAGACTCAGTATCGAACAACTTTACATCTTTTTCTCGCGTTCGTACGCCTTATTTGTGATATACAAAGATACAAATGAATGCTACACAAGGAAGCGTCCGGTCATTAACAAAGCAAATATATGTAGAAGTATATATAATACATATGTTAAAGCAGCTTCGTAAGCTTGAAGAAATTAAAGGCGTGATTCAAATAATATTATTTGATTCACTTTTAAGCTTACTCGTTTCTTTATACAGTTTCATATAATCTGATAAATGATAATATTTAAATTTATCATAAATTGTCACATTGGCGTATATATCTATGTACGTGGCGATCACCAGGCGATAACAAACAGGTCTCAATATAAAGCTTTCAGTGACGGTCAAGTAGTTTAATAGCAGCATTTTACCTGAAATAAAATGCATATTAAAATACTTACCTCACTGAAAGCTTTCACTTTAAATTCTGCCTGGTGAAATAATTGAGCCAATGAGTTAATATGGCGCTGTCAAAACATAGGAAAACAAAAATGGCCGCGCTTCTGCCAGGTGTCGCCACTGGACTGGATACAAGGTGAATAAAAGTACGGAAACTGATGGTAATTCGACGGGAAACGGAAGTGCTATCTCAATATAAAGCTTTCAGTGAGGTAAGTATTTTAATATGCATTTTATTTCAGGTAAAATGCTGCTATTATTTGTGAAAATTTAAATCGAAATTTTCCTAGCCTTAAGCTAAGGCAAATGTTTAATACTTGAAAAAGTATTCATTTGACTTAAGGCCAGGCAAATTTCGACGCGGCCATGAGGGCCGTGGTAGCATAATTGGTCAGTGCATTCACCCGGATTGCGATGGGTGCGGGTTCGAGTCCAGTCCGCTGCCTGGTCCGCGTGGATTTTTTTCTAGTAAATCTTTTCTTTAGATGAAAAATAATTGTTTATTTTTCTTGTAACACACCGAAGTAAGTACGAACCGAAATTGCCGTTTTTATTTATTTAGCACATGAACAACAGAATACAATCATTGATAACAAATATATTTATAAATAACGTATAACAAAAAGGGCCATAATGTTTCGTTGAAACTCCAATGAAAGAATTAAATTGAATTAACAATCGGGACAAAAATTTTAACCTTGACTGATACATTTTTGTCTTATTGTAATGCTTTATGCCGCCATTACAATTGGTCGTTAGCTCGAATTCGGGCACCTGAAGCAATATTACTTTGGAATAGGGGCTGGAAGACGGTGTCGGGTAGGAAAAAGAAATCAACCCGAATACGGCCATACACGAATCCGTTCATTTACACTTAGGCCCTTATTATAGGAAGAATTTCAGTGATTGATCTAGTCCTGAGCATAGTTAGAAAGGGATGTCGCTATATATAGCACATAGCGACATCCCTTTCTAACTGTACTCAAGTAAATATCAACACGTAGTTGCCATTCTGTAATACGGACCTTAGTCGTTTACCCGAATTAGAGTAATCGAGTAATTATTGTTATATTCAGGTGCTAAAGTAAAACATTTGAAACTGATCGACCGAAGGAAACACTAAATCAAAGACTCGTTTCCTTAATGTAAGCACACAACAACTCGAAGTGGCGTCCATACTGAGATGTGCTGAAAAACATTTTCGCTTCCGACAGTGAAACGATTTGTTTTCGGTATCGTTGAAAATATAGAATTAACACGTCCCATAATTCGGAATTAACTGCCGGAATTGACTAGATAAAATTAGATCGATAAAGTATTTATAAAAGTTTATTTTTAACCGTGAACCGTGTCAGTGATACGGATTTGTAGCTTCTAATAACCTAACGTATGTACGAGTATATAAACGGCGTCCCACGGGTCTGTTACACGGAGAGTAAGTATATTAAATATTGAAGATAGGATATTTTAATGAAAGAAGACATCATTTTATTTTTAATTTAACTAGAACTGCATTTACAGATTTTTTTAAATTGTTTGCTACAGGGAAAGGAATCAAAGTTGTGTGAAGAAAGAAACACATGACGTGTTTTATGATAACCATCGAAAAGGTTAATCATAAAGACAATTTTCTCCTAAATATAAACCTAATATAAAACATATCATGATTTAACCCTTTCGACTATTATCATAAAGTACATGCGTTTTGTTTCACATTTCACGAGTTTTATTTCCGGTTTTGGCAGGCATTTTTTTGTATATGTGGACACTATTTTTATGTAATAGGAAACATTTTTTTTGCTATAAGTTTCTGTTTACACTTTAATTACTTTAGATATTTTATTGGGTTTTTATGCCTTTAATAAACAATAATCATTATTGTTATAAGTAACTCGAAACTTTTTTCAGTGTATTGACTCAATTTACATCCGTTCAGCTAAATTTAGAAAATTATCATAATAAATATATAAATAAAATTAAGCGTTGTCACTGAAATAACCCAATGAGCGTTTCAATCGAAATCAAAGTGCTTTAAATAGCCGTCCGCAAGCATTAACGCCAAATGATATTTTATCATCAGAAATATCGGAAGGCAATAAATTTTGCAACGGTTACAAACGTCTGTTTAGATAAATGTCTTAATGGTCCAGATAACATTTAAAATACATTTTGATTTGGGCCAGTCAATGGTTATGGAGTTGTGATAATAGACACTCAAGAAAAAATGTTTTCATAATGTTGATATATTTTTCCGTGTTTAGGGTTCCGTTCTTCAATCGGTGAAAACGGAACTCTTCTAGGATCACTCACTTGTGTGTCCGTCTATCTGACTGTCACAGTCGATTTACTCGGAATCTACTGAACCGATTAAGTTGAAATTTGGTACAATGTTAGTCTGTGGACCCAAACACGAATAAATTAAGTAAATAAATAATTCCGAATTTGAGTAATAACTTTAAGGGAGGGAATCAGAAAATTTTAATTTTGATAACTTTATAATCAAATGTGAAGGTTTTAATTTTTTTTTACAAATATAACATGAATAGTTAAATACATATTTTGCTGTTTGCCGCTTGTGCGTCGCGTTCATTGTAGTTAGTTGTAAATCCTAATTTTTATAACAAAGAAAGTATAGTTTTCTCGCTAAACGAACAAATGTTTTGCGTTTATGGTAAACTCGGGCGCTAGAGCTCAGTGACGTCACAGTCACCACGCGGCCAGCCGAAAATTCGTTTAGTATTTTGGTCATAATTTCATCGATATTTGTCGTAGAACAAAAATTTAACCACTGTATTTTATGGAATCCTTACCTCTATAAATCTGCATTATCAACTAAAAACAACAACAAACCTGATAAAACGAAGAACTTAAAATGACTTTGGTAGCACTAATGTGTACACTCGCTGAACTGTAGCCAATTTACTACAAACTTCAACCATCATGTATAAATAAATATTTAGGTACCACTAATGAAATAAGAATAAACAAACTAATAAGCTTTCTATGAAATACAATTTAATAAACGTAATATAAACATAACTGCCAACACGAAAAGCAATTGAAGTAGCGTAACTCACGTTCTAGATACGTTAACTACGATCAACGTGAAAGATTAAAACTGAATTAAATAAACAACATTATTGTAACGTAAATACATTAATGTTATAAAATGTTTGTGGCGCAAACCGCAATTATAAACAAGCTGTAAAATTATGTATGTAACGCGATAAAATTTTGCATTACGACACGGCATATGAATTAAAACAGACGAGAATATCTTTATATATATAATTCTTCTGTGAGTGTGTATGCCACTGAACTTCTCTTAAACGACTGGACCGATTTTGATGAAATTTTTTGTGTGTGTTCAAGGGGATCTGAGAATGGTTTAGATTCACAATTTTGTCCGCTGGACAATGTTTTTTTAATTAATTTTTAATTTATTAGTAGTTGTTGATTTTGGAATGTTTTACATTGGATCCGACAGATGGCTATGTGTATATTTCTGTCAAACATTTGACGTTCGTCGTTTATCATTTCTTCCAAATTATTGTAAGCAATACGAAGTACGCTGGGTCAGCTAGTATAAGTATATAATTTACCGATTTGTTTGAAACTAACAATTATAAAGTTGGTTTTAAGCGAAATATGAAAAACTAGGATGACATTACGTCATACCGTTTTTTCGGTCTGCTATTATGGAAGCCGAGCCACTTTTGCCTTTGTCTGTAATAAGATGGGTGATTTAAGATGTTTGTATCTTGACTTCCTTCATTGCTGTGGTGGATTTGTAAGTTAATAAGTACGTAACGATCTCTATACATAAACACGTATAAAAATCTGGGCGTGTCCAGATGACGAAATATTAAGTGATACTAATTTTGAGATTCACCAACTGGACACATGTGAAATGATAATGAAACAGAAGAGACATAAACGAAAGACAGACGACAACGAGAACTTTTGAAATATTTTTTCTGACATGAACGTAAAAAAAATTATCGGTAACTAGTCAACAAAAGACGACCTCCGTGGCCGAGTGGTTTGTACCACGGAGGAAAAACAAAGAGGAGCTGGCCTAAGCAACTGTGCACTGTGATTTTCAACTAGGTCCTGACGTCATCATTGTGGGCGGGGCCTAAGTCAGTATGCTTTCAGCGTTCGTCAGGTGCACACTTAACGAGACTCGCATTATAAGTGTTTTTTTGCGTTTTTAACAAGAAAAGGATGAAGTTTTGTGTTTTACTATGTCAAAGTTACTCAGACAGACGTTCTGATAATATGGATGGCATCACATATCATTTGTAAGTAATTTTATACGTAATTAAATATATAAGTTCTAGAACATTCTCAGCCTCAGCTATCAGCGTTAAAATTCTACTACTTGACACCAGATGGCGACACTTTTAGGAAGAAAATACACAAGTTTACGTATAATTTTGCAGTAGTATATTGTAATAATCATACGTAAATACTGAAAACTGTTATACACTTATTCCTAAATAACTTTTAGTATCTAAAACTGTAATTTTATCAATATATTACTAACTGGCCGCCATCTGTCGTCATATAGAATAACTTTTTAAACGTTACAAATATCCAGGACCGTAATACGTATTAAATTATTTTACCAAGTAAATAAATTTTAATTATTTTTATGTTCGTTTTAGATTTCCATCCAACGATAATTTAAAACAGCAATGGATTTCAAAACTTAATAGACCGGATTGGACACCATAGAAGAAGAAGATATTTCCATTTTAAATGAATCTTCTGTGCAAAAAATTAATATTACATCAGAACGTTATCGCATTTTAAATAAAATGAGTTTCGAGTCTTCGGATAGCACGGATGTCGAGCCTATGCCTGACGATATGTTATTGGAATTTGATGAACAATTAAATACAACTATAGGTGACTATTTGCGCCGTCAAATAGTAGCATATATTTCTGGGTATGTGGTCAAATATTTACATTCCAAGATCAAATGTGAGAGCTGTCTCAAAGAATAATATGCTGATAACTACGACGATAGTGACCTTGATTTGATAAAAACTAAAAATAAGGGTGGTCTTACTTTCCCATCTAGAGATGTCATAAAAATATGTATACGGACCGAAGGCAGTATTCGTTGTGTTAAATCGCAATCTTTGAATACTCCTAACTTTCGTAAACATAAAATTGTATCGAATACATTAAAATCACTTATTGGACAAGATTGTTTCAAAATATCGGCCAACCATATGTTTGACCAATCACCTACAGTTAATCATGTTGTATTTCTGATGAAATCGATTGCAGAAAAATATATTGATATTCGTTTTAAGCATTTTGCCACAATACAAAACGATAGGGCAACCAACCGACAACAACTAACCAAAACTATTATTTACAGGTAATTGATGTTTTTTAATAAAATTATGTTTGTAATAACATTTTGTCTATTATTTTTAAACTACCTTAAAATTTAAATCTAAAGAAAATATAACTAGAAAAATATCCACGCGGACCAGGCAGCAGACGGGAGCGGGTGCGGGTTCGAGTCCCGTCTGCTGCCTGGTCTGCCTGGATTTTTTTACATCAAGCAGTTACATGTTTTAAAATAATAAAAATTATACCTTAAAAATTTTAAAATCGGTCAAATTTGTTGACTTTTGACATCTAGTGTTAGATAGCTGAACTACTACGTAGTAACATAAATATCAACCTAAGCTAGTTTTGCTATTAGCCGATAGATGAAATATTGAGAAGTGGGCGGAGCTGAAGACCCCGCATCCCGCAAATTATCACGCGTCGTTTCTTGAGGAAATTTAATCACCACACCTCCTCTTTGTTTTTCCTCCGTGGTTTGTACGCCGGGTTTCATGGTGTCGTCGACTCGAGAGGTCCCGGGTTCGAATCCCGGTGGGGGCAGATGTTTGTGTGATGAATACGAGCATTTGTAGTCCAGTCATGGATGTTTCATATGTATTTCAATATAAATATACTTATATATGTACAGTATATGTATTCTATCCGTTACCCTAGTATCCCATAACACAAGCCTTATAGTGCTTACTGTGGGGCTAGGCTAATTGGTGTGAGTGTTGGAAATATTTATTTATTTTATTTATTTATAACTATTCAAACCGAACAGCAGCACTGAGAGACGCCATGTATAGATTTTCCAGGATAGCAGTGTCATGACATCTTCTTTACGCAGGAGACGCAAGAATTCATCCGTCAGTGGTGATACCACGGACCCTAAAAAGGTTTGAAACGTGAAAATAGCTCTCATTACGTCGTTAAGTACGTCTTTGAGGGTCCAATGGGCACCATGTTCTTGATAGGAGGTCGAACGGGCACTTTTTTGTAGGTAAGGTCCAATTAGGAGGGTCCAATGGGTACTAGACCAATAATATATATCTACTGATGTTCCTACTAAAGCACTTTAAGTCCGGCATTAATTACTTCAATGAACGAAGGCAGTTTTATAGAGTGCGTAAAGTTGCGTCACACAGTGTTCAGTATGTCTTTAATCAGTAAAAAAAGTCCGAGTGTGCTCTGAATGGTTAATAGACCATTAAAGTTACGGCGCGTCGACGACGCCATGAAAACATGAATAAGTAATCCGTGACGTCACATTTTAATGAACACGGTTAAATGTGCCATTTTATGAACCGTCTAATTATTTTGACGATATTTTAAACTTTTGTGTCACCTCGATGAGCCTATTTTAAAACTTTCATTATCAGCCCATTGATGTCTCCACTGCTGTGGCACATATTCATATTCATATTTATTTACAAGAAACATGGTACAATAAAAAGATGTCACAATACATATGGTGCTCAAACATGATTCCCTAAATTAGCATGCAAATATCAAATTATTATATAATAATTTTGTAATTGGTCACACTATTGTTAATCATACCAAAACATTAATTCCATTTAAACATGTCAATTAATCGTCATACGTCATCACATGTACATGTTAAGAAATCCATAATATTATTGATTAAAAATAAGTTATAATTTTAGTCAAATTTACAATCATAAAACTTTAAATCATTTATTCCATTTACACATGTCAAATTATCAAGCAATTTAATATTATTAAATCACTACAATAAATATATATCACATAGAATAACACAGATGAATCACATCCTATGAATGGAATAAGGATTTTTTGATTTTGAGCCATGTCCCACCACGTGGACTCAGTGCGGATTGGTGGGTTTGAGTAATTATTATATATCTCTGCATTATACCCGATCATTTGACGTCTGAAGACAGCTGCTTAAGATGGCGGCTTAAGAATCTAATAAAACACGTCAAGACAGACCATAGACAAATAAGAAAAGGGCAGAGATATTCCAAGTAACACTGCCCTCTACTTGACCCTATTAGATAATGATATTAATTATACCCATTATAAGTTTTAATGTATAATGTTCTTTCAACTTGTAGGCAAATAAAAGAAATCATTAAAATCAACCGTACCGCCATACCTATCAGGCGCTGTTGCGAATCGAAACA
Source organism: Chilo suppressalis (assembly GCA_902850365.2). Taxonomy (NCBI): domain Eukaryota; kingdom Metazoa; phylum Arthropoda; class Insecta; order Lepidoptera; family Crambidae; genus Chilo; species Chilo suppressalis. The sequence continues at coordinate 5,127,031 of OU963903.1, forward strand.
TTTCAGAGATGCACAGAAAAACAAAATCAAGAAAATCGATTCAAAGAAATTCATATGGTTCTAACCTTAAAAGGAATTGATGCATTTGTCCAAAGACCTTGTCCGTCGTATGTCATTGGGTGACATTCAATAGCTTATGGTAGGTCGCATAATGAAATAGAGTTAGCTAATGGATACTATTGGTCGCTTTTGCAATTCGCTGGGCGGAACGCTACTTAACTACGTCGGTATTTCTAACTCACATTTCAAAGATATATAGATATATAGCGAGTTCCTCGATGTGCCTTATAGAATAATGCGTAGAATAGTTTACCGTTTCAAATTTTCATCCGTTTCAAGTTTTTTACTGGAACGCTCTTTCATCCGCCCCTTACAGTCTCATCATCATTATCAGCCTATTAATATCCCCACTGCTGGGGTACATGCCTTCACTCATGGATAGAATAGGAAGATTGAGCTATAACACACCACGCGGGCCCAGTGTGGACTGGTAGAAGCTAACGACTGCATATGCAGCCGGGATCAACGGCTTAACGTGCCTTTTGAAGCACAAAGGAGCTCGAGATAGTAAATTTTTGATCATCCATCCAATAGACGACCACTGAGAAAATTGCTTAACCTCAACGATGCAGTTTGCATGCTTCCAAAAAATTAAATGGCTTGACAATCACTGTTTCCTGTGGGCATACAGGAATCAACCCAATAATTTCAATCGAAATCGAAAATCGAAGAAGATACGGCTCAATAGGGATCCGCTTAAATTGTGGTGCATGACCACAATTCGCTTTAGTCACAATTAGACATTCAAACACGATGCATGTGCACTCAATAGAACAAAATTGCGTATATTCTGTGTAATAAAGATAAAACAATGCCTTCGATGCTTTTATAAAGAACACAAATAGAGCAAGATCAAATAACAAATGCCACGGCAACGTTTTTCCTTTTTAAAACTATAAAAACTTTTTTCCCAAAAATCACGGTTTTCCATGAATCTTAGTTGGTGATTCACCATTTTTTATCAAGAAAAGGACAATAATACAACTCAGCCGTCTGTAGAGAGAGAAAAGAAAACGCAGTCGGCTGCAAAGCGACGCCGACTCGCGCCGTTTCGCTCGCGCTGCGCTGAAGCGTACAATTCTGTCTCGCTCGCTCGATTAAATGTTTATTTACAGAAGAGTGCGTGTGTGAGGGACCGCAACTACGCCGCCGCGCATGGATCTGTAAGCACCTTTAGTTTCCGAGCAAAATAGTGTTTATTTTCGTCTTCGTGAGACTACCTGGCGCTATACTGTGCCAGCGGAGATCGCCGCGCACCCAGCCGCAGGCCTGAGCGCGCCGTAAGGCGCTGCTCGGCCAGGATCGCGCAGGCGTAGACCCCAGTACGCAGCATGGCCGACCAGCCGTCCCCGAAGCCGTCTACCTCGCAGAGCCTCACTCCGATTTCGGACGAGGAGCTCGCCAGCGTTTTAGCTCGATCGATCGAAATAGCATCGCCCGGCGTCAAATATGCATTTGACGCCACGATGGTGTCCCGACTCGTCGAATCCGGCATGCTGTCGGACAGGCTGAACCGTTGGCTCAGCTCCTACGTCCGTCTGTTGGAGTTCGAGGCGGGCGAAACTCCTGCCCTCTGCCCAGCCGATGAGATGGCCCTGGAGGCGTTGCAGGCACTGAGCGGGTCACCGCTTGTGCTTCCGCCTCCCATCACGCCTCTCCCTCGCAAACGCCGCCTCACCACCACGCCGCAGCCAGAGAGCGAAAAGGTCATTCGCCGGTCGCTCAGCAGCGGTGACCGCCCCGTTCCTCAGCTGCCGTCACCTGTGCCCACTTCACCAAGCCAGGCACAGACCCCAGCACCACCCCGGGACAATAAGCCCAGGCGAGTCATCGCCTCAGTAGCCACCCCAGCCCAGCAGACTGCATTACCGACACAGCCGTCGGTAACATACTCAGCGGTTGCGAAAAATTTCGCGACTACCCCCGACGCCGCCAAAAAATCACCGCCCGCCGCCGCATCACATATCGACGCTCCACCCGCACAACCAGTCCCTGGCACCGCTCCCACGGCCCAACGGGTACAGAAATACCCGCCGCTAGTGGTCGAGCACTTGCCGGACTGGCCCGCGCATATGCGCCTACTGCACGCCGGTGCGCCCCGTTTGGTACGGGCGTGCGTTTCATCCCTACGGACGAAGAAGAAAACCGGCTCATCCAGGCCTACCTCTCCAAGCTGGAGGGCCAAACGGGATTGAGCTGGTTCACTTACGCCCGCCCCGAGGACCGCAGCCTTAAGGTGGCCATAAGAGGGTTGCCTTACAACACCGAGCCGCATCACGTTGTCGAGGCCCTATCCGCTAAGGGCTTCCAATGTGAATACGCCAAGCAGATCCGGGCGCGAGCAGGCCGCCCCGGATGCATTTACTATGCAGCCTTGACGAGGACACCATCCCGGCCATATACACAGTGAGTGAGCTCCTGTGCATGACCGGGATCACCGTTGAAGTATGGAGGGGCAAGAAAGGCCCTGCGCAGTGCCACCGCGCGCTTGCCTGCGTGCGCTGCGGAGACCCGCACGCCGCCGCCGACTGCCCCCGCCCACGTTCGCAACCGGCAACATGCGCGAACTGTAAGGGCCCGCATCCAGCGAACCACAGCGCGTGCCCCGTGAAAAACCGAGAGGCGCGCAACAGAAAAGCATCCACCGTGGCCCGCACAGGCCGCTCAACCGCCCAACCACCATCGCAGCCGAATGAGGTAGGTGAGCACGCACCGGCCACCCTAATGGCTCCTGCGAATGCCCCGCCCGCCCTAAAGCCACCGAAGCCCCGCCGCCGACGCAACAAACGAAGCCGCCCCACTTCCAAGCAGACTGAAGAGGCGACCCTCGCTACCAACCCACCCGACGCAGCCACTACCCAACCCGACGCAGCCATCGCTACGGTACCAACACCAGCAGAGGCCCCACACTTCGATTTTTCACAAATAGACATCCAGGCGTTCAGCGCGGATCTCGCCAGCCGGATACTGGATGTCTTCAAAAATTTCGGGTAACCGAATTTTTCATCTACCCACCACCTAGAGGCGCTCCCCCCTCTCGCCTAAGTCCAAGGGAGGGAGGATGACCTAACGACCGGGTGACCGGGACCAGCGACGCGCGAGACGACGACAGTTGCGTGTGTGAGAGTTGCTTATCGGTCAGTCGGATCATATTTCATTTGATGCTAGTATAAGCGTACCGTATCTTCCCTTTTGTTTTAATCTAAGCCGGAGACTCATACAAAACAAGGTTCATAGAAACACTTCCGTTAATAGCTATAATATAGGAATAGGTATGGATTTTTTTATTTTCGCGACTGCCAATCCTGGAAAGTTTTATTTTGGCAGGCGAGACACACATCATTTGTTGACGATCCACCGAGGGGGAGACTAAAACGGATATATACGCCTAATGCCGCATATAATACATGTACAATAAATACATTTGGTCGTTAGCCCATATTCGGGTGCAAGTGAGACTACTTCAAATTCGGGCACCCGAAGCAATATTTACACTTGAATACTGACTGGAAGACGGTATCAGGTAAACAAAAGGAAATCTACTCGAATACAGGCGTACTCGACTCCGTCCATTTACATTTAGTCGTTTACCCGAATTCAATTGGCACTCGTATTCGGGTTAGCGGCAAAATGTAATCGCGCCATAAGTACTTCTCCAAGATCCCGTTTATCTTCATACTGAAATTCATCAAAAGCTATTGAGCGGTTTAGGCGTGAAAGCGTAATAGAGAGATGGACAGACCGTATTACTATCTATATTTTTTTTCTAATAATATGTAGTTTGGATATGTGCACATTAAAAATATTACTATTGTTGTATTTTCCTAGTCTGCCTGTAAACTTTTAGGTTAAACTCACTCTGGCGGGTGCGCGGCCATTCGGAGACGGGTTCCGCGACCACACCCGCCCTCTCGGCATGCACTAGGGGGACCGCGGTCCTCATAGTGCGTGTCGGGTGACGGTGCAGGAGTATTGTCTGGTTATTAGTGGCCCTGTTCAGGGCGTAGGTAGGGCCCTGTTCACATCAGCGAACTCCAGGGCTGGCTGAAGAGGACAGGGAGGAGTGCCACATACCTTCTTCTCGCTCCCCCAGTGGTTGAAGGATGCGTAAGGCATTTTCCAGACACAAAAAAAAGGTTAAACTCACTCACTCGAATCTTTTAAATCAAAATTAAAGTAAACTTTAATTTATCTTAACAAAACTAACATTAACAACCAAAATTAAAACCAACAGCTGTTTAAAATTTCTCTGTTATTACTCAACAAAAGTTGGGTTGAATTGTTTTCCAAGTAAATTTGTTTCTGAATTTCAGTTCGCCACTATAACTATTGACTGTACTTGTCAATATAACCTAGATAACCGCGTTTATGGTTCAACTTGACCGTCTGAGTGGATTGCTCTCTACTTTGATAGCTGTGGCATAAATATGCCCCATTGAAAAACACTGCCGCAAAGTAATGAAAACGACATCTGCCGTCTATAAAAAAGCATATTTGCCTCGGATATATTTTACGACACAGCGGAATGATTAACTGATATATATATATAATATGCGCAAGTGGTTAGCGCGTTCGGCTGCGATTGTTGAAGTTAAGCAACTTTCGCAGTGGTCGGTCATTGGATGGGTGACCAAAAATTTACTATCTCGAGCCCCTCCGTGCTTCGGAAGGCACGTTAAGCCGTTGGTCCCGGCTGCATCTGCAGTCGTTAGCACCCACCAATCCGCACTGGGCCCGCGTGGTGGGTCATGGCCCAATCTCCCTATTCCATCCATAGGGAAGGCCTGTGCCCCAGCAGTGGGGATATTAATTGGCTGATGATGATGATATATGTAGTAGGGAATAAACCATAAGCACCATATGCTCCAGAATCGTTGTTGATATAAGATTAGATTTTTTCGTGAAAAGGATTATTTTAAAATGCTCTACGGATAAAAAAAGGATTATTTTAAAATGCTCCACGGGCTAGGGGATTGGTTCAGGGTAGGCAATTTTGCTAATGAGATTTTTGGTATCACAAGCGTCTACAGGCTATGGTGGCCGCTTACCATCAGGCGGGCCATAACCTTATTTTCCACCCTTTTAACATACAGAAAATCTTTTTACTGTAAAACTAGTAGGTACCCAAAAAGTTCTTGGCCGGCCTGCGGATTCTTGTCAATTGTAGTCTAATGGTGCTTACGATACTAGAAAATAGGTGTGAGAGTTCTAAAGACGAACCGGTTTCAAGGACCGTATTGTGTTCCGCAACGATAGAACCATTTTACGTTTCGGATCAAAACAGTCTTCGTCGAACAACTAGTCCTCGGATTGTCTACACGCCAATTTGTACTTAATGTTGAAATAAATACAGTCTATAATAGAACTCAATGATGTGAGACCGTGACCTATGACAATTAAGCTTTAATTTTACAAAAATACAAACTTTTTTTATTGAACGTTTAAAGTCGATTATCGTATAACACTACTTTTATGTCAATGTTTCGTCGTCTCATTCGCAGCACGGTGGCGGTGACACGACTAAGCCGCTTATGTATAACCTTAGCTCCATTAACATAGAGTGCAAGTTTGTTTAGCAACAAATTTAAACAAAAGAATGAAATTTATTTAAAACCGCAAGTTGGCAATGCAAATTAGCAGTCTTTTCACTCGTCGAAACGCACATTGACAAGCTCTTATTTAGTTTAATTTCTTTACGTTACATTCGTTTGACCGTCGCGTCGCGTGTCGTTTCGTTGCGCCAGCCAGCCGCAACCAAAACCAGTTGCGAACGAGAACCGTTTAGAGAACTAGTTGTCGTTTAAGAGAAAACGGTTGCGTTGCGTCGTCAAAATTTTTGAGAACGACCCACCACCTTAGATTAAAACAAAAAGGGTAGATACGGTACGCTCATACTTGCATCAAACAAAAACTGATCCCACGGCAGCGTGAACGGGACTGCGAGATCCGCGTCACTGCATTACCGACCCGAACGAAACAGCACGTTAAGTTTCAACGGCAGCGCAAATGAGATGGCGAGATCCGCGTCACTGCACTACCGACCAATCACGCGACCAGTACTCGACGTCACTACCGAATAAGATTCAAAACAAACAGCAAAATTTATGAAAAAATATATTTTATAGTACTTACGAATGAAAAGTGACGCCGTGAGTTTTATTTTTAGTTCTTGAGCAATTTGTGCAGTTTTTAAAAACACACTTAGGCATTGTTTTATCATATAAACACAAAATATTAGCAATATTTCTTTTTGGCGTTCACATGTACATCGTTTGCATGTTAAGTTGTGACTAAAGCGATTAGGGTCGTGGACCACAATTCATGCGGATCACTTTTGTGATGCTAGTGCCGTATCTACCCTTTTTGTTTTAATCTAAGCCCACCACTACTAGACTGTATCACACTCGTGTTATCTGTCCTTACCCAATCCCATAAAAAGGGTGCTTTAAAAACTTTACTCACTCCAGGAATACAGACAGCAGGGGAGAACTAATACTCGATTTTGTAAACGTCATCCACCGAACACCAAGAACCAAATTCTTAATATGATATATCCCTAATACATGAAAAGAAGTTTAGTCAGTGACCGTATGACTGACAGAGGCAGCCGCCGAACCTTCATTAGGGACCATCAATCATAAATGGGATAGTCGACGCCATACCACAACTTGCTCTGGGAAAACCACTCTTATATATATCGACAATAAAGGTGCTATCTACTATAAGTATCCAGAGAAGAGCCGCTGACTACTTTTACGTTATACGAACGATCCATTTTCCTTCATCTCAGATATCGTTATTTTTTGTATTCGATTTCAGATGGATTTTTAAAGATGGGTATTTTCAAATATATGTCGGCGGATGGCGTCTCACTCGCTCCTTCGAAACATTAAACCGACAACAAATGTCATCAGTCAGTGTACCATTGCCTCTATTGCCTTGTGAAACGTCAATCACTTGGGAGTGGTCTATGCTAAGGGTAGTATTTAAGGGGCTATGTTTCATTGGAAGGGGCATTCGGCATTCAGACGTGAGCCGCGATAGTGAATGGACGTTAGCACAGAACTCTTCACCCTTCACAAAACAATCCGTTTGTACCTTGGCAATCATAACTGATTTTGTAAAGTCATAAGCAGATTCAAATCAAACGTAAGCTTGGTCACTAGACTACAGTTTTAGTTTTCGGGAAATATCATTAAATACCCATGATGGCGGATCAAGACGAATCACGTGGCCAACCGCCTATCCCGCTCGCCCATTCCGAAATATATAAGAAAATAGCATGTTTTACTTTTAGCTAAAGTCATTTGAACATTGCGATGTAATTGTGGTTTTGATTGATAGTATTGATAGTGATAAACGTATTTAATATTAATGGGATTGAATGAAACATTTGCATATGGTGTTCTACATAGGAAGTTCCGGATCACTGATATGTTTTCGTTTGGAACTAGAACATCGAGTTCATTGACGCAACGTTATATGGAGATGAAGATCGAGTACGATCATCGGTCATTATCTGCCTAGTTTTTGATTTTTAATAACCAAAGTACCGACACTCTCCTAAAAAGTCTAGTCCAATATGAAACTCATACGGCTATGATACGTGCCGCATTACCAACCTTCATCACTGGCATCATCATCATCATCAGCCTATTAATGTCCCCACTGCTGGGTCACAGGCCTTCCCTATGGATGGAATAGGGAGATTGGGCCATGACCCACCACGCGGGCCCAGTGCGGATTGGCGGGAGCTAACAACTGCAGATGCAGCCGGGATCAACGGCAACTGCTGGGGTACACAACTTTTGAAGACCGTCATATTATATCAAGAAGGAAAACCGCTGAGGAAAGTGCGTTCCAGATCTTGCTGGTACGCAAGAAAAAGGCCCTATTAAAGCGCTTACATGTTTTCCTTACCCATTTCCAAGATTCATAGATCCATCTCACAAATAAATCTTTCCAGATACCATCAGACCATGTATAACTATGCTTCCAGTGCTCACCTTCACCGTCTAAATACTATTTATTAATAGAACAAGGGTAAAACTGTACTTCCTGGGCCCAAGAAGTGATACGATTTTTTTTCATGCGCTTAGTCGGCAGTTGCCGCTGCATGCTCGCTTTACTTGCTCCGCTCCCGCGTTATGGTCACAACACTAACCTAACCTTCTTTTTTGCGTGGGGAAATGCTTGACGCATAGTCGCATACCCGCTCATTAGAAAGTGAGCGGGTTATGTCGGACTCTCTCCTGCCTACCAACGGGCACGGGCCTACCGACTAAAACCCCACGGTGTTTCGTCCTCACCGATGGGTCGTAGAATCGAAGTAACAGCCAGGCCAGGTCTTCGTAAATTCCACAAGCCATCTCTCCGCCCGTATCGGGACCCATCTTCATTGCGGTTTTCCACACTACGCCATCGGGTGGCGACATACCGAAACACAGGTATGTCGCCGCACACTACTCCATTGACTGTCGTCCAAGCGACAGCTACTCCCTACACCTGCGTTATTTTTAGGGCACTAACGCTCTGGCGTATGCCCGGCGTCGTCTCCTAACTCGTCGGCGTCTGAGTGGGTCTGCTTGGAGGTCCTCCTCTCGGGACCGCTCCCTAGCCTCTTTGACATTAACCTAACCTAGTGTAACCTCTTAGGCCCAGGAAGTACAGTATATCCAGCACAAGCCTTACAGTGCCTTCATTGGGGCTAGGCTAAATGGTGTGAATATTAGAAAAATGTATTTATTCTAATTATCTCTTAAGTGGAGCTCTGGTAACTTTATCCACCGCATAACACTGTACAGGCAGCCATAGGTGAACATACCCTAAACAGGCAAATTTCTCCACTGACTTTGAGTTTTGTCTTCCATAATATACGATTTACCATCAATTAATAATAATATATAATAATAAATATTTCCAACACTCACACCAATTAGCCTAGCTATTACTTTGGTAAGCACTGTAATGCTTGTGTTATGGGATACTAGGGTAACGGATAGAATACATATACTGTACATATATAAGTATATTTTATATAGAAATATATATTTAACATCCATGACTGGAGTACAAATGTTCGTATTCATCACACAAACATCTGCCCCCACCGGGATTCGAACCCGGGACCTCTCGAGTCGGCGACACCATGAAACCCGGCGTTCAAACCACTCGACCACGGAGGTCGTCCGAATTAACATAATGGTGCCTGTACCTACTGTAATAAACCTTGTTAAAGCAGATGAATAAGCAAAAACCCGGGTACCAGGGCAACAGATAGGAGCGAAACCTTTTTTTTTGTATTCCTAATAACAATGCTATGCAAATCCTTAAAGGCGACCTTCTACGCGTACCGAAAAAATACTGGTTCAACCGACCTGGAGCTCTATTTTTGAATCACTCGTCTGACATAGTATCGTCGAATGCGACATAAGTCACCTTCGAGTTTCAAGTCGCATGATACTGATTTTCCGTATTTTTGAATCGTTCGTCACCGATGTTACCAGTTTAATACGAAATATAAAATTTTATTCATTTCACGCAGTCTAAATAAAAAACCGGTAATTACCGCAATGAAAACGGAACGAAGAATTCTTAGTACATGGCTGTAGAATACAATTGTATTTTGTTGTTTATATTACCGGCACTTCACTTAGCTGTTCGTGATTGCTGTTTGTAAACTTGACATGCATTAGCCGTCATGCCATAATAAAAGAAGAAACTTGACGTCAATCTGCGGTTGTCGTTTCATATAAAGCATGACAAGGATAGATTATCGTCGTCTAATAGCAAAGTAAAGTGCCGGCATTTGAAAAATTCAATCATCACAACACTCATTTCAAAACAGTTTCTAATAGTTTATTTTACTCGGTGGCTAAATCCAATCACACAAGAAATCTTAATAAGTATAAATTTGACACTAACGTGACGTCTGACACAAAGACAATTATTCTATCATTCGCCTCCACCATTCGCCGTGCAACGAGTGGTCTCACCCATTCGTTGCACTCAAGCGATTTAAAAATACGGATTTAATTACGTCGAATTAAAATTGGTAGAAATAGAGCGTTCGACGCAAGGCGAGTGATTCAAAAATAGAGCTACAGGATTAACAACGCTTCTCAGTAGGCCGAACTCACACGCTTTTCTGTAAGCTTTAACAGCAGTTTTATTCTCTAAAAACAAACTCATTTTGGTGAAAAGTGATTTTGTTCCTATCATTAAGTAAGTAATCACTCCGTGTTCCTAAAGAATAGCACTGCTGGCAATCATTGTATAACAGACATCGGTGACCGAGTGGTTAGTACGCCGGGTTCCATGGTGTCGCCGACTCGAGAGGTCCCGGGTTCGAATCCCGGTGGGGGGCAGATGTTTGTGTGATGAATACGAGCATTTATACTCCATCGGTGACCAAAAATAGAAATTTACTATCTCGACCTCCTCTGTGCTTCTGAAGGCACCTTAAGCCATTGGTCCCAGCTGCATCTGCAGTCGTTAACACCTTCCAATCCGCACTGGGACCGCGTGATGGGTGGCCGAATCATGGCCCAATATCCCTATTCCATCCATAGCCTGTGCCACAGCAGTGGGGACATTAATAAGTTGATGGTGATGGTTAATTCTGTGGTGGGTCAATACAGTTTCAATGAAGACTGGGTAACTCTAATTATCTATATATATGTATATATATATATATAAAACTCAAAGGTGACTGACTGACTGACATAGTGATCTATCAACCCACAGCCCGAACCACTGGACGGATCGGGCTGAAATTTGGCATGCAGGTAGATGTTATGACGTAGGCATCCGCTAAGAAAGGATTTTGATCAGTTATACCCCCAAGGGGATAAAATAGGGAATGGAAGTTTGTATGAAACTTTGACAATTTTAAACCGATCGGGCTGAGACTTTGCATGCAGGTATAAGAAGAATCATAGATGAATGTCATTGTGTATAATACAAGCCTGAGAACAAAAACTGTAGTCTACACTTCAGCTCTACATCGGACCGAAGCAAGGGCGGGCGGGCCGCTAGTCTCAAATAATATTAAACCTTATTTAGCTGCAGACGTCTGCAATGTAGATCGTACTTCGCTAGACGGCCGAGGTGCTCTGAATTCCAAATGTAGGGCATATCCTACTAATCTTAATCTTTTAATCTAGCACTAATTGAACTATATCTACGTTTAAATCTAAAGAAAAGTTTACTAGAAAAAAATCCACGCGGACCAGGCAGCGGACGGGACTCGAACCCGCACCCTTCGCAATCCGGGCGAATGCACTGACCATTATGCTACCACAGCCCTATTCGCCGCGTTGAAATTTTCCTAGCCTTAAGCTGCAAGGCAGCGCCATCTCTTCGCATTGTAGGTAACCCACAATAATATAGGCTAGGAAAAATTCGACGCGGCGAATAAGGCTGTGGTAGCATAATGGTCAGTGCATTCGCCCGGATTGCGAAGGGCGCGGGTTCGAGTCCCGTCCGCTGCCTGGTCCGCGTGGATTTTTTTCTAGTAAACTTTTCTTTAGATTTAAACATCTAGCAGTTAAATGCTTAAAAAATAAATAAAAACATAAGTATATCTACGTGTTAATCCAGGTTTCTATTACCTTATTTTTACTTTAATAACTAAAACGTAAACTGTTTATCATAATAATTCATTATAAAATGATTACCCCTAGCACGAACCATTATCGAATTTGAATAGGCTGCAAGTGTGAAATGTCAATGTCAAATTTTGTATGGAAGCTTGAACAGCAGCGCCACAAAGTACGTAACGAGAACTAAAAATCAGTACACATTTGACAATGACATTTCGGGCTCGTAAACTATTCGAATTCGATAATGGTTCGTGCTAAGGGTACTATAATCAACATTAGCGTATTGTTTCTTAGGTTTTCACGCACATTACTCATTAAATAAAACTAGTTTTTACGGGTTAATGCACGAAACTTTATTTATTTATTGACGTTTCGTAGCCTTTACAGGCTACGTCGTCAGAATCAAATTTTATTTAATTTTGTCGAGCTACCTTCGAAAGACTTTTTATTGAGCGTTCGGTTATTTCATTGTTCGATTTTTAAAATATTTATTATCTATGTATGAATTTATTACTTAATTTAGTTAATAAAGTACTTTATTTAAAATTCTTTTTGTAATTTTGAGTTTATTTATTTGACCCTAACTACCATAAACTACCACCGGTTCCAAAATTGGGAGACCTTCCTGAGAAGAACCGGCGAAACAAACGTCAATAAATAAATAAAGTTTCGTGCATTAACCCGTAAAAACTAGTTTTATTTAATTAGCGTATTGTTTACACAAGTAATTTTAGAGAAATATACGTGATGGCATTTTAAATCAAGTTTGTATATAAGCCGGCGCCTATTTTTTTATTCATTTATAATATATTTTTATTAAGTTTTTCTGGTTAATGTCTGCGCAATTTCCAGTGAGATTGAGCAACGAAGTTCAAGTTTGCAGCCAGTTTCAATTATTCCACGAAGAATTATAATCTTATTTAAATAATAAACAGGTATAGGAAGAAAGTTCCAATATTAATACTTACGTACCTCTTATATACGAATGGTACGAATGAAGATATTGTAATTACCTGAAAAAGAAGAAATCATAGAAATATTAAATCACTATCTATTATACATTAAATCCATTCAAGGCTCGTTGGCGCGGGTGGCTAGCGCGTTCGGCTGCGATCCTTGAAATTAAGCAACTTTCGCAGTGGTCGGTCATTGGATGGGTGACCAAAAATCTTCTATCTCGCGTTCCTCCGTGCTTCGGAAGGCACGTTAAGCCGTTGGTCTGGCTGCATCTGCAGTCGTTAGCACCCGCCAATCCGCACTGGGCCTGCGTGGTGGGTCATGGCCCAATCTCCCTATTCCATCTATAGGGAAGGCCTGTGCCCCAGCAGTGGGGACATTAATAGGCTAATGATGATGATGATGATTCAAGGCAATGAAGTTTGTGAATTTTTATAAACTGATAAGTTCGACTAGCCCTCACCGGACAAACCTAGACAAACCTAATGAAAATATTACTAGAAAAAATTCCACGTGGACCAGGCAGCAGGTTGGACTCGAACCCGCACCCTTCGCTATCCGGCGAAGGCACGAACCATTATGTTACCGCGGCCATGATGGTCGTATCAAATTCTTTCTAACCTTCCTTAGGCTGCAAGGCAGCGCTATCTCTTCGCATTATAGGTTACCCACAATGTCAAATGAATACCTTTATAAGTATTAAACATTTGAAAGAAGAAATAACTATTTTTTCTAGTAAAATTTTCTTTAGATTTAAGCATTATAAACCTAGACAAGTCACTTTGGACATACACACTGTACACTGGCCAAGTCCCGAGGAACCCATCACAGGAGAAATCTAATGTAATCTTATCCTATTTTTCTCTCTTCTTATTAAAAAGGTCTTGAAGCACAAAAGTCTGTATGATGGGTTTCAAATGCGAATAGGCTAGTTGACCCTTTTTGGAAAAAGGTTTTAAATGGTTAATAAATGTTCTATTAGACCGAAAAAAAATGTATTGTATTTTTTTTAAACCTAGAAAGCTACAAATCTTTAATTTTAAAATAGACTTTTCATGGACATACAAAAACGCTGTCGGCCATTTTAGTCTATAGATTATCTATGCTATGACGTGAACTGCGCTAAACAAAAACTCGTAAACACGTAGAAAATTACTTCTAACTGAGTTTATGATAAAAAAAAAACATGATTTCTAATAAATACCACGAAATCTAAAGTAATTATCATTACTGTATTGTACAAGAATATAAAAACACATCCTTGAAGACTCCAGGAAAGTTGTGGATTAAAGTGTCGAAAGAAATTAACCTACGCAACTTTATTACACTTATTCATATGTTGTATCAGTTTTATGTTTATTACTACATTGTAATACTAAATGCACTGTACTTACATAAATGCCTTGTCGTTTGTCTGCTCCGCAGAGCAGAAATCGGGGTTTAGTGCAACAAATTCACCAACCATCAATGCGTCAATTCTTGGCAGATTTGTGCTTTCTGCTTTCACAAAGCCGGCATCCATAATTAGTATTGTCAAAAAAAAACTAAGTTTACTGTTTTTTTCTTTCCTAAAGTTAAAAGTGTTTTAAGATAAAAGTCAGACGAAAGAATCCACCTACAGTAACACGCGAATGACATTTAGTTGTTTACCACAAGAGACGTCAAAATCATGGCCGATATGGCGAACAGCGTTTTTAGTGTTTAAAAAATATAGACTAAAAAATATTTTTTAAAATTAAATTTCTACAGCAATCTTCTGCTTTTATGAAGTGAATCGATATATTAAGGTTCCTTAGACTAAATACTTTAAGAAATAAACATTTATTTAATATAATTCGACATGAGTAAACTAGCCTATTCAAACTAGCATGATTTGCTACGAAGATTTTGCTACGAAGCGAGGTCTGCTACGAGGTTACTACGATATTCTGTAGCATGTACCAGCAAACAAAAACACGTAATAGATTTCGACAGAGAACAAAACGAATTGTTTTTTTTTTGTTTTGACGCCTTTCTCTTTGGAGATTTATTATTTATCTCTATAGGATGTATGGTTGGTGAAAAAGTAAAGTATATGGTTCTTCGTAATTTATACAAAAAGTCAAATATGTTTTTAAAGACTACTGTTTTTTTTAATAATAAAATGCACTGTTTTGTTGTACAATGTTGAATTTTGGAGGCAAATAACATAATTCTCCTGCTGTAAAAATTTGCTTCCACATTGTGAGTCCTTTCTAGAGGTTAAGAGTGTACCACTATTTATTTGAATTGATTAACAAAAAATATTCGTTAGAGTTCGGCGAGTGCTAAACATGTCAAAAAACACCCCTATTCCGAAATAAGGAATCTCAGAAACACCTCATCTAATACACCAGAATTATTATCAATATAATACAATACAAAAACCCTTTATTGTACATCACGAAAATCATTGAACATTAAGCGCAAAACCGTCTTGTACAAGTGATGCAATGGGCGGTCTTATCGCTAAACGCGATCTCTTCCAACTATCTATCCAACATTTGTCAGGAAAGAGCAGTAACAGCTGGTTGTAAGATATAATATACTAGCGGCCGCCTGTGACTTCATCCGCGTTAACTTTAGTTTTTGAAAATCCCTTAGGAACCTAATACTTTTCCAAGATAAAAAGTATCCTGTCTTTTTCCAAGTACAACCTGTATATGTACAAAATTTCATCCAAATCCGCTCAAAAGTTTTTGCGTCATTGAGTAACAAAAATACAAATTTTCAAAAGAAAATAAGTATATTTTTTTTTCTCATGCATGGGATGACCATTATTTATATCGGATGAGAAAATTTATAATCATTCTTAGATTATGTCGTTCATGTAATTATTAAATTTTATATTTATGAAATAAAAAATACCCAATGAAGTCAATTAAATTATTCATTATGTTATTTAAAAAGTTCGTTTTCGTATTTAACGTTTTTCTATTTTACTTGCTTTATATAAGACATTTTTCGATTGTATTAAAGAAAATCTTGTGATTCACTTTCTTTATTCTTTTGTAACACAATAAGAATAAATCTCTCTTCAAAACACGTAACACAAAAGGATTCTGTAACCTTTGCAAAGGTCAGCCTTAAAGAACTCCGTATTTTGCATCAATGTTTGATGTTCTTAAATGGAGATAGAGGGAGGTATACATAATTCCCAATCGACCGCATAATCTCCGATAAAGCGTTTCCAACCTTATTTTAAAGCAGTAACAATGGTTTTAGTTTGTCCTCTGTATTCTGCTTCGTAACTAATCTAGCGGAAAGTATACCGATGTGTTACCTAATCGAGTTTAGAGTGAAAAAACACAGGACTTTTTTTACAATAATAAAATATCAATGGAAAAGAGCAGATGCTATTAATCATCTACGGTGGATGCTTAGTGCCTTTCAGCAATACTTATTGTTAAATACCCGATTATCTTCTAAAGCACATTCAATGTGTTTCCAATGTGTTACTTCACTTTAGAATCAGAATCAGATTTTTTGAAGGGAAAATTTCTTTAGCGGAGTTCTATACTTTTTTTGTATGGGTAAAAAATGTTAAACTCGCGTCAGGACACGTGGGCTGATCGCGTCATGATACGTGGCCTGATCGCGGATCTGATAAAAACAATAAAATTGGAAAGGTTGTTGACTTTCAATATACTGGACGAAACATAGTAATATTTTATTTTATCGTATTATAATAATAAGTCTCTATCTAGGACGTCCAGGTGGCAGCTTTGTTGCGAAGAAAATGCATTTTTTTTACAATAGATGTCGCTAGGTGCGCTTAAATGTGATTCGTGTTAGTTGATTTTTTCACAATAGATGTCGCTAAGTGCGCTTAAACGTGATTCATGTAAGTTGATTTTTCTGAGAGATAAACTTTTTTAATCTATACTTATAATAAATCTGTAGAGATGTCAATTCTGTACATGAAATATATTTTTAAAATAACTATCAGGGGGTGATTAGTGATCGATACTGATGCCAAAAATGCAATCAGTAAAATTTTTGTCTGTCTGTCTGTCTGTGTGTATGTTCCTTATAGAAACAAAAACTACTCAACGGATTTTAACGAAACTTGGTACAATTATTCTTCATACTCATGGGCAGGTTATAGTATACTTTTCATCACGCTACAATTAATAGCAGCAGAGTAGTGAAGGGAAATGTTGGGAAAACGGGAGAAGTTACTCCATTTTTTAAGCTTCCGTCGCGGGTGCAGCCTTAATGGTTAAAGTTACATAGAAATCATGTACGACGGAAATATTCTACATAAAATTGTCTAAAAAATATCCCGCAACAGCATATGTCTATCTTTTATGGTTGACTCACAATAACACGTGTAATTATATAAATAAAGTCATTCTTTATAGCACAAGCTTGAGAACAAAAACTATAGTTTACACTACAGCTCTACACCGAAGCGAAGCGAGGGCGGGCCACTAGTGTAATATAAATTGTCATATTGGTGTACGATAGCGCAATAAATAAATATTGTATTCTACCACATACATGATAGTACTTTTATACTGATAATTAAAGCAATTCGTGCAAAATTATTCCGTAACCATTCCAAAATATCAAAAAGGCACAACGTTAATATTCAAGTTTTCACTTCTGCCGGCACTCCCGGAGTGCAACCCGCCGTTTTTTTTATTTGTGAAACGTAGGTTAGTGTTTACATAGTAGGTATATAAAATTTTTGTTAGTATCACTACATTTCCACTTTAAATAGGGTATACAAATAGACATGGACCCATGAAACACGTACTATTATTTTGTTTACATTGAAATCACAATTTATGAATATAATTTGAAATAGTCTATTGTTACATGCATGTCAAAGTATATTATAAATTTGATAAGCCATAAAGTTGTCATACTAATAGTCAAAATTTAAATGGAAAAGTAAGCAAAATGTCTAAAATAGCAAATACACATTCCCTAACTGAAATTTTAATATGTTTAACTTATTTAATTAAGAACTGCTTTTAAAAAGACATGTCCGATTTAATTACAGGATTTGTCATTTAAAAAATCTCCAAATGTATAGTAGGCTTTGTCACCTAATAATGCCAACAGACGCTTCTTAAATTTTTTTATCGGTAGTGATTTAAGACTACTCGGGATCTTGTTGAATATTCGGTGAGCCATGCCATTATTAAGAATGATAGTAATAAAATGGTTACTGTTAATATCCAGAACAATATTTATTAGCCACTTATCATCATGTTACGTGTTTTATTTGCAGATATATTCGTTATGAATGATATACTAGCAATCCAGTGAACCAAATGTTCACCAAAACCTGATTTAAAAAAAACGTATTTAATTAATTGAGAACTTCGGAGATTTTGTGTGGTTTCGTTTGAAATTCGTGATTTCTCGAAAACCGGAAGTGCTACATTACTCAAATCCGGTTTGTAGTCTTATCAGACTATTCTTAACTTATAACTTAAATATTCTCTTTATCTATCTCTTACGGTTTGGCCGCTGAAACAGCACCACAGACGGACGGACGGACTTGTCTAATAGATAAGAGATTTGTCTTATTCTTGTTTCAAAAGTCACAAAATCTGTATACAGTGGAAAGGCAAAATCGTTTATACGCCACTTTAGTCGAAAATTAGTTATATACACATATATATCATTTGAATCAGATTTTGATGTGATCTTTCCTTTCACTTTCCTGCATTTTGTGGGAGTGATTTCGTGAAATGGGACGGAAGTGTGTAACAAAAAGTTCCTTACTGCAACTTACATCTGATTCTTCCCGCGATTACATTTGAGGAGCTGGCGAAAAAAATGGTATAATTACGCATCTGGTCAAACTACATTTTGTTTACAATCCAGAGCTTTCGGAGCCTTTGAATTTGAATCTCAAATAATTTACAATCAAAACCGCCTCAGACAGGGTTAAAATTACTAAATTAAAAAAAATAAAAAAAAACCATGCCAAAAGCTCACTATTACTTATGATTTTATTTATTTTTAAGCATTTAACTGCTAGATGTTTAAATCTAAAGAAAAGTTTACTAGAAAAAAATCCACGCGGACCAGGCAGCGGACGGGACTCAAACCCGCATCCTTCGCAATCCGGGCGAATGCACTGACCATTATGCTACCACGGTCCTATTAGCCGCGTCGAAATTTTCCTAGCGTTAAGCTGCAAGGCAGCGCCATTTCTTCGCATTGTAACCCACAATGTCAAATGAATACTTTTTCAAGTATTAAACATTTGAAAGAAGAAATAGCAATTATAGTTATGATTTTATTTATTTTCACTATTACTTTTTTCAGTGAATAGGTATGTCATTCAGTTTTATACAGCTCCTGTAAAATTTCGTCGTCGTTAGGTATTCGGCACTCGTATTCGGGTGCCAATGGATTTCAGATAAACGACTAACTTTAAACGAACGGAGTCGAGTACGCTCGTAGATTTTCTTTTGTTTACCCACCACCGTGTTCCAGTCCGTATTCCAGTGTAAATATTGCTTCGAGTACCCGAATGAGAGCAAACGACCAAATGTAATTGCGGCATAGATGATCCCAGTACATCCCAAGCAATCCATCAAAGAATAAGCTAATTGTTTTTTTTTCTTCTTCTACATTTATCTTTTTCGCATTCAAAGTGTTTACAAATTATTTTAGAGAGTATTTAGAATATAAATAGGAATATTCAAATGGTTCCTATACATACAATATAAATGTGTATACACCTGAAAAGGTAGGATCAAATGGCACTGTACATTAGCATTAAGACCTGTTTTTTTTTATGTTACCTTGTTCCATACACAATAAAGATTTTATTATTATTATTATTATTAAAAAAACCGACCAAGTGCGAGTCGGACTCGCGCACCGAGGGTTCCTCACAAAACTGTAGGTATATTTTAATAATTATTAAAAAAAAAATTATCATATGTTGTCACTAAAAATTTACGGTTTTCGCAATTTTCCCTTTATCTGTACTATAAGACGTTACTTCGTACCAAATTTCAAGATTCTAACTTTACGGGAAGTACCCTGTAGGTTTTGATTACCGTGCGAGTTTAGAAAATTTGCAGAAATTTGCGGCATAAACGGCTGTATCTTTTGATTGCTTTGGCTTCGAAGTTTGATTTTTTCACAGCTCCAAGGGACAGTAGACCCGAGTATTAGATATGAATTTCAGTTTGATATCCCCACGCGTTCCCGAGGAAAACGGTCTTGACAGACGGATGGACGGACGGACGGACGGACAACGGTGATACTATAAGGGTTCCGTTTTTTCCTTTTGAGGTACGGAACCCTAAAAACCAGTTCTAAATTGATATAGTCTACTCACAAATGGTTGAGTTCATTCACTGAACTAGTTGGCTGGCAATGACCCATATGCTTGTATTCCACTCGAAATTATTTATCATTGATAGCTTTTCAATTTAGTTTGTTTTGGTGACCGTGTTTTTGTAATGATAGGTAAAGGATAAGCCAACAACACATTCAAATTACCCTAATATTGATAATGATACCTTCAGAATATAAAGGGGTAGTCTCTTAATCATTTGTTTACACGTTATGTTTAGGAAATAACAAAAAGTGATCATTTCTGTTAACAAAATTAGATGTAATAATTAGTTACTTACTAGCAAACCAGTGAACCAAATGTTCACCAAAACCTGATTTTAAAAAAATGTATTTAATTAATTGAGAACTTCGGAGATTTTGTGTGGTTTCGTTTGAAATTCGTGATTTCTCGAAAACCGAAAGTGCTACGTTACTCAAATCCGGTTTGTAGTCTTATCAGACTATTCTTAACTTATTACTTAAACATTCTCTTTATCTATCTCATACGGTTTGGCCGCTGAAACAGCACCACAGACAGACGGACGGACGGACTTGTCTAATAAATAAGAGATAATTAGTTACTTATGTTTGACGAGTTTAGTAATCAAAAAAATATGATTAAGATGTAAACTCGTTAATGGGTGAGATGTGAATATTGTAAAAACATCTCTTATCTATTAGACAAGTCCGTCCGTCTGTCTGTGGTGCTGTTTCAGCGGCCAAACCGTAAGAGATAGATAAAGAGAATATTTAAGTTATAAGTTAAGAATAGGGAGAAATTGGGAACCAAGGTTCTATGATTACACCAATCCACTGTTAACTCCCCCAGTACTTACATATTAGTAAGTAAGTAGTACGTACAGAGTTTTAAAGCAGAAAAGTACTTTATGCAAGTTAAATAATATTGAATAGCTATAATTTATTAGAAAATTATGTAGCAGATAACAAAATAGTTCGGTTACAAATAACAGTATAATGAAGCTATATTGAAGTAATTATTTTGTAACCAATTACTGAACAAGTGTTCTTACTCTTGTTTAACGAAGCAAGTTGCATACCTATAAAATTTACATTTTACATTACTGTTTTGTTGTAACAATAAAACTATTTTAACAAAACTAGTCACTATTTTTTGTAATGGGTAACCTTTTTTTTTATAAGTAACTCAAAACTTTTTTCATGTGTATCAAAGAATTCTTTCTTAAAAGAAAACGCAAAGCTTGGGTGGTAACATGACGATATCAGTGTTTTGTTGGTCGGTTTTTAAGGTGTCGCCAACTCAGAAGTCCTATATTCGAATCCCGAGGGGGCATAATGTTTCTGTGATGAATACAAGCATTTGCAGTCAAGTCATGGATGTTTATGTATTTCTAAATAAATATATACATAAATAATATCAGTACATGTATTCTTTATGTTACCTTGGGTAGCACAAGCTTTACAGTGCTTAATTGGGGCTGAGCTAATTGGTGTGTATGTGTACTAAATTTTTTTTTATTTGTGGTCGCCAAGTCGGCGAGGAAAAACGTAAAGCAATACGTAAGTTAACTTTTAGCTGTAACTTGTGAGCCAGAGGTCCATCTGGACATCATAATCAGAGTTAACCTGTCTAAATGCAATAGAACAATAACAGTTATTGTCCTTAAGGTGGAATATCTATATATATATAAAAATGAAACCCGTTTTCCGTTGTCACGACATAACATGAAAACGGCTTGACCGATTTGGCTGATTTTTTTTGTAGTTTTCTAATACTCTGTACAAGGTTCTTACGGAAAAAAATATAAAGAAAATTTCTCAGAAAGATTGAAAAATATAACGTAATGTCAAAGTCATTCAATTTAAAACAAAATATCTGTGGTAATCTGTGACACCACATCGATAACCGCGCTGACAAATGTCAACGTCATTCAATTTAAAACAAAAAAATTTGTGGTAATCTGTGACAACACATCCATAACCGCGCTAAAAATATAGGTACTCATATATAAGATAGGTCAGCTATACAAAATAAAGTAGTGCATCAAAGCTACGCTAAGGCGGTACGAAGTTCGCCGGGTCAGCTAGTATTCAATAAATTAATAGGTATAATCACCAACAATGTCAATATTACAAAATGTCCCTATATTAAAGGGAAATTACCAGGCAAATATAGGTTTCAAGGAGATATTACGAAATTCGTGCCCTTTTATTGTAAGGCTTCTTTTAAGGGATCGAACTAGTCTTTAACATAAATAACGTCCATTTTCAAAGTACTGGGTGAAACTAAAACCCAGAATTTACCCTTTATTTGGTTTGTGTATGCCGATACATGCGATGATAATAAAACGTTGGGTCAAGTGGCCGCGCATACAACGCTTATGTGATTACGCATCCATTAATAATTCAAACAACCCACTCGAGCCCGTTACCGAAAGTCCGAAACAGTATATATTATAACGGGTTCGCCAATCATTCAATGTTTCTTAGATAAATTGTGTTCAATAAGATCTTATAGAGGTAATGAATATAAAAGTTACGAGAAGAGAATTCCGTCTTTAGTACGAAACATTAAGATAATACTGTTTTTTTTATTATCCTGACCGAAAATTGATCCCGGGACCTAAGGGCTGGCGAAATCCCCTGTGAACGATTGGTCCGGCTGCTTATTCTCGGATCTATCGGACGAGGTAAACTTTTAGTTTGATCCGATCATCATAAACCTGATTTTTTTTTAATTAATAAATATAATGACAATGATTAAGGTAGACTTCCATGCCAATCACTGACTGACGCGCATGGCTGATGCGATTGGTCAATGCATAAAAAAGTATAAAATAAATGAAATGAAATACCGTAACTATTAATCTATATTGCTTTGTTCTTGTTCTTTTTTCTGTGTTCACTTCAAGCGACTTAAAATTTCTTCAGAAAATGTAAAAAAAGTATTTTCATCACATACTTTTTTTATATTTTCTAAAGAAATTTTAAGTTTTGTTAAAAAAGTAATTGTTTCCCTTTAAACATATTAATAGAAATAATTATTTTGTAATATGGTCATGTTGTGAAAATCTGTAATTAGCTTAAGATTTATTGAATGAATTTTTGTTCTCATTGTGCTATATATAAATAAGCGGTTGTTACGTAGTATATAAAAATCGTCGGTCGATCGGTCGCATGCGTCCTTCGCAAAGTTTGGAAACGGTGCCATACATTTTCATACATTGACTATTATCGTATTTATTGTCCTAATACAACGCGATAACGCGATCATCGCGCGTTTAAACGATGCGACCATCGCGTGATCGCGAACTGGGTGTCCTAATAGAACGCGAATACGCGATCGCGATTGACACACAGTTTGGTCGGGTTAGCCCTGCCCCTCTCCCCGCTTCCTATCGACGTGACCTTAGTTCGCGCGAATAGATTTTTAAACATTTTAGTCGCGCGAATGCATCGCGCGATTGCCTATTAGGACACCTATTCTAGATCAATATGTTTGATCGTCGACTCGTACGATGATCGCATCGCTCATTCGCGTTATCGCGTTGTATTAGGACAATGCCTTAGCCACGCACGTCAGGCGCAAACCAAAAATCGCGCTGGCTGCGATCGGCTGCGATATACGCAAGTCTACCTTTAATTTAAAGAAAATTTTACTAGAAAAAATGCACTCGGTCTAGGTACAAAACAGAATTCATAATAATCATAATCAAAATCATTTATTCAGTTTAGGCTATTACAAGCACTCATGAATGTCTAGAAGGTACGCCATCGGTTCGTAAATCTACGGCGGGAGGGCTTGCACAGAGAAGAACCGGCAAGAAAATCAGCAAGGACTGTTTTTTTTTCTCCCTGTTTTATATACAGATTCTTCAAGTTGAAAAATGACTTCGGAGATAATTCATGAAGTCACCTTTCATTACACAATGATAAAATATACATTAATTGTTTACCTGCATTTTGATTGCTGTGTCATACAGTATAAATACGAATAGTGTTATTACATCTTCGATATCAAGGAAGTTAGGGCAGACTCATTTCCGCTGGCAGAACCTTCGAACTGCGAGATTCGAACCTTCATCTATTTGGAATAATGATTATTATGTTTTGGAAAATCCTTTCTTAGCTCATGCCTACACATAAACGGTTATGAGTATAGTGCAAAACTAAAATGCAAGATGCTACTGCTGGAAAAATGTCTAACACGTCAATAGACTAAGAAATTCCTACCCATGAATGCCTCAACTTTTGTTATTACCTAAATGTTATTTCCTAGATGCACTAGAGATGTGGTGCTGGAGAATAATGCTTGGAGTGAAGTGGACAGAGTTTCGCACCAATGCATCTATTCTCCAAGAACTCAGTGTCAAACAGCGTCTAACAAACGTAGTCCAGACTCGAATACTACAGTTCTTTGGGCACGTTTCACGACGGGACAACACGTCCATAGAGCGTCTTGTAGTACAGGGGAAGGTCGAAGGCACGAGGGCACGTGGCAGGTCGCCCATGCGCTGGACCGACCAGATCAAATCGGCAGTAGGCGGCCCCTTGCACGAGTGCACACGTAGCACAACCGACAGGGAAGGATGGCGTCGCATCGTGAAGAGGATTATGGTTGCCCGGAACCTGACCGCTACCTGATGACCACGACCGCTCTGTCAAGAGTGAATCGGCAAAGAAGAAAGAAGAAGAAGAAAAATGTTATTTCGTCTACAAATCGATAAGCCTAAAAGGCACAATGTCTCTTTTTTTAATGCCTAATGAGCAAGTTTGCATGGAAACTCTTGTTGTAAAGAGTTGTTGTAATTCGATACTAACACTGGAAATTTATAAGATATTCAATATCTTGTCGTTATGCTAAGTTCTTAGTTTGATTAAATATTTTTATTTTAAGGGGTGTTTAAGGGTATTTTCTTTTTATTTTAAGGAAGAAGATTTGTTGTTATTTTTAAGAATAGTGTTTTTCATTATTTATTAATATATGAAATTGACGGTTGACAGCAAACATTATAGTCACGGTACATTGTAGGCAATCTACTTCTTAGTCAATTAGAGTTTTAGGTATGGAGTAGTGGCATTTTTCATTCTAGGCAGCCTGCTTTTTTTCGGGTTCGAATCCCGGTGGGGGCCGATGTTTGCGTGCTGAATACGAGCATTTGTACTCCAGCCATTGATGCTTAATATGTATTTCTATAATACTTATAAATGTACAGTATATGTATTCTATCCGTTACCCTAGTATCCCTTAACACAAGCCTTACAGTGCTTACTTTGGGGCTAGGCTAATTGGTGTGGGTGTTAGAAATATTTATTTATTTTTTATTTATATCAAATATCTTGCATTTCAGGCACTGTGGTCATAACCCCACAAAAACTCCAGCGCAACCCGTTCAGTGATTTGGGATGTGCGTTGAAAGATCAGTCGGTGGGTAACAATTGCCTTTTCTATAGGAAAAGTTATAGTAGTGATGAAATTACCTAATATAGAATAATACTCTCATAGGAGTACCCTATATATCACAGTGGGTGACAAGGTATGTAATCCTCACTTTTAGCGAGTTATCCTTGTTATCGGAAACTCGAGTGGGGAGTGCTTAGGGATCATGTACGAGTATAGTACCAATTTATTTAAATGGACGTGCTTCGCGATGGTTCTTGAATGTGATCTGTTTTATAAATTTTGATATGCTTATTACTTACAACAGTTTTCAAAAATCACCACAACGTTTATTTTCTATGAATACATGTATTGAAGTCTGTATATATCTTTATATATATAATTCTTCTGTGAGTGTGTATGTCACTGAACTTCTCTTAAACGACTGGACCGATTTTTATGAAATTTTTTGTGTGTGTTCAAGGGGATCTGAGAATGGTTTAGATTCACAATTTTGTCCGCTGGACAATGTTTTTTTAATTAATTTTTTTTATGGCGGTACGAAGTTCGCTGGGTCAGCTAGTATATATATATAAATATAAAACTCAAAGGTGACTGACTGACATAGTGATCTATATATATATATATATATATATATATAGATATATCTCACGAGCCATCAGAGGAGCTTGATGGCGTGAGTGTTAAGCGCGTTCGGCTGCGATCGTTGAAGTTGAAGTTAAGCAACTTTCGCAGTGGTCGGTCATTAGATGGGTGATTAAAAATCTTCTATCTCGAGTTCCTCTGTGCTTCGGAAGGCACGTTAAGCTGTTGGTCCCAGCTGCATCTGCAGTCGTTATCCGCACTGGGCCCGCGTGGTGGGTCATGACTCAATCTCCCTATTTCATCCAAAGGGAAGGCCTGTGCCCCAGCAGTGGGGCATTAATAGGTTGATGATGATGATGAAGTCTATACAACATAGAAGATGACCAATAATCGAATTTAGTTTGATAACACTTATTTTAACAATTGAATACAAGAACAATGGATCGTTAGTTCGCAATTTCTAATAAAACCGCTAGTTTAATTAATTTACTTTGCATACAAAATAAGACTGTGTACTTGTACACTAAAGTCTATTTTTAATAGATATTCGATTCAATAATCACTGATATGCAAACTGCAAGTTCAATCATGCAGTTTGATATACAAAATTGAGCGTTTTTGTCGTACTATAAAGATTCTTTTGAATTGATAGCAATAAATAGTTACTAATTTCCGAGCACTTCCAAAAGTGTCGACGGTTGATGATTTAATTTGCCACATAAAATTAGGTATTTTTCCTCAGCAAACGGAGTTAATTCTTAGATGAGGTTACGGATATTCGAATTAGTATATTTATACTAGTAGCGTAATGAAGTTTGAACCGGAAGGAATGAGACAACGCAATACATTCTTATTTACTTCTCCTTCTCAATTACAGGCCCTGTCAGAATAGCAGCGCTGTTATGGTGAGAATATTAGTTCCCACAATAAAAGCATTAAGCGGAGGCAGGGTCCTGATTGGCCATTCTTCTTTCTTCTTTGTATTTCTCCGTTTTCTTCTAATTCTATTGTTACTGCTCACTGATTTTTTAAGCTATTGCATAGATTTTATCGCGAGCTTTGAGCGCGGCGAGTGAATCAAGAAATTCCGTAACGAAAATAACCTGACCAGAGTGCATATGATACCAATTTTCGCCTTTCCAGTGTCGACCTAAACGGCGCAGTGTGTTAAATTTTTGCCACGGGACCAACATTCGACGCATCACCGCGGTCGTCGTCGGTTCAAATCCCGCACTCGTATTTCTTATAATTTATTTTTTTCCTTTTTTGAAGTTATACTTCTTTAGGCGCGTTATGAAAAAATTGATGAGAGTGAAATTTTTAGATGCGCGCGCATCACTGTAACCCAAAAGTAACAGCATGAAGTTGGCCGCGGGCGCGTTATGAAAAAACCATGTGAGTGAAATTTCGAGATGCGCGCGCATCACTGTAACACAATAGTAACACCATGAAGTTGGCCGCGGGCGCGTTATGAATGTTAGTGTCTAATAATGGTGGATTATTAACCACTTAGTGGTTACTTTGAATGATCCACGGAGCTCCATAAGATGATCGCGTTGTCAAAAACAATGTTGGCACGCTCGTCGCCTCTGATCACTGTTTTCATATTTATAATATTTATCCACATGTTTCTAGTTTCTATATAGACACAACGTGTTTTAGTTACTTACAAGTGCTAATTACATATAGACTAATAACTTAAATTCAGTAGTGATTTTAATTGAATATTTTGAATATTTATTTAATTTTTCAAATTAAAACTGAATTTAATTGACTGTGTTAACTATCCTTTTCCAGTCCTTTTATTATTTTATTGTAATTATTAATTATTTGCATGCAATTAAAAAATATTTTTAATGATGCTAAAGAAGTATAACTTCTCACGCGCGTACATAAGTTACACGCATCCATTTTTATTGTTTACATATTTGTTTTAGACCCCAGTACCTGTTCTTATTTTTATTTGTCCCCTTTTTATTTGGAGTTTATAATTATAATTTAAATTTTTGGACTAAAGATGGTAAACTGTGGAGCTTGTGGAAGTTTTTTGGCGCCGGGAAATGCTGTTGTTTGCTGAGCTTGCCCAATAAAATATCATAAGGTCTGCCTCGCCGTCTATTAATATCAAAGAAAAGAAAATTCTGCATAAATAAAATAAATAATTAAAATTGCATTAATTGTTGCTATGTCCCCGAGTGCCACACGTTTTTTTTTACGTATATATATTTGCGTGTATGGTCAATAACTACTTTTATTTCTTTCTTTCAAATATGAATGAATGAAATTGAATTGTTAGGTTATTCGAATAATTTGAATGACTTCTACGATCGAATTACAACTAACTACCAGGAGAAAAAACGATCCGTTAATAGACGGACGTACGATAAGCGGACAGTATAGTAATGGGGAACCTAAATTAAGTAGAATTTACAACTTTCGTTTTGTTTTTTATTAAAAATATCCCACAAATAATTCAGCAACAACTTTTATAACTTATGGAACAAAGGTTAAAAAAATTATGGATAAATCAATATTAAAATTAAATCTATAGTTAGTATCGACTTATAATTAATGGTAATCAACTTAAATTTATTCGCTACCCGTACCGGTGTCATTGTCACTCGAAGGTCTCAGGTCGAAGGTTAACCCTTTTATAGCACACACCCTCATCAAACAAAGGCAATCAAACATTTACACCTACTTATACCTAGCTATATAAACATATCTAGCAGCCGCACGTAGGGTTACCGTTTAGGAATTTCAAAAATCCGCCCAAAAATCCTGACATTTCGAAAAAAGTCCGGACTTTTTGTCACTAAATGGCAGTACCATTACTCAGTTTCAATGGTATGGTATTGAAATCATTATGTACTTTTATTATGCATATTCAATGTAATTTAAAAAATCCGCACAATTTAAAGTCAAAGTCTACAAAGTCCGGACTATAGTCTAGAGCCTGGGTTCCGAACCTGGGGGTAATTACCCCTCCGGGGGTAAATCAGCCATACTTCAGGGGTAACAAAGAACCTAATTATTTGGTCAAATCTATATAATACTACTAAATAGAGCATGCGCGCCTTCTTGCTAGTGAGCCCGCGGGGTGCTGAGTGTGAGAAGCGGGGCAAGATTTTCTCCTGATGTTGACATTAGTAGAGACGGAAGATGTAGCGGCCAAATTGGAATTTCTTGGACTAATGATAACGTTTTGAAGTGGGGGTAAAATCTGTTTTCCTAATAGGTTACAGGAGTAGCAGTATTGGAAAGGTTAGGAAACACTGGTCTAGAGATCCGGACATGTCCGAACTAATCCGGAAGGTAACCCTAGCTGCACGCGACTACATCCGTGTAATCTTCATTTTTTTGAGAATCAAACAAGAACCTAGCATTAGTACGGAATAGAAAGTATCCTATGTCTTAATCCTGGTCATAAACTATATGCCCTGAAGGAATCAGAAAGGTTCGTAGGTTTGTTCACTTAATTCATTTAGCGATCAAGTTAAAAGCTATTTCCTTTCCGTTTCTTAAATCCATTTAGCATCCCATTTCTTTGCTTCTCTTGAATATTTATGTAAGGATTATCTCCTGTATTTTCTTTTGCACCCTTCTATATTTATCTCAGGTTTGACGACTTCCAACCTCCCGAACAAGCCGGTTTCCGCAAAGGCTTCAGTACCATAGACCACATTCATCCGCTGCGGCAGGTTATACAGAAGACCGAAGAGTATAATCTGCCATTTTGTTTGGCGTTCGTGGACTATGAGAAAGCTTTCGATTCGATTGAGACCTGGGCGGTGTTACAGTCTCTCCAAAGGTGCCAAGTAGACTACAGGTATGTCGAGTTATTAAGGTACCTCTACGAAAACGCCACTATGTCAGTCCGATTACAGAACCAGAGCTCCAATCCTATCCAATTGAAGCGAGGCGTGAGACAGGGAGATGTGATATCTCCGAAACTGTTCACAGCTGCATTGGAGGATATTTTTAAGCTTCTGGATTGGAAAGGACGAGGCATTAACATCAATGGCGAGTACCTTTCGCACCTTCGTTTCGCCGATGATGTAGTTCTTATGGCTGAGACCTTGGAAGATCTTAACACGATGCTCGAAGATCTTAGTAGTGCTTCCCAAAAAGTGGGTCTTAAGATGAACATGGAGAAGACGAAAATTATGTCGAATGCCCATGTAGTACCCGCTCCAGTTAAAATTGGGAACACTACACTCGAAGTTGTCGACTGTTATGTCTACCTAGGACAGACAGTCCAGTTAGGTAGGTCCAACTTTGAGAAAGAGATCTCTCGTCGTATCCAGCTCGGATGGGCAGCGTTCGGGAAGCTACAAATTACCTCAGTGTCTCAAGACAAAAGTCTTTGACCAGTGTGTGTTGCCAGTGATGATCTACGGAAGCGAGACGTGGTCCTTTACTGCGGGTCTCATAAGAAGGCTCAAGGTCACGCAGCGAGCAATGGAGAGAGCGATGCTTGGTGTTTCCCTACGCGATAGAATCAGAAATGAGGAAATCCGTAGGAGAACCAAAGTTACCGATATCGCTCAAACGATGGCTCTGCTGAAGTGGCAGTGGGCGGGACACGTAGCAAGAAGAACCGATGGCCGTTGGGGCGCAAAGGTTCTGGAATGGCGACCACGCACCGGACGACGCTCTGTGGGTAGGCCCCCCACAAGGTGGACCGACGATCTTGTGAAGGTCGCGGGAAGCCGATGGATGCGAGTGGCGCAGGACCGATCGGTGTGGAGATCCTTGGGGGAGGCCTATGCTCAGCAGTGGGCGTCATACGGCTGACATGATGATGATGATGATGATGATATTTATCTATATTATTATTCCTCTTCCACCATAGGTTGTCTGGAAGAGATTGCTGTTTAGCAATAAGGCCGCCTATTGTACTCTTTCTTCTGTTTTATTTGTTTATGTCTTGTGTCCTTTTTTGTGTGCAATAAAGAATATTTATTATTATTATTATTATATGCTTGCCAAATTTCGTCCAAATCCGGTCAGTAGTTTTAGTATGATTGAATAACAAAGATTCAAACGTTGACATTCATAATATTATCGGCGAGGCCTCAGATTACAGAACAAAAGGCAGATGGAGTGCACGGAACACGCAATGCGTGCCACCAAAGCAAATACGACCCATCAGGTTCAAGTAGTCTAGAGGCTCTAGACGGAGAGGAGACTCCCCCCGTGGGGAGTTGCCATCCGCCTGAAATACCTCTAGAGGCACTCGCCAATTCTTAGGATCTCGCCGTCCCCAAACCCGGTGACGCTGTATCAAGGTCATCTGCAGCATACACACTCAAAAAAAATAGCAAATACGAAGTCAAACCTATCAACATTTTTTTATCTTTATGAACAGTTTTTACTGCGTAGGTACGCTATGCTGCTATTTTGAAGTTGATTGACTAACTATATTTTCAAATTGTTGCTCAACCATAAACATATATATTTTTGCTACACAAGACCGTTGAAACTTACAAAGTGGGCCGGTAGATGTGTCCGGAAGTATTTTATCATCCTTAAGCATATAACTGCAAAATTATTAATAACTATGTTTTTTTTGTTATTATTATTTGTTTAAGCATTTAACTGCTAGATGTTTAAATCTAATTCTATTCATTATCTAATAATTGCTACTTCTTCTTTCAAATGTTTAATACTTGAAAAAGTATTCATTTGTCATTGTGGGTTACCTATAATGCGAAGAGATGGCGCTGCCTTGCAGCTTAAGGTAAGGAAAATTTCGACGCGGCCATCAGGGCCGTAGTAGCATAATTGGTCAGTGCATTCGCCCGGATTGCGAAGGGTGCGGGTCCGAGTCCCGTCCGCTGCCTGGTCCGCGTGGATTTTTTTCTAGTAAAACTTTTCTTTAGATTTATTAATAACTGCCAAAAATATTCACAAGTTTCAACGGGTTAGATGTACTAATTTTATTCATTTACTGATGTTTCGCATTCTTTGCAGGAATCTATCGTCGGAATAATTTGTTGATTATTCGGAATAACTTGTTAATTATCCCGACGACGACGCATTCCTGCAAAGGATGCGAAACGTCAATTAATGAATAAAATCAGTGTATCTAGTTAGATACACTGATTTTACTACTTTTACATTAAATAAAACAGCGAACTCGCTGAAACTTGTTTTATTTAATGAGTGACGTGCGTGAAAACCTAAGAAACAAAAAAAAAATCACTTTATAACTATATGGGTATGTTCGCAGATGCCCACTTAGACGACTTCCCTTCAGTGATGCGCAAGAGAATTGTATCGTTGATGCACAGGGTTCGTGGGAGCGCCAACAGTATTCTCGATGTTATCGGGAACAAAACCGGAGTGTGCCATTCTGAGGCACTGGGTACATACACATGTTCATGTGACCGGTGCCTCAGAAGGTATATATATGAAATAACTTTGTTTTTAAAATGTACTAACATAGTTTTTAAGGTTTGATTGTTACTAACATTTCTATGGATCTAGTTTCTGAAATAAAACATTATTATTATTATAACAAATTAAAATTTAACTCGTTTCCTTATTCGAACGAGTACTCTTCGCTTTGAATATTACAGTGCAACCTCGATATAACAAAACGGAAGGCAACAAGTGAATATTCGTTTTATCGAGTAATTCTTTAAGCTGAGGTTTGTTATATTGAGGTTGGGTTGGTCTAAAATTTGTTATAAAGAGGTAAATAAATAGTTTCGTCACGTGACACGAATCACGCCATCATCATCATCATCAGCCTCTTAATGTCCCCACTGCTGGGGCACAGGCCTTCCCTATGGATGGAATAGGGAGATTGGGCCATGACCCACCACGCGGGCCCAGTGCGGATTGGCGGGTACTAACGACTGCAGGTGCAAACGGGACCAACGCACTGTGGAATATTTCGATGTGTTTCGGATTAAAAATCTGTAACTCCGTCAATTTGAAAGATAGACTTATAAAATTTTGCTATAATATAAAGTGATACATAAGGATTCATATAAGTAATGTTTGATGAATTGGAATTATGCGTATTTTTTTTAATTAAAAAAGAAAAGTCACAAAATGATTTAAAATAGTATTATTAGTATTATTTATTTATTGAAATATTTTTTAGAAACATATTGTACGTCTATTTCTTAATGCTAATTACTCTATTAAGATAACTATCATATTATATTGATAATATAAAATTAAAAATGGTAAAATATTTTTAACACTACGCTAACATACAGAAACAAATAAAAATTATCGCAATATATATTTCTTTTTTTTTGCTCAGCAAGATTGACATCTTACACCCGGTGAGCTTCAGGATCTGAAATAAGTTAATTAACCTTGAGAAGGTGTAAAGTATCTTCATCGAGCTCCTTTACATTTTTTGCATATGGTTTTCTTATGCTCGTTATATATGGATCTGAAGTGTAAAGTAGTGTATTAAACACATCTTCGTTTGTATGCTATTCGAGAGCATTTCCGAGCATGGTGTAAGCGAAATTTTTTATAGTCCTTATTGCGAGATTCTTGAGCATCTTCTGAAAGTTGCCCAATTGGTAATACCGCGAAATGGTTTATGATACTCTCTCCGTGAATTAAAATTTTGTGGACAGATGATGGCATGTAATACCAACTATATTTACTCACGTATATTCTTGCAGTTTCCAGAGCATAATTACCAAATTTCTTACTATCTACCACTATACCAGATGACAAAGCCTGCAAAATTATCCTTGAAGATATGCGCTTAGAATGTGCTCCAAACCATATTCTTTTAGCAAAATGGTGTTTTTTCTTTTTTTGCTTGATTCTGAAGAGTCTCCATATGACACACACGGTCTTCCTCGTTTACCAGAAGAAGTAGCCGGTGTAGAGTCTGTTGACACGTTTTCTGATGTTGGTATAGTTAACGAATATTCAGAATCCAACCAATTGGTGTTCTTTCTTAAAAAGGTATTTTTATTGCGTCCTGCTTCACTCCAGCGTTTATTAAACGAAGGGATGACATCCCTTTGAATATGGTCAGTAATAAAACATATATTGACATGCGAAATTTGTTTTCCCTCCAAATATGTTGAAAGTGCCGCAGTCGTTTTTCCGCCTTCTATATAAGACACTATTACTCTCACTCAACTCACGTTAAGTACAGTTAAAAGTAGACATGTTGAATAATGAAATAACCGTACCTACTAGAGTACGTAGACGTAAAGACCACTGAAACGGTAATGGAGACATATTTTTTCACTGCCCTTTTTATATTGTTTCAGAATGTGGGAATTATTTCAGATATCTATTTTCTCACGGAAAATGACATCGAAATGATAAAACCTACATAACAATATCACATAATTAATTCATAAAATGTACCACAAACTATTGATAATAAAAGTAAACTACGAAACCGCATTTGATAGCGATTTCCGTTCCCAGACTAGTATTCGATTTTTTCACATATCTCCGAAAACCGCAAAAAGCCGCA
Organism: Chilo suppressalis; assembly: GCA_902850365.2. NCBI lineage: Eukaryota > Metazoa > Arthropoda > Insecta > Lepidoptera > Crambidae > Chilo > Chilo suppressalis. The sequence continues at coordinate 5,161,427 of OU963903.1, forward strand.
GCTAATTTTTTATATGTTTTAGATGAGTAACTAACCTATAATTTAACATTAAATTCAAAGCATCGGTAAACAACTCTAAATGTTAAAAGATTCGACGAAGTTGCGGAAAAAAAAATATTTCTCCATTTTTTCTTTAAATTGTGGTCACGCCACAAAACAAAACAAATTCCCGGCGCGGATGTGCGATTATATACAAGAAGAAAACACAAAAACTAGAGGGAAACTGTGGGAAAGGGGGTACCTGTTGGTTTGTTGGGCTGGTTCCTTGACGCCTGTTCTTCCTGTCCTGGAAATGTTCGCCTGTGGCGCGCCACTATTTCTTTTTTACACTAATGTTCACGGGATATTCGCGGGCCCCGGGGCGGAAATATGTGTAGGCGAAAAGCGTCTCCGGAGCGCGGTTTTTTCTCGTCGTGGGAGTTTCTTGGTGTCTCCTCTCGGCGATCAGAGCACACACAGGCCGTTGCCCTTTTTTCGTCCGTTGGTTCGAATTGCAGCGATGGCAGCGCCGCGGACGAAGTCGACAACAGGTGAGTTTAGAGGAAGGGATAAGGTAAATGTGTTTTCGCAAGCTTACGATAGATGGCGTTAACATATCCACCCCCCCTTAAAGGGTCACCTTTAAAACAATCATAACAAAGGCGAGAATAACAATAATCCAAACACTTACTTGTGTTATAGCGAATTAAGCGGAATTTACTAATTGACTAAAATATATATACTTACATACATTAAACTACATATTATACTTAATCTTAAATTATTATTCTAATTTTAGTGTAAAGTGTAGTTGTGATAAATATGTTATTGAGTTGGTAAAGGACATAAACGAACAACCGGGCGTGTATACGTTCCTCGAGGGGTTCTGACAGTAGCTACGCGCACGATACCATCCTTAGATGGGTGAATTTTTTCTACTACTGCCAGAGGCCAAGAGAGAGGTGGCGCATTATCTACTATTATGACCACTATCACGCCGAGGGTGATAGGAGCGGAGAGCGTATTCCACTTCTGTCTAACTTGAAGGCTGTGGAGATATTCTACACTCCATCGCTTCCAGAACGACTGTACCAACTTGTCTAATAAAGAATGTCTCTGAAGTAGAGAAACGTTATCTGTAACCTCAGGTGCGGGTAGTGACGGTAAAGGGAAATTATTTAAAAAATGGCTGGGAGTCAAAGCCGTAGGCTCCGAAGGATCCGAGCTTAACACGGTAAGTGGACGCGAATTTAGTAAACATTCTATCTGTGTTAAAACCGTAAGCAATTCCTCATAAGAAAGGAGTTGCTGTCCTATTACCTTATAAAGGTGATTCTTTATCACTTTCACCATGCTCTCCCAACATCCACCAAAATGACTAGCGGAAGGGGGGTTGAACCTCCATTCTATTTGATTCCCCGAAAAGAAATCTTCGAAATATGAGGTTTGATTGCGTAAAAATCGATAAAAATCTCTCAAATATGAATTCGCGCCGACAAAATTCGTACCATTATCAGAGTACATGCATTTCACGGGACCGCGACGAGATAAAAACCTTTTAAAAGCTGCGAGAAAGGTAGGAGTGCTTAGGTCGGTTACCAATTCAATATGAACAGCGCGAGTCGTGAGGCAAGTGAACACGCATATATATGCCTTTTCGGATCGAACACCTCTACGGCGGACTGGCGTATACGAGATGGGGCCGGCGTAGTCACATCCCGTATGCGTGAACGGCTTTATAACGGGACGAACGCGGAAATCGGGCAAATCTGCCATTAATGGAAGGGTAGGTCGCGGTTTGGCGCGGAAGCAAAGATTACATTTATGTATGCGCTGGCGTACAATGCGGCGGGCGTACATGATCCAATATCTTTGTCTGAGCAAAGACATAAGCAGTTCGGGCCCAGCATGCAGGTATGTACGATGATAATAATCTACGATTAAATGCACTATATGATCGTGTCGCGGTAATATAAATGGATATTTTTGAGCGTACTTAAGGGCAGAATTTGAAAGCCGACCACCTACTCGAATTACATCGTTCTCAATGAACGGGTGAAGTTTATTAAATGCGGGTGAACAAGGTTCAGCACTCTTAAGCTTTGAAATCTCGTCAGCGAAATACACGTGCTGTAGCACTTTAATAATTTGAACTTCGGCGAAACTCAAATCGGCCGCCGTAATAGTTGCGGATGCGCGGCGTTGCAACTTTCTCGCGAATCGAAAAATATAAACTGTTATACGGAGGAGTTTGCTCCATGATGATTTGCGAAGAGCAAGAGCGTAAATTACAGACTCCCTAGCGGGGGCGGTAGCGGTATAAACACATAACTTCTGTTCCGGCACTTCGGAGACGGAAGTTAGAAAATCTCCATCGTTGAATGGCCAAAGTGAACAATCGGACAATAGCCACGGTGGACCATGAAACCAGAGGGGATGCTTCACTAGTTTCTGTGGCGTTAGGCCACGCGATAAACAATCAGCGGGGTTTTCGGACCCGGCGACGTGATGGAAATTTTCGGCAGGAATATTTTCGGTCACTTTGACGACACGATTTGCGACGAATGTCTGCCAACGATGGGGTAAACTCTTTATCCAGTAAAGCGCTACCTTAGAATCGGTAAAAGCGAAAATATTTATATTTAATGTGGCGGCATAATTATTTAAGACCGTACGCATTAATTTTGCGAGAAGCACAATCCCACAGAGCTCCAATCTAGCGATAGTATGAGGGGTAGTTGGTGCGACCTTAGACTTCGCGCAGACCAACCGTACTGTGACACCTCTGTTAGTTTCTACGCGTAGGTACACTACACCACCATACGCGCTTTCACTTGCGTCTGAAAATCCTATTAAGGAAATGACGCAATTGCCAGCGACGCCGACGTGACGCGGGATGCGAATATCGTTTAAAGCTAGAAGCTCGGAACGGAACTGTAACCACTGTTTGACCAATTCCGAAGGGGGAGCTTCGTCCCAATCGACTCCTAGTTGCCATAAGCGCTTTATGATAAGTTTCGCGTACAACACAGTCGGTGCGATAAAACCGGTGATATCCCACAACCTCGCCACGGTGGATAAAATTGATCTTTTGGTACAAGTGTTATCGGTGGGGACCGATACATTAAAATAGAATTCATCAGAGTCCCTACACCAATATAGACCAAGTATTTTAGAAGGCGCGTGCTTGTCAAACTCAACGGCGGTGGTGAGCTTGTGAGTATCAGGAATGGTGTCTAGTACAGCATTTGAATTGCTGTTCCATTTTACTAAGTCCCATTGAGCTTCCTTGAACATATCGATCAGCTGTTTACTGGCCGCAATGGCTTGTTCGCTACTGGGGCTTGAGTAGGCCAAGTCGTCCATATACAACGACCGAGAAGCTATATCTCGCGCGAGGGGGTACTTATCCCCATGGTCGCTAATTAACTGACGAACGCAGCGTAATGCGTGAAACGGGCTTGACTTGAGACCAAAACAAACTCGATTAAATTCATAAAGCATCAGAGGCTCTTGCGGATTAAATCGATAAAATATTTTTAGAAAGCGACGATCGCAATCGCGTATTATTATTTGTAAAAACATTTGTCGACAGTCCGCACTCATAGCTATAGCATGTAGACGAAAATTTAAAATAATTTGAAATAATTCGCCCTGTAGATTAGGGCCACCGTGCAGAATATCGTTGAGCGAAATATTAGTCGACGTTTTACAGCTCGCGTCTAACACGGGTCGCAGCGGTTTGTCATCACGGGCTACGCCGTGGTGCGGAATAATATACGACGGAAGAGTGGGGTCTTCCGCGCGAGCGGGAGATAAATATTGTTTATCAATATACTCATTGATAGCGGCATCATAAGCGGTGCGCAATTTGGGAGACGCTTCTAACTTGCGCTCTAAACACAAAAATCGCTTGCGAGCGATGAACTCGGAATTCCCGAGGGAATAAGCGTCCTCACGAAAAGGTAACGCCACGACGTATCGGCCACTGGTAGGATCCCTTACAGTGGTGGAACAATAAAATTCTTCACATTCAACGTCATCCGGACGTTGAATGGACGGCGAAGGTACTTCTTCTAATTCCCAGAACCTTTTTAAAGTCATTTCTATAGATTCGGGAGCGGTGATAGCACAACACGAGGTGAGCGGTGACGACGCGTCGGCGCGGTGGTAAGCGGTGGGTACGGAACCCATAATAATATAACCCAACACTGTATTAATCGCGGGGGGCGCCGAGCCGTTGTGGTGGAGTACATCGGCTAATAATAAATGCGGAAACAACGAGGCGCCTATCAAAACATCTATTTTGTCAGGTATCGAAAATGATTCGTCTGCCAATGGCAAGTTGAGAAAATGTGGCAACGAAGATTTGTCAACCACAGCGGAAGGTAAATTTTCAGTGATTTTCTCAACAATTAAACAATTTACATTAAAATTTATATTTGCATTAAACCGAGAAGAAAATTTAAAGTTAGCGGAATTATTTACGATATTCTCGGAACCTCCAAAACCTTTGATTAACGTTCGCTTTATTTCGTTAGTTTGTATACCTAAACGCTCGCAACATTGCTTAGTTATAAAATGGCTTTGCGAAGCGGTGTCCAACAGAACACGAACGGTGTGTTTGTTATGAGACAAGTCATAAGAATAAACTTGCGCGGTCGCTAATAATATAGTTGTGTGCGGTGTGCATTGCGTAGTATCAGCGAAACAGTCACGCGGTGTCTTACTGGAGCGATGTAATGAATCACTAGACGTAGCGCATAGCGTTACGTCTGTATTAGTCAACGACGTAGGCTGTGTGCGCGTGAGCGATGCAGCTGTGTCGGCTGACGTCACCGGTGCGCCTGGATTCGTTGTTATGTTGGAAAAATGCAATAGTGTGTGATGTTTCGATTTGCACACACGGCAACACATACTTGAATTACAAGCCGAAACTTTGTGTACTGTACTAAGACAGTTTATACATGCGTTTAAATCTTTAGCCACTTTAAAACGTTCCAAAGGAGATAATTTATTAAAGTTTGAACATTTAAATAAATGTTGATGTGTGAAATTACTACACATGCATTTGGAGGCCGGAGAACCGCGGGCGCTGTTCACAACAGAATTAACAATATATGATTGATAGTTTGGCGGCGAATTATTATTATTCTTAATATTAGAGCGCGAGCGAATATTTCCAATTGTTTGTTTCGAACAGGTGGCGGTGTAGGTGGCTACTGCCGTACGAGTTAATATTTTTGACTGATTTTGCATAAAATTTACTAAATCATTGAATGTAGGTAGTTTGGAAGAATCGGTTTTTTGTTCGAAATTACGTACTGTCTCAGTGTCTAATTTTCTCAACGCCAACTGCAAAACAATAATATCGCTAAGGTCGTTTACCTTGATATTTTGGAGTGCGCGGACTGAATTTACGAAATTTTCAAGAAAGGCATCGTAATTTACAACCGATGCGCTTTGTATGGGTTTAAAATCTAATAAATTGTTTATATGTGAACTGACTAAAGTACGCTTGTCCTCATACTTTTCTACTAGCGTTTGAATAATTAAATCATAATTTTCTGCGCAGGGGGTAATCCCGGCGCAAGCGGTTTGAGCTTTACCCGAAATTTTACCTAACAAATAATAAAGTTTCTCAGCGTCTGAAAGCGATGGGTTTTCGTGAACAGTAGACTTATAACTAGCGAAGAACAGAGGCCACTTGCGTATGTCTCCGTCAAACGACACGAGTTCTAACGGTGGTAAGGAGGGACGCGTTTTACGCGGTGCATCTTCACTCTTCTTCTCGGCAAGCAGATCGCGGCTATGAATGGTCACCAATCTCTTAACCCGGCCGTATAGTCGTTCGAATGCGACAAAGCTTTTGTAATCTATTGCAAAGTTCGGTTTCTCTTTTAGTAAACACCTGTTGTACTCATCTAATAAGTTTTTAAATTCAGAACGTAATGTGTCAATGTTACTACTAGCATCGAGGAAAATTTCCACGCCTTGATTACCGGATCCTAGTGTATTTGACAAGTCATAAATCTCTTGCATGCATTCAAATAAGGCATTACGCTTAGCTTCCAACATAAGTAATTTTTGATTTTGCGTACTAGGCGAATCCTTTTTCGGGTCCATTATGAATGCAAACAAATGACAAATGCGTAAGTAATTAAATATGTAAGCGTTGTTGTTTTTATTCTATGCACCTTTATAAAATATCCAATCACGGGTAAATAAATGTGACAAATATCAAATATGTAGGTACTTTGAAATGTAGGTATACTTATACTGGTTAAGTATTTACTGGAACCTTTAATTAATTATATAAATACATATGGGTGTTATAATAATTTGTATTGTTCTCCTATTAGATGAATAATTTTATTCTAATGGGGCGGTAGATATATATATGAGCGAGCCACGACACCGTGCTTTCGTTTTATGAGAACGAAAATGCGTTGCGGGCTTATAATACGAAAAATAAGCGAAAATATATATAATATGTACAATATTGGAGCGGATAAATACTCTTACTGGGTAAATACCAGTAAGGGCGGGTGGATGAATGCGGCTGAAGGACCACTAAATAATGGTCACGCCACAAAACAAAACAAATTCCCGGCGCGGATGTGCGATTATATACAAGAAGAAAACACAAAAACTAGAGGGAAACTGTGGGAAAGGGGGTACCTGTTGGTTTGTTGGGCTGGTTCCTTGACGCCTGTTCTTCCTGTCCTGGAAATGTTCGCCTGTGGCGCGCCACTATTTCTTTTTTACACTAATGTTCGCGGGATATTCGCGGGCCCCGGGGCGGAAATATGTGTAGGCGAAAAGCGTCTCCGGAGCGCGGTTTTTTCTCGTCGTGGGAGTTTCTTGGTGTCTCCTCTCGGCGATCAGAGCACACACAGGCCGTTGCCCTTTTTTCGTCCGTTGGTTCGAATTGCAGCGATGGCAGCGCCGCGGACGAAGTCGACAACAGGTGAGTTTAGAGGAAGGGATAAGGTAAATGTGTTTTCGCAAGCTTACGATAGATGGCGTTAACAAATTGGTTTTTAAATTTATATTCGTATTAAAAACAATCAATTGTATTTCTAACCTCTGATAAATGTGCTTTTCAAAAATATATAATACCTTATACCTTCCATTTCAAGTTTTAAAACTATTTCACGTTGAAAAACGTAAATGAAGAACTTAATATTTCCCAGCTGCCTAAACGTTTAACTTTGCTACATGAAAAAAAATACTTTTACGAAATAAAATATGAATTACGCTGCAGAATATTAAACTTCGACTTTTGAACTATTAAGTTATATTCATATATTACTCAATTTCATCTTAGAAAAACTGTTAAATATTAAAGATGCCTAAACAAGCACAAAGGCGTGTACTACAAACTTTTAATGCGATGCCAATCCCATTGCCGAAGCGGGCAGCTATACAGCTATACTCGTAGCTGCTATAGGGCGACGTCCCCCTTTTGCGTATTATTTTAGATCATGTTAAAGTTTCACGGTACAACCCCGACGGATGTTAAACAAAACGCCAACTCGCTCGTTTACTTGGGTCATCGTAAAACAATCTAACAAGCGAACCAAGAGGAGAGTTATTTAGTACTTTAGGGCGATTCTGTAGAACAAAATCTCATTACCGAGTTCGATAGCTCCAATTTAAGACAGGTAAATATATAAATAAAAAAAGAGGAGCTCGATGGCGCAACTGGTTAGCGCGTTCGGCTGCGATCGTTGAAGTTAAGCAACTTTCGCGGTGGTCGGTCATTAGATGGGTGACCAAAAATTTACTAATTGGTAAAGCCGTTGGTTCCGGTTGCATCTGCAGTCGTTAGCACCAATCCGCACTGGGCCCGCGTGGTGGGTCATGGCCCAATCTCCCTATTTCATCCATAGGGAAAGCCTGTGCCCCAGCAGTGAAAATAAAATATATAAATGACGTCACAACGCGGCAAAATGTCGCAATGAATATAGAAGTCGTATGTATGACAATTGAAAACAATTCGATTAGAAAACGAGTTTATATGTTACAGTTACAATCGATGAATGTAAAAATGGTTGTGTTTGCAAGCCTTAATTTCCATATTTTCCACCTAATGGTAAGCGGTCTCTACATAACACAGACAACAATCACCATTCTATATTCTTTCTGTATTCTACGGCTGTTACCATAGATAACAGACCCGATACCATTAAGAAAATAAATAAATATTTCCAACACTCACACCAATTAGCCTAGCCCCAAAGTAAGCACTATAAGGCTTGTGTTATGAAATACTAGGGTAACGGATAGAATACATATACTGTACATATATAAGTATATTTTAGTAGAAATACATATTAAACATCCATGACTGGAGTACCAATGCTTGTATTTATCACACAAACATCTGCCCCCACCGGGATTTGAACCCGGGACCTCTCGAGTCGGAAAACCATGAAACCCGGCGTAGAAACCACTCGGCCACGGAGGTCGTCCAACGTAATTTAACACTCACACGTTGCCGCCCTGACAACAACCCGTGGAGCTCTGATCAAAATCCAACACTGAAGAAAAATGTTATTAGGCTGTTAAAAACTTTACAACACTGAAAAATTGAGTTATTTGGCTGTAGTCTTCTGTAACAGGTTATTTTCCCAAACGGGCGATCCAATTTTAGGGGAAAAACCGCTATGCCGCACCTCTCTGTGTATCTATAGTGAGTAAAGTAAGGGGAAGTGAAAAAGTGCTAGTGGAAAAAAGTTGTTCCCACCTTATATAAGACTATATAGCCAATAAATTGGGTGGGCTTGTAATCCAGCAATACGCAAAAATTCCAATCCTCCACTGGGAAGGGGGCGGGGTTCAACCTAGCAGTAAAGTAGCTGGTAGGCATATGTTTTGCCACATCCGCAGCTATTTCGTAAACGATCAATAATATATTTCCGACAACACACAACAAACTGTTTAATCTTTAACTAATCAGAGCTTTAACTATGAAAAATAAACAAAGTAGGTAGTTTTTATATTTTTAATTTTTAAGCACGGCTAGATTTAGTAATCTAAAGAAAATTTTACTAACAAAATCCACGCGGTCTAGGCATCAGTATACATATAATACAAACACTATAATAAAAATGCCTTAAAAATTTAGGCATCACTTCATTATATCAAACTATCTTAAAAAACTACGATATACAGACCCAGGGGTATATCTTATCCCATGAACGAGTAAAAACCAAGAATAAATAAATATTCATATGTTTTGTTAGTAAAAATTCAAAACATAAGTAAGTACTAAGTAGGAACAAAATATCGCTACAGCGCAACACATTATTTAAGAGAAAAACGAAAAATCTTTAAAAAATCTATACTTTTACATTGATTTATTAAAACAGACAAGTCATCACACCTAGTTCCAGAATAAAACTAGAACAAGTTTAATTACTTTATCTAAGTTAACACTGGTAAGTTTAAAAAAATACCTACCACAATTTTTTATTGTCAAATTCAAATCATGTTTTAAATTATCACAGGTTTGTTTATGAAAACTCATTTCATGACAGTAGAAATTTACATATGGAGCTGAACTTTTCAACATGAAGAATGTTAAAATGAAAATAAACAGTAAAAAATTGTCGAGGGTAGTTTCGTAACGATTTCGAAATGTCAAAGGGAAACCTTTAAAGTAAGTACGCAATACTCGTAGGGTAGCAAGTAATACGCAACAAGCTAAACAATGCCACTAAAACATCTACGCATCACTTTATTGGCTAAGATCTTTCCATTAAATGCGTTCATTAAAAATAATAGAATATTGTGTGAAGAATCATGAAAATACATATTTTTATTACTCACACAACAAAAACAGCGTGCTTTCATTTTAAACAGAAAAACGACACAGTATCACAAAACGGAGGAAAAATAGGAAGAACCATAAACTATAACGTAGTTTATTTTATTAGAAAAAATATTTTACCTGAAGCTGTTGTTTCACTGCGGCCAGCTTACTGCCGGCAACTGCATTTCGCACTATCACTTGCACTTATACAGCACGTGTTCGCGCGGCTATGGTTCGTCCGGGACTGAGGAGCCTCGCCCTGGCCGGTCGATACCCGCCCCCCTCCAACAGGTTGACTGCGTGCGCCGAGCTGTGGACACGTCGCCTTGCCACCTATGCTGCCCTGGTACTGCGGGCTCGGTACCAGGAAGCGGGACAAGGGATGCTCAAGAAGCCTCCCATCAGAAGTTACTCTTTCTTCTGTTGATGACCCAGTATATCATTCGGATAGCCTAATAAGTTCAATTTTCGCATTCTAGGTGCCATTTTTACCAAGAAGTACCATCATACATTTTAAAACCATATTAAAAGAAAATGCCACAATGGTTTCTTGATGAATTAAAATTTAGAATGTTATTTTATGGTTTCAACATTGCCTTACAATAATAATACGTCAAAGGATGCTCAAGAAGCCTGTCCATCAGAACTGACAACTCTTTCTTCTATTGATATCCTGGTAAATCATTCGGATTGCCATTTCAGATAACGTCTTTCCATGTATCGCATTTTAAGTGCCCTTTTTGACCATTCAATACTGATCATAAATCTTTAAGTCATATTGAATCTAATTTGCACGATAGTTTCTTGATTACCTAAAACGTTATTTTCAGGGGTTCAATTTATAGTTTTTATTTTCAACGTTTTCCCGGGCATTAAATTACACTTTGTAACTCGTTAACGGCGTTTAAATGATTGATACGTATCAACAAGAACACTGTAAACTCCTGAACGATCATCGGCATTAAAGATATCCAAATGCCGCCAGTAATAATTTTGCAGTCTGTATACTTTTTTTGGTTGTTTGTCGCATTCTGATCATGCAAAACTGATTAGGCTACATCAAATTCTCATTTATAACCATTTACCTGAAAATCAGCTCAAACTTTAACTACTTTTTAAAAACATTTTCCTTCACTATTTTCTATCCTATTTATATAACTAAAAATTTAAAAATAAATTGCTACATTTATGAAAGACAATCAATTAATGACGACCCCAAATCATTAATACCATCCCATATGTACATACATCTTACTATCCGGGTATGTATTCTAAAATATATCGAATTTTCCTCTATATTTTGAGATGTACATTATCTTTCGTAAAAACCCTACCCTAACAAATTATTAACAACAAAATAAACAAATAGTCTAATCATTGGAGCCGTCTTCAAGTAATGGACTTTCAATGTGGATATCTTTTTGTTGTTGAAATTTCTACAGCGGAACAAACATATACTTTAATAAAGCTAAAAATAACGAAACGGACGAACGAAAGAGAAATATCCTGAACAAATCACATTTCTTGTAATGGGAAATTTTTTCAACGTATTTTAATCCTACATAAGAAAATTGTTGTATTGTTTTGACGTGACAACGTCTTAAATTAGGTTGCGGCTGGGAGTCACTTATGAAAAAGTGTAACGCTCGGTAACGTTACGATGAGTCACCGAACGAGAGAGAGGCCCGCTTACATGTACAATGTTTTAGTAAACAAAATATATTTCTATAGTTAAAATTTGTGCAATTCTTATTTTCATTCAATTCCTTGTTCCTATTGTGCAATTTAATTATATTCATATCAATAAATATTCTACCGAGAAAAAGACGTTGTCACGTAAAATCTTCGCCCGTAAAACCGACTTTACAGGCAACCATTTTTTTCCACAATTTTGATTAGTTAGATGGTACGGAACTGGACTTGCACTTTGGCGTGGTATTATGTTTATAATTTACAATTTTCTTTGTTAGTTAATTTTTTTTTTTTATGTTATAGCGGGCATACGAGCAGACGGCTCACCTGATGGTAAGTGATCACCGTCGCTCATGGACACTTGCAACACCAGGAGTATCACAAATGCGATGCCGCCCTTTAAGAAAGGAGTACGCTCTTTTTTTGAAGGTTTTTGGGTCGTATCGGTCCGGAAACACTGCTGGCGACAACATATTCCACAGTTTTGTCGTACGTGGTAAAAAATTTCGACAAAAACGAACGGTTGTGGATAGCCACGCATCAAGATGATGGCGATGAAATTTTTGTCGCGATGTACGATGGCGAAATGCAGCAACTGGAATTAATCCGAACAATTCCTCAGAACACTCCGAATGATAAATGCGATAGAAGATGCAGAGCGAAGCTACATCCCTACGCAACGGTATGAAACAAGGGTTCACTAGTATCCATAAAGCTTTGGTAGTGTTTCTTGTCTGCGAGTTATTTGCAGGGAAATATTAAATATTTTTATCTCCTTTCAGTTTCATTACTTATTCAGTTATTTCTTCTCAGTTGCATGAAACTTTATTTCTCGGAAAGCAAACAACTCAACTGCGATACATTTTTAAATAGCATTTGTTAGAAGTAATTTCATTCTTGGAGAGAATATTACGCTTTTGTTCGTCTATGTGTTTTTTTTTGTAGTTACTAGAGGTGCCTTCTTATTTTGTTACTTTTCACCCGACTTAAAAGAAAGAGGTCTCAAATCGACTAAGTATATTCTTTTATGTTTGTAACCTCGGAACCTTTGACTGGGTGAACCGATTTTGGTTGATGGTTTTTTTTATTGAAGTTATACTTCTTTAGGCGCGTTTTGAAAAAATGATGAGAGTGAAATTTTAAGATGCGCGCGCATCACTGTAACACAAAATTTTAACAGCATGAAGTTGGTCGCTTTAGCGACCAACTTTATGCTGTTACTTTTGTGTTTACCGCACATTAAGAAAATCTACCAACAAAATAGAAATATAATCTCTATTTAGTGGGTGCTAACGACTGCATTGTGAAGGCCTATCAAAAGTATTTATTAATCTGGAACAACGGAACCAAAGCGCGATTCAGGAGACTACAGCGCCATCTCTTGACCATTGGTGTAGTAGAACCAAAAACCTGTCATAGTTTTTGTAATTGTCAAACTCGTACTAAGGGTACAGATGATTGTAAAGATCAATAGGATGTTTGGCAAATTTTTGAAAACGTTCGTACGTTATTATTTAGTAAATGACTCCATGAAAGTGGAAATATTTCAACAGATAATAATAGAATATTTTTACAGCAAAGTCAAAACAAAAAAACACAACCTAAGTAGATAAGTGGAAACCACACAGTGTACAATCAATCATTACAGTGCCAATTTTAAACTGTCCTATCGATATTCACGAAATCATAATTGACCATAAAGGTAATAAACCCGAACACTTCCGTACACAATAAAATTCTCTAAATTAAATCCCATATCTTTATTTTTTGTAATAAAGTAACAGTTATAGGTATTCATATTTATAATATTTATCCACATGTTTCTAGTTTGTATATTCGGAATACGTGTTTGAGTTTCATACAAGTGCAAATCACATATGTTCTAATAAATTATATTCAGTAGCGATTTTAATTGAATATTTTGATTATTTATTTATTTTTTCAAATTAAAACTGAACTTTATTGACTGTGTCCTTTTCCAGACTTTTTATTAATTTATTGTAATTAATTATTTGCATACAATTAAAAACTAATTTTAAACGATGCCAAAGAAGGATAACTTCTCACGCGCCTACATAAGTACACGCACCCATTTTTATTTTATCAACGCATGCTGTGGCTACCATAGTTGTAAGTGCAGTTAACTATAAGCCATGTTAGTTTTGATTTACATTGTACCTAAAATCTGCTGTAATTTATGTTGATGGCCCTTCTAATTGATAAATAAGTAAACAAGAAGCTGGATATGCTGATTCACCTCCCTTTTGATATTAATAAATCAAAAATTCATGACATATATATTCTATGGGGCCTTATTATTTCTCAGTTTACATCACCACATTAATATTCCTTATCGACTTGGAAGGATCTCCGGGGAGACGTTACTGAAAACTTTTACGTTCTACGTTATTCACTTTCATTGAAGTTTTATGTGCTGTAAATATGGTGACTCTGCAATGCCTTGAAATTGAAAATATAACAGCGAATCCTTATAATAGCCTGCGCAGACGAGGGATTTTGTTCGCAGTAGTTTTGTCCGCCGAAATAGATCACTGAAAACGCACACGAAAGAATAAAAGTACCACGTATAAAAAGTCCTCCAAACACTGGGGTCAGGGAGGGTCCGAGGTGGACGGGGGGGTAATGATGGTCAGTGTCGGTCAGGAAGGGCCAAAGGGGGCAGGGGGGATCAGGACGTTCAGGGATGTCAATGGAACCCCTCAACTTCACCTCACACACACCGCGGAACGCTGAACTCGTGATATAACGTGACTTGAAGTCGCACTTTTTGCAGCGTACAGCCGGTGTTCATAGATTTAAGACGTAATCACGTCAAAAATAAATAACAATTTTACCACATCAATGCGGACGTTAATAATGGGCTGATGATAAAAAAAGAAATAATATTTTAAACATATTTGTTTCTTAGGTTTTCACGCACATCACTCATTAAATAAAACCAGTTTATTACGGGTTAATGCACGAAAACTTTATTTATTTATTTATTGACGTTTCATAGCCTTTACAGGCTACGTCGTCAGAATATATATTTTAAACATGTTATATTTTGTAAACAACATCTACGTCATCGGTCAATAACCCTTATGGTAGCGATAACCAGCCACCAGCTGTTCGGTTGTGACGTCACTTGATGGTAGAACAGCCATCAGCTCGCCTTCTTGCGGAACAGTGCGGTGAACTTGCCAGCCTTGTACGTCGGCATGAATGGTAGATAGCTGGTCCATTGCCATCTGGATTTGAGAATTTAAACATTAATGATAGTATTTTAAAATTTAAACATTACATTAACAGGGGGAAGAAGCACCTACATAAAGTAAATACTGGTGTCGATTCTGCCATGATTCTCTAAAGCTAAACTTAAAATTGACAACAGTGTATCCCTGTCATTCTCTATAGAGGATGAAAAGGACAGACTGATGTTAAATTTAGTTTTAAGTTTAGAGAATCATGTCAGAATCGACACCAATGTTTAACTACGCCCATGCTTTAAAACTTCTATAAAAGATTCCAATACTGTTAGCTTATTTCCAACATTAAACATCCAGCGTCCTAATAACCATAATATCATTCAAACGGATGTTATAATGTTGTACTAAATTTCATAATAACACTCTTTGCCTTTTTAATCCCTTCCGATGCTTAATGTTCATCTAAAACTCATTATAAAATTTGTATGCCAGTTTCTGGTGAAATGTGCGTGTCTCAACAAATAATGTAACACGTATTGTACCACTTTTCTTGCAAATAAATGAATCTGAATCTGAATCATCAGAGAGCCACAATATTTTAATTTATTTACGCAAAAAAAAATATAATAAAAATAAAATAACAAAAAGTCAACATAATATGTTATCATGAAAATAGTATATTAAAAATGGGTTGCCTAAAAAATCCTGGACAAACTATTTTTCTTTCTTTTTTTTAAAATTTAATGTTGCAACATCAATATATTAAGAAAATGCTGACCTGACTTACAGTAAAAAAAACGTATAAAATGTTCAGCCGTTGAGTAACGGTTTATCTTGATGTTGAAATATTTTTTTATTAATAAAAAAAAAATGTTTTCCAGAGCTTTTAGGCAACAAGTTCTTAATATATTATTTACTAATATACTAAATTCATAAAAAAATGACTTTCATTCTATTATCAGCTCGGTGAAGGTCGAAGTAGGTTCTTATCTTGTACTATTAGTATTTAGCCTAAATTGTGAGAGACTGGCGCCTGATCTGAGTTTCAGAAGAGAACTTGAACGTAGTACATGTCACCGATTTTAAATTTCAATACAATTTGCAGCACACGCTTGGCCTGCCTAAATCTGTGTCTGTGGTTCAAGCCATACTACAATAGGCACTATAAATGCAATAAACAGATATAGTGAGCGTTTAATTGGAAATTTAGAAGCTTATAAACTGTTAGCTGTCTCAAGACACTGTCGCGCTCACCTTTTTTTTTTACATTAAATAGGCTTACGCTTGACAGCCACGCGACTGATGAAGAGCGACGTAGCAGCCTAAGGTGGTACGCGCTTGCCTAGAAGAAATCGATTCACTCGCGACTTGAAGAGCCCCAGATTGTAGGTGACTGGGAACAGAGATTCCGGCAAAGAGTTCCACAACGTAGCTGTTCTGACGATATAGGTGGAAGCAAACCGTTTAGTACGAGTTTGCGGGACCTGTACGGTATATCTGTGGCGTTTTGCCGTCCCTCTGGTGGTTCTGTGGTAAAAAGGGGAAGGTGGAATTAAGTTGTGTAACTCCGAGGCACACTCTCACACCTGCGAATGTATGTCATGCCAACAGGGAAATCATAGGTGTCTCCACCGTCTGTTGCGCCGGCGGCATCCAGGGACATTTGCTGCGCCCACGCATCCAGTCCGCGCTCCTCATCAGTACCTAGGAACGCATTTATGCATTTATTCTTCTTTTCTATACTAATCTTTATATATATAATTCTTCTGTGAGTGTGTATGTCACTGAACTTCTCTTAAACGACTGGACCGATTTTGATGAATTTTTTTGTGTGTGTTCAAAGGGATCTGAGAATGGTTTAGATTCACAATTTTGTCCGCTGGACAACCCCTATTTTTTTAGGGCGGTACGAAGTTCGCTGGGTCAGCTAGTATTATATAAAGCAGAAGATTTCGTAGTAGAAGAGAGAAGTAGAAGTACTGATTGCGCTATTACACTTGGTTGAACCACTTGACTTGAACTTAACACTCGTGTGTCAATGGATTCGAATAAACGAATTCCTTTTGTTCACCCGAAAGCGTCTTCCAGATTATTGCAAAAGAATATGGTACAACAAGATGACATGTATACAAAACAGATTCTACATCATCATCATCAGCCTATTAATGTCCCCACTGCTGGGGCACAGGCCTTCCCTATGGATGGAATAGGGAGATTGGGCCATGATTCTACATATTTTACCATAAATGGCATGCAATTTATACAAAAGACAAATAGCTTAGTTACAGACCATATTCCAGTGTAAATATTGCTTCGGGTGCCCGAATTCGGGCTAACAACCAAATGTAATTGCGGCATAAAGGTTTACAACTGAGAACAAAACCTATAGTCTTCATCGAAGCGAAGCGAAGGCGGGTCATTGTTATACAGGGTGTAAGAAAACACTAAAACTACTACAAAGACTAAAACTACTCATTGACTGTACTGAACACCCAACAAAATATTATGCGTGGGATTTTTTTTTATTTTCAAGTTAAAAAAATACAATTTTTTCCCGTACTGTGGCGCTACGCAAATAATGTGCCTGTGTGTGTATGTGTGTGCGTGTGTGTAAGTGGTCGATAAAAAAGTTTCTAAATAACGTTTTGAAAATTAATGTATAAATCTTGAAAAGAATAATTTTGACTTTGACCTTCAATATCTGCATAACTATAAATTTCCCAGGTATGGTCCAGAAGAAGAAAATGATCGTCATGATGTGCAAAATACGTGGCCTTCGACTTCGTCAAAGGTTTTTTTACACCCTGTATCATCATCATCATCAGCCTATTAATGTCCCCTCTGCTGGGGCACAGGTCTTAATAATAATAAGTATAATACAAGCGTATGGGCCGATACCAAAGCTGTTACTCGCACCGTTGCCTAAGCTGACCCCAATCGCTACCCCGTGGAGCACTTTTTTTTTTTTTTATTCAACACTGCTTAGTACGGAGCCGCAGGGTCCCCGTTAGGGATTCTACGACGGCTCCGCCCCCAGCAGCTTCCCGGCCTCGCCGGGGCTCCACGGCAGGGGTCTCCCGCGGTATTACGGGGACCCCGCAGACGTGCGCAGGTAGGCCCGCGCGTGGGGGCTGGGTACGCGGCCTACTTCCCACCATACCGCCCCCCATCCGCTGCGGAGGGGACTCCTGGGCGTACCCGTCCAAGAACCCACCACCGCCCCCCCTTTGTAGGTCAGAACTACAAGTGGGGGGCCGCCGTTCCTGGGAGAGGGGAGCGGGAGGGGAAGCGTAATTCTTCCCGTCCCTCTCCCCGCTCCCGGTCGCCCACATCTCCCCGCGTCTTCTCCTAGGAGAAGATACCCCGTGGAGCCCTGGAACCTTACCTACCGATAGAAACACTACACTACCAAAATGTAGTGTTATTTTAGTATGTGTCTTCTGTAATGCGGAGGTTACTTCCCCAGACGAAATCCGCTAAGCCTGCCCTCTTTCCTTTTAGGTAAGGTATGTTATTATGGAACGTGGAGCACTACTTAACTTATTCTGACATTTTCAGTTCTCAACAGCTGTAGGTATATGAAAAACTTTTTAACAAAAATAAAAAGTGACCTCTAAAAACAAGAAATAATGCAATTTTTTTCTTATAAAACTAGTTTTAAAGCCAATTTAACATTTGGTGTCGGAGCCATGCCAACCTAAGCAGTAAACGGTAACACATATCTATCAACATACCTTTAAACAAATTTTGATGAATTTTGCTATACAGATAATATGCAGCTTCTTTATGGCCTTTGAGAAGCTTAACCAACAAACTTTTTTGTAGTCTCGAAAATGTAAGATAAGTTCGAAAAAAGGTACATTATGTAATTTTGTATGGGGAACCATTTTTTATATCAAGTTGGGCAGACGAACTCGCGGGCACTTACTAAACCAGAGGTAATGTTACTCAGCCCTCGTCCAATCAATCTAATGCATTCCGACTGCCTACTACAGAATTAACTCCGATGGAATTAGGCACTGAAAGATTACTAAAGGAGAAAACATACTTGCAAAAAAGAAGCATACTATTTCGGAATGCTTTTGTCGTAATAAAAAATATAATATTGATTGGATACAATCTAAGGCGTACATTTGATGTTATTTTATTTAGTGGCAGTTTTCGTTTTTTTCTATTCTTATTATCATACTCACAGGTCTTGTAAGAATATCAATGCTCTGGAGTTTTTGGTGTGATTTCATCGAGTGCGGTTGTCGTCATCTCTTATCTGACAAGTCCGTCCGTCCGTCCGTCCGTCCGTGGTGCTGTTTCAGCGGCCAAACCGTAAGAGATAGATATAGAGAATGCTTGAATGAAAATAGTCTGATAAGACTACAAACCGGATGTGAGTAACGTAGCACTTCCGGTTTTCGAGAAATCACGTGATTTCTATTTCAAACGAAACCACACAAAATCTCCGAAGTTCTCAATTAATTAAATACATTTTTTTTTGGTGAACATTTGGTTCACTGGTTTGCTAGTATTTTAATAATTCTTAAATTCGTTCACAGTGGATATTGTCAAATAAAATTGGTGTGATTTTGTGTTAAAACCGTGTGCGTCACTGAAGATTAGTAGAAGAAGATGAAGTAGAAGATTCTTTAAAAAATACGCTATTCTGGTCAAGTGGACGTGAGAACTTTATAGTAGTGTTGACTACCTCACAGAACCTTATCGAAAAAACTAACTTGATACATTTCGTGGCAAACACTCTAAGAAACATTAGAATGCGTCACACCGACAATATAATGTAAAAAAAAAACAGAATATATATATTTTGTGCAAAAAAAACACTCGACCGCAAAAAAACGGGTCGTCCGTATACTTTTAGAGAAAATTTAATCAGAATTCTAAGGTAGCCAGTTTCCTGATTTACTTGCTGTCAAGTTTAGTAAACTAAGGCCCGTTAGTAAGCTAAGGTGTCGAACTTTACTTGAGTACAGTTAGAAAGGGATATCGCTATGTGCTATATATAGCGACATCCCTTTTTAACTATGATCAAGACTAGATCAATCACTGATAATCTTTCTATAATACGCGCCTAAAAGTGCTAGGTTGCTTATTAAAGTAAATTGTCATGATTCTTTTCGTCAATAAAACATAATAATTATATTAATATTAACTATTACTATTATTGAATAACTATTATATTATTATTGAGTACTATTTATTGAATAACTGAAATGCCCTGTGATGTGCCCTTGGCTAACTCGATACTAGATGGCAAGCTCCCAAGCGAAATATTATATTGGAATGAATTGCATCCGCATTCAAATTAAAGCCTTGAGATAAATAGAGACTTGCTGGAGACGTTGCTAAAGGTAAATAATACTAAGACGACCTCCGTGGCCGAGTGGTTTGTACGCCGGGTTCGAGAGGTCCCGGGTTCGAATCCCGGTGGGGGCAGATGTTTGTGTGATGAATACGAGCATTTGTACTCCAGCCATGGATGTTTAATATGTATTTCTATATAAATATACTTATATCATCATCATCATCAACCCATGTTCGTCCACTGCTGGACATAGGTCTCCCCTAATGCACGCCACTGCTCCCGATTTTGTGCTACTCTCATCCAGCCCACTCCAGCCAGCCTACGAATAACATCATCCCATCTTGTCTCAGGGCATCCTACACTACGTTTACTGAGTCGTGGTCTCCACTCATGAACTTTCCGGCTCCAACGGCTATCAGTTCTGCCGGTAATGTGACCAGCCCACTGCCACTTCAGTTTGCTAATTGCTTACTTATATATGTACTGTATACGTATTCTATCCGTTACCCTAGCATCCCATAACACAAGCCTTACAGTGCTTACTTTGGGGCTAGGCTAATTGGTGTGAGTGTTGGAACTATTTATTATTTTATTATAATAATGACTTTTTTAAGAGAAGTAGGGCATATCGGATTTTCCGCTCGAATTGGAGCGCCCGTCTGGGGTAGTGACCTCCACCGTACAGTAAGACTATAGTAAAATTACCCTACCTTTTGATGGTGATTTATTTCTGTTGGTGAGTATGTTTTCACAGGGTAGAGTCAGTGTAGGCAATGGTGAGAGATACTTTTAGTATTGCAAGCTTCTACAGGCTATGGTGGCCGCTTACCATCAGGCGGGCCATACGCTTGTTTGCTACCCTTTTATCATAAAAAACCTTCACAATTCGTCCATCTGTCTGTGGTCTGTATCTCAAACCTCAACTGTGAGCGAAGAGCGACGGGATCGACGAACTGAGCGATGAGAACAAATGCACTAAAATTTTAGAAATATGCCTTGAATCTGTGAGAAGCTCGATGGCGCAAGTGGTTAGCGCATTCGGCTGCGATCGTTGAAGTTAAGCAACTCCCGCAGTGGTCTGTCATTGGATGGGTGAAAAATTTTACTATCTTGTGCTCCTCCGTGCTTTGGAAGGCACGTTAAGCTGTTGCTGTTGCCGCGTGGTGAGTCAAGGCCCATTCTCCCTATTCTATCTTATGTCTAGGGAGCTTGATAGGCCGATAATGATGATGATGATGATGACGTCTCGAATCGAAACCCACAGTGATATAGCGTCAAAATCTTTTCCTTCCTCACACACTTAATAAAATTTATTTACAAACTAACCTTTCTTATAACAATAAAATCACATTGCAGTCGCCTCAGTTTTGAATAAATTAATATCAAAATATAACTCTTTCCAAAAGATAAAAATCTTAAGATAGGTAAGGCACAGCGGATCGCTAAAATTGGATCCTCGTCTGGAAAAGCAACATCCACCTTACAGAAGAGCACAGCAAAATAACATTACCTTTTGGTGGCTTTGAATTTCTGCTGGCGAACAGGGTTCCAGGGCTCCACGTGGTAGGAGATTGGAAACAGTCATAATCATAATCTTTATTGCTTCATGTTGGTATATGGGTTCCTAAATTCAAAATAAGGATTCACAACGTGAGCACTGAAAGGGCATTGCAAAATGTTTCTTAATTTCTAAGAAACATTAACAATTACAAACATCGTCTACTTTTGTGAAACATTTTACCTACAGTATCAGTATCACAGTTCAGGGTTTGGAAGTGAGGTGGCTGGAGTGGCACCTTTTTGCCGCATCACCTATCTTCGCAAATGGACTGCACTTACACTTAATCAGATGGTGTAAAGTAATTTGTTGCGCCTCGTATAAAAAGAAGGTAATACAAATTACGGCTCGCAAACCGAAGAATATAAGCCAGGCGCAAATATTTATCACACTCACCTGGTATCAGATTATCAAACAAGCAGTCAACGATGCCACCGACACTGCCGGATTTAGGGGAGGGCAACCGGGGCGAAAGCCCCGGGACCTCCACTAACGGGGGGCCCCCACAATAGAGACATCGGAAAAAAAATCTTTCAAATTCCAACTATCGAAGCTTTCTCTCCTGAGCATTGAAAGCGATTTACTCCGAGAACTCGATTTCAACGAAATCATCAACGATTTTTCGGCGAAAAAAGCTCGAAAGGTTTCGTTCGTTAACTCTAAGATTTAATTTCAGATAATTCTTGTTTCCGTTTATATTTATATGTGTTTGTTCAATACTAAGGGAATCTACTTGGTTCACAATAAATTATTTATTGAAAAACTCGACTGAAAAAAAAATGTTTACTTTATTTAGAAAATAATTTGGGGTGAGGGGGCCTCCGCTCCTCTGTTGCCCCAAGGCCTCTGGACCTCTAAATCCGGCCCTGGCCACCGACCAGTGTGGAGATTGATAAAAACACTTACAGCACAGCATCCAGAGCTTCCACGTCGGTATGCATAATACCAGTGTTGGCAGCCATCGACCTGGTCAGCACCAGCGAGAAGAATAAAGAAAGGCTGAACCCGATGATATACAGGTTGCGAGAGCTGTCCAGGTCCATATATTGTAGGACAGAAAGACCTTGACGAAACAAATATTAATCACACTCACCCGGTATCAGATTATCAAGCAAGCACCCAACGATGCCACCGACCAGTATGGAGGTTGATAAAAGCACTTGCAGCACGGCATCCAGAGCTTCCACCCCGGTCTTTATGACGCCAGTGTTGGCAGCCATCCACCTGGTCAGCACCAGCGGGAAAAACAGGCTGAACCCGATGATGTACAAGTTGCGGGAGCTGTTTAGGTCCACGTATTGGAGGGCGGACAGACCTTGACGAAACAACACATAAACGCAATACATAAAACAAAATAATCGCTAACTGCGGGAACAATTAAACTATCAAAAAGGTCCAATAGTTCCCACAAAAGAGGTCCAATTAGCGCCTTCAATATAATATTTTGCGAGATCGAATGGGGCATACAAATCAGACCTAGTGGGTACAGTTGCAGTAGGATTTAATCTTGAAAGTCCAGTAGGTACCAGATGAATTGTAAAAAGAGGTCAAATGTCTTTAGGATGGGTGAATAAAAATTTACTATCTCGAGCACGGTAGTGCTTCGGAAAACACAATAAGCCGAGTCACTGGTTCGGGCAGCATCTGTTGTAAGAGTTGCACATAAACACATGTATAGGTAAGACCTGTACCAAAACAGATATAAAATAACTTTATTATGATGAATCTGTTATGCTTTTACTTTAAGGGACCCTCCGTCTCTTTCTTAGTCAATCAGTTACGAAATAAGTACATCCTCATGTTGCAAGTGTAAGAATCCATACTAGTGCCATTGCCATAAACGCAAAAAGAACTTGGTTATCT
Source organism: Chilo suppressalis (assembly GCA_902850365.2). Taxonomy (NCBI): domain Eukaryota; kingdom Metazoa; phylum Arthropoda; class Insecta; order Lepidoptera; family Crambidae; genus Chilo; species Chilo suppressalis. The sequence continues at coordinate 5,184,862 of OU963903.1, forward strand.
CCTAAGGTGCAGTAACTTGATTATTTACTTTTATTTTATTTATTTATAACCAAATCACATTTACATGGTTGCTGTAAATATATAGTCCCACAGAATGCTAACTGGTTTGACGGTGGAGGCTGGAAGTCTCGATCGTACAATGTAATTTTTACTTTAAACTGCTTACAAAATTACTTATTTGCTATTTCTATTACATATTATATTAACATTGAAATGCATATTTCTTTATTTATCTTTAAATGTCCTGTTTGGTTCATTTTTAATTTCAGTAGACAATGTATTAGACAAGTAAGGTAGGCGCTTTTCAAGTATCCTGTCACCAGAATAATTATTTACTCTAGGCACTTTGAACTTGCGAAGGGTCATTGACCTTGTATTGTGCTCATTGTGCAAAAGAGTAAGGAAGTGCTCTCGATTACCATGATTTTTTATTTATTACAGATAAATATAAAAATATGTGAAGACGCTTTTGAATAAAACTGCAGACATAAACTGTTGTATGCTGGACTCACCGAAAGCTGATATCATGCCGAACATGACACAGAACAAGCCTCCAATGACGGGCTGCGGGATGATGATGAAGACTGCACACATCTTCCCGACCACACCTTGGAGTATCATCAGAGCCGCGGCCCATTGTACTACGCGCCGTGACCCTACCTTATGTACAAATAAGACTGAAAGTGTATTTCAAAGTATTATAATTTCGTATTATCGAACGCGGGCAGATACGAGTTACATTGTGGCCAGGACCAGCCGGCTACAGAAAAAGACGCAGGCAAACACGATGGACAGTCGACATCACACGCATAGCTGGTCGAGACTGGGTTACAGGTCGCGGATAAAAATACTGAATCGCATTATTGCGGTTGTTATGAGAAATAAAATTTCAAATTTTAATGTTAGAGGTTGGCACTGTATTTGACCTAATCCTTTTGAAGGTTTTCACCGTATGTAGGCATGGATTTTAAAAAAAAAAATTAACACGCACCTAAATATCTTCTATTAGACCATATTTATTTCAAATGAATAACTTTGTCGGTTACGCTTACAGAATTTATTTTTTGGTTTCTTTCACTATAAGTTCACGTAAAGTTTATGATTTTTTATAAAACAAAAGTAATTAACACAGAAAATAAAAACAGAAGAGGGATTTTTTTTGGGCCAGATAAAACACTGTGCCATAGTAACTCATTAGATGATCAACTCTTACATGCAGGAGTAGACGCAGCCTGAAATTTTGGTCATAAAATATTTGGAGTAAATTAGACTTTATTATAGAATCTGGTGCCCTGAGCTCACGATTACTATACGCGTACGATTCCGTTTTTTTTTTTGTATTTTTTTATAAGATGCTTCAATAGAGTAAATTAGACTATAATATAGTATGTGGGCGTAAGTTTCACACTTAAGCAAAATGTATTTATTAATCTCATTATAAATCTAGTCGTGTTCTTCATTTAATTTGTATACCGAAACACCGTGCAACATACAGGCAACTGTGTTGCAGTTTGGCAGACTTAGCATATTTTGTAACCTTTTTTCTGAAACAAATAAAATATAATAAAAACATACACGCCTTGTCAGAATACCAGCGTTACCGTGACACGTTTAGTTACATGTCACGGCAGCATTATGATGAGGCAGGGTCCTGATTGACTAATATTATAACTGTTAGGTTTATCAATATTTGTGATGCTTTCACTTTATTATATGTTTCTATTTCAGCTGTTTATAAATTTATGTTTGTGTTTCTCGCCCTTTCACCTTTAATGATGCAACTATCCATTGCGAGCGAAGCGGACTTACATGATTAAATTAATACAAGTGCTTCCACTTAACAAGAGAAAATGTGAGGAGTTCCTCTAGTGAAAAATAAAAATTAATTTATCGCTATACAGTGGCAAGCGGACATTATAATTAATTCACCATTTACAAAACACATTATCGTATACGCTAGAATGTTGAATATACCTTCGTGACTCCAATGGCGCCAACGTTCTCCCCGAAAGTGTTGGTGCCGTTGCCAGAACCCCAAAGACCAGCTAGTATTGTGCCCAGACCTTCAGTACCGAGACCACGGTTGATGGCATGAAGAGGAGGCGGTGGGGCCGCTGTAGACCACACAAGAAATATTTTCTAAGTTACTGGTACATAGCTTATCTATTGGGCAGTTCAATAATCAGTTCTCCAGAACTGAACCTTAAGGAATCGAAGAATAATAAAGCTTTAAAAGGGACACAACAGAAGTTATTGTATTGGAATAGCGAAATGAAGTTTCTATGAAAAACTATTATTACCTTTACAAAGACGAAGTCGTGAGAAACACTCAAGAGTTAATAAAAGTTTTTCTTTTACCTAAAACTGAGTGTCATAAATTACCATGGGTGGTGAAGACGAGAATCGAGAACAATTTAATATTACGACATTACGACGTAATATTTTCTTCCACCAATATGGCCACCATAAAGTAAAAAAAATATACTTAAAGATATTCAATATGTGGCTTTGAAGGCGCTTCACCGTCGCTCAGTCCGTTCTCTCATCATCAGCATCATCATGTCAGCCATACGGTGCCCCCTGCTGAGCATAGGAGACCCTGAAAGATATCTACGTTGATCGGTTCTAAGCTTTCCGCATCCACAAATTCCCACGTGATCCCTTCTTCTTACAACCTGGGATCCTTTAAAAGAGGCGTGAAGAACCAACTGCAGGCCGGCTAGGTTAGGATGGCTGGTGTGGCAGGTAGAACTGTTGTACCAGCTATCTTCACGTCAGGACTTCATCATCACTTAACATCAGGTGGGGTGAAGTCATTTGTCGGAACTATCTAAAAAAAATTAGTACGAACCACACATGCGTGCCGTAGTAGGGTAGTAGCTGATGGACTCCACCGTGCAAGCAAGCACACCAGCCAGCATACCGAGCACTCCGGCCACACTTACGGTGGGTGCTCCCCATTGACCTGATACCAAGAAAATATCATTAGCATCGAGTACATTAATTTTATTTCACAAGGAAATTTCAAAATCGATCCTAAATTAGAAAAAAAATACCTGTCGACATTTAGATGGAATTATAGAAATAGTGTCGCTGCTATAATAACCAATCTATAAAGCATTTACATTCACATCTAAAAACATAACAATCTGTAAACGGAGACCCTCTTTTTTGTAAACAAATATCAATATAATGAAACAATGGAATAAGCTAACCTTAAGGAATATAATGAAACGAAAACGCTGATGATAGGAATAGAACAAGGTTGATTGTTGATGGTCATCTTCTTTCACTCTGTGACGTTTCGGAGAATCATCTCAATATAAAAAGACCAGGCCAGGACTCTTACCTCCATATGGAGAAAATTACTTTTATTATTTTATATTATTGGAAAGTGCGTATACTTTACTAACATCAAAGAGGATTGGAAATGAAACAAAAAGGCAAAAGACAATTTGGCAAAACTTACACCAAAATATATTCATAAATTGTACCTGGATAAGGCACCCGAAACCACGGCGCATCCTGTACGATGTTCAGCTTGATGTCAGTCCTGGCAGGGTGCTCTGGGGGAAACACCTCTGTTACAGTCAGAATGCCGCAAACCGCCCACATAATCGCTATAGTTAGCAGAACCTATGGTCAATAAAATAAAAAAGTTCAAACAAGAATCTGAAGAAGCAAGCTGTATAGGTATGCTGTAAGATGCAATCTCACTTACGATCTCATTTATTCGGATTTCTGACAAATGTCAAACATATAATACTGCCCGCCTAACATGACCACCGCGATATGATATATTACTGGTTTTTATCACGCTCAAGTGTCAAATTACTATGGAGTTTGACAGTTAGACGCGATAAAAAAAACGACGGGTTGCACTCCGAGAGTGCCGGCAGAAGTGAAAACTAGAATATTAACGTTGTGCATTTTTGATATTTTTGACTGGTTAGAGAATAATTTTGCACTAATTGCTTTAATTATCAGTATAAAAGTACTATCATTTATGTGGTAGAATACAATATTTATTTATTGCACTATCGTACACAAACATGACAATTTATATTACATTAAAAAAGTTTATCTCTCAGAAAAATCAACTTACATGAATTACGTTTAAGCGCACTTAGCGACATCTATTGTAAAAAAATGCATAAAGCTGCCACCTAGACGTCCTAGATAGAGATTTATTATTATAATACGATAAAATAAAATATTACTATGTTTCGTCCAATATATTGAAAGTCAACAACGTCTCCAATTTTATTGTTTTCGTCAGATCCCCGATCAGGCCACGTGTCATGACGCGATCAGCCCTCGTGTCCTGACGCGAGTTTAATATTTTTTACCCATACAAAAAAAGTGTACAACGCCGCTAAAGAAGTTTTCACTTCAAAAACGTGGTATGACGTAAATTGAGGTGCTTATGCTACGGGGACTGGCTGCTTCTACAGATAGCAACAGTTTACTGTGCTATAGCGTTTTGCATGTCTAATAAATATCTAAAATGGCTGCTACCGAAATCAGAAGTGAGATTTTGTTTTACAATATCGCCCTAAATAAATTCAGTGCATTAACTGAGCATCAAATCTTGGTTAAGTTCAAGGTTAAGTTCTACAAGCTTCTGTTCTCTCTACAAAACTCTTTTTCGAGATTTTATCACAAAAATTTAAAGGACTATTTTGAAATTATACTGTATACTGTAAGATGCCAACTTAAACAAAACAAAAATAATTAAAGGTAAGTTGCACCAAAATTCTCTAAAATTAGGGTTAAAATCATATTTAACGAATCATTTCATCATTCATTGTTAATTGTTTAAAGTCTAATGAAGATAAAATGTCGAAATCATGGTAGCTTCACCATGATTAGCTTTTAATGTTGAAAGATTTGAGAACTTCGGTGCAACAGTGTACACAAAGAGTCATCGATCTTTATCTGACAAATAATTAGCTAAATTTGAACTGAAAACTCAATACGATTTTAAAAAGTTTTGATACAGTTAGTATACCCATAACAGAATAGTGACTCACAGGAAAAAGTTTGAAGAGAGGGAACCAAGTTAAGGCAAACCCTCTGCCATTCTGCCAAGCCAGCGTTGGAATCTTCACCTCACCCATGCATTGTGAAAATATCGTCAGCAGAATGAATGTGCTGTAACAAACACATAATTTCATGATGAAGTCATTGATATGATGAAGAAAATTAATTGGCTTGGCCTTTTTGCATAATTATATAGAATAACGTATAATATAAAAGGCCTTGTCTTATTAGTATTTTGTACTTGGCCACTGATAGTGTCGCCGCACACGGGCCACACGCCACAGCCACAAACGCCGCCACGAGAAGCTAGAAGCGGCTACTAAAGTGGCTGAAGCGTGCGACAGCGGCCGACTAAAGTAAAGGAGAGAGTGGTGGGGAATCGCGCGAGTAACGTGTGGCGGCGTTTTGTATCGGCGCAGTGGTCGGTGCGGGCCACAAGAAGTGAGCAACGACGATTTGTAGCATGTGGCGGCCACCGGGCGTGCCGTCTGTGGCGAGTCCATATAAAATGTATGAAAACTACAAGAAATATGCCGGTGGCGGCGTTTTGTGGTTGTGGTCGGTGGCCGGTGTGCGGCGAAACATAGATTCCATTTATAAAGCGAATTTCTATGCATCCATCCATAGGATAAGATATTGGCTAATTCTTTGAAAAGCTTTCTCCGCTCAACTTTCGTGGCGAAATTTCATATTGAGTTTTCAGAAGATATAACATCATTACATTTTATGAAACGTCAAATATTACGAAACATGTAAATTGATTTAAAATTTACGGTCAATTTTTTTTTGTCCGTGAAAGTTATGAAAGTAACTCTCCGCTACCAAAATAACAACACACTTCAGCTAAAATCATCCTCTGCTAGTCCGATAATGCGTAGAGTAACTGCAAATACTGAAAACAAGTGCCAACTCCGGTTTAGCAAGTTTGAAAAAAGTTTTGAACGTTATACAATGTATCAAGAATAAATTAACTGCCGAGAATCAGTCTATTTACCAGTTTCTGAAAAAAGTTTACTACCTATAACTGTATATGTGTGAATATGGTAGAAAAAGACAAGAGAATAAATAACCAATCAAAATTATTTAAAAACTAAAATTATTCGCACCATACTATAATTAATCATTTTCATGGACAAATCGCCACGAAAGCTGTGCCATGAAAATAACGATGTTTAACACATTCAAATATAAATGTGGCATCAAAATCAAAATCAATATTCATTTATTCAGTTTAGAATTTTACAAGCAGATGTTAAAGTCGAAAGCTACGCCATCGACTTTAACAAATCTATGGCGGGAGACCTTGTACTGAGAAGAACCAGCAAGAAACTCAGCAAGGGCTGCTTTTGTCTCCCTGTATTATTTCATACAGTGTCGTCAAATTGAAAGCTGACATCAAACTTATAATCATGTATTGAGGTCAACTTCCATCACATAATATAAAAATGGGAACAATACATATACAAAACCCCCGAAAAGGACATTGTTCAGCGTCCATACATAGTTAGCCTAAGAACCAACAATCATGAAATATGATTTTCTAGGTTCGAAATCATAAGTAAATGACTGTAAAAACAAAGATTATTGACAGACACTTCTGAGAACTTAAATTATTAGGAAAACTAAATGTTTTTTGAGGTTATGTTTAATATTCAATGAAACATAAGTCAACCTATGAACTTAGTATGAAGTGAATTAATATTATAACTAATTCATTTTATTCGGTGCGATTTTAAAGAGTTTATTAAGAAAACCTTGGATAGGTAGGAATCATGAATAAAATAAAAACTGTAGTTTTGCTTCTTATTTATTGACTATTTTTCACATAGTTGTATCATATTGTATATGGTATTTATTTGTATATCACATGTATATTGAAAATATTGTAAATATGCAGCATGAATGTGTATCAGGTGTTCTTGAATAACTTTGGCAGTATGATCCTCTCAGGATGTTGTGACACAGGTTCACTAGCACTTGGTAATAAGGTCTCTGCTCTTTGGTAACATCGATAGCATATTAGATAGCCGAAAATAGTTAAATTAAAGGAAAAACAATCGCAAATAAACACACGCAACAGGTAATCCGAAACGAGAATGCACTTTCCTGTATATTATACTCTCCTTGTCATGCTTAATAAGGAATGAAAAGGACAGACTGATGTCATGTTTTAAAATAGCAAATACGAATAGCCAAGTGAAGTGCCGGCATTAGGAAGAAAGAGTGTTTTGTTTGCAGCGTTGTCACAGATTATACACTTAAAATGGTATTTATTGTCTCAGATTATTTTTTAACTTTTTAATTTAGCTTACTTAACTGGAAGTGTCCGTCACAATCTAAATACTGATAATTATCCCAAAAAATATATTAAGAATTATCATAAATGCCAAATTGGTGTTGGTTCTTAGGCCAATTTTAACATTGTCCTTTGTTTGGTTCTCTTCAATAATCTTCCTGATTATTATAGAAATGTATACCTTGACCCATAAATGATCCATGATCTTTGTTTAACCTGTACAACGGTAACTTAAGTTTGTTTTTATGCCTAGTATTAAAAGTAAGTACGTCACTGTATTTGAGATCAAAGCTAATATTGCTTCGAGCAAAAAGTATACAATTGTTGATAAATTGAATAATCGAAGCAACGGCCAAAATCCCTCATGACTTCTAATAATAAAATCTAGTGTCTACATTTATATTGTGTATAGTATTTATATTTAATACCAGTCGTAGCCCAGTCACAGAATTCCAACTTCTGAGAAAATTAAGTAGTCTTAAGTGGAATGTCTTATCGAATTCATTCTTAATTAAATGGAAAAGATCGCCATAAAGACTATTAGGATCATCGTGTGTCCATTAAAAAAATCTTATCATTAATATTTAATTTAAAATTTTCTACACGCTTTTTAGTTACTGGCCTTAACTCAATGAACTTAGGCAAACTAGTGACATTAATATTATATTTTAGGTCGTAGTGATTAGACGTAATAGTTGATTTACTAGCCTGATTATAGTCTGTAAATATATTATCCAAACATTTGGCTGAATGAGATGTTACTCCAGCAGGCTCAAAAAATTGATGGATCAAATTAAAAAGTGATATTATGCGAACTGACATTGCATTGTTTTCAAGAATGTTAATATTAAAATCCCCACATATTACCAAAATTTAATTTTTCTACTTTAACTTTCTGAGAACATTCTCAATCACTGATTAAAAAACACTAAAGTTACCTAGAGGGGGTCGGTATACACTATAATTAACTCACTTAATTCCGCACAGGACAGCTCATTAATACGTTCCACAGAGAGGCCGATTATATACTTCCTATCCTTAGTCTTCCTTATATTCTTATTTACATAAATTAATGAACCACCGCGTATGGCTGTCCTACGAATTTATGCACTCATCACTTGAAAACCGTTCACCTGAAAAGACATCTCTGAAGACTTAAGCCAGTGTTCCGATAAACAGATAACATGCAAACCCTGACTCATTGCAAACATATCTAATTCTAAATCCTTGCCAGAATATTTTGTTCATCATCAGCCTATTAATGTCCCCACTGCTGGGGCACAGGTCTTCCCTATGGATGGAGTAGGGAGATTGGGCCATGACCCACCACGCGGGCCCAGTGCGGATTGGCGGGTGTTAACGACTGCAAATGCAGCCAGGACCAACGGTTTAACATGCCTTCCGAAGCACGGAGGAGCTCGAGATAGTTAATTTTTGGTCACCCATCCAATGAACGACCACGCAGAAAGATCGCAGCCTAACGCGCTAACCACTTGCGCCATCGAGCTTCTCAATATTTTGTTAAATAATATTAATTTTATTGGATTTGGCTATTGTCGTACCCTTCAGTTTAAAATTGAGTTGGTCAGTGAGTCAACCTATTATTAAATTAAATATTTATATTAGTATAAATACTAACACCATTATTAAGTCTTAAAAACTTTTTTATACCATGTATAACTGAATTTGCTGAGCTATCTGGGTCTTATATACTTAGTGTCTGTGGTCTATTTAAAGTTACTGATATACTTATTTATATCAAAATTTGTCACTATGACTATGTAATGAGTAATAAAAAATTTAATTCTAACTATAGCATATTTATAGACTTATTCAAAACACACTACATATTATAATGTCTCGATGACTTAATTTATTGATAAAGTATGTCGTCATTTACATTTGATAACTTTGTTCTACTATGTATAACATGACCACGAAAGTTGCTTGGTCTTGGTTGTTAGTTTTTTTTTTGAAGAATAACTTCAACCCATTGCTTGTTTATTTATTATCAAAGTCTATGCATTATATTATTTGGCTATTCCTAATTTCTATTATTCCATGCTTCCATTCCTTACATTTAAGACACGTCGGAGCATAGATCGAACATGTCCTAAGGGATTGCAGTTCGGAAGTTTCGCCTTGGAGTTTAACTTAGCCAGATTAGGTTAGGCCAGCTTAGTAAATTCGATTGCATAAGTTTTATATACTTTCACTATAAGAAAGCTACTCAATTCTTGAATGACATAAGCTATAGTTTATTGTATATTTCGCTCGTGAAAAGCCAAAGCCAAAATAGTAATATCATAATTTGATTTGACAAAACAACAAACAACAAAAGTAGTTCCGACATCGAGCGCGCAACATCGTATGACTAGATCACTTTATTTTAACATCATTCTCAATCCAATCTGTTACGTCGAGAAAATTCGAAACAACCGACGCCACGATATTTCCATCATGAGATTGCACAATACGAATTGGATTCCGAAAAGGCTTTGTCACTCCACCCTTTGAAATATTGCCTTCAGGATTACCAAAAACAACTTGATTTTACCATGTTAGAAGACTACCCAGCATTTCGTTAATGTTTGAATGAAAATAAAAATGCAAAATATTAAATTAAAGTAAAATTGATCAACGAAGTACTCCGTGAAATCGTTTTGAAAAAGTTTAGTATCTACGTTGATTCAAAAACGATGGATGGAATTACAGACACACTTTATCGCTTGGGTAGGTCGTTCAATAAAAAGGCGAACTGTTTGCCAATATATTTCAGTAGAAATATACAGAGTTCTCACTGTTATTCTTCCTATGATGATAGGGTTGACTAAACAGCCGGAGAATCAGCCACAGCAACGATGGTGGCAACAGCTACGGCAGCAGCATCAATATAATAACTGTTCCAACAGAATTGAAGTGGGACTTTTACTTTGTGTTCTGTAAGAGCTCGTGGAGGAAGATTCGCCGCTCTCCAAAATATGATGAGTCATTAGACTTTCTAATGTTAGAGGAACTTTACTATTTATCTAAACAAGCATAAAATCTACAATAAACATGTTTTGCTAATTAGACAGCTATCGGGCCATACATAGGCGATACAGTAAACTTGAATCTGGACTTATCGTCACCGATCGCTATGGCGACGAAGTTGTAACAGTCAGACAAAAACCAGTAAAACATTCACTAGTTATTAATGAATCCACCTTACACAAGACCACACGGAAATAACAATACCTTTCGGTGAGTAAGGTTCCAGGAGTAGAGGTAGTACGGGGTAGAGGATTGGGTCATGGTAGGCAATGCCGCGAGTATTGGTATCGCAAGCGTGGCTATGGTGGCCGCTTACCATCAGATGGGCCATTTGCTTGTTTGCGATTTTTTTAACATAAAAAAAACAAACAGACATCGTCGCAGGAAATCTCTAGTTGCATTGTATATAATTAATTTGTAAAGTCGATTTATCTAGCAGCGATCTGGGTTAAACTAAGGTCCCAGCTGACGCTGCGATAGCCGCAGTGAGAGCAAAGCCAACGATGTCGGATGTTAAAGAGCCTTTGTATCGTATCGAGTTCATTGTTCGGGTATACAAAGTGGTGCAGGCTAGACCGAATAGGGTTGGTTGCCTAGACATTTTCTCGTTTATAATTATTCCTTCTAGTAGTCACAGAATTCCAATTGCATTATCGGTTGGAACAGAATAGGTGTCATTATTAGTGTCACTTGAGCAAGGTCAGTGTTATTTTAGAAATGTTACAGGTTTTTAATCTATCATAGAGACGGCTGAAACATGATTGTTTAAGGTTCACAGTGTTTCAAAAATTATGTTTGTGGATATAGGTACCAGCCTATTATTTTGAAGGATGCCTAATTACTTTGCTTCTCAGCCTCACAACGAATAAACACCAGCACAAAATTATGAATTAATAAGTTAACGTGGAGACACTTACATAAAGCCTTTTCTGAATTCGTTTGTAAAAATCAGGTTTTTCAAAATTCACGGTGTATAATGTTAGCTCAAGAGTACCTAAAAATATTCTTCATGTTTCCTCTACCAAACGCTGCAAACAAAGCTATCCCCACTCATCATCATGCCTTCCCTATGGATGGAATAGGGAGCTTGGGCCAAGACCCATCACGCGGGCTTCAGTGCAGATTGACAGGTGCTCACGACTGCAAATGCAGCCGGGACCAACGGCTTAACGTGCCTTCCGAAGCACGGAGGAAATGGAGATAGAAGATTTTTAGTCACCCGTCCAATGACCGACCACTGCGAAAGTTGCTTAACTTCAACGATCGCAACCGAACGCTCTAACCACCCGCGCCATCGAGCTCCTCGCTATTAACCACCAATCATGTGTTCAAATGATCTCTAGAAACCTGCCAATCAATCTCTTTAGGTACCTTGGTTGTATATAAATCTGAGATAACTAAGTAACAATCACACTCCAATAAATCAGAATGCAATCCCCGTTTAGGAGCAGCCCAACCGAAAATGTCATGATTGACCAAAACCCCGTAAACAACGACATATCGACAAATGGAGGGACGAATATTATAAAGGTTGACATGTTTACGCCCCTCTGACTTCAGAGGGTCAACCTACCTACCCTAGTAAGTACTTCAGGCTGTAAAGCTCTCATGGATAGACAGCGAACCAAAAGCATAGCGAAACGATAATCTTCATTTTGTTATGTACGGTGTTGACTAAATCTAGTCACAGGCGGACGATAATATCTCGAACAACAGATAAATGATTGGTATCTCGCTACTTCAACCGCAGGGTGATCAATCATTTGTGTATGATCTTTATTTAACCTAAGTCGTTGTATAAATAGTCTGGCCTTAAATACTGTTATATAAAAACTTTTTTTTTTTACTTTTTAATTATTCTGAATTTGGAACACGTATATTATAAAAAGCGAACCAGTAAAGCGCGAAGTCTTCGAATGATGTAAGGCTAGAAGTGCTTTCTTAGATTGTTAATTATAGTGGTCTTGTTGTTTATTTGACCAGTTGTTTGTAACATGAACAAAATAAAAATCTATTTATTCAAAAATGTGTAAAAAAATACGTCGCAATTAAGCAGAAAATAATATGGGATATCATTGCCAAGGAAATAAATGCACTGTGCAAATTCGGAACTTTTTCGGTCTCTTTACAGGCAGACAGACTTACAGGTCACATACTTGCGCGTGACCTAATCCCTTTCGATTCGCTGTCTGTTTAGCAAAGGCTTATGGCCTGCGCAGACGGGAGACTTTTCTCAGCCACACAAGGAGTTAAAAGTCCCGTATACAAAAAGTCCGAGAGACCGGACAGGACAAAAGTATGCATAAAAATAGAACTCATGTGACGAGGCTCAGCAACTCATACAGCGAACTTTATTCTGCGTTGCGCGCTCGATCCGATTTAAAGAGATGGACCCAGTATTCATCTTTAAAACATCTTAATTTTTTCCTAAGGTTTATGCTCATTACAACACAAGGTAATCAGAGAATATTTACTTCCATAGCGTGCGCTTCTCTAAATTTTCATAAAACAAATGTTCGCACACGCGTACGTTGAGTCTATGACAAGTCTTCGGCAGATTTTTTTTCATATTCCAGGGACTTTTGTCCTCCACGGACAAAAGTCTCTTGCCTGCGCAGGATATTAAGGGCCACTCTAGTTATGTCACGCTCTCGGGAGAAAGTTATGCTTGTTAACTTGTTCATTCCAACGAGCACGTTTCAGAGGATATTACACCTATTCCTCACCAAGATTGGGGGCATATTCCCGCGCGACACGGTACGGTAATTCTGAATTTTCATCTGAAAATGTGATTAATTATAGACGGTCGTTTGAAGTCGTATGCGTCGCGTAATGAACACGCTAGACTTACGCTCGGGAGTAAATCATTTGAAGCAGTTTGCGGCACACATAATAATTTAAATGTACTAAAATCCACGTGTGCGAGTTTTGGTAATTACTGAGTTAATAAACTTTGATATATCCTATCCTAATAACAACGATAGTAATTTATATACATACCTTTGTTTTTTAAAGGAAGAAATCTGTTTCAATTCAATCCTATGGTTAATTTATTTTAGACAACTGTCTGAAATACAAATTTAAAAGGGGTACTCCTTCTCATTTTGTGCCCGAGTTAAATAAATGTACGAGTAGTAAAGTCAATGGAAATAAAAAGAAATGTGTTGTGAAATTTCGAAAAAAAAATATCTCTGCAGTCACAATAGGTACATATAAAAAAAATCACCGATCAAAATCAAGAACGTGAGATCCGGACGAAAAGCGAAAACGAAAATCACAGAGATAGGGGAGTTGAAAGCTCACGTATTCCATTAGTATTCGACATAACATGGATATATGGAAATGACGGGAATACGTTTCGGATTAATAAAGCAAATATTCGGGTGCGATTGGAAGCGCAAAACAAAGAGGGCGGGGCTCCGGCCGTCGACCCGAGCAACAAGTGCAAGTATCGATTATACACTGCATTACATTCAACGTATAAGTGCTTATATAGTATCGATATAAGAACATTTCAACATCAGGGTACTGGCAATGAATAAGTTGAACATTGTTTTCAAATATTAAAAAGTTAACATGAATATCGCATAAAGAAGTAAGTAAATATGCATGAACCACCATGACCCAATCTCACTATTTACTATACAAACAAAAATGAAACACTTACACATGCATACATATATACACACAAACACACACATACACACAGACACACCCACATATACAATGGCGTCGGCGTGGCGTATCCTATTGCTTAGCACGCATTGCACATATCTCGCCTTTGTTTGGTAGAGGGTTTTCTAAACTATTATGCTATAACTAAAAAATGAAAATCCGTAATTGGCATTAAAATAAAATAAATTGTAAAACCTATGTTATTTAAAGAAAATGCTGTGGATTTTGGTCTAGAATTAAATAAATAAAAATGAATAAATTTGATCCATAGAGGATTCTGTGCCCATGCAGTGCGGGATAAATAGGCTGATGGTGGTGATGATGAAACATGAATACTCGATTCGAACCGCATAGGGAAATTCTCCAATGATAATAAACATCTCGGTTGGCAACATTCGCCGAGTGTAAACATCGCTCGTAATACTTTTAGTTTCAACGTCTAATATGTAGTGAAAACGTCTTATTTAGTAATATCATCGTGTAAGGTCCAATCAAAGGCGTATTCTTAGAGTATTGACTTCGAGATTTGGCTTGAAACGTGAGCTTACCACGTATGAAGATCGTCTGCGTTAAGCTTAGTAATCTAGGGAATCTTGATGCCAGCCACAACTCTTAAAAAATGCTATTTGTATTTGGTAGCAGGCTTCTTTGAGATGAAAATTACGCTGTGTGGCCATGCATTTCGAAATCATCACGAAGTGTGAACACGGAACTCCGCTAGTTTTATTTTCTTATTGTAGCTGTAGCAGGTCGTTTCCAAACTCAACTACCCATACATTCCAAGCTCGTATTTATTCCTGTCATATTTTTATTAACCGACTTTAAAAAAGGAGGAGGAGGTTCTAGGTCCGACTGTATATATTTTTTTAATGTATTTTCACCGATTGCTCCGTCAATTGTGGACCGATTTCCAAAATTTTTTGCACTTTCGAGGTGGTACAATTGGAACCAAGTCAGGATCTGATGGTGGAATCCGGGGAAATCGAGGGAAACCTTCAAATTTCAAAGCACGCACGATGTTTTTATATACACATATGTTCACCGATTTCTCCGTCAATTGTGTTAGTTATTGTTTTGTTGGACGATGTAATTTTCACTACAATGGATGAAATATTTTTTCTTAAAAAAAAATAAAACCGACTTTTTAAATCTAAAATGGAACTAAAAAGTATAAAATAATACCTGGTTCATGATTTTGAAGTCGGTTTTATTTTTTGTTATTTTTTTTTGCAATCATCGCTTGAGGGTGTGGATGGATTGTTATTAGAGTTAATGGCTTCTGTAATTAAAGTCAAAAGGCCCACTTGCTATGACACTGATTATCTTTTGTTAATAGTTTATTCATTTATGAATAACGAACTTTATAGAGTCTAATCACAGTGTTTATAAACTTCCACCTCACTCATTAAATGCCTTGGCTTGAAGAGGCTCAAGGCGTTTAATAGGATTTATCCGGCAAATTGACTATTAAGGTTTCAGAGTAGGTGCGTCCCAATTTTACCGAGTGTTTCCTCGTGGTACTACTAATTTTTCCTACTAGTGGGACCACAAGGAAGCCATATTCCTCCTAGCCCTTAGTTCTAGTATAACTAATTATTAAATGGTAAATATTCATATTCCTTTATGTCAAGTTCGAAGAATGACAGATGCAAAAAAGAACAAACTAAATCTAAATGCTAGAAATATTTCAACTTGGCAAGGTTTCAGGCAGGCAGGACTGAATTCTTCGTCCTGCGTGTCTTCCGCCGTCCGGGCGGTTACACTAACAGTAACGGCAGCATCTTCCGAAAATCAGATCTGCTCTGATTATACCGCAGTAGGACTACGAGGAACTTTAATAAAACTTTAAAATTTAATAATATATTTAACTCCGCAGTAGGACAAATTACTAGGACCAGGAGGAAACGGGTGTTTTACACAGCTGTATAGATCTGACAATCTTCTATCTAACCACAAATACAATATTATTAGATTCTGCCAATAATACAATGTTCAAAACCGCAAACCATTAGCACGAGCAACAAGTGTTTGCGTCAAACTTCGGGTTCTCGTTAGGCTTATCTCTCACACGAGCTCAGAAACAGGGTGCCTCTTCATTTAAAACAACACGTAGTTCTAAAAAGGATGTTACTAACAGACAGACAACAACACCAAAATAGTATTATTTCACTGTGTTATGCAATAAAGTATGGATAAGAATGATATGGGCACGCGGCAGATCACCAATGCGCTGGACTGACCAGATAAAAGCGGCACTGAACGGTCCACTTCACGAGTGCACTAGAAAGATCGCAGTGCGCGACGAATGGCGGCGTATTGTGAAGCGCGCCACCAACCCTGATGTGACGACCACGACCACTCTGTCAAGAGTGTAGTAGCGCCGAAGAAGAAGAAGAATGATATTGAGACAATGTTGGAGTTTATTTCCCCTGTGCTTACGAAAAAACCGTGGCACTGGACCCGCGTGGTAGGCCTATTCCATCCATAGGAACATAGGAAAAAACTCTGCATCCTGTGACGGTGCCTCAGCAGTGGATACATTAATAGGTTAATGATGATGATGAAGGAGTTTTAAAACCTTTATACACCTTTATACCTACTCGTATGTGATTGTGATGCGTACCTATATCTATAAGTGGTTCTAACGTACACTTTTAAATTACATTTACAGTTGGTGTCACACACAATGCGGTCAACTACGTTTCAGGTGACTTGCATCGATCGTAACCTGTCTCTAAGGCCGGTTCTCCAGCGCGTGTTTTGCCCTACGCAATCAACAAAAACATATAAACATTCAACAAAATCGTCTACACAAAACTTTGTTTGCATCAACAATGTTTTTGCTTTCCGAGCCTGAAAGACGACGTACACAAATCCCCCCCGCGCGAGTCGAGGAGCAGAATATTGTAGCATCGACCATTTTATGACAATTCGCTAGCGGGGTCTCCGTTCCAAACCTAAGCTCCGAGTACAACTTCTCACTCTCACGTTTAAATTTTGACATAAAATTTACGAAACTTTTGTCACATTTGACATTTGTTGCACCTGGATCGTAGTTTTTAAACTAAGCATTTTGTGTACCACGTGAACAGAAGACGGCGTGTATAAAGAAACAAACTTTTCAAACAACTTTTGCTGGAGACCCACCTTAAGATTGACACCTACAGTGTGACTCAGCCTTATGATTCCCATGCTCGCATTTCTCTTGCTTGTTACTTTGCAAGTTATAAAGTTTCAATTCAACCACCCGTGTTGTTTATAATTTATAAGTTTCTCGAACTTTCTCAGAACAATGTATTACTTTACTCACTGCACGATAAATTTAACGGCAGTTGTGTTCTTAGCAGCTTTTAATACAGTACCTACGTATATATTTACATACTTGAGAATAGTTTTTCATTCTTCCATTGGAATAGACTACCGCAGCTTTTCATTACACCAAGTCTAATGGTAGCCATACACGAAATATGATACTTACTTGCGTAATTTGTACGTGTGTTGGAAGATCTTTTCGCAAATTCTTCCAACTCACGAGTATACATTAAGTATACTAAATATGCGCAAATATTTCGCTATCTGTATTTTTTTTAAGCGCACAGAAATAAATCTATTTTTAATGTGGCTCATCTCATTGCAGCAACTCATGTAAACTATAGGACTAATCGATTCTCGAAAATTTTTATATTCTATACGAAAGCACGATATATCCTATAGTCCTGCCATAAGTTCTGTTACAAATGAAAATGCTTAAATGTTTTTTTTTTAATGAAGTAATGTATAATTCAAATTTATAAATATCTAGATATTTATTAAAGTCTCAGCAAAAAATAAAATAATATTCTATTTTAAATAGCCAACTTTGGCTTTTATACAGGCCTTCAATCTGTTTGGCCACGAATCTATGGATGTAAGCATTGTTTCCAAGGAAAAATTCGCCACTGCTTGCTCCAAAGATTTTTGAAGTTATACTTCTTTAGCCGCGTTATGAAAAAAATATGAGAGTGAAATTTTAAGATGCGCGCGCATCACTGTAACACAAAAGTAACATAATGAAGTTAGCCGCGGGCGCGTTATGAAAAAATCATGTGAGTGAAATTTCGAGATGCGCGCGCATCACTGTAACACAATAGTAACACCATGAAGTTGGCCGCTGGCGCGTTATGAATGTTAGTGTATCTGTTCGAAAGGTACTTTGAACGATCCACGGAGCTCCATAAGATGATCGCGTTGTCAAAAACAATGTTGGCACGCTCGTCGCCTCTGATCACTGTTTTCATATTTATAATATTTATCCACATGTTTCTAGTTTCTATATAGACACAACGTGTTTTAGTTACTTACAAGTGCTAATTACATATGGACTAATAACTTAAATTCAGTAATGATTTAAATAGAATATTTTGATTATTTATCAAATTAAAACTGAACTTTATTGACTGCGTTGACTATCCTTTTCCAATCCTTTTATTATCTTATTGTAATTAATTATCTGCATGCAATTAAAAACTATTTTTTAATAATTCCAAAAAATAGTATAACTTCTCACGCGCGTACTTAAGTACACGCACCCATATTTTTTAAAGAGACTCAATGTCGCCGTGTCGTTTAGAGCAGGCCATTTCTTCTAAAACTGACCATAATTTGAAATCTGAAGGGTTGAGGTCGTGGCTAGATGAGGGCCAGTCTTCAGCTCTTATAAAGCCCGGAACGTTGGTTTCAAGCCAGGCTTGGGTAGTTCGTGCCTTGTGAGCAGAATCCTGCTGGAAAGTCCGCGGTATATTTTTAAAAGTGTATTGCTGAGAGGTTTCACAACATGATCCAAGACTGCATCTTGATACACTTTGGCTGAAGTATTCACTCCTTTTTCACAAAAATTTTGTTTTGTGACCCCATGATACATGCCCCACCAAACCATCACTGACGCAGGATGATGACCACGTTGAACCTTTCTGACCACTTGAGCAGATTCTTTAGAACTTTGAGCGTACAATTTATTATTTTGCTTATTGTAGTGTTCTTCAATCGTGATTTTTTTTTCATCGGTAAAGAGGATATTTCTGTGTTTTCACCTGCGTATCGCGACAGAAGGCATTTTGATCAATCCACTCTCTTTAATTGTAAAGATTGATTTAGGGCATGTCCTGTATATCCACGATAAGCACCGAACTTCAGATCTTGTTTTATAATATGCAACAAAGTCCTGGCGGGAATCTTCATTCCTCGCGATATAATTTTTTGCTTCCTAAAGGGGTTTCGATGAATTCTGGCTTTAACAGAATTATAGTTGTAAGAGCACTCGGCCTCCCCGATCTTTCCTGATCTTCGACAGACGAAGTGTTGTTGTATCTGTTGATAGTACAATATACAAACATACGGCTGCTTTTGAAGTGTCTGGAATATGCCCGACGGCTCCATACCCAATTAGTGCAAGGCAATTACTGCAATCCTATTTTCTTTAACACCCCATTCCATTTTGTAATTTGATAATGAACACGAAAAAATATGTGAAATGGCGCAAAATCGAAAGAAGTTTTTAAAATAATATACGTGTTCCAAACTCAAAATAATTAAAAAGTCGAAATAAATAAAAGTTTTTATATAACAGTATTTATGGAGAGACTAGTTATACTGTGACGAAATCTTATAAAGGTTATTAGACAGCATTTTACCTTAATTCAGTTTTGCATTGGTATATGCGGATGCTGTAATAATGAATAAATAACCATGTATTTGGCTTACGTAATCATATATACAGACATACTTAATGTCAGTCAAATATATCATTGACGTAACTTGTAGTAATTAAATCCTGACCTAAATTAATACCTACTCAGATTTGAGCTCAAATTTAAAGTTAGTATATTAAACCCGTTCATTAAAATAGGTCACGCAAATAGCACAGCCGTTTGCAGGTACATATAAATCTTGGTAGCGCGTAGAATTTACAGCAAACAACACAGATTAGCAAAGGACGGTAGGGTAAATTTTCATTTATCTATTAAAATAGGATATTACTTTGATCGACTTGATTATTATGTCGAAAATTACTCTAAATAAAAAAATAACAATTTAAATGTTTAATTAAATGCAGTAAACTCAATATTATTAAATTTAATCGCGAAGCAATCGCGAAATTAGGCAAGTAAGCTTCGTGATTAAATTTGATAATCGCTATCCAACATTGGTTCAAAAAGCGTAGTTTAGGTGATTTTGTAGGAGCATCTTGTACTGTGAACATACTGAGAAGAATCGGCAAGAATTTAATCTAGCTCAAAAGTAATATATATCACGTTTTACTGAAGCTTTAAACTGTTAGATTCCAGTATATCGAAAGAAACTTGAAAAAGAGCTTGTTTTGTGTAAAAGACCAGTACCAGAAGCATGAACTTTGGCAGATCGGTGATTGTACCGCCATCGTCATATTTTCTATGGAAGCTAGCTCCTTCCATAGAAAATTTGTTTATTCTTACGTCCGGTAGGGGCGTTGCTTAATTTCCATAGAAGCTTTGACGGCGTAATACGATTACGGATTTATCGAAGTTCATGCTAGGTGTACCTTTTACACAGAACAGGCTGTCTTTCAGATTTTTCAGATTCAAATAAGGGCCAAGATTAAAACATAAAGAGAAGATACGGCACTCGCGGCTTCTTAGTGATCGCTTAAATTGTGGTGCATGACCACAATTCGCTTTAGTCACAAATGGACATTCAAACACACTGCATGTGCACTCAATATAACAATATTGCGTATAAAATGTGTTATAGAGATTGAACAATGCCTTCGATGCTTATATAAAGGACACAAATAGTTCAAGATCATATGACAATTTTCACAGCAACACTTTTCATTCGTAAAACTATGAAAATTTTTTTTGCTCAAAAATCACGGTTTGTCGTAAATGTAAATTACTTTTTTGCCATTTGTTATCAAGAAAAGGACAACAATACAGCACAGCAGTAAAGACAGAAAAGAAAACACAGTCGCCAAGCCAAGTGACGCGGACTCGACGTTTCGCTCGCGCTGCATTGAAGCGTACAGTTCTGTCTCGCTCGCTCGATTGAATGTTTAATTACAGACGTTTGCGTGTGTGAGAGTTGCTTATGCAGTTGAGTCATCGTCGTTAAGGAGCATATTTTATTTGATGCTAGTATGAGCGCACCGTATCTTTCTTCCCTTCTTGTTTTAATCTAAGCCCAGAAATGAATCTCTTGATTTTTGAAGTCTCAAACATGGAGCGGCAAGCTTGTTCATAAATCGCCTGTTGAAGTCACATCACAACTTTAACCCATAGGTTTGACTCATTTTTAACATTTACAATAGGAAAGGAATTCGCATACTGCTGTCACGTTGACTGTTGCCACAGATGCTCCAGCTGTGGTAGCTAGCTGGTGTTGATCGATACAGCTGTGCAACATTCGAACATTGACCCTATGACCTTTAACTCTCACGGAGTATATTTACCAAAGTTGAAAACTAACTTTCAATTTAACTCACATGTCTCCACTAAGCACTATTTTTTTTAGTTCTTCGTTATAACTTACATACATCTCAGGTAAATCAAAAGAAATGCTTATATTGTGATCATTCATAGTAATGATGGCAACGAACCCATGATGACGAAAAACGTTTAAATGCGCTGAAAACTGAACGCATACAGAACGCTTACCATTAAACAAATTGCTAATTTTCAAAAAAGAACTGCATATTTTAAAAATTAAAATTATTTGAACTTAGAATTCGTAGCGAAAAAAGGAAAAAATGTACTTGAAATAGCCTGTACGGCAGAACGGTTATTTTATAGGTAAATCTATACATAGAATAAAATGCTTGGAAAGTCAAAACTGTACATTGAATATTTTTGAAGTGAAACTTCTTTATCGGCGTTGGAAAAAAATTTACCGTCACATTTTTTCGGTTACGCGTCACATTTTTCCGTTACGCGCCATCTTTTTTTATATTAATAGTTGATAGCTGAATGATCACACTGTCGCCTGCGTTAAGCTTGGTAATCTAGGGAATCTTGATGCCAGCCACAACTCTTAAAAAATGCTATTTGTATTTGGTAGCAGGCTTTGAGATGAAGGTTACGCTGTGTGGCCATGCATTTCGAAATCATCACGAAGTGTGAACACGGAACTCCGCTAGTTTTATTTTCTTATTGTAGCTGTAGCAGGTCGTTTCCAAACTCAACTACCCATACATTCCAAGCTCGCATTTATTCCTGTCATATTTTTATTAACCGACTTTAAAAGAGGAGGAAGTTCTATATTCGACAGTATATTTTTTTTGAATGTATGTTCACCGATTTCTCCGTCAATTGTGGACCGATTTCCAAAATTTTTTGCACTTTCGAGGTGGTACAATTGGAACCAAGTCATGATCTGATGGTGGAATCCGGGGAAATCGAGGGAAACCTTCAAATTTCAAAGGCACGCACGATGTTTTTATATACACATATGTTCACCGATTTCTCCGTCAATTGTGTTAGTTATTGTTTCGTTGGACGATGTACTTTTCACTAAAATGGATGAAATATTTTTTTTTAACAAAAAATAAAACCGACTTTTTAAATCTTAAATGGAACTAAAAAGTATAAAATAATACCTGGTTCATGATTTTGAAGTCGGTTTTATTTTTTGTTAATTTTTTTTGCAATCATCGCTTGAGGGTGTGGATGGATTGTTATTAGAGTTAATAGCTTCTGTAATTAAAGTCAAAAGGCCCACTTGCTATGACACTGATTATCTTTTGTTAATAGTTTATTCATTTATGAATTACGAACTTTATATAGTCTAATCACAGTGTTTATAAACTCCCACCTCACTCATTAAATGCCTTGGCTTGAAGAGGCTCAAGGCGTTTAATAGGATTTATCCGGCAAATTGCCTATTAAGGTTTCAGAATAGGTGCGTCCCAGTTTTACCGGGTGTTTCCTCGTGGTCTTTCTTATTTGTCCTACTAGTAGTCCTACTATCACAAGGAAGCCATATTCCTCCTAGCCCTTAGTTCTAGTATAACTAATTATTAAATGGTAAATATTCATATTCCTTATGTCAAGTTCGAAGAATGACAGATGCAAAAAAGAACAAACTAAATCTAAATGCTAGAAATAATTCAACTTGGCAAGGTTTCAGGCAAGCAGGACTGAATTCTTCGTCCTGCCTGTCTTCCGCCGTCCGGGCGGTTACACTAACAGTAACGGCAGCATCTTCCGAAAATCAGATCTGCTGTGATTATACCGCGATAGGACTACGAGGAACTTTAATAAAACTTTAAAATTTAATAAATTATTTAACTCCGCAGTAGGACAAATTAGTAGGACCAGGAGGAAACGGGTGTTTTACACAGCTGTATAGATCTGACAATCATCTATCTAACCACAAATACAATATTATTAGATTCTGCCAACAATACAATGTTGAAAACCGCAATCCATTAGCACGAGCAACAAGTGTTTGCGTCAAACTTCGGGTTCTCGTTAGGCTTATCTCTCACACGAGCTCAGAAACAGGGTGCCTCTTCATTTAAAACAACACGTAGTTCTAAGAAGGATGTTACTAACAGACAGACACACAACAACACCAAAATAGTATTATTTCACTGTGTTATGCAATAAAGTATGGATAAGAATGATAAAGGCACGCGGCAGATCACCAATGCGGTCCACTTCACGAGTGCACTAGAAAGGCCGCAGTGCGCGACGAATGGCGGCGTATTGTGAAGCGCGCCACCAACCCTGATGTGACGAACACGACCACTCTGTCAAGAGTGTAGCGCCGAAGAAGAAGAAGAATGATATGAGGACAATGTTGGAGTTTATTTCTCCAGACAGGTGCTCAAATATGGAAGTAATTAGGTATTCATGAATCAAATGGAAACCCACGATAGTAAGCGATTTCGTACTTACTTTCAACTGCTGAAATGTTTACAAACTTTAAGCAGTACATTCTGTCTATGATCGTGGAATGTTTATGGGTGGGTATTTAAAAATCTTATATTTAGAGCTTCATCGTGCTTACGAAAAAACCGTGGTAGTCTGCACCCGCGTGGTAGGCCTATTCCATCCATAGGAAAAAACTCTGCATCCTGTGACGGTGCCTCAGCAGTGGATACATTAATAGGTTAATGATGATGATGAAGGAGTTTTAAAACCTTTATACACCTTTATACCTACTCGTACGTGATTGTGATGCGTACCTATATCTATAAGTGGTTCTAACGTACACTTTTAAATTAATAAAAATATCGCAGTTGGTGTCACACACAATGCGGTCAACTACGTTTCAAGTGACTTGCATCGATCGTAACCTGTCTCTAAGGCCGGTTCTCCAGCACGTGTTTTGCCCTACGCAATCAACAAAAACATATAAACATTCAACAAAATCGTCTACACAAAACTTTGTTACACTACACATATTGTTTGCATCAACAATGTTTTTGATTTCCGAGTCTGAAAGACGACGTACATAAATCCCCCCCGCGCGAGTCGAGGAGCAGAATATTGTAGCATCGACCATTTTATGACAATTCGCTAGCGGGGTCTCCGTTCCAAACCTAAGCTCCGAGTACAACTTCTCACTCTCACGTTTAAATTTTGACATAAAATTTACGAAACTTTTGTCACATTTGACATTTGTTGCACCTGGATCGTAGTTTTTAAACTAAGCATTTTGTGTACCACGTGAACAGAAGACGGCGTGTATAAAGAAACAAACTTTTCAAACAACTTTTGCTGGAGACCCACCTTAAGATTGACACCTACAGTGTGACTCAGCCTTATGATTCCCATGCTCGCATTTCTCTTGCTTGTTACTTTGCAAGTTATAAAGTTTCAATTCAACCACCCGTGTTGTTTATAATTTATAAGTTTCTCGAACTTTCTCAGAACAATGTATTACTTTACTCACTGCACGATAAATTTAACGGCAGTTGTGTTCTTAGCAGCTTTTAATACAGTACCTACGTATATATTTACATACTTGAGAATAGTTTTTCATTCTTCCATTGGAATAGACTACCGCAGCTTTTCATTACACCAAGTCTAATGGTAGCCATACACGAAATATGATACTTACTTGCGTAATTTGTACGTGTGTTGGAAGATCTTTTCGCAAATTCTTCCAACTCACGAGTATACATTAAGTATACTAAATATGCGCAAATATTTCGCTATCTGTATTTTTTTTAAGCGCACAGAAATAAATCTATTTTTAATGTGGCTCATCTCATTGCAGCAACTCATGTAAACTATAGGACTAATCGATTCTCGAAAATTTTTATATTCTATACGAAAGCACGATATATCCTATAGTCCTGCCATAAGTTCTGTTACAAATGAAAATGCTTAAATGTTTTTTTTTAATGAAGTAATGTATAATTAAAATTTATAAATATCTAGATATTTATTAAAGTCTCAGCAAAAAATAAAATAATATTCTATTTTAAATAGCCAACTTTGGCTTTTATACAGGCCTTCAATCTGTTTGGCCACGAATCTATGGATGTACGCATTGTTTCCAAGGAAAAATTCGCCACTGCTTGCTCCAAAGATTTTTGAAGTTATACTTCTTTAGCCGCGTTATGAAAAAATTATGAGAGTGAAATTTTAAGATGCGCGCGCATCACTGTAACACAAAAGTAACATAATGAAGTTAGCCGCGGGCGCGTTATGAAAAAATCATGTGAGTGAAATTTCGAGATGCGCGCGCATCACTGTAACACAATAGTAACACCATGAAGTTGGCCGCGGGCGCGTTATGAATGTTAGTGTATCTGTTCGAAAGGTACTTTGAACGATCCACGGAGCTCCATAAGATGATCGCGTTGTCAAAAACAATGTTGGCACGCTCGTCGCCTCTGATCACTGTTTTCATATTTATAATATTTATCCACATGTTTCTAGTTTCTATATAGACACAACGTGTTTTAGTTACTTACAAGTGCTAATTACATATGGACTAATAACTTAAATTCAGTAATGATTTATATAGAATATTTTGATTATTTATCAAATTAAAACTGAACTTTATTGACTGCGTTGACTATCCTTTTCCAATCCTTTTATTATCTTATTGTAATTAATTATCTGCATGCAATTAAAAACTATTTTTTAATAATTCCAAAAAGAAGTATAACTTCTCACGCGCGTACTTAAGTACACGCACCCATATTTTTCAAAGAGACTCAATGTCACCGTGTCGTTTAGAGCAGGCCATTTCTTCTAAAACTGACCATAATTTGAAATCTGAAGGGTTGAGGTCGTGGCTAGATGAGGGCCAGTCTTCAGCTCTTATAAAGTCCGGAACGTTGGTTTCAAGCCAGGCTTGGGTAGTTCGTGCCTTGTGAGCAGAATCCTGCTGGAAAGTCCGCGGTATATTCTTAAAAGTGTATTGCTGAGAGGTTTCACAACATGATCCAAGACTGCATCTTGATACACTTTGGCTGAAGTATTTACTCCTTTTTCACAAAAATTTTGTTTTGTGACCCCATGATACATGCCCCACCAAACCATCACTCACGCAGGATGATGACCACGTTGAACCTTTCTGACCACTTGAGCAGCTTCTTTAGAACTTTGAGCGTACAATTTATTATTTTGCTTATTGTAGTGTTCTTCAATCGTGTTTTTTTTTTCCATCGGTAAAGAGGATATTTCTGTGTTTTCACCTGCGTATCGCCACAAAAGGCATTTTGATCAATCCACTCTCTTTAATTGTAAAGATTGATTTAGGGCATGTCCTGTATATCCACGATAAGCACCGAACTTCTGATCTTGTTTTATAATATGCAACAGAGTCCTGGCGGGAATCTTCATTTCTCGCGATAAAATTTTTTGCTTCCTAAAGGGGTTTCGATGAATTCTGGCTTTAACAGAATTATAGTTGTAAGAGCACTCGGCCTCCCCGATCTTTCCTGATCTTCGACAGACGAAGTGTTGTTGTATCTGTTGATAGTACAATATACAAACATACGTCTGCTTTTGAAGTGTCTGGAATATGCCCGACGGCTCCATACCCAATTAGTGCAAGGCAATTACTGCAATCCTATTTTCTTTAACACCCCATTCCATTTTGTAATTTGATAATGAACACGAAAAAATATGTGAAATGGCGCAAAATCGAAAGAAGTTTTTAAAATAATATACGTGTTCCAAACTCAAAATAATTAAAAAGTCGAAATAAATAAAAGTTTTTATATAACAGTATTTATGGCCAGACTAATTATACTGTGACGAAATCTTATAAAGGTTATTAGACAGCATTTTACCTTAATTCAGTTTTGCATTGGTATATGCGGATGCTGTAATAATGAATAAATAACCATGTATTTGGCTTACGTAATCATATATACAGACATACTTAATGTCAGTCAAATATATCATTGACGTAACTTGTAGTAATTAAATCCTGACCTAAATTAATACCTACTCAGATTTGACCTCAAATTTAAAGTTAGTATATTAAACCCGTTCATTAAAATAGGTCACGCAAATAGCACAGCCGTTTGCAGGTACATATAAATCTTGGTAGCGCGTAGAATTTACAGCAAACAACACAGATTAGCAAAGGACGGTAGGGTAAATTTTCATTTATCTATTAAAATAGGATATTACTTTGATCGACTTGATTATTATGTCGAAAATTACTCTAAACAAAAAAATAACAATTTAAATGTTTAATTAAATGCAGTAAACTCAATATTATTAAATTTAATCGCGAAGCAATCGCGAAATTAGGCAAGTAAGCTTCGTGATTAAATTTGATAATCGCTATCCAACATTGGTTCAAAAAGCGTAGTTTAGGTGATTTTGTAGGAGCATCTTGTACTGTGAACATACTGAGAAGAATCGGCAAGAATTTAATCTAGCTAAAAAGTAATATATATCACGTTTTACTGAAGTTTTAAACTGTTAGATTCCAGTATATCGAAAGAAACTTGAAAAAGAGCTTGTTCTGTGTAAAAGACCAGTACCAGAAGCACGAACTTTGGCAGATCGGTGACTGTACCGCCATCGTCATATTTTCTATGGAAGCTAGCTCCTTCCATAGAAAATTTGTTTATTCTTACGTCCGGTAGGGGCGTTGCTTAATTTCCATAGAAGCTTTGACGGCGTAATACGATTACGGATTTATCGAAGTTCATGCTAGGTGTACCTTTTACACAGAACAGGCTGTCTTTCAGATTTTTCAGATTCAAATAAGGGCCAAGATTAAAACATAAAGAGAAGATACGGCACTCGCGGCTTCTAAGTGATCGCTTAAATTGTGGTGCATGACCACAATTCGCTTTAGTCACAATTGGACATTCAAACACACTGCATGTGCACTCAATATAACAATATTGCGTATAGAATGTGTTATAAAGATTGAACAATGCCTTCGATGCTTATATAAAGGACACAAATAGTTCAAGATCATATGACAATTTTCACAGCAACACTTTTCATTCGTAAAACTATAAAAATCTTTTTTGGTCAAAAATCACGGTTTGTCATAAATGTAAATTACTTTTTTTCCATTTGTTACCAAGAAAAGGACAACAATACAGCTCAGCAGTAGAGACAGAAAAGAAAACACAGTCGCCAAGCCAAGTGACGCGGACTCGACGTTTCGCTCGCGCTGCATTGAAGCGTACAGTTCTGTCTCGCTCGCTCGATTGAATGTTTAATTACAGACGTTTGCGTGTGTGAGAGTTGCTTATGCAGTTGAGTCATCGTCATTAAGGAGCATATTTTATTTGATGCTAGTATGCGCGCACCGTATCTTTCTTCCCTTCTTGTTTTAATCTAAGCCCAGAAATGAACCTCTTGATTTTTGAAGTCTCAAACATGGAGCAGCAAGCTTGTTCATAAATCGCCTGTTGAAGTCACATCACAACTTTAACCCATAGGTTTGACTCATTTTTAACATTTACAATAGGAAAGGAATTCGCATACTGCTGTCACGTTGACTGTTGCCACAGATGCTCCAGCTATAGTAGCTAGCTGGTGTTGATCGATACAGCTGTGCAACATTCGAACATTGACCCTATGACCTTTAACTCTCACGGAGTATATTTACCAAAGTTGAAAACTAATTTTCATTTTAACTCACATGTCTCCACTAAGCACTATTTTTTTTAGTTCTTCGTTATAACTTACATACATCTCAGGTAAATCAAAAGAAATGCTTATATTGTGATCATTCATAGTAATGATGGCAACGAACCCATGATGACGAAAAACGTTTAAATGCGCTGAAAACTGAACGCATACAGAACGCTTACCATTAAACAAATTACTAATTTTCAAAAAAGAACTGCATATTTTAAAAATTAAAATTATTTGAACTTAGAATTCGTAGCGAAAAAAGGAAAAAATGTACTGGAAATAGCCTGTACGGCAGAACGGTTATTTTATAGGTAAATCTATACATAGAATAAAATGCTTGGAAAGTCAAAACTGTACATTGAATATTTTTTTAAAAGAATACTTAGGGTGTGAGCTACAGTCGATACCGAAGCCAAAAATATAGTTTTTAGAATCTTTGTCTGTTTATCTGTTTGTCTGTATGTATGTCCGGGATAAACTCAAAAAGTACTGCATGGATTTACTTCCAATTTAGCACGAATATTATTAAGAAGTCGGGTCAAAATATAGGCTACTTATTATCACGCTATCACCTACGGGGAACGAGCAGTGAACCTTTATTTCTTCAACGCATTCTGTAACAATGTGTAATCTAACGACGCATATTTGAATGTTAACCATGCTATAAGCTAGCTTCACACTATAAGTAACTTAGGCCGATAAACATAATTGCAATTAAAGCAGCGCCATCTATGAGATTTCAAAAACATCAAGTCGAAATTTACGATCCATATCCATATCCATAAATGACCATGCTTTGTTCACTTCAGAGGAAAAACAAATTTATGACACCGTCCTTGAAAGCGTTGGGCAAAACCAGGGTAAAATGTTTTTCTTGGATGCTTCTGGTGGAAAAGGAAAAACATTTGTTACAACTTGCAGAGGTCAGAAGGCAAGGCAAAATTGCCATTGCTGTAGCATCGTCGGGAATCGCTGCTACACTGCTTCCGGATGGCAAAGTCAGCACATGCCATGCTTAAAATTCCCCTCGATTTAGAGAGCACCGAAACGCCTGTTTGTGGTGTGTGACAGTGATAAGGGACACGTGCTCAACGATTGCTCTCTGATCGTATGGGATGGGTGTACGATGGTCAATCGCGATGACCATCAATAAGTCGCAGGGGCAGACAATGAGGGCAGCGGGAGTCGACTTCAGGACGACCTGATTCTCACAGAGGTACGTCGCTTGCTTCCGCGTCGCCAGTCCTGACTATCTTTACATTTTGGCTGCGGAGAGCCAAACCACTAATGTTTTAATTAATTTATATATTAATAAAAAAAATCAAGAAGTCCTATGAGTATGTATTTTGAACCTATTCTGTATTCCTTATTCATTATTTTCTCCATCTGCTTCACTCACAACTTATTAATTAATTCAGTAGAATCACCATAAATTCATTCATTTATTCACAGCACGCTGAATCAGCACTTTTTGAAGGTCAATTTTACAAAAGACAGTCTCCCTCTGTTACTGGTCTTTCTGTAGATATGAAATGTTAAGAAGAAACGGGTAAATGAATGTTATTTTAAAAGGTATAATAGTAGGTATTTTTGGTGCTGTATAGCGTTCACACAGACGACGTCGCAGCGAAATATCACTCAATGGTTAATCACGAAATCTCAGAAATTATGTATAACATCTACAAACTTAAAATTTGGCACGTAGGTTCTTTATAGGGTGTGAATATTCGCTAAGAACGAATTTTACGAAACTGGGTGGAGTTTCGTAAAATTAGTTTCGTAAGTGGATAATACGGGGGTTGGAAGTTTGTATGAAAGTCCTATGTTTTTAAAGTAAGGGACTTGAAATTTAACATGCATGCTCTATAGATGGTGTAGAGGTGTACTAATAATGTATCTTTAGAAATAAACCCCTTTTTGGAGTCAAAAACTATATGCAAATAACTAACTCCCCGCGTACGAAGTCGCGGGCGGCTGCCAGTACCTAATATTCTTAAGAATTAATTATTGTGGTTTCCAACATTGTATTTTGGGCCGAATCAAATAATGTTTGCGGTGAGAACATAGTCAAATCTATACAGCTAAATTACGACGTACCTGGAACCTGGAACTTAATAATTTTACGGATAAATCCTATTAAACAGCTTGAGGGGTGAGGTGTAAGACCGAGATTATAAACACTGTTTTCTCTTCGGTGGTGTCGTGTGAGGCGGGTCGTTATGTTCCCTAAAATATGGTTGAGCGAAGCGATGGCTGGTTCATGCATCATGCTCGTGAACGGGGGCTGCCAGCGGAGATGAGTCTGCCCTAACTTCCGTGATATTGTACATGTTAATGTTTAGTTACACTTAATATAAATAACACCATTAATTTGTATTTATACTGTATGACACAGCAATCAAAATGCAGGTAAACAATTAATGTTTATTTATCATTATGTAATGAAAGGTGTCTTCATGAATCATCTCTGAAGTCATTTTTCAACTTGACGAATTTGTAAAAAATAAAAGAGGGAAAAAAAAGCAGCCTTTGCTGAGTTTCTTGCCGGTGCTTCTCAGAACAAGGTCTCCCGCCGTAGATTTACGAACCGATGGCGTAGCTTCTAGACATTCATGAGTGCTTGTAGCAGCCTAAACTGGATAAATGATTATGATTATGTATTTAGGCTTAACGGTAGTCTTAGAAAAGTTTATTATTCAGAAATGGATAAAAATATACAAAAGTTAAATCAGTGTCATTGCTACGTGGGCCTTTTTGCCTTTCATTACAAAAACCAATAAGCCATTTACCCTATATATTGGTATAAAAGGTGACGATCTCCGTGGCCGAGTGATTTGTACGCCGGATTTCAAGGTGTCGCCTGCTCGAGGGGCCCCGGTTTCGAATCCCGGTTGGGGCAGATGTTTCTGTGGTGCATACGAGCATTGGTACTCCAGTCATAGATGTTAAATATGTATTTCTATGTAAATGTATATGTATATATATAAACAATGAAACTGGAAAATCCAAAACTCGCGAAAATAATTATAACCTAAATATTGATAATAAAAAGGTTACATCAGATATTGAAGTTGCTAAAGTGTTTGAAAATTTCTTTACTGATATTCCAGTTTCAACTACGAAATCTTTGAACTCTTCCCCCATTGCTGCCGAATCAATCTTAAGAGAAAACGTGAAACCTTGTACTAGTTATTTTCATTTTAAACATGTTGACTTTAAAGATGTAATAAAAACGTTTCACCAATTAAATAAAAAGAAAACCGCGGATCTGTGGGGCAATTCCGTTGATGTTTCTAAATCGGTAATTGAGACAATAGCTCCTATTCTAGCTTGCATATTTAATGATTGTGTTGACTGTGGTGTTTTTCCTGACCTCATGAAATACAGTAAAATTACTCCTTTGCATAAATCGGGAAGTACATCAGACCCCACAAACTTTAGACCAATTTCTGTACTACCCACCTTTAGTAAAATTTTTGAAAAAATCATGTTAGATCAAATGCAATCACATTTTAATAAATATAATATACTTCACTGTAAACAATTTGGTTTTACACGGGGTCGTTCAACAACCGATGCCGGTGTTGAACTTATACAACAAATTTTTGACGCCTGGGAGAACTCGCAGGACGCTCTAGGTGTGTTTTGCGACTTGTCCAAGGCTTTTGATTGCGTTTTTCATGACACATTACTCAGGAAACTCCACCACTATGGATTTAGAGATACTGATCTGGATCTTATTGCATCATACCTGAGGGATAGGATTCAGAGGGTTGACATTAATGGTAATAAGTCTCCGGGTTTGCCGGTTAAGATGGGTGTTCCGCAGGGCTCAATCCTAGGTCCTTTCTTATTTTTAATTTATATTAATGACTTACCTTACTATGTAAGAGATAACCATGAGATAGTATTGTTTGCGGATGATACATCACTTTTATTTAAACTCAAACGCAATGAAAAAGTTATTGACGACGTGAACAATTGTATCTCTAAGGTAGTCCACTGGTTCAATGTTAACAATTTATTACTTAATGAAGGAAAAACGAAATGTATGAAATTTGTATTACCTAATGTAAAACAGGTAAAAACCAGTGTGAATGTAAAGGATAGGAATGTGGGCCTTGTAGACACCACAGTATTCTTAGGGATAACTTTAGATTCTAAGCTTCAATGGGGCCCACATATTGATAAATTGTCAAATAGACTTAGCTCTGCAGCATATGCCGTAATGAAGATACGCCAGTTAACGGATGTAGATACGGCCAGATTAGTGTACTTTAGTTATTTCCATAGTGTAATGTCGTACGGAATTTTATTGTGGGGAAATGCCGCCGACATTCAAACTATTTTTGTGCTGCAGAAGAGAGCTATTCGATCAATTTATAATCTTAAAGTTAAAGAATCATTAAGAGATAAGTTTAAAGAATTTGGAATAATGACGGTCGCATCACAATACATATACGAAAATTTATTACTTGTAAGAAAAAATATTAATTTGTTTCTTAAAAACAGTGATGTTCACACAATTAATACAAGAAACAAAAATAAACTAACTTTACCTGCTACTAGGCTTCACAAAATTAATAATTCATTTAAAGGTCTTTGTGTTCGCTTATACAATAAAGTCCCAAGCAATATCCAAGAGTTAGCCATAAATAAATTTAAAGATATTATAAAAAAAACACTTATTAAAAAAGCTTATTACAAAGTGTCTGATTATATTACAGACAAAAATGCTTGGGTTTGAACTGTTCCAATCATTCCAACAGGTTTTCTATATTAAATAAATCATAATTGTATTGACGTTGTAACAACATAATGATTTGTAAATGTTGTTACATTAGACTTTTAATGTTGTGGAGTTTTTTTCGCTCGTTTTTCTCCGCAGCTAAAAAATATGTCCATAACGAGTGGTAGGGAAAAAAAATTTTTTGGACGATTCAAAAGAGTTGTACTATACATCCAATTTGAATAAAGATATATTGATTTCTGATTTCTGATTTGATATATAATACTGCTTACCCAGCCGCGATACCCCACTGCTGGGCCGCCGCCTCCGCCGCGTGGTCGAACAGCGTCAAACCCACCAACGCTACCGTCGGGGCAATCGTCAGGGGGGTCACGTAACGAAGCAGTTGCCCGAAAATGCCGAAAAAACCTTCAGAAAATGTTCGGTACTGTTATTGAGAAGCTAGAATAGTAGCACCCGTCTATAAAAGTATGTAGTAAAGTCCGGCCGAATGTCGAATTTGGTCGAGTTTTCGGTTTAAATATGTGCCAAAGCCGGAATGTCGACAGAAGTGCGGCCGAAATTTGGTTAGATTTCGCGGAATGCTCAATGAATGAAATGTTTAAAAATAATAACATGTTCAAAATATTGTTTAGTTAAAATAAAAAAAAACATTAAAAGTCAAACTCATTATCGAAAATAAGTTGCAAAGAAGAAAGAATGTAATGTTAGCTTGCTGATAGGTATTATTACAATTGATATATTTTTTATATGTATTGCTGTTTTTTTATAAAGAGAAATAAAAACTTTCATTTGCTCATTATTTGATCAAAATTAAATGTTAAAATACATTTCCTATAACTTTTCTATTCCTTATTTAAATTATTTTTTTAGAATTTCGGCAGTTTTTACGGCGATCTAGTCAAAATTCGACCAAAGACGAAGTAAGAAAATCAGCCAAACTTGTGTAATACCAGATCTAAAACGGTGCATCTACCTACCTACACCATTTAAAAAAAAATAGAAACCTTTTATAACTATAGTAAAAGAAATTCGACACGGCCATTAAGGCCTTGGAAGCATAACGGCCACCCTCATGAACTCAAGTGAACCGAATGAATATTTTTCCAATAACTTTTCTTTAAATTTATAAATCAAGCATGTCATAAAATATAAATATAGACGAAAGGAAGCCTCACCAAAAACCATCTGCAGTATAGCCGACACAGCGATGGCGCCGGATAGCTCACACATCCGGCTGGTCCACACGGCGCGCCGCTCGCCGTCCGACATCGCTTCGAGCACTTCCGGCGCCGGACACTGCCACGCCGGCAACCCTAGTATCGCCAATGTAGGTACCAGAAAGGATATAGTGCCCCCTTGCACTATAGGTAGTCGACATCCGAATGTTGCCTGTAGCCAAGTGACCAGTCCTGCGAAAGAATAATTCGTTGTTCAATTTATTATAAGTCTTTTATGTTGTCTTCTTGTTCTTGGTTTTTTTATTTCAAGTCAGTGTGTGTAATTATATGTGTTCTAAGGATATCACGTCGTAAATCTTTCCGGCGATAAGGTTATTTTTTCTTTTATTTTGGCAACAAACAGTCATATATTTTACAAAATAAGCTTACGTTAAATATTTTTTTATGGAATAGACCTAACAGTGCCTAAACACAATATGAAAACAGACCTGGAACCACGCCCGGTAGCGTCGGAACCGCTATGTCCCTGCATTTTAAATCTGTAATATTATTTGTCGTAAAAAGTATAGGATATAGATAGATAGATAGATAGATAGATAGATAGATATTTCCAACTCTCACACCAATTACCCTAGCCCCAAAGTAAGCACTGTAAGGCTTGTGTTATGGGATACTAGGGTAACGGATAGAATACATATACTGTACATATATAAGTATATTTATATAGGAAATACATATTAAACATCCATGGCTGGAGTACAAATGCTCGTATTCATCACACAAACATCTATTATATAAAATATAAAATGGTTATTATCCCTAAGAGATAGACATATACCATCGCGGACTTTTTTGTAGACTTTTTTAAGGTGTACAATACTGTAGAACATTATTTTGATCTATCACGTAGGGTTCAGTCAGCGTTTGCAATGTAAGCGCAAAAAAAATGTTTATTTACACCCTTACTTTAAAAACCTCTAAAATTATCAGTGTTTCTCTACTATATTATGCATGTATTAAGAGCTCGATGGCGCAAGTGGTTAGCGCGCTCGGTTGCAATCGTTGAAGTTAAGTAACTTTCGCAGTGGTTGGTCATTGGATGGGTGACCAAAAATTTACTATCTCAAGCTCCTCCGTGCTTCGGAAGGCACGTTAAGCCGTTGGTCCCGGCTGCATCTGCAGTCGTTAACACCCACCAATCCGCACTGGGCCCGCGTGGCGGTTCATGCATGGCCCAAGCTCCCTATTCCATCCATAGGGAGGTCTGTGTCCCAGCAGTGGGGACATATTAATAGGCTGCTGATGATACATATAAACCTTCCTCTTGAATCACTCTATCTATTTAAAAAAACCGGATCAAAATCCGTTGCGTAGTTTTAAAGCTTTTAAAGCATACACACATAGGGACAGACACAGCGGGAAGCGACTTTGATTTATACTATGTAGTGATAGTCAGAGGTTTCGTAAGTTCAAGGTTCTGGCGCAGCAACGAATGAAAATTGGATGAATACTATCAGATCCAGCACCTTTGTTTATGTTTAATTGATTTAGTTCCGCAAATAGACGAATTGATTTCAACTGAGTATTAACTCAGTTGGCAACGCCCAGTCTTCGTAGCAAACACTTCAATTCACCTTTTTTTTCGCAAAAAGACGAAACAGACCTTATTATTAAAGCTTCAACACAATTGCTTACTAGATAATTCAACTTAACTAAATAGTAATAATTTAAACTTTGGATAAAATCCGACCACTCTTGATATTAATCAAGAGTTGATTAAACGATATAATCACAATCATGTTTTGGTTGGCAAGGGTTGGAGGGTTTAATAAAAACGAAAAAAGAGTGAAAATACTGATTGCCTCACATATGTTTGGAGTGTAACTTATCATTGTACCACATTTTGAATGGAATATCACCCGTGGCTTTTTTGACTTGACGAAGGAAACTTAGGCTCTGTATTAATGTTTTTTTCTGAGAATTATATGTATTAATTGTGACAGCATACATTCATCTTCTTAAAACGGGCCCTTAATGATAACCATTTTTTGTGGAATTCGGCTTTTTCCTTGCTTAATTTAATAGGAGTGAAGCAAGAGGGATATTTTTGCTTTAAATTTAATTTACATCTGGGTACATTTTTAATTTATATCTGGGTACATTATGAGGTGGTCGTTGACGAAAATCGGCTTTGATGGACCGTCCAAGCCTGCGTCGACAGTTGTCAATCTACGCCGTTTACGAACCACTGCAAGCATGTCATTTTTACGGTACCTTTCTATAAACCGAATGATTATGTTAGGACTGGTGGATAATTCTTCTGAAGGCATGGTCATCAACCAGCTCCGTACCGCTCTTAATTTTCGATAAAAAACGGCGAACCCGGTGAACATTATCAATATCGGATACAGCCAAAGGGAAAACTATCTTCGCAGCTATGTTGTTTACAATAGTTCCTAGATTTTTGCCTTTCAGAACAGGTATTTCGGCTATCTCGAGATTATCAATCTCGAGTCTGTCCTGCTGTTCCTTGACGCAAAGTTGAACAAAAAAGATTGTATTGTTCGTTGTATTTCCAACGCTGCTTAAGTGACTCGACTTTCTGTGTATTTACCACACTGGTCGACTTAAACTCGTGTATTTCACTGTTTATAGCCGAACATTCAGTTGCTAAAGGAGATTGCTCAAATTGGCCTAAATGCACAAAAAATATTGACATACACGGTAATTCCTGGCGTAATTTATAATTTAATTTACAGTCATTAGATTTCAACGGACACCTTTGTATAATATATTTACTTTAAAAAGGACTTTTAATTTTACCGGTTTGGAAAACATAAAAATCATTTTTAATGGCTATGGGTGTAGTAACATTCAATCAAAGACTGATCGAATTTGTTTATCTATACTTATAATAAATCTGTAGAGAGGTCAATTCTGTACATGAAATATATTTTCAAAATAACTATCAGGGGGTGATTAGTGATCGATACTGATGCCAAAAATGCAATCAGTAAAATTTTTGTCTGTCTGTCTGTCTGTCTGTGTGTATGTTCCTTATAGAAACAAAAACTACTCGACGGATTTTAACCAAACTTGGTACAATTATTCTTCATACTCCTGGGCAGGTTATAGTATATTTTTCATCATGCTACAATCAATAGCAGCAGAGTAGTGAAGGGAAATGTTGGGAAAACGGGAGAAGTTACTCCATTTTTTAAGCTTCCGTCGCGTGTGCAGCCTTAATGGTTAAAGTTACATAGAAATCATGTATGACGAAAATATTCTACATAAAATTGTCTAAAAAATATTTCGCAACAGCATATGTCAATCTTTTATGGTTGACTCACAATAACACGTGTAATTATATAAATAAAGTCATTGTTTATAGCACAAGCCTGAGAACAAAAACTATAGTTTACACTACAGCTCTACACCGAAGCGAAGCGAGGGCGGGCCACTAGTATAACATAAAAACAAATCTATTTTGTAAAGATCGATAAAATAAATATTTTTTTTTATTACACTGTTGTATTAATATCCACAACTATATTATCATTTTCACAAGATGCAAATGTGCTCAGACTCTGTGCTCTGTGTTATAGATGGTAAGCAACATCATAAAGTCTATTGCCTTACATTTTTCGCCAAACACCTCCATAAACACATTATAATCTGTATATAATATGTTAGACTTTAAGGTATCTATCTATGGGCCTACGTTCCCTGACTATAAATTAATAAATAAATAAAATTATAAGGTGTGATACACTTAAAATCTAAAATATGGTTATCTTAAAAACATAACAAAAATAATGAAGCTACTGAATATATGGCTATAGAACCTAAATCTCTTAGCTTTGTTTGGTTAACGAGAGTTTAAAAATTCTCTCTAATCTGTGGCTCACTCACAATCATCACACAGTTTCTGCCACAGAGTACCTTATTATAACCGGAAATGACACCTGATTTTAAAAGTTACTCTTATGCATTAACTTTAAAAACAGGCAACTATCTGTTAATATACATGCTCTATATACCTGAATCTAATCCATAATTTCGGTACTTGGCTTGATTTCCCTAGTTTACTATATAACTTATTTGTTTTTTATTATTTTAATATGTTCAGTGTATATGGTTTATAGAAGTTCTCAGGGGTGTCCGTCAATAATATTCGTTTCTACAGTCATTTATATATAATTTCGAATCTAGGAAACAATTTTTCATGATTATTGGTCTTTAGGCCAAACATGTATGGAAGCTGAGCAATCTCCTTTGTAAACTTTTTGTTCATATCCTGCTTGAAAATACTCGGATCAGTAAGTAAGGTATCCACAGTTTCTTTGATATTTTTATATTGGATTTCTAGTGTGGAAGTAAAAGAGGCCATCAGATTATTTTGAAATCTTCTTTGTACGTTAATTTTTTTTTTACATTATTTTTGGATGTAATAGGCACACGTAAGCTTCGTGATCGATTCCCCTTTTTTTTCGCAAAAAAAAGAAACAGACTTTATTATTAAAGCTTGAACACAATTGCTTACTAGAAAATTCAGCTTAAGTTAATAGTAATAATTTAAACTTTGGATAAGATCCGACCACGTCCGAACCAAAGACGAATCCGAACGATGAACGATTTTTTAACTGAATATAACAAGGCATATTATAAACATGGACAATCTAGAGAAAATTTTACTAGAAAAAGTTCCACAAACTCCAGGCAGCAGACGGGACGCCAAACCTCACCCTCCGCTATCCTGGTGGATGCACTGACCATAAGATAATTAGACAATAATTTTCAATTCTGTACTCGTAAAAAAAGCTCCAGAAAAAAAACACGGAATTTTTATGTTCTTTTTCCACGTTTTCTTCTCTATATCTAATAGTGGATTAAACAGTTTATAAACGAAGGCGAAATGTATTTTGCGTTTGCAATTGTATTTTTTTACAAACATTTTTTTTTATCTTGTGACATTCTTAAAATGTTCTTGATTGATCTCTTTGATGATTGGAACTTTTACTTACAATATCTGTGGATATTGCTATTGATTTCCTAATTCAAATCAATTTTCGTCCCTAGGGATTTAAACGCCATTTCGGTTCCTTTAAAGCAGTGGTTCTTATCCGGTGGTCCCTGGAATCACAAAAAGTGGACCACGAAGTCATATGAAAAAATATTACATAAGGAAGAACGCTGATTTATTTACAAATAAAGAAATGTACCTAGTCACCTACAGAATTATAATTGTGGCAATCAATAATTTGTTTCTTAGGTTTGCACGCACATCACTCATTAAAATAAAACTAGTTTTAAAGGGGTAATGCACGAACTTTATTTATTTATTGACGTTTCGCAGCCTTTTCAGGTCTGCATGGTCAGAATAATGATTTTTTATGAGTGTTCGGATATTTCATTGGAAGATTTTTAAAACTATATTGTCTATGTATGAATTTATTAGTTAATTTAGATATTAAAGTACTTTATTTAAAATTCTTTTTTGTGATTTTGAGTTTATTTATTTGACCCTAACTACCGTAAACTACCACCGGTTCCAAAATTGGGAGACCTTTCTGAGAAGAACCGGCGAAACAAACTCAGAGAGGCTTTCTATCTCCTTTATGTTAAATTATGCAATCAAAAAGAACTAATAGTATCTGTTGGTCTTGCAGTGTATGTTCGGGGTTGGGAATCAACAATGTTTAATGGTTTAGCCATGGTTTATTTCACTGTTTAAAAATATATTAAGTGAATGCAAAAAATAAAACGTTATTTCAATAAAAAAACATCCCATTTGGAGGTGCTGGGATTTGAACCCAGGACTTTCAGCATGCGAAGCAGACACTCTACCACTGAGTTACACCCCCCGCTTACATGAAGCCAAAATTACGAGATACTTGGTAGTGTTGTTCTTCTTTGCAGCACTACCACGTACTACATATTTTGTGACAGGTACCCAATTACCCATCTTATACAGAAAATAAGGCCCGTATTATAGAAAGATTCTCAGTGATTGATCCAGTCTTGAGCATAGTTAGAAAGGGGTGTCGCTATATATAGCACATAGCGACATCCCTTTGTAACTGCACTCAAGTAAAGATCAACACTTAGTTATCATTCTGTAATACGGGCCTAAAACTAGCGGGGTAGTAAATAATTGTACCAAGCAACATGGATAATAAATATTTAAGCATACTTTTATTAG
This sequence comes from Chilo suppressalis, assembly GCA_902850365.2. Taxonomy (NCBI): domain Eukaryota; kingdom Metazoa; phylum Arthropoda; class Insecta; order Lepidoptera; family Crambidae; genus Chilo; species Chilo suppressalis. The sequence continues at coordinate 5,226,131 of OU963903.1, forward strand.
TAAATACTAATAAAAGTGAGATTTAGATAGGGGATAAAATTGTTTATCACAGAAATCTTGGGAAACGATAAGGATAAATGAAATGTGTCCGTTTTCAGGTTTCTTGTCACATCAGGGTGCGCAAAGTTATGGGAAACAATTATTTCAGCGAAATGTTTATGGAACAAAATCTCAGCTTGGCCCTGCCCGATAACTTAAGCCAACTTATACGCTGCTGCCACACAGGAGTCAGCGAATTTTAGTACAAATTCTCATTTTCGAATTATTTCAGTATTTGTTTTAAGACTATCATTGAAGACATAATGCTACCAACTGTTGAAGACATTACCTTTACAAATTTAGAAACGCGAGATTGTAAATTAATATTACTTTAAAAGGTTCCAGAAGTAAAAAATAATCAATGGAGGTAGTACTGGGGTGCGCTAAAATTTGTAATTTTCATACCATTTTTATGATGCCCCATATGATGTACTTAAACAACAAATATTGAAAACGCCTATTTATAAAGTACTCTGCAAGTTGTGGCCAAAACAAACAAACGATTTATAAAAAAATAAAAAGAACATTTCTTCATTGTTCATTGTTTCTTGCAATCTCCCATACAACAGACGTACTTTTTTGCCGTTTTTTGCTCTAATTTATAATACAGTGTCTAATATATTTGTTTCTTAGGTTTTCACGCACATCACTCATTAAATAAAACTAGTTTTTTACGGGTTAATGCACGAAACTTTATTTATTTATTCACGAAATTCGAACAATGAAATAACCAAACGCTCAATAAAAAGTCTTTCGAAGGTAGCTCGACAAAATTAAATAAAATTTGATTCTGACAGTGTCTAATGTTATATATGTAATGGTATGGAACTCTTCGTGAGGGAGTCCGAATCGCACTTGGCCGGTTTTCTACTAAATGAAGGCACCCAACACTTATTAGCTCCAGTGTGGGAGCGCCTTGACACAGTATATACAGGGCGTCCCACGGCTACCTCACAAGGAGGGAAAGTATATTAAATATTGAAGATAGGATATTTTACTGTAAGGAGACATCGTTTTATTTTTAATAATAAATCGAACTGCATTCACAGATTTTTTTAAAATCGTCTGCTACAACTAGGAATCAAATTCGTGAAAGGACAATGTTAAATTTGGCCTAAGAACCAACACCAATTTAGCATTTATGATAATTCTTAGTATATTTTTTGCGATAATTATCAGTATTTAGATTGTCACGGACACTTCCAGTTAAGTAAGCTATATTAAAAAGTTAAAAAATAATCTGAGATTACCATTTTATGTGTTTAATCTATGGCAGCGCAGCAAACAAGACACTCTTTCTTCCAAATGCCGGCCCTACACTTGGCTATTCGTGTTTGTTATTTGATAACTTGACATCAGTCTGTCTTTTTTATTCTTTATTAAGAGCCCTTTTACAAAATTGCGCCGCTGCCGTACTGATCGGCGCGTCGGTAGATTTGCACTAGTATATATTTCATTTTACGGGTGATGTTTCAAGTCTTATAAAATAATTATTAATGAACTAATTATAAAAATATATACATATTTCAGTACTTCAATGATGGTAGATTAGTTTTATGAAAGTTTTTGATAGTAATTCTATTTAATTCAATATCAAAATACGAGTTAAACCTGCATTGTTTTTTGGGAAAACTCACGGAGGTTAGATTTTTTAGAGGTTAGATTTGGTTAGAAAATCAAAATTCTAATACATTATGTTACAACAAAAACATATTTCTGATGTCCTAGTAATTAATTCGATTTAATTTATTGAACATTATTGAGAGATTGAGGCGTTTGAAGTTGTGGATATCATCGTTTTTTCCGTAAACTAGCTGCAGTAGAACGAACAGTACAAAAAAAGGAAAATAGCATTTGCAAATAATCGACTGTTCCTTTTGGAAATAGTCAAAATCTTTTTTAAGGGGGTAAACAAGGCGCTCAAAAATTACGATTTTTTGCAAAAAATTTGAAAGGGCTCTTAATGCATGACAAGGACAAACTGTTGTCAAGTGAAGGGTCGGCATAAAACTCGATAGTCTGTGGTTGTGGTGCAGGCAGTTTGCAGTCGTAGTAAACTGTGGCATTCGTGCATTCTTGTTTCGGATTACCTGTTGTGTGTGTTTATTTGCGATCGTTTTTCCTTTAATTTAACTATTTCGGCTATCTAATATGCCATCGATGTTACCAAATAGCCGAGACCTTATTACCAAGTGCTAGAGAACCTGTGCCACAACATCCTGAGAGGATCATCATACTATCAAATTATTCAAGAGCACCTGATACACATTCACGCTGCATATTTACACAATATACATTTGATATACAAGTAAATACAATATACAATATGATACAATGGTGAAAAATAGTTAAAAAATAAGAAGCAAACCTACAGTTTTTATTTTATTTATGATTCCTACCTAACCAAGTTTTTCCTAATAGTTGTTCTTTAAAATCGCATCGAATAAAAATGAATAAGTTGTAATATTAATTCTATTCATACTGAATTCATACTAAGTTCATAGGTTGACCTATGTTTCATTTATTATTAAACATAACCTCAAAAAATATTTAGTTTTCCTGATAATTTAATTTCTTAGAAGTGTCCGTCAATAATCTTTGTTTTTACAGTCATTTACTTGAAATTTCGAACCTAGAAAATAATATTTCATGATTGTTGGTTCTTAGGCTAACAATGTATGGACGCACAACAATGTCCTTTCGAAAAAATAAACACAACATATTTTATGATAACAATCGAAAGGGTAAGGATAAATCATAAGGATTATTTTTTTCTCAATAACATAGCATGCATTTTATGAAATTCTTGAGCATTTCATGAAGTGAGCAAATCTACGATATGGCCACGACATATATACAAGCCAAATATACTGGTACTATAACTTATAGGGGATGTCAACTTACCAGTGACAAATATCATGGTGGATATTATGTTTGATCTGTCGGGATCCGTTTCCCGCATACACAGGGCTGGGCACAAGATGAATGGGATAGCTACTATCGCGCCGATCATTGTCAAGTAGTGCTGGAACATAAGATTAAAGTTATTTTATTAAATAAATATTTTCAACACTCACACAAATTAGCCTAGCCCCAAATTAAACACTGTAAGGCTTGTGTTATGGGATACTAGGTAGACATGGGCGTTTTTGGTTTTGCACGCAAACGGATATTTATCGGATTTCAGATTTCAAAATCGATTTTAAAATCCGTTTTTAGATATCCGATTTCAGATGTGCCGAACTTAGCCTGTGTTATGATTTGGTTTTATTAGCTAACGACAATCACAAACAATTAATTGTAGGAAACAAGGATACTCGTAGATTTGCGCGATTTTCCTTCATGCTTTAAATCTAGGCTTAGGAGTAGCAGAAAAGTTATGTTTACGGTTAAAAATCGGCTTATATACAATGATTTCTTTATACATATTTTTTTAGTATTTTTTTTTTATTTTTCTGTTTGTTTTTATTATTTTTCAAACCATTTACAAAATCAAACCTAATTACTTCAGGTTAGCGTTCAAAAATGTAAGTTAATCGACTTTTGATGTTTTTAGACGACATCTCTTTTCAGTGATAAATAATCCCGCCTTAGAGAACAGCAATAGATTTCCGTAAACAGCAAACCGAAATCGGACTTCCGAAAACGAAAGCACGAATTTCGAATCCGATTTACATATGGATACTTGTGGTGGTATTAGATCGCTATCGTTACGCTAGCGTTTTGGTTCGGTTAGATTTCTGAAATCGGATTTTCTTGTTGATAAATCGTTCGGTATCGATTTGTGTTTGAAATCGGATTTTGGATTCGTTTTGATATATCAGACGCATGCCTAATACTAGGGTAACGGGTAGAATACATATATTGTACATATAAGTATATTTATATAGAAATACATATTAAACATCCATGGAGTACAAATGCTCGTATTCATTACACAAACATCTGCCCCCACCGGGATTCGAACCCGGTACCTCTCGAGTCGGCGACATCATGAAACCCGGAAAAAGCATTTCTGTTTGGGGACCATCCGTTTGGGGAAAGGCTTCGCTTCTCCCGCCCGCGAGAGGGGACCAGAAGGTCCTTCCAACAGGGTGTGGGTGGCCTATAGACTCCAAAATGGTTTCTCGGGTACCGCTCCCAACCTAGGGTGCGCCGTGAGGCTTTTAGTGGGTAGGCCGCCGAAGACTAATCGAATAGACCTCCGTTGGATGTGTCCACGGAGAAGAGTCCCACATAACCTCGCATTTTCATCATCATCATCAGCCTATTAATGTCCTCACTGCTGGGGCACAGGACTTCCCTATGGATAGAGTAGGGAGATTGGGCCATGACCCACCACACGGGCCCAGTGCGGATTGGTGGGTGCTAACGACTGCAGATGCAGCCTGGACCAACGGCTTAACGTGCCTTCCGAAGCACGGAGGAGCTCGAGATAGTAAATTTTTGGTCACCCATCCAATAACCGACCACTGCGAAAGTTGCTTAACATCAACGATCGCAGCCGAACGCGCTAACCACTTGCGCCAACGAGCTCCACGCATTTTCGCCACGGCAGATTTCTTAGTTTGTTTCGCCAGTGCCTCTCATAAGTTCTTACTGATTTCATTATTATTGTTAATGTAAAATATCAATAAAACTTTGAGAATTACAAAAACGATTAGATAATCAGTTCACACATTATAGTCTGTCTTTTATTTATCTTTTTATCACAGACTGTGTTTTAAATTTTCAGTTTCATTCATTCGTTTCATTTTTCATTTTCGTATGTCATTTTCATTTTACATTTTCTTAACAGTAATGTTCGCGCTATGTTTTTTTTCCATTCATTCTCGACTGATTCCTCCTTGATTTTTATCATTAAATAATTTATTTTCATATACACCGTGTTCCTGAGGTTATACACTAACTTTGGCATGTTATTCAGACTATTAAATTGATCAATTTTTACTATGGACACTTTTATGGATTCCAATTTCTTTAACATTTTTTATTTTAATAGAAACTAAATGCTTAGATGTAATTTATCTAATATGAATCAATCTTTACCTGAGCTGGCAACGTCGCATTTGAAACTTTGGTTCACATGTCCACATAAACTTTTTGAAATTTTTCTTGACGTCAACAATGTTTTCTTAAATTTTGACTTTTGAAACTATGTCTTATTGACCATTGACAAAGAGTTGATAGTTTGATAGTTTTGGTTGCACTAAGTGGCAACATCTCACAGATAAAAACTCTTTCTCACTGCACAACACAATTAAGTTGGTTAAACTTAAATTACCAATAACTTAAAAACTATGCTATTTAAAGTACTGCTTTCCTTGTACGATATGTTTAACAGGAGCTATAGAAGTATTATTCTAAGTAAATGTATATCCTCAGGAACACCGTGTATAAAATATATTTTTTCTCATTCTATACTCGTATGTCTTCCTTTCTTCAATAACTTGTGTTTCAAAGAAACTAGAAGCCCTCGAAAAAAGCCAAAAATAAACAAATTTCTGTCACCACTAAAGACGTCTACAAATAGTGTGGAGATTTAATAAGCACTTACAAAAAAGTCAAAACATAGAGGCACAGTATAACTACTAATTATTTTACATACGTGGGACACTCAGAAAGTTTTGAGAAACTAAAAAACTAACTTCTATGTTTATATCTAAAGAAAATATGACTAGAAAAAATTCCACGCGGACCAGAATATTTTCTAGTCATATTTTCTTTAGATTTACTCATCAAGCAGTTACATGCTTAAAAATAAAAATTATAACTAACTTCTATGTAAAAAATATTTTTATTAAATCTTTTCAAAGAACTCTCCACCAGCCTCTATACAAAGTTTCATGCGACCGAACTAAGAGCCTGCCTTTAAGAGGCACACCATCGAACGGACCTCACACCTGGCTCCCGTAAGTCTTACGAACCCCACAGTGGCTGCCCACCGAGGACCGCTTTACGGTATAATATCCGCTAAAAAAGTCCTGCGAATACCCTCTAAGCTGCTTAGTGCGAAACCGCGGGATCCCCGTTTAGGGATTCTTCCGCGTCTCTGCACCCAGCAGCCTCCCGGCCTAGCCGGGGCTCCACGGCAGGGGTCTCCCGAGATATTGCGGGGACCCCGCAGACGTGCGCAGGATGGCCCGCGCGTGGGGGCAAAATACGCGGCCTAGTGCCCACCGTACCGCCCCCCGTCCGCTGCGGAGGACTACTTGGGCGTGCCCGTGTAGCTCCCTCCGCCGCCCCCCTCTTTGCAGGACAGAACTACAAGATGGGGGCTGCCGTCAGGGGAGCATGGCCTCTACCATGCTCCGCAACGAGAGGGTTCCGCCTCCCAGCGCCGCAATCAGGTCGCGGCGCTGCTGCCGCCAGGCCGAGCACTCCAGCAAGGTGTGCTCGGCCGTATCGTCCGGGGCGCCGCAGTGATGACACTGCGGCGTTTCCTCCCAACGGGCGACACGGTACAGGTAGTGACCGAAACATCCGTGCCCGGTCAGTACCTGCACCATGCGGAACGAGAGGCCGCCGCGCCGGCGACCCACCCACTCCTCCAACACCGGACGAATGGCCTCAATCGTCCGGTGGCCAGGCGAGTGCCTCATCCCATCGCCGCAAGGCCTCTGCCTGCGCGATGGAACGGACCTGCCGCAGCTCTGCTGGGGCATGTCTTTCACCCCGCTCCCTGGCTTCGACCCGACGTCGATGCACGTCTGCCAGAACCTGGGCATCGAGATCCCACGGCGTCATACCCGCGAGTAAGCAGGCGGCGCCGTGGCTGACCGTGCGGTAAGCTCGCACGACCCGGGTCGCGATGGTCCTCTGCGGTCGTCGCAGCAGGGCCATCGTGCGGGGTTTGAGGCACTCTGCCCAAACCGGGGCTCCATAAAGTGCCATCGATCGTATCACCCCGTGATACAGTCGACGGCACAACTTTCTGAGTGGCCTGGTACATCTAATTTCTAGGAGGAAATCGTCTAGAGCCAAACCTCGAATTTCGAAATTCTTACACTCAATTTTCAGCGTTAACTACTGTTGTCCCTATCACACGGTATTTGCCAATGTGTGACGGCAATAGATTTTTCAAACACTTATTTCTCGAATGTCTCTCAGCTCGCCTCTGATCTTAAATAATGAATATTGATTTGTTGTTTGAGTTGTTTATCACTTTATGATTAAAACCGTGAGAATTTAACTGATCCTTAAACCGTTTAAATGCATTCCCAAATATAGAAATTTGGTGACTCATTTCTTTGCCGCACTATCCGTATATGGAATGCTCTGTCCGCTCACGTGTTCCCTCCCTCTTACAACCTGGGATCCTTTAAAAGAGGCGTGAAGAAGCAACATGCAGGCCGGCAGGGTGAGGATGGCTAGTGTGGCAGGTAGAACTGCTGTTTCAGCTATCTTCGCATCTGGACTTCACCTTCACTTAACATCAGGTGTGGTGGAGTTATTTGTCGGACCTATCTATAAAAAAAAAATAGTACCTGCAAAGCCATGAAGATGCAGAGGTACCAGGGCGGCAGGTCGTCGATGCCGTATGTCACGTTTCCTTCTCGCGTCACCTCTCCATCTCCATTCACCTTATCTGGTTCATCTGGGTTCTGCAAATCAATTTAGATATTGCAATGTTAATAAGTGTTTTTGATACAACATTCAAGTGTCTCCGCACCACCTGATGTTAAGTGTGTAATGAGTAGAATCTAGTAGCGAAGAAAACTGCGGCAAAATAACCTTAAAGGCTGAACTTTATCAGCCTAAAATTTGGATGGAGTTATGGCACAATTGAAATGAAATGAAATGAAAAACCTTTATTGACCATCTTACATAATAAAAATACTATAAATATAAACAAAAAAATAAAAGAAGAACTTAACCTAAAAACAAAAAATAACAACATAAAACTAAGACGGCCAATCAGGACCCTGCCTCAGCTTATACTGACACAATTGAAATAATAATAATTCATTAAATAATATTATTTATAAATTATAATATTCCGACCACAAAGATCATAGCACGACAATGTCAAAGTAATAAGATATTATAATAAAAAAAATACATCTCAAATTTCAATAACAATTGCAATAGAATAATTCAAATCAATTAAAATAATAAATTTAAATGCAATCAAAGTTTCAATGTAAAAATTTTTAAAGAAAATTAAAATATTATAATTAAAAACAAAATGTCAGAATTTAAAATTGAAAAATTACACATAGTACATTATAGTCAATGGAAATTAATGTTTGTAATATATAACAAAATTTATGAAGTCACTACATGAATCATAGCTGCATAATTCATAATAGTGACAGTGTTATTGTTATTTATTTATAGTTTAGTTAGACTATTAGTTCTAAAGTTATGTAACTTTTCGGTGATAAAATTCCTATTTTGGTAGCATTGAAAATTGATTAGATTTTTCTGGCTGAACTACTCTTTGGTACTTACTTTACTATTGATATGAGCAATTATATGGCATTGCATTAAAAATATTTGTAAAATCGATATGCCTATGATAGAAAAAAAAACCTAAGGTTAAGGTTGGTATTTAAAAAATGCTAATCAGACATTGCAATAAGCGCGGGCGCAGTGCCAAGCTGCTTGTAGTGGCGCATACAGATAGATTTTAGGGTTCCGTACCTAAAGGGTAAAAACGGGACCCTATTACTAAGACTCCTATTGCCTGTCTGTCACCAAACTGTACGTAATGAACCGTGATAGCGAAACAGCTGATATTTTCACGGATAATGTATTTCTGTTACCGCTATAACAACAAATACAAAAACATACAACAAACGTGTTTTCTTTTTCCGTTTTTTGCTCTATATTAATAACGGCAACACGTACACGCTTGAAATATTAACAGAGCTTTAAAAAATCAATAATTAAATTTAAATAAAATAAATATTTAAGGGCTCCCATACTCGATATTATTATTATTTCCTCGACATTAAAATAAAGTATCTAATATTGTATAGATAATGATACGGATCCCTTCGTGCGAAAGTTCGACTCGCAATTGGCCGGTTTTTCCTTTCAGTCAATGAGAAAATGCTATCAATTTTATCTTTATACTAGTGGCCCGTCCTCGCTTCGCTTCGGGGTAGAATTGATCAAAATCCTTTCTTAGCGGATGCCTACGTCATAACATTTACCTGCATGCCAAATTTCAGCCCGATCCGTCCAGTGGTTTGGGCTGTGCGTCGATAGATAACTATGTCAGTCAGTCAGTCACCTTTGAGTTTTATACAGGGTGTAAAAAAACCTATAACGAAGTCGAAGGCCACGTATTTTCCACATCATGACGACCATTTTTTTCTTCTGGACCATACCTGGGAAATTTATGGTTATGGAAATATTGAAGATCAAAGCCAAAATATTTTTTTCAAGATTTATACAACAATATTTTCAAAACGTTATTTAGAAACTTTTTTATCGACGCACTTTCACACACGCACAGTCATACACACAGGCACATTCTTTGCGTAGCGCCACAGTAAAGTGCCGTGCTATACATTGCGTACTGGAAAAAAAATGTATTTTTTTAACTTAAAAATACAAAAATTTTCCCACCTATAATATTTTGTAATATGTCTTGTTTGGGTGTTCAGAATGCGTAGTTCAAGTCTTTGTCATAGGTTTTTTTACACCCTGTATATAGTCCAGTCAAATTACGGAAAAAAAAGGGCTAAAAAAACATGAGCGAGTACAGTTTGGGGATTTTGAGGATCGATAGGGGGGTGCATCCTGAGCTTAAGTTCCAATTTGAAGGGCTGTACTGAGGTCAGCTCAAGGTCATTTCGATGCAAACGCGTTTAATTCGATATCTCGAGAAATATCAGTGTTAGCCAAAAAATTATAGAGACCTTTTTTCTTCTAAATGAAATTTATTAACTTTTTTATTTAAAACTTTTTTTTTAACATCAATATTTTTTAAGTTATTACTCCCGCAAGGCAAAAATTTCATTTTTTCCCCTATTTTTCGTCGTTTTCTCCCCAAACATTCAATTTTATTGAATTTTACCGATCATCAACGTGTATATCTTTTAATTATGCACAATTTTGTTTTTAAACTTTTTTCTGTAACTTCAATACCTTCGGAGTTATATATTATTTTACCGAGCGAAATCCACGCCACTGTCGCAACGTGTATCCACAGATACATTGTTGCGTGTATTAGTGCGGGTAAGGAACATCTGTCCTCGATTTTTATACCTGGGGTAACCCTCGTCCTACGAAATCAATTTTTTTTTTTTTTTTTTTTGTGTGAAACAGTTTTAATTGTTAATTTACTTGTTACCCAAACAAACCCATAAATTTACCCAAATTAAATACCCAATTTTTAAATAGTTTAATCGATTTACCCTTTTATATTGCGACAGTGGCGTGGATTTCGCTCGGTAAAATAATATATAACTCCGAAGGTATTGAAGTTACAGAAAAAAGTTTAAAAACAAAATTGTGCATAATTAAAAGATATACACGTTGATGATCGGTAAAATTCAATAAAATTGAATGTTTGGGGAGAAAACGACGAAAAATAGGGGAAAAAATGAAATTTTTGCCTTGCGGGAGTAATAACTTAAAAAATATTGATGTTAAAAAAAAAGTTTTAAATAAAAAAGTTAATAAATTTCATTTAGAAGAAAAAAGGTCTCTATAATTTTTTGGCTAACACTGATATTTCTCGAGATATCGAATTAAACGCGTTTGCATCGAAATGACCTTGAGCTGACCTCAGTACAGCCCCTCAAATTGGAACTTAAGCTCAGGATGCACCCCCCTTACGATCCTCAAAATCCCCAAACTGTGTTCGCTCATGTTTATTTGATTCCGTAATTTGACTGGACTAATATATAAATAGATAAATTCCGATTTTTATTATGACTTTATCTACAGATGCTCGTGCGGGTAATATAAAGATTAAACTATTATAAACCATATAAGTAAATACGTCGTTGATATTATCTCCGTTTTACAAAGGATAAACCAATAGAAGGTGTAGAAGATAAATGATGATAAGTATGTACAAATAATTAAACACCAATTTAAATAGGTTGGGTAAATACCTACTCTACTAATGTGTTGAGAACATGACTACTTCGTTATAGCTCAAGATATATTTTCCATTATTCTAATCTAAGAGCTGGTTTGTGTGTGTACATATGTGACGTTAGTGGGCATGAAACCTTCGCTTTTGTCATGTCATGCCATCAATCTTGTGGAATCTAGATCAATAAGCTTAGATTAAAACAAAAAGGGAAGATACGTTAACCTCATACTAGCATCAAATAAAATATGCTCCGATTCAACTACATAAGCAACTCACATACGCACTCTGTAAATAAACATTCAATCGAGCGAGCGAGACAGAACTATACGCTTCAACACAGCGCGAGCGAAACGGCGAGTCTGCGTGCGAGTCTGCACGGCTGACCTTTAATATTGTCCTTTTCTTGATAACAAAATGGCGTTTACGTAAATAAGCATACACGACAAACCGTGATTTTTGAAAGAAAAAATGTTTTTACAGCTTTATGAATGAAAAGTGTTGCCGAGGCATTTGTTATTTGATTTTGATCTGTTTTCATCATAAAAGCATCGAAGTAATTGCTTTATCTTTATAAAACAGAATATACGCAATATTGTTATATTGAGTGCACATGAGGAGCTCGATGGCGCAAGTGGTTAGCGCGTTCGGCTGCGGTCGTTGAAGTTAAGCAACTTTCGCAGTGGTCGGTCATTGGATGGGTGACCAAAAATTTATTATCTCGAGCTCCTCTGTGCTTCGGAAGGCACGTTAAGCCGTTGGTCCCGGCTGCAACTGCAGTCGTTAGCACCCACCAATCCGCACTGGGCCCGCGTGGTGGGTCATGGCCCAATCTCCCTATTCCATCCATAGGGAAGGCCTGTGCCCCAGCAGTGGGGACATTAATAGGCTGATGATGATGATGATGATGATGAGTGCACATGCAGTGTGTTTAAATGTCCAATTGTGACTAAAGCGAATTGTGATTATGCACCACAATTTAAGCGGATCATTTCTGAGCCGCGTGTGCCGTATCTTCCCTTTTTGTTTTAATCTAAGCCAATAAAGCATACAATGTGAATAAGCACCAATACAATAAGTTATCAATTTTCCAACAAAGTAGGTTACTTTGTGCCGCTTTCAATCTTTACAAGAAACGCGAGAAAAACATGAATGGAACAGCAGCTTACTTTCATCATCTTTTAGGCTAAGGCTTATTTAGTTAAAATCTTAGAAGTAGTTCTAACTGTGCGCTTACTGTTTTATCATCTGCGAAAGATTTCAATGTTACTAGTCACTTTGTGGCACGTGCTTCAGCACGTAAAGCCGTTTGTCCCGGCGGCTTCTACAGTCGTTAGCACCCACAAATCCGCCTTGTGCCCACGTGATGAGTCATGCACGGCTTGGGCTGCCATCTCTAAAATGTGGCAACCAGGATAAGACGCGTGATAACCCCGGATTTTGGAGCCCAGAACCCGAACAGACCAATAAAATAGTTAAAAATATCACAAATCAACTTTTTTATGTTGATCTAGGCAAAAGAGCTAGCGGTCTACCTCATAATAAGTGGTCACTACTGCCCATGGACACTTGCAGCACCAAGGGCCTTTCATGCGTTGCCGTAAATTTTTAAACCCGGACTACAAATGAAACCCCGCCCGGACGCTCCCCGGACGCCCCGTAAACTAGGACAAATCCGGGGAAACCCGGACGGATGGCAGCCCCATGCACGGCCCAATCTCCTTATACCTTCCGTAGGGAAGGCCATTGTTCCAGAAGTGGGGATCATTAATAGGCTGTGATGATGAGTCACTTTGTTAAACAAGATCACATATTTCTTGAACAGGGAGGAAGAGTTAAATTTTTATTTTTCGATAAACTTGAAAGAAAAAATAACCTACGTCTCTATTCAGGCAGTACTATAGTCACAATGTATAGGTATTTGGTTGATGTAAAGTTAAAAGTTATAAGACTTGAAGCAAAAATTAAGTAAGTACCTTTGTACATATGAACTTAATTTTGAGTATTAAACAGATTCTTACCCCGTTTCTAACAATCGCATATTCACACGATATATTGGCCATGAAGTAGGTACTTAGGTATCTACCTATACACACACACACAAAAAGTCACAATTTCTTTTTTATTCGTATGAACGACAAATCAGTCTTATGTACAAATCACTTTATTCTGTTTTAAATTAAATCTTCACTGATTTTATCACGTTGTTTCTGTGGATTGCAATTTGGAAAGTAATACATAATGTGTTTCGCTTGTGGATTAAAATTTCGCTTGCTTTTGCAAAATACTAGGAATGCATAGACCACAAAACAGAAAATAGACGACACAAAAGTTGAAATGAGTTTTAGAGAATGTTTAATATCACAATAAATTAATTGAACCTAGAAACAATTTATATGAGCTAAGTACCTATAGATATGGTATAATAATTATAAGAAAATAGACTAAATTGACCCCCTTAATATGTGGTTGAGAGAAGCGAGCCATCGCTTCTCTCAACCATCGGTCGTGCGTCATGCTCGTAAACGGGTATGAGTCCGCCAGCGGATATGAGTCTGCTCTAAACTAATTTATTATCGAAATTTTATACACGGTGTTTCAAAAATACAAATAAAGCGAAAAGGGTGTTGAAGGGTCCCTTATATAGAGCTCATTGCCAATATATGGCGACCGTAGCTTAATATTATTATTTGCCGAAACTTTAATTATTCTTCATAAAAAAATACAATTATCGACATTGCAGCGCAACTCTTTTAAAAGTTCATTACCCTTACCAGGAGTAGTATTACCTCCTACTAACTTAAATAAATCTACTCCTGGTATCCAGTATCAGTACGTACCTCATCTAGCTAATTTTTAATCAACTAATAATAATATTCAAACCCAGTGTTTATTTTAGTAGGATAAAAGATGGATTAGCTTACTTAATTCAATTAATAATTCAAAGTAAAAATCAAGTTTAGAGTCAACTTAGAAATCAAAAATAAATAATAAGGAACGACCTCAATTCGTACCTATCTAGGTAATTGCTTACATACATGAATAATTTAAGTATTATAAAAGAGTTTTCAGCATTAAACAAGTGTATTTATCATACTTTTAAGGCTTGGTTGGTATGTATGTACTATCTAGCACACACAAGATTTAGATTAATGATTTTAAGTGTTATTTCTAGGTAAAAGTAGGTATAACAGAAAATCAGCTCACCACTTATTCTTTCGTGAAAATAATCTGATATCATATCAGGTCCGGAACTCGAAACACTTGTGACACACTCACTTAACAACAACTTAGAGGAGCTAACACAACACAACACATAACTTCAGAGTCTTAGAGGAGCGGTTCAAAATGAGCTCCCCCTTGCTGAATACACAGCGATACCCGTCGGGACACGGCTTGGGTCGCATTTCTCAACATCGTTGGTGTAATTGACGCGAACACAGATCTTACTCGTTGCTCCATTTCTCCAAGTGTTGGACAATCAGTGAAGTACACCCTGTCCTTCACGTAACCCCACAAGAAAGGGTGAAATTGAATGTTTTAATGAAACTTTGTGGGATTGTTGGGTTACGTATATAGAGTATCTCTGAATTTTTTCGGATTTTTTAAAAATGATTTAAAATAAAATTCCTTTTTTTTTGTTATATTTTAAGTCCTTTCCTCCTTTTGGGTACTAAATAATTATTCTTTTTAAACACGCATACAGAGTAAGTAAAAAACAACTAATAAGCACTACTAAAAAAAACGTAAAAACAGAAGACGAGCGGCCGGGAGCAATGACCGCTCCCGCCCGTTGAATCGGTTGAATACCTACCTATGCGTTGAATACCTGCAAAGCGCAGTGAGCGAGCGCAGTGTCAAGTTTATAAACCGCGCGTGCGTATCTTTTAAATTTGTGACAAGAGAAGATTTGCAAATAATGCCTTGATTAGTTCTTGTTCTGTGGCCTCAATATAAGAAGTTGGATATGGTGTGTTGTTATTGTAGTGTCACGGAATACTCAGCAGAGCCACAAGTACAGTTTGGTTTCTATTATTGTAATTTTTTGGTTTTTTTTTTATAATTGTAACTTGTTTTGTGAGCTTAATAAATAAATAAAAAAAAATATCAGCGTCGGCGACGTCGGCCACCGCCGATGGCCTCGCGCCTGAGGGGGCCTCGCAAAAAATTTTTACTAGTTACCTATTTATTTTCGTTTCTCCTGGCCTGGCTTAGGTAGCTGACCCCGAACAATTCGGGGAAAAAGCTAAGCAGATGATAATGACTTTTATTATTTTCGAACACGTGCGTGATGGAAGCGAGTAGTACTTTACGGGTATTCAGAATCGTCTGTCTGGCAACACTATTTTTGTAATTAAATTTCTATGTTTGTAATTATTTTTTGCCATCATTTGATTATCAACAATAAAACTCGTTTACTCATACGTCATTTTATAATTTGGCTCACTTAATTTAACGGTTTTTTACTGCGAAGTAAAATAGGCCTCGCCAACTTGATGTCGCCGACGTCCACATGTGGTCTAGCCCCGCCACTGTTTCATATCTTTATTTACACCATGCAATTTTCTTGTACATACAAGAGCAATAATTGCATACAATTAAATGATGCGCAATAATTGACTTTCAAGAATTGTAAGCAACTGTTTACACGCGGATATAGTTAAAAGGTTGCATACAATTATTGAATGCAAGTTTTGACAAAAAAAGAATTGCAAAGGTCTTTCGTTTACACCAATCCAATTTGACAAGAAACAACAACGTATTTGACAAGTTTTAGAAAACGATCTCACTTTATTTACAATTGTTTATGCAGTCCACAAAAAGTGAATATTTATCATTCTGTTGCATAATTCAGTGAAAAACCTTTCATAAAAATAATCCGTTTTCATGTTGCCACGAAAACTTTTCTCTGGACTCTGGACACTGGACAGTATGGAGTCTCACGTGACCACACACGATTGTCATTAAAACGTCAAACGATACAATTTAATGTCACTTTATCCGGAAGTTTACTAGTGTGTGACTATGACGTCAAATGTAATGTTAGTCTTGGCCAATGCCATGCGTTTTCTGTCACGTGACCACAGAACAAAGAAATCATTTCTATTTAATGATTTTTTAGAGAAGTTAATAAATATTTATTCTGTAAGAAAAGTAAAATCGCTGCTAATATTCTTATTAAATACAGATGCCAGCAATTGGTACAAACTTTATTTTTCTTACTGCATACTTTCAAATATTGACATGTCTAAAAACAGACTTGTATGCGCGTATACTATTTATTTTACAAAATACGCCTTCTCTAAACGTGTTTTTGTTGGTGTAGTCGTTTCTTTCTTTTTATTATGGCAGTCCATCCCACCAGGGTCTTGTAGGGGATAAGGGCTTTATTACAACAGATTTCGCCCTGGTACTCCGAGGCATTAGATATATGACATGTTTATACACTCTCATATCATACCATTCAGCTCTCGACACATGTTCATCCATCTAGTCTAATAAAATTCATATTCATAACAAATGGAACAAGCTGGAATGGAATGTAAAAATAAAGAATAACCAAACGAGCCCAAACTTGATGGGGTTGCGTCGCTTCAATACAGGGTTCCTAGAGTTCATCAGATCAGCTACATAGTACCACATTATTGCATTGTCGCCAGACTTGCATTAGTGGTCCAAAAATGCAAATTTTAAGCTACAAAGCTCTACATAGTTAACTTTATATACGAATAGTGCAAGTTAAATAAAAGCTTGTAAAAATAGAGTAATGATTGCATCCACAGTGGAAAAACAAAATCGCTTAAATGCCACTTTACTAACTTTACAGAAAAAGTATAAATTTTCACAAAAAAAACATAACTCATTGTAAATGAGAAGTAGTGCCATAAAATAAATTATACTCCACAAAAGTTATAAGTAGTATTTAATTCGCATATTCTAAATTTTTTTAAGTCATAGTCAACTTTTTGATTAGTTATATTGTGATCCGTATACATTACATGAAACAAAACTTCAAAGAATAACGTATTAAAATTCGTTAAAGATTATGCCAAATTAATAACGCGCTATGAAAAGCTCGTCCTTCACAAAGTACCTACCGCCACTACTGACGCTATGAGCTCGAGCGTAAGCTTGTTGAAAATATATCGATGTATCGATATATCGATATTTTTTGTTCGATATATCGATATTTTTTGCCGATATATTTTGATTCGATATATCGATACATCGATACAAAATAACCAATATCGAAATTCGTATCAAAAACGATATTTTTTTAATTATTAGCGGCATATCACGATCTAACTAAATTAGTATCTGGAAAAATCGTAACTGGATCTCAGATTAATGATATTCAACATATCTATGATCTGTGCTGTATTTAGTATTGTCTATTATTTGTAAATCTGTTTCGCTGGGGAATTGGTTGTGCTGATTTCCATTATATTCTGTGGAAGTGTGTAACTGTCTAGTCTTGTTTACGAAAGATGGCAGCTGAGAGGCCCTGCAATCATTTTCATCATTCGGAAATAGGGTCTATTTTTAGATAATTTTCGTTCCATTATTATTCCGCGTGTCATATTTCGTGAGATACTGTACTGCCATGTAGTGTAGCGGCAATTTGGTACTTTGATGATTCTTTCTTTAATTATAATTTGTATTGAACTATTATTACTGTGCTAGGCTGACCTAAATATATTTTTGGGAAAATTGGTCCGATATATCGATGATTTTTTTCGCGATATATCGAAGCCGATATTGATATTTTTTAAAATATCGACGTATCGATATATCGATATTTTTTTCAACTTTCGACATCCCTACTCGAGCGCTCGTGCACTGTTTGCCGAGTTGTAGAACTGTCATCTATGCGTGTGTAAAGTATTTTTGATGTAAACATATTTTAATAGACTTCTCTGAACTATAGGCCTTATTTGTATCAGGTACCTGACTTGTTTATTGTTTACAATATGTTTTTGTTTGTTTTAATGATACGAACGAAGTTCTTACTTACCCCATCACTCTGCTCATAGTTTAATCCAATCTGAATATTTTGGTGTACCATAGTGTTGCACTGCAACAAAATAAATAATATCTAAAGTACAGTTTGGACAGTCTGTAAGTATTGTTGAGCCACATTATTCATGTCCATTAACAATGCCATTATCACCCAAGTAAGAAATGCGATATATGTAAAGACAGATCAACTTACAAGCGTACCCGCTATAACATAATGTAAAGAAAAGAAATACTGAATGGTGTTTTAAAACCAAGGTATGATTTCCCCATTACAATCTGTCCATGTAGGTCTACTGTTAGAAGTGACTGAAAAAATATTTCCATTCGTTCCCACGGTACACCTGAAGAAGCTGTATGGCGCAGATAGAGCGGTCGGTCTAAAATGGTAAATTTTTATTTTTTTGATAGCCGAACGAAGAACGAAGAACTTTAGTTCTCACTTCGGATAACACGTTAAATCGAATATTCCAGACAGCCAATCCGCAATGTGACAGCGACCTGAGTGATGGGTTATGATTATGTTCCAATCTTTTCTTCTGATTCCGTCTTCAATAGTGAGAACCAGGCGAAGAAGATGATTTCACAAACACCCAAGATCTGCATAGGAAAAAATGTAGTATTGTGTAACACCTCTTGTTATCAAAGCAATACTGCTATGATAGGATTCGAACTTATGGTTTTGCTGGGGTCCACCGCCGGACCGCTGCTACATTACATACTCATTGCAGTAAGGATTACCAGTTTATAAAGGATGATATTACTACGACAGGCGCGACCAATTTAAACTGTCTAAATCTTCTGTGCTCTCTTAAAGTAAGTACGTTAAAAGATTGTAGGTCTTCGAAAAGAGGATTTAAAGTCTTATTTGTAAAAAACATTTTTTTCTCTGAAACTCACCTTTTTGAATAACTAACAGACAGAGTATAACAAAACCGACACTATCACAAGGAGTTCGCAATAAAATAATAAAACAGTCTTAAACTTAACCTTAAATCAGAGATAAAGTTAATTCAGATTTAGATGCGACATATCAGTTACTTCTGTTGTATTTAACTGACATTCTCGGCTCGCTCACTCTTATTGCCGAGTATGATAATATAATGTGCAAATGCGACGGGCAATTAACGACTGGAATATCATAACGCTAGTAACATATTGGCTCTTCATTGAATTCCGGACTTTGTTACACTCGTAATAAAACGGTTTTTGTATGCCTTGATTGACAGAAGATCTGTTCAAAGATGCCATTATGCTAGTTGACAATATTGTGTTACAGTTTTATAACAAGAAACTTTCCTAAAATAAGGTGACTGCCCGTGACTTTGTCCACATTTACATGAACATAAGAATTCTTAAACAGTTCGCTTATATTACTAGGTACGTACCTATCGGATCCCTTTTTATTATTCGAAGAAATAGGTAAACTTAGGTTAATTTACCTATTTTTATCATATATAATTATTGTAGACATTTGCTACCTTAACAATCAAGTCTGTTGATAAGTACTTAAGGTTCCAGGGCTTCACGGGATTGGAAGTGGGATTAGGATAGGTAAATTGTGATTTAACTAAGAATAGGACCGTCTGGGAGCCATATTGTGACGTCATAGCTGGCCATTCAAACCAAATAGGAAGGGTGAGCAAATAGAAGATTTTATTTAATAAAACTTATTTACTAAGATTAAGTGAGAAACAACATCAGATTTTTTTAATAAAATTGATTTACTAAGATTGAGAATTAAAACCAACCGATTTTTCATAATGTTTATTTATTAAGACTGTGTGAAAAAACATTAATCAGAATCTAGCTCTTCAATTCCGCTCATCTCTGCATTACCGCCGAAGTAGTTATGAATAGTCATGCACTATTACTATATAGGTGACATACGAACATGCATCCTTTATGTAAACGAAAGTTTTAAATCGAGTTTCTGAACGCAACTTAAGAGTGACATATGGTTGACGATTTGGGTTATCAAACATTCATAGCCAAAGCTCAATAAATGAAAAAAAATATCAACCAATATTATTTATTAATATTTTGTTATTGATCGTTTACAACTGTTTGGTTTGTATTCTAGAATTAGCCGAGTGCTAAAAAAGTGTTACAAGATTTATTTGCAAATCGTACTCTTCAAGCGACATTTGACAGATGGAGGTCATTGGCTTTCCTATTCTTATTTGAATCACAATCATTACATTATGGGGACCGCTTACCATGAGGCGATCATAACGACTGTTACCATCCATTTGAACGACCTCCGTGGCAGTGGTTTAAACGCCGGGTTTCAAGGTGACGCCTCTTCGAGAGGTCCCGGGTTCGAATCCCTGTAGGGCAGATATTTGTGTGATGAATAAGAGCATCTGTACTCCAATCATGGATGTTTAATATGTATTTCTATTAATATAAATATACTTATAATGTATTCTTTCCATTACACTTGTATCCCATAACACATATATCAACATCTACAACACTCACACCAATTAGCCTAGCCCCAAAGTAAACACTGTAAGGCTTGTGTTATGGATTACTTGGGTAACGGATAGAATACATTGTACATATATAAGTACCTAATATATAAAATTCTCGTGTCACGGTGTGCGTAATTGAACTCCTCCGAAACGGCTCGACCGATTTTCGTGAAATTTTATATGCATATTCAGTAGGTCTGAGAAACGGACAACATCTATTTTTCATCCCCCTAAATGTTAAGGGTGGTCCACACTTAATTTATTTTATATTTTTTACATTTCTTTTTATTTTTATTTTTTTATGATACATCATACAAAAATACATACAACCCTAAATTTTCACCCTTCTGTCACCCATATTTTTATGGCGATACGAAGTTCGCTGGCTCAGCTAGTATTTATATAGAAATATCAATATAACTTTCAACTAAGTTTATCTGTCCCCTCGAGTCTGGGAATTTGTAGCTGCTTATTATAGAGAAAATCCCAAATCACCCCGTTTTCCAATTGTAACAGTGGATCGGATAAGTATCTTATTAGCCCGATTTACCGAACTATTTCCTTCTGAATAGAAATATTTTTGTGAGTAACCTTGGCTTGACTGTTTTTCATTTTAAAACCACACGAAGACTAGCTAAGCTTTATAGCTGCTTAAGTATACATACTATGTATGGGATTCTACGATTTTGAACTAAATTACATAGTAATTAAAACAAATGCGTTTATTCATGAACCAATGCATATTTGAAAACAAGGATCAGTTAAGTACTTATCATTTTAAAATTTTAAACCTTCTTACTATTAGTTTTACGGGAGCTTTCAGAGTCTTAATTTTGATTTTCTTTGCGAAAGCAATAGCATAAGTAAACACTGACTTAATGATGAATTACATTTAATTGACGTCCCGGAATGCGCCGTTAAATGTTTTACAAACATAGTTTCGTGACCACGGAACCTAAAACAGGTCGGACACATCAACTACATTTGTTCGTATTTGATCGGATTCGCAAAAGGACGGATCCTCGTTTCGCCGGATCCAGTACAGTAATATGGAGAATTATATATTAACTTGTGGCCCGCCCTTGCTTCGCTTCGGGGTAGAATTGATCAAAATCCTTTCTTAGCGGATGCCTACGTCATAACATCTACCTGCATGCCAAATTTCAGCCCGATCCGTTTAGTGGTTTGGGCTGTGCGTTGATAGATCACTATGTCAGTCAGTCAGTCGCCTTTGAGTTTTATATACATATAATAACACATTTATTTTCCAGTCAATGATTTATTTTTGCACTTATTTTAAGATTGCTGAAGAAGGCTACTGTTTTATAATGCAAGAATAAAACGATTACATTATCATTAAATATGCAATAAAAAGTGACGTAAAAAAAGAAGAACAAATTGGACGAATTGTATCTAATTATGTTATACTAGCAAACCAGTGAACCAAATGTTCACCAAAACCTGATTTAAAAAAAAATGTATTTAATTAATTGAGAACTTCGGAGATTTTGTGTGGTTTCGTTTGAAATTCGTGATTTCTCGAAAACCGGAAGTACTACGTTACTCAAATCCGGTTTGTAGTCTTATCAGACTATTCTTAACTTATAACTTAAATAAATTCTCTTTATCTATCTCTTACGGTTTGGCCGCTGAAACAGCACCACGGACAGACGGACTCGTCTAATAGATAAGAGATTATGTTAGATAGAATTAATTTTTTTCAATGTTTAATTGATTCGATTTTTTCAGTATTTTTAAATCTATAGCAGAAAAAAGTTTGAGGTTTTTACTTTTTATCGATAGCATTTTTCTTGTTAACTGTATTTCGGCGAAATGAGAATCCGTCCTGCTGCGAATCCGACCAAATGCGAACAAATGGTCAATTATTCTATTTGTAACATAAAATATATTTAAATATATAAATTCGTTTTATAACCTGTACCTGTTTTAAATATTCGACGGTCTAACGGAAAAAAATTAGGAACAATTCAGACAGCTATTGGGAAAAGAGAGATTTTTTTGGTTAAGTGATTTTTCAAGTGAACTTAAACAAAACTTATCAGAGGCCCAAGTACGAACTTTGATAACTCCGCAATCGTATCGCATCGTCAAAGATTCTATGAACACTAAGCAGCGCTCCTACCAGCGCTCGTACACAGATGCGCGTGCGATCTGCAACTGTGCGACTGTTAAGTTAGTGCAAATCGTGGCGCAGTAAAACAATATAGAGATTATAAATATTTCTAACACTCGCACCAACTAGCCTAGCCCTAAAGTAAGCACTGTAGGATTGTGTTATAGGATGCCAGGGTAACGGATAGAATATATATCTATATAAGTATATTTACATAGAAATAAATATTAAACATCCATCTGGAGTACCTACAAATGCTCGTTTTCATCACTCAAATATCTGCCCCCACCGGGATTCCAACCCGGGACCTCTCAAGTAGGCGACACCTTGAAACCCGGCGTACATACCACTCGGCCACGGAGGTCGTCATTATGTCTGAAATGTAGCACGGGATGTCACTGAATTGAAACCTGCGCATAGCCGCGCCCGCTGCTAACTTCACTGTTGCCATAAAGTTTGAATCGCATTCTACTTAATCAGCGATTGACGTAAAAACTGATTGTAGTTGTATATGGAACTGTTTCGCAGGTAGCTGCGAAATTGCCGTTACACGGCTGCAGAGAATAATTCTTTTTTTTTATTTCAAAGGAATTGGTCGTATACTGGCCTTTTGTAGCTAATACCTAAGCTATCATTGAATGAATTGGATGAGGCGTATGTTTGAAAACTGCCAAACGAGAATAAGTAGAATTCAACTAAACGTACTTTGATCTAATGTAGCTTGACCAAAGCAAACCAGAAGCTGCGTTCGGTAATTGCATCGCAGAGGCGACGGATTTTTGGTCACGTGATCACAGATTATTCTGAACAAATCGCTATTACCGAACGGACCGACCAACCGTAGATTAATTTCTAAACTCAAACAGAAACTAAACTCGCAACATAACAGATCAATCTTTATCGTCGGTCAAAACACTCCGAGCAAACAGATTTACATTGGACTGATCTTAGCGGAAGTACCGAACGGTTCAGATTTACTCTAGATGTAATAAACGAACGATTCGGACTTAAAAGATTTATCAGACGCAAACTTAGATTAAAACAAAAAGGGAAATAAGTCACTCGCGGCTCAAAAGTGATCCGCTCAAATTGTGGTGCATAACCACAATTCGCTTTAGTCACAATTGAACATCCAAACACGATGCATGTGTACTCAATATAACAATATTGCGTATATTCTGTGTTATAAAGATAAAACAATGCCTTCGTTGCTTTTTTATAGAACTCAAACAGTTCAAGATCAAATAACTAATGCCACGGCAACACTTTTCATTCGTAAAACTATAAAAACATTTTATTGTCACAATGTTTGCCATGAATGTAAGTAACTGTTTCGCCATTTTTTATCCAGAAAAGGACAACAATACAACTCAGCAGTCTGTAGAGAGAGGAAAGAAAACGCAAATCGACGCGGACACGCGCCGTTTCGCTCGCGCTGCGTTGAAGCGTATAATTCTGTTTTGCTCGCTCGATTGAATGTTTATATATATACAGACGTATGCGTGTGTGAGAGTTGCTTATATAGTTGAGTCGGATCATATTTTATTTGATGCTAGTATGAGCGTATTTTCCCTTTTTGTATTAGTCTAAGGACGTAAATAACGAAACGCAGTTAGAAATTTCAGGCAGGTGACACAGATGCCGACGTCAATCTCATAAAATAGCTAATAATACAATTATTCTGTCCTGTAAATACCCAAACTTTAAATTATGTAAACAATTAAAATATTAATATTGGCTTGTAGCCTTTAATATCATTCATAAAACAATGTCAGCAACCATAGTTTTCCATCTCCACAGCTTCATATCTTACAATGAGCTCACACAATGATAACTAGAAACTTTTAGAAACAAAATCTTCATAAATAACTATTTTATAGAACACCCAAACAATACTTTGGACTTAAAGTTACACTATGACTCGAATAATATAACATTTTTAAATATTAACAATAAAGAATTTCTCTTAAACATGAATATAAGCATCTGCAAGTTAAATACTTTAAAACTGCCATTTTTTTTTGTCATCATGTCACATGATTACGACAGTTGAAAAACTACGTTTTCCATATAAAAATAGGCAATCAAGGTTGAATTAAAAAAGTTTATACTTTTTACATAGATATCACAATAATAAATATTCTACATAATATATCTAAATTCAAATCACAGCTCGAGAAACATTTTGTAATTCACACTCTCATTCTGTAGAATATGAATTAAATTCAAAATTCACTCTGCTCCATAGAGGTTAGAGAGAAGTAGAACGATCGCTACGTGCCCGCCTGTCCTTGAAAATTTGTAGAATTTAAAGTTCATTTTTCAGCCACTAGCCGCGCTACCGTCGGTAAGTAGTATCTGTGAAGTTAGCTGTTTAAGAGTACAAGTAGATGAAGTTAGTTGAATAATGTACATATTTTCTTCTCGTCGTTGGGTCATTTCAAATAAGCGAACAACAGCCCACTTTTATTGAGACAACTTAACGACCGCAGCGCCTCACTTATTTTGTCTTGATCATTCTCCTTCTCTCTAACCTCCATGCTTTGCTCTGTGGAGTCATACAATTATAGCTTAGACTTAGATAGAAATAGATAATGCAAGACTATGCACTTCGCGTGCCAAAGGGAATACCGATCGATGGTCATCGTTTTACGCTAATGTAACTCTTCCCGTCACGATCGTTGAAGTTAAGCAACTTTCACAGTGGTCGGTCATTGGATGGGTGACCAAAAATTTACTATCTCGAGTTCCTCCGTGCTCAGAAGGCACGTTAAGCCCTTGGTCCCGGCTGCATCTGCAGTCGTTAGCACCCACCAATCCGCACTAGGCGCGCGTGGTGGGTCATGGCCCAATCTCCCTATTCCATCCATAGGGAAGGCCTGTACCCTAGTAGTTGAGACATTAATAGGCTGATGATGATGATATGCGGCGTCTACTTCAATCTAGGTCTGTGGTATAACACTATACTAGCACTTCACTTGGCTTTTCTTATTTGCTATTATGAACATTTGACAGCAATATATTCCTTATCAATATATGCTCTATAGCCCGATTAAGAACCACTGCTCTATAGGAAATAAAAAGGCAATATAAAGTCCCAGTACTACAACATTAGTTAATGACATGTTTCACATTCGAAGACTTAAATCATTCATCAAACTTGTTTAATTAAGATTATTCCTCATTCAATTCTTGATGTTTCCTATAAATTTTTACGCCACGACTTCGCTTCTAATGCTCCGGGCAACCATTCAGTGTCACAAGCAGTATCTTGTAGAATCTTTAAGTTGATATCTATTCCGTTCTTCTTCACTGTCTCGCAGACTATACAGTCTTCTGTCAGCAAATGACGATGTTGAGGTAGACGAATTTCATCCAAACCTGATGAGATAATTTGATTTATTACCTACTTGAGTCTTAATTCTTACTTTAAGACAAGGCTAATTGGTGTATTTTGATAAAGAATGTACCATACTCATTCTTACTTTATCGTTGGCATGTGTTTTAACACACACCAAACGGGAATATGCTTTTTTTGTTTATTAGTTTCACATTTCCTCAATAAAGTATAAAATATTCATACTCAAAAGAAATTGTATAACATCTAAAACTATAAAAATCATATAGGTAGGTACCAAACTCTCACAATTTTTACCAGTTTCGATTATGAGATAGAACCTTTAGCAAAAATAGTCTAAAAATTCGTCTTATCGTGGTCAGACTGTAGACATATCTTGTGTAAAAGGCGTTTACTTCTTCTACGTCGCCACCGCTCTGTCGTGTATCAGATATTTGAACTTCCTCAGTTTCTAGCACTTTCCAATAGTTAATTTCCTGCTCAAAAAAATCCCAATTAACCTTGTCTCAAAGTAAGCACTGTAAGACTTGCGCTATGGGATACTAGAGTAATGGATAGAGCGACACGATTTTTTTGGTGCACAATGAAAGAACTCTGCTTATAAGCCAGTTACACTCTCAAGAGGCATGAAAAATCACCTCACATATAAACAAGACAAGGTAAAGTTAATCTAATTAATAAGAAATTAGTATCCACAACTTGAGGAGCTTAATAGCACAATGGTTAGCAGGTTAAGTCTGCTAATGTTGAATTTAAGTAACTTTCACAGTGGCAGTAATCCAATGGGTGACCGAAATATCATTATCTCGCACATCTCTGAGCTTTAGAAGGCACATACTGGTCGAGGCTGCCTGCTTTGAAATTTATAACATAGAATAGCAAAAATGAGAAGAGATCAAAAGAATACATCACATGCAAGATTATATGACTAATTACTTGTTACACTGTCCGTCTGTTGCTGGCTCACAGTTGGTACTTCAACTTCAGTCTTCCTGAAACAGGTAAACATTCTTATCATGCATTTGATAATTGCAATTAATCTAACTCCCATAGCCTATGGTTTACTCTAGCATAGAAAAAAACCCTTTACCAGGTAGTCTAGGAAACTACTCTTTCTAGCTATTTCAAATTGAACTATGAAACACTATAAGAATGTTTCTTAATGTGCCTTGATTAAAGCAATTGCTAAATAAATAATTTAAAGCTATGTATATATCTTACTTATCACAAATGCATCTGTTTCTTTGAAAAATTAATTTGTTGACTTCAAAAGCTATATTTGGGCCACTACATTAATTAGTATGTTTTTTAAACAGAATCTTACTTTTTTTCCTCTATCTCCTTCATTATTTTTTCCGCTCTTGTCCAAACGTCTTCTTTGATAACTTCATTGAGTTTACTACGCTCCATAAATCTTTGATAGTATTCATTAGCTAGTGTGGACGGTTGGTACATTGTTGTAGTTGCTTTTGCTTCACTTTTTTGGTTTAGTGAAGACTTGACACTATCACTGTCTACACTCTTAACAGTCACAGTTTTTTTCTTGAACATTGCTGTTGGCTCCCAATTCAACAATTTCTTTTTACTATTATTGTTACTTTGTTCAGAATTCTTAACTTTACTGGACTCTATACTTCCATTTACTTGTTCCATCGTGCCGCTAATTGGTGATGACTCATAATGCTGCGACAGCCAGTCTGTCACTTTATCAATAGAGTTTGTTTCTTTCATTGAATCATCATCAACTGGGGAATTTAAAATTGAAATTGGTTTAGAACCATATTCCCCTTCCCCAAAGCCATTTGGGATAAAATCTGTTGGTTTGAGAAGTTTCAATGTTTCAGTCTTTGGTTCGGTATTTGATTCATCAAACATTTTGTTGTCTAAGATTCCTTGTAAAATAGAATTCACAGCAACATTTTCCCTGCGTCTCTTTGTTTTTTTATTTTCTTCAGTTTTACCGATTGATACCTCTGGTGATTGCGTTGCGGGCAATTCAACCTTTCTCTCTGTATCTTTTTTTTTGGTCGACTCCGGAGGTTTACTAACTTCAACAACTACATTATCATCTTCAGAATCTGATGAATCGACTTGCACCTAAAATAAAAATAATTAACTTTTTAGAGTTACAACTGTTTACAAGCCAATTTTTATTCATGTTATGACCGAAATTTACCATTTTCAACATATGCTGAATCAAGCCAATGTCTGGAGCAATAGAGGCTTCAATATCATCAATCGCCATGTCGTACTTGCTGAAAAACTCGTCATCAATATCTGAAAAAACAAATTTTTTTCATTTAATTTCTTAAGACTTACCAATGACTGCCAACTACATCCAGAAGAAAAAATCGGAGGCAGTAAGGTACAATACCTTCGACGATGTTGAGAATTGGAGGCCTATCTCCAGCCGCAAGGGTAGAATCGAGGTCCACAGGGACTTCGAAACCCTGCGCTAAAGATAAATCTCGCAATATGGCATTTTTGTTGGTCCAACGAGATGACATTTTACACTAAACAGAATATTCTGTTTATAGTTATTACTTAATATTTTAGGTTACTTGTGCTGGACAAGTGAACATTTATCAGACTGTTAAAAGACGATTCGATGTTTGTATGAAAATAAACATTTATGTACTGTATTTGTAAGCTCATCAAAGTTTATTTTAGTAATCAAAATAAATTGTCTATTTTTCAAAAAAACAAACGTCAATCACGCACGTCCGTACTCCGTCACGTCAATATTTTTTTTTGTTTTGCGGTCGTGAATTTCTACATTTCAGCCATTCATTAGTTCATTTCATCATTTTATGTCTTCGAAAGTATTCATTACATATTCAAATAATATAGGATATGTATTAATATTTTGAATGATAGATGGCAAACCCTTGGTCCGTGAGGTCCTAGTGCTATAAGGTTTTTAAAGGAATAGCAAAAAGATTAGCCGACATCACAGGAGACCGAAGTGCTGGCAGCTACCTCGGACAAAGAATTAGTCTAGCTATCCAAAGGGGGAACGCTGCCAGTATCTTCGGAACCTTGCTTAAAGGGACTCCTTTTAATAATGTATTTTAGTTATTATATTTTATTTTTTAGGGTTTTTAGTTTTAGGTTCGTTGTTATAGTATATTTTTTGTTTTATTTTTGTTTTAAGCTAGTATTAGAAATTTCTTCTTCCACTGACTCATGAAGAAACTGAGAAGATGTTACTACACATAAGTTGATTCCTTACTCGTCTAGCTTTGATGGCAATTGGCTGGGTATTCTGCAGTTATTGTATATCTCTATTAAGCCATCTATCAATAAGATTATCTGTATATAGAATGAAGGCAGGACATTCTAAAATAAGATGCTGTAAAGTTTCCACGCTCTTGAATTTGTAATATCGACCAATTAGTAAGCGGTTCATAGTTGTAATATATTTTCTAATTGGATTTTTCAATTTTTGGTGCCATGGCTTCTTAGGTATCACATCTTGAATGTTGGCATACGCTGCTCCTTTAACTTTTCTAGTTTTTTCCCAATACTTATTCCACGTCAGATACGTTCTGTCTTTTATAGCACTATAAAAATCCGTAAAAGTAATTGAGTCGTTTTCATGAACTGGACAGTCGAAATTACCTTTCTTCAACGAATCAGCTATTTCATTTCCTGTAATACCTGAGTGAGATGGCACCCATAGAAATTCGACAATTTTCCCATATCATATAGAACTTTTAAAATTTCTTTTGCAGAATATATGTATAATATGTTATTCTTAAATGATAACCAGGGCCGTCTTTAACCTATTGGAGGCCTTAGGCATATTAGGATAATGGGGCCCCTATGACTTTGATGTGGATTATGACTTGAAATGAAGCGAGTCATACTGATGAGTGTACTACTGACTACTTCTTTAATCATTGACTACTGATGATTTTTCTTTAAAAAGTTATGTGCTTAGTGTACCATTGAATGAATGAATGAACGAATATATTCTTTATTGCACACAATACAGAGAACATAAAACACAGAAACAAAAACACAAAAGGCGGCCTTATTGCAACCTTTGGCTAAATGAAACCATACCGTAAGAATAGTGGAAACAGCGGGCTAGTGCATTGTAAAAATAAATAAATAAACATAATTATAGTAATATACAATATAGTAAGTATGTAAGGAAGCTATAAAATACAATAAATAGTAATAAACAGATAAAAAGATCAGGCAGAGTCCAGCTTGAGGAAATATTCCTTAATTTTAATAGTAAAGGAGTCCCTCGTCTGTGCACGTTTAATATCCAAAGGCAAAGCGTTCCACAGCTTAACAGCTCTTACATAAAACGACTTGGCTACGAAATCAGTGGAGTGGGGTGGGATAACTAAAGATAAGTCATGAGAAGACCGAAGATCACGGACAGGATTAAAAGAGTGAAATGCGAAACGCTCCTTAAGATAGAGAGGAGTGTGTGGATGAAAGAGGATAGAATAAAGGAGTGATAGGATGTGACACTCTCTTCTACGAGAAATGGGTAGCAATTGAAGTTGGGAATGATAATGAGAAATGTGGTCGTACTTACGCAGACCGAAAATGAATCGAATGCATAAATTCTGCAGACGCTCGAGTTTATTAAGAAGAACAACACTAAGGTCAGAGTAACACGCATCGGCATAGTCAAGCAACGGAAGAAGAAGGGACTGCGCAAGAGAAATTTTAGTCTTGGTCGGCAACATGTTTTTCAGGCGTTTCAGCGAGCCATACGCGCCAAATACCCTCCTACTAACTTCACCAACATGGTGGCTCCAAGACAAGTTATTGTCGAACAACACGCCAAGATTTTTTACAGTGTCCTGAAGTGGTATAGGGATGCCGTTTAACAGGATCGGTGGCAAAGTGCTTTTATTAATTCTAGCATTAAACCAATGGCTTCCAATAATTACAGCCTGGGTTTTGCGCTGGTTAACCAACAGACCGTGTCGCCGACTCCAGTCATATATGTGTTCCAGGTCGTTGTTGGGAATTGCGATGTCTGTAGGAAGTTCATCTAAAGAAGTTTGAGTATATATTTGGAGATCGTCTGCATACATATGATAGGAAGACGAGAGAGGAAGAGTTATTGAATTTATGAAAATAGAAAAGAGAAGAGGAGACATAACGCCACCCTGCGGTACGCCGGCTGTTGTGTCGCACCATGATGAAAAATATCCATCCACACATATGCGCTGCCGTCTTCCATGCAGGTAACTATGAAACCAATCAATCACTGGTGGACATACATTGAGAGAAACCAAAATTGCCAATAAAATATCAAAATCAACCATATTAAATGCGTTACTAAAAATCTAACAGCGTTAATACAGTGAGCTGCCGATTTTCCATACCCACACGTATATCATCTGAGATCTTGACAAGTGCAGTAGTCGTACTATGACCGGGATGGAAACCAGATTGAAATGGATTTAGAAGATTGTTCATGGAAAGGAATCTACATAACTGTTGATGAACTAATTTTTTGAGGACTTTGGAAAGGAAAGGCAATATTGAAATAGGGCGATAATCATTGAAGGAATCAGACTTGGATTTCTTAGATATGGGAATAATATTAGCTTCTTTCCATGCTGGAGGATAAACAGATGACGAAATGGATTTATTAAGGATTTTCGTAATTACAGGAGTGAGGATATCTAGAAGAGGAATGATCATATTACGACTAATGCAGTCGCTACCCACGGCACAGGACGATACCGCAATGATGTTCTTCTCAATGTCACACTCAGTAAATTGCTTTATGATAAAAGGAGTAAAAGATGGTGTTGGCGACGAAGAAAGCGTATATTTAAATTTATCTAAGCATGCTGAAATCGGAAAGCCTAATTTTTGTAGTAGAATAGCTTCGCTTACCTATGTGAAAGCTAGTAAGTTGATATTGTTGTCAGTAATTTAGGTTCAATTTCATCAAATTATATAAGTTTTTTTGGTAATAAATATTGGTTATCGTTTGGTGATCTGACAGGAACACGGGACTTTGTATTTGATCTGAGGAAGGCCCCTATCTATCGCGGGGCCCTGGGCACTTGCCTAAAGTGCCCACTGGGAAAGAGGGGTCTGATGATAATGTAGTATTTTCCAATCATTTTAATACACTCAGTGAATCTATGACAATCAAATACTTTTTCGGTATCGTCTTTTTAATATATTTCAAAGCCTCATGGATAGCATATGCTTCTTCCATAAATATTGTTATTGTCAAGTAATCGAAAACACCTGGCAATTTTCAATGTAGAGTCATAAAAGGCTGCCTTCACATCATGCGTAGTATTGTAAACATCAGTGTATAGTTTGCGATGTTCTTTTCTCTCAGTATTATTTTTAAAACTCAAAAATTCTTCATTGTTTGTAATTTTAATGTTATTGCATATCAGAGGTTTGACCATATGTACCTCTAACGAGCCACAATTCTATTTGTGTGTCTTATAAATATTTTCACACAGTTCTCTTAGTTCTTCTTTATCCTTATTTTCTAAATAGATATTATTGTTTAAGTACATATCGCTATATTTAACGTTACTATACATTTTTACAAAGAATTTCTCAGCTAAATATTTGGCCCTTATATGTATCGGTGATATACCTGATTCTATTTCTAGAACATTGATAGGGGACGAACACATTGCTCCAGTAATAAGTCTTAAGCCTTTATATTGTACAACTTCTAATTTTCTAATTAAACTACATAGATAAATGATTGGTCTCGCTTCACTCGACTAGATACCGCGCTGTCAAAAAACAACAGTCCCTTAAATGCGGCAACTCATTATTGTAGTGTGTGTATGTCAATTTGAAATGATGCTATCAAATGACATAAATCGTGTAGCCAGCTGCTCAACTGCTACCCAACTAATAGGGAAAATATTGTAGGTTATAAATGTAGCTCATAAAATACTTGAAGAAGATGCACTTCATTAAATGCGAATATATCAATATTTTAGTGTACTTATACGATTAGGCGTAGGTTTCTTCTTCAATAAATGCTT
The DNA here is from genome assembly GCA_902850365.2 of Chilo suppressalis. Lineage (NCBI taxonomy): Eukaryota > Metazoa > Arthropoda > Insecta > Lepidoptera > Crambidae > Chilo > Chilo suppressalis. The sequence goes on from OU963903.1 coordinate 5,259,225, forward strand.
AGGCTCCAATTATTTTTTTATATTTTATATTTACTTTTACATTATAACAGTGATTCAAGTGTGGTCACTCTAAACGAGACATTACTGTAACTCGGTAAGGAAGCTGAGTATGTAATGATCAATGCACACGAGCTGCATACGACGTTTTTCAACACAATTGCGACGAAAAAACAACTTGTAGTTAGTAACTGTTATAAATTTGTTTCTTAGGTTTTCACGCACATAACTCATTAAATAAAATTAGTTTTAACGGGTTTATGCACGAAACTTTATTTATTTATTGACGTTTCGCAGTCTTTTCAGGTCTGCTTCTTGCCAAGTATTTTGACATTACGGAGCTACCTTCAAAAACTTTTATAAATAGTCTAACTTACTTTGCATTTTCTTACTGACAATGTCCGCTCCCCGTTTGAGTCGTAGGGCTTTTGTACGTGTCTCGTGTCTTAAAATTGCGCATATTGTAAGCCGCGGGATTTTGAAAACTATAGAATGTATCAGCTAGGTATATTTTCCCTATTTTTAGCAAAGCCTGAAACTACTGGCATGATACTCTAAACCTAAAATTAACTTTGACAACAGTGTATCCTTGTCATACTCTAAACAGAATGAAAAAGAAATACTGTTAATATGATTTGGACGGTTGTCCCCGCTCGTCATGTAATATGTCCATAGATTGGGAATACTATGGTGTCGATTCTGGCAGGATTCTCTAAATTTAAAACTAAATTTACGATCAGTCTGTCCTTTTCATTCTGTATAGTGAATGACAGGGATACACTGGTGTCGATTCTGGCACGATTCTCTAAATCTAAACTTAAATTTGACAACAGTGTATCCTTGTCATTCTCTATACAGAATGAAAAGGAGAGACTGATGTTAAATTTAGTTTTAAGTTTAGAGAATCACCCTAGAATCGACACCACTGTTGTCAAATTTAAGTTTAGCTTTAGAGAATCATGCCAGAATCGATACCTATGTCTATGCTTCTTCGCCTTAACTCGCTTCGCTCCGATGAAGACTATACTTCTTGTTGACGAGCAGGCATTATACATATTATTAAAATACTTCCTCGTGAATCATTCTATTACTGAAAACTGCATTAAAATCCATTGCGTAGTTTTAAAGATCTAATGGCGATATTACACGATTCACTTCTGCCATTAAATTTGGATGAAGAAACGGAATAAATAAATAGTAAATTAACAAAAATAAACATGTTATTGAGTACATTTTTATTTGCATGTAATAGTTATTGACAATAAGGTTTAATAAAATTGGGTATAATCTATTTATATTAAACACAAAAAAGAAACACAAACGTTCATAATGGCCAACGAATTTTGCCCCGTTAAAAGTGAGTTATTGGCTGCGCTTTGGATTGTTTAGAAAGTGACAGATTTACAATAATACACTAGCTGGATAAAATTTCAAGCTCTCAATTATGGCACTGGTAATATTAATTGACTGCGACGAAAAATGTACGGAGCTAGCTCTGCCGTGTCACGGAAAATGGTGCTGGCTACTGTACAAATATAAAGGACTGGTTGAAATTTGCATGGAAAGTGGTAGTCAGTCTCCGGCAGACTCCAAATTTTATTGAAATGTATTGTTTGACAAAAAACTGGAATTTATGTTATCCCATTCTTTTTAAATAATAATTATAATACAAAATTATACAACTATTAATTGGCAAAGCCAAATTTATGTGTCTATTGTTGATTCGAATAGTTACAAAAGTAGTATTAATTACTCTGTTCATCTTTCATTACATTATTAGGTATTTTGTGGGTGTTATTTCAGGAAGAATCAGTCATAAATTGGTATAATAAGTCCACCACCATTTCACGAATATCATGCATGACTCTGAACTGATTGATATTTGCCATAGTGATCGAGTTGACGTTTTAAGCTGCCATATAAATCCTTTAAAAATTAATCGGAGATGAATAAAAAAATTAAAGTATCATATTATAATATAAAACGAACTTTCAAATGATATATGTTTCGTCGCTTCCGGAAACCGACTACCACCTCCTTTGCGGCCGTCTCATATTATGAGAAGCGATAGCTCTTGACACTCGAACGGGGCGTTGACAAGGTAGAGGAGTTAATTTTTTGTCTAACAACAGTATATCTATTCGTCTTACTTCTTACCAGCTAAGATTCGTCGGCCGTACTATTTACGGATGATTAGTAAAACTCTTCACAGAACGGTAACTATAGAACAAACTGTGTATTAAGCGCAGTCCACATCGAAAGCTTAGCCATGCGAATAAGTTACAAAGTATGAAATAGGTATCCGAAACGAACGTTTTATTTCGCTGCGCTTGTAATGTGGACTGTGCTTGAGGGCGCGATCCTACTGAGAGGTATTAACTATTAGATAGCTCACTATTTATTATTCTATTAGAAAGTTTGCTAAATATCTATTATATAGGTAAAAGTGGTCACCACAGAATAATTGTACTCACTAATAACTACCTATAGCTTATAAATTTTGTAGCAAACAATGTCAGTAACAATATGATGTCCTTATAACATTGTAGATCCAATTGTTGTTTATGCAACAACACAGTAACTCTCTATTGAACAACACAATAACTCTTTGTTATAAGTTAGGTATCAGTCTGAATGGGATCGCGCCCTATTTAATTCTTGAGCGTTAACCACTTAAATGTGCGCGGGTCTTATGGCGTATCCACACATGCCGCCGGGTTTGCCGTCGGCTTTCAGGCCGCCTTGCCGCTGAATTTGCCGCCGGCTTTACCGGCGGTCTGCAGATGCGGTTGCAATTTTCGCAGTAGTGTTGTGAATTTCGTTTTTTGTTTATAATTTCACCATTTTAAATAATATTATAGATTGGTGTATCCTTGCTGAATATCATAACGTTGCTCTTGGATGGGTTAATTGTTAAATGTAAAATGTCATTATAATAATAAAACAATTGGGATAAAGCTACATTAATACTGTCTATTGCTACTTGTAATTGTAGTTACTACTGTACAAAACGATGTCATCAGGAAATTGTAAAATATTTATCTTATTATTTACATTTTCTATGAAGTTGCAAATTTCACTAGTGTATTATAATATTTATTATACAATAGAGGAGATAAGGCAGCACATTGCATTGTGCCTTTCGAGGCAGATTTTGGACTATATAACATATTATTGTGTTTTATATACACTGTCCTTTCATTCAAGAAGTAATACAACACTACCACTCCGTATCGAAGCCGCGAGCAAACTGCCGCCGCAAAAGCCGCGCGTGTCGCAGGTAAAAGATGCATGTGCCGGCAGCTTGGCCTGCGGCCTGGCCGCCGGGCATGTGTGGATGCGCCATTATGAAAGCTGGACAGCTTATAAATACTAAATACACAATAACAGTATTTACAGTAAGACTCCCGACGTGAAACGTCGACTTCGCAAAATGACTACCGACCGCAAAAATGTTTCTTTCGGAAAACGACTCTTATTAAATGTAATTAGGTACCTAAATCTCTTGAGGTGTTTCTATACGTCGAGTCGATGCCATAATCATTGTTTTTTAAATTGATGTTTTATAGATGTATTGTACTAGAACAGATTCCTGCCCGAAGGTTATTTGGGAAGATGATTTATTTGAAGATAAAAAAATCATGATATTGCTCTTGGTAATACATATACTTACCAATAAAACAAAATAAAACATTTTAGGTAGGTAGGTACTCGAGTTAATTTTTACAACTTATTTTTGTTTCTTTTTATTGCCACACAACAATTCATCATTGCTCTATTGTAGCTCTCTCGTCACTAATAGTAATAATAATAATTCATAACTTGTAATGTCTATCACTTTATCAATTGTAGTAATTTTTCTCCACTATACTTACGTAGTAACTATTAAGAAGTGACTAAACTTCCGCATTTATTTCACAAAATGACAAAGCTTCTGTTGAAGGAGCTTTAGTGATGATGGGATTCAAACGTTTTATTAATGATTTGACATTTTTGTTCTTTGAATTTTCTTTTTTATGTCCTATTAAATAAAAGTAATAGTGACATTAGGTTAGTTTAACAAATATAATTACAATCTGTTTGTATGTAACTGATGAGTAGAATAAGTTTTGTTCTCCAAAAACTTACAATTACAATGGGGATCGAAAGAATAAAAAAATAACAATTAAATTACAAAATATGCCAAAAAAGCTATTTTACATTGATATTAATTAAATCGACAAATTAATAATTCTTTTTTCTACAATACTAAGTGCAATACATTTTATTTAATGTATTTCTTGCGAACACAGAGAAATACAATGGAGCTTTTAGCGGGAAGTATGGGGCTTCACACTGTTGACACGGTAATATTATCTATACGTTATTGTGACTCGGCCCTGTCCTTGAAATAACTGCCTACGGCCGAGCGGGGCGTGGACACGCGGTAGGGCTGCTACAGTATTTTAATTTCATCTACTTTATTGAGTTTCTTTCTAGTTTTGTGATTGTAAATATTCTACTTTATATGTAGAAAAAAAATATTGTGAATTAGGAAATGTTCAATAAAAAACATGTTATTTTAGTTAATATTTAATAAAAAAAAATATATAGATTTGAGACAGAAAAATATTTACGCCTCGACTTAGAAGTAAGAAAAGCTTTATTATACAATTTAATAGTATAATGAATACGCATTCGTATAAAAAGTTTCATTAAAAATAGTTTAGGGAAACATTGGCAATGAGCAATAAAGGGTATATCTTTAACTTGGTTATATATACCAGCAGCTACTTTACAATTGATATATTTTTTTAAATGATGTCCGGAATATTTCCTCCATTTTTTCTACATATTCCAAGAAATCATTACTAGGTACTATTAAAAAAGTTTGTAAATAATCCTTACTATAGTGTAGCTATCTACTTAATTCAATCAAATATTCACAATACAAATCGCACGTTTTAGCACGGCTAACTGCATAAAAAACAATTCACACCGTTCGGTCGTCGCTGCGGCGCCTGCGGCGCATTCGCGACTGGATGCCCACCGAGTGTCGCGCGAACTCGAGTGGCGTAGGTATGACACGCTTTCCGACCGTTTGTATGAAGATATAATACTGTATAGATAATATTACCGTGCTGTTGACCTTAACCCACATTGAAGCACGATTCACTTAAAACTTTTGCGCTACAATTAAATTTGAGCCTTTAAAGTGCTAATATGTAAATCAATTGTAGGTACCTACATGGAACGCTTTTGATTGGAGTGCGATATAAACCTCACTAAACTAGTCCCCGTAGCATGAACATGTTTTATCACGTCTGTCAAAATCCATAATAATTCGATAAATGAGCGTGATAAAAACAAGCTATATATCCACTTTGAGCTATAATATCATACCGCGGGCTAGGCGGGCAGAAATCGATTTGTGTTTCACGCAGTCCATGCATGTCATTCTATGCGTATTTGATAAGCTATGCGGCAGTGTGTATGAAGTTAAGTTTAAGAAGCGAGTAGCGACGTGAAGTTCGTTTCGCTTCGCTTCGGAGGTTACCACTATTTAAGGATATTTTAAAATTTGCATAGCAACGCAATTTCAGAGGAGTCATTCTACGAAAGAAACATTGTACACAAATTGTATAAGTACTTAATCCATTTAAGCACCGCGAACACCTTACAATTTATTTACTTTTATACAAAACATATCCTTAATGTTCTTAAGCAAAGACTAAATGTTTAACAATAATTATATAACATCACATTATGTTCAATTCATAAAAACATAGGTTCTTAATCAGTAATGTGTGAAAGAGAAGTAACTGTATTAAAATAACTAGTTTAAGATGGCAGCGCATGTGGTAAGAATGTAATTATATTAATATACTAAAACTTGGTACAATAGAGTATTTTAATTTGAAAGAATACAATTTAGGGCCAAATCCAGTTATTCATACAGTATAACTCACAACACTAACCCGTACTAATTAACTTGTGACTTCTTAAGGTAGCAGTTTTAACCACTTATTATTCTTTATCTCTTCCCAGAACATTTTCTTTTGTTCTTAATCTCGAGCAAAACTATTTTTTTTAAATCAAAATACCAACGCACAAAATGGTGCGTACATTGAAAATGGTGTTGTCATCGGCCCAAATCACAAGGTAATTCGTACGAGCAGTACCAAAGTTTAAATAAAATCTCCCTATTGGGAGACAACAAAAAAAATCCTACAAAATAGTTTCTAATCCCGTAAAATAAGAACAATTTTATTGTGTCTCAATCGACACCTTCGTCTTCTGGCACCATACTATACTCATAAGATTGCTCGCAATAAAACCTGTTCATGATATCTGCCATTACTAATTTAATGCTCGGGGTTCGCCAATTTACTTAGATTAGATTTTTTCAGAAATTACTCAAAAAATAAAAATTCATCTTATCATCTTTTTTACTACTCCCTATTTACTGCGAAGCACTTATTGTACGCCAGCGGCTGATTCAAAACCAACATTTCAATACTCAGTTTTCGTTATGGATCGAACAGATCCATTCTTTTATTCTTGCTCCTCTTGGTGTCTATAAAGCTTTCCCAAGAGTATTGCTTACTTTAATTTAGACTTTATATTACTGCCGAAAGACTGTTCTAACATTTACATGGTTTATCCACTATTCTGGCAATATAAAACTAAAATTAATTAATAAAAACTCATTGAAGCAAAATCAATTTAATTATAAATAATAATAAAAATCGAATTCGCGTACATCTGCCATACAGTTAAATTAAAATAGCGTAAATATAACTCTACTTGAGTAGTAATCAAATTACTAAATTACGTCACACATAATCATAACGTCATGTCGTCGTGTCTTGTTGCAATCTTTGCGTATTATATTTTTCGTCAATCTTACAGTAAGTAGCAACATTGGCGCTACTTACTGTTGCGTCACATCTAGCTCAGTGGTCGCAGCTATCGTCTTTGCTTATTTAACTATTTAACACTAATTTGAAATTCAAATTTCTTATGTAATATAATCTATAAATATAAATATTAAACCTACGTTAAACCTACTATTGAAATGAATGACTTCCTGAGTTAACAGTATCGATGTTGTCATGTTGGCTACTCTCGTCCCGACCACTGGCTAATGAGGGCGAGTTATTGCTAACTTTGAAAATGCTAACTTTTAGTTGTCCCAGAATCGGTGTTATCATCTTGGCTGCTATCGTCGCGAGCACTGGCTGATGAAGGCGACTTTAGTAACTGTTCTTTTTTCATCCTCTCCTCTTTGGCTTTCATCTGCATTTCAACTCTCGCCCATATATTATTATCTGTCGTTTTAATTTCGATGGGTTTATTATTATTACGCTCAGTATATTTTTTGCTCAAGTCTTCTGCGTATTTTGATGGTCTGTAATGAGTCACTTTATTTGATGTGATTTCCTTTACCGGGGTTACTCTTTTGCTATCGTCACATAATGGAGATTTCGATGTGTTTTTTTTCTTAAAAGAAATAGGCCCCAAATATATACTCGGCCCTTTTTGTTTGGTCAAGAAACGTTCGGGAGTGGTTGGTTTTTCGAACCATTTATTTACTTTTTCTATAGACTGCCGTATGTCTGGATTTTCAGGAACTGGTGTATTAGATTTGGAGGAGATACTGGATGCCGGTTTAGGAGAATCTGTGTTTGCGCAGAAATTCTTATCCATAGTTTTAAAACTGTGGTCATGTGCAGTATTCTGTGGTGCTATTTCCGCATTTATTTCACAAATGGACTGAACTTCTTTCGAAGGAGCTTTAGGGATGGACTTTTCAAAATATTCCGGCGTATATAATATAGGTTTTTCATCAATATTTTCTAGCGGTATATTAGACGCTTTTGGTTTAGAAGAATGAAGTTTTAAAAGTGTAGCTATTGCTACATTTCTTTCTCTTTTACTTCGCGCATCTTTTTGAGATGAATCAATGATTTTACTTTTCAGTTTTTTAGTCATATCGGTAATTTCATAGGGTTTCAGCTTTGAAATATCAATTCTCTTATCAATATTAATGTCTTTGCAGTCCTCATTCTTGTTACAGTTCCCTATGTCACTACTCATACTAACAGGAGAGTCTAATTTGTTACTTCCATTAACATTATTACAGTTATTCAATAAAACATTACCATTTTTCTTAATATTAACAACATTGCAGTCTTTTTCCTTATTGCACTTGTTTACAGCTGTAAGTACATTAGGGCTGTCAATGTTAATGTTTCCACTAATTTCATTACTTACATACTCACTTTCTTTGTTCTTAGGACTAGAAGAAGCTGAAGCTTTTGGTACAAATTCTGGAACGTTCGGATTGAGTTTACTAATTTGAATCACCTCCTGCGCCTTTTCAAGGGGCTCCGATTTATCTTCCTCAACTTCGTCAAAATTGTTGACCTGCAAAAAAAAGGTGACAGTTTAAATATTTTGGTAAATTATAACAAAGGACATCAAAAATGTATGGAAGCTGCACCCACGTCCGTCACGGTTTAAACTACATTTGTTTGGAAGGTATTATAGTCATGATCATCTGTGCCAAAGCGCATCAAATTCCATCCCGGGGGGTCTTTAGTTATTTTAAGTTAAATATGTACAAGTACTATAAGGACTTTCGACTCTACATAGGGTGCTCAGGAATTATAGGAGTACTTCACAAGGTGCAAGGGTGCCCCCTTATGTTATTCTGCCGCGCTAGAGTAAATCCAAACATCCCCGCTTGGGTTGGGTTTTTTTAAACATTCTGTACGTTGATAGTAAGTCTTCTATGTAAAACGGAGCGACCACAGATTACACAAACTTGTCCACGCTTTGGAGAACACATGATTCCAGTTCATCCATCCTAATTGACAAAACCGATAATCGTGTTCCAATATCCAAAGCGTGTCAGATAAAAATCAATCAAGTAGCATAGAGCGCACAATCACAACGAAGTAAGACGAGTCGACTATTTGCAACTGCAAGTCCTTCATCATCCGTAAACCGTTTTGAAATATCTCAGTAAGAGCAAGCGCAGTGTTTCCGGACCAATACGACCCAAAAACATTCAAAAAAAGAGCGTACCCCTTCCTTAAAGGCCGGCATCGCATTTGTGATACTCCTGGTGTTGCAAGTGTCCATGGGCGACGGTGATCACTTACCATCAGGTGAGCCGTCTGCTCGTATGCCACCTATAACATAAAAAAAAAGCGCAGGATGGTCGGCAGGCTTTGTCGTATATCTGTTTGTATAGTACGATATGGCATATTATTATGATTACTAATAATTTAAAATGAAGGTACTATAAAATGAATTTATTCAGCTACTTAAATATGCCCATGTGTCATATCTATTGACTACCAGGATATTTTTTACAGTGTCATATCTTTTGACTCCCAAGATATTTATTTTCGGTGTCATAATAAAAAAAGGATAGTTTTTCATAGATCTATCGATTCATACTAATTACATTGATGGCGGAGCTGGGTGCGTTTTGCCCATTGTCCTTTATGAGTAGTTTGAGAGTATTCGTGCACTCGTCTTCGAACTATGATATTCATCATCAGCCCATTAATGTCTTCACTGTTGAGGTATAGGCCTTCATTATGAATGGAATAGGGAGTTTGGACCGTGACCGTGACTCACCACGCGGGCCCAGTGCAGATTGGTGGGTGCTAACGATTGCAGATGCAGCCGGGACCAACGGCTTAACGTGCCTTCCAAAGCACGGAGGAGCTCGAGGTAGTAAATTTCTGGTCACCCATCCAATGATCGACCACTGCAAAAGTTGCTAAACTTTAGCGATCGCAGCCGAAAGAGCTAACCACCTGCGTCATTGAGCTCGTCAAACTCTGTTGCACCAAAATGCAGACTATTCATTTATTTTGGATAAATATATTACCTAATTTGGACACAAATTATGTCGCACTACGTGAGGCCTTATTCTATTCACGGAAACAAGTTAGTAGAGCGCTATCTCACTCACATAATTTTTTAACTGTGATTGTTCAGTGATAAACGTTAAGATGGATAACATGACATCCTATAAAGGTTCTCTTTTATTCTTTTAAGGTGCGAAACCAGGTTTCTAATTATCATTAGCACACTTATCGATTATAAACTGTTAGAATGCAACATTTGTTTATGGTTAAGTTTGAAGTGAGTGAAAAATAAACGAGTTGTCACAGCGACACTGAAATTACAAGATGGGTTTTATTCAAATAATATTTTAAAGTATCCTTTTATCTAATTTCCAACTATATTTAACATAAACATTATAAATTGTTTGGTGTGTTCTGTGTGCCTTAATCAGTAAGTAGCAGGAAGTTGTGGGCACCAATCATGATATTGGCTGCCTTTCCACGATAACGTAACCGTTCCGTGGGCCAATGACGTTAAACAAGAAACGCTTTGTTTTACCCACGGACCTGAAAAAAAGACGGACGTAACCTCGTCTTATCTCGAGTGAAGCATGCAAATGGCCGCCCGCTTACAGCGTGTGCGTGATTTGAGGGTTGTCGGATAAATCATCAATTTCCCTACTTTTTAAATCTCCCAAACTAAAACATTGTTAACATTATGTAATCAAATATATATTATAATAACGGGATCTTTACCACGTGTTTTACTCGTTGTGAGCTCCCGATTTTTCAGCAATTTAAACGGTTGCACTTCAGAAACATGATGTAAGTCTATCAAATTATTTTTTAGGAACACCGAGATAGAAAAGAAAGCACTTGTTATGTATAAAGAACTTTATTGTTTACATATAAATGTTAGTGTTTTAATATTAAGTATGAGGTTAATAACATACATTAATATACATAAATAGCGCAGATTAATGCTTAAAATAAAAATATAATAGACTAATATTGCTATTTCTTCTTTCAAATGTAAGTATTTTATTCATAAATTGAGTAGGTATTTATAGACTGACGGAGTGAGGAAAAGAGATATCATGCCAATCATATAACGTAGAAAGAGACGCAACATGATGTACCCTTCGTCTAATAATACATATTTTGCAAGAGCCGCAGCGCCCTGTCAAGTCGTACTGAGATAAAATTTATTATTCTGTGAAACTAACAAAACAGTAATGCATATAATAATAATAATACTAAATAAATATAACACAACACAATTGTGCTTATTACAAACTGAATAAGTATGTGTTGTGGTATCCTGTGTTTTAAGCATCACACTAATATTATAAAGGCGAAAGTTTGTGAGTGTGTATGTTTGTTACTTCTTCACGTCTAAACGGCTGGAGCAATTTTAATAAATTTTGGTATGGAGTTAGCTGACACCCTGAATTAACACATAGGCTACGTCTTACTGCGGGAAAATATCTCTAATAAAGCGCGGGTAACACCGCCGGGCACAACTAGTATCTTGATAAATCGACACTATCACTCGGAATCAAACACCGGTACGAACACATGCACAGATATTTTTTGGAACAGTAGCGATAGGTACTCTGTCTATCTTTACATCCTATATCTATGGTTTCATTTGACATTGTGGTTTACCTACAATGCGAAGAAATGGCACTACCGTGCAGCCTAAGAAATACAAGAAGAAATTCGTCACGATCATTAAGGTCTCGGTAGCATAGCAATTAGTGCATCCACCCAGACAGCAGAAAATGCAGGTTCAAGTCCTGCCTGTAATTCATTTTGTAATAATTTTGGTTGTCGTAATTTAGTTTCAAAAGTTTATTTGTATAGTAGTTCTGTTAACGGGTTTCAACTGTATCTATATATATAAAACTCAAAGGTGACTGACTGACTGACATAGTGATCTATCAACGCACAGCCCAAACCACTGGATGGATAGGGCTGAAATTTGGCATGCAGGTAGATGTTATGACGTAGGCATCCGCTAAGAAAGGATTTTTATCAATTCTACCCCCAAGGGGATAAAATAGGGAATGAAAGTTTGTATGAAACTTTGTCAATTTTAAACCGATCGGGCTGAGACTTTGCATGCAGGCATAAGAAGAATCATAGATGAATGTCATTGTGTATAATACAACAATTCAGATCTACACCGAAGCGAAGCGAGGGCGGGTCGCTAGTTTTTAATATTTTTATACAAAAAAACTGACTGACTTTGAACAAAAACCAAACAACGTGTGCACTGCACACAGTACTGGAAGGTGATGGGTTCCAATTGTTATCCCCTTTGCAGTATCGAATAATTAAAACCTAGTCATCTCTACGGTTTCTATTTCTAGGAAACCTATTAGAAAGAAGGCAACACAATAATTTATATAAAATATTCTATGAATAATATGGCTTCTATTCTTTTCCTTTTGGGATACGGAACCCTAAAAAGTTACGAAATCTGATCTTGCCTAGTCACAAATGCAAGAAATACAAATTTCCCTACTTTTAGGGAAAATTTCCCGTAAATAAAGTAGCCACACAGTTGTATTTTTGTTTACAATTTTCATCCTTGTAAATAAAATATAATATAAAAAAATATCAAGAATCGTCAATACTTAAGCATGGTAGGTGATTCCTTGTGACTTTTCAAATTTACTCGTGTGGTTTTTACAAGATTTCACCACACAAGACGGCATTTTTTTAAAAATATATCGGAGCAATTGAACGTGTGACTGGCGCTGTCACGCGAGTTCAAATGGCAGCGGATCAGTGTTGCCAACCGTTAAATCAGCTTCCCACTAGATTCAACTTCTAGAAACACCAGAAATCCAGTAACAAAAACCGACCCTACTATCAAAATCGCAAAATTTTCCACTAAATAAAATTTATGGTTGTACAAAAGTACACAATGTTAATATAAGTAATTTATTACTTTTATTGTATCAATAAATCAATCAACAGGTCATGATCACTCTTTAGTGATGTAAAACCGATAACGATCGTGTCGACAAAAAATATTCTTAAAATTAAATCTTCAGAAGAAAAATCATTATTGTCAGCACGGTCGTCATCGCTTTACGTTCACTTTGGTATGATATGATTGTTTTGTACCAATTTGTTTTAATATGTTTAAAAGAATTTCATATTCGTTGCAGCATTTTCCTGTCTATCTTAAAACACAGCGTACTCTTAATATGGCAGTTAAGAGATTCAACTTCATTCTATTCCTCTGCTTATTACGAAAACCACTAAACAAAACCACCAGCCACTAAATGCAATATCTCCCCACTAAAAGGGGGGTCAAAACCACTAGTTTTAGTGGAAAATCCACTAAGTTGGCAACACTGCAGCGGATTGTCCAACCTGGTGCATTAGTGTGAGTGTAGGTAGTGTACAACACACGATTTTGTCTGACCTTCATGTTCATTGTCATGCTTCACATGATTTGCCTTTGATATTACGTCCGTCTTTTTTTCAGGTCCGTGGTTTTACCATAACAATGTAATAAATGAGGATCAAAATGTTGATCTGATGTTGAAACACTTGAATATACCTAACATCAAAGTATAAACTACGTATGTTATATTACTTTTTGAAGTTATACTTCTTTAGGCGCGTTATGAAAAAATGATGAGAGTGAAATTTTAAGATGCGCGCGCATCACTGTAACACAAAATTTTAACTTTACTTTTGTGTTTACCGCACATTAAGAAAATCTACCAACAAAATAGAAATAGAATCTCTATTTACTGGGTGCTAACGACTGCATTGTGAAGGCCTATCAAAAGTATTTATTAATCTGGAACAACGGAACCAAAGCGTGATTTAGGAGACTACAGCGCCATCTCTTGACCATTGGTGTAGTAGAACCAAAAACCACATCTTTATTTTTTGTAATAAAGTAACAGTTATAGGTATTCATATTTATAATATCAAAAGTATTTATTAATCTGGAACAACGGAACCAAAGCGCGATTCAGGAGACTACAGCGCCATCTCTTGACCATTGGTGTAGTAGAACCAAAAACCACATCTTTATATTTATAATATTTATCCACATGTTTCTAGTTTGTATATTCGGAATACGTGTTTGAGTTTCATACAAGTGCAAATCACATATGTTCTAATAAATTATATTCAGTAGCGATTTTAATTGAATATTTTGATTATTTATTTATTTTTTAAAATTAAAACTGAACTTTATTGGCTGTGTCCTTTTCCAGGCTTTTTACTAATTTATTGAAATTAATTATTTGCATGCAATTAAAAACTAATTATAAACGATGCCAAAGAAGGATAACTTCTCACGCGCCTACATAAGTACACGCACCCATTTTTTATTTCATGTGAATACATGCAGTATTGAAGAAATTATAGACTGCCAGATATTTTTTTTATTTCCAAGATTTCGCGCTTCCTGCGCTTACGTCATTATTTGTCCCCAGTGGTGTGTTCAAACCTACGCTCTAAGGGCAATTATTTACCCTGACGTTTCAATTTTGACATAGAACGTATGTAGTTTAATGTTAACTTTGACATTCATTGCACCTAGAGCGTAGGTTTTGAACGGGCCGCGACACGACGAGTGTCATCATTGCAAGTTCGTGGGCATACGCGTTTTTAAATAATGGAGTGCGATTGAGTGTAGTTTTAAACTGGGCTGGGCTCTTTGATGTTTTAATTCTGGGGGGGGGGGGGGGGGGGGGGGTGATGGGCGGTTTACTTTATTTTATGGGTTTGATTTTTTTTATTTTTTTTGTAACTCAGCTTAAAAAACCATATAATAATATATTTAAACTGTAACCAACCTTTACCTTTAACATCATTTAGAACATGTAACTAATAATAACATATTAAAGTTGTTTACCTTTCTCATCATTGTGGATTGTAATTAGTAATTAAGATATATAATAGAGATAATGTATAAGAATTGTTCGTAAGAAAAACTTTAATTCATTATTCGGGTAAAAACTTTATTGTGAAGTTCTCGCTATATAAATAAGAATAACGTGCTGTTCCTCATCGCCAAAGGTTAATGCACGGCCCTTTTGTTTTAATCTAAAGCACGGTCTAAGAAAGTTTTATCACTGTTAACTACTGCGGTAACAAGCTTTAATTTTCTTAATATATGTAACCCATTAAAATTAATAATAAATTAATTACGATATATACCATAAATTTCAGGAGTATCAGTAATTTCACTAAAAATAAATATAAATGCTAAAAATAATTCAATTTCCTCTTCCTTAAACCTAATTCAAACCAGGAATTATCCTTATTTATGCTTCGTAGTTTGCTCAATAATAAAATTAGTATAATTATCAATTAGTTATTCCCTTTACTCCAAAACGGTCCCTTAACCTTATATCAGCTCTATTCCATTTATACCCAACATCATAATTCCTCCTATTTAACCATAATCCTTCCTGAGCAAAAATATTTTGCCACAAACCCTAACGGACAACAACGGACTTCGAGCTCCATAGACAACTGCAAATTTTACACCTCAAGAAAATATGTATGCAACAACCTTGCACTACTCCACAGCACGACCGACCTATCACCGCCAAAATCAACTTATTTCAGTGTACGCACTGTTTATAAACAAGGTGATGAACTTCATAAACAATTTATCAACAAATGTTCACTAATGAATACGCGGCATAACATAGAAAGACCGCTTCGATACGTGCTTTAGACACAGTTACGTGACATTTTGTTTAGAAAAAGCAGTCAAAGAGACTTGTTTACAAAAACATTTGTTTTTTTAATTATAAAGTTACCTGGAAACGTTTAAGCCAGTGTTAAATATCAAGCGGCTCGTAATTCAACTAATAACTTATGGCTGACACGTACAAACCCCGACAAATTCGTAAAATACCAATAATAAGAACGCTATTTAGAACCACATAAAGAAAGTGATGAAACGATTTGACGATTTTCTGAAGTGGTACGCATCGGAGCGAGTCTACTTAGCCGATTTTTTCTCGAATAAGGTCACCAAGACTGACTGACTGAGGTTTTGACGTTTTTTTAGTGCTCCGATTCCTACCATGCCAAAACCATTAACACCTTGCTTCTCTTAAATGTAGCAAATATAATCTTATGATAACTCCGTGCTAGAAGTGGTTAATTGTAAACGATAACTGTTTAACCGTATTATTAGAAGCTGCCGTTTCCCGCCACTCAATAAGCAAGTGCTTCAAAGCCGCCGACTTCTGCCTGGAACTTGACCGGAAGTTTCGTTTTACGAGTTATCAACGGACGTTTCTTAATAAGCTGATCTAACTAATTAAACTAATTTCATAATATTAAACTATACTTCAACTTTAATCGAGTTGTTAATTTAGACCTATTGAGCTACTTGAGCACTAAATAAGTTATTATTGATTTTCAAATTGTTATCTTTGTATATTATACGAGATTAATGCAAAATTCTCGAGTTTTTGGAGAGTGAAGCTGCTTCTTAGCAAGCTAACTGGCAAGCGAGGGTATGGGACAGTGTTATGTACGCAACCCATTAGTATCCTTTTACTTTGTTCCGAATGGCCTACGTGATCTGTCACGAATTCACATAATATGCAAATAAAATAAGTAGCTTATCGAACCCATACTTTGATTATAATAGCTTTGTTTTTAATTTATTTCGACAGTCAAAAGAATTAAAAATAGTTAAAGTTTGCTATTTCTTCCCATACTGCATGTAGTATCACGATATTCAATACATTTAATATTATAAATATAGCTATGTTTCCGTCTGTCTGTCAAAACCCTTTATCTCGGAAAAGCGTGGAACCTTACACTCAAGTCTACTATACAAACCCTTGAAAGCTGTGAAAAGATCGAAATTAAAAGTTCCCTACCTCAACAGATATTAAGTGTAAATGGAATGGAGCATTATTATTTTTCGTGATTTAATTATGCTTTAAATTGTATGCGAAATGCCTGTTTACGTCTGTGTTTCCGAGTACATATAATCCGACCGTACACATAAAAGCCAGAGTGAATAGGCTTCCTTCAGAGTAAGCTCACTACAACGTAGATCCCATTTCTGCTCTCGAGCTAGATGAAGATTCAGCGTTATATATTCGAAATAAGTGGGTTCTAACTAAGATTATGTTGTTTACATTATGCTGTACCAAGCTTAATGGCAAAAAACGGAACCCTAAAAAGACTCATCTCTGTATGAGAACGTCTACTCTACAAAGGGTTACCAACTTTTTTCTATCAAATATAGTAGTCTTGAATCTATTACCTCTAAAATATAGTAGATGGCAAAAAATGGGTTTTGGGACTCAATTGGGACTTTGGTGTAAGGTTTTAATTTCAACTTGGTACCTCCACGCTTTTCCGAGATAAAGTTTCAACTTCATGGTTCATTAGAAACAGCCTGGTGATAGACAGGCAGACAGACAGACATCGGAGTCTTAGTAATAGGGCTCCCGTCTTTTTACTATATTACCCGATTATTTTGGATCGTCTTTTGCCAATAGGCTGTTAAGAACAATAGAGCAAAGGTTAAAAAGGTATTTTTAACAAATCTGTTTAGTTCAACGTATGCTCTTTTAAAAATGTTCTCTTTAAACATTTTTAAGAGCATTTGCATTCCTAAATCACGATCACGAGTTACTTAGTAGTCTCAAGTGAACCTTATGTTTAGTGGCGTTTTTTGGTTCTCCTTAGTGTCGACGCACACGGGTCACACGCCACAGCCACAAACGCCGCCACGAGAAGCTAGAAGTGGCTACTAAAGTGGCTGAAGCGCGCGACAGCGGCCGACTAAGGCAAGGGAGGGAGGGGTGGGGAATCGCGCGAGTGATGTGTGGTGGCGTTTTGTATCGGCGCATTAAGTGGCCGGTGCGGGCCACAAGAAGCTAGCAACCACGATTTGTAGCGTGTGGCGGCCACCGGCGGCGGCGTACCGTGTGTGGCGAGTCCATATAAAATATATGAAAACTACAAGAAATATGCCGGTGGCGGCGTTTTGTGGTTGTGGTCGGTGGCCCGTGTGCGGCGACACTTAAAGTTTCAAATATCAGACTCTTGTGACGAACACTTGAAAGCTTAAAGTTGAGTGTTTGAGGTATAAGCGTAAATCACATCAATAAACATGTCAACTTGAGTTCTTGGGATCTTACAGAGCTATTTTTTGTCAGCGTTTTCAAGTCATGATCGTGGCTCATGAAATAAACAAATTTAACCTATGAGGGCCCGCGCGGCCATACGATACCGTAGAGGCCGACGCACTTAAGATTTGAGCGCGCCATTTGACACTCGACTCGATCTTATCGTATTTTTTACGACTTAGACTTAACAAAGCTCGGCAATGCTTATATTATCAGAAAGATATTGAAATAAACTAGCTGACTTACACAAAATAAACACGTTTTGTTTATATTTGGAGCGGAAACATGAGCTTGTTCTTAGAAGAATTGAAAAATTAACTACTTTGTAGTAAAGATGGAATATATTAGCTACCAAATGTAATTTTCACTAAATACATATTTTTAATAGATTAAACATAAAATTCTCTAAACATATTGGTAATTTTTATAAATATAGTAAATATAAAACTACAACTTTTTGGAGTTTGAAAAAACGCTAAAATTTCGCCACGGAAGCAATTCGCGCGGGTTGATCCCGGTTTTTCGAAATTGTCCTGTGTCATAATTATAAGGTATAACTTAGCAAATCTTCGTATGAAATATCAGTTATTTACATATATTGAATATTACGACCAAACTGTATCGTATTAGCAAATAATATAACAGTAATTACCAAGTTTTCAAGATCAGACATCAAACTCACGCAAAAAGTTATGAGCATTGTTTTGTGCACAGTTTTTTCTAAATTAACTATACAACGCCTTTTTATTTACAGTTAAAAAACTTCTATAAATGTTCATTCTATTAATATGCGTTTCATTATGTTTTATCCAACAAAATCAATAAATAAAAATTTCTCTAAGTAGCTACTTATTACTCAAGTTTTACGTCTAAAGTCGACCTTCCGCTGTGTACGTACAAGAGCGTATACAGCGGGTTCCAAAGTAAGATTAGTGAAGTTTAAAAATAAAACTGAGGTTTTCAAAATAATAATTTATTCATAATTAATGTTTACGTACTTATTATATTAAATTCGTAACTGCTCTATTGTATTAGGTTTTACCTGTAATGATAGATGTAAGTGATTATTAAATAAATAAATAAAATTTTTCTTCTAGTGTCACATCTCAAAACTCGCAACTCAAAGTTCAAGCCAAACCATATCCTTTTTTGTAAACAAAGAAAGCCAAAGTGTCATTGTTTTCGATGGAATTGTTTGTAATTCCATCGAAAACGACAATGGCTGCAGCGCACATGTGCGCTTGTCCCTACCTGCTTTTGACGTTGTTCCCTCAAAATGTTAAAACGAAAAATTAAAGTGATTTTGTTGCAAGATAAACTTAAAATTGTAAACCAAGCCGAAAAACGCAATTATGAGTGATTTTAACTTGCCGGAATCTACCTTTTATATAAATAAAAAAGAATTTATAAAATTGATTCTTCAATTTTTGATAAACTTTATGAAATTGAAAAACAGATTCATAATTGTAAGAACGACACTCAGAAAAAATTAACTGATTTCTTCGAATAAATAAAATATGTATCTAAAAACAAAATGTGTACTTATTATGTATGTATTTTTTAACGCTCTATAGCACCATGTTTCTCGACTTTTGTTAACCTCTAGAGTAACTACACTCAAACCTTCGTAAGTGACAAACTGCTTTAGTGAGAAACTTCTAATAAGCGAGAATAACATTCGGGTGCCTTGGATTCTCGCTTACCCAGGTTCGACTGTATTTATAATCGATTACATATACCTATCGATGCTACAGCATCACTACTGGACAAATCTAATCACCTAACATACGCTTAAAAAATATAGGTACATAAGTACGTTCATAGTTGAACATAAAATCTCAATAAATAATTATCTTCAAATCAGAACAAACACTTCCTTCAAAACAGTAGATAAAAAGAACACCTTGTTCAATAGCCGGAGCAATTCACGCAGTGTTGCCACCTTGGCGGTTTTTCCACAAGAACTGGTGCTTTTTCACGGCTTCTAGTGGTATATTTTCATGATCTAGCGGGTATATTTTTTTAGTGTTTTTGACGTGACAACGTCTTAAATTAGGTTGCGGCTGGGAGTCACTTATGAAAAAGTGTAACGCTCGGTAACGTTACGATGAGTCTCTCGTGTTAAGTTTAAGTTTACATGTACAATGTTTTAGTAAACAAAATATATTTCTATAGTTAAAATTTGTGCAATTCTTATTTTCATTCAATTCCTTGTTCCTATTGTGCAATTTAATTATATTCATATCAATAAATATTCTACCGAGAAAAAGACGTTGTCACGTAAAATCTTCGCCCGTAAAACCGACTTTACAGGCAACCATTTTTTTTACTGGTTTTTTAACATGAAATCTAGCAACATATTTTTAAGGGGGAAATCCCCTAACTTTCCGGAAATTCATAATGTTCTATGCTTACTCTGTGACAGGGGAATTCCTACACGCGTTTGTCTGTTAAGGGCTTCCTTTAATCGTTCATCCTGTTTCAGAAATTAGGTTCACTTTCATTGTGTTGTTAAAAAGTGTAAAAGTTTGATTTGATAGAAACAAACGTTTCTATCGAATCAACATTTACAGTGTGTGAACTCCTGAAGCTGTATGTTTAGAGTATTCAATTATATGTTATTATGGAAATTCTATTCAAGAATTACTTACAAAAGTATAGAAAGAATCACTCGAAGAATTCCAAACCTGGCTTTAACCTTTAGCAGGTGTTGATGCGAAGGTGTTTTGTTTATTTTGTAAAGCAGAATTATTAGCAAAAGTAGTAAATTTGAGAAGACATGCTGAAACAAAAAAGTACAAACAAAAAATGCAAATTCTATCCGGCAATCAAACGATATCGATTTTTATTTCTTTATTATAAAGAATGAATGTAAATACATATTTACCTGGTTTTATTTCATTCTCTAGTACTACTAAGGTAACGCTCGGAAAAGTTATAAGTTAATAAAAACAATATTGCCATTTTTTTTCAAATAACTAAATTTTACTAATTTAGAACGACTGCGGGATCCCGTTATTTCTGTATGATTTCATACATATTCACTGCTTTTTTATTTAAATTAGGGTTTTTTGTTGTCTGAGATGTAATTATAATTTAGCGGATTTTGGTGTATTTTATTAAATCCAAATTTTTGAAATCTGGCGACATTTTACCTTTGACTTGGCGCTTAAAAAAAATCCAAGGTGGCAACACTGAATTCACGCACACAGATAAACGTCATGTTTTGCATGTGTGCGTGCGTCTTGCGAACGTTTTGCGGTTTGCCTACAATATTTGGATTTTATTGTGAAAGTATCTTTCTAAGTACAAATGTTTTGTAAAATCTAACTTCTTTTGTAAATTTGCTGTAAGTTTGAATTAAAACTAGGATAAAATAATAAAGTAATAAAATAGAAAAAAAATGATGTGGTGTCGTGGGACACCAGGTAGGAACGAAGTTCCTTCGACTAATGCGCATTTAACGGTTTTATTCCACGCACTTTTTTCCATGGATTTTTTCTTACGGTTTTACTATCACATTTTTTTCAGTTCGGTCAGCTAGTGTTCGTAAAGATTGCTAGGCAGGACTGGCCCACAGTTAATAAAAAAATGGATGCGTGTAACTTATGTACGCGCGTGAGAAGTTATACTTCTTTAGCATCATTAAAAATATTTTTTAATTGCATGAAAATAATTAATAATTACAATAAAATAATAAAAGGACTGGAAAAGGATAGTTAACACAGTCAATTAAGTTCAGTTTTAATTTGAAAAATTAAATAAATATTCAAAATATTCAATTAAAATCACTACTGAATTTAAGTTATTAGTCCATATGTAATTAGCACTTGTAAGTAACTAAAACACGTTGTGTCTATATAGAAACTAGAAACATGTGGATAAATATTATAAATATGAAAACAGTGATCAGAGGCGACGAGCGTGCCAACATTGTTTTTGACAACGCGATCATCTTATGTAGCTCCGTGGATCGTTCAAAGTACCTTTCGAACAGATGTCTAATAATGGTGGATTATTAACCACTAAGTGGTTAATAATCCACCATTATTAGACACTAACATTCATAACGCGCCCGCGGCCAACTTCATGGTGTTACTATTGTGTTACAGTGATGCGCGCGCATCTCGAAATTTCACTCACATGATTTTTTTATAACGCGCCCGCGGCCAACTTCATGCTGTTACTTTTGGGTTACAGTGATGCGCGCGCATTTAAAAATTTCACTCTCATCATTTTTTCATAACGCGCCTAAAGAAGTATAACTTCAATAAACTACAATGTCACAATAATCCAGTAATGCAGCCCCGTCGCTCTGCCACCCCCCTGGACTTAACCACAGTTTAGTATAATATACGACAATAATCCAGTGTTGGTATAATGCCACAATAATTTGGGGTTGCACCCCCGTCGCTCTGTCACCCCCTGTTAAGTACTGACCTTGTTATCATGTCTAGCTTAAGTTTACAGCAGATGACAGGCGTTCCTGGTCCACAGCTCGGTATAACGTCACAAATATCCAGATTTCGTGTAATATCACAATATTTCAGTGATGCACCCTTGTCGCTCTATCACCCCCTATAACTTCACACATATTTACTGTTGGTGTAGTATCACAATATTTCAGTGATGCACCCTCGTCGCTCTACCACTCCCTTTAACTTCACACATATTACGGGAGTATAATACGCCGCACAGCTTACAACAGCTTACTATAGCAAAAAGTGTCGTGACAACTTTTCGTAAGAATTTTTTCCGTCTAGCCCCCTTTCACAACGCGCGATAGGAACTTCGTTCCAAAAATCATGAAAAATGGATAGTAGGAAAAATTATAGGTTGTTTTTGTTTGTCTTCGAATTATTCAAAAACTAAAGCATGGATTAGTGCACGGTTTTTTTTTTAAAAAAAAACGTATAAAGAATTGATAACTTACCCATTTTTTAACTTCTTTGTAGGATTTCACAAACAAAATACACTGAAAAGTACTTGTACGTCAACAGCACAGGAGAGGAGGAGCGCGAATATTTTCTAATGGTGGTCACATGAATGAGTATTGTTCTTGTAGACTGTAAATCTTTGAATGAATAGGTTGGTTCTTTCTCATTCATTTGACATACGACACAAACCATTCTGATATTATTTGTTTCAATTATAAGGTCTAAACTAGTACAACTAGTCTTGTCGTACTGGTCCGGTAGCCAGCGTTGAGAGAGACATTTTTTTGTCGGAGTGGTTCGACAGCAGCACTTAAAAGGTTAAAGTTATTTTTAATGATAAGAAGCCGTTCTACAATCTAATATATAAAATTCTCGTGTCGCGGTGTTTGTGGTTAAACTCCTCCGAAACGGCTTTCCCGAATCTCATGAAATTTTGTGTGCATATTGGGTAGGTCTGAGAATCGGACATCATCTATTTTTCATCCCCCTAAATGTTAAGGGTAATCCACACCTAAATTTTTTTTTTGCTATTTTAGATAAAAAAAATATTTTTGAAGTTATACTTTTTTAGGCGCGTTATGAAAAAATGATGAGAGTGAAGTTTTAAGATGCGCGCTGCGCGTGATGGTCGCTTTAGCGACCAACTTCATGCTGTTACTTTTGTGTTTACCGCACATTAAGAAAATCTACCAACAAAATAGAAATAGAATCTCTATTTAGTGGGTGCTAACGACTGCATTGTGAAGGCCTATCAAAAGTATTTATTAATCTGGAACAACGGAACCAAAGCGCGATTCAGGAGACTACAGCGCCATCTCTTGACCATTGGTGTAGTAGAACCAAAAACCACAACTTTATTTTTCAATGTTACTTTTATGTTATTATTGTAATAAAGTAACAATTATAGGTATTCATATTTATAATATTTATCCACATGATTCTAGTTTGTATATTCGGAATACGTGTTTGAGTTTCATACAAGTGCAAATCACATATGTTCTAATAAATTATATTCAGTAGCGATTTTAATTGAATATTTTGATTTTTTTATTTATTTTTTCAAATTAAAACTGAACTTTATTGATAGTGTCCTTTTCCAGACTTTTTATTAATTTATTGTAATTCATTATTTGCATGCAATTAAAAACTAATTTTAAACGATGCCAAAGAAGGATAACTTCTCACGCGCCTACATAAGTACACGCACCCATTTTTTTGACTTTTCGGGTCGACAGATTATGACATAGCATCATTAGTGTTACGTCATAAGAACCATTGTTTCGCTGCGGGCCGCCGCCATGTAACTCGCGAGTAGAGATGGGCAGTGGAAAAAACCCAATGGGAAAAAACCCAGAAAAACCGGGTATTTATGTGGGAAAAAACCCAATAGACGGGTATTTTCATTATTAAACATAATTATCACGATCTTAATTTTATTTTTTATTTTTAGAACAAATGTAGCGAAAAATAGGTACTTTGCAGTGGCGATAAGCTGCTTATCATATTGGGACTTCAAATAAATAAAATGTAAGCACTTCACGCACAAATACACATTACTACCACATGCAACCAATCGTCGATATAACAGCGATATAACCCGATCTTAGATAGCCTGCAATCTTTATTTGTCATGTGTTAAGGCTCCCTATAGCTTGAAGTTTTCGGCCAATCGCAGACACCTGGCGCTCGGCTCTGTTGACCTGACGTAGAGAGGCCATTATTTCGCGCGCATTCGCATGGATAAATTAGCATTCGAATCCGTTCTATGCTAATTTATCTATTGTGATAAGTGATTAGCTTGATTGTGGTATATATGTAGTTTAACAGAATCGAAAGTAGTGAAATTTTACTTGTCAAGTGTTGTGTATAGTGTTTGTTTTATTTCACCGAAAAGGTTTGTTTGCATTTTTTTGTTTCTTGCCGTCACGTAGGAGTGGTGGAATTAGTACAAATAGATTGTTGTCTTACAGATTTCCTATTAAATGAGTTAACTTCATTCTCAAAACATTCGTTCGAAAATAAAACGTGGCCATGGCCTTCGGCTCTTTCTACCCCGAAAATCCCTTACTGACGTGATACTATGTATGTACGTAGAATTGAAATAAATGACACGTAGATGATGATGCTGGCCCTTATTTTGGTTCTTTGTTTTTCTATATATTTATTTATAGCACAGTGTGACCTAAACCCGCACTTTACGCACGCTTTTCCGTGACCAAAGTTGCCTATTTCTGCACGGCGTGTAAATAAATTGACCAACTTCACTCATGTAGAATTAGTACATTACGATACGCGTAACTTAACTTTACTATGCCAATCAAGGAATAAACGTTCATGGATACATTGAAATTCTATTTTGTTGTAATGATATTTGATTTTTTCCTTTTGAAATATACTTTCAAAATGGTAATCTGAACCGGAATTCTTTCTTTTCAGAGTTTGACTTGCAGTCTGTATTGCAATTCTTTGTGATTGCAATACATGAATTTTACTTTCAAAACACTAATCGCATCCCTCGGGGGGGCCTCCGACCCCCCCGAACCTCCCCCTCTTGCCCGCGTCCGGGGCGGGTTTATGTCACACTTGCTATAAAATAGTATACGATACTTGTGGCCTAAGTTGTCTATTACTGCACGGCGTTTAGCACCCTCGCTCCACTCGGGCGCTAACTTCACGCCGTGCAGTAATAGGCAACTCAGCATAAGTCACGCGTATCGTAATGTACTATTATAATCTGTGTATGAGTGACGTGTGCTTTATACGGTTTTTTGAACGCCACTTTTATCATAATCGACATGGACTGTTCATATAATACCAGTGATTTTATGTATGGTGAAGGTGGTGAACACTAACAACTATACAGCAAGCATGTTCTGTCGCATGAAAAAACTGCATACAACGCAACGCAAGCACCATATCTAACATTTCGTTGTCGTTTTGGGAAAGGTGTACTAACACACTATTATAAGGTAAGTAATAAGGTAAAATTTATTGCATGTATTTTTATAAGATATGACATTTTGCTTATTGACGCGTTAGTCGTTTTTTTTGGTCCGGCTTTACCTTTATTTTTTTTCACCCCACGCCAGGGGTACTTTGCGATGCGCACATACTTTGCGACAGCGTTTATAGGACACTAGCTGTTGACTTTGTTCGAAACGTCAAAATGTGTAGCCTGATTCAGGAACTAAAATAAAACCAGCAGTTTAATTTATCAACAAAAAGACGTCTTCAGAAGTCTACAAAACAAAATCCCAGTCCTCAATTAAACTAACATATTAACACAAGTGCGCACAGTACGAAGCCAAAATAACGTGTAAGATAGATAGATCACCAACGCGTACGCCACTGCTACTACCATGTTCATGTTCAAGCGGAAAAAATTTTTTAATTAACAATTGCATAACTAATTGAAAAATTGTGATAAAAATTTTTTTTCACGCGGATTATTGTTCATTCATCTATCCAGTACCTAAGCCCCTGAATTTTTTCATTATTTAAATTTTATATTTAACATGTTACAATATTTTTTATTAATAAAGTGCCCAAAGTAGGCGTAGCTTACGCAAGCCAGAGGACCCGTTTTCGGCCGTATTTTCATCCATCTGGGAAAATTATAAATATTGGTCCTACGGTTCCGGGAGTCGGGGCTTTTTTTAGGAAATTTCCTCCTCTTTTTGAATCTTTTTTTTTAATTTGAAATATCTTTATTAATTTTCGAGATATTTACAAAAAACGAAACCCCTTTTTTTTAGTTGTTAATAACTTTTGCAATTTTTGTTTGCGGAACTTAATTTTTTTCAAAAATCACCTAGATGCCATTCTGAATCGAATGACAGCTCGTTCATAATTTTCGGAGACTGCTGAAAAAAGTTGACCAAAAAGGCACTTGTTGACTAGACTATAAAGATTGAATAAAACGAAAACATAAATGTTTACTCATGCTCAGCGATCTATGTAGGTTGTAGGAAGGTTAAATATTATATTATATTTGTTTTAAACTGGAAAAGTTTTTCGGGTTCATAATATTATACAGTTAGACCATAATATAAGATAGCTTTGTTATATTTTAATTCTATACCCTAAAATTACCTTATGACTCAATGCGCGACTGTAATGACAATGAAGAAAAATAATTATTTCTTTTAAATATTTTGAAAGCCTGTGGCCCAGCAGTGAGGGGACAATAATCGGTTACCAGTGGATGAGTCGAATCTGTTACATACAGTTCCCAAAAATAGCTATATGCATTGTCTGCGGTTGATGCCCAAGAAGTTTTCTAGGGTATATATATACCAAGCATTTTCATAATTAAAATATCTACCTACTAGTTATCGCAAAACTATGACAATGCCTCCATATTGAATTAAAGATAAAATGTTAGTATTTACCTTTATACCTAGAAGCAATGATGTACTTTATAGGCACTAATCCCTCAAATAGTTTTTATTTTAGTTAAATAAGTTTTTATTTTCCACATTTTATATGTCAGACTTTAAACTTACTTAGTACCTGGCCTGCATTATCTCTTTCATATCTCTTAAAAAACAAATACAAATTGAGTACCATTAGTAATTGAGGAGTTCTATTGTTTTCATCGAAAGTATTGATCAGATCCACACCAATACTGATTCAAACAAAAAAAGAATCATCATAATCAGTCCATGCATCGCGAATAACAATAAAATATATAATGACAAATTGAGAATCTCCTAATTTTGAAGTAGGTGAAAAGATTTCAACAAAATAAGCAATATCTCATCATCACACTAATATTATAAAGGTGAAAGTTTGTGAGTGTGTCAGTGTGTATGTATGTTACTTCTTCACATCCAAACAGCTGGAGCAATTTATATAAAATTTGATATGGAATTAGCTGGCACCCTGGATTAACACATAGGCTACGTTTTACTATGGGAAAATATCCCTAATAAACCACGGGTGACACAGCTAGTATTACATAAATAATCCAATAATAATAAAATAAACAAGCTACTTGTTTTTAATTCTTCTGCAAAAAGGTTAAGACCATCACAACTTTTTTGGTTTTTCGCTCATTTTTATAGCAACTATCAGGCAATGTTTGAAAATGACTGGATCTAGTAATCTTTGTGAATGAATATAAGTGTTTGTTGCCAAATTCTGGAATATAAATGTTACTTTACTATGTTATGTTACCACACAGTTACAGCACATTGTTACAGTTTTGTATACTAGTAACAAACTCAACACAAAGCTTATAAAATGTGTGGACACAAATCATCTGGATATATCCACTCAGCAACATCTTACATATAGTTACAAAAATTTGTGTTCGACACAATTGTTACTGAACTGTTACAATTTGGTTACAGTACATAAAATAGAACACCAATCAGTTACAATGTGTTGTATTAGCTTTAAAACTGCTTAACTTGTTACATCTTAATAAAATCTGAAACTAAAAATGGCTATACAGGAAGGAGGCCTATGCAGTAGCAATTTTACGTAGAAAAACATCTAATGAGCATGCTTATTTGTCTGTTGTTTTGCTCAGAAGTAAAGTTTGCTGCTAGCTGCTAACCATAATGCATACTCTTTCATTGTACTTTATATAAAATTAACTTTGGGCGCAAGAACTCCCTTGAGCTAATGTAAATACATAAACAAAAATAATACATACCATCTGCAACATTTGTCTAATGCCCACAAGGTCTGGTCCCTGATCAAAGCCATTTGGTAAAGGTTCAGTATCTCGAAATCTACAACTCATTTCCTCATCTGTAAAAAAAATAAATTCCACTAAGATATTGTATTTATGAATAGAAAACAATCTATATATCCCCTTACAGTTTACTTACAAAGAAACATTTTATAATATACAATCATACAAACTGATATGGGATGATTGAATAAAGACATTATTGAAGAGTTGAGAACATGTAAACACATACACTTTTAAACTTTATTTATTTATTTATTTTAAACTTTATTGACCAAAATACAAAACAATGGTACAAAAGGCGGACTTAATGCTAATAGCATTCTCTCCCAGTCAACCTTTGGGAAAAAAGAAAAACGCGAACGGCGGTATAAAGCTAAATATACACATAAATATTGAAATAATAAATAATATTAAAATATATACAAATTAACATAGATACATATATAAATAGATACTACTTACGAAAGGAATACACATACATACATACATACCACAATTATATTTAAATATATATATATATATACACATAACTATACACATGATGATGATTAATAAAGTGACTCTTTATCTTAAATTTTGAAGCAGATGAGTGCGAACATTCCTTTTAAATATGAGTTTATTTGGAGATCTTCTGATGGAGTCGGGTAGGTCATTCCACAGCCGTATGGCTTGAAGAGTAAAGGACTTGGACATATAGCCTGAATGAGAAAGAGGGATAAAGAGAGCTAATGAATCGCAAGAGCGGAGAGGACGTTCGTGACTATCGCAGAGATATTGGAACTTGCATTTCAAATACTCTGGAGAATGCGGATTGGAAATTATCGAAAAAAGAGTGCAGAGTAATCTTAACTGCCTGAGCTGGCGGATAGGAAGCCATTTTAGTTGAGATCGATATGAGGAAATATGGTCAAATTTGCGGAGGCAGAAGATGAAACGGATAGCATTATTGATTAGGCGGTCCAATTTGTTGAGAAGATCTGCGTTTAAGTCGGGATAACAGACATAATCAATGAGTGGTAGAATAAGAGACGTAACGAGAGTAATCTTAGTTTTTATGGGGAGGAAATTTCTGAAGCGATTAAGGGAACGTAATGAAAAAGTAACGGCTCGGCTAACTTCAGCAATCTGCGATGTCCAACTTAGCGTTGTATCAATGTGAAGGCCGAGATTCTTGACGCTGAGGCTAAATGGAATTGTAGAACCCTCAAACACAACAGGTGGGAGCAGACCAAAATCGATCTTTGAGATCTGCTTGGAACCACCCACAACGATTGCCTGACATTTAGTAGGGTTAACAGCGATTCCAAAGTCTGCAGACCACGTACTTACATTGCAAAGATCTTTATTTAGCTGAGATATGCCAGCAGCCATTTCCTCGACAGGAGTCTGCACATAAATTTGCAGATCATCAGCGTAGAAATGATAAAAACAGCCAACTTTCACATAGCATTATAAATCTAATATTTAATAGGCAAAAACGCACACTAAATAAAGGATTTCATACCTTCTTTGTGACATGTAAACAGATCAGACTAAAAACTTCATAATCAAATTAGGAAAAGATTTGAAATTTATAATGAAATTATAACATGTATACCTTCTTCAATCCTCCTAGGTGGTGGTGGCCTTGCCCCTCTCACTATGTAATCATCAAAAGTATCATAGATTCCATTGACCTGACTCAAATCTTTTAGAACATCTTCTTTGGAGCACCAAACATCCAAACGTGACATGATTACCTGAAATAAGGAAAAAATAAAACTGCTCATCAATTTATGTGACAGACAGCTGACAATATTTTCGCCGTGCCAAAGGATGCAGACAGAATGTTATGTATTGTATTTTTTTTAAAGCTGCTGATGCATGTTTGTACTTGTCTTCACGGAATTTTACTTCTAGCTCACAAAAACTAGTTTAACCGTTTGTTTATAGATACAACTAGCACTTATTTTATTTTTAAGCAATACATGTGGCGTATCTTATTTAAATTTCAAATCGAAACTCACGATTTAAACTTGCTATCTCAGTTAACTTGTATGCAATTTCGAATGAACAAATTCTCACATAAATTTACCAGAGTTTTGATGAAAAGACAGACAGGAAAACCAGAACAGAGACCAGACCCGACCACGAAAATACGAATCAGAAATTAACGCTACACTTGAACAAAAGTATACTGCAACCAAAACAGTTAGGGATGAAACGTTACGAGTAAATACAAGTTACTACTCGATAATTTTCTTTCGATACCAAGTACTTTTGGAATCGATACTTTAGAACTGAGTAATAAGTAGTATCGTGAAGTAAGTACTTGTATCCGTACTCGGTCGGTCACTCACTGAGAAGTAGGTATCAGATTAGATTTCTTCAGTGATGGCTCCCTCAGGATTTGGCCAATATCAAGTAATGTGCTTACCACACGCACAAGCTTCACCACAGTTTGGCCTGCGCAAGCATCTCGCACGAAAAAACTGTACACTTTGTGCGTTACCACACGGCACAGTTAAGTACGCGCAAGCCTCATTCGTATCGAAATCATTGGCGTGAAAACAATGTTTCCTAATGAAGAAACATTTCTTATGCTACTATTTTTCAAGTATTTGTTATTAAAAAAAAACATGTAAAAACAATAGAATATGTACATAATATGTGCAAGTAGGTAGGTAGTAGGTATTAGGCATAGGTATTTAGTTGCAAAAATTATGTTCTTACCTCTTTTATTTTATTTATCATTCTTTCGTAGGCGTCGTTCTTTTTATTTCGGTCGGAATAATCTTTAGATTTAATTTTCCGGAGTGCAGGCAGATATTTGTATAAACTAATTAATTCAGACGTGAATTCGTGATTTTACATACTCAAATCTACCATTTTTGAGTGACGATGACGAACGACCTCATGAAACGACGAGCGAGCCTCGACACAAAGTACACTCGACTGTGGCTTGTACACTGAACGCCCAACCACACGCACAGACAAGTACGCGCAGGCCGGGCTTGCGCAGGCAAAATTTCAAGCAAGTCGAAAAATGAGCAGGCGGCGCTGTGGGGTTGGCGCGTGATACAGTTTTACCAACTACACGCACCGTGTTCCGTGTACAAACCGGCCTGCGCAGGCAAAACTGTGGTGAAGCTCGTGCGTGTGGTAGGCCCATAAGTACCAATAAAACTCTTAAGCAGATTATTTACTCTATGGTAAGGTGTCTAGGTGGAGTCTTCGTTTTGCGAACGCATCTTTTCTACTGCATATGTTTTTTTTATATTTATTCCAATTTATTCAGTCAGTCATTCGTTCATCAAAGCTGTTATTTTGTTTTCGTTAAATTAAACCTGTAACTAAATTTCTAATTGTACTATCGTTCATCAAAATTCGGCATCGATACTTTATGACAGATACAGTATCGAGTAAAAGTATCGATACCTGCATGGTATCGTTTCATCCCTAAGCACAGTTCCACAAAGTTACTCTATGTCAGTTCCACTGAGCAAGTAATCTATACACAGTTCGTAACCGTACAGAATACATTTAAAAAAAAATATAATTTTCTTTTCTATTTTGGACAAAGACAGAAATAAAGTTTCCTTTTGTTCTTCTTAGGGATATTAATTTACTATCGATATATTGAATTTATTCGATATTAACCATACGATATATCGGTTTATTCGATATTTTGACAAAGATTTTTTTTATTTCGATATATCGATATATTTATAAATATATCGACCGATATTTTTAAAATACTAACGCTGACTCATAATGACAATAAAACCAAAGTAAAGGAGATTGGCAAACCGAGTGTCATTGAAATGTATCATGTACATACCAGAAGCGGGATATATTGAATTTATAGATCATAATGCCAGTAACATTTCCCAAAAAATAATAATTCAACAGAACAATATGTCTTCCACGCGCTTTAGGTTCGTGGCGGTATCTTTTATTTACTCCTTCTTCTGCATGACTTCTCCTTTTTTATTTTAATACTTCCATTCCCATAAATAAAAGCTAGGGGTCATAGTTTTAGAAAGGGATAAAAAACCTCCGTTCTCTATCTCTCACTCCTTCCATTTTATTGGTAACAGTGGTATCCTGTCCACCAATTCATTGGTGGTATCCTGTGAATTTTAAGTTACCTAAGAAACTTTATTAGTTATTTCAGAAAACGATTAAGAGTATGTTTCTGCAAATAATAATACTTTTTCGAAAAATTTCTCCACCTTAACTCATTATTTGTGTAATTAAGAAACCATAACAATTTTTTTTATAAATTGATTTAAATAAATCTAATAAAAAATGGCAAGATCTAATGAGTTATTTTCAAAGGCTGCTCGAACAGTCAACCAACAAGCCGTGTCCGTCTAGTAGAAAGAGAAAGAAGAAGAGAGACGACTAGCCTTTTTCTCTATAATCGCGAATGCGCATTGGATGAAAAACCTACGGATGAATACCGACCAATCACACGACTGCGCAGCAATACCGTCCAATCGCTATAATGCGCAGCGTCACAAGAGAGAAAGATAGCTAGCCGTCTCTCATCTTTCTTCGATTTCTACTAGACAGACACTTCCGCTTGTAGTAGAGTACATATCTCCCCTACTCTATTCTTATACCTCTATGACGGCCACAGTGCACGCTGGTTCAGAATCAGGTTGAGACTCAGAAAACAGGCTCGTGAGATGTCAGCTTAAAACACGTTTATTGCGGGTGGGTTTTTACGTTTTACGACCTACCCGGACTTCAGAGAGACGTCAGTTGGGAGCCTAGACGTCGTTAATAAGTATGAAATATGATAATTGCAAAATTCTTCAATATATTACGATTTAAACATTGATGATACTCTTGACGTTTAGTGGGCTATAACTTCGCGTTCATGAAATCCGCGCCGCGCGAGGCGCGCGTTTAAATGTTCATATTGTGTTATAAAGGTCCGTGCGAGCGCTCTGGTTTGTTTGCCTTTTTAATAGTTATAGTATTGTATATCAGGTTACTATTACTACTACTACTATTTCTCCAGCGATGTTTTGCCAGCACCTATCAACGACATTCCTATTTGAATGCTTTTTGTCTACTTATCCCATACAGCAGGGTTAAGAATAGCTTTCGCGATAAGTGCTTTTATAATCATTATGTTCTTCTATATTAATTTAGGTGAGCAATTTTCAAAGCGTTACTTCTAAAGATAAAGTAACTGGCAAAAAATATAATGATGTCGATTCTGGCATGATTCTCTAAAGCTAAACTTAAATTTGACAAGAGTGCATCCTTGTCCTTCTTTATACAGAATGAAAAGGTGAGACTGACCTTAAATTAAGTTTTAAGTTCAGAGAATCACGCCAGAATTGACACCATTATGTGGTTAAAATATTTACTTTAATTTTGAAATAAATATATTTGTGCTGCTCTTTGACTTATTAATATTATAATAAAAATTTCTAATATTTTTTAAGAAAAAATTTTCTGTCAAAAATATGCTTGATGCAAAATATAGTAGTTTCGCCTACTATTTTCTTTTTAAATATTGTATTTGATCCCCTGATATAGTACAATACTATATTTTATAGTAGGGCTGGCAACCCTACCTGCAATCCGAGCGGCGCAGGTGAATTCAGAATCTGAAACAAGAATGACCAAACATGAAAGTCTCTGACTCTGAACCCTGCGTAGGCAACCAGTTGCCTGCTGCCACTATGGCCACCCTGTTTAAACCAAAGACTTTATATAATACCTAGACTGTGCACCATCGCGTGAAAAACGGTCCGAGCGAGAGGGCTTCCAATGGTAGTGTGTTCCTTTCTAATGAAGTGACCATATTCAAGCATAACGCGGGACAAAATTTGTTATTAGTATTTGTTATTTAATATAGCTTGTAAAGAGGATTGTGTTTAGTATCTGCTTCTGTCTTAACTGTAAGTAATACGTGATGATAAGTTATAAATACCTACAAAACAAGGAACTAACCGCGACCGCGTTATTTAATAATTGATTCATAAAATTCACACAACTCATGTTCATGTTAAGAAAAAAAAACTCATCTACCTCCAAAATTCATGGTTCACCTAATGAATATGATTGTAAGGTTTACCCGTGAAAAGAAAAAGGGCTACTGGGATAAGATTCATTGTAGCACCCTGTTACACAACACGAGTTCACCATTAAAAAAAATACACTTTAATAAGCAAATTTACAATATTTCAAATCAAAGCGGGTAAATCAATTTAACGATCAAGTGAAAAAATCACCATCTTACATTCAGTATTACCAGGCTCAACCATTTAAATACTACTTTTACTCTGTATTTAGATTTATTTTAAAAATATTAATAAATATTTTATTATTTATAAGAACTGTAGAAATGTTTAAATGCGTTTCATAGTTTACGAATCGTTCGTATCGGTAATTAATCAGTAAATCACAAATACAAAAGGATGACATCTTCTACCATTTCTACCAAACCCAATGATAAATTGAGCTGGCAAGACGTTAGAAAGGGACACACTACCGTTGGGTACTTTCTCACTCAGGACCGTTTTTACTAGCGACCGCTTATCAAGATAATAGCTATCCTATTACTACAGATATAAATCTTACTTTAGATTAATTAACGATTTTTTTTCGTGCACAGTCTAGGTATTATATAAAGTCTTTGGTTAAATTTAAACTACACTGTTTATTTTTCGCGCTTGTTATCTGATTCTGAACCAGCGTGCACTGTGGCCGTACCCTATAAAGCATTATGCCGCTTAATGCGCTGTAGTGCTGTAATTGGAAAACTACCTTAATGCTTTTTTGCGTGTTTGCTATTTGTAAACTTGACAATAGTCTGTCTTTCTCATGCTTTTCAAGGAATGAAAAGGACAAGCTGATGTTAAATTTGCAAATAGCAGACACGAATAACCAAGTGAAGTGCCGGCATAAAATATCTTTACCATTATCACCATAGACAGTCAAACGTCACGTCATCGCAGCCGCAATGAATGTTGTCAGCAGCTGTAGCGTAGGTTTGGAACGTAATTCTAAATTTTTCGTCGGATTTTATGATTTGCTATCTATCCGATTTTTTAGTTTGTATGAGTAATTAATTTAAAAGTCAGTGATTTTATAGTTGTTTTAAACAATTAAATATACCTGTTAACATAGATGAATGGTTGGTCTCGCTTCACTTGACTAGATACCGCCGGCGTACTTGTCTAATGCAGCAACAAATACGATACCGAAATCGGCATACCCGAGCTTTCACCGAGCCAGTAAACCTGAAAGTTGTGTATGGGATGTACGTAGTGAATGTCTTATAAAAATTTGGTGTTAATCGAAAGTAAAGTACCAGTTTATGCAGTGGAATAATAAATAACAAGGACGCTGGGATCACATAACATCAATAAGTATAGTAAAATTTCGATATTTCAACATAAAATAACATGAACCCTAAACGTCATTCAGGCGTTGCCGCGTGTAAAATAATCAAGTCCCTATGGTTGAGATTTGTATTTAATTTGTTGTTAGTGTTTTTTATTATTAAACCTATGTTACTAACTATTAAACTTGCAATTAAACAATGATCAAGGCTCAATTAATAGAAATAGTAAAATTGCAAAAAACTAATTACAATCGCTATGCTGTGGAAGAGTTGACCGCTGAATACGGTGTCACAATCCTGCGTCTGCCCCCCTATCACTACGAGCTCAATCCAATAGAGTTAGTTTGGGCTCAAGCAAAGGGGTATGTCGCCAGGAACAATAAAACTTTTAAAATAAAAGACGTAAAAAAATATTTGAAGAAGCTCTGAAGGAAGTGACACCTGAAAATTGGAGACAGTGCATCAACCATACCATAAAAGTTGACGACAAAATGTGGCAACTCGACCACATCATAGATGAATGTGTGGATTCATTTATTATAAATGTAACTGATTCCGATTCTGAATATACCGAATTCAGAATCGGAGTCAGAATCAATATCAACTGTAATGAATAAAAACGTATAAAATGACTTGTATTGTTTTACTTAATTCCTCTGAATCTCTTTAAACATTTTTTCCAGCTTTTGTAATAATGTTGTAGTTAGCAATTTTAATATGCTGGTAAGGTTCATATTTCTAAAATCATATTATTTCATAGGGTATGTATTACATATTTACAATAAAAAAAACGCTTTGATACTTAATAAAAGTCTATTGATTGCCGAACATCACTATTGTAGCGGGTCACCCTTTTTTGTATCAGTGACAGTTGCACTTGTCCTTTTATTTACTGACTCGAATATTATTAATCGTACTAGTGAAGCGAGACCAATCATCATTTAACTAAGCCTGTACTGTCACTAATTGGAATAACCCAAAAAATGTGAATTTTACTGAAAACTAATTCTAAGTTTATCACTTTCTTTCGTTTATAGATTAATTAATTAGTTTAAGATCATGGCAGAAGAAAATCAATCTGGCGATTCATCTTTAGCACATAACAGTATAAAATCAGAGAATGAATCAAAAGAAAATGGTGATGCTGGGAAGGCAGACAAAGTCAAGAGTATGTTGATGAATGTAAATAGTAAACCTGCAATATTTCGTGAGATGTATTTATTATGTTTATAATTTATTCACTTTCAGTCGATATTCTTCTGAAGGCAACTGGAAATGCCCCTATTATGAAAAAGAAAAAATGGGCTGTAGACGCAGAGAAACAAATTGGGTGGATCATGGAGTTTGTCAAAAAATATCTGAAACTAGAGCCTGATGAGAAATTGGTATGTTTAATTAAATTGCTTATCTAATGTTAATACGAAAAACTTATTATAGTCATAATGTGTTAGTCATCATTTTGAATGTTGTTTGAATACTATTGTGAATCGTTTTCTACTTTAATGTTTATTTTTTTGTTATTATTATGATGATTGGTGTTTATTTAATTACAGTATGAGGTGCAAAATTATATTATTGATCTAATGATGTGACCCTAGTTGATCTCAATTAATAATTTTGAATTGAATGAAAGTCAGTAATATTATGACTAATTTAAGAATCTATGATAAAAACTCATGCACTAACTTGAGTGTATCTTAGTTATTAAGTACCATATTAATTGAACTCATAAAATATACTTTTTACATTACATTTATTATATGATGTGTAATGTTTAAAATGTTTTTTTTTTTATTATAACAGTACCATGTGATATTTTGTTAATAACTTTTGTTTTTATTTCAGTTTTTGTATGTGAACCAAACTTTTGCCCCTTCTCCAGACCAAATAGTGAAGAATTTGTATGAGTGCTTTGGAACAGATGGCAAATTAGTTTTGCACTACTGTAAAAGCCAAGCTTGGGGATGAACAGCTATGTTCTTTTACAGTTGAACAGCATTTAGGTGAAACCAAAGACAACAACGTGAATAATTATACAAAAAATATTTTTATGAAATGTAGATATTACGTATGACGGAGCTTCACTTGGCTATTCGTATTTGCTATTTGTAAACTTGAAAAGTCTGTTCTTATCATACTTTATAAGGAATGAGAAGGACAGACTGATGTAAAGTTCACAAATAGCAACACAAATAACCAAGCTAAGAGCAGCTATTACATAATGGCAAAGGACATTGATAGAGTAGATGACACCAGCTCTGCAAGATGTATAAATAGTTTTCATGCGACTGTCACCATCTAGCCACTGAAGATAAGTAAAGTCTTGTTGTTATGTACCTAAGTTTGGATCTAACTACCTACTGTATCAATGTGAATTTGCCTTTATTATGGAGGTGTGTGATACCTACAGTTAAATTACTTGCATGTCATGAATGTAAGGAATATATTATTATTTATATTTTTTTTTAAATTTTCTGTAATAAGGAATTATTGCATACCTTTTGTATTATTCTTATGTTATAGAAATTATCTCATAGAATATGAAAGTCGTCTCCAATGAGATAATTTTAATAATCTCTCATCAATAATTATTATATTAATGAAAATCAGCCCAAATCAAAATCAGAGTTAAAACCAATAATGGCATATAGTTAAAGCTGAGGAGTTTGATGGCGCAGGTGGTTAGAGCATTTGGCTTGCAATCATTAAGATTAAGCAGCTTTCCCAAATGTCATTCATTGGAAGGGTGACCAAAAACTTAATATCTCGAGCTCCTCTGTGCTTCGGAAGGCACCTGTAAGGTAGTGGCCCCTGCATCTGCAGTCGATAGCAACCAACAATCTGCTTTGCATGGGTCACAGTCCCATCTCCCTATTCCATAGGGAAGGCCTGTGCCCCTGCAGTTAGGACGTTATTAGGCTGATGATGATGAGTTTAATGTACAGGATGATTTCAGAAACTATTGCTTTGAAAAATAATGAATATCACTTGTAAATATAGGTATACATGTGACAATTTATTTTTATTCTGCATACTATGTAAAGGTACAATTCCGCAATGGGCTGCAGGTGACACTGCTAGTTTCTATGAATCTCTATGAAAGTGATTCCGAGCGCGGCGACATGCCGCGGCTGCACAATGCATTATAATGTCGGTCAGCCGCAGTGTCGCCTGCGGTTGTCGCCTGCAGCCCATTGCGAAATTGTACCTTAAAACATTATATATGTGATTTTAGAATGTATTTAAAAATAGAATATGGAGATCCTGTACTGCCGTCCTCAAACTAAAACGCAGCTAAATGACACAATCAACTTTTGAGATATGGCCAAAAAACGGCTAGTAAACTTAAAATTATTGCTATTTTGTAACCATTCAGCACATGACGGATTTTTAGACTTAAACTATAAAAGATACGAATACTTGTTAAATACAGATCGATAGAGTATTAAAAACTATATAAGATGCAATTTAGGGCTGAAAAATCGACCATGTGTCACTTAGCCGTACTTTAGTTTGAGGACGGCAGTGTAAGTACTTGCTTGTTATAAAAAAAAAAGAATTGTATTCATACAAAATTTATTAAAATATAATAAATAAGTTTTGGTACATTGAACACATTGGTCATACGTTTATTCGTTATTGGGTTCCTATTTTCTATCCCCACCTCCACTGCTTATGAACTCCTTACTTGTAGTTTTTGTAGGCATGAAATCTGAAAGGAATTACAAATCAAGGGATAATTTGGAAACTATATTTGTTTTATTATTCTGCTTGGACAAATAAACTTTGTATTTAAAAATGACTCGAGTTTCCTCTCAACGGGGGATGGCCTCCCATTAGAAAATGAAACATTTGGGCTTTGGCCTACGTTCACCCAGCCCAGAAGGAAGAAGCCTCCCTAAGAATTGTTCGTGTTGACTAGGTATAGGAGTCTTGTATATCCCCATGTCGCTACTCCCTGTGGGACTTCAAGCCAAGCACAGACACCATGAGTTAGGATTAAGTAGTTTGCTCAAGATATTACACTGGCCTCCTAGACCACCAGGGTCTACCTGCAGCACTTCCCAGTTAGGATCCGCTCTTCACATTTATAAAATTTAGTAGAAATCTTAAAATGTTATACCGACCACCTGCTGGTGGTCTACCTGCAGCACTTCCCAGTTGGGATCCACTCTTCACATTTACAATATTTAGTAGGATTAAGAAGAATGCTTAAGATGTTATACCGACCTCCTGCTGGTGGTCTACCTGCAGTACTTCCCAGTTTTAGACCCGTTCTTGTCAGACTTCCGCGCTCCAAGCGCATCTATTTGCAATAAAAGAGGAGCTTGATGGCACAGGTGGTTAGCGCGTTCGGCCTGCGATCGTGGAGGTTAAGCAATTTTCGCAATTGTCGGTCATTGAAAGGGTGACCAAAAACTTTTTATCTCGAGCTCCTCCATGCTTTGAGAGGCACGTTAAGCCGTCAGAAGTGACGGCGCATATGAATAAAATATGCAGGTATTCTGTATTCATTTGTTTTATTCTGGTCTGTTGTACTGGTCTGGAAGGATACAAAATGTTGCTAGTTTTAGACCGATGATGAAGATTGTTATATAAGTACACTTTGGGGATTGGGTTCAGGCCGGCAAGGTGAGGATGATCTATCTTCGCGGCTGGATCCACATTTTTAGGGCCTCGTATAAAAAAAAAGATGTTATACCGAGCTCCTACTCGTGGTCTGCGGCACCTGCCAGTCTTGGATCAGCTCTTCACATTTATAATATTTCGTAGGATTAAGAAGGAAGGGATGCTTAAGATGTTATACCGACCTCCTACTGGTGGCCTGCAGCACTTCCCAGTCTTGGATCCGCTCTTCACATTTATAATATTTCGTAGGATTAAGGAGGATGCTTAAGACGTTATACCGACCTCCTACTGGTGGCCTGCAGCACTTTCCAGTCTTGGATCCGCTCTTCACATTTATAATATTTCGTAGGATTAAGGAGGATGCTTAAGACGTTATACCGACCTCCTACTGGTGGCTTGCAGCACTTGCCAGTCTTGGATCCGCTCGTCACATTTGTAATATTTCGTAGGATTAAGGAGGATGCTTAAGATGTTATACCAACATCGTACTGGTGGCTTGCAGCACTTCCCTTTTTTCTGAACCGCTCGTCACATTTGTAATATTTCGTAGGATTAAGGAGGATGCTTAAGACGTTATACCGACCTCCTACTGGTGGCCTGCAGCACTTCCCAGTCTTGGATCCGCTCGTCACATTTGTAATATTTCGTAGGATTAAGGAGGATGCTTAAGATGTTATACCGACCTCCTACTGGTGGCTTGCAGCACTTCCCTTTTTTCTGAACCGCTCGTCAATTTTGTAATATTTCGTAGGATTAAGGAGGATGCTTAAGATGTTATACCAACATCGTACTGGTGGCCTGCAGCACTTCCCAGTCTTGAATTCGCTAGTCAAATTTATTATATTTCATAAAATTAAGGAGGATGCCTAAGATATTATACCGACCTCCTACTGGTGGCCTGCAGGACTTGCCAGTTTTAGACCCACTCTTGTCGGACTTGTTGGATCGCGCGGTCGCGTCGCACGGGCAGCACGAGTGCACGCTGCTGCGTGTCGTGTCCATGGCTTCTATCTTCTCAACCTTAAAGTTTAAAATTGTACGTCTAGAATTATTGTGGGTAGTTGGTTGGTTGCTAGGATTCCTGAGCAGCTGTAGCGTTACAAGCTTTTACTCTATGCAGGTAAACAAGGTCTACCTAAATAAAACTAGTTTTTACGGGTTAATGCACGAAACTTTATTTATTTATTGACGTTTCGCAGCCTTTTCAGCCTCTCTTGAGTTTGCTTCGCCGGTTCTTCTCAGGAAGGTCTCCCAATTTTGGAACCGGTGGTAGTTTACGGTAGTTAGGGTCAAATAAATAAACTCAAAATTACAAACAAGAATTTTAAATAAAATACTTTATTAAGTAAATTAAATAATAAATTCATACATAGACAATAAAATTGTAAAAATCTTCCAATGAAATAACCGAACGCTCAATATAAGTCTTTCGAAGGTAGCTCGACAATTTTAAATAAAAAATCATTATTCTGACGATGCAGACCTGAAAAGGCTGCGAAACGTCAATAAATAAATAAAGTTTCGTGCATTAACCCGTAAAAACTAGTTTTATTTAATGAGTGATGTGCGTGAAAACCTAAGAAACAAAAAAAAGGTGTACCTAATTGACGACCTCCGTGGCCGAGTGGTTTGTATGTCGGGTTTTAAGGTGTCGCCTACTCGAGAGGTCCCGGGTTCCAATCCCGGTGGGGGGCAGATGTTTGTGTGATGAATACGAGCATTTGTACTCGAGTCATGTATGTTGAAAATGAATTTCTATTTACATCTACTTACTTATATATCTTCTTATCTTCCCTAGCATCCCATAACACAAGCCTATAGTGCTTACTTTGGGGCTAGGCTAATTGGTGCGAGTTTTGTAAAACATATATTGTGAAGGAGTTTTTTTTCTTTAAGTTTTTTTTTAA
Organism: Chilo suppressalis; assembly: GCA_902850365.2. Lineage (NCBI taxonomy): Eukaryota > Metazoa > Arthropoda > Insecta > Lepidoptera > Crambidae > Chilo > Chilo suppressalis. Next base: position 5,301,751 of record OU963903.1, read on the forward strand.
GGAAGAAATTCCCAATTCCCAAATATTTTTCTAACGTTGCTTCTTGAGTGCGCCGCCTTCTTAAAAGCACCTCTTTGGGGAACAAACCTCTGCTACTCTGCCAACTAGTTTTGGTGGAGTTCTAATTTTCTCGGTGAATGAGTTAGGATTACTTAGAATCCACGGGGTAGAAAATCGGGTCATTGCAGTCAACTGCGCAAGTGCTATCGCAACTTACAACAACGGGTTTCGAACCCGCACCCTTCGTTAATCGGGAGAATGCACTGACCATTATGTTGATGGCCGTGTCGAATTTTCTCTAACCTTTCTTAGGCTGCAAGGCAGCGCATCTCTTCGCATTGTAGGTAACACACGATGTCAAATTAATACCTTTACAAGCATCAAACATTTGAAAGAAGAAATAGCAATTATAGTTATATAGCTAGTAAGTTATCTAGCAGTTATATGCTTAAAAAATATAACTAGATAGTTTCCACGAACTAGGTATTTTAATAAAAAGGATAGTTTCAAATGTTTAATACTTGTAAAAGCATTCATTTGACATTGTGGGTTACAATGCGAAGAGATGGCGCTGCCTTGCAGCTTAAGGCTAGAAAAATTTCGACGCGGCCATCAGGGCCGTGGTAGCATAATTGGTCAGCTCATTCGCCCGGATTGAGAAGGGTGCGGGTTCGAGTCTCGTCCGCTGCCTAGTCCACGTGAATTTTTTTCTAGTAAAACTTTTCTTTAGATTTAACCATCTAGCAGTTAAAGACTTAAAAAAAAACATAAAAAGGATAGTAATAGTGAAGATAGCTTAATTTTAGTCTATTATTTTATTAACCCGTAAGAGCAGGCATGGATTCATAGTTTTATGGTACTTATTATAATCTCTTTGGCCCTTAGATACCTTAGATGGAGCGGCGGGTAATTTTAACGGTCGATCGCCAGACGCTCTATGCTCTGGTTTCTCAGCTAGCGGCAGTCTTAGCTCCTCTTGTAACGACTTCGGAGACTCCGGTACGCTCTTACGACCAGACGATTGTTGCTTTGTCAGGTATTGCTGTAAATAGTAAAATTTTTCTTTAAGGTTTTCAGACAATTACTTTGTTGAAACTGAATAAAGAGTATACTATTGTGAAGTTCGATGGTATAGGTAGTTAGCACATTCGGCCTGCGATCGTGAAAGTTAAGCAACTTTCGTAAAGGTCGGTCACATGGATGGGTGACTAAAACTCTTATTAGCTCCAGCTAGTACTGTTCCGTACTACGGAAGGCACGTTAAGATCTCAGTGCCTCACATAGAGTACATACCTCAAGCACGCGCCACACGATGACGGGCCCGTGCCCCAGCCGCATGTGGTGTGGGTGCCCCCCTGCTGCCATCAGTGCCTCATATACACGTACATACCTCGGGCACGCGCCACACGATGACGGGCCCGTGCCCCAGCTCCATGTGGTGTGGGTGCCCCCCTGCTGCCATCAGTGCCTCATATAGACCTACATACCTCGGGCACGCGCCACACGATGACGGGCCCGTGCCCCAGCCCCATGCGGTGTGGGTGCCCCCCTGCTGCCATCAGTGACTCATATAGACGTTCATACCTCGGGCACGCGCCACACGATGACGGACCCGTGCCCCAGCCCCATGTGGTGTGGGTGCCCCCCTGCTGCCATCAGTGCCTCATATCGTACATACCTCGGGCACGCGCCACACGATGACGGGCCCGTGCCCCAGCCCCATGTGGTGTGGGTGCCCCCCTGCTGCCATCAGTGCCTCATATAGACGTACATACCTCGGGCACGCGCCACACGATGACGGGCCCGTGCCCCAGTCCCATGTGGTGTGGGTGCCCCCCTGCTGCCATCAGTGCCTCATATCGTACATACCTCGGGCACGCGCCACACGATGACGGGCCTGTGCCCCAGCCCCATGTGGTGTGGGTGCCCCCCTGCTGCCATCAGTGCCTCATATAGACGTACATACCTCGGGCACGCGCCACACGATGACGGGCCCGTGCCCCAGCCCCATGTGGTGTCGGTGTCCCCCTGCTGCACATCAATGCCTCATATAGACGTACATACCTCGGGCACGCGCCACACGATGACGGGCCCGTGCCCCAGCCCCATGTGGTGTCGGTGTCCCCCTGCTGCACATCAATGCCTCATATAGACGTACATACCTCGGGCACGCGCCACACGATGACGGGCCCGTGCCCCAGCCCCATGTGGTGTCGGTGTCCCCCTGCTGCACATCAATGCCTCATATAGACGTACATACCTCGGGCACGCGCCACACGATGACGGGCCCGTGCCCCAGCCCCATGTGGTGTCGGTGTCCCCCTGCTGCACATCAATGCCTCATATAGACGTACATACCTCGGGCACGCGCCACACGATGACGGGCCCGTGCCCCAGCCCCATGTGGTGTCGGTGTCCCCCTGCTGCACATCAATGCCTCATATAGACGTACATACCTCGGGCACGCGCCACACGATAATGCTGCCGGCCGCGCAGCAGCTCACTATGAAGCTGGCGTCAGGGCTGAACCGGCAGCACGTGACGGCGCCCGCGTGCCCCAGCCCCATGTGCGTGTATATACCTTCTTGGTACTTCCATAGCTGAAACAAAAATCAAATCAAATTTATAGGGAACCGGCAGAGTCATCTATTAGAGGACGGTGGTACTAACCGTAACACAGTCCTCTCGCCCACAGACAACGCCCGTAGACTGCCCCTACGGCTAAATAGAGGCGTAAGGCCGGCACGCTATTGCGACAATAATGATTAAAATAGGATAGTTTGGTATCCGTTTCCGGGACGCTATACTTTTGGTTTTATCAAGCACTCCTGCGCGTGCAATTTATAGATAAGCAGATATTGTTCTTAAGTTAAGAAACCTTTTATTTAATTTATGTGTTTGCATTCATTAAATTCGTCGTTTGCCGTCTTATTTACTAAAAATTTAATAAAAGTTTCGTTCAAGTAGACGTGAAGCTACAGGCGGCACGCCGCGGCTTCTAGTATTGCATCCGTTAAAGCCGTGTTGACATGTGCAAAATCAACTTTGACAAAATGTTGAGGAAGGTCCAATTATGGTCTAAGTCCACTTTGATTGAATGCCGACGTCAAAGTGAGCTTTGATATCTATCAAAATGTTTACACGATCAATGTAACCTCAAAGAAGCCGTCAAAGCTACTTTGTCAAAACAGACTTTGAGCATGTCACCGTGGCTCTAAGGAGAGGTAGCACGCTTCTCTTCCCACCGTAACTGATGCGTAAAGACAAGACAAATAAAGGAACCTAACTTGCTTATTCGTTTCTGAAGGAACGGGGCATACGGTAAACCGGTTTGCGCTACACACACAAGGCGTCGTCCATTTTGAAATGCGGTTATAAAATTTTCGTTTCCTCATTGTCCATTTTGCAACACAACAAACACTAGCTCACTGTTATTGTCGACGCGTCGCCTCTCCTGAACGAGCTCTTAGTGTTAGTTAGCGCCACAGTGGGATAGGATCAATTAGATGGGAGTTTTTGGTGTGAATTCATCGATCGACTATTTTATAAGATGGTAAACAATGAATTGACGACACATGTAATAAAGCGACCGAGCAGATGTTTCAGCTCAGCGCTACCATCTGGCGCCCACCATTTCATAAACTTCATTGAACACAGCACAAGTATTAATGTTCATACAAATCACATCATATGAAGTGTTAGGCCAGGTATTCCATTTATAAAGCGACACCTGGCATTGAGTTGATATTATTACGGGTTCGAGTTGAGGCTGGTAAGAATTGATAGTGCTTATATCTCTCTGCTTCATAACAGCTATCTTCACATCTGAACTCAAGTCACACTTGACATCAGTTGAGGTGTAGAAATATGCTGTAAGAATAAAAAAAATATAAATTTAAAAAATGTACCTTGACCATTTGATCGTTTCCGCCTGTCACGAACAACTCTCCATTTTGCGTGATGTGCAATCCGTTGACGGCGCCCACTTTACTTGCTTCCAACTGTTTTTGGGAATAAACACAGTTCAATCAGGATTATAGTATTATGAGGAGATAATTTTAAACCATACTAGTCACAGTTTGATAGTAGCAGACCGCTTCTGTCTGCTTTAAGAGTTATATTCCCTGTTGGTCATGTTAATTCACATGCCTATTTATCTTTGTTTCTGGATTATGTAGTTCTGTCTATTAGTATGACTTTGGAACAAAAATTGGTGTGAGCGGTCTAATCTAATAAGTACTTTAGTAAATGATTTAACTTAAGTATAACTAAGCACAACTTTATGTATAACGTATGTTTTTTTATAATTTTTATTATTTTTAAAGCATGTAACTGCTTGATGTTTAAATCTAAAGAAAATATAACTAGAAAAAATTCCACGCAGACCAGGCAGCAGTTGTGGGTTTACCTATAATGCGAAGAGATGGCGCTGCCTTGCAGCTTAAGAATAGCTAGAAAGAATTTCGACGCGGTCCGTGAGGGCCGCGGTAGCATAATTGGTCAGTGCATTCGCCCGGATTGCGAAGGGTGCGGGTTCGAGTCCCGTCTGCTGCCTGGTCTGCGTGGAATTTTTTCTAGTTATATTTTCTTTAGATTTAAACATCAAGCAGTTACATGCTTTAAAAATAATAAAAATTATAACTATAATTGCTATTTCTTCTTTCAAATGTTTAATACTTGTAAAAGTATTCATTTGACATTGTGGGTTTACCTATAATGCGAAGAGATGGCGCTGCCTTGCAGCTTAAGAATAGCTAGAAAGAATTTCGACGCGGTCCGTGAGGGCCGCGGTAGCATAATTGGTCAGTGCATTCGCCCGGATTGCGAAGGGTGCGGGTTCGAGTCCCGTCTGCTGTATGTTTTTTTTTTAATTATGTTGGGTGTAAAAATGTGTCGGCATGCCTGATAAAAAAAAATGGATGCGTGTAACTTATGTACGCGCGTGAGAAGTTATACTTCTTTAGCATCATTAAAAATATTTTTTAATTGCATGCAAATAATTAATAATTACAATAAAATAATAAAAGGACTGGAAAAGGATAGTTAACACAGTCAATTAAGTTCAGTTTTAATTTGAAAAATTAAATAAATATACAAAACATTCAATTATAATCACTACTGAATTTAAGTTATTAGTCCATATGTAATTAGCACTTGTAAGTAACTAAAACACGTTGTGTCTATATAGAAACTAGAAACATGTGGATAAATATTATAAATATGAAAACAGTGATCAGAGGCGACGAGCGTGCCAACATTGTTTTTGACAACGCGATCATCTTATGGAGCTCCGTGGATCGTTCAAAGTACCTTTCGAACAGATGTCTAATAATGGTGGATTATTAACCACTAAGTGGTTAATAATCCACCATTATTAGACACTAACATTCATAACGCGCCCGCGGCCAACTTCATGGTGTTACTATTGTGTTACAGTGATGCGCGCGCATCTCGAAATTTCACTCACATGGTTTTTTCATAACGCGCCCGCGGCCAACTTCATGCTGTTACTTTTGGGTTACAGTGATGCGCGCGCATCTAAAAATTTCACTCTCATAATTTTTTCATAACGCGCCTAAAGAAGTATAACTTCAATAAAAAAAAATGATAGCAATGTCATTGCACCTCTCTGGCAAGGTTGCCACTGCCGGTCTCCCAGTAGGCGACGCGGCGGTCCGTGCCGCCAGTCAGCAGCTGACAGCCCTGCGGCTCGAAGCATACGCACATGAACAGAGTGTTGGCATACATCACTTGCCGTCTTGAAAGTGAACTACAATGAAAAGAAACGATATCGCAGTTGTTAATATGTGGCGGCGACATCTACATGGCCCACATATATCCAACGGATGGAAGAAATAATCACTCGCCTCCTCAAGAGATGGCGCTACCGACGCTGCGATCAATACGTATGGAAGCCTACATCGCGCAAGTGAAATTCGGATGCTAACACTCCATATATACAATGCCCGACCAACATACGTAGGTCGGATAAAGATCTTCCCCTTTGGCCTTCCTACAAATAAACAAAGAATAGCTTCAAATAAAAACCTGCTAAGTGGAGGAGGGCAATTGAAAAAAGGAAAACTTGAAAAAAAAAAACTGTTATAGTAAAACTAAAACTATTTCTCACGAGGAAGAAGACTATCAGTTACTAAATTAATGACAACACAGCCCAAACGTTGATCACAGCCCAACTCCAGCAGATGAAATGGCAGAAAAGTTGGCACATTCTAGCTTATTTTCGTGAACAAGTATAGTCCGATTCTTCGTTTATGAATATCATATTGTTGTTTGTTTATTCAATAGAACATTATTGGAAAAATATACTAGGAATAGACGGGTATTACCTACGGTTATAGCAGACAGGCCGAGCCAAATTGGCGTCCAACGTGGGGGCAATTAGGTTATGAAAAGAGGAACAGTGTATTAACTATTATCATAGTACGATATTATTGATCAAAAAAATACTTTTTGACGAAAGAAGCAATCGGTACACTTAAAGACGTTTAGCAAGGAGGTGGAAAAATACCTTAGATATAGTTAAGTCTGCGGAAGAATAGTCTGTATGCGAGTTAATACTATCGCTATCTAATAGATTACTATGCCGGTCTGCCATCAGCTTCTTGTATTGAAATCCCAAAATAATTATCACTGGTGTCGATTCTGGCATGATTCTTTAAACTTAAAACTAAATTTCACATCAGTCTCTCCTTGTCATTCTGTATCGAGAATGTTCAGGTTTAGAAAACCATGTCAGAATCAACACCATTGTTAAATTCATTCAATTAATTCATCGATTGCGCTGACATACTACACCTTCTTTTCGGTTTAGCTTACCTATACCGCGAAGGTTGTCTGGAAGAGATCGCTTTTAGCGATAAGACCTCCTTTGCCCACATTATTGTTAAATGTTTTCTTTGTACCTATGTCCTTTATTATTTATTTAAAGCTATGGCGGGAATTAAGTAAATAATAAAATAAACCTAACATCAAGTCCCATATGATGCAGGATCCGTCGGTCCCAGCACTAACTGCCTCCGTATTGTTCGGAGACACCTGTATGGCCGACACTGGGCTCTTGTGCTCCTTTAACACCTTCTTCAGACTCTGGCACTCCGGTTTGATGTCCCATACTCGCACCTAACGAAAAGACGTTAAGTCGATTTTCCTTTAACACATTCAGCGACTGATGAGCATTAGTCAAATTTTCATAATCAAGTCAGCAATAGATAAAGAGGCACTTATTTTATGTTTCGTTTTCCTAGACGCTTAAATGTTCAGACACCCACCAGGCCGACCATCCCGACGCTCAAACACCCACCAGACCGACTATCGCGACGCTCAAACACCCACCAGACCGACTATTGCGACGCTCAAACACCCACCAGACCGACTATCCCGACGCCCAAACACCCACCAGACCGACTATCGCGACGCTCAAACACCCACCAGACCGACTATCCCGACGCTCAAACACCCACCAGACCGACTATCGCGACGCTCAAACACCCACCAGACCGACTATCCCGACGCTCAAACACCCACCAGACCGACTATCGCGACGCTCAAACACCCGCCAGACCGACTATCCCTACGCTCAAACACCCACCAGACCGACTATCGCGACGCTCAAACACCCACCAGACCGACTATCCCTACGCTCAAACACCCACCAGACCGACTATCGCGACGCTCAAACACCCACCAGACCGACTATCCCGACGCTCAGACACCCACCAGACCTAATAAGAACATTAATAGATTGACAATGAACAAGTTATTGAGGAGCTCGATGGCGCAAGTGGTTAGCGCGTTCGGCTGCGATCGTTCGTTGGATGGGTGACCAAAAATTTACTATTTCGATTCCACCGTGCTTCGGAAGGCACGTTAAGCCGTTGGTCCCGGCTGCATTTGCAGTCGTTAGCACCCGCCAATCCGCACTGGGCTCGCGTGGCGGGTCATGGCCCAATCTCCCTATTCCATCCATAGGGAAGGCCTGTGTCCCAGCAGTGGGAACATTAATAGGCTGATGATGATGAAATTATGATGGTAATAAACCTGTCCCTCGCAGCCCCCGGAGATGAGCGTCCGTCCGTCGTTGGTCATGTCCAACGCGGACGTGCCCTTGTTGTGAGTGTTGTATATGCAGTAGATGAGGCGGCCCGTGAGCGGAGTGAATGCTCGAATGTTCCCGTCATTCCATGCTGTAGGAACGTAAAACAAGTTTTAAGGGAACGTCATTGCAGAATGCCGAGTAAAGAGCGTTACAAATGAGTTACCAGATAACTAAAAGCGAAGATGTAAAAAGAAAATAAACCAATATTAAACCCAGTTCACGGACACGAGTTGGTGCAGCGTTTTATTTATTAATCACTAGCGATCCGCCCCGGCTTTGCACGGGTGCAATGTTGATACTAAATATACTACAGAATGTCTATATACTTATACAACGTTCACAGCTTTGTTGTCATTAGACAATACAAACATGTTTCCTTCCAAGGGCGGATCCAGGGCGGCTGGGTACAGATGGACCAAACCCAGGGGGATTTTATTTAAGTACTTTCAATATTTATATACCACGACTATATGACCCCCCCCTGGCGCCAAAGCTGGATCCGCCCTTGTTTCCTTCAGAGATTACTCTTGAAAGAGCGACATATAATTGGCAATGTGAAAAAAACTCAACGCTCAAATCTAAGCCTGCAACGTTGAAAGTTTGACCTTGTGGGTTATCCCTAAGAGATAGACTGGTATATGTTTATCGCTTAGGGATAACCCACAAGGTCGCGGACTTTGTTGTAGACCTTTTTAAGGTGTACAATACTGTATTATTTTGATCTATCTCGTAGGGTTTAGCCAGCGTTTGCAATGTAAGCGCAAAAAAGGTGTTTGTTTACGACCTTACATTATATATTAAAAACCTCTAAAATTATCAGTGTTTCTCTACTATATTATGCATCTATTATACATACGAATTTTCCTCTTGAATCACTATCTAAGCAAACATAGGGACAGACAGACAGCGGGTAGCGACTTTGCTTTATACTATGTAGTGATGATACAACGCTTACACAATACAAAAAAGCACATCTCCATCACATGAGCAAAGGGGCCTGTCATTGGTCCCTTCCCTTACTACCAATCCCGCAGAGATCATCATCTACGTTCTCGCATAAAAATCCAAAAGAATACTCACCAGACACTATCGACTTGCCGTCACCGCTGAATAGAACTGCGGAGCATGTGAAGTTCGGCACCACTATACGCAGCAACTCCTGGCAAGTCTCCAAACACCATACTCTCACATCACCCGCGCCAGCTGTAGCGAAGACACCAGACATTCTCCTAGACAACCCAGAAGTATCATCCATATTTATGAGCACATTAGGTCTTCTGTGATTATAGATATGTATCAGTTGAGAAAATATGGCAATATCTATACGCAATAACTCTTTTGACATGTTTCCAAACAACACATTCGTACGTCGTCAGCGCCCGATGTAGCGAAGACACCGGACATTCCCCTAGACAACCCAGAAGTATCATCCATATTTATGAGCACGTTAGGTCTCTTCTGTGATTATAGGTATGTATCAGTTGAGAAAATATGGCAATATCTATACGCAATAACTCTTTTGACATGTTTCCAAACAACACATTCGTACGTCGTCAGCGCCCGATGTAGCGAAGACACCGGACATTCCCCTAGACAACCCAGAAGTATCATCCATATTTATGAGCACATTAGGTCTCTTCTGTGATTATAGACATGTATCAGTTGAGAAAATATGGCAATATCTATACGCAATAACTCTTTTGACATGTTTCCAAACAACACATTCGTACGTCGTCAGCGCCCGATGTAGCGAAGACACCGGACATTCCCCTAGACAACCCAGAAGTATCATCCATATTTATGAGCACATTAGGTCTCTTCTGTGATTATAGATATGTATCAGTTGAGAAAATATGGCAATATCTATACGCAATAACTCTTTTGACATGTTTCCAAACAACACATTCGTACGTCGTCAGCGCCCGATGTAGCGAAGACACCGGACATTCCCCTAGACAACCCAGAAGTATCATCCATATTTATGAGCACGTTAGGTCTCTTCTGTGATTATAGGTATGTATCAGTTGAGAAAATATGGCAATATCTATACGCAATAACTCTTTTGACATGTTTCCAAACAACACATTCGTACGTCGTCAGCGCCCGATGTAGCGAAGACACCGGACATTCCCCTAGACAACCCAGAAGTATCATCCATATTTATGAGCACATTAGGTCTCTTCTGTGATTATAGATATGTATCAGTTGAGAAAATATGGCAATATCTATACGCAATAACTCTTTTGACATGTTTCCAAACAACACATTCGTACGTCGTCAGCGCCCGATGTAGCGAAGACACCGGACATTCCCCTAGACAACCCAGAAGTATCATCCATATTTATGAGCACATTAGGTCTCTTCTGTGATTATAGGTATGTATCAGTTGAGAAAATATGGCAATATCTATACGCAATAACTCTTTTGACATGTTTCCAAACAACACATTCGTACGTCGTCAGCGCCCGATGTAGCGAAGACACCGGACATTCCCCTAGACAACCCAGAAGTATCATCCATATTTATGAGCACACTAGCGGCCGCCCGCGACTTCGTACGCGTAGAGTTAGTTAGAAATAAAGGTTCATAAATCGTTCCCCGTAGGTGATAGCGTGATAATATGTAGCCTATACGTTGACCCGACTTTTAAATAATGTTCTTCAGTCGATGACGTTCAGCACATGCTTGTAGAGTGTACTAAGTATAACAATAAGACAATGTCATTATTGCAAAAACATAATATAAATGTGTTCGGTGTAGGTATATTCGCAACAATATTGGCAGATTCGCAGTCGGAAATATTCAAAAGCCTTATATATATATATATATATATGTATTTATGGTTCACTATTTTGACAATAATGGCTTACTCATAAAAGATAGATATATATGGTGTCGCAGAATTTTTTGTAGGACTATTTAAGATAAATATTTTCACCATACATTATATACATGTAGCACTAACTGTTTTTGCAGCACACGCCTGAATAGCTCGCAGATTGCAGAATTTTTTCAGACTTAAATGACATTTATCGTTATATTTTGGACAATTCACACAATATCTTTATAAATTATAGCCTATGTGTTATTCTGATCTATAAGCTACATTACTGTAAAGTTTCATTAAAATCCGTTTAGTAGTTTTTGCGTGAAAGAGGAACAAACATCCATCCATACATCCATCCAAACAAACTTTCGCCTTTATAATATTAGTAAGGATTAGGTCTCTTCTGTGATTATAGATATGTATCAGTTGAGAAAATATGGCAATATCTATACGCAATAACTCTTTTGACATGTTTCCAAACAACACATTCGTACGTCGTCAGCGCCCGATGTAGCGAAGACACCGGACATTCCCCTAGACAACCCAGAAGTATCATCCATATTTATGAGCACATTAGGTCTCTTCTGTGATTATAGGTATGTATCAGTTGAGAAAATATGGCAATATCTATACGCAATAACTCTTTTGACATGTTTCCAAACAACACATTCGTACGTCGTCAGCGCCCGATGTAGCAAAGACACCGGACATTCCCCTAGGCAACCCAGAAGTATCATCCATATTTATGAGCACGTTAGGTCTCTTCTGTGATTATAGGTATGTGTAAGTTGAGAAAATATGGCACTATCTATACGCAATAACTCTTTTGACATGTTTCCAAACACCACACTCGTATGTCGTCAGCGCCTGCTGTAGCGAAGACACCGGACATTCCCCTAGACAACCCAGAAGTATCATCCATATTTATGAGTACCTTAGGTATGTTCTGCGATTATAGGTATGTGTAAGTAGAGAAAATATGGCACTATGTATACGCAATAACTCTTGACAAGTCTCCAAACACCACATTCGTACGTCGTCAGCGCCCGCAGTACATCAGCTCCATGTTATAATGTCGGTAGATCTTCATACAAAACCCTCGCCCCCTTATTAATAAACGCATCGATTAATTACTCCATTTGAGCGACATGAACAATACATTGCGTATTGTTCATGTAATAAAGGGGTAACGGAACGTGACAACGTCGATCGTCGTATGTCAGCTGTAGCGATCTGTACCCTTAGTACGAGTTTTACAATTACGAAAACTATGATAGTTCTCGTGAGCTTGCACTCGTACTAAGGGTACTGATTTTATTATTTTCGTTTCAATACAAATAAACAGTGTTTAAATTCTATCATTAAATCATTTGTGTCTCCTTAAATTTTAAGTATATTTGTTTATTTTTCACCAAAATGGACATAGAAACATAATTTACAATTACGAAAACTATGATAGTTTTCGTGAGCTCAAACTCGTACTAAGGGTACTGATGCAACCGTTTAACAATAACTTACCTGGGGAACGCGACATCGTTGATAGCGCATCGATGGCAAGTCACCACCATGACCGGAACAAATGTAGTCACGTTGATGGCGTAGATTTCGCTGGTGCGAGTGCCCGCAAGTAAAAGGCGCTTATCCCCGCGCAAGGACGGCGACTCCATCAACTCCAACGATGTTATGCAGCCGTCTAACTTGGTGCTTTTGAGCTGGGTTACAATAACAATTGTTGCTAATTATAAAAGAAAATATGATGTCGAGCCCAAAAGGCAAATGTAAATAAATGACACTCCCAATAGATTAATTGTATATATGTACATATTTTTTTTAAAGAAGAGAGAACTGCAATGTCTTCTTTGACCTATTGGAGGCCCTGGGCATATTAGGATAATGGGGGCCCTATGACCCCCGTTTGGTGATTTAACAGGGACTAGGGACTTTATATTTGATCTGGGAACTTGCCCAAAGTGCCCACTTGGGAAAGAGGGGTCTGGAGAACTGTAAGAACTAAAAAACCGATGTGTATATAGTGTAAAGATATTAGATAATTTATTAGTATTTTGTATGCTCTTTCAAGGGCGAAACATATGGAACTTTTTATATTATTTACCAGCTATAACAAACTATGTTTCATGCAAATAAACTTTCATTTCGTTTCATATAAATAATTAACAATGTAAAAACTGAAAAGAGAATAATGTATTAGAAGGTAAGAATTTAAATCTAAAAAAGAATAAAACTAGTTATTTCAGCCTGACGATCATTCCGAAGACGGCAGCCTGTAAAGGCTGCGAAACGTCAATAAATATATAAAGTTTCGTGCCTTAACCCGTAAATAACTAGTTTTATTTAATGAATGATGTGCGTGAAAACCTAAGAATCAAATATCTAAAAAAGAATATGACGAGTGCGAAAGAAAAAGCACAAAATGCAAAAGAGCAGGTCCTTTCAAGGACCACCAGTTAATAACCACTGGTCTAGATAATGCAAAAGTTAATGAGATGTTTTACTTACTGCTTTAAAGAAAGGTTTACTCGGGTTTACGATCTTGCCTTTGGGGAAATCGCCCTTCCAGTTGATTTCGTCCAGCAGATCAACCGTTCCATCGCCGGAACCCACGATCAGGCATCCGTCTTCCATAATCAGGATTGACTCGATTCCTGACGAAGGGCCAGAGGATCCATGAATTTTATGAATTTTTAATTTTTGCCTTCCCTTATCCTCGTCTCAGGTTTGAGACGAATTCCTCTAATGTGACCTCGAGGAGGAGCTCGATGGCGCAAGTGGTTAGCGCATTTGGCTGAGATAATTGAAGTTATGCAACTTTCGCAGTGGTCGGTCATTGGATGGGTGGCCAAAAATTTACTATCTCGAGCTCCTCCGTGCTTTGGAAGGCACGTTAAGCTGTTGGTCTCAGCTGCATCTGCATTCTAAGCACCCACCAATCCACACTGGGCCCGCATCGTGGGTCATGGCCCATTCTCCCTATTCCATTCATAGGAAAGGCCTGTGCCCCAGCAGTGGAGACATTAATAGGCTGATGATGATAATGAATGTGACCTCACACTTTTACATAATACCTCATAGTGGATATTCTCTTTCAAATAAGGCTTTTCTGTGGTTATATCCTAAATCACAGAAGACTAAACTACATTGGAATAGCACAGCACTATTATGTCTATTAATGTTTCTGTAAATTATTGAAAAATCTCCACACTAGACGTCATTAGTGATGATAAAAAAATTACTATTTTTGGCATTTTTGAGAGCTTCTAGTTTCTTTGAAACACAAGTTATCGACAAAAGGAAGACATAGAGGCATAGAATGAGTAAAATTATATTTTATGTATGTAAATCACTTCTTAAGTGATAAATATCAAGGTGGAATCAGTCGAGCACGTTTGTATGGAAAAAGCATAGCCTGCCTCCCATCTTAAGAGATCTACCTATATCAAAAAATACTTAGTTTAGAATTTTGTATAACGCTGGCCACTTTTCTCATGTGCAGACTTTTTGTGCACCAGCAGCGGCGGTTTTCAAACTTAATAACTTTTATCATCATCATCAGTTAATGTCCCCACTGCTGAGGCACAAGACAGGACAGGATTCCCTATGGACGGAATAGGGAGATTGGGCCATGACCCACCACGCGGGCCTAGTGTGGGTTGGCGGGTGCTAACGACTGCAGATACAGCCGGGATCACCTGCCTAACGTGCCTTCCGAAGCACGGACGAACTCGAGATAAAAGATTTTTGGTCACCCATTCAATAACCGATCACTGCGAAAGTTGTTTAACTTCAACGATCGCAGTCGAACACGCTAACCACCTGCGCCATCGAACTCTTAATAACTTTACCTTGACTGTAACAAACAGCGTCTGGCCTCCTGCCCTTCTTCCACGGTCCACATTTAGCGAGGCAACCGATAAGCGTTGGTTTGCAGTTAGCTACTGACGCCGTCGGATCCGGGGGATAGTTGATGGAGAACTTTATCATATCGCCAGTGCTGTAAAGTGTACGGAGGCAAATGTCAAATGGTCCTTCGGGCCGGATCCTACTGAAATGAGGGTGTATAGGAAAATTTACATGACAAGTTGGCGACACTGTGACAAAAGGTCTTTTGTTTGAAGTTTTTGGCGCGAATTTATCGAACGCGTATTTAAATTGATCCATAGATTAGGACGACATACGTGTTTGACGGATGAGTAAACCTTTCGTGACAGAGCTGCCACCTGGCGCCCATTATTCCAGAAAACCTTAATTGAACATCTGTTTGTAAAGAATCATAACTCACACAAAAGTAGTTTGCTGACAATTAGGCATTGACAAGGAATCGGAACACCAAATGCGCGCTTTAAGTAGGTTTCAGATTTATAATTTGACTTTATCTGAACTTGACTTTTAAAAAGCCACACAAACACTCAAGCCGCAAGAGTATCTCTATAAGTTATATCTGACGCAGATGAACATGCAAAGTTCCACTTTCGATTAAGATGTCTGGTGAGATGATGAGTTAGTTAGGCCATTTCTAAACAAATACTGTTCAAATAAAAGCAGCACCGATTTTCCGTCACCCGTTGTAAGATAAGAACGAGTACCTACAATCTACATCCTGAGTGCTTGTTTGCTTTCCATTTGCATTAACATAAAAAATACATTAACAAGATAGAAAAGTTAACTTTAAGTGGCTACTACTGACAGGAAATCTTATGTTATCGCTAGGTATATATAGTAAGGTCCAAGGGCGTCGCCAGCTTATGACTAAGGGGTTAGGACAATGGGGCAAAATAATAGGTAAGGAAGTCAGTTGCTCGTAGTTTGGTCCCTTTGCGGCTAGCAACATTTGATCTCTAGGGAGGGGGGGGGGGGAGGCAACTGCCTCCCCCTTGGTAAGATCACTGCTGGCAAGGTGGGCACGCACAAACCCCAGATATTAACTGGCCCGAGGGAGAGTCTGGACATAAGTCAGTCGCCTAAAATAAAGTTTTACTTCTTAACTATGAAAAAAACAACTAAGTATTTGTTCTCTTCTCTCATATTTTTATGTTACAACAAATAGGATAACTTTTTAACTCAGTTTTAATTATACAAAAATCAACAAACTCTCATATGTGATAGTATGTTGCAAGAATGTCTATCACTTATTTGAACAAGATAAACTTGAATGGCATTTGGAGTTACACGAGTCCAAGGACGCGCGGCGGGCGGAGGACTGCGTGCGGGCCGGTCGCGACGCCAACTCCTTCCCCGCGTCTATACCGCACTGCTAACTTGACGAACTCTTTAGTTCCTATTTACTGTAGTTTTTACTACAGAGGGACTCTCCACATTAAAAGACGAAATTTCATTTCAGTTCATAATATAATTCAACACAATTACGAGTATAAATCTTGTTTCGGACTAGCATGATTTATGGCTTGTCTAGGATAAGATATCTTATCTACCAGGGTGATGATACAAAATCGAACCAATCAGGAAACGCAAGATACGAATCTCAAAATAATACCAAAATCCTTAAGTGAACTAAAAACCTAGTTCTAGCCGATAATAAATAGGATGCACCTAAGTTTAACCACCAGTGTGCGGCTGTACCTAGTTCTAGCCGCTATAATGAAGGCTAAACCTAGTTGTATCCGAAGATAAGTAGGATACACCTAAGTTTACCGCATGTGGCGGGCTGCACCTAGTTGTAGCCGGCTAAAACTAGGTGTAGCCGCACTTCGGCTATTAGCCGTAACATATATACAGTATATGTATTCTATCCGTTACCCTAGCATTCCACAACACAAGCCTTACAGTGCTTACTTTGGGGCTAGGCTAACTGGTGTGTGTTGGAAATTTATTTATTATTTATATCTCTGGGTTTAAAAAAGGTATAGGTACTAACGTAGTTCCAGCGTAACCGTAGGCGTCATCGCTGCTGACCGCTATGCATCGCACGCTGCGGCGTAGTTTTCCCAGGCCTACGTCCACCACGTCCAAATTCTTGGACTCCGCGCGGATGTTCCACACACGTAGATTGGCTGTTCGTAATAAACCATTGAGTTTGGGAAATCCATAGGAGAACTAAGAGATTTGTGTAGTCTGAACAGAGGCTCAAGCAGGAGTATTGACAGCTCCGTAAGTAACGTATCGCATTGCCAGAGTTTCTTTGAAAACTTTGAAAACAGCGGGTATCGGACGTAAGAACAAACTAGCTTTTTCCATACAAAATTAGACTATGACGATACGGTACGGGGGCGCCGTCAAAAATTCGTGCTTGAGCCCAGTGCCGTCTTTGACCTATTGGAGGCCCTGGGACTAATAGGATAATGAACTATGACTTCCGATTGGAGATTTAACAGGAACTAGGGACTTTGTATTTGATCTGAGGGGGCCCCCTATCGATTGCGGGGCCCTGGGCACTTGCCCAAAGTGCCCACTGGGAAAGAGGGGTCTGCTTGGACCTCTGAACTAAGAAGAACACCACAGAGCAGAGCTGCAAAATACTTAGCAGTCCATGAGTAATTAGCGCAACAACGCACGCAACACCGACTTATCTCGTGAACAACCACTCGGAAGAACGTCAGCAGCTACATTTTATTGCCGAGGTCCCGCTTCGTGTGCATATGTAGATACCTACCAAGGGCGTCGCTAGCGGACGGCCTGAGGGGGCGGGACAGTTCATTTACTCAAATGAAGGGTGTTAAGTATGAATTGTGGGTACATGAAGCTTCACACTTGTAGTGCTCTTAACTCATTTGGGAATGAAATCACTTAGTGAGTTGAAGCAGAAAATGTTTTTTTTTTTTATTATTATTCTGTTTTAGTCACATTATTACAGTGGTCTGGGTTATTTGGTTTGTGTTTTCTTTGTTTTGTTTCATTTATTTGTCAGACCCAGTCCCGGGGTGACGCTATTCCATACGTCCCCGGGGGCTGGGGCTGAGTGATGGCTGCAGCGCCGCTCCTCCTTCGTCTCCTCTTCGAGCGGCTGCTGCACAAATGGATGGAGCACTGTTTCCCCTAGCCCTGGTTCTGCGAGTAACACCCTGGTGGGAGGGGTGCTCATAAAGGTGGAGGGATTTGGTGCCGATGAAGCGAGGTGCAGAGAATGGGCCTGGTCAGCGGTGACAGGTAGGTAGGCTCGCCCGTTGGAGTCGCTCAATTCGCTAAGCAGAAAATGTTTGATTAGGCACGAGTCAAATCAGTGGACTGAGGACGTTGGTTGCTTTATATTTGGCTACATTCTTTATGTCTAGGGAGGGGGGCATATCCCACCTTGGAGTCACCCTCGCTACTTACTATGGAAGTGCGCTTTTGTTTTGTTACTCACAATCTCCTCCAGTCACAAAGCTGTTCACCCTCAAATTGAGCGTGGTCAGCGTCATAGCGTCCCCGGTGGTCAGCTTGGAAGCAGCCGCAGTGCCTGTTGCAGCTCCCGCTATGCAGTCCCACAGCACCACGCAACCGTCGTCTCGCCCGCCCAACGAGATCATGTACCTCTCATCGGATGAAAACGTCAATGCTTCTACACGGACCTGTTACGATAAATACCCTTTGACGCCAAATTACGAATCACCGTATAAAGTTACTTGCAAGAGAAATCTGAATCTTTCTCTGCGCTTTGGGTTTAGGCCATTTAAGTCATATTGTATAGATAGCTCTCTCGAAACGTATCCAATCCAGCGCCCTAGCCATCTTCTTAGGGGACGATCGCATCAGATGGAGTATTGGAGGCCTTTATAGCCAGAGGCACACAGGTGTGTTTTAATCATTAGGCTTCAAACATAACCTACAGCCTGCTGTTGGGTATAAGGGTATCCATGAAAATATCATGCCAGCTTCCTCGCTGGGGGGAAAACAAACATCCCTACCCTTTATCAGGGATTGTATTGTATTCACTCTTAGTTTACTTTTATAAAATATATACAGGGTTACAGGGAAAGTCGTAGTGAATATTAACGAACGTTATTATTCAGGTCATTTCTGATGGATTTGGTCCTATAATATGGTGTCCGAAACTTAACCGTTATGGAGATATTGGATATTAAAGATTTTTTTTAAAAATCCTATATTTTATGGGTTTTTGTCGATTTTTTTGAAACTAGAGCTCCAAAGGTCCGATTTTTTAATGTATCTAGTTAGAAGACATGTCAAGCAATAAAAATAATGAATAAAAACTGAACCTACTTCTAACGGCAACGGTTATAACTAAAGAATTTTCACCAAGTGTTTTTAACTTTGAAGCGCTTTCCTAAAAAAAACATGTATGGAACTTATTCTGCAAATAATTTTAAAAACTTCTACGTCTCTTTAGCTATTCAAAAAGGTATAACACTTGCTATTAAATTGGAAAAACATTGACCAAATAACAGTTATGGTAGCAGAGGGTACATTTTTAGTTTGATGTAAAAATAGCAAAAATACGTAAATAAAACCAGAAAAGCATCATCATCATCATCACCAGCCTATTAATGTCCCCACTGCTGAGGCACAGGCCTTCCCTATTGATGGAATAGGGAGATTGGGCCATGACCCACCACGCGGGACCAGTGCGGATTGATGGGTGCTAACGACTGCAGATGCGGCCGGGACCAACGGCTTAACGTGCCTTCCGAAGCACGGAGGAGCTCGAGATAGTAATTTTTGGTCACCCATCCAATGACCGACCACTGCAAAAGTTGCTTAAGTTCAACGATCGCAGCCGAACGCACTAACCACTTGTGCCATCGAGCTGCTCAAAATTATGATTCATGTTCAACTTGGCCGCCGCTATTTCTAACACAATATACTCTCAATCTTTTTCTTAAATTACTTTTAACTACAGAAGTTTTTAAGTTCCGCCTCATATCCTCAGCCGCACCAATAAATCCTTTGTCGCAAAATATCGATATTTGCGATCGGCGTCATCTAGTCGTATACAAGGCTTTTCATATGACCCCACACATAATAATGAAAAGCCTTGTATACGACCAGATGATGCGATCGTTGAACTTAAGCAACTTTCGCAGTGGTCAGTCATTGGATGGGTGACCAAAAATTACTATCTCGAGCTCCTCCGTGCTTCGGAAGGCACGTTAAGCCGTTGGTCCCGGCCGCATCTGCAGTCGTTAGCACCCACCAATCCGCACTGGGCCCGCGTGGTGGGTCATGGCCCAATCTCCCTATTCCATCAATAGGGAAGGCCTGTGCCTCAGCAGTGGGGACATTAATAGGCTGGTGATGATGATGATGATGCTTTTCTGGTTTTATTTATGTATTTTTGCTATTTTTACCTCAAACTAAAAATGTACCCTCTGCTACCATAACTGTTATTTGGTCAATGTTTTGCCAATTTAATAGCAAGTGTTATACCTTTTTGAATAGCTAGAGACGTAGAAGTTTTTAAAATTATTTGCAGAATAAGTTCCATACATGTTTTTTTAGGAAAGCACTTCAAAGTTAACAACACTTGGTGAAAATTCTTTAGTTATAACCGTTGTTGAGCAGTTTTTTTAAACCGTTAGAAGTAAGTTCAGTTTTTATTCATTATTTTTATTGATTGACATGTCTTCTAACTAGATTCATTAAAAAATCGGACCTTTGGAGCTCTAATTTCAAAAAAATCGACAGTAACCCAAAAAATATAGGAGTTTTAAAAAAAATCTTTAATATCCAATATCTCCATAACGGTTAAGTTTTGGACACCATATTATAGGACCAAATCCATCAGAAATGACCTGAATAATAACGTCCTTCAATATTCAGTACAACTTTTCCTGTATATATATAAAGGGTGGACTAACATATTAGCCTAACTTAACCAGTACATTATTATATTTTGTTTGTAAGAAGGAAAGTAAATTATAGGTAATAAAGATAACATTAAATTTTACCAACTTTGTGCAATTCATGGCTGCCTAGCAGTGTCTTCTTTTTAAAATCCCACAACTTGGCAGAAGCTTTAAACCCAATGTGGTTGATTTGTCCGGAACCCACAAATGTTCCTTTTGGGGAAATTGCTACAGTAGACACACTGTTAGTATGGCCACTGAGAAAATACATTTTCTTTGTTTTCCACTCTTGAATGCAGACTTTGTTGCCCATAGGGTAGGCAATATGTTCACCATCAGGATGAACTTTTAACCCCCGAATAGCAGAGCCTACAAAACATATTTATTTTATGTTTCCAAGTAATTTACAGATGAAATTTGGGAATAGAGTAAACTTTATGTAACAAATCTATTATTACTTCAATTTAAGTTCAAGGTGGTTTGGTTTATTTTTTAGTAAATTTAAAACTAAGTTGAAGAATTTTGTGATCAAAATTAGATGTTTAGAAGTAAATAAAAAGTTAGCTATAATGTGAGCTCCTCCTAATAGCTATGTACTTCTTTGATGCTTGTTTTCACCAAGATTACTATTTACCATCAAACCCTATTATAGCATAGGTTTCCAAGTTTTTCACATCCATTCTTACAAAAAAATTACAATCTTATCAAGAATCAGTATAGTAATTCTGTAAAAAATAGAACAGTCTGACATCAGTCTTTGAAACTTGTTATTTTTTTATGTATACTGTTTTGAATGTTGCTTAGCAACTGAAAACTTAATGGCAATAGCTTATGGTTATCTGCCATCTATAGTTTTAGTTCTATGAATCACCAGTAAATATGACAGTATAGCTTTTTAAACATTCAAATTGGCATGTTAAATTAAGTAACATACTATTTGAGTCAACATACAGAGCTAATAATCTAATTACACTTACTGTCTACAAAATATTATTGTTGTTTATAAGAGATGTAAACAATGTTGAAAACATATTCTTTCATATTAAGTTCTACATTTACAAGCTAAATAAATTAAAGAAAATTATAAAAAATATATATTTATTTGATAACACTAAGGTACCAGTACCAGTTGACAAGAATAAATAACTCAGTCTGCATACATATAAACTGTTTTCTTTATTATCACTTTTTGCCTATGCATCGTCTTCGTACAGCTTTCGCTATCTCATCAATTTGTTCCTTTGCCACTTCGGCTGTACGCTTTGCCTCATTGATCATGTACTGTTTAAAAGTTGAAAGGAATTCCGAGAGCTGAAAATATAATCTTTGTTAGCAATGTTATTAAATTATGGAAACATACATTTATATCAGTAGCGGTCTCATCTTATAATTAATCTTCAAATTCATCAGAAATAGTTTTCTAATACTAGAAATAGTATTCTAATTCTATATACTTAGATATCAACAAAAATTCTTACAAGCAGATCATCTTCCTTCTTTCCCATTTGTACGAAGGCACATTTGGCAGCGTGACTTTTGTGCTCTGCCCAGGGGTCATCATTAGCTTCCCAACCATCCAATTCCTTTCCACATAGAAAACATTTTGCTGCATCTGCGTCATCATCACCGGTGGCAACTGAATAGAACCCTGCTTCGGCCATATTACGAATATTGCACTGGTTCTTATCGTTGAAAGGCCAATTCTTAAAAGTTTTAATCCTTTCATCAACTAAAAATAAATAACGACTTTCCATTTTGTGTCTTTGTCTCTACAATAAAAGGCTTCGATTTCCGTTTCTTTTTATGATTAAATTTTCTCTAACTTGCTAAAAATAATGAGTTTGGGCCCATTAAAATCTTTCCACGCAAACATGAAAAAGCAAAGATGTTCTGACCGTTTCAATTTTCAAAATTTGGTTGACATTTAGGGATGTTGTTCTAAATTTATCTTGTAGTAATCGATTATGAGTAAACCGATTTATTGTTTTTTTTTTATTAAATACGACAAGATTTTTTCCATGATTGAATCGTATAACCCGGAGATCTGAATAGTTTGCCGCTACCTTTACCTTAGCAAAGAAGACGGTTCAAAAGTGGTATTCGGTTTTCAGCACCGATAAAACATATATCATTTGAAAGCTTCATTTATGTAATACCATGAACAGATACTGGTGTCAATTCTGACACGATTCTCTAAACCTAAACTTAAATTTGACAACAGTGTATCCTTGTCATTCTCTATACAGAATAAAAAATGGTTGCCTGTAAAGTCGGTTTTACGGGCGAAGATTTTACGTGACAACGTCTTTTTCTCGGTAGAATATTTATTGATATGAATATAATTAAATTGCACAATAGGAACAAGGAATTGAATGAAAATAAGAATTGCACAAATTTTAACTATAGAAATATATTTTGTTTACTAAAACATTGTACATGTAAACTTAAACTTAACACGAGAGACTCATCGTAACGTTACCGAGCGTTACACTTTTTCATAAGTGACTCCCAGCCGCAACCTAATTTAAGACGTTGTCACGTCAAAAGAAGAGTCTGTTTTAAGTTTAGAGAATCATGCGAGAATCAACACCAGTATTTTGATATTATTTATCTCGAGGTTGAAAACTTAAGAATTTCGAAAGGATTCTGGCAACCCAATCATAAGTTTTGTCATATTTATGTTTTTATTTATTTTTAAGCATTTAACTGCTAGATGTTTAAATCTAAAGAAAAGTTTACTAGAAAAAAAGCATATTTTCATTCTCTGGCAGCTTCTAATGTCAACTCAATCACTACGTCAAATGTCAATCAGTCCAGTCATGCATGATATTCATCCCAGACATTGGCAGAATCGTCACGTAATGAGACGCAGCCATAATCACCAAAAATTGAATTGAATGATATTCATGAAATCATAGTGAAATTATCATACCAAGGTATTATTATTTTTTCTTGAAATAAAATATCCACAAAATACCTTATAATAGAATACGGAATGACAGAATAATTATCAGTGCTTTAGTTACCTATTGAATAGAATATATATGAGTTTCAATACATGATTTTACTTAGCTACCAGCATCTCCACAAAATTTTGGAAATACAGTTTTTTGCATACTTTGCTTGGGTGTTAAATCAATAATTTTACATGTTTTTATATATTTCGTTTCTATTTTTCAAAATCAAATGAGAAAATTGAAGGTCATTCGATTCAGATCATGGATCGGTTCAATGCAGAAGATCAGGAATCCCTATTGACATTGACACCTTTGGCACATTAAAGTCATTGCTTTGACTTAACCATTGACATTTTATAATTTGTTCACACTTACGTAGGCAAAAGCCAAACCATACAGCCTTGTCATAAGTAGCTTTTTCAAAAAGATCAATTAGGAACATAATTATGGTAGACACTACGCTCGACCCAACACGTGCATACATTGGTGTCAATTCTGACACGATTCTCTAAACCTAAACTTAAATTTGACAACAGTGTATCCTTGTCATTCTCTATACGGAATGAAAAGGAGAGATTGATGTTAAATTTAGTTTTAAGTTTAGAGAATCACGCCAGAATCGACACCATTGACTGGTTTAAAACAATCTGATATTAGAGTCACGCACACATTGTGCGTAAAAAGAGCCGGTTTCTTTGCTTGGTTTATTTGTATTGCTCTTTTTAGGCGTGAATATAATCAAAGCTAATGACCTTAGGGTCCTTGTCATACTCTTTACAGAATGATAAGGAGAGACTGTTGTCAAAATTTGAAACTCATTGGTTTCGATTCCGGCATAATTCTCTAAATCTTACTTAAATTTTACAACAGTGGTGCCAATTCTGGCGTGATTCTCTAAACTTAAAACTAAATTTAACATCAGTCTCTCCTTTTCATTCTGTATAGAGAATGACAAGGATATACTGCTGTCAAATTTAAGTTTAGGTTTAGAGAATTATGCTAGAATCGACACCAGTGTATCCTTTTTATTCTCCATAGAGAATAAAAAAATATTAGTTTATATCATGTTTATACAGTAATTCCGTGATAAACCTACTTTTGATAAAGCATTCAATAATGTTCTTTTTTTTATAAAAATTAGGCTGTGTGAATTCAAAACTGTGTAGCTTACCAAATTGAAAAAAAATGAATGTGATTGATGAACTTGAATGAAGTTCAAGCCAACCAACGGTAATCTGTGATCAGGGGCACAATTCTTGTTTCATAGACATTATTGTTCGAAGTCGATTTTTCGATTGCTGTATTCGTATCAATCGAGATAAACTTCGAACAAATTACGATTCGAAAAGCGTTAGGTCACGTAGGTCATGGTCTTGATCTCCTGGTTGCGTTCTAAAACTACGCGCTGAGTGCAATTATTCACCTTGATGTTTAAACTTTGTCGTAGGTTACATAGATTTTATATCAAAATTTTAACGTCATGGCGAAAAGTAAATGACGGGGAACCCCTGTCGTTGAAATTACGGTTTCTTGTAATATATTTTGCATTAAATCAATGATAAATTTGTCAGTCATTATAAATATAATACTGATGTCGATTCTGGCATGATTCTCTAAAGCTAAACTTAAATTTGACAACAGTGTATCTTTGTCGTTCTCCATACAGAATGAAAAGGACAGACTGATGTTAAATTGAGTTTTATGTTTAGAGAATCACGCCAGAATCGACACCAGTATTTAGGTAAATATGCATTGTATAATAGTGTGACTTTCGACGTTTGTAATGTCGAAAGCAATGCCTACGTTACGTCTCGAACGGTTCCACCTGATCAAGCCGTTTTTGCTCAAAAATGTTGCATTCGACTTTATGAGAATAGCACTATTTCATTTTTACTTGAAATAAAATCAAATTGGGACTTTTATTCGAATTCGTAATTTAGTCGAGAGCATGAGAGTTGGCCCCCTAAGCAACGGGTCTCCTCTCGTAGACAGACCCGTTCGTTCATTCATTTTGCTGCGCTGCCTGAATTTGATTCAACCAATCAGATAGTTGAATGTCTCCCAATTAAATAAATATTTTTATCATTCGTTTGAGTGAAGAAAGATTCTACATTATTCTACATTCATTTTATTTGACTTTGAAACCCCAGAGTTTCTGTAATTTTTAATAAATAAAAGAAAAGTAGACTGAGCTAGATTTAGCGATAAAACTAGTAGCGACAAAAGTAGATTGAACTGTAATTACCTAATAAAGTTTAGAATTCTCCAGAATCACGAACAAAAGTGCCTAATATTTACAGCTTGTATTGTTTCTAATTACAATATTAACTTTCGTTTGTTTTTGTCAGTGCTTGTGCTTTACGCGGGTCTTGCCATGGTCCGAGCTGTTTTCTAGCATCGTCCAGTCGAGTACAATATTTTGGTAAGTGTTACGATAACTTTAGGTTGCTTCTTTTTGCTATATGTCCTAAAGAACTATGGTAGCAATGTTGCATTGTGTGTTATGGTCTTTATAATCGTGATTATTTTCGGATGAATTTAATACATCTCCCTATTCGATCCATAGGGAAGGCCTGTGTCTCAGCAGTGAGGACATTTAAAAGTCTGATGATGATGAATTTATACATTTCAAAAGTCTTGTTCTTAATTGGTTTCTATTCCCTAAACCTCTTTGAGACACTCCAATTCATATGTTAAGTTTTAGCAGGTCATTAATATGATGCACCTGAAAAAATTTGTGCTTAGGGGGCCAATAAAACTTACTAAGGCACCATGTATTGTAAAAGGTGTCATTTAAAATTTCATTTCAGATATATTAAAGCCCTCTAAAGTTTTTAGTTTTTGTCAGGCAGTAAACAGAAATATGGATCACCAGGTTTCAATTTCACCAAACCATTGTTGAATGTAATTCATCAACATCATGAATTATTTGAATTAATTGTTTGAGTATGACTCTCTCAATAATTGTAAACAAATATTCATTAAAATATTTTAATCATAATAGTTCATTAGAAATAACTATAACAATTATGTGTGTATAATTAATATTTGTGCACTTTACATTTTTATAATAATTAAATGTACCCCTAATAAGATTCCAATGAAGGAGAAGGACCTTCTGAGCAGACAGCAGAAGTGCTCTCAAAAGTTTACTGTACTTTTTTAAAATTGGGCCAATTTAGTATTTCCTAATTAAAATTTCAGTTTTGCATTAGTGTTGTCAAAATGGAGAATAAAGATCTTGAATTAGCACACATTACTTTCTCGCTAAGAAAAGGGGAATGTCCACTAGTAATGCTCAGGGTCTTACCTCAGAATGACTCTGTCTGATATCTGGGCATGCATCTTGACAAGAGATTGACATGGAATAAATAATTAATAATTTTATACACAAAGATTAAACATTAACAAATAAAATGAATAAAAAATCGCAGATCATAATGATAAAAAATAGTTTAGTTGTGTTGAAATCGCCGCTTGATTGTCCATAGAAAGAGAAAACATTTGAAATGAATACCAAAGAATAAACACTAACTGTCCCATTATAACAGGATTATATGAGTATTAATTAATCATGCTCGAACCAACAGTCAAGTTCAGTGTTTTATTACAAACAGGACAGCCATTTTTCACTTTTATTATCTACCCAACTTTACGGATTTGGCCTAGTTAGTGAGACAGCTCGGCGCCAAGAATTATTTTAATAAATCTGCGAAAATGTGAAATAGTGGCCCTAAAGATAGCTTATGGAGTCAGGAATAATAATTATGTAGTATTTTATCTTAATCGCTATAATGTTATGTGATTTCACTGATAACAATTGATTTCTTGGATCGTAACAATGGCATATCCTAAATGATGATAAAAAAATACTTTATTTGCATTGACAACAGATTGCAATTACGTATGAAATTATGGTTTTGTTATCTTATCATCAATCAAAGAATTATCTCTGCCTTGTTTGTTATCATCAAGATCCTTTCGATTCTACCATTATCATTTCGTAATATCATCTTCATCAGGACAACTTATTAATAGTTAAGAAAATGAAAGATCTGTTTATGCGATTATTAATTTAGGTTATTACTACCGAATTTAATGTGTCCGACCTAATAACCGTATCTCTTGCCCGACTTCTATTGTGGTGAATACCATAAAGACAAAAGGTTTACATTTTTTCCGTTAAAAAAAAATACACCACATTAACGCTAAAAACGGGCCGCAATGCGGCGAGCGCATCGATCCGGGGACCTATCCCGCTTTTCCCAAAAATGAAAATCGTGATAGGTTACCGACGACATGGAACCTGGAACATATGTTCCAGTCGGAAACCTTTCCCTAACACCGTTTGTGCTTGATCGAATTTCACAGGCGT
Organism: Chilo suppressalis; assembly: GCA_902850365.2. Classification (NCBI taxonomy): domain Eukaryota; kingdom Metazoa; phylum Arthropoda; class Insecta; order Lepidoptera; family Crambidae; genus Chilo; species Chilo suppressalis. The sequence goes on from OU963903.1 coordinate 5,329,784, forward strand.
AACTTATGGGTAAGTGTGGGGTAAGCTACAAGAAGTGTCATACATCTGTTTTGCCTCCACGTTTAGCAAAATATGATAAACCTGTCTGTCCGTCTGTCTTCCGATATTCATTATAATACTCATTTGAGAAGTGTCTAGTTTATTTACTTTCGGATTTGCCTTCTAATAGATTTACGAAAGTAGTTCTAGCAAGATTGAAACTATTAATTAATAATGAATGTAGTGCTCAGAATACTAGGATATTTTGAAACTCAAGTTACGTTAAATCCTAATAACGAACTGAGAATCAGCTTTACTATAGAAACTAATATTCCAGAGAACAATATCGTTTTCCGATCATGATCCATGTTTGTAGTACACGACACGGCACAAGAAATAAGATACTTGTTTGTGTTACTCCATCCGCGTGAATCTGCTTGAAACTTTTTTTATATCATACACTACAAATATAACAAACCACGTGATATAACTCGAAGGTACTTGATGGTGCAAATACATAATTTTAGGTAAGTGTAGGTACAATGAGCCAGAACACACAAACATATTCGAGCGCTTACCAGCAGTTTAAAAATGGACACAAAAATTGGCTAAATTTGATTTTAATAATGTTTGCACAATACTACTATCAGTTTCAAGTTTTCAATGACACAGAAGCAAAGTATCATCCATCATCACCTTAGAGTTCACTTAAAAAACTTACATATTAAAAAGCTGTGTCCTACTAAATGAATAAATTATATGTCAAGTGTCTAAATTTTAAGACACACCATCAGTGTGGCAAAGTAAAACGTCTGAGTTTCTAAATTCATACTGTTTGGAAATATCAAGATCACCCGAAAATTGTTTATGTTCACATTGAGTCACATTGCCACGTGGTAGCAAGCGTGTGACTCAATGTGAACATAAACAATTTTCGGGTGATCTTGATATTTCCAAACAGTATGAATTTAGAAACTCAGACGTTTTACTTTGCCACACTGATGGTGTGTCTTAAAATTTAGACACTTGACATATAATTTATTCATTTAGTAGGACACAGCTTTTTAATATGTAAGTTTTTTAAGTGAACTCTAAGGTGATGATGGATGATACTTTGCTTCTGTGTCATTGAAAACTTGAAACTGATAGTAGTATTGTGCAAACATTATTAAAATCAAATTTAGCCAATTTTTGTGTCCATTTTTAAACTGCTGGTAAGCGCTCGAATATGTTTGTGTGTTCTGGCTCATTGTACCTACACTTACCTAAAATTATGTATTTGCACCATCAAGTACCTTCGAGTTATATCACGTGGTTTGTTATATTTGTAGTGTATGATATAAAAAAAGTTTCAAGCAGATTCACGCGGATGGAGTAACACAAACAAGTATCTTATTTCTTGTGCCGTGTCGTGTACTACAAACATGGATCATGATCGGAAAACGATATTGTTCTCTGGAATATTAGTTTCTATAGTAATGCTGATTCTCAATTCGTTATTAGGATTTAACGTAACTTGAGTTTCAAAATATCCTAGTATTCTGAGCACTACATTCATTATTAATTAAAAGTTTCAATCTTGCTAGAACTACTTTCGTGAATCTATTAGAAGGCAAATCCGAAAGTAAATAAACTAGACACTTTTCAAATGAGTATTATAATGTAGATCGGAAGACAGACGGACAGACAGGTTTATCATATTTTGCTAAACGTGGAGGCAAAACAGATGTATGACACTTCTTGTAGCTTACCCCACACTTACCCATAAGTTACGACTGTGAAATTCGATCAAGCACAAACGGTGTTAGGGGAAGGTTTCCGACTGGAACATATGTTCCAGGTTCCATGTCGTCGGTAACCTATCACGATTTTCATTTTTGGGAAAAGCGGGATAGGTCCCCGGATCGATGCGCTCGCCGCATTGCGGCCCGTTTTTAGCGTTAATGCGGTGTATTTTTTTTTTGACGGAAAAAATGAAAACCTTTTGTCTTTATGGTATTCACCACAATAGAAGTCGGGCAAGAGATACGGTTATTAGGTCGGACACATTATATTCGGTAGTAATAACCTAAATTAATAATCGCATAACCAGATCTTTCATTTTCTTAACTAATAATAAGTTGTCCTGATGAAGATGATATTACGAAATGATAATGACAGAATCGAAAGGATCTTGATGATAACAAACAAGGCAAAGATAATTCTTTGATTGATGATAAGATAACAAAACCATAATTTCATACGTAATTGCAATCTGTTGTCAATGCAAATAAAGTATTTTTTTATTATCATTTAGGATATGCCATTGTTACGATCCAAGAAATCAATTGTTTTCAGTGAAATCACATAACATTAAAGCGATTAAGCTAAAATACTAGATAATTATTATTCCTGACTCCATAAGCTATCTTTAGGGCCATTATTTCACATTTTCGCAGATTTATTAAAATAATTCTTGGCGCCGAGCTGTCTCACTAACTAGGCCAAATCCGTAAAGTTGGGTAGATAATAAAAGTGAAAAATGGCTGTCCTGTTTGTAATAAAACACTGAACTTGACTGTTGGTTCGAGCATGATTAATTAATACTCATATAATCCTGTTATAATGGGACAGTTAGTGTTTATTCTTTGGTATTCATTTCAAATGTTTTCTCTTTCTATGGACAATCAAGCGGCGATTTCAACACAACTAAACTATTTTTTATCATTATGATCTGCGATTTTTTATTCATTTTATTTGTTAATGTTTAATCTTTGTGTATAAAATTAAACCCTATGTCCCTTGATCACCCAACTTAAGAAGAGAACGAACAACTTTACCGATTCATCCCATATATTTTTAAGGTTTTCCAATATTTGTTTGAGGGTTTTTACGAAAAAAAATACAATTCACAAAGCTGTTCCAAAATAAAGTTAGCTTGGACAAGGTCACGAACTGAAGCTAAAAGTAAATAATGAAAACCCTAATGTAACAGATCTATACCTAAAAGGTGTCAAAATTATTTTGCTATTGTGATGCTAATGGTAACATTCACGAATGACCTTGAATGATATTGCTGTATTACGTTTTAATGTCGTATGTTAAGTAATTTGTATGACGATGTTATAAAAGTGAAGAAATGGAAAATCGTAAAACAACAATATAAAATTTTTAATCGGTCACAACATGTTTAGGTGGCTCTTTATTACTGTAACTCGAGAAATATAACTGATCATATTAAAATTTTCTTATCAGTATTATATTTTTTCCTATTTTAACTGTGTAAAAAAGTTAAATGTAGTTAAAATTTCAGTATTTTCTGTTTCATCTCTATGGTTCAATAAAATTGTTTACAAGGTAGAGCTGGAAGAGCAGCGTCCTTAACGTCTGTACCCAATTGGCTACAATAGTTAGTAATTGGCCCTAACATTCTATCGATTGATTGTTTTCGATGTCAATGTAAAGCGGTCTATGATTTTGATATTTAGCTTGGAAGTGTTAAATTCACAGATGTTCGACTAATTCAAATGTAAGATCATTTGCTTTAGTCACCATCTATTCAATTGTTTTTAAAATAAGTATAACATATTCAGCAAATCAGTATTGTTTAGGAGAACAGAAAAGATTTTAATATTTCCGACATTATACAAGCAATTGTTATTTTAATTTCAAAACGAATCTTCGTTTTCTACCATTTAACAACTGAGTACAAAGTCGATTAGATCATGTATTTGAAGAGTATTTCTATAAATTGTGTGTTTAACAAATCATATTATTCAAGAGCAACAATAATCTTCCTTTAATGAAAGATGATCAGCTTGCACCATTGTAGGATTATCAGAGCATGTAGCTGTAGTGTCTGGATCGTTTCAGCAGGTAAATAGGTCGCTAGCTATTTCCAGCTGTAGGTATTGTAAATTTATCAACTTATCTGGCCTTTGTTTGAATAGGACCTGCTCTGCTCATCCAAATATCGACAGTGTGAACAGACAGTCGACTATTTTCGAGTGTTCTGTACGCTTAGCACGAACCAATATCGAATTCGAAATTTCGTTTGCGAATCCGAAATGTCAATGTCAAATGTGTACTGATTTTTAGTTCTCGTTACGTACTTTGTGGCGCTCCTGTTCAAGTTTCCATACAAAATTTGACATTGACATTCCGTACTCGCAAACTATTTGAATTTGATAATGGATCGTGCTAGGGGTACTGAACTTGTGTAAAAGTAGTAAATAAATTGGTATAAAAGATACAGCATGTTTGACTTGGTTTAATGTTCTGCTAATGGCAGTTACTTTAGTTTATAGGGCAATTTGTGGACCGCAGTAAATTGTCTCAAAGAAAGAGAATCAACGAAATAGCTGTCTTTGACCGGAGTGAGTGACGTTATTCGCGAATAAAGAATTTTGTAAGTGTGTTTTAAAACGACTGCGACTGTGTTCAGGGCGGACTTGAATGCTGCGTGTTTTCATATATATTTTACTTTATTTAAAATTAACAAAATCGATCAAGGTTTTATAAAATCGAATTATTATCTTCTTAAATTTTAAATACTTTATCTCCCATCTGGAGTTATATTATGTTGCGCTCTTGGAGTGGTGGGCTGTAGTTTCTGATTACAAGGAAAACCACCGGTTGCAGAGATACGATATTTTATTAAAAAATTTACACAGTACATGTAATCGCACAAGCACGAAATTATGCGGAAACGGATTATGAAAACGGAAAACAACAACATAACTTTTTTAAATTATAAAAAATGGTGTTGCCAGCAACAATATATACATTATAATTATTTAGATATTGCCAGAGTTTTGTTGTAAGGTGTTTTCGATGTAGTTGTTAATTCTAATGCCCCTTTTGTTAGTAATAAGTTGTTTTATTCTTTCTTATTGGAGTGTACTTTTATTTAATAAGGTTTATTGGGTAATAATATTCGTTTAAAGGATTAAGTCTTGGCTGAAGGCTGATCTTGATCCAATTGATCCGTCCGTGACACAATTTAAGATGCAATGACATGGATGTCTAGTGTTGTTGATGAAATTTATTGTGGAATACTGTTATTTTATTGTGTCATTCATTTGTCTATAATGTTTTAGCTGAGCTTTTGTGAATGTCAAAAGTCAAGTTACTAAGAGAAATGATAAAAGAGTGGGTGTTGTGGAACACTCGGTTGAAACGAATTTAGAAATTTGCATACTCATAAGTACACAACTGACTAAGTACACACAATATGCTACGAAATAGCTGACGGCTGACGAATAGCTACAGGAGGGAAAATCGTGAAAGAAAAATCTTACACTTATTTTTCGCCTTCCGCCAAGTGCGTACCGTGGGATAAGGAACTTCGTTCCATAAAAATCTCTATGCAGTATTTTTGTCAATACTTGTTGCAATGCCGCTGGACTGTAGTTAGTTATAAACCTACGTCAAGTTAGTGACATCAGAGGCCCAAACATAAATTTTGATAGCAGAGCTGTATAGTAACGCATCGTCAAAAATTTCTATGAAAACTAAGTAGCGCTCCTATCGGACGTAAGAACGAACGAGCTTTTTTCATACAAAATTTAATGATGACGATACGATTACGCTGGGCTTGGGCCTCTCTTCATTTACAGACATTTTTATTCTTACACATTTATTTCAAAGATTAATTTGACTTTGAACAGTAACGGAGACACAACAGAACAGGTTAGTAATATTCCTACTAGTGTCCGACCGAAATTTCGGTTTCGGTTTCGGCCAAAATTGGCCGAACTTTTGCCGAAACCGAAACTGATTTCGGAAGATGTCGTGCACGCTCGCCTTACTTCGTTTCTCGCACAGCAGTCCATAACCTATATTGAGAAATGCAGTTTCCTATATTGAGATAAAAGAGATTGATGATTCTTCTAAGTACAAATACAAACTAAAGTATTAATTAATAAGATTTCAAAATACTAATGGGTATTTAATGAAATTAAAAAAAAAGATTACTGATAAAAATTTTGCTATGAGAACTTCATTAATGATTTTTTTTTTTATGTTTTATTTAATATATGATTACCTACAACAAAATTAATATACTGTAATGCTGAATAATGGGTAAAATGCACCAAATTTCAGTATTTTAAGGAATTTTAATCTTAACCACGTGAGTTTCGGTTTCGGCCGAAACTGAAGCCACGGCCGAATATTCGGTTTCGGTAGGACTCTAATTCCTACCTTAATTGATAATTTAAACATAAATAAAACAGTTTCAACGGTATAGATGCACTGATTTATTTATTTATGACGTTTCGCATCCTTTTCAGGCTGCGTCGTCAGAATTATGATTTTTTTATTTACTTTGTCGAGATACCTTCGATAGTCTTTTATTGAGCGTTCGGTTATTTCTCGGCCTGTATATATTTGCTCCCGAAATGTCCATTAACTTATATTTGTATTGTACTCGATATGAACAAAGAAGTTAGTGGATTTTTGTGTTTTTATTTAAATTTTGATTTAATGTAACTTGTATTTCAACAATTTTGGATAAAACTGCCCTCGAACTATGGCTATTATTAGAATCGGTAGAGGAACAAATTTTAACCCCGCAATCCAAGTTAGCCTTTACAATTTTTTGTAGAAAATTTCGTTCTATTATTTTCCTCTGCCAATTGCACGTCGAATCTAAATTAATTACGCCAGACCTTAACCGTGGTTTAGAATAAACAAAGTCGGGAAACACAGATAGTACACGTTCCCACAGAGGTTTGATTGGAAAGGGAATGTTATTAAATTGTTGTTTAGTTTATGTAATACCAGCAATCAATATAAACGTGGCCTGATAGTGAAGCATAAAGTTCATGTTTCTATATTTAACCAATAGAAAAGAAACAATGGTGTCATTAGAACGATTGTTGTTCCATTGTTATTTAATATGAATTGTCATCATTTCGTGACATGAGCAAAGTCGTATCTAAAGATGTAGCACCTGTTTGGTGGTCTTCCAGTTTTGTCAAATACTGAACATAAACAAAGTTTGTAATTTCCTACCAATGAGGATCATTACTAGGTCAGCAAATCAGCTCAAAATCAACAGTATCTCTTATCTATTAGACAAGTCCGTCCGTCCGTCCGTCCGTCCGTGGTGCTGTTTCAGCGGCCAAACCGTAAGAGATAGATAAAGAGAATGTTTAAGTTATAAGTTGAGAATAGTCTGATAAGACTACAAACCGGATGTGAGTAACGTAGCACTTGAAACGTGCTTTGCGTGAAAACTTCAAACGAAACCACACAAAATCTCCGAAGTTCTCAATTAATTAAATACATTTTTTTTTTGGTGAACATTTGGTTCTTGCTAGTAATGATCTAATAAGCTTTTTAATTGATACACTATACTTTTTAATTCTTAGAAATCGGTTCATTCGTTGTGATTTTATAGCAAATTTTATGGTAGCCAATATTTCATTCGGCGCGGCCGAAACGTGTGGCGTCACAGAGCTCGACCGTGGTTCACTCCGGTCGAACTTCAGTGGCGTCTCAACGCACGCTCGCGCCTGAGCGCTAGAGCTCTGTGACGTCACAGCATTCGATTATTGGTTTAGTAATTTGTTCATAACTTCGTCAATATTTGTCCTAGAACAAAAATTTAACCACTATTTCATGGAATTCTTAGCTCTATAAATCTGCATTCTCAAGTAAAATCTTTACGGATCCTCATTTAGCAGCAAGTAAATAAAATCAAGCTTTAGCGATTATGATTACCAATATTACTATTTATAAATGGAATATTGTCAACCATAGTTAGTCACAGAGCAATAGATTAAACGCAAAGGAAAATTAAAAAAAAACGTAAAATTAAAATAGAAAGACTTAATTTGTGTTGCTTTTGTACATGTTTTTTGGAACAAAATTACGTAATTGGTAAAAACTATTTTTTTTTTAAATTATAAGCTGTCTTGGATTCCCTTTCTTTTTTAAGGTTCCGTACCCAAAGGGCAAACCAGAAACCTATTGCTGTCACTCTGTAGTCTGTCTATCTGTCCGTATGCCACACGGGTCTCTAGATCGTAAATGGAATGAGTAGGTACAAAACATTTTTTTTGTACTTTATGTGGATTGCTTCGCCAAAGCCAAATATGTATTTAGTTAAAAATTCATAAATTACTTTTCATGAGGGGGTCCCATACATAAGACATTTTTTTTTATTTTTTACCCCAGCATGTGGCACAAATATATTTTTTTACCGTTTTTGCTCGATATTAGTGTCTAATGTTGTATAGATAATGTTACGGAACCCTTCGTGCGCTAGTCGGACTCGCACTTTTTTTCATAACAGCGCAGTTGCATAATGTAATGGTTTAGATATGTAATGGAAATGCGAGAATATATTATTGTTGTACAGCTTGTTTACAGCTCGTAAAGTCGACTATGGCAGCTGCACACTGCGAGATTGCTACGGACGGATTCACAGTTTTATTTTCTCAATACATTTTGGAATACCTAGTTGTTTTGTTTTAATAGAATTATACAGTATAACTAATATTACACTATGTTACACATTTTAATGTTAACTTATAAGATTATTTGCAGGTTGATGAAATGTATTTTTTTTTCTTTTTTTTTTAACTTACAATTTAAATAATTTAAAAGATATTCTTAAAATATAAGTTTTCTGAAACAGGAGCCACTTACACGGCCAAATCTGTGATCAATATTCTAATGAATATGATTATTTAATATAATATTGAGTGGATTATATAATCAAGAAAATACAAGATTACCTAAGGATTCAAATTGTATACGTTAACTCGTATTTTCCTTAAATGTAATTGGTGTGTTATACGAGATAATATTGCTGATCTTTAGAACGCAATTGATACGATATCTACATGTTACGGAAATTCTTTGTCTTGATTTAATCTAAGATCTTTGAGGATTTTTCCATTGCATAAGGCATTTTTTGGAACGGAAAACCTAATTGCACGGTACGGCCTTGGGGAAAAAAACTACTGTCAGATGTTTCGTAGCGTATTGTATGTAGTTGTGTACTTATACTATATTTATTTTTAAACTTCCATCATAGTTCCAACCGATTTTTTTACATCACTCACTTTTTTTTGTTTGTAATAACTAAGAGTTTTCACTAGGTGGAATTTTTTGAAGTTACGATTATGATCCAATTCCACAGCAGAAGCCCATTTTTTTTTCTATAATACCATAATTTTGACAAACTTATTGTTATAATTTGTGGGTTAGCATATATATCACAATTCCCGAGGTAACATCCCTGATTTGATGTTACGAGGCTTACCAAAGGCGTCGTATTGTCTTATTTAAACGAGACCTATGATAGGTCGAGTGGACTATCCACATTCATTGTTGTTCGAGACTTTGTACGGCGAATCGAATTTAATTAAGAAATCAAATCAAATGAAACTAGATTTATTAAAATAACCAAATAGAAAGCTCTTTTGAATAGTACAATAGTTTGTCTACCATCCATCCAGGACGATCTTAGACCATAGCCCCCTCGTACAACGTAAAATGAGATATTCAGCACCGTTTTGTCTTTTTGAATTACATAGTACATAGTATACTATTAAGGACTTTCACATTACGTAACTAGTTCAAGTTAATTTTTTGTCTATTGATTGGAGATCGTTTATTTTAGAGGGTAGATGTTTGCAATATCATATCTGCTACATCTGCAACTTTATGTAACTTGGAAGATACTTTTTAGGCGGGCGTACACTCGGTTTTGAGCGGGAAATCTAGTATGAATTAAAATTTTTCGCCTATTCCGTTTCTATAGTTGTGTATCTATAGAAAAACGAACAACACTCACAGCCCAACATGATTAATGGTATTTGAGTACTAGCAAACCCGTATTTATCATTTCAACGGGATAGTTTATTCAACGGATACTTTAGTGATATATCTCCATCCCAAAAAGGGTTATTTTACCTAAATGTATTAGCAATACATTCAAAATAAAAGTAATAATACTCCATCTTACTCCGAAGTATTGGCTGAAGATTTTATATTTTATATTATAGTACATAACACTGGTTTGTGTCATCAACGAATTTATTTATGGTATCAAACAATATCTTGATATAATGGCCGCCCGCGACTCCTGCCGCCTTAATTTTAGTGTTTTGAGAATCCCACAGGAACACAAGAAGATAAAAGGTATCCAGGTCATAGACTATATGTGTACCAAATTTCGTCCCAATCCGTTTAGTAGTTTTGCGTGATTGAGTTATGCTAGCGCCGCACCCGCATGTATCGCTACGAAGCTTCGTCCTATGACACGATACGCACAGGTGCAACAGGCCATATATCGGATATCACTACAAGCATATATAACTTTCACTATTATAATATTAGAAGGATAGCAAATAAATAAATTAACATTAATATGTGGCGTTAAAGATACATTACACATTTCTCCGATCGTATTCAAAGATCTCAGAATTCTCGAAACTACCACCTTCCCACTATTACCGCCTACCGCTAGTTTATGGACTGACGTTTATATTGATTTGCTTGCTTAATTTTCTTTTAAGGCAGTCACATTTGCGTTCAAGGGCACCTTGCGCACTAGACGGCCACGTCCAATGGCCGCAATTACCAGATTAAATAAAGAAAACATGTGAATATCGCGAACTCGGCCGCAACGGCCAACTAGCCGCACACTGAGCCGACACGACTGGTCGTTGCAACCAACTTAAGTATAGTTTGCTATGAGTAGTCGCTTTCTAGATTTGCGATCGCAAATGTGTCCTGTTTGCGACCAGCCATTCTTAGGCTCGTATTACAGAATGACAACTAAGTGTTGATCTTTACTTGAGTACAGTTGGAAAGGGATGTCGCTATGTGCTATACAAAGCGACATACCTTTCTAACTGTACTCAAGTAAAGATCAATACTTAATTGTCGCTATGTGCTATACAAAGCAACATCCCTTTCTAACTGTACTCAAGTAAAGATCAACACTTAGTTGTCGCTATGTGCTATACAAAGCAACATCTCTTTCTAACTGTACTCAACTAAAGATTAACACTTAGTTCGGATTCTGTAATACGAGCTTTAGTGTCATGCGGACTGTTCGTGAGTAAAACTCACTTCTTATAGTTCCGCAACCCAATACCACGTCCTTTTTTCTGCAATGTATTTTGATTCCAGAAATATGGCCGCTTTACCACCAGTCGTGATTGTGACAAAAATCTTAGCCGCAACCCAGCCTAAGCTTCTGCGACTAAGATTTAGGCCCACGACCACGACTGATCGCGGTCGTCGCTGTCTCGTGAGCGAGGTGCTTCATATATAAATATGAATTAAAATGTCAGAAACGGAAGCATTTGTGAGGCTTTTAGCGTTCGGCTCAGTGAAGGTAGGCCGCGAAGGTCGTACGTATCCCAGATGTCGACCTTGAAAATTATAAAGCCATCTGCAGTATTGTAAATACTTTTCAATGTCTAAACGAAGTTGGTGTGGAGCAAGTATATTTTAAAAACTTTTGCTTACAGGACACATCAACCGCCAATTTTACTACTTAATAATGTCGTAAACTTAACAAATTACATTGGAATAGAGTATCATAGAGATTATAGAATGATTTCATGGATTCAAACACACCGTATTTTCAAAATTTCAATTTACCCGCATAAACTGTCTTTACATTTTAGGCGATTCAAGGAAATAAATTTCTATAATTTTAACTCTGAATTTGCTATATTTATCACGAACTTTGCCTTTTAAATTTCAATACTAATAATCAATAAACAGTAAGTACTTACGCAAAGCTATGCTATTTGGGCCCCATTCGCTCCTTAGATCAGTTCATTTTTTTTGAGTTTGTTGTATCAGTTTCAATATTTGAAGATTTGCCTTAATTTGTAAGGTATGTTGTAGAATAAAACAAAACCTATGTAGCTCGGCTTCTTTCTGATCAACATCTCTCTTACCAATTGACTTTTGAGTTGTGCGATACGGTACGGTATGTTATTTTAGTCATCATGTTATTGATGTATGTCTATTGTCCATGATTCGATATGTTCTATATTCTTCTTAAGAAATTCAATATTTCGATGGAATTTATCAGCATAAGTGCATGACCTCGAATAACGATAAATAAGCTAGTAATAAAGTTTTACAATGCGGTTTGTGGTCTCCTCGGCAGTTGATGCAGTATTTGCCAATGTGTGACAGCAATAGTTTTTCAAATACTTATTTCTCATTTGTGCGTGCGTCCGCTCTTAATTACATTTACCATCTTGTGGATTGTGTTTATTTATATTGGAAGGAGATCGCGAAACGAGTTGCCGGCCATAAGTCATCACACACTGTAGTTTGGTTGTTGTTAAAATATAATGAAAATTACGTAGTTATTGATATAAGCAATAAACACGATTGAGTAACATCTAAAAAGATATAATTAGGGAATTAATAATTCCCTTAATGCCATCTTTATCCCTGAATAGCTTTTCATTAGGCGTATTTCATGTACTTTATTTTACTTTTCGCAAAATTTACCCTCATTGAAATTTGACGAAGGAAAAAGGTCCATTAATATGGCATAAGCTGGAACTGTTCTCTTATTCCGGGAGCGTACAAAAATCTACTTGTCGTGTGAATCAATTCTGCTTTTGTTCACGACGCATCTTGTGCGTGAGCTGTCCAGTCTAACTGGCATCGATTTGTGCTCACATGTGATACTTGATATTATTTGTCTATTTAATCTAGTGGGCACCACACGGTAGGGCCTTGAGTTTCTAGTTAAAATCATTTTAATTTTTTAAAGGAAAGATTAGATACGCTAAAAATAACCAGCATGTTGTCCCATAAAGATTTTTCAAGAAATTTATCGCGTATTTTGAATGAACTGATTTGATTTGTGCACCACAAAAGTTAATTAAATTTTTAATCAAATCAACAAGCGAAGTGCTAAAAGTTCTATGATTTTATTTACCAAATGCCACCGAATTTCGTGACATTTTGTGTTCGACACTGCGAGACTGTACTACGACAGCTATGAAATAAAATCCATATAACAAAAAGGCCGGTGAACCTGTCTGGAGCAGTCTATATAACCTTTGTTCATGCCTCCGGGTTACTAATAAGAAGTTGGCTGTCCACTTATTTATAAGGTGCTGACTGTTATTTATTGTGTGTTCTAAGTTTGTTTATCGGTATATCTAAATTGCCGCAAATAATAAAAATATTTTTTTATTTCGGCGTCGGCGTCGGCTTAATTTGGTATCCGCTATTCGATAATTTAATATTTTGGAAATCTGCTATTGAGAGAATGTAAGGATTTAAAGTTATTTACTTATTACAGTCCGCACGAATATATGTATTTCCAGCTAAACTACTAAGCGAGACCCTAAATGAACATATTGATGTTTTCCCATGCTAGGCTAGTAGAGTAAAACAAAAAATCGAACGCTCCCTCAGATAATTTTCTAGTACAGCTAGTCAAAATCTGCCAATGTTTGCAAGTGTCTAAAATATTGCCTAAAAGGTAAGGTTAATGTAATGATGATATTTGAAGGTTAGCCGTTACAAAAGGAAACTACAAGTTCGATTTGATTCAGTAGAAATCAATTCTATAGTTAGATTCATAGAGTTTCATTTGCAATACAAGTTCACTTGTAATGTACGGATATGTAGCAGGTATGTTTGTCGCTTACTTCTTACTATGACTCGTCAAAAGGTTGTGGTTAATTGAAATTGGTAATTATCTTGTAGCTAGAACAATCAGCATGCTGTTTTTTTAGGTATTAGCTAGCCTGTCAGGTACATAGGTTACTAAGCAAATAGAACAGTCATTTTATTAATCGATTCTTAGTTTATTTGAAATATTCCTATTCATTTTTTCAATGATATATTCTCTTCAGTAACTTGTAGGTACGTTGTAACAACGTGTTCTAGACTAATTCTTTGAACATTTTATCTTAGTTAGTAACACTTATCTCGTTTAAATATATGTGTCAGTAACAGACCTCGACTTCTACATTCGTCAATGAAGTGGAAAAGAGATAATTGTTTTTTTTTACTGGTACTTTTCTAAGTAAGTTAAATATGAAAATTTGCTTAGAGTTTATTCTCAAATTTATTTAGTTTATCTATATTTAGAGAATTATCTATATTTACTATTGAATAATAATTGCATTATTTTATTAAAAATAATTATAGAAATGACATGTAACAACAAATCAGGCGTATTTAAAAAGTTACCAGCTGCAAACTTATATAGATAAGTTAAGTTAGTAAGGGCATAGGCCGTTCCTTAGTGAAATTTTCAAAATACAAACTCTTTGGCTTCATCACAGAATTCACAAAGTGTCCAAGGCCAAGACTTAAAATAACACATCCATCCCTTTTATTTAAATTAATAATCTCCATCTTCTATCATTGTCTTGCATTTCTTACTTGAAACGAGGTAGTCCGCTTAGTACGTTGTTAACACTTAGCCTCGTGCCATTCAGCGATAAATACGTAATTTAATGTCATATTGACCGAGGACGCCTCAATAGATAATCTTTTATCTGACTATTAAATAATGAGACGACGAATGCCGCGCGTCTTCGCGCCGGTCACTCGGTGCGTCTGCGCTAGTTCGGCCACAGCCGTGACAGATGACATATCATCTCTTTCGGCAATCATTCTTAGTTCTCCCAATCTGTTCACATTCTTTATTTTAATTCGTAACTGATCGTCACTGAACCTTGCTCCCCGGATCGCTCCATGGATGTATAAAAATGTGGTGGTGTTAAAGTTGTATGTTTTCGTGATAATGTGGTGTTGTTATGTGTTTTGTTGGCAAGCTGCACACCGTCGGTGATAGTGCCAAGATGTCTGGGGTGTGTATGTTTTTATTTACATCTGTGCGCTCTTTTTAATTTTGCCAAGCACGGAAAATAACCAGTTTTATTACCTGAAGCGTATGTATTACCTTTTGCTAATTAAAGAATAACTTGTCTCAATCCTTGTATTTGACCAAGTTGGAAGTTAGAATAGGTACATTAAATAATATTTATTGAAAACTGTTTATTTAAATTAATGAGTCGATTTTTTTTATTGTGTATATTATTATAAGTAGAACGTCTATTTTTTTTTCTCATGAGGGCATGATTGTATTGATGTGGTGGTCTAAACAGCATGAAAATCATTCCAGAAGAGTATGAAATTGGCGCAAACATACAAAAAGACAGACACGACCAAAAGCCACGGTGACTTTGTTAAATACGTAAGGTTATAATTTTAAGGTTATAGTAGGTATTTTTCGAGTTAACTTTTAGGCGTGAGTTATAAATACTTTCGGTTAATTTACCGCTGACGGCTGTTTAGGACATCTAGCTCGATTTGATTCACCCGTGTTTTGCTAGCCTTTTGCTTAGTGACGTAGGATGGAGCGGACTGTGTCTGGCTGTTTCAGCTGAAGTTACTTGTAGATTCATATGTTCATGTGTCCACCAATGACGTTTTTTTTGTTGTGTTTTTTTTTTCTATAACATTGTGTACCTACTATGATCTTTTTGATTATTCTTTATTTATATCTTACAAATATATTAAAAGGCAAAATATAATTACATTCATTAAAATCATTTTATATTGAACTGTTCTCCTAACTATTTTTTTTTATATTTTGCTGCTATTGTTGTTGATCTAGTCAAAATACGGAATATTTTATAAGATCTATGTAACTAATACATTGTTTTAGTAAGTTGTTCTTATCAATATACATTCAGTTATCTATACTTATAATAAATCTGTAGCGAGGTCAATTCTGTACATGAAATATATTTTCAAAATACCTATCAGGGGGTGCTTAGTGATCGATACTGATGCTAAAAATGCAATCAGTAAAATTTTTGTCTGTCTGTCTGTCTGTGTGTATGTTCCTTATAGAAACAAAAACTACCCGAGGGATTTTAACGAAACTTGGTACAATTATTCTTCATACTCCGGGGCAGGTTATAGTATACTTTTCATCACGCTACAATCAATAGGAGCAGAGTAGTGAAAGGAAATGTTGGGAAAACGGGAGAAGTTACTCCATTTTTTAAGCTTCCGTCGCGTGCGCAGCCTTAATGGTTAAAGTTACATAGAAATCATGTATAACGGAAATATTTTACATAAAATTGTCTAAAAAATATCCTGCAACAGCATATTTCTATCTTTTATGGTTGACTCACAATAACACGTGTAACTCCTGATAGCTTAGCAGTTCGGAGCATTCTGATTATATTTGTTTACTCTTACGTTTATAATACTCTCACTCATCCCTAATTTAAAAAAGTTAACATTCAATAAAAAAAGAATTAAATAAATAAATTCAATGTGTACAATACACGCCTGAGAACAAAATCTATAGTCTACACTATAGCTCTACACCGAAGCGAAGCGAGGGCGGCCCACTAGTATAAAATATTATAACAATTTTCTTGGAAACTATGTCGAACTCATAATGACCAGTTAAGATAAAATGTTTGTGCACACCAATTAATATATCATTATGATGAGATAACAGAGTTTACGAGCTTTCATCCGAGTAGTTAACGTATTTGCAATATTGCATTATAAATAAATAATAATCAAAATAACCAACCAACGAAATAAATAAAATCGATTTTAGTAGTATTTTTGTTTCGTTATTCGGTTTCAGATTTCAATCATATTTTTTTCGTTGATTATCATCCAGTTCGAGTCATGTTCCTGATGTATTAAGATCGTCACATATGACTCCCAGTCCTTGATTGGTTGATGTAGCGTTATCTCCATTTGTCGGTGATGACCACATGGAACGCCTTGTGCGTAGACAGAAGAAGAAGAAGAAGGAATCGCGGAAGTTACGTTAAGTTAGTCAAAGCATCGACCTATGGCCATTTGGTCGTTTTTACTAATAATAATTTTGAATTTTCAAGGCCAGGCCATGGTGATATCCTGAATAGTTTATGATACAATATCGTTGGATACAACGGAACCCTATTAGTTCAATTATTACAATACATAATTTGTAAAATATTGACTGCCGCTATAATACAGGATAAAAAAAACAAGATGCACTTTCCTATCGCTACTGTTCAGCTGGTTATCTATACATATAAATAAAATTGGAGTGTCTGTTTGTAATATTCAAATAACCGTTTTTTACTACATGCATATGAATATATATATACGGTACATACACCAAAAATTTTTTTTTACAATTTTTGTCTGTCTATCTGTTTGTTCCGGCTAATCTCTGTAATGGCTGGACCATTTTTGACGGGACTTTTATTGGCAGGTAGCTGATGTAACGAGGAGTAATTTAGGCTACTTTTATTTTAGGAAAAATATTTTTATTTTAGAATAAAAAAACAAAAGTTAGTATAATACAATATACTTATGCCTTAAATTGAAATTTCGTCTTCTAAATGTAAGCCATTACAATTTTTCTTCGCAAGTCGCATATCTGTCCTTTGATGATAATCACCAAGCTATTTAATTTGTTTGCTAAATTCCCACATTTTTTCCTTAGTTTTTTTCTAGAATAATGGAAGAAGCACACATAGAAGGTAGCGATTTATCATTTCGGTTCTGTGACGTTAAACAATAAGGCATCGAACTTAGCCACGGAACACTTAGATAAATCAATCGTAGCTGACCTCGTAGGTCGAGAACTGTACCTATATTTTTTTTATAAAATGAGTTATCTTGTAGAACATGATAATAACGGGTCAATTTAGCTGGAAATATGAAAAAAAACCCACAGCATGCGTATCCGATAGATTTTTATAAAGCATAAAGTTTTACCTTAATTGTGAATCAATGCCTGTTTTCCTTGTTGTAGCTTAAATGTATTAATCTGTAAATTTGTTATGCGCGCACGCGCATAAATGTATACATATTCATACATAGTCAACCTTGATCGATCATTTTAATTTTACATGATAATTTGAGGAAGATTTTTTTAGGTAAGGTGTAAGGTCTAAGGTCATATCCTATTGGCAACTGTTAAATTATTTAAAGTTAAAATCAAATGTACTTTTGCATTTTAAATCGGAAGTACTTAAATAGAACCTTTTCCAAACTCATTTTGCATTTGCTCCTGCGCGATTTGAACCCTGAACCAATAAATTTTAGAACGTAACTATTAAGTTATCTATGCCAGAACCCCTGAGTAGCCGACGTTTTTAAAACTTGGGTATATAAAATACCACTCAATCACGAAGGTTCTGAGTCTCAAGACGACCTCCGTGGTCGAGTGGTTTGTACGCCGGGTTTCATGGTGTCGCCGCCTCGAGAGGTCCCGGGTTCGAATCCCGGTGGGGGAAGATGTTTGTGTGATGAACACGAGCATTTGTACTCCAGTCATGGATGTTTAATATGTATTTCTATATAAATATACTTATATATGTAAAGTATATGTATTCTATCCGTTACCCTAGTATCCCATAACACAAGCCTTATAGTGTTTACTTTGGGGCTAGGCTAATTGGTGTGAGTGTTGGAAATATTTATTTATTTAATAGTACAGGACACATAATTGTTTTATATAATATTAATTTATATAAAAGTTCTTTATACATCATACCTACACCATTTACTTATATGGTATCGCCAACGTGGCGCTATTCTAAATTTATTTTCATTCAGTATTTGTTGGTGTAATTTATTTTCATTTATTGTTGGTGAAAGTTAAGTAACTTTCACCAACAATGAAGGTCAATAATTATTATGAGACTTGCTTTTTCCCGCGGCTTCGCTCGCTGTTTTTAGGGTTTTCCCGGCAATTACTCGATTTTTTTTCACCTTTTAAACCTTCCCTAGATCTCCACGAATATTTCAAGACCAAGATAAGACAAATCCGTTCAGCCGTTCTCGAGTTTTAGCGAGGCTAACGTACAGCAATTGATTTATATATATATATACTAGCTGACCCAGCGAACTTCGTACCGCCCTAAAAAAATAGGGGTTGTCCAGCGGACAAAATTGTGAATCTAAATAATTCTCAGATCCCCTTGAACACACACAAAAAATTTCATCAAAATCGGTCCAGTCGTTTAAGAGAAGTTCAGTGACATACACACTCACAGAAGAATTATATATATATATATATAAAGTTCGCTGGGTCAGCTAGTTATATATATAAAGATATATTTGTATAGATTAAAAGAGGAATTTGTAACAAAAGGAAACTAGTAAAATAATCGAAAGCCTTTTCACCTTCGATACAAAACAAGCTTTAGTCCTGTTAGTTAAGTTGATGTTTCAAACTAAGCAGATTGCCCAGTGACCTCAAACTTAGTTCGAGTTCACATTCCATAGCTCAGCTGCTTTGCTTTTTGTGATTTTCTCTATGTAGGCTTAAGCGCTCTTACGCAATGCCGTAAACTGGCTATGCGCCAATTTACTACACACAATGCCTTTGATCTCTATATCCTGTGGAATACAGCATACTTTTCATCAGCCATGGTACGTTAATGATAAACGTAAATCAAGGAGTATTCGGAAATTGCCTGTCCTTAGGATTCCGTAGTCCTGTCAAGGAACCCTTATAGTTTCGTCATGTCCGCCTGTCCGTCCCCGGTTTTGCTTGGAGACTATAAATAAATATTTCCAACACTCACACCAATTAGCCTAGCCCCAAAGTAAGCACTGTAAGGCTTGTGTTATGGGATACTAGGGTAAAGGATAGAATACAAATACAATACATATATAAGTATATTTATATATAAATACATATTAAACATCCATGACTGGAATACAAATGCTCGTATTCATCACACAAACATTGCTCCCACCGGGATTCGAACCCGGGACCTCTCGAGTCGGCGTCACCATGAAACCCGGTCTACAAACCACTCGGCCACGGAGGTCGTCAAATCAATTCAATTTTGTAAATTTTGTGAAGATATATATATGTATGTAATGGACGAATTTAATAAAATAATTTGTTTTTTTGGGGTAGCTTTCTTACATGTAACCAGGGGATGATATTTATTCATCATCTACTCCATAGTGTAGGATTATTTTTTGATTAAGGGATCCGGTTGCGAAATATTGAACTTTAAAGTGCTAATTTTTGTTCGAGTAGAGCGCCCTCCTCCCTCTAAAAGCTAAACTATTGGCTTGAAAAACCGGAAAAAATCATGATAATAGTGTTTTTCATGAACTTTTAAGAAAAACTATAACGGTTAACATAGATTTGTTAGTGTAATAGTAATAGTCGTTCAACTTTGGTTAAAGAAAATATCTTACCTATTGGAAATTCCTTAGAAGAAAACATTACTATTGACAAAGCTGAAGTTATTGTAGCGTAAAACCTTGCACTGCAACAAAATCTAAAAACAAAAACTATTTAAAAACCACAATAAAATATCATTAGTTCCATAACGATACCGCGAGTACCAACGTCAACGGATTCCGAGTCGTGCTAATGTTACGTTTTTATTTTAAGTACTTGAAAAGATCGGCGGTTATACCGCATCATCACCTTCTCAGGGGATGATCGCTTCAGATAAAGCTTGTAAGGTTTTTATATCCATAAGCATGAACTACGGCTGTGTTTTAGTCAGTAAGAGTCTGACATAACCTTGCAGCCGGCTGCTCCCCGCGCCTGGGAGGAAACAATAAAAATCGGCGGTCATCATTCGTATTAAAATATATATATATATATATATGTATGTATTAATTCATATCATGAACCACAAACAAGTTTACAATGTTGCTTAAAGTAAAAAAAAATATATCGAATTGATTTTGAGTTTGAGACGCAGTTTGACTTTGATTTAGGTATTTTAGTTGAAATACAAAGATTGATAATAATTGGTTTTTCTAATTTCCGATACAGAAAATAAAGACTCCTATTCAAATTTATTGTGGTAACTACAGGCAAGTACGGAACCCTACACTGCGTGTGGCACGACACGCACTTGGCCGGTTTATTACAGTTATCCTTTCCGTTATGCGTAACCTTAGTCGAATGTGTTACTGTACCCCTCTTAGCACGAACCAATATCGAATTTGAATAGTTGGATTCGGTCTCGATACGCGTTAAATGTCAAGAGGTGTATAATGCGATTCAACTAAGAATAGGACCGACTGGGCGCCATATTTTGACGTCATAGCTGTCAATTCAAACCAAATAGGTAGAGTGAGCAAAAAAATGTTGCTATTTAATAGAACTTATTTACTAAGATTAAGTGAGACTAAACATCAGATTTTTTAATAAAATTAATTTACTAAGGTTGAGAAAGAACACAACCGATTTCGAATAGTATTTCTTTATTAAGACTGTGTGAAAAAAACCATTAATCAGAATTTAGCTCTTCAATTTCGCTCATCTCTGCATTACCGCCGGAGATGTTATGAATAATCATGCAGGTCACATACGAACATGCATCCTATATGTAAACGAAAGTTTTAAATCGAGTTTCTGAACGCAACATAAAGTGACATTTGGTTGACGATTTAGGTTATTAACCATTCATAGCCAATACTCAATAAGTAAAAAAAAACAAATAATATTAATTATCAACATTTGTTATTTAATTGTTTGTTTCAAAAATGCTTGGTTTTCATTCTACAATCAGCCGAGTGCTAAAAAAGTGTTTCGAGATATTTTTGTAAACCGTACTTTTTAAGCGACATTTGACAGATGGAGGTCGTTGGCTTTCCTATTCTTATTTGAATTGCATTATATAGAAGATTTTTAACTCTGGTTACGCCCGTTGCCTGTGGCGCTGTCGAAATTCCATACAAAACTTTTGACGCGTATTGAGATCGAACTCAACTTTCGATATTGGTCCTTGCCAAGGGTGCTGCTGATAACACGTATTTATCACTTTTATTGATTATATCTGTACAAGTTTCAAGTTCTACTTGTGGTGTGATTCGTTCTCGTTAGTTGGGAATGCTGACAAGTCTTGACAACACAAGTTCTTGCAATAAATCAGCAGCTACGTAGTTAGCTTGTCCATTACGATTGTTTGAGGCAGAGCAGCTTCCTGCTGCCTGCCTTCGTCTCAATTGGATAATGACGCTTAGAACAACGCGAACACGCGCGATGTGAAGCGCCGGCGTTAGGGGAACTTTGATGATTTGAAAAGTGGAAGGAGGTCGATACAGTGATTTTTTTTTATCTAAAAATATGGCAAACAGCCATATCTCTCGCCTGATGTTAAGCAGCTACCATAACCTGTAGGTAAACGCTTGGGATAACAGAGTAGTGATGATTGTGCCATTGCGCGTATCCTGATCCCATCTCCTTCCCACTTTAGTACATGAACCTTACTCAATGACTCAAACAACACAATTCTTTTTCAAGAGAAAAACTGACATTGCTGACTGTTTGACTTTATTTTCGAAGAGTTTAGTAGCATTGGTATTTTTTTAAGAACGTAAGCAACGTGCTTAATTTGAGGGTCAAAGTATGTACACACACACATCCTTAACGTTCATTGCCTCAAACACCAAGAGAAATTTCAGTGATATGGTACAGTACAATACAAAGTATATTCATATTATTTATTTATTTACTATTAACCCAGCGAGAATTGAACACACTTTACAAGATATCTTTTTACATTAATGCAGGCAAACGATTTCAAAATTTAATTTTCACAATAGTAGTTCGACCTTGTCACTTTAAAAAAAAGGTACAATAAATAAAAGAGGTCGACGCCGTTATTCTGATTAAACGTGACAACGATTACATGACTCGGTGACTGACTACCGAAGTAACATCTCTTGAAAATAATTATGTAAAAAAGCTCGGGTTCGTTACGTTCCCAAATTCAGTTGTGTTCGTGTCGACAAAATGGTAACAACAACGTCACTCATTTCGTTACTCGCAAGCTCGCAGGGGTAGTTCCGTTGATAAATTGCGTCGTCTTATACATACGATATATATACGCACAATGCCGCCTGTCCGATGCAGAAAGCAATTAAAATTTGCATGTACACGACGCGTTACACAGCATTTGTAATTATTACTGTTGGAACTAGGTGAGGTGAGGCATAAAAAGTGAGCGAAAAAGTGAAGTAAGTACCTACGCGAAAAAGTAATGGTTAGGTCGAACATATGTTTTTATGAATTCTACGAAGAAGATTAAGTTTTTTTTTATTGCTGGTTGAATTGATACAAATAGCTTTGTGAGTAATTAGGATATCATGGACTATTTTCGCGTCTGGACTTCAGCGTTACTTAACATAGGGGTGGAGCCATTTGTCGGATCTATTTATAAAAAAAAGATAGAACACAGAGGTCCTAGATATATAAAGTCTTTGACTTAGAAAAAAATACAGATTCCTAGTCTATTGTCAATCATTCTGATTTGAAAACGATTTCAGGGTGTTACCCTATATAAATTTTTACTTTTAATTATCTTGTATTGTAAGTTGTCCGGTGTTGTCGCTTCAAAATTCGCAAATCATTTTCTAATTTGTAGATCTATGTCAAAGATCATCGACGTAGACCGTGAACATTTACTCCGTGTTAAAAAATTTCAAATTCAATTTTTTTATTTGCCATTAAACAGGGTTTATTAGCCGAGATTGTTCCACACCATGCTGAAATAGCCTTAAAAAGTAGTATTTGTATATTTTTTTAACAACAATTAAATCTACTTACTTTAGTTTCAAACAATTTACCCGTCTTATTTAAAGATTTATTAAAAATTCTTCGAATATGAAAATGCGGTGTGGCGACGTCGAGGAGGCGTTTGGTGCCTCCGGTGTGTCAGCTCGGGAGGTTTGGTGGTGAAATTATACAAAAATATCTAATGAGTCCGAAATCCATTTAACAGTTGAATTATAAAAAATATAAAGAATTTTTATTATATCTGATACCGTATTCTCATAAAGGTATAAATAATTTAATTTTATCTCCCTCATTTCTAGTCTTGCGTCGTAACTCGTAAGTTTCGAGGTCATTAACCCAAAGTATATCAACTTTAAGTTTTATTTTCTGTGTCGTTGACAGATATAGTAATCCGCTAGTCTGATCTGACGAACAGTGTGAATGAACTCTTTTTCGATCTCTCTTATCTACAAAATGGTTTGGAAAAGAACGAAAATACCTATTTAAAAGAAAACAAAAACCACGCGGACTAGGTAGTAGACGGGTCTCGAACCGGAGACTTTCTGAATGGCTACATATCTTTGACATCCGTCATAAATTCATAATGATTCCGGATTGCCAAGAATTTGTTTTTCACAGTCTCTAGACGAATCATATGTAGTAATGCTATTTCTTCACGCATATACAGTATGGGCAGCTCTTACGTTTGTTGCCAAACTTTCTTATTATTTATATATTTGACGTAAACGATGCATGCTTGGATGGCGGCCAATCTGCTGACGTCACTGTTTACATATATTTAGGGCTGCCAAGACGTACTTACTGTAATAAATTAATGCTCGTGAAAATATGTTTACTGTCTGTATTGTTCTTGTGACCTTATATAGTTGAAAGTTCTTATCTTAACGTGCTACTCACAATTTAGGTATATTATTTGTGTTGTGATCAAGGTACAATAAATAACACAGAGACTTTAGTTCGGGGTATTTTGCGATTGGTTGTGTTAGTGTACGCAAAAATAACCCTTGATTGTCTGTCGTTCTCATGTAACATAAATCTCACGATCAAATTTTATTTTGACACTGTCTTTAAAATTATTATTTAACTGTCTCTTTATCACTTATTAATAATCGTTATTAACGTATCTTGTAGATCTGGACAGGCTCTAAACAAAAATAAATACAGTATCACATTACCGCGATGAATAAAACACATTATTAGTTTTTCAATGATAAGAATAACGAATAACAAATTTCCTCTAGCACAAACAGGAGAAAGATAAACAAGTTACTCAAAGAAGTTTTATACCAATGGGATCACGTTAGAGACAGACAATGTTATTAACCTTTTATATACCTAACTGTGAACATTCGTTTTGCCCTCAGTATTTAATATTTTATTCGTTTGTAGAATAATTTGTTTTTCAACTTATAATAACTTCATCTATATAATTTTAAACTGTAGCAAGACAAGACTGTATTTTATCTCAAAATTTAATTTCAATTCATATAATGAATGAAGTTGAAAATGAATATCTTCAAACAGACATACACACATATTTCGAAGATGTCTAGCGTTTATCCATAAAACGACGAGACTGGCCTCCTATTGTGCACCAATCAGCACAAATGTGCACAAGTCGGCCGATTTAGCACTTGACACATCCGCTGCAATGTACTGGGCATTATCCTCTGTCCTGTCATGCCGTTCAGAAATATGTAGTTTAGGTATGTTAGTGAATGATAGATTTCACGAATTACCTGGTTAAATCTTTGTTGCCCCAATGACCTTGGGTTTTTTGAAATCCATAGCCATTTTTATATAAGTATCCTGTAGTCTGTAACAGCTCTTGTTTTTACAGTAGAGCATGTGAAAGTGTGTCTTAATGTTTTGACCGTTTATATGTTTGTTTACAGCATGAGGTCACGGCGGTGTGGTGTCCGCATGGAAGCCCAGCGGACTGCTGACAAAGCGCTGCACACGCTGCGCGCGCAGTTTCGCCGCGCTCTGCCGGAATGGACCGTGCGCGCCTCACGACGCCGCCGGACTGCACGAACCATCGGCCGCTCCAAGGAGGACCCCGCGAAACCATCGATAATGCAACCTCGCCCTCGGAGGCCTTAAGCGAACCAGAGACTCCGCGGCCCGCGCCGCGTGCGCTTGCCTCTATACCTGAGAGCGAACCCTTGCTCCGCGACCCACCTAGTGTCAGTGCTATTAGTGAAAATGTCGCGAAGAAAGCCAACGGTCGTCCTCTGCATGTGCAGTTCGATGCGCAGTCGCCGCCTGCGCCTGTGTCCAGTTCCAGCTCCAGTTCTAGTTCCTCGGACGATGAGGAGATCTCCATTGCGGAGGCGCGACCCCCCGACGGCGGCTTCGGGTGGGTCGTCGTTTTCGCTTCTTTCCTCGTCAATCTTATCGCTGACGGGATCACATTCAGTTTCGGAGTGTTCTTCCCGCATTTCCTCGAGTACTTCGGAGAAGGGAAAGGAAAGACTGCTTGGATCGCGGGCATATTTATGGCGATGCCCCTTCTGTCCGGACCGATCGCTAGTTTTCTTACCGACAGATATGGTTGTAGACGTATGACTATTTTCGGGTCTATCTTAGCGACACTTGGATTTGTAATTTCCGCCTTTGTAGATAGCATGGAGTCGCTATTCTTGACCTTCGGAATAATGGCAGGATTTGGCCTAAGTTTGTGTTATGTAGCGGCTGTAGTTATAGTAGCATATTATTTCGACAAAAAGCGCTCGTTGGCTACAGGAATATCTGTATGCGGGAGCGGTATCGGAACATTTATATTTGCCCCATTGACATATGTCTTGTTAGATGAATATGGATGGCGTGGCACCACATTGATATTGGCTGGACTTTTCTTAAACATTGCCGTTTGCGGCTTGTTGTTCCGGGATTTACCTTGGACTGCTACTATGAATGAAGAGAAAGCCAAAGAGAGGAAACGAAGGAGGGAGAGAAAAAGAAACAAACGCTACGGCTCATCTGCTGACAGCTTTTCGGATAGCAAAAGTAGCGCAGCTGGATCTACTAAAGTGGCAGACGCAGAAGGCGTGGAAACGGTGACTTCACCCATTGTGCCACAGTTCAGCTCGCTAGTGGACTTACCTACATACATGACTGGTGGCGAAGGCGTTTCATTAGAAGTGTTTGAAATGATGTCGAACCGCGGTCGGGCATACGCTATGTTAGCGCAAAATTACCCGGGTGTTATGTTGCCCTCAAGGAGCTTCAGTGACAGCGGAAGACTTCACGAGCAGTCTCCGCCGAGAGCATTGATGTCCCCGACTACTACGTCACCGGGCGCGTTGTCTCCTACGGCTGTGCCTGTGCCGGATACTAATAATACTACTGTTTTATCTGACAAGACGGCGACGTCTTTGTGGCTTCGCCGCCAGCACGCGAGTGGTGGCTCTACGAAGAAGCCGCCGGCTTTCCTCAAGGACCTGCGAGTGCATAGACACTCGTTGACGTACAGAGGAGCGATGCTCAATATTAACCGATACAGACTCCGAGCGTCGTCCTGCCCCAACATCTTTAGGAATTCGATGACTACCATTGCCAAAGAAAAGGTGAGTCAATGTTGAATCAGTAACGTTTTACACATTAAAGTATTTGATGAAAAACATGCGCTCATAACTTTGCTAAATCATTCTTGATTGTAATTACTGTTGCTGTATAGTCTAAGCCCGGTCTATAAGAATATCTTGACAGAGTCCAACCGCGAAGATAGCTGGTACAGCAGTTCCATAAATTGTAGTAAAAGTTCCATACATTAGTTATAGTGCTTAATAAGGTCATAAGCATAACGCAATGTTCATGTTAAGTAGCTCGATGGCGCAAGTGGTTAGTGCTTTCTGCTACGATTGTTGACGTTAAGCAACTTCCGCCGTGGTCGGTCATTGGATGAGTTATCAAAAATTTACTAGCACGAGCTTTTCCGTGCTTCGGAAGGCACGCTAAGCCGTTGGTCCCGGCTGCATCTGCAGTCGTTAGCAGTAACCAATGCGCACTGGGCCCGCGTGGTGGGTTGTGGCCCAACTCTATTCCATCCATAGGGAAACCCTGTGCCCTAGCAGTGGGGATATTCATAAGCTGATGATGATCAATGCTCAAGATCACGTGCGCTGGCCTACGTTGACACATTTCATTGTCGTACTATTCGCAAGTGGAATTCCTTGCCCGCGCACGTATTCCCCCTTTTCTACATTTGGGGTCCCTTGTGAGAGTGAAGAAACATTTCTGCAGGCCGGTAAAGTGAGGACGGTTAGTGTGGCAGTTTATAAATGCTGTACCCGCTATCTTTGCGTCTGGACTTTATCACCACCAACATCAGTACCCTTAGTACGAGTTTTACAATTACGAAAACTATGATAGTTTTCGTGGGCTCGCACTCGTTCTAAGGGTACTGATTTTATTGTTTTCGTTTTAATACATATCATCATCATCATCAGCGTATTAATGTCCCCACTACTGGGGCACAGGCCTTTCCTATGGATGGAATAGGGAGATCGGGCCATGACCCACCACGCGGGCCCAGTGCGGATTGGTGGGTGCTAACGACTGCAGATGCAGCCGGGACCAACGGCTTAACGTGCCTTCCGAAGCACGGAGGAGCTCGAGATAATAATTTTTGGTTACCCATCCAATGACCGACCACTGCGAAAGTTGCTTAAGTTCAACGATCGCAGCCGAACGCGCTAACCACTTGCGCCATTGAGCTCCTCTATACATAATTATAAACAGTATTTAAATTCTATCATTAAATCATTTGCGTCTTCTTAAATTTTAAGTATATTTGGTTACTTTTCACCAGAATGGATATAGAAACATAATTTACAATTACTTAGATTAGTAAATTATGTTTCTATGTCCATTCTGGTGAAAAGTAATACTATGATAGTTTAGTGAGCTCAAACTCTTACTAAGGGTACTGGTGAGGTAGAGTCATTTGCCTACCTAGCTATAAAAAAAAATACAATTTCCAGGTCCAATGGTACGCCGGCCTGTGGGACTTCTGGGACCTCGTGGTGGACGTGCTAGACTTCTCGCACTTTCTGAACCCGGCTTTCCTCGTGTTCGCCATCTCCAACTTCCTGCTGTACATGTGGTACGACGTGCCGTACGTGTATATAGCGGACAACGCGATGAATATAGGCTTCAACGAGTCGCAGTCCTCGATGCTCATCTCTATCATAGGAATCTTGAACATGTTCGGAGAGGTGAGTGAACTTAATATTTTGGATTGTTATTATATATATTTTTTTTTATGTTTTCACGCACGCCACTCATTAATGATCATCCTGGCAAGGATTTGGGCAGGAACATAACAAGCATTTGATTTATAGTAATCTGGATGCTCAATTTAATAGATAGTGCCTTTTATTATCTTTAAATAGAATAATATTTATTAGATAAATCCTAACCATTTTACATAATATTCCAGTGAATTATTTGTTTTATTTATCAAACCTTATTGACGATCAATATATTAAATAGAACAAAAGGAGGATTTAATAATGATATCATTCTCTACCAACATTTTATTATTTTTCTCTATTTTTTCGGGTAAATAAACAGTGACATAATACATAATATCATATAGATTACTTAGTTTTTTTAAATCATTTCGACACCAACTACATTTACCCCCGTTATTATGAATGAGTAAAACAGTGTTTGTGAACATGTATCTACTAGTTTTGTATTCGCTACCTATCTACTAATAATTGGTATAATTTCCTACTATTGTGTGCTTAGATTAAAACAAAAAGGGAAGATACGACACTCGCTGCTCAAAATTGATCCGCTTAAATTGTGGTGCATGACCACAATTAGCGAATTGTGGTCATGCACAACAATTTAAGTGGAAACTTTAGCGTTAGTCACTACTGGACATTCAAACACGCAGCATGTGTACTCAATGTAACAATATTGCGTATATTCTGTGTTATAAAGATAAAACAATGCCTTCGATGCTTTTACAAAGAACACAAATAGTTCACAATCAAATAACAAATGCCTCGGCTACACTTTTCATTCGTAAAACTGTAAAAACATTTTTTTCTCAAAAATCACGGTTTGTCGTGAATGTTATTTACGTAATCGCCATTTTGTTACCAAGAAAATAACAATACAGCTCAGCTGTGCAGACTCGGAAGCGGGCTCGCCGTTTCGCTCGCGCTGCGTTGAAGCGTACAGTTCTGTCTCGCTCGCTCGATTGAATGTTTATTTACAGACGTGTGCGTGTGTGAGTTGCTTATGTAGTTAAGTTGGAGCATTATATTTTATTTGATGCTCGTATGAGCGTACCGTAGCTTCCCTTTTTGTTTTAATCTAAGATTGTGTGTTGTGGTATTTATGAATAATGTTCATGGTAGTGCCTTACACAATTCTTGTTTAAATACATACACACTTCTATATTTCACGCTTCTCAACAGGTTCGTCTTGTTATATGATAAAACTTGAAACAACAATAAATATGCTAGCGCAAGCGGGCGTCACAATCATTCTAATATTATAAATGTGAAAGTTTGTATGTGTATGTTACTCAATTACGCAAAAATTACTGAACGGATTTGGTTGAAATTTGGTAAACATATTGTTTGACCTGGATTGAGACATAGATACATTAGATCCAGAAAAAAATTAAATCTCAAAAAACTAAAGTTTAAGCGAATGAGGTCACGGGCGGCCGTGCCGCTAGTAATGCGTAATTCTAGTAATTACTAAGACTACACGTGTATTAAACACAAGTTCGTCTGCCATCTTATCAGTAGCTGTTTCAACAATGAAATAAGGAATGTCAAACTTTTGTGAATATTTAATTATGCAAACAATTGTTGTTTTTGAGATACGGCGGTCTCGAACGATAAAAGTTTTTTTTTATATGATGTACTCTTACTCATTGTTTGATAATAATGAAAGCCTTGAAACTTCTACAATATTGTATACATGTTTTTTTTTTTTAATTTGAACTTTTTTATATTTCCCAGATAAATGCTTTAATATGTGTCTTAACTCCTATATCTTAGGTTCAACCTTTCCTAAGATGCTGGAAACAATGTTCAGCTTTCCTGTCCATATCGTAGGTTTTATTTCACTCCCAAGATTGGTATATCACTGGCCTATTATCAATGTCATCTGTTAGAGATGACATTAGAAGGCCTATACCTTCCCTGTGGATGGAATAGGCAATTACCCACCACAGGGACACGGTAATATTATCTATACAGTATTGTGACTCCGCCCTGTCCTTGAAAATAAATGCCTACACCGAGCGCTGTGTTGGCACGCGGTAGGGCCGCCAGTCTACAGTATTTTATGTAGTTTTGTTTTGTCTCTTTTTTCATCCTAACCACTTATTTATATATTATTCCAGATATTTTGCCCGATGGAAAAACCGAAATACCTAAATATTAGAAACAAATAACGTACTAGTAGATAGGTATATAAAAAGTATTCTATAAAGGTAAGACGACTTTCCAATATTTCAGGTAATTTAAAAAATGATAGAGTTCAAGCAACCAAAAACAGCAATTGTGCTATTGTACGATATTGATCGTCGTTTGTTCTTTTCCATACTAAATTATGTAGGTATCTACTTAATTAAATCAAATATTTACAATACAAAACGCATGTTTAAGCACGGCTAACTGCATAAAAAACAATTCAGACCGTTCGGTCGTCATTGCG
Organism: Chilo suppressalis; assembly: GCA_902850365.2. Taxonomy (NCBI): domain Eukaryota; kingdom Metazoa; phylum Arthropoda; class Insecta; order Lepidoptera; family Crambidae; genus Chilo; species Chilo suppressalis. Next base: position 5,360,994 of record OU963903.1, read on the forward strand.
GCGCGGCGGCGCATTCGCGACTGGGTGCACGCCGAGAGCACATCGAACTCGAGTGGCGTAGGTATGACTCGCTTTCCGACCGTTTGTATGAAGATAGAATACTGTATGATATTATTACCGTGACAGGGACCTTGCTGCTAACGACTGCAGATGCATCCGGGATCAACCACTTAGTGTTTTTCGAAGCACCATACATGATTAATTTTCACAACCAATAGAATAAAACAATATGTCACTTCAATCGACGTTGCCGATCGCACCTTTAACAGTATATTAAGTTCTATAATTGTTTTTTCAAAAATATTTGCATCTTCAAATATTAATCTACGTTACCTTCAAGTTAAAAAATCCTTAAGCGATAATTTTAAAGAATTTGGCATAATGACGGTCGCATCACAATACATATATGGAAACTTGTAAGACAAAATATTAATTTGTTTCTTAAAAATAGTGATGTTCACACACTTAATGCAAGAAACAAAAATATCTTAACTTTACCTGCTACTAGCCTTCACAAAATCAATAATTCATTTAAAGGTCTCCAACCAACCATAAATAAATTCGAAGATAGTATAAAAAAAAACACTTATTAACAAAGCTTATTACAAAGTCAGACAATAATGCTTGGGTTTGAACTGTTCCAATCATTCTAACAGGTTTTCTATATTAAATAAATCATGGTTGTATTGACGTTGTAACAATATAATTATTTGTAAATGTTGCTACAATATACATTTAATGTTGTGGAGATTTTTTCGCTCCTCGTTTTTCTCCGCAGCTAAAAAATATGTCCCATAACGAGTGGTAGGGGGAAAAAAAATTGGACGGTTCAAAAGAGTTGTACTATACATCCAATTTGAATAAAGATATATTGATTTCTGATTTCTTTCAGATCTTACTCGGCTGGGTGGGCGACTGGGAATGCGTAGACGCAAGCTTAGTCTACGCGGGTTGCATGGTGCTATGCGGGGTGGTCACATTGCTTGTACCATTACTGACTTCATACTCGGGGCTGGCGGCAGCTGCCGGCGCCTTCGGCATGTTCATAGCGGCGAATTACTCGCTGACCAGCATCATACTGGTGGAGCAGATCACTTTGGAGAAGTTTACGAATGCGTACGGCCTGCTGCTGCTCATGCAGGGCGTGGCCAACCTGATAGGCCCGCCGCTAGCAGGTTAGTTGCATTTAAACATAGGTATACGCTAACTAGCATCATCTTAGGCGAACAGTGATCACTTTAGCGTATGGATTGCTGCTTCTGATACAGGGCGTAGCGATTCTTATTGGACCACCATTAGCAGGTTAGTCACATTTCATCATTATGACCACCATATATATTTTTTTCTTTTATTTTGGCAACAAACAGTCATATATTTTACAAAAGTAACTTATGTTAAACATTTTTTTATGAAATAGACCTAACAGTGCCTAAACACAATATTAAAACAATAGGGAAGATGCAATATTTTTATTTTTGTTTTCATTTTAAAGAATTCCATGTAGAATAAACTACAGATATATTAAAAAATTAAAACATTCTGATTTATCGGAAAAAATGCGGTTTTAAATTGACAATAGGGAAGATGCAATATTTTTATTTTTGTTTTCATTTTAAAGAATTCCATGTAGAATAAACCACAGATATATTAAAAAATTAAAACATTGTGATTTATCGGAAAAAATGCGGTTTTAAATTGACAATTTAAATTTTCGCGCGAAAACGAACCTATGGTTGCGATGACGTCACTCCTGTCTGTCACTGGTCGTAATTGTTCGTTGCTGGGTTTAAATTTTCATACTTTTGCATATTTTTTCGACTTTCGAAATATTTTTTTGAAAAATTTAAAATGGACTATCCATCAACATCATGTGATCATAACAATACCATTAATATTCCGAAAAAAAGTCGTGTTGACTCATGTTTTGTGCCAATCTACTTCAACAAAGTTCCCAAATAAATTGTTTTTGACTGGAACTTCTGACCCAAAACTGAAAAAAAGTGGTTTCAAGCTGCGAAGAGAAATGACAATTATTCTCCAAAGACCATTATTCGATGCTGAGAAGATCACTTTGACGTAAGTCGGCGAATATACTTGTTATATGCTTAATTAATCTGCTTGTACGTAAAAACGCATTAGTAACCTACCTAATACTTACAAAACCTGTCTATAACATATTTTTAATTTTACAGTTGGAGAATGACGTCGAAAATTAGATAAAGTTTAAAATGTATGGCACAATCTTCACAGTGGCAGGTCTGAACCAAGCTTTGCGTTTCATTTAAAATAACTGTATCACGATAACCTTCTTTACGTACTTTATGCTCCGGAGAACTCGACCTTTTACTGTACATAATTTTCCATCTCTTTTAATTTGGACATAGCCGAATGCATTATCGCCGTAAGATTTGTCGAAGCCACTGAATAAAATACGAAGTTTAACAACTACGATTTTTACATACCGTAGTAATTTAGTCCCTTTCATTTCTACACTTAAAAACTCTGCACTTTGGACAAAAAAAGTTATAACCATGTCAACGCTAACTCTTGGTAAATTCCTGGAGTCTGCTTTGATAAACGCAACTTCCATTTTTATTAAATGTAAAAAAACGCAATAAATATTCCCATAAAATAATATTTACTTTAACAACCATAACCACAAAGAAGTTGTCATAACAGGAGTGACGTCACTAAACGCTGATTGGTGTTTTAAAATACGTTCCGTTTCAAGTATTTTTAGTTCGTAATAATTGTTAAAAAACAACATTATGTAAAATAAAAACGTTGCAGTGGCATTTCTTTTATATTTTTTTAACATTATAATCATAAAATTTTCATAAATATTATATATGCATCTTCCCTATTTAAATTTTCGCGCGAAAACGAACCTATGGTTGCGATGACGTCACTCCTGTCTGTCACTGGTAGTAATTGTTCGTTGCTGGCTTTAAATTTTCATACTTTTGCATATTTTTTCAACTTTCGAAATATTTTTTTGAAAAATTTTAATTGGACTATCCATCAACATCATGTGATCATAACAATACCACTAATATTCCGAAAAAAAGCCGTGTTGACTCATGTTTTGTGCCAATCTACTTCAACAAAGTTCCCAAATAAATTGTTTTTGACTGGAACTTCTGACCCAAAACTGAAAAAAAAGTGGTTTCAAGCTGCGAAGAGAAATGACAATTATTCTCCAAAGACCATTATTCGATGCTGAGAAGATCACTTTGACGTAAGTCGGCGAATATACTTGTTATATGCTTAATTAATCTGCTTGTACGTAAAAACGCATTAGTAACCTACCTAATACTTACAAAACCTGTCTATAACATATTTTTAATTTTACAATTGGAGAATGACGTCGAAAATTAGATAAAGTTTAAAATGTGTGGCACAATCTTCACATTGGCAGGACTGAACCAAGCTTTGCGTTTCATTTAAAATAACTGTAATACGATAACCTTCTTTACGTACTTTATGCTCCGAAGAACTCGACCTTTTACTGTACATAATTTTCCATCTCTTTTAATTTGAACATAGCCGATTGCATTATCGCCGTTAGATTTGTAAAAGCCGCTGAATAAAATACGAAGTTTAACAACTACGATTTTTGCATACCGTAGTAATTTAGTCCCTTTCATTTCTACACTTAAAAACTCTGCACTTTGGACAAACAAAGTTATAACCATGTCAACGCTAACTCTTGGTAAATTCCTGGAGTCTGCTTTGATAAACGCAACTTCCATTTTTATTAAATGTAAAAAAACGCAATAAATATTCCCATAAAATAATATTTACTTTAACAACCATAACCTCAAAGAAGTTGTCATAACAGGAGTGACGGCACTAAACGCTGATTGGTGTTTTAAAATACGTTCCGTTTCAAGTATTTTTAATTCGTAATAATTGTTAAAAAACAACATTATGTAAAATAAAAACGTTGCAGTGGCATTTCTTTTATATTTTTTTAATAGTTTAATCATAAAATTTTCATAAATATTATATATGCATCTTCCCTATTCTGAAGTTAGGACATGGTCAGCTAATGAAAATCCAAAACTAAACCATTACAGTACACTATTGTATGACGAAATATTTATATCATATGCTTATACATATATATGTGTCTGTGTACACTTACCTCATACTTTGCGCTGGAGGCCGCTGCCGGCGTTTCGGCATCATAGCGGGGCTAGCATCATATTAGTGGAATAGATCACTTAGGCCCGATAACAGAATGACTACTAAGTGTTGATCTTTACTTGAGTAGAGTTAGAAAGGGATGTCGCTATGTTGCTATATATAGCGACATCCCTTTCTAAGATGCTGGAAGCAATGTTTCCAGCATCTTTTCATATACTCCCTTTCCTAGTGTTCCAATATGTTTTTATTTATTATTTATTTATTAATTGATCACCAACAAAGTTACACCTAGACATTTCTTATTTAGACATTTAAAGTACGAAACTTTATTAGTGGAACTTTAATTATAGGCGATTACGACATGCAATTTACACTTAACTAGCAATGAAATCTTATAAAATTTTGATAATTACATTAATTTTAATACAAGGCAATTATGAATAAAAAAAATGTCAATAATAGAACAACAACAATTTAATAAATTTATGAAAAATAAATTAACGAGAAGTAATAAATGAAAAAAACTATGTGAGCACAACCAAACATAAAGATTTTACATCAAAATTTACTATTTTTGTTACCAGGCTGGGTGTACGACGTGACCGGAAGCTACGACCTCTCGTTCTACCTCGCCGGAGTATTCATCGGTTTGTCCGGCCTCATACTGGTGGTGCTGCCGATCTGTTCCCGCGCCCGTAGAGCTAGCAGAGCCAGGCGGGCCGCTGCCAACGGGCACTCAAATACCAACGGGAAGCTGATCGTGTGAGCGAAATGTTAATAGCAACGACATGAGCTCATCGTAAATCTATAAAAAAAATACCCTTAACACTATTATTATATTATACAGTAGAACGCCGATTATCAGAATTAATAGGGTATTTGACAGTGTTAAAAATAAAGTGCCAATTGTTAGCATCTGTGTTTAGAATGAAAATTGGCAGGGGTTTTTACTATTTTTTTTTTACAATAAAAATAGGTATTCATAATTTTACTAAAACCTAACGAAAAAGATAATAGTTTTCTTATCTATTGTCACGTGACCCAAAACGATTGGGATTGGCCGAGTCTAAAAAGACGTCACACGCAAGTAAACTTCCAGTTAAAGTGACATTACATTGCATCGTTTGACGTTTTAATAACAGTCGTGTGACGTCACGCACCAGTAAGACGCCATATTGTCCAGAGAAACGTTTTCGCGGCACCTTGAAAATGGAGTTTTTGATTTGGTTATTTTTACTGAAATACACAACAGAGTGATGAATATCAACCTTTTACGGACTCCATAAACATTAAACAATAACGTCAGATCGATCGATCGATTCAGATAATCGAAAATTCGGATAATCGGACATAGACTGGTAATAAAGAAACACGAACTGTCACACATAGAATAAACCTTATTAAGTTTAACAAACACAGTTCTACAATACTAAATACAATAATAGAGGTACATAGAAGCAAAAAAAACCGTTCCACGCAAAACATGTAATATCTCGACTCTAGTTTTCAACCATAACAGTTGAAATATATCTGGACTCTAGCGAGTTCCAACTTGTTACAATGAAAGAAAGCAAAAAAACGCTTGGTTTTATGTTTTTTTATGATTCAGTTAATCGGCGGTCGGATAATCGGCGTTATATCTTTTAGCGGTCTTTGTAAAACATTTCATTTCATTTATAATTTGTTAGTCGATAACAATAAAACTGACAAAAACATGCCGTTAAAACTCTCAATATATCTAAAGAAAGAATACCTTTAATACAAACCATTGTCGAATTCGAATAGTTGAATTCGATCTATTTTATGTGTCAAAAGTGTACTGACTTTTGGTCTCATTGCGTCCGTTGTGGCGCTGCAGTATACAAAATTTGACAATGACATTTCGCACTCGCAGGCTATTCGAATTTGATATTGGTTCGTGCTAAGGGTACTGGCCTGGCCAGCGGAACGGGAAGCTGATCGTGTAAACGAAATTTTGGTAGCAACGAATTAGAAATAACATGGAATACGAACCATGCTATAAGTGGTTCAAAGCAAATAAAATAAAGGGGCGGGGCGAAAAACAAATGCAATCATGGGATTGGTTGGGATATCTATTTTTAACTCAATGAATGGAAAGCCGAATTCATTTGGAGATATTTGAATTGTATTGTCTGATGCGTGTCGCATTAGGATTGAAGTTCAGTTGTATGAGTTTGGAGCCATGTTTTAGCGGTCTTTGTTAGAGAGTAATGCTTTCATATCATTTATAATTCGTTGGTTGACAGCAATAAAACTAATCAATCAACTAATCAAAAATATACCGTTAAAACTCTGAATATATCTAAGAAAAATACACTCAGTCCAGGTTTGGGACAGGAATCGAACCCGCACCAACCGCAATTCGGGCGGGCGTAGGTTCAAAAAAGTCTATTAAAGCTGTTAATCAATGGTACGACTTTTTACCATGATAATCGGCAAACATTGCCCATGAGGTACCTTTTAGCGTCGTAACATAACTGTTTCACTTCGTTGACTTCGCCTGTTGGAATCATTTATAAAGTTTTAGGGCACTAACTAGGGTTATATGTAGGTAAATACTGTTTGGAACGGCGCACCAATAATAAATATAGTATTTGAGAAACGATTAGTTGCATCACTGATAAATGTCACCACGAAAAAGTTTATGAGAAAAGATAATCATTAACTAGCATCGCTAATCTAAAGAATTGACTGTTGACAATTCACGCAATTTCGTATTAGTTCCTGCAGTTAGTAAAGTAATGAAAGATCTATAGGGTAAGTTTATAGGTTCATCGTCTGCAACATACCAAGTTGATTTTCGATATTACGTGATCGTCATAGTCCTCTATCCTACTCTAACTTACATAGCTTTTGTTGCAGTAGAGTAGGACATAGGAAATGATACTATTCTCTGTTCACGGAAACGAGATAGTAAAGATGAAAGCTAGCTTTTCTGCCATTGGCCGATTTATACTGTTGTCGTTATTTCAGCCAATGACGCACCAGCAAGCTTGAGCCACTTTATTCTTATCACTTTCAAAATAGGTTAGGTGTATTTTGAACTATAATCTGCTCACGGAAAGAAGCTAATGGAGATTTTTCTTTCACAAAATCGCTTACATAAGAGAAAGATGGAAAACTGCGTCACTCAAGATAGACAATGACAGCCTAGTGACAAGAATAAAATGGCTCAAGCTTGCTGATTCGTCGCGTATCTCATATAAAAATTCGTATCTTTATACTGTCTTAGATTAATTTCAATAAACATTTCAATACAGTGCGATTCAAACTTTATTGTGATGTGAAGTTAGAAGCTAGCGCAATTATGCGCAGGTTTCAGGTTGACTCCACCGCCACTTGCGTTAACTTCACATCCGACATTGAGCTTGAATCGCATTCTACTCAGAGTTTACTTTTACTGAAACTGGCACTCCATTGAAAATCCCATAGACAACAGAAAGGGATATTTCAATATTTTCATTCAGTAATAATAAAGGTTTTTCGCTATATGTACAAATTATCAAATCATTACGAAATATAATCTGATGAATGATTAAAGGTTATTATTAAATAAGTAACATACAAAACACGACTGTATTTGGTAGAAAGTAGAGGTTAAAATTGTGTATCTGCAAATTTTTAGTGGAGGTAAACAATTTGTAATAAAATAAAACTTGGTTGTTATAATACGCGTCACGAATCTTGAAATTCGCCTAAACAGGTGTTACCAGCCGCAATGGTATGATATTGAATCAGTGTAATTTATATAATAATATAACAACAATACAATGACTGTATTTTTAAAATGTCACGATAAATTGTGATGGCATATCGTATTGTGGTGATTATGTTATGAAGTCGTAATTATAGTATTGTCTTTTACGAGCCACGACATAATGACATAATGAAATGTCGTGACATACTATATGCATACTTTGATTGAAGGGTTGATTACCATAGAGGTATAAGAATAGAGTAGGGGAGATATAGACTCTACTACAAGTGGAAGTGTCCCTCTAATAGAAAGAGAAAGAAGATGAGAGGCCGCTAGCTTTCGCTCTCTAACCGCGCATGCGCATTGGCAACCGTAAGCATCTTACTATTTCGATTTGATGCCATGGGATGCCATGCGTCACAAGAGAGAGAGATAGTTAGCGGTCTCTAATCTGCTTTCCCTTTCTACTAGACCAGTGTTTCCTAACCTTTCCAATACTGCTACTCCTGTAACCTATTAGGAAAACAGAATTTACCCCGACTTTAAAATGTTATCATCAGTCCAAGAAATACAAATTTGGCCGCATCTTCGTCTCTAATAATGTCATCATCAGGAGAAAATCTCACCCCGCTTCCCACACTCAGCACCCCGCGGGCTCACTAGCAAGAAGGAGCGCATGCTCTATTTAGTAGTATTATTTAGATTTGACCAAATAATTGGATTCTTTGTTACCCCCGAAGTATGGCTGATTTACCCCCGGAGGGGTAATTACCCCCAGGTTCGGAACCCAGGTACTAGACCAACACTTTTAGAGCCGCCTTCCCCACTCTATTCTAATTCCTCTATGTTGATAACACCGTTTTTCTCAGAAACAGAATAGTATCGTAATTTTTTTGGAACGAAGTTTTTTTCGGACGGTATGTCGGATGGCGGCTGGGCGGAAAATTTGTAAGATTTTTCCGGCACAACCTAGCGAGGTAGCTAGCTCACACACGAAATTTTCTCTTATTCACTGCTACTGAGTATACGTTTCTTTTAAAATTCGTTTTAAATCTAAAATCTTACGACTCGTATAGTGACATGGCCCAATCTCCCTACTCCATCCATAGGGAAGGCCTGTGCCCCAGCAGTGGGGACATTAATAGGCTGATGATGATGATGATGATGTATAGTGACTGCCACTATACGAGTCGAAAGGTTTTACATTTAATTATAATGGATTAAAGTCGATCAATTATCAATCCAATAAATTCAATTTTTAAAAATCTCAACTATTGAAACTGGGATTTATTAATATCTAATTAGACACTATTAATACTTAGTCTTATACTGGCACTTCACTTGGCTATTATTCGTGTTTGCTATCAATGTAAACTAGACATCAGTCTGTCCTTTTCATTCCTTTTAAAGCATGATAAGGACAAACTGTTGTCAAGTTAACAAATAGCAAATACGAATAGCCAAGTTAAGTGCCAGCATCAGAATTTATAACTGCACAATCTCATAATTAAAATACCAGTTCTTGCCATAATGTTAGGCACTTAATGACACGTGTTTTTATTAAGACCCGGCTAACCTATAAATTATATTGGGCCGTAAATCCTTTTACTATCATAAATACAATAATATGGTAGATGCTATCAGTTTGTAACTACAATAAAATTTTAATTCGATATAATTTTGTAAAGTGTAGTTCTCGTTATAAAGACTAGACTATATATTACTTATATATATAATATATATATATCTATATTTAATTCGATATATAAATAGTTTTAAGTAAATAAATGAACGCAACGAAAGCTGCGAATTTAATTTCAACTTAACAAGCAGTATTCGTAAAATTCTAAGCGTAATTACTTTTGTAAGTACTTGAAACTAGTGAGTACTCAATATAGAGGTGATAAATTAATAAGGTATGTAAAATTCTTCCATCGATCGGTTGTCGTTTACGCTGGGGAGCAAAGCAAATGGAACTGTAGTGGCACGAAATGTTGGTAACCGTAAATTCTTTATTTTCACTTTGGTAGACGTTCCAGGCGAGTGCAAGGTTCCGTAGTTACACGCCTTACACCAAGCATGAACCTTGACAGGGGGTCATTCGCCTAACGGAAATGCTTTGGAAAACGCTAACGCTTTCGATTTTATTTTGTTATTTCTGACCGCCGAAGGTTTTCAAATACCTCACGCTCACTTTTTTTAATATTGTTATTACCAATGCAAAAAAAAAGCGCGAGGCATTTGAAAAGCTCAGGCGGCTAGAAATAACAAAATAAAATCGTAAGCGTAAGCGTTTTTCAAAGCATTTCCGTTAGGCGAATGGCCCCCAGATCTGTAATCATATAGCTATCGTTAAATTTTCTATGGAAATAGCCAGTTTGTTCTTACATCCATTAGAGGCGCTGTTTAGTTTCCATAGACGACCTCTGTGGCCGCGTGGTTTATGCGCCGGGTTTCATGGTGTCGCCGGCTCGAGAGGTCCCGGGTTCGACTCCCGGTGGGGGCAGATGTTTGCGTGATGAATACGAGCATTTGTACTCAGTCATGGATGTTTAATATGTATTTCTATATACATATACTTATATATGTAGCGTATATGTATTCTATCCGTTACTCTAGTATCCCGTAACAGAAGCCTTACAGTGCTTACTTTGGGGCTAGGGTACTTGGTGTGAGTGTTGGAAATATTTATTATTATTATTGAAACCTGTCAAAGTACGTGCTTGGCCACTGGTTAGTGAAACGTTGTACAATACAGTATTACAATTTATTTACCGCAAATGTTGGTAGTGTAAGCGTCATAACAGCGATTTACTTTAAAGTAACTAATGAACTGGGAACAGGTTTAATGGCTCAATTACACTAGTCGTTAGCCCGTAATCAGGTGCACGAAAGACATTACTCGAATTCGGGCACCCGAATTTACACTGGAATACGGGCTGGAAGACTGTGTCGTGTAATCAAAACAAAAACTACTTGACTCCGTTCATTCATACTTAGTCGCTTATCCGAATTCCATTGGCACTCGTATTCGGGCTAACGACCAAATATAATCGCGCCATAAGTAGGGGCAAACTTCTTGATAAAACCATAGACTAAAAAAATTTGCATGAAAAATTGCTATTGCTTAGGCTTTGTTGTCTATGGGTATGGTGCTTAAGAGGTGCTCAATCAATGTTTGCCGGGATGTATACAGAGGCGGGTCTTTGCTTTTGCTCCTCAGCATATTTTTTCCTAAATCGTTTAGAATTAGTTTGGATAAGTGTGTTCTGGCTAATGAGTAGTTTGCCAAGTTACATGATGGTATTGTTAATTAAATGGCTGAAATCTATGTAGCGCAAGATTGTGGTGTAGCGAGGGAATTGACATGTAGATTATGATATTTTTTTTTGTAATCTTTATTTTGTTGTTTATGATTGTTTCGAATTTATTGATTTTTTATGATTTTGGAGTTATTTTTTTATGTTAAGTGTCATAATCAGTGTAAAAAAGTTAATACTTTTTAACTTAACAGATTCAATAGTAAAAATATTACAATAAGAGTGCAGTAAAACTTTTGAATAACTACTTGCTGTTTTTGAATATTATAAGTTTTTGTCAACTTGATGTGCTAAATTGGATAGTCGATTCATAACGTCAGCTCCAACACTTAAAATTCGAATGTAAAATGATTATTTTATTGTTCCTTAAACAACTGTCCTATCCCAGAATCTCTAGTTTTCAAATAGAACCTAGAGTTACGTTTGTGAAAATGGACGCTAATGGATTCTGGAGATTATATTTTTCACAAAATACAAAAATGTGGTGTGTTATGTATGCACACTGTAGTTCGTAAGATTGAATTTTAGGTTTAAGTAATCACAATAGAATCCACGTTGAAAGACAATTAATTCGAATTTTGTAAATTTATTTATTTTTGATTTTTTTCTCAACTTATATAATAATTATATAATGTTTTGGTCCTCGTATGATTTTTTGTAGATCTATCTTAGAATTCTAATGGTACTGTAAACGTTTCTATGATCACTCATTAAGACTGCTCCAAGAGATGAATATATCTTCCCTTAGTGATTAGTCAAGTAGTGGAATATTGAAAATGTTATATTTAAGCATTAAGTGCGCTAGTGAGACATGTATCAGTTTTTTTTCAGGTAACAACAAATGCCTTTTTACGGAAAAGAGTTACTCGGGTGTTTAGTTTTTCTGGGCCGATAGAACTATAGCAATGAAATGTAAGAAGTCAATAAAAATAATAGTTAATATCATTCTAAATTATGAAAGACCAAAGTTGAGAAATATATATTATCCCCTAGCAAGACTACTAAATTGTTTCAATTAACAAGTTAATGCAATAGGCACTGAGGACAGTTCGATAACTGACTCCTTTTCTAAAGCGTTATGTTATAACTGAAATAATGATAGCTTTTTCAAGTCTTTTCCGACGACATGCGTTATTACGTCGTTGCTTAATATAATAAATATTGAAATCTATTTATTAGTAATTTTTCACAGCAGTCTCTGAAATCACAGGTGTTTTATTTGCCAAATTGATTTATCCAAAGACGTGTGAGAAGTGATCGTATGAAACGGGTATAATAGAAAAAAATATGATGAATAAATATCATATATAAGTACGTGGGTTATCGTAGATGAACGATTTATCCTTTAGTAAAATTATGATTTTATAATTTACTTTTGTTTTATTTGAATTTTTAACCCTCCTTGCCTAGTTCGCATCTATAAATTCTATTGCCCCAGATTTATATTCATTCAGAACAATATGTCACCTTGGGAGTCAGGAGCGTATTTTAAAATCTCCTTATACGAGCCACTTACGATGTGCACCTCCTAGAATTAGACTACCAAATCAAAATATTGTAACAACCGAATTCCTTTATATGACTTCACAGCCATTGCAGTAAATACGCCCCTGGTTATCGTTAACTTGAGTTTTTTTTTGTAATGATCTCGGACACAGAATCATTGTTATTCAAAATGTGATAGAAACTAAATAACAGTGAAAAGTCTTATAAATGAATATTTGTAGTTTAACATAATTTAAATTTAAAGCGAGAAGATTTATCATGATTATTAGAACGTTCTTTTTTTTAAAAGAAAACGACATCTATAAAAGTGATTACAAATGAATGCAAGCAATAGTTCTACATCTGTAGCCAACGTGTAGCCTATGACCAGAACGACCTTCAAAATGTCTGTAGACCACTGCAGAAGTTTAGATTTCATTCATAAGGAATAAATAAATGGATATTATTTTGATCCTTAGGTTTTCACGCACATCACTCATTAAATAAAACTAGTTTTAACGGGTTAATCCACGAAATTTATTTATTGACGTTTCGCAGCTTTTTCAGGTCTGCATCGTAAGAATAATGATTTTTTATTTACTTTGTCGAGCTACCTTCGAAAGACTTATTGAGCGTTCGGATATTTCATTGGAAGATTTTTAAAACTTTATTGTCTATGTATGAGTTTATTAGCTTATTTAATTTAAATAAGCTATTAAATTTATACATAGACATATGTAACAGATGACAGCCAGACAGATGTAAGATGACTGAAAAGGCATATTTTGTATATTGTGGATTATTAAACATTGCAGAACAACAGGTACAACCTGATGTTGGTAATTAGTGGTACACTAGCAAAAACATTCAAAAAAGTTAGAGTGATAAGAATTACTTCTTTGTGATTACCTTTCTTGCAACTACCACGGTGGGTATACAAAAAGGCATAGATGAAAAAGGATTGAAAGGATTTAGCTGCTGATATCATCATCTTTGTCTAATTAGTACACAAAATATGCTTTCGTCGTCCCTGCCTTATGTATGATCCAACAGCGCTATGGAAATAAATACGTAATAAAAACATTATACAATATTTTCATGGTATTGAAAAGTTTTCCAATTTCAATTCATAACTAGAGATCTTCCAAGTTTTGTATTCAGGTGTGAGCACACTTAACGACGCCGACTTGGCTTAAGTTGGTCGAAGACCTTCATGCCGTCGCATGTATGTATGTAAGTAGGTATATAAATAAAGATAGAGTCATATCGCCAATGACAAATATTCTCAATTTTTATTTTACATGTAGATGTAAAGAAAAATCGAATCAAACCTTAGATTAAAACAAAAAGGGTAGATACGAGACGATCTTACTAGCATTAAACAAAATGTGCTCCGACCCAAGTTGGGTCACCCAACCACATAATAAATAGTTTAACGAATGAAAAGTGTTGCCGTGGAATTTGTTATTTGATCTTGAACTATCAGTGCTATTTTAAAAGGATTGAAGGTGTTTTATATTTAATTTTTTAACACAGAATATCGTTACGATTTCCGTCAGATTGATCGAAACGGCGAATCGTACTGTATATGGGGCCCTTAAGACTCAAGCTGATTCAGTGTCAATAAGTGTGGTCGCTCAATATTAAGCACAACTTAGAAAACCAGCACCTGTTTTAAAGTGATATATCGATAGTTTTCGTAGAATTATTCCAAAAGAACCAGTTTACCTATCGTGGCTTAAAATTCCTTTACAAAACATTTTAATTTTGAATTTGTTAACGTAACGTAATCTCTATTTTCAGCCTCTGATTACAGAACTAAAGGTTTTTGTTCTATAATCTGAGTTTTCAGCGAAGCAAATAGTGAAGAAACGTGCATGAAACTTAGATTTATGGGCTCTCCCACACAAAACTGCGATACGATCAATGCGACGTCGCCTCGTCGCATATAGCCATACGATTTCGTGCGGCAAAGCTTTGGTTAGTGTGACCATACCTTCAACGGTAGCCAGCCGTAGTAGACGTGTTTTAGTAATCGTGATGTTAGTGACATGGATCGCAAAAAGATTGTTGCACCACTGTTATTGTTAAATTTATATTAGAAGAAAAAGAAGATTTTGGGTTCAACCATTTATTAAGATTATGAACGTTTATAGGAACCATTTTACTCGAAAATACTATCGTTTGAGAACAGAAGAAGATATGTTTTTTTATTATTTTAGAATAAGCATTTGAAGAGCTTTTGAGTTATTATCACCAGTACAAAAACGATCGTAAAAGGGAAGCCTCAGAGTGGACTAAAATGGCGTCATCGGAAGTTCTTGCTTTGCATTCGAGCGAGCTCACAGATATTTGCGATGCGATGCGATTAGCAGTTTTGTGTGGGTGGGAGCATCATGCTCTTTATTTTTTGTATGTAGTTACGCTGTGGTTTTACAGATTTGGCTGCTCATTTTCAGGTTTTAACGATAGCGGTCACCTATAAACCCCAGCAAACTTCTTGAGCATCGACCACAGGCAAGGAAGCCTTCGCATTAGCAATTTTACAAACAAAAACTTCTACTGCGCGAGTTTATTTAGATGTGGTTTTAATTTTATGAAAACAGGTAGTAATTCCTTATTTCTATTGTTTATGATGAAAATACTATAATATTTTATGCATCGTTGACATTTTGATATCAATTGCCAGACGAGGGTTTGTTGGTTCTATTTGGATTATTATTTGGAATTTGGAAATTGTAGTAATTTTACACTGCCTTTAACAGTTCGCAATAACATAAATTTTGAATATTACCTTTTATGATAAAATTATTCGTAGTGATGTTGAAATACCTCATTAATATTATATTTATTGGTTGGACCTTTGATTGGGTCTTCGGCCTTTACCATTAATAGATGATAAGGAAAATTTGACTATTGTGAAGTAATAAAGACCATTTTAGATTGACTTTCTGTTTTATTTTCACCTTTCCTACTTTTTGAGTATTTGTGATAATCCTAACTAATACCTACTATAAATGCCAAAGTGACTTTGTTTATTTGTTAAGCTTTCACGCCAAAACTACTCGACGGACTTGAATGAAATTTGGTACACATCTAGTTTATGACCTGGATTGAGACATACAATATTTTTTGAATCCCGGAAAAGTAAACACTTTTCCTTAGCTTCCTAAGGGATTTTCAATAAAGTAAAGCTAAAGCGCTTATTCCACCTGACTAAATTCAGACGTCCTAGTTAGGATCCTAAAAAGAAAGCTAATTAGAAGCTTCTGATTACACTTGACTAATTTAGTTACTGAATCAGTCAGTTGCAAGCGCGCGGCGAATTCAGTTTGACTTTTTCGTAATGGCTCTAGCTCTGTCTAAGCAACAAAAATCAGTCTTTTCGTAGGCCTCGCCGTTGGTTTAATAAAAATAAAAAAAACGACGGGTGGAGTAACGGCAGAAGTGAAAACTTGAATATTAACGTTGTGCATTTTTGATATTTTGGAATGGTTAGGGAATAATTTTGCACGAATTGCTTTAATTATCAGTATAAAAGTACTATCATTTATGTGGTACTATCGTACACAAACATAACATTAAAAAGTTTATCTCTCAGAAAAATCGACTTACATTAATCACATTTAAGCGCACCTAGCGACATCTATTGTAAAAAAATGCATTTTCTTAGCAATAAAGCTGCCACCTGGACGTCCTAATTAGAGACTTATTATTATAATACGATAAAATAAAATATTACTATGTTTCGTCCAATATATTGAAAGTCAACAACCTTTCCAATTTTATTGTTTTCGTCTTACGAATTTTCATTTAGGTCACGTGTCCTGACGCGAGTTTAACAGTTTTTACCCATTACAAAAAAGTGTATAACGCCGCTAAAGAAGTTTTCACTTCAATAAAAGAAAGTAAAAAACGAAAAACGTGGGTAAAAGAATATTAATTTTATCAATGTTATATTTATCGTTTTTGTTCCAAAGATACGGCATATCTTTATACAATTCGATTATGTTACTCATAACTTCTTTTTCTTGTGTTGCCGACATCACGCACTCACGTAATTCGTAAACGTAGACACAATAACGTCCTCACTCAGTGACGCCTGCGGTGCGACCGTGCGACTAAAGCATCTTAACCCTATCACACGTTCCTAAATCGCTTTCTAATTAGGATACTAAATGATTTAGTCAGTCAGAAGCCACACTTCTTCTAATTTAGGATGCTAATTAGGATCCTAACTTCCTAAATGCTATTTCACTTAACTGAATTAGTTACTGAATGATTTAGAACGTCTGAATTTAGTCAGGTGGAATATGCGCTTAACGTGGACCAAGTCGCGGGCGGACGACAAACCGATCGGATTGAATAGGCTAGTTTACTCATGTCGAATTGTATTAAATAAATGTTTATTTCTTAAAATATTTGGTCTAAGGAACCTAAATATATCGATTTCACTGCATAAAAGCAGAAGATTGCTGTAGAAATTTAATTTAGAAAAATAATTTTTAGTCTATATTTTTTAAACACTAAAAACGCTGTTCGCCACATCCACCATGATTGTGACGTCTCTTTTAGTAAACAACTAAATGTCATTCATACATAACTTTAAAACTTGTATTATTAAAACTGATAATAAATGAATAGACTTAAAATATTATTCAATGAGTACTAACATCAAAGTGATCTTCGCAAAAATAAATTTTACTACTTATGAGTCGATAAAGTTGCAGGATCACTTTTAGCAAGTTCTAACCAGGTATTGCGTAGGTTAATTTCTTTCGGTAATTTAATCCACGACTTTCCTGGAGTCTTCAAGGATGTGTTTTTACATTCTCGTACAATACAATAATGATAATTACTATATTTTTCGTGGTATCTATTAGAAATCATGTTTTTTTTTTATAAACACAGATAGGTTATTTTCTACGTGCTTACGAGTTTTTGTTTACTACCGTCAACGTCATAGCATACATAATCTATAGACTAAAATGGCCGATATCGTTTTTGTATGTCCATGAAAAGTTTATTTTAAAATGAAAGATTTGTAGCTTTCTAGGTCTCGAAAAAATACAATAAGTACATTTTTTTTCGGTCTAATAGAACATTTATTAACCATTTAAAACCTTTTTCCAAAAAGGGTCAACTAGCCTATTCCTTGAGAGAGGCCTATGTCACGGTTAATAGATAATATTACCGTGCCTATGTCTAGCAATGGGCGTCTCTCGGCTGATATGATGATGATGATGAACGTAATAAGGTCAATGGGGGCATTTCCGATTAAGGGGTACTTCCAACTAATGCCGTTAACTTATATTCTATAACAGTTAATCAAAAGTGCTATCTATTTTCAATTACGAGAAAACCTAATTTTCAATGCACTTTCTCGGAAAGTGTTCTTTTTTATGTATACTCATTATTTCGTAAGTGATTCTTTTCTGCACGTGTGCGAAATAGTACATTACTGCAGCTACCAGCAAAAGAGGCATTGATAGACGAAAGTCCATCAATGCCTGGTTGTGGCCATGGCTTGTATAGGTAGTAATTTTCTCAGATAATGCGCGGAAATTAAAAATAAGTAGTACTTCCGTAGGCAGAACTTTCGAAATTCTGGAAAATCAATGACGAACAATGAACATCAATAATTCTTTCCCTTGCGATTTTGTTTGTTTTTTTTTTCATAAACAGCTTTGTATTTCGAAATCCAGTTCGATTTCATGTTTCGGAGTAAAAGGAATAAGGAGTAGATCAGTAGAAAACAGGAAAAAAATATTCATTAAATAAAAATAGACATTGAGAATGGATGCAACGTGAACCTTTTACCTTCTATTCAAAAGACTGACGATTTGGACGCGACAAAAGTCGTGGCATTCATTGAAAATTGTTGTATATTTCTTGTTATAGCGCCAACAGAAATACATCATTTGAGATAATTTCAACTGTCTAGCTATCACGGTTCATGAGAAATAGCCTGGAGATGAGTGGCGTGAGTCTTCGTAATAGGGTGCCGTTTTTACCTTTTGGGTACGGAACCCTTAACAAGATATAAGCAAGGAAGAAGAACAAAAAGAGCCATGAGTATATTAATCTCGACGATTTCATTATAAAATGAGTAAAATCTAAACACACAGGTGGACTGCTTTTTGGATAGTTTAAGGCTGGAAACAGTGCTCGACCGACGGTCATCGGTGATCGTCGGTCGATATAGCATCTATGCAAGACTATGGTCGCGGGTACGTCGGTTCCGACGAGCTTATGAGCTTGTGTGGATGCGTTCAGTGCTTCCATAGACATTGTTATATGAGAGCTTCACTGACGGAGCGACCGACCATACGCGCGTACTACACTCAAAGCAAAAATGAATATTGGTTTTACTGAAGTGCTGCTTCGTCCGGAAATATGGATTTTATCGTATGTATTTTATAAAGACCGTGACACTAAAATAAGTGCTTGGCAAGACGTTTGTAAAGAATTAATTGCGCAAAAATAGCGTGCATGTATAACAGCAAAAGGGTTCATTTTTCTCGTGAACTATACACACGCGGCGCCGTTCGCCGTCAGCGTAGCACTGAATGCATTTTCGCAACCGACGGTCAGCGCTGACGGTCAGGACGTACCGTCGGTTGAGCACTGTTTCCAGCCTATAATCACTCCGTTGATCGGTAATTTTATACGATTCAAATAAAGAATAATGAATACCTATAGCGAGATATGTATAAGAAATTCACCAACTTTAGGTATAATATGAAAATTCCGGGAGAAATTCAAACCTTTATACTAAGTGTAACCCACAAAAGTTTCGACTAAACACTAATGGACGCATCGCATGCCACCAACAATTTACAAATTTTAATAAAATACCAAGCCCGCGTGAAAAATAAAGTTGGCGAAAATATAATTTTGCTCTGTCAAACTTAAAGTGCCTAGAAAATGTGCAATATTGTAAAGAAAATCTGCTACATTTACTATTGGGAAAAGTCTGTTCCATTCTGAGATTGACTAATTATATTTAGTTAGCAAAGTGGCTGTCATTGGCACGTTGGGATTATACATACATATTTAACATCAGCTGGGGTGGAGTAAATAATTTCATACAAGTTCAACGGTCAAGTTGTAGTCTAACTCGTACGTGAAAGGTTCCGTACCTTCTGAAATACAGCGATTGTTTACGCCACATAAAGAGTAAAATAAGTTAAACTGCTTAGTAGCAATATTTATTATAATTAAAACCTAAGTAACCTAAGTAGTGGAATTATCTTTATTGCGCGATGGTTTGGAATATTCTATTCCTTGCTTTTTCCTCACACCGCCGCTTCTATCTCCTTAGTGAAGATGCAAGCGGATTGCAGTGACGTTTATAGAGAACATTATGTTGCGACCATAGATGAATGATTGGTCTCGCTGTAAAGCGCTACTAATCATTTATCTATATGTGTGACTTTTGGAGTGACTTCTTGATGACGTTCGGATTTACATTACTTATGTGAACTATCCAAAATATAAAATAAATCTGGACAGTACTCCAGTTACGTGATATGTGCAGTGCTAGTGTCCATCAGCAAGACAAATTATAAATCTAGAACGAAATAAAGTGAAACGCGCCGGCACGTGGACAAACCCAATAACCCAGAAGGAGGCGAAATCATGGAGAGCAGCGTAAGTCCTCGACCTTTTCCCTACCTAGTCAAACCTTCGAACTAGAGCTCTCAGCGATTGTTAAAGTCGACTTAAAGACAGTAAAACACGCTCTGAAATTTTCATCATGGTGCGCCACAACATCCGGCGTACCGCAGATTGGCGTTATGTCTCCTCTTCTCTTTTCTATTTTCATAAATTCAAAAACTCTTCCTCTCTCTTTTTCCTATCATATGTATGCAGAAGCTCTCCAAATATATACTCAAACTTCTATAGATGAACTTCCTACAGCCATCGCAGTTACCAACAACGATCTGGAACACATATCTGACTGGAGTCGGCGACACGGTCTGTTGGTTAACCCGCGTAAAACTCAGGCTATAATTATTGGAAGCCATTGGTATAATGCTAGAATTAATAAAAGCGCTTTGCCACCGATACTGTTAAACGACATCCCCATACCACTTTAGGACACTGTAAAAAATCTCGGCGTGTTGTTTGACAATAACTTGTCTTGGTGGCTATCATGTTAGTGAAGTTAGTAGGAGGGTATTTGCACGTATGGCTCGCTGAAACGCCTGAAAAACATGTTGCCGACCAAGACTAAAATTTCTCTTGCGCAGTCCCTTCTTCTTCCGTTGCTCGACTATGCCGATGCGTGTTACTCTGACCTTAGTGTTGTTCTTCTTAATAAACTCGAGCGTCTGCAGAATTTATGCATTCGATTCATTTTTGGTCTGCGTAAGTACGACCATATCTCTCATTATCGTTCCCAACTTCAATGGCTACCCATTTCTCGTAGAAGAGACTGTCACATCCTATCACTCCTTTATTCTATCCTCTTTCATCCACACACTCTTCTCTCTATCTTAAGGAGCGTTTCACATTTCACTCTTTTTTGATCTTCGGTCTTCTCATAACCTATCCTTAGTTATCCTATCCTAATCCACTGATTTCGTAGCCAAGTCATTTTATGTAAGACCTATTAAGTTGTGGAACGCTTTGCCTTTGGATATTAAACGTGCACAGACGAGGGACTCCTTTACTATTAAAATTAAGGAATATTTCCTCAAGCTGGACTCTGCCTGATCTTTTTATCTGTTCATTATTTATTGTATTTTATAGCTTCCTTATATACTTACTATATTATATATTCTTATATTTACGTTTATTTATTTATTTTTACAATGCACTAGCCCGCTGTTTCTACTATTCTTAAGGTATGGTTTCATTTAGCCAAAGGTTGCCTGGTAGATCTATAGCCTACCTAGCAATCTTGCTACCTTAGCAATAAGGCCGCCTTTTGTGTTTTTGTCCCTGTGTTTATGTTCTCTGTATTGTGTGTAATAGTGCAAAAAAGAATATATTCATTCATTCATTCCGCTGGCAGACGGACGGACAAACAGCAGAAGCGCCTACCTACGCATCTTGTGGTAAGTGATATGATAAACATCAGCAGTTCTATTTCGTAAGAAGAAACTCAACCGATGTCACTGCACCGGCTCGTCCCCACTACACTTCCACCCAATAGATAATAGCCAATCAAATAATCAACCCAATCAGCGACCTTCTAATCTCATATTCTGTTTTGTGCTTTTAACCGTGGAGTTCGCTGGCGTGTTTGAAATTTATTATAAAACTAGCTGTGCCCCGCGGTGTTACCCGCGGTTTATTAGGGATATTTTCCCGCAGTAAAACGTAGCCTATGTGTTAAACCAGGGTGTCAGCTAACTCCATACCAAATTTTATTAAAATCTCTCCAGCGGTTTAGACATGAAGAAGTAACAAACATACACACTCACAAACTTTTGTCTTATAATATTAGTGTGATAATATTAGTGTGATTACAACGCGGATTCCGCCTGTTCGTAGATTAGCATCGCAGATCACAAAAATAGGTGGAAAACAAGAGTGAAATAAGAATCCAATATTAAATCTTTGGATACGGTGGAAAAGAATAGCGAAATGCGAATCCCCTATTGATTCGCCATTACAAGGAATCGTTTTCGTTTTCATTGATCTGTCGCGGTTGTCATTGATCTATTTATGGTAACAAAAATACCTCACTTGCTCGTGAGGTGTGTTATAATCCGTCAGTGTCGCATTTTGGCTGCACTCGCTCTGTCTAAGGCTCGTATGTGCTATACATAGCGATATCCCTTTCTAACTGTACTCAAGTAAAGTACTTAGTTGTCATTCTGTAATACGGGCCTAAGTATCTCAGTACGTATACGTAGGTGGGCTGTGAGCACGGTCGCTCCTCGCCCTGAAAAATTGGGTTTATAAGATACAGATGCTGCTCATAAATAGAATGAATTATGACTTATTGTACAGCAAAGTTATAATTACAATAGATACTTTAAGATACAAACAGCGGCCTTACCGTTAAAAGCAATTTCTTCTAGGTAACCATTGGTTAACTGAAATTTACATATGGAATGGGCAGTAAATAATTAAATTACTTTTAATACTTATGAATAATTACTTATATACCCAACAATTCAAATACATATATCCACATAGATATACTTACATAATATACAGATACAGACTGACGGACAAACAACGAAAGCGCTTATCCTACGCACTTTGTGGAAGTACTGATAGATATTCAACTTCCATTGTCAAAATGGAAAGTGTAAAGAAAGAAATGTATCCTATAATGAATCCCATATCGATTAACGATTTTGATGTATCAGTCTCAGGAAAATGATTACTAAATTCGCGGGGTGAGTAATCTTTCAATGCCGTATGGTGCAACCAGTCTTTATTTGAGTATCTCGGCCTCAGCGCGCAGATAGGGTGTGAGCAGTGTTACCAGTACTTATCGCTTTTCCGCTTTATCTCCCGTCTTTTTGACAATGGATCCGCGTTACGCTTTTCATCTACACTGGTTCGCTTTTTTCGAATCTACCAGAACAACCTCTATTTTCCTTACTCATGGTACCATATAAACAGGCCCTGCCAGAATAACAGCGCTGTTGTAAAAAAAGTAATGCGATGAAAAGAAATACTATGAGAAAATATAATAATATACTTACTACCCCGAATAGTAGAATAACTATTTTATTATAGGAAAAATCACGAAAAAGAGTAATGCGGAAAACCGATGTCATTATTATTTATATAAATAAGGTTTGGTATTCCACCTTCTTCCATAATTGACAGCTCTCGTCACAAAAGCACAAAGCTTATTTAATTTTGTACCTCCTGCAAATCTGTTACTACAATATAGATGGAAAATAATCGCTTTAGTAGAGAGTGATATTGCAATTTAAAGAAAATACTGTAATCATAAAACAAGTTGCAATACTAGCCGATATTTTGGTAAGGAAACGATGGATATAACTTCAACACTATATTGCATCAATCATATAATATAAATATCAATATCGCAGTTTTCATTTCATTATAACATAAATTTTACTCCATTTGGTTAAATTTTTAAAAAATATAGAACTATTCCTAATTTCCCAAGAAGTCGTAGGGTACTGAGAGATTAAGGGATGTCTGTGTTTGGAGTAGTTATATATATAATTTATACTATGTTTTGATTTCTGAAATAAGTAATTTAATTCGGGGCGGAGGGTGCAAATCGTGAGTACCACTTTTTTGATGGGAAATCAACGTTTTTCTGCCCACCATAGCGCGTTTTAAATTTTCTCGTCCGGCAATACTGTGGTAGTTCGCACCTCGCGCACGTTCTACCTGAATATTTCAGGTGACATCCACGCTCGGCGGAGATTACCAACATTTGTAATAATTTCGCCGTCTGCGAGCCATAGACTATGTCGTGTTACAGTACATACAGTGCGACGAGGATCTTTATGAACGTTAGTGACAGTTCGAGGCGTCACTGTCTACTTAAAAGACCATAAATGACTTAAAAAATATGACGTTAACAAAAAAGAGTAGAGATCCTTGTCGCACTATACGATACGAATCGTTTTAAAAACATATGATGTAAGTACGTTGGTAAGTACCTACAAAAATCAATGTCTCCTAACAAGGTGTGTTCCAAGATTTTCTTACGCAATACCACCACCTGGAAAAAGGAATTTACTAAAGTCTAAAGTTCATTAATGTTTTTGAGGACGGCAGATAGATTATATTACCCCCACCTAGTACTTCGCTCCCAGCGATATGAAATGAGTAACAAACATTTTTGTTATAAATAACTCTAAACTTTTTTTCAGTAAAATTGTAAAAATGTCCTAGAGTAAACGGTTAATCTTTCGTATGTCGCCATCTCAAGGCACAATTGATAACAATTGATTTTTGGCGTAGATCCGCGTTTCGGCACACCCAAAGGCATAAAATGACTCAAAATTAGGAAACGATTAAATGGTCTTTATTTTAGGAAGAAAACTTATTTTGTTATTTCACTAGCACTGTGCAATCTGCATTCAGAACGGGTCCAAGGGCCGTCTTCCCTATTCAATCCATAACCTGCATCCTGCACAACACCAGTGGGAACAACAATATGCTGATGATTACTATGAAAAAGAAGCACCACTGTACCTACATACTGGTGTCGAACCTGGCGTGGTTCTCCAATCTTAAAACTGAATTTAACATCAATCTCTCCTTCTCATTCTGTATAGAGAATGACAAGGATACAATGTTGTCAAATTTAAGTTTAGGTTTAGAGAATACTGCCAGAATCGACACCATAGTATGTTATAAAGTGAAACTTTTATTACATCTCCATAATTTAATTCGTTTATCTTTACGGTGTCTCATTACTTTTTTTATTGTTGTTAAAAAATTCGGACATTATATCGTTGGTCCAGTGCGGCGGGCGGCACGGCTTCCCAGCCAAGGATTTATTTATTTTCTACTTTATAAGCTTCACATGACATCAATTTCAAATAATTTTCAGGGAAATTTTCACGCTTATAATAATCGATGTAAAACATGAAAACATACATTTTTTTTACAGGTTACATGAAAACCTTAACATCCCCTTTGCCTGCCAAGGCCTGAAATCAACTTTTAGTATTGCTATATGTGACTGCTCTGTGGCGCCATTCGCTCCGTCTTGGATATGGTATTTGATAAAATAGGGACAAGGAAAATTATTATTTAGCTTCAGCTCTGCTGGTTCTGCGTCGGTACATTAGTTGACGTAATCTTCGGGAAACTTATACGTTCTTTCTCTATACCTACTTCTTTAAGAAAGTTAGATACAACTAACCAACAAGATTATTTGCTCGGGAGTGGAGAAAATCAGGTGCAAAATTCCTGCACAACATTTATTCAGTGATCTTACGCACTTAAGAGATGTCAGTTAGCTTTTAAGTTTGACAACGCATGTTAAATTCATGTTTTAATTAAACATAAAATTTATATATTGTTTTCTTTATGATATTTGCAGCATTTCTTTCGCATTTTTATACATTCTCAATAACTAATATTTTATGTAAGTTAATGTATAACATTTTTCTTAATTGAATTGTTCAGTGCAGGCACTCAAATGTTTGTAAAGTTTAATTTTATTGAAGTATCTACAGACTGCCAAGGAGACCAGACTGAGAAGCTCGATGGCGCAGGTGGTTAGCGCGTTCGGCTGTGATCGTTGAAGTTAAGCAACTTTCGCAGTGGTCGGTCATTTGATGCGTGACCAAAAATCTTCTATCTAGAGTTCCTCCGTGCTTTGGAAGGCACGTTAAGCCGTTGGTCCCGGCTGCACCTGCATTCGTTAGCACCCGCCAATCCGCACTGCACCCGCATGGTGGGTTATACCCAATCTCCTTATTCCATCCATAGGGAAGGCCTGTGCCCTAGCATTGGGGACATGCCAATACCTTACCCGTACCTTATATTACCATTAGGCTGATGATGGTAATGATCTACAGACTCCAAAAAAATCTGAAACGAATAGGGTTTTGTAGTTCGTCAAGTTCAGCCGGCGAGTGTAAGATCAAGGAGACGAATTTGAATAATTAAAGGAACATAAGTGTAATTAATTCAGGCGCTCCTTCCAATTCGCTTCTCCGTCCTTATTTACAACTGGCCTTTGACCGTGACTTCGTCCGCGTGGAATTTGTAATTCAAAATACTCTTAAGGAAACCACACTGTGACGTTTACATTTTAAAATATCTGCTCGTGTGCCAATGTGCAGTGTTGCCACCTTGGATTTTTTTAAGGCGCCAAGTCAAAGGTAAATAATCGCCAGATTTCAAAAATTTGGATTTAATAAAATACACCAAAATCCGCTAAATTACAATTACATCTCTGATAACAAAAAACCCTAATTTAAATAAAAAACCAGTGAATATGTATGAGATGCTACAGAAATAACTGTGAGTAACCACATAGAACATTATGAAATTTCGGAAAGTTAGGGCATTTCCCCCTTAAAATATGTTGCTAGATTTCATGTTAAAAAACCACTAAAAAAATTTACCCGCTAGATGATGAAAATATACCACTAGAAGCCGTGAAAAAGCACCAGTTCTGGTGGAAAAACCACCAAGGTGGCAACACTGCCAATGTGACCATAGTACAACAGTAATTTATTACTGTGGCTTTGTACTTGGATGATTTTTTGATAATCTTACAGAACACTAAGCGTGAGTTGCAACTGTCATGTCATGTCAAAGTCTGTAGTGAAACTTAAATTTTACTATAATTTTTAAAGACAAATTTTATCGGTCTGGCGTGGACAGTTATTTGCACTGTGAAATTATTCACGATATTCAAACGTTAGCCTTACGCAAACCCTTTTTTCTTAAACTAAGTTGGTGCAACTCACGCTAACATTTTATCAGATTATTTTTTTTCCTTTTAATGGGTTAGCTCTTCATTCTCTCTTCAGCTCGAAAGCAGAGATGGGATCTATCCTATCGAGTCTATATACTCTGACTTTAAAAAGAGGCGGATTATAATATGTACCTACATACTTGGAGCACAGACGCAGGCATGCAATGTGCGAAAGGGAGAGACAGCAACCAAAAAAGGATGGTAACCTGCAGTTTAAAATAAAGTCTTCATATTTGACGTCTTAAGTTTTCATGCACACCACTCACTAAATTAGACACACGCACACACACGCACTATCACACACACACACACACACACACACACATGCACACTCACTCCTACACACACTTAATTGACTACCTCCGTGGCCGAGTGGTTTGTACGCCAGGTTTCATGGTGTCGCCGACTCCAGAGGTCCCGGGTTTGAATCCCGGTGGGGGCAGATGTTTGTGTGATGAATACGAGCATTTGTACTCCAGTCATGGATGTTTAATATGTATTTTCTATATAAATATATACTTATATATTTACAGTTTATGTATTCTATACGTTACCCTAGCATCCCATAACACAAGCAAAAAGTGAAAATTCCCAAACTTAACCTGAAGCTTTGTTCGTAGAAAAAAAGGCGAGTGTGCTTATGACCACACGACTGAAGTAAAACTTCTTTAGCACCATCTGTATGTATATATATATATGTGTGTGTGACCGGTGAAACTTTTCGCAACGCGTAACTCGTAACGCATTTGCCAGTTTACCCCCCAAGTCAAGCGTGCCTAAAGAAGTTTCACTTCAAAAATGAAACACCCGTTTTAGGGTTCAAAATGCGTCTATTTATTATTTTTTTACCTTTTCAGGCTGCGTCGTCAGAATCACTTAATACAATTCTGACGACACAGCCTGAATGGGATGCGTAACGTCGTTATAAAAAGACGCATTTTGAACTCGTTTAAGCGTGTGTCATTTAACTGTCTTCATAATAAACTATATCTGTGCGAAACATAGAGTAAAACGGATGGGAGATCCAAATTCGTCGAAGCCACAACTTTCGCGTTAACGATTCGTTTCTAATCAAATCCAGCAATTATTGCGCACGGTGCCCCGCCCCCCCCTCCGTATGTTCAAAGTTTTCCAGTCGGCTCTTTGCCAACTTGCCATTAACAACTGGCACTGTTAATTTCATTCCCGTTCATCTAACTTACAGGATATAAAAATGACTATATGAGTTTGTATGTTTGTTATGTTTGTACGGAGCCCCCCCCCCCCTCCGTGCGCAATAATTGCTTCATTTGATTTGGGGGGATGTACAGAAACTCTATTTAACAGACATGCGTTAAAAATTAAAATGTATCGACAGTTGAAAGAGGGGAAAGCTGTGTATGCCTACACCCCTCCTAGCCGTGTTGCTTCAATCGTGGCAAGATCCAAATTTGTCGAAGCCACAACTTTTTCGTTATTTAGTAACAAACATACATACTCTTATGTCATTGTTATATCCTGTAAGTTAGATGAACGGGAATGAAATTAACAATGTCAGTTGTTAGGGCGAGTTGGCAAAGACCCGACTGGAAAACTTTGAATAGAGGGGCATGGCCATCTTGTACTTTGTTTGATGACATTCCCAATGGGGAGAGGTGAATTAAAGTAACTACATAACGTTTTCTAATATTGTGTCGTTTGGTTGTTTGTCGACTTATCTAGGGTTCCATAACCAAAGGGTAAACTAAAAACGGAACCCTATTGCTGTCACTTTGTCCTCTGTCTGTCTGTTCGCATGTCCCAGTTGTCTAAATCGTAAATGGAAGTAGTTACAGAACTGACATTTGGCTATTTTGGTGTAGACTGTAAAGTTCAAATAATAGTACATTACTGCAGCGGCCAGCAAAAGAGGCATTGTTGGACGCACGTGTTAATGTGGCCCGAGTTGAAGCTGAGGCATAGACGCAAAGGGTAAGTCCATCAATGCCTAGTTGTGGCCAAGACTTGTATAGCACTTCTTAAATAATGCGCGGAAATTAAAAATTAGTAGTACCTAGGCAGAACTTATTATTTAAAAAGACAATTACCTACTTTTCAAAATCTCAACACTCATTCATTTGATATTTTTTCAATTAACAGCTTTCTATTGCTAAGAATAAAAAACCTTACCCACTTGGTTGCGATGTATAAAAGATCGTTTCATTTTTAAATTAGACGACAGATATGAGTTTACTATGTAATTTATTTGGCCGCTGAACACGACAGTTATGGATTTTTACATACAACGCTGCTCGCATGTATGTGACCAGTTCAGCAATTGCGATTTATCTCGAAGAAGGTTGTCAAAATAATACTCAAAGGACATTGAGCAAAATGTATGGACGATGCACCCACGTCCGCCACGGCTAAAACTACATTTGTTTGAAAGGTATTATAGTCATGATCATATGTGACAAAGCGCATCAAATTCCATCCCGGGGGGGTCTTTAGTTATTTTTAGTTAAATAGGGACAAGTACTACCTATAACGAACGAACATTAATAAAATAAGGGAGTTAATTTAGTTAGTTCGACCCTACATAGAGGGCTCAGGTATTATGGGAATACTCCACAAGGTGCAAGGGTGCCCCCCCCCCCTTGTATTATTCTGCCGCGCTAGAGTAAGTCCATAAATCCCCGCATGGGTTGGGGTTTTAACAAACAGTCTGTTCGTAATAGTAAATTGTCTTCTATGTAAAACGGAGCGACCACAAATCACACAAACTTGTCCACTCTTCGAAGAAAACATGATTCCAGTTCATCCATACTATTTGACTAAACCGATAATCGTGTTCCAATGTCCAAAGCGTGTTAGATAAAAATCAATCAAGTGACAGGGAGCGCACAATCACAACGAAGTAAAACGAGTCGACTATTTGCAACTGCAACTCCTTCAACCCCCGTAAACCGCTTTGAGGTGGCTCAGTAAGTGAAAGCACAGGATGGTCGGCAGGCTTTGTCATATAACTGGTTGTATAGTACGATAGGGCATATTATTATTATGGTTACTAATAATATAAAATGAAGGCACCATATAGTGAATTTATTTAGCTACTTAACATTTAAGTGAATTCACTTTACATGGGCATATTTAATATGCTCATGTGTCATATCTTTTGGCTACCAGGATATTTCTTTACCGTGTCATAATAAAAACTCTAGTTTTTTATAGATATATCGATTCATACTAATTACGTTGTTGGCGAAATTGGGTGTGTTTTGCCAATTGTCCTTTCCAAGCATGTTTGAGAAAATATATTTTTAAATGACAATCCCATACATGAAATACAGGCTATGTATTCCTTTTTTACTCCAGCATGAGACTCATCACTGTCTAGAGTCATCTACTGTCATCACTTTTTAATTATACCTGTAACTAAGAAATCTTGCAACTGAATTTGGTTCACACTATTGGACAGTCAAACAATAGTGAGAAATCACGTAGGTACTAATATTATCTTCTATATAAATATATTTGTATATATATATTTCATTTTTACATATTAACTGTTACCTACTTTCCTGTCAAATTTTGGCCTTTGTCCTTTCACATTTCGGTACGGTAGGACGCGGACGGACCCGAGTTCATAATTTCTATATCAATAAATGTAATTTTACACTTAAACCGAAAAACCAATTTTAATTTATATCTATTGACTATTATTTAAATATTGACTTGAAAAATCTGGACATTGGCAAAGTAATTTTTATAGCGAAAATATAACTTGAAGAAGGTGGCATAAAAGACAGAAGTTCGTATTGAAAATTGATAATTATATTATTATCCTCAAATCGCAGTTGTCGCTGGTACCAAGTCTATAAGTAAAGGTAGTTGCAGACATATAAACTTAGAACCGAATCGTTACTGTATCAACTCAAGCCGTTTATTATTCTTTAAATGAAACTCCTTACTGCAACATATAGTACGAACCAATATCGAATTCGAATCGTTTGCTAGTCCGAAATGTCATTGTCAAATGTGTACTGATTTTAAGTTCTCGTTACGTACTTTGTGCCGCTACTGTTCAAGATTCCATACAAAATTTGACATTGACATTTCGGTTTGCAAACTATTCGAATTCGATATTGGTTCGTGCTAGGGGTACTGTAATCGGTATCGTAACGTAATCGCCTCGCCTCGTAACAAGCTCGTGTTTCTTCGTAAGGCCATTACGTCACGATTCCGAAGTCACAAATCCAAGTTTGTTTAAACCACAGAAGAGTGATTGCACCGCCTTTGGTTAGCTGTAATTTATTATCTGAGTGAACTCTTTTAAAGAAGTGGGTACGTTGACTCGCGCACAAATAATTAGGTATGTAAAATAGGTATACGTTATTTCGAAACGCGTGCTTGACAAATGATGTGGGTACAAAGTTGGGAGTTTCAGGGAATTGGTAAGTAAGTAATTGCGAAAGTAAGTATCTGAATAATGGAGAAGGCAGGCATATTTTGGCAATATAATTCCGTTTTTACACAGTAACTGGCATCATAATAATATGACAATAATTTGTTGATAGCTTGGTGGTTCTTTAATAAAAAAAAATACGTGTGGTACTCGGGGACTGCCGCGGTATAGCTATTGCCTAGCATTATTCATCAACTTAAGCAATTATAGTTATTTATTTATTTTATTTATGCAGTATTTTTTTTCTTTGATATTAATAGATGGCGAGGCCGGCTTTATGATATTTTATTGGGAAAGCACAGCAAACAACAGCATTGCCCGGCGCCAAAAAACTCCCACAAGCTCCACAGTTTACCATATTTAGTTATAATTATAAAGTCTAAATAAAAGGGAGACAAATAAAAATAAGAACAGGTGCAGGGTTCTAAAACTAATATACATAAAAAAGGAAAAAAATAAAATAAAAAATACGAGGGCGGGATTTGAACCGACGACCGCAGTGATGCGTCGAACGTTGGTCCCGTGGCAAAAATTTAACACACTGCACCGTTTCGATCGATACTAGAAAGGCGAAAATTGTGTTTATTTGCACTGTTATCAGGTTATTTTCGTTACAGAATTTCTTGATTCGGGCGGCGCGCTCAGAGCCCGCGATAAAATCTATGCAATAGCTTAATAATAACTATTTCTTTAACGTTGGTTTGGTTACATTCTATACAACTGATTGAAGCCACCTATGATGCAAATAATGCCTGTGAGAGGTGACTCCACTCTTCCATACTTAAAATTACAGTTTGCTTATTCATATTTCTTTTTAAACGATAATGGGACTTATAAATGTATATCAAACAATGACAAATCTTGAGTTATTACATGGTTTTATATTTGCTATTTATTAACATCGTATTTAAATACTTATTATGGTATTCAATTAATAAAAAATAAGATAGTCTGTGTCTTTTTGTGTGAGTGTGTGTGTGTGTGTGTTTGTACGTGTGACTGAGTGATGCTATGTTCTTTATTTTTACTTTTATCTATTGCAGCAAGGCCTACGTTTCCCTTTAATTCAATGGAGTTATGTAGTTTATTATATATTTTTAACATTCGTGTGTGGTATATATATCGACGATTATATTTATATGATCATATAGATATGCCAAGTGATTATTAAAATGCATGGATCCAAACGCAGTTTTTGTTCATGGAAGTCCAACAGTTTTTTTTTATTTTCTTCAATGTTTTACTTGGATCATAGGTTGACAATTACTGTTTTTTTATTACAGTAACTATAATGTACAGTTTTCTAACATACATACATAAATTAATGGTAGAATTCAAAGCATCTGTTGGGTATATTCTATTTTAAAAGTGCATAATTTTTAGCAAAGCCCGTAGACTCTAGAATTTTTGTTTTGGCTGCGCCTTATCATACAGTGATACAATAAGTAAGAACTAACTCTGCCAGTGCTTTATAGATTTCTTTCAGAATATTCCTCGAGGCCCTGATTGACCAACCACCGCCCAGGCACCACATGTCTCAGAGTCTTGAGTATCCAGTTTAGTCTCCTAATTCTGGTAGTAACTTGATCAATATGAGAATGCCAGGACGACCGTTGGTTAACCAGCACTCCCAAGTACTTAGTTTTGTCAATCTTGTCCATAATAGGGCAATGACAATCCATTGTCACCGATTTCATGGGTAGGTTGCAAGAGTGTAATTTGGATGTAATGGCTCTGGATACTAAAGCAGATGTAATTCGTTTCAACTTCCGACCAACCTCATTCCGATTCATATATTTTCAGTAAAAACTATAGCCGTATCATCAGTATAAGAAAATATATGAGCGTTACTAATTTTCAGATGACAGAGATCATTTACATAAAGTAGGAAAAGTATGGGGCCTAAAACACTTCCATGGGGCACGCCACATGACACAGTAGCGTCATCATTAGTGTATTGGTCCACTCCAACTGTTCGCATTCTATTTGAATGATAACTTAAAAAAAGCAAGTTCTGTACCTCTTATCCCAAAATGCGCTAGTTTTAGTTAATAACATCGTCTCTATCTCCTTTCTTATACACTGTTTGCTCGTAAATCCGGGTCTCCAGATTTTTTTTTAAAACATTGAACATAAACACATACACAAAACAATGTTTCGGTAACATGTTTCTCTAGACACGCCGTCTACTGCTTAAGTGGCTGTCGTACACAAAATACAGGGATGCTTTCCAAACCTCGAAGATCCAGGTGTAACAAATGTCAAATTTGACAAAAGTTTCAAACATTTTCTGTCAAAATCTAAACGTCAGAGTGAAAATTTGCTCTCGGAGCGTAGGTTTGGAACACAGCCACCGCTAGCGAGTTGTCAAAAAATGGCCGATGAAACAAAACCCGCCCTTCGACCCGCACGGAGGTGATTTTTATACGTGTTTTCCATTGGGCTCGCAAAGTAAAAATTTTGTTGATGCAAAAAAATATGTGTAGTGAAACAGTTTTGTGGAGACGGTTTTGTTGAATGTTGATATGGTTTTGTTGATTGTGAGAAAAAATGCGCTGGGGACAAAACGGACAAACGAAAACGGGTGCGAGTTCTGATGCATGAATTTACCAAGATAACATATCGTGATAACATACCTACTTACGTTTAGTTTTCACTAATTATCGACATTGTATATCTTCATTATGTTAATACAGTCAATCATTATTAATTATAAGATTAAAAAAAAAGATGAATTACCGGCTACGACGAATAAAAATTTGGAATTAATCTAATATTTCAATAGGTTTATTTTAAAACACAAATCTAAACGGCCAAATTATCAAATAATAGAAAGAGACCACTCGCGATCGATTTTCAAAAAGTTTGCAATAACATTCGACCGGATATTTCCGATTCATTCGATTGGCGCGATCATCTCGAGTAATTTAAGCGAATGAAACTTGGAATACATTTCACCAGAGCGACCTTTTCAGAAATAATTCTACCACCCTCTCCCGGGAAGAGTGGCCAGAGGGTGACCAAAATTTTGCTAAACTTTAGTATATATAATATGAGTTCTTAGTTTGATTTTACTAAAAATAACGGAAAATTAGCCGACTTAAGTTTGTAAGTGTCCACCACTTACAAACTTATTTTTAGTTTAAGATTTATCATTGTTTTTTTATTGTTACTTCTATACATTTATAGAAGTAACAATAAAAAAACAATGATAAATATTATCTATAGGATACATTTATCCTCCTCCTTGCTGGCCTTATTTAATTATTTATTTTCTCTTTCTTTCAATTTGTTTAGTTAAGTTATCTTAATAAATTTTCCTATATACCATATGTTACCTTATATTAGGCAATAAAGGAATAAAGACAATATATATATACTCATATTATATAATTCTTGGAACACGCTCATGTTGGACGTGTTTTCGTACGAATTTCACATTTTATCCGTAAAATTAAATCAGCGTATATACGCTGACGCCACGGGACGTTTTCACGATAGATTATAAAAGTATATATTTATATGTGTTTGGCCTTGGTAATCCAGTGTCTAACTGGATTACCAAGGCCAAAGATAGAAAAACTTGGAGTAAAATGGAGGAGGTCTTTACTCGCTGATGGGTTCATAATAGAAAGAAAAAAATGCATTGACATTTTTTTAAATCGTAATGGACATGTTTGTAATCAAATTAATTAATTGATCTGTTATTTAAATTGTATTGAATGAATAATATGTATATTTATTTATTAATGAATTAAAAGGTTATAATAATATTTTTTATAATCTGTCACGAAAATATGAAAACGTCCAGTGCCCTTGACACGCTCGCAATAACTGCTAGTGGACTGCAATACAGCAGTCATTGACAGGATGAGATGACACATGCGCCGTGCTAAGACGCTGCGTGCCGAGGGGCAGGCACGGTGTATACAGCGGGGCGGCGCGCGTTGTACCATAGCACAGCCTCGTATGTCAAGAAGCTTCCGTAGTGCTCTAATATAACACTGATAACCGAAATAACCGTAGATTTTCACGCCAAAAAAAAAGTGTGAGACCAAGAGGTTTTAAGGTATTCCCAAGAAAAACATGACATGTCGCGTCGCTTCAACTCCGTGTCAGAGTGTGTTAAGCTGTATAAAATATGGAGCCACGTGAAGCTATATAGTTCGATAGAATGGTATCCTAAATAAATTCCAAAAATATTAATTAGGTATTTTTTATAATATCGTCGATTAATTATAATTTTTATTATTTTAAAGCATGTAACTGCTTGATGTTTAAATCTAGGGAAAATATAACTAGAAAAAAATCCACGTGGATCAGGCAGCAGACGGGACTCGAACCCGCACCGTTCCTAATCCGGGCAAATGCACGGACCAATTATGCTACCATCGTCGATTATCGTCGTCGTCTATCGTCGATTAAGTTCTAACCTAAAACTTAACACAATTTTGGCCACCCTAGCGTCATCTCAACCCAAGTAATTGGAAGATCATAAATTCGTAGCCGTCGCCGCAAATTCCACATCATCTATTGGAAACATAAAAGTGTATTAACATTTTATTGCACCAATATGGAGAATTGGAGTCGCGAGAAAAATTTGACGATATAGCTAAATAAAACGCGTTCATGCGAGCTTGTGCTTGTAATAAAATGTTTGGGTGTTTTGTAAAGTTTTTGTGTAGCGGAGATAACGATAAAAGAAACACGCCAACCCGTTTGTGTCGTAGCGTTATACGAAGGATTGCATATCATTGTAAATGTATGAGATCCAATACTACCAGTCATGGGCGTAGGCACGGTGGGGCACCCTGGCTTTGACCTGTAGGGCACCTAAGCAAAGCTAAGAAAAAAAATCTAGGTACTAACTACAATACTTAATATCCGTAAGAAAGTGCACACTCGACTGTCGATACAAAAGAAATGCGATCATATCAATAAGCGCGCCCGCGATTGAATGCGCGCGCGCAACGGATGGTCGGTATATTAGACTGCTTATCCACCTTGAGCCTATGGCTGGCTACGCCCATGCTACCAGTACTACTACATATGGACAAGATACAACATAAACAATGACAAAAAAAATAATATAATAACAATTATAAAAAACATATTACTTATACATTTTATTTATATATTACTTGTACTTATATATTATGTATCAAATATATGTATTCTATCCGTTACCCTAGCACCCCATAACACATGACTTACAGTGCTTACTTTGGGGCTAGACTAATTCGTGTGAGTGTGGGATATATAATTATCAATACGTCTATATGTATAGGTACTATATTAATATTCTTTATAGAGGAAAGATTTCATTGTTTGTTTGTATTGAATAGGCTTCGAAACTACTGGACCGATTTGAAAAATTCTTTCACATTTAGAATTCTACGTTATCCCTGATGAACAAGGGTATAGTCTTTTTCAAAAAAGGTTTGGGTTCCTTATGAAAACTTCGATAATTTAACCCAATGTGTGAAAGAAATACCAAAAATAACCTTACGTAGCTGCGGAAGTCATTGACGAAAGAGCAAAGTAATGTAATTTATTTTTGTAATTTATTGTCAAATTGAATCAAATTAAAGAATCAAATGTTTATATATTATATTATCTCCCAAATAAAACTAGTTTTTACGGGTTAATGCACGAAACTTTATTTATTTATTGACGTTTCGCAGCCTTTTCAGGTCTGCATCGTCAGAATAATGATTTTTTATTTAAAATTGTCGAGCTACCTTCGAAAGACTTATATTGAGCGTTCGGTTATTTCATTGGAAGATTTTTAAAATTTTATTGTCTATGTATGAATTTATTATTTAATTTACTTAATAAAGTATTTTATTTAAAATTCTTGTTTGTAATTTTGAGTTTATTTATTTGACCCTAACTACCGTAAACTACCACCGGTTCCAAAATTGGGAGACCTTCCTGAGAAGAACCGGCGAAACAAACTCAAGAGAGGCTTTCTATCTCCTTCTTATGTTAAATTATGCAAACAAAAAGAACTAATAGTATCTGATGGTCTTGTAGTGTGTGCTCGGAGTTGGGATTTTATCTCCTGTATAATAGGTTCCCAAGCTGGTGGTATATACGTCATATAATATACCGTCAATAAATAAATAAAGTTTCGTGCATTAACCCGTAAAAACTAGTTTTATTTAATGAGTGATGTGCGTGAAAACCTAAGAAACAAATTATCTCCCAAAGTTAATTTAATTGAGAAAATGTTGGCTACCTTTCTGACATAAAAACTCTTGCCTAAGATTTATAAAAGTCTCGTTTGTTTTTAGACGGAACATAATAAGCCGTGCGTTTTACTTTACATTGCCGCACGCGTGTGTAATGTGATAAATTATGATATTGAAATTGGTGCAATAAGAGACGCTTTACGGCTGGACGTCCTAGATAGAGACTTCGTTCAATATATTGAAAGTCAACAAACTTTCCAATTTTATTGTTTTACGTCTTACGAATTTTCTATTAGGTCACGTGTCCACGTGTCCACGTCTCCTGTCCTGACGCGAGTTTAGCATTTTTTACCCAAAAAAAAGTGTACAACGCCGCTAAAGAAGTATTCACTTCAAAAAAAAAAAATTGTGAAAAATCTTTGAGTCCTTATCATGCTACGGAATTTGCATTGGTGCTGTGACGCGGTTTCTCAATAAAGTTCCTTAAACTATGTAATGGGATAACATGGAATTGAATCATTGCTTAAATTATATTTATATAAAGACGTCTTTGAGCGCGATCGTGAGAGTGACTACAGAAACACGTAAATACAGAAAGCCATATAGACTATTAGTATAGTCTATGATACTTTTATCAAAACAAAGTGCTATGTATAGCCATAGAAAAACAACTTCACCACAAAAGTAGGTTGACAATTCAGTCCGTAGACATAGTCAAGTGTATCATCCAGTAAAAGTTACAAGTATTTATGATATTAGTGCGGTAAGTTGGTTATTATAAACGAGTAGATGAATGTGAGGAGGTCGATGGCGCAAGTAGTTAGCGCGTTCGGCTGCGATCGTTGAAGTTAAGCAACTTTCGCAGTGGTCGGTCACTGGATGGGTGACCAAAAATTTACTATCTAGTGCTCATCCGTGTTTCGGAAGGCACGGTAAGCCCTTGGCCCCGGCTGCATCTGCATTCGTTGGCACCCACCAATCCGCACTGGGTCCGCGTGATGGGTCATGGCCCAATCTCCCTATTCCATCCATAGGGAAGGCCTGTGCCCCAGCAGTGGGGACATTAATAAGCTGATGATGATGATGATGAGACGAATCTAAGCCCGAGATGAAGTCGAGGGCTACCATACGCAAGGCGCCATGTATGGGAGCTTGCGGTAAAACGTGTTACCGCACGCTCCGTTGTATATCCCGTAATTTTGAACTTCCCAACAATGTATACAACCTCAGTAATTTTTTTTAGAGCAATGTGTTGAAAACTTTCTTAATTTAAGTAAAAACTCCTTATTACATTTTCCTATGCTACATTGCTGAATTATAGAAAATTCAATAATAGGCTTTCATTCCCTGTCAAGTGTGGGCTCGTTGTATATGTTATGTTTATATACCTATGTGAAAGTTTATTGTATATTACAATAATAGGTCTAATACTTATACCTATGAAATTGCCGTTCCGCCGTACTGGCTATTTAAAGTCTTCTTGGACTGGTAAATGGCAGTGGCGGACTAACAGGGGGGCGGAAGGGGCGGCCCGCCCCGGGCCTCCGATCTTGGGGGCTCCCAAATGCCTCCGCGTTCCCCTGATCAAATCCTAAACCAGACTTTAAAAATGGTTGCCTGTAAAGTCGGTTTTACGGGCGAAGATTTTACGTGACAACGTCTTTTTCTCGGTAGAATATTTATTGATATGAATATAATTAAATTGCACAATAGGAACAAGGAATTGAATGAAAATAAGAATTGCACAAATTTTAACTATAGAAATATATTTTGTTTACTAAAACATTGTACATGTAAACTTAAACTTAACACGAGAGACTCATCGTAACGTTACCGAGCGTTACACTTTTTCATAAGTGACTCCCAGCCGCAACCTAATTTAAGACGTTGTCACGTCAAAATGTACTTAGTACCTACATCATTTCATCAAGATCAAAACACTACAGCCATCTAGACTTTCTTCTTTGAAGCGGTACTAATATTCTTTTAACTTCGCTGAACGTGTCCAATACGCTGGGGGAATTCCCGTCTCTGTAGGGAGTACTTCCTCAGGTATCCCTGAATGAATGAAGTACAAATAATTCAATCTTGTACGCCTACATTTAATAACGTTCACTATAATTACGTAGAAAAATAAGCATTGGCCTCATTTAAAATCCGTTCAAAGTAACCTCATTAAAAAGTGTAATAGTGTTTTTGATTTTTGTTGCGGTATAAAAGTAAATGGCTTTAGAGTTGAGTTAGTGCATTTTTAAGTATTAGGGAAAAGTAAGTAATTCTTCGTATAATTTAGCCTAGAAATCATAATCCGTAGTTTCTAGTCAATATGCACCTACGTTTCTAGTCAATATGTACCATATTGTAGGTATGTATGTTTATTTAGCCGAAATAATTTAATTGGAATTTAAATTTCATTTGCCAGATTTCAACGAAACAAACTAAGCAACTACATTTTTTTAAAGCTGGGGGGCCTCTTTCAGCTTTGCCGCCCCGGGCCTCTGACGAGCTTAGTCCGCCACTGGTAAATGGTATTGGTAATAGTAAATTTCTTCTCCGCGTACGTAACAAAAAAAGTTGAACTACTAACTAACTGAAGGAACGGCCCAACTTTTCTTACATCGTCAACCATCAACAGGGGCAAATGGCAACATAGTTGAGCCGTCTCAAACAAATTGTATTAACTGTATTAATTTTCACAAAGCACTCGCCTAATTACATAGTTTACGTGGGTGGAGTGTAGCGAGCGAGCCGTGTGGTGTCTGTCCCCGGCCGTCAAAGTTGTTCTGTTCATCCGAGAACTTTGTATTTGCCAAACGGAATACAAACCGACATCCGTCCTCCTTGTGCGCTCGGAATGAAGAAACGCGGATGCGGCAATGCGGAATTAAAAACTTCTGTTTTCAGACGATGCGCTAATTTTTAATAGGAAATGAAACATGGTACATATGAAATTGGCGTTTTGCCGTACTGTCCATTTCAAGGCCACTTTTTGAAGCGAAACTTCTTACGCACGATTGCTTGGGGAATAATCGAATTCTGGCAAGGCCAATGTAAATAATCTTTTCTATGCTGTGTTGCTGCTTGTTGGTTGTTAGTCAAGGTTGTTGTTTCTGGTTTCAATAACAATGCTAAGCCTACGCTACATGCTAAGTTCAACTCGCTAAGCCAAAAGTGTGGTAAACTGTACTATACTATTCAATACATTTGCAGCAACTGAGTTTTTTATATGTGGCCTATGCCACTTATATCTTACCAGGGGGCCATTCGCCTAACGGAAATGCTTTGGAAAACGCTAACGCTTACGATTTCATTTTGTTATTTCTAGCCGCCTGATGTTTTCAAATGCCTCGTGCTCTGTTTTTTTCTTTTGCATTGGTAATAACAATATTAAAAAAAATGAGCGTGAGGTATTTGAAAACCTTCGGTGGTCAGAAATAACAAAATAAAATCAAAAGCGTTAGCGTTTCTTAGAGCATTTCCGTTAGGCGAATAGGCCCCAGATGCTTTAGCAGCTGTTGAGGTAAATAGCTATTAGGGGAATGTAAATATATGTTGTTTAATAAATTTATTGAGAATCAACTTCTTATCTCAGCTATATCGTAGACGCTAAGTTCGACGCGCTTTTTTCAAATCGTGCGTTCATCAAATATACAGGGTGTAAAAAAACCTTTAACGAAGTGGAAGGCCACGTATTTTCCACATCATGACGATCATTTTTTTCTTCTGGACCATACCTGGGGAATTTATCGTTATGGAGATATTGAAGGTTAAAGTCACATTTTTTTTCAAGATTTTTACAAATACTTTATTTAGAAACTTTTTTATCGACGCACTTTTACACACGCACACACATACACACAGGCACATTCTTTGCTATACATTGCGTACTGAAAAAAAAGTATTTATTTAACTTAAAGATACAAATGTTTCCCACGTATAATATTTTGTAATATTACTTGTTTGGGTGTACAGAATGCATAGTTTTAGTCTTTGTCATAGGTTTTTTTACACCCTGTATAACCTACTGCATTATACACAGACTGTGGTGGCGTATTTTTCGAATCTATTCCGAGCTCTGCGGCTGACAGCGCGAAATTAAATCCAACTCAGAGGCACTTATTAAAATATGCCCGAAAAACTGCTCTTTTGCGACACAATGGGTAATCTAGGCGCCGCCGTCGCTCGCGAGTGTGCGCCGATAATGTAGAGCCCGCGGCTCAAGTGCAGGCAGGCTGTTCGGACATTTGAAAAATTCGTTTTTGTCTGCAATTAGTTAATTTGTGGCAAACAAGCTTATTTATGACGATGCTAGCTTGCGCTCGCGACTTCGTCCGCGTTAAGCTTAGCTTTTGGAGAATGTCATAGGTTTTTTTTTTCAAAAAGTATCTTTTGTGTCTATCAATCTTGTTGATAACCTATATTAAAGTACCTATCTAATTACCATGTTTCATCCAAATCCTGTTACTGAGTTCCTTGGTCAATGTATAATAACGTTCTTTTAAGGTTTGACGGATTTTTTAGTAAATCAGAAGTGTCGGATGATGTGCCATACGCACATCATTTAACATAATTTCACATTATTATCTAGTTTCGATTTTGAGATAAACCCCGTAGCAAAAAATGGTCTAAAAATGATAACTTTCACGGCTACCCTTTTCTTCTTTCAAAGGCGCTTGGCTCCGGGTAAGGAAAGCTGAGTTTCAACAGCGATTTCGGAACGATAACCAAGGCAATCAAAATGCAAGATAAATGAACCATTTACTTGCATTGGCTGTGTAAGGACTGATACTACATAAGTCCTTATACAGCCAACACAGTGTATGCATTTGTGACTACTATTGACCGTACTGTACTGTATAGTGAATAAAGAGCAGTCAAGTGTGAACTGGCTTTATAATTTCGAACCCCATCCCGACACGTAACAATATTCATATCGTACTCAACGAGCTCTAGACAATGATGTATCACACGTTTGGGACACTTCATGAAAAATAATGAAATTGAATTTTGAACTAAATATTCGGCTTCGGGCAAGCATTCTACATAAAATGCCAAAATTATAGTTTTGTAACTCAGTCCGTTTACGATCTACAGACGCGTGGCATACGGACAGATAGACCGAATGCCAGCAATACGGTTCCGTTTTATCGTTTGGGGACGGAACCCTAAAACTGTATCATCGAAATGAGCCCATAAATGTGCGAGTAAAAATATACATATTATATATATACATGTATACATATATATATATATATGTATACATATATATATGTATATAATTGAGAAATATATATTTTAAGTCGGTTAAAAATAAAGTATCAGGATATTTAATTAAACTATAATCAGTCCTGCCATGTGAAAAGTTTTAATGTTTACTACTTTCAGTCCACTGCAGATTTATCGTGGTCCGACTGTATGTAAATATTGTTTATATCACTAAAAGAAATCGCTATTTGGAACTCTTGGTGTGACTTCATAGTCCATAGCAACCTACCAACAAAACAAACAAGTCCACAGGTAGATTAGGGGGTTATGTGCGCGCACACTGTCCATAATGTGACGTCACAGTCTTGTTGAGTTGTTGTTATGTATTTCTACGTCACAAACACTCTGTAATTTCCCACAAGTGTTTCCACATTTCAATACTTAATTCATTTCTTGGTCAATTTTTTTTATTAAAAAATGCTGATGTAGGTGCAATTTAAAAGTAATTGAGTTTATATATAAAAATTAAACCTTATTTAAATAACATGCATATTCCCTATTGTCTTTATGTTTGTGGAAGAATTACACAACACATTTATTTAAAATACTGGTTTATACTTAAAATTACTTGGGGTCTCAGTAGCATGGAGATTTAGTGCACCCGTCCAGATAGTGAAGGGCGGCGATTTTCCGCCCACCCTATATGTAGGTTGACGAGTTAAGCAACTGTCACAATGGTCGGCCAGAGTATAATTACCAGAATTAATTATCTCTAGCACCTACACGTTACCAGGAAATTTTCCTTCTAAAATCCATGTGAAGCTTTTCATACCAAAATTTATCAACATTGGTGAAGTGTGATTTACAAACCATACAGATTTCTTTC
The DNA here is from genome assembly GCA_902850365.2 of Chilo suppressalis. Classification (NCBI taxonomy): domain Eukaryota; kingdom Metazoa; phylum Arthropoda; class Insecta; order Lepidoptera; family Crambidae; genus Chilo; species Chilo suppressalis. The sequence goes on from OU963903.1 coordinate 5,404,772, forward strand.
GGATTAACAAAATTGGCAAGCAAGGATTACACAACTTAGTTGCTCTGTGAAGCTAGTAAAACTATACTATTGAATTAACAATCATTTAAATGGAAATAGCAAAGCTTCAGTAATAAAGCTTAGGATGTAGAATTCTCAATGAATCAATACCTAATGATCAAAGGGTACTTACTCGATAGTAAATTAACAAGATGCTGGTGGTAACGAACGAACTTACAACCGTATTACGGTTAGATAATTAAATGTTCCTTTGAACACATGGACTACTGTTTCAGCAGACCCTGTTTGTAATGTTCCATCGCAGATTTCTCATTATAGAGTAATCGCAGTTCACAGATTTTCCTCAGCTTCTCAAGTGTATGTTTTGTATTATAGTGAAATACTTCTACAGTTGTCTGACGATTTTTAAGAAAAATACTGACACAATTATGTTATGCATATAAAAAACTTATGTCCCTATAAAATTAAGCTTTTTAAACCCTTAGCTCACTTAATTTCTCCCTAAATTTGGAGGGATAACTCTTAAGTTGGCAACAGTGTTATGGCAGTAAGGGATGCTTCGCGCCTCACATAAAGGCAATTGTATCTGCACGATTTCCCCGCGTACCACTGAAATCCATTGCAAATATCCATTGATGGATCTTTTTGCAGTTATATGTACACTTTCATCATTGATCCAGGATTTTTTAGGAACCTGGTTCGATTGATAGTTCCTGATTAGATATCTATATATATAAAACTCAAAGGTGACTGACTGACATAGTGATCTATCAACGCACAGCCCAAACCACTGGACGGATCGGGCTGAAATTTGGCACGCAATTCTACCCCCAAGGGGATAAAATAGGGAATGAAAGTTTGTATGAAACTTTGTTAATTTTATACCGATCGGGCTGAGACTTTGCATGCAGGTATAAGAAGAATCATAGATGAATGTCATTGTGCATAATACAAGCCTGAGAACAAAAACTGTAGTCTACACTTCAGCTCTACACCGAAGCGAAGCGAGGGCGGGCCGCTAGTATATCATATGACGTGAGAACTTAACGGTGGGCTTGATTCCGGTATGATTAACCCAACCTTAACTACAAAACTATTTTTTTAAAACTATATCCATATAAGTATACATAGTAGGTATGTTATATAGAAAGGAGAGAGCCTGGTTTAGTTTTAGGTTAGAGTAAACATTATATTGTTTAAAACTTTCATGGTCACTAACATTACAGCTATTAACGGGATTGTTACCATGTTCCTTGTTTTCTATGCATCTCCGATATTTCGGCACTGTTGCAAGCGCCATGATCACGGAGTAACTGAAGTAATTGCGGGAAGACATATCGGTCTACCCTCTGACGTCGTATTTTACTGCGTTCGATACCCCTACCACTGGTCACATTCTCACTATTCACGAAATATCGGAGACTCATAATAAATAAGGTACATGGTAACAATCCCGTTAATCCCCGTCGGGATTAGGTCAACGACGAATTAAGTAACGTTGTTTTTACAAAATGTGTATTAATCACGATCTTTCTTAATATAATTCAAATGTTTTTTTTAAGCATTTAACTTTACTTCTTTAGATCTAAATTCAAATGTTTTACATACTTGTACATTTCAATAAAAGTGTAATACCCATACGAAAAGAAAAAAATATATAACGCTGTCGCTTCATTCTTTAACTTGGAAAATAATAATACCCTTGCTTAATATTAAACTGGGTATTATTAAATTAATATCCGGATGTGTCGTGAGAATCGGCTCGTGAAATACGTGATTACACGGTTGTTCCCGATTATTCTACGTGTCAGTAATTTGCGACTGTACACTCTTGCGCGAATTTAAACTCTACTCGCTTAACGATACGGATTAAGATAACGAGAGCGCTTAATTATGTCGGAGGTACCGCGTCTGCTTAGACAGATTATGAGCATTAAAATTTATCATTGTTTACCGTGAAACGTATGATTTAGTGGTTCCGGAGGGTCTCGGGTCCTAAAATAAAATTGGTATTGGCTGACATCGAGTAATTTTCAGTGTCGGACCGTTGGTCTTACATACGTATGCTGAGTAAATGAGGTACTCAATCAAAGAATGCATCATTTACGCAACCTTGCAAGTTTTATCAGTATAATAGGTATAGATTTATCGTTATGTAATGTATCTTAAAGTAAAATTGTTCATTATTAACAAAAGACTGTAAGTATTAAATAATATACAGGGTTTTACTAAACTACAAATAAAGCTTGAAGGGCGTTGAAGTACATCTTGTAACGTACCTTAATATGGTTTCGACTCATGGTTTCGATTATCATAGGTTCCATTTCGCACATTTTATCATATAACATCATCGATATTCATCAGGCATCATCATATATTTTATCATTTATTCCTGGAAACACATAATTTCAAAAATATCACACACTATTCATCACTTTGTAAATACGTATAATAATTTCTTCTGTACTGAAAATCACTATTCCAGAGTGCTGGACACTTACCGGCATTTCTCTTTATTCTGTTATTTACTTGTTTTCACTTATTATGCTTTGATTTTATCTATATTTAATTTATTTATTTTATTGACATTTTATGACAACCTAATGTTTTTTATCCGTTGCCATGGCTACCCATGACACGGATACTCTCTCCAACTACGTCTATGACTATTCAACCTCCACAGACCACTTACTTTGATTCTTTTTGGCTCGATTCGAACCGTGTCTAAATTCAAATGGTTCCGGACCTATAAAAGGCCGAGCCTCCCTGATCATTTATTCAATTCTACGGCAAAAGTTGCCTACTCAACTTTTGAAAAGCTCGCTACCGAGCTCTAAATTAATAAAAGGCCTTGTCCCGGGGCCGACTGCCCCGGGACTCAAGAAAGACCTCAAAGCTTTTTAGCACCTATTGGCTCTTTAAACAACTTCCTAACTCCAATACTATACTACTATACACGTTCTCGCAACCTCATCGGTGGGACTGCGCCTGGTCTCCAGCTTCTTCGGCCAGCTTCCAGCTGCTTCAGCCCGCCTTCTACCGACTCCTGCCGTTTCTTCAACGCCCGCCTCTGGCCGATATACGCCGGCCAAACTACCAGCAGCGCCGCCAGCAACCACCAGGGGAGGCCAAGATCTAAGACGGCTGCACAGGAGCGCTTCTGCCTCCAAGGAGCGCCGTCCATCTACCTGTAGCACGACCTACCGTTCAAGCTGCCCCTGAAGATCGCCGACGACCCACGCCCTACCGTTCAAGCCGCCCCTGAAGATCGCCGACGACCCACGCCCACTTCACAACTCACACTACACACATATTCCATATTTTTTTTTTTAATAATCTGTAAATACTTCTTTATCTTGTAAATATATATTCCTATACTGTTCTTTTGATTTTTCCTTCCTTCCTATCTAGTTTTATTTTGTTGCTACACAACAATCTTATAAGGAGTCTTCTCTAATTTTCTTAAAATATTTGCATAATGTTCCTCGAACTAGTGACGTGACTTAAAATGATCGATATTTTTATTAATCATTAAAAATAACTGTTTTTATAAAAACTTATAACTTCATGCAAATATTTTAAGAAATTTAGAGAAAACTCCTTATTTGATGCACTTCAACGCCCTTCAAGCTTTACTTGTATTTTTGTAACAACCTGTATAAAAAAATCGCACAAAATTTCAAAAACTTACATTTTATATTATCGTAGTTTTAATTATTTATTTACAGCATTGCAATATATAGAAAATAAAATAACAACAACTTAAAACTACCCAATGAATAAAATTTAAATAATTCTTAACATAGTTTCCTACTTACGAATAATATTTAATTTACAAAATGTGAAGTTATACTAAAAGGCAGTTAATTTATATTGAGGTAGCTACTAGTCCAGTACAATGTTAAGAACATGCCTCTTCTTCGGTTTTTTTATGTTTAAAGTATGGCAAACTAGCAAATGGCCCCTCGACACAGCGGTGACACTCTCTGTACGTGAGAGTTCCAGCGTCAGTGACCTTGAGCAGGAGCGTGTATGCGCTAGGGTTGAACCGAATTGGAATTTAGACTTGTGCCAATGAATATTTATGCATAGTAAGTTATTAAATGTAAGCTGATTCAAGGATACTGGGGTAAGTACTGAAGAATAGGTTTGATTTTATAATCAATTTTTAATCTTTTAATGTAGGTACTATTACAAATTGCTAACTCTTATATATTTTCTGCTTTTTCTATTCGTTTTATAATTCTTATTATTATCTACATAAATTATAAAAATATGTTGCCAACCCTGATCCAATCCCCAACCCCGTGAAGCCGTGGAACCTTACTCACCCACAGAAACACAACAACATCAAAAGGTAATGTTATTTAACTCTGGTCTTCTGTAAGGTGGAGATTGCCTCCCCAGGGCGTTCCTACTCGAGCGGAAAGTACTATGTGCCCTTGAAGCAAAAACATTAATAATTTATATGGGTAAGTATTTGCTTTTTTTTTTGTTTTCTAATGCATTGAAGAAATGTATTCAGACAGAATTTAAAGTCAAACGAACTTGCCTGCAAGTGACGTTCGAGTGATATTAAACGATGTGATTCGCCCGAGATATTAGACTTAATTCCCTGTCCCTGATCAGCTTTTCTATGAAGATATCTAGATCTTAACAATGGTCACACGAAAAAGCAAGAACCAATGGAGTGCTTCAGTCCAAATCAGAAATCAATATATCTTTATTCAAATTGAATGTATAGTACAACTCTTTTGAATAGTCCAAAATTTTTTTTCCCTACCACTCGTTATGGACATATTTTTTAGCTGCGGAGAAAAACGAGCGAAAAAAACTCCACAACATTAAAAGTCTAATGTAACAACATTTACAAATCATTATGTTGATACAACGTCAATACAATTATGATTTATTTAATATAGAAACCCTGTTGGAATGATTGGAACAGTTCAAACCCAAGCATTTTTGTTTGTAATATAATCAGACACTTTGTAATAAGCTTTTTTAATAAGTGCTTTTTTTATACTATCTTTAAATTTATTTATGGTTAACTCTTGGATATTGCTTGGGACTTTATTGTATAAGCGACCACAAAGACCTTTAAATGAATTATTAATTTTGTGAAGCCTAGTAGCAGGTAAAGTTAGTTTATTTTTATTTCTTGTATTAAGTGTGTAAACATCACTGTTTTTAAGAAACAAATTAATATTTTTTCTTATGAGTAATAAATTTTCGTATAAAATATGAATTGTGATGCGACCGTCATTATTCCAAATTCCTTAAACTTATGTCTTGATTCTTTAACCTTAAGATTATAAATTGAAAAACGTGTATGAATATATCGAGATAATCACAGTGAGAGCGCATATTGTTTTTTTTAGGCAAAGGTTCATGTTGCTCTAAAATTGTGTACGATGGCAGCACATAATACGTGGTACTACAAGTGAAATAAGTGTAATCTCGAAGGGTGAATCACAGAAGTTTAATAAAATGATCGCGGTAGAATCTTTCAAAAACTGATTTTTTCTGTCAATAATATTATTTATTAAAAAAGAAAGCTTACTTTATAGAATGATGGTTGCGGTTCGTTCGGTCCGGTCTCTGAAACATTTTAAATATTCACAAAAGTTTTTGTTTCAAACTGAAGACTTTTATAAGCTCGCTTTGGTCGTTTGCTAAAAGTTTAATTTTACGCTTTTTAAGTTAACTGCCCTGCCCAAATATTTTGCGGTACATTTAATGTTAATGAATAGGAATTCTAGGTAGCACGAACAAGAACACTTAAGTAGAATGTTGAAAATGCTTTTTAATATAAAGTTTGTTTTTGATATTCGTTAAATTAAATATCAATGTAACAAGTACGTTTATTGTAACTAACAATACGTTAATTAACAGATTAGGTTTTTCTTGTGGTGGATGTAATTTTTAGTATATTAAAAATCTGTTGGTCACTTTTGGGCCATGTTTGTTGATAGATCTGAGTTACCGTTTACTGCTTGGGTTGTCAACACCGAATTCGTATGTTTGTTTGACTTTAAATGTAGTTTAAATATAAGTAAAGAATTATATTATTTTTCTTCTTTTTAGTGTTTTTTTATGAAGTCAGTTTTTGATTTTGTTATTTTTTTTTCATAACATTATAATACATTTGAACTTGGCCATTTCAACAGATGTCCCATTGATTTATATACATTTTATTTATATTATATATATAGTTATATTTTAAAACAATTGGTTCCTAGCATGTAGGTACCAATTGTTTTAAACATTTACCACCTGGTAAAAAAACCAGTCATATGGTTTGATGTTATAAAAAATGAAGTTCAAGGCACAATTTAGCATTCCAAAGGTGTTTATGTTGCAGGAAAAAAACAATAATAGAGCAAATGTAACGAAATAGAATTCAACCCTTTATTTTATGGTACTGCAGGTTATCCAATTTAATAATTTTAATATTTAAGATTTTGTGCCTGAGCCGAGTGTTACGGAAAGAACATACTTAGCGGGAACAAACAAGCCGTCCGTAGTGAGTACACGAGAAACACGAAATTTAATTTCTGGAACCGTTTGGAAAGTTAACGTGCTTAGTCGGGAACAGTGGCTGTTTATCGCGCGATGAGCATCGCTCTGGTCCGTCCGTCGCGTGACAACGGACAACTTGCGACGTAACTCAATTCCCGACGCCTTGCGACGCGATTAGGCATTGGTCACATTGCCGAAGATAAGCGAGTATTAGGTAGAGATATAAATTGGAAAAAGGCTGTTTATTGTGCGACGAACATTGCGTGGGTCTGTTCGCCGCGGGACAACGGACAACTTGCGACGTAAATACATTTTCAACACCTTCACGGTTATGCACCGGTCACACCGATGAAAAGAAGCGAGGTTAGGGTAGAAATATAAACTTAAGAACAGTGCTTGTTATCCCGCGACAATAAGCAAACAAATATGCAATAAAAATTCCGAAATATGTACTAAAAAACCTGAAATTGGCCAAAATATGCACAATTCGAAATCAAGAAACCTAATCTAATTTTTATATATTTTCATTACAAAAGGGACCAAAAGCAGATAAATATTCTTAAAATCATGCACAGTTTTTGTGACAATATACAATTAAGTATTTTTCCAAAATTTCGAGTGCAAATTTGTGACTTTTGTCACCAAGTATTAAGGCTTTGGTCTCTCATATGAACGCCGTAGGCTGCGTACAGCCCACGCCGTACGCCGCGTCACGATGCTACTACAGAAATGTACAGTTGTGATCTCTTTTATACGCTGACGTTTTATAGTAAGTATCTTGTCGCGGCGTACGGCGTGGGCTGTATGCAGCCTACGGCGTTTATAGGAGCTTTGGTCTCCTAACTTGTACGCCGAAAACGACCTCTACGTCAACTGGCGTTAATGGACAAAAGTTGAAATTTGGCGCCATTTCTGAAGATACTTGTATAGGCAGGGTATCACCTTTGTTGTTAATGTTAAAATTCTTTATGTCTTCGAGATTTCAGCTCTGAGAGCTAAAATCAGTTCAGTCAGCCATCGCGATTACGCCCTACACACGTCATCGTCACCTTACTCCCTACACCTACCTTACGCTACTAAATGTAATATGCACGATTGGGAAAAAAGCTGTAATACGCATTAACACCGCAATTATTCCAATATATGCATTTGCATATGTAAAATCATAAAATCCTAAGTCTACTTCTTAGATTTATTAAAACACTTTTTGAATACATCTCAGTAAAATTAATATAAAGAAAATATAACTAGAAAAAATTCCACGCGGGCCTGGCAGCATAAGGGACTCGAACCCGCACCCCTCGCAATCCGGGCGAATGCACTGACCAATTATGCTACCGCGGTCCGTGAGGGCCTTGGTCAGTGCATTCGCCCAGATTGCGAAGGGTGCGGGTTCGAGTCCCGTCTGCTGACAGGTCCGCGTGGAATTTTTTCTAGTTATATTTTCTTTAGATTTAAACATGAAGCAGTTACATGCTTTAAAAAGATTAAAATTATAAAAGTAATATATTAACTTATTCCATTATTCCTAGCGAAGTCTACTGTCCACAAGCAACTAAATTACGTGGAGTTATTTGGTCCGTGCACTAACTACTAGTCCCGCCTCTAATTTGCGTTGGATTATTTGGTTCAATCCCAGCATTCCATTTATCTCGAATATGAAGAACGAGCAAGCAAATGAAACAATCAAAAATGGGCGAATTGCACGGTCTTGCCCGAGATAAAAATATGAAACAAGTAATTCGAAAATAAATATTTTAAATAGTTTAAAAAATTGCTAGTAAGTAGCGCAAGTCTTTTTAGATAGGTACATCCATTTATCAAGAACTTAGAATTGAAAATCATGTGATCGAGAAAATAATCGCTAAATAATCCCTTTATTACCAGTGGGATACAAGCACTACGTCCATGAACAATTTCACTTGGGAACGCTATTTGACGACCTCTGTCGTGCAGGGAGCGAGCGTCGAGAAAATATTGGGCTAGTATACGAGCAGCCAGCTGTTATAAAAGCCCGCTCGAGCGAACTCTGTAAACCTAAACTAGTTCTAAATGAAACAAAAGACAACCAGATTGGTCTAGTTCAAGAGTTCCCATTTAACAATTTATATTTTAATTTGGAATGGCAATGCACTTTCTTTGTTTAAGCTGAACTTAGATGATTAATTTTTGCTTTTATTTTCGATGCTTCATCGATGAAAAGTCGAAAAATTAAATGTCTAAATTGACGTTCATCGCAATGTGCCTTCGAGATGAAAGCTTTCGGCTCCCGATTGTTTGTCTGTCATCATTCATCGACAATGAAAGACAAGTGAAGCGTCTAAACAGCGACAGCTCATTCACAGTTTATTTTTTTCACTATCTCGGTATCTCTTATCTATTAGACAGGACGGACTTGTCTTGTCCGTCCGTGGTGCTGTTTCAGCGGCCAAACCGTAAGAGATAGATAAAGAGAATGTTTAAGTTATAAGTTAAGAATAGTCCGATAAGACTACAAACCGGATTTGAGTAACGTAGCACTTCCGGTTTTCGAGAAATCACGTGATTTCTATTTCAAACGAAACCACACAAAATCTCCGAAGTTCTCAATTAATTAAATACATTTTTTTTTTGGTGAACATTTGATTCACTGGTTTGCTAGTTTATTCTTTAATTAAATAACTAGACACAGATTATGTTCATGCGGGAAATCAACAATGAATGGAATATTAGCTTTCATCAAAATTGATGCGTCTATACAAATAATGCATTTCACAGTTCATCCTTCACAAATCGTTGCAAAAATGAATCAAGTTTGATGAACCGTCTATTTCAGCCACTTGGAATATTTTTGCCCATAATATTCCTACTTGTTTTTAGGGTTCCGTACTTCAAAAAGAAAAAACGGAACCCTTATAGGACCTCTTTGTTGTCCGTCCGTCCGTCTGTCAAGACCGTTTTTCTCAGGAACGCGTGGAGGTATCAAACTGAAATTCATATCTAATACTTAGGTCTACTGTCCCTTGGAGCTGTGAAAAAATCAAACTTCTAAGCCAAAAGAAACAAAAGATACAGCCGTTTATGCCGCAGTTTTTTTAATAATTATTAAAATATACCTTCAGATTTGTACGGCACCCTCGGAGCGCGAGTCCGACTCGCACTGAGCCGGTTTTTTTTGCATATTTTTTAGTTATTTTCCATCATGTATGGATGGATGTTCATAATATCGTTTCGTGTTTGCTCTGGCAAGTTTCAGTTGGTTTTCGAATTAATTGCACCAAACTCCAAGAAACCAAACCAACCATATGAAGAATTTAATAATGATTAACTGCTTAAGTTGAACTTAGAAACTTCTTTTTTCTTAGCATCAAGTCACTTGATCTGTCTTTAATTTTTCTCAAGTGGAGAAGTTAAGCGAAAGCCAATTGTGAAATAATGCGATGCAATTAGCGGTTAACTTTCGACTCTTAAACGATTTTACGGCTCTTTTAGCATTAAACTCCTTTTTAAAGTTCTGAAATGAACAATTAAGTGAAATGTTTATTGATTTTTTAATTAGAAGAATCGAATAGAATAAAATGTTTATTTGGCACAAATTACAAAAATAACTTATTGTATTATATACAGATTTAGTACCAGGCAGGCCACATGGCAATATGTGCCACGACACTGATTTTCAGCAGCAGCTTACTTAGTCTTAGACTAAGCGCTAATAGTTAACTTATAAAAAGATAATAATAGTTTAACAACAATAATAATTTAAATAAAATGAAATTTAAGGTCTTAAATATCAATCATATATAGCAAGGAAATATATAAATTAGCAAAAAGCAATAAAATAGTGCCCACAAAAACACAGCAAAACTTCATTAATTATATCATAAAGCTACAAATATATAGAATAAGATTTTTAAATAATCTTTGGAGCTGGTGTGACTGACTGACTGACATAGTGATCTATCAACGCACAGCCCAAACCACTGGACGGATCGGGCTTAAAATTTGGCATGCAGGTAGATGTTATGACGTAGGCATCCGCTAAGAAAGGATTTTGATCAATTCTACCCCCAAGGGGATAAAATAGGGAATGAAAGTTTGTATGAAACTGTCAATTTTAAACCGATCGGACTGAGACTTTGCATGCAGGTATAAGAAGAATTATAGATGAATGTCATTGTGTATAATACAAGCCTGAGAACAAAAACTGTAGTCTACACTTCAGCTCTACACCGAAGCGAGGGCGGGTCGCTAGTAGTGTATAAACAAAGTGAACTTTTATTTTAGCGTCTAATAGGTACATGTATATTTAGTGCTTGAAATTCCTTCATGCCTATGTTAGTTAAAAATACTATATGAATTTCTGGCGGAATAATTAAATAGTGTGAGAAGGAATTTTATGGGAGATTGAGATTTGGAGCACCAATAAATGACAAATTGGTCGTTTTAACAAAAAGGGCCTTGTCTTGATGGAAATGACAAATGATGCATATTTGTAAAAATTACTTTATATGATTTTACTACAATTTTATTTGAATTGATATGGATCAGTATTGAATCAGATTTACCTTTTGTTTTGTATAAAAAAAAATGTTGACAAACCGAAAAGAGCACATTTAATTCAAATTATTAGGAATTTGAAATATTGTATTCACATACACACTTTTTAGGGTTCCCTGGTACATTTTTATAAAAAATATATAAGAACTTGAAAACTGCAGGCGACACTACTAGTTTCTATGAATCTTTATGAAATTGTTGATTCCGAGCGCGGCGACATTGCGGCTTGCAGCCGCGGCGCGTAGCCTGCAGCTGCGGCGTGCAGCCACCCCAGATTGCAGTTCCAGTGGTGTCGCCAACCGCAGAGGTCTCACCAAAAATTTGAATCGCTAGATATGCCATTACCATAGTTTGACCGCACCGAAATCTGTCAATACTCGAATGAGCTAACTCCCATATTTTTCCATTTTTTTTCCAATTCCCATTTTTTGCAAGAAAAGTGTATTATAATACCATCATGCGCCTTCCGAAAGTGCTCTAACAATTTCATAAATACAAATAAAGCTAATGGTGTCATATTTCATTCGTAAGTTTTTAGATTTCATTTTTATTAAATTTATTTTCTTTCGTTGTCATGAATATTGAAATCTGTTGAAAAAGAAGTAGTGTTGGAAAATATTGCTAGACAAAAAGAGACACCACTATACTCTCGGTACAAGAAGCTATTGGAGTGACTGAGGCATGGTTATATTAGTAGGAGAGCTACTGAACCCTCCGAGTAACGGTCTGTCTGTAAGGCTAGAAATTCTTATGGTGATGAGTTATAGCATGCTTAGTACGGTAAGCATCGCCTGGCACTCCTCAGCCCTTCACGTCATCAAGCCGTATATTTTTGAAAGTGTCAAAAAATATTAAAAAAAAGCTTGTTGCTGTAAACTTGAAATTTTTACACAATTTAGTTTATTCATTTTTAACTTAAAAAAAATTGCCAGATTTACGATGAGCACAAGTACCCGCCAGGCGAACCGGAAGGTGTGTAATATATACATAAAAATAAACTTTATTCTGTAAAGTTGAAATTTATAGATGTGTTTGTTTAAGCGATTTAAAGTAAGTAGGTAGAATGCCAGGCGGTTCTGGACTCCAGGCCGCGGCTACACAATGCATATAGACCACTATATGCATTGTGTAGCCGCGGTATGTCGCAGCGCTCGGAATAGAAGCTGCCGCGACCGCAGGCTTCACTACGGTCAGCCGCAGGCGCTAGCCGCAGTGTCGCCTGCGGTTGTCGTCTGCAGTCCATTGCGGAATTGTACCTTAAGTAGTGCCGCACGGCACACTGAAATGCTATAGTAATACTACTGCCATTGCGGGCATAGCCGCTTACCGCCCGTACCAAAGCAATATATATGTATTTCACATCAATAATAATCTTTATCTCGCTTTACAATATAATAAATAAATATTTTTTTCAACACACACCAATTAGCCTAGATCCAAAGTAAGCACTGTAAGGCTTGTGTAATCGGATGCTAGGGTAACGAATAGAATACATATACTGTACAAATATAAGTGTATTTATATAGAAATACATATTAAACATCCATGGCTGGAGTACCAATGGTCGTATTCATCACACAAACGTAAGCCCCCATCGGGATTCGAACCCGGGACCTCTCGAGTCGGCGACACCATGAAACCCGGCGTACAAACCACTCGGCCGCGGAGGTCGTCAATATAACTCTTCTACCAGGGGGCCAATCGCCTAACGGAAATGCTTTGGAAAACGCTAACGCTTACGATTTTATTTTGTTATTTCTAGCCGCCTAAGGTATTCAAATGCCTCGCGCTCTTTCTTTTTCTTTTGCATTGGTAATAACAATATTAAAAAAATGAGCGTGAGGTATTCGAAAACCACAGGCGGCCAGAAATAACAATATAAAATCGTAAGCGTTAGCGTTTCCTATAGCATTTCCGTTAGGCGATTGGCCCCCAGGTCTGAGTGCCTGCTCTAGTCCTACAGTGCGACGGACGTCACAACTAATTAAATTTCAACTTGGTCTTAACTCCATCGCACAACTGAGAAGTTATGATGGCTAACCGGATTACACGAAACGGAATTGGAATAAACAAATTTGTTTGTTTTTCTGATGAACTATTTTCGTTTGTTAAAAAGTTTACCTAAATTGGTTTGACTAGAATTTTCGCAACTTTTGAATCGTAAGAGAAATTTAATTAATAATTCATTGGAAGCCATTTCTTAAATGTGAAATTGAAAAACAGTATTTTTTTCAGGACGTTGAAGGTGTTTTATTACTATGTATTATTATACTCTTTATTGCATCAAATAGTTCAAAACAGAAAGTCAACTATATAGCAAAGGTATTATCTGTAAAGGAGATCTATAATTTCATAAAAAGTGATCACTTTCACTGGATGTTCTAATCAATTTATACTGGACAGCAGAAAAATCGGGTCACTTGTTACCTTGGCACACTAATTTAATTTTCTCAAAACTTTAACTCTTACAACTATCAAAGTTATATATACAGAAAGTGCGTTTCATAACGATTAAAATAACTAAAATCACCTAAAGTCTTTCTCTATTTGCTTTAATATTCATAACGTTATAAGTTGATGACGGAGTATGTTATGTTGCAGTGTAGGGTATAGGGATGATGACTATTTTTTTTTCTTCGTTTATCAGGTAGATTATCAAAAAGTATTGGACACGTATTTTTTCTTTTTTCACATAATATAAACATTGCAGAGATATATTGATGTGAAAAGCCCATGACTCCACGTTTTCACGGCAGTTGCTACCTGACATTGGGGGTCCCGGCGCTAGTTGTCGTAGGCTTTTTGATACGGTGCATGGTACTGTACGGGGCGCCGATACCCTCGGTGCGGTCAACAGAGGGGAGCTCAGAAGACCGCAGAGGATAGTGGCTATACGTTCGACGCGGGCGTACCGGACGGTATCATATGAGGCGGCGTGTACCCTCTCTGGGATGCCCCCCTGGGATCTGGAGGCACTCGTGCTCGCAGAGGTATACCGGGGGAGGATCTCGGCGAGGGAGAAAGGAGAGCGTGCGACGATAGAGGAGATGGCGCAGGTACGCAGGGTGGCAGGGGAGGAGCTCATGGAGAGCTGGCTGGAGCGCCTCGAGAATCCAACAGCGGGGGTGAGAACGATAGAGGCACTCCAACCACTTCTCAGGGATTGGATCAGTAGAAGGTCAGGGACGCTAACCTTTCGACTGGTGCAGGTGCTTTCTGGGCATGGCTGTTTCGGGAAGTACCTGCACCGGATTCAGAGGGAGGCGGACCCCTCGTGTCACGAGTGTGGTGCTGCTGAGGACACTGCCCAGCACACCCTAGAGGTGTGCCCGGCGTGGACTCGGCAGCGCGGCACTCTCGTCGCGACGCTAGGAATGGACCTCTAGCTGCCCAGCGTGGTGTAAACCATGCTGGAGAGTGACAGGTCCTGGGAGGCAGTGGTGTCCTTCTGCGAGGAGATTATCTCGCAGAAGGAGACTGCGGAGAGAGCCCGAGAGGAACAGGCCCTCGCGGGCTCTCTTCGCAGCAGAAGGAGCAGGAGGCGAAGAGGTGGGCGCAGGATAGCTCATCATCTGCCAACCTGACACAGGGGGAGGCCCTATATAGGGCATGGGGGAGGGAAGGGTCCTTATTGGGACCAGGGGAGGCCGGCCACGTTAGGGATCGGATTAGGGAAACTGTAGTGTTTTAGGCGGGAACTGGTAAGTAAAACAGCACACGTCCAGCGATAGTTAGCGTTTATTCACGACTGCTTTGACACAAGAGTAGAAACGTCTATATCTAAATATTAAGTTCAACTACCTACATTATATCTCTCTACGCTTAATTAACTATATCAATGACAACTGAATATATTTAATGGCTTAATGATTTACGTTTAATTGTTTAATATAGACAACAATTTTATTATTTAAGTTAGCACAAATCTAGGCTAATTAAACTAAAACAAAACTAGTAACTAATAGTACATACAGTCTTACAATTATTTCTTAATTAAATCTTTCTATAAGTAGGAGCTCTTAGCCTGCATTGTCTAATAGAGCGAGACCGGGGAGATGGTACGGTTGGCGTTGGCGTGGCAAAGTTCCCTTCCGGTGACGTCAGTGTCACTACGCACCGGTGTCTCGATACACACACCCTGAGCTGAAGAATCTGTGCCAACACTAGGGGTAGCAGAAGCAAGTGAGAATCTACTTGGACGGCGGCGTAATTGTTCAATATGTCTATGTCTTGTTTCGCCATCCCTACCTAGCACTTTGAAATTACTAGGACCTATTCGATCTATAATGCGACCTGGAACCCACTTTTCTCCTTTCAAAAATTGCCTATACCAAACATCCTCATTTAAATCCATACTCCTATTCACCCCTCCCGAATCATCCTTTTGACGTTGTTGCGCTTGTATTACTTTATTCTCAATATCGGGTTTTAATGAATCTAAGCGTGTGCGAATTTGCCTACCTTTGAGGAGCCTAGCCGGGCTCTCACCGGTGGTCGCGTGTTCCACATTCCTATAGTGCATTAGAAAAGTCCACAGGGCTTTATCAATATTTTGTTTCTCATGGATTGCCTTCTTTACTACACGTTTTAAAGAACGTACCGCATTTTCAGCTAATCCATTTGAAGCGGGATGATATGGCGCAGTAAAAATATGTTCGATGCGGTTAAAACCAATGAAATCCTTAAACTCGCTCGAAGTGAACTAGGGCCCATTATCACTAACAATCTGTTTAGGTAACCCCCACCTACTAAATAATTCTGTTAGTTTATGAACTAGAACGCTCGCGGATGTACCCGTGGAAACATTAAAAACTTCTAGCCACTTGGAGGTCGCATCCACTACCACTAAATAAGTTTTACCCGCTATAGGGCCCATGTAGTCCAGGTGCAGCCTGGTCCAGGGCCGACTGGGCCAGGGCCACATGCGCGGCTGGTGGCGCGGGGGCGCGTCCGCGGCCGCAGCGCACACCTCACACGTTACAGACGTAACTCCTAGCCAAAGCCTTAGATTTCACTATGCCCATGTGGGGTTCATGAATCTTTAATAATACTTTTTGTCTACAGCTTTCAGGTACTACCAACCTATGGCCCCACATAACACATCCTAATTCTTCGTACAATTCTTTTTGTCTATTGAAATATGGTTGAAGTTGGTCTATTTCACAATGTGATGGCCATCCTTCCCGAATGTAATATAGTACTTTCGATAATATGTGATCACGTAAAGTTTCTTTTTTAATAACATTGTAATCTAACAATAAAGCTTGTTGCACCAAATGTAAATACGTTTGTTCCGGTAATGACAGCTGTTGTTGTTTACTGCTCACTAACGGTAACCGAGAAAAACCATCCGCCCCGTTTTCGTCAGTACGCATATACTCAATGTCAAACGAATATGCAGATAATATAATCGCCCATGTCTGCATTCGACTAGCTACCATGGTAGGGATACCCTGATTTGGTCCAAATATGGAAACTAAAGGTTTATGGTCAGTTCGTAATGTGAAACGTCTGCCATATAAATATTGATGAAATTTATTGACACAAAACATAATCGCTAAAGCCTCCCGGTGTATTTGCGAGTAGTTTTTCTCTGCATCCGATAATGACCGTGACGCTTAAGCTACCGGTCGATCCCCCCGGCCGTCAGCGCTCGGCTGTGATAACACTCCCCCTACCCCGCGCGCGCTCGGGTCGCATGTTAAAATAAGAGGCTTTTCGGGATCATAATGTGCTAAAACTTCCGCGCTAGATAAAAGTTTTTTAATTACAAGAAAAGATTTTTCACACTCCCTACTCCAACACCATTGTTTATCTTTCTTTAATAACTGATATAGAGGAAATAAATTATCACTCATGTTTCTCACGAATTTACCATAAAAGTTAATTATACCTCGCAGTTCAGTGACGTTCGTCGGTCTAGGTATTTTCCTGATAGCCTCAACCTTTTCAGAGTCTGTGCGAATTCCGTCTTTACTCAAAATATATCCTAAGTAACGAACTTCGTCAACTAAAAATACACACTTGTTACCTTTCAGTTATAAATCATACTTATGTAATCTACTAAACACGGCCTCTAATGCTTCCAAATGTTCCTGTATATTTTTCCCACCCACGATTGCGTCATCAAGGAAAATTTCTACATTTTTGATATCTTTTAATAACTCACTCATAATACGTTGGAAAATACCTGAGCTCGATGACAAACTAAAAACTAATCTATTGTATCTGAATAAACCGCGGTGGGTATTTATAACTGTGTATTTTTTTGTGTCGTCTAATTCAATTTGGTTATAAGCCTGAGAAAGATCAATTTTCGAGTAGAAACGAGCTCCCCTAAGGTTTACCATGAGGTCCTCAAGCCGAGGTAACGGGTACCTATCAGTAAGTAATACTGGGTTCAAAGTCGCCTTATAGTCGGCACAGATTCTCAAAGAGCCGTCAGGTTTGTTTACCGGCACTAGCGGCGAGGCCCAATCGGAGCAGTCGACGGGCTCGATGATGCCGTCGCGCAGCATCGCATCCAGCTCTGCGTCTACGCGGTCCCGCAGCGCGAAGGGCAAAGGTCGCGCGCGGTGGAACACCGGGACTGCTCCCTCCCGCACCCGCTGAACAATTCCTTATACCTAAAACACAATTCATTTATTTCTTTAGACATTTGGTTTATTCCTATAGTTGTATTACTTACACAATAACAATTTTGAAAGGTAGGTATTTTTATTTTAAGCTCTGTTAACCATTGTCTACCTAGTAGGGAAGTGGTGGCTCCTTTTACAATAAAAAGTTCTAAGTTTTTATTTATTTTTCCATAACTTACTGATGGTTTTATCATCCCTAATGGTTTTATTTTTGATCCATCAATAAAATTAAATACTATTTCACTATTTTCTAGGTGGTAATGACTAAAGTAACTGTTAAACGTCCCTTCGTTTATACATGACACAGCTGTGCCTGTATCCACTTCCATATGAATAGTTTGATTATCAATGCAATTGGTAAACTCACCGCCCGATAGTCATTCAAACATAAATGATGCAAATCCATTTCTGGTTCCCATTGGTTTTCATTATGTTCATCGGTCGCCGTTGCATCTCCGAAGTACAATTGCCCCTGCCTTGGGCCACCGCCGGCGTTGTCTCCGCGGTTGGTATCGTCGCCCCCGTCTTGACAAACCCGTCGTAGGTGCCCAACACGCCTGCATCTACTACACACGTAATTTCGGAATCGGCACGATGCGTAATTATGATCGGATGCTCCACAACCATAACAACGTTTTCGATTCTGCGCCATCATGTTCCGCGCTCCGTCCGTGCTCGCTAGCCTGCGCTCCCCTCCCGCGCTCCGCGTCCTCTTGCCTCTACCGCCGCCCATGACGCCACCAAGTCTCCCGCACATAGCGCCGCTCCCGCGCTCATATTTCCGTGAGCTAGTGCATGCACCGCACTGTTCGCGCTCACCTCCGTCGCCTTCGCTTCGACCGCAGCTGCGTCCCGCTCTGGCGCCTCGAGCGATGTGTCAAGCTTTACTGCGTTAGAATAGGACAGCGAGTCGTCTTCCGCGAAGAGACGTTGTCGGATGACGTCACTGACGAGTCCGCACACAAATTGATCTCGAAGGTTCTCATTAAGATTTGTCTCAAATTTGCAATGTCTAGCAAGCTTTTTTAATTCCGCTACGTAGCTTGCGATATTTTCGTTACTTGACTGCCTTCGTTGACGAAATCTGTATCTTTCGGCGAGTGCTGACGGCGCTGGTTCCAAATGGTTTTTTATCAATTCCACCACCTTAGAAAACGTCAATTCCGCTGGTTTCTCGGGACTTGCTAAATTTACCAGCAAGTCATATGCTTCATCCCCAATTCCCGCAATGAGTGTTGGTAGCCGCATACCGTCTTCTACTTTGTTCACCTTAAAATACATTTCTAGTCTTTCAATATAAGATGACCAACTTCCGCTTTTTATATCAAACTCGCGTACGTGTCCGATCGACATTTTTGCTATTTCGATCACAATTCACAATGTAATAAATCACACGCGTCAAAATGGCCAGCCTCGTTAGCCAATGTAGTGTTTTAGGCGGGAACTGGTAAGTAAAACAGCACACGTCCAGCGATAGTTAGCGTTTATTCACGACTGCTTTGACACACGAGTAGAAACGTCTATATCTAAATATTAAGTTCAACTACCTACATTATAAAACTGCCCTTTTCAGGGCTAGGGTGGGTGGGAGCAACACCCCACAGTGGTTTTATTAATCACTGTCACTGGAGGTAGGTGCTCTAGGCCAAGGGGGGTAGGAGAGGGACGGAGAGAACTACGCTCTCCCTCTCACTCCTGCGAGAGCCGCGAGCCTGTCCATGGCTCGCATTGCACAAGCTCTCAGGATGTTGATGCCCCTAATGTTCCGGGGCATCTTCATCGGGGTGGGTCCGTTCGCGGACAAACACCTGGCGGGTGCGCGTCCATTCGGAAACGGGAGCCGCGACCACGCCCGCCCTCTCGGCATTCACTAGGGGGACCGCGGTCCTCATAGTGCGTGTCTGGTGACGGTGCAGGAGTATTGTCTGGTTTTTAGTGGCCCTGTTTAGGGCGTTAGGTAGGGCCCTGTTTATTTCACCCGACCACAGAGCTGGCTGAAATGAACAGGGAGGAGTCCCACATACCTTCTTCTCGCTCCCCCAGTGGTTGAAGGATGCGTAAAGCATTTATCGGGCCTGACCGGTTAGAAATGATTACTAGTTTCTTACCTATAGTACACTTTTGATTTTGATAGTTGTAAGTTTTATCGTTTTTAAGAAAATCGAATCAGTGTTCATAGGTACTAGCGGTTGACCTGGTTTATTTGCTGTTGAGTGTATTTTAATGTCATCCATAAATCATGGCACATAATGTGTATAAGTTGTGCATGAAAAGTTAGCAGTGACTGCATTCGGCATTGTATAAATAGCAAGAGGCTTTTTAACTAAAGTTGATATGTATTTTTTTTTAGTATACGTACAGGGCTTGGTCGTGGGACATGGTTACGTTAGAGACTGATGATGGGTTAGGTTCGTTGAGGTCAACATAAAGCATGTTTTATATCATAATAGCTGACCCGGCGACCTTCGTACCGCCCAAAAGTAATAACTTGCAATAAAATAATATTACAACTATAAATAAAGATGAAAGCTATCCTATCTTTCAAGTTGGATCAAACTGCACACGGTGCAAATTTGATCATAATCGATTGAGTAGTTTAGGAGTCCATCCCAACAAACAACTTGAAGCGTAATTTATATTGTATATTAAGATGTATGTTGTGTTTATATACATATACAGGGTGGTCCAACTAGTGACGTCAACAAATTATTTTTAGATAGCACCTGGGGGTATCCGAAAATAGCCCATGTATATTCCACGATTTTTCTTAGTTTTCGAGTTATATTTTTTTGTGTATTTTTAATGATTTCTGCCAGCGAGGTTTCAAAAATTCTTATCTTTTTTCGTAGTAGGTATTTGCAGTCTTTTTTTTTGTGACATAATTGTCTTGAATGTTGTTTTAATAAAAAAATAACTCAACTTCCTGCAGTTACTTAAAGTTACTCAAAAAAGGCTTGAAAGTTGGATCTTTAGTTTTTAGTAGGATTTTCTCAAACGTTCAACTTCAATTTAGAAGTACAAAAAGGAGTTTCCATAGGTTCTCGCTAAAATTAAAAACTCCGCATGCTTCTAAACTACCAAAAATCATAAAAACGTCGTCACTTCACGTTGGCGTCACTAGTTGGACCACCCTGTATATGTTATAAGATATCTTATCTACATCGATATCTATCTTTGTAATATTATAGTAAGTATAGAATTTCTTTTATACATATTGTTTTTTTTTGTGTATGCTGTTGGTTGCAGATGACCTTTACAGCGTCATCGGGTTTGGGGACGGCGAGATCCTAAGGGGACCTCAAGCCGAGAATTGGCGAGTACCTCTAGAGGTATTCCAGTCGGATGGCATCTCTCCTCTCCGTCTGGAGCCTCTAGACCACTTGCATCTGAGGGGGTGGATTCGACTAGAGGGTATCTCTTAGACTCGGACCTCGGCTCTAGCTAGCCGTTGTCGTGGGGTATATATATTGTGGTGTAGTTTAGATATTATATATTTTTCCTTCTTTTTCTCCATCCTTATTGATTTAGCTTGTAGTGCTTGTATGACAAGTAGCGCCAGAACCGTTTTTAGCATATGTAGGTACTTGGTTACATCTGAAATCAGCGTTTTGATTTCTGAGCAGAATCATCACTTAGCTGGAGCCATTTTGTACGGTTGTGGCACTTTTATAGGTATGTTTGATTTTTATTAGATTTTATTATTAGATTGTTATTCTTTATTAGTTAATGTGTGCCGTTCATACTCATAATCGACTTATCTATCTACATTCTACGAATATAATCTCAAAATCTTTTTCATTCTAGCGTCAGCTAGCTTAAAAGTAGTTTTCAATTTATTAAACTTGGAACACAGTTCAGCTCAAGTTTAGGTTAAATTAAGTCGTTGTAAGCTGTCTAACGTTCAAGAATGTTAAGATGACACTGTTACTCAACAGCGGCTCGCTTGGCTTCCGGCCAACTGACTCTGTTAAATTCTCTTTTATAGAAATAGTTATTACTCGAAATATATAGTGTACTTACGATGTTTTATTAGCATCAAATTAAAACGGACGAATAAAACATTTTAAGAGCGGCGGCGCAAGAATCTTGCAACCGCGTAGACTTCTGACTTGCTGCCGAAACCAGTAATTGTGAGTAAACAATTCAATTCTGAACTTTAAATTGATACTTTTCTGAAAGCTGAAATATATAAAACTTCCATAATCTTAGAAATAAAAGGACTCGAGTAACAATATTTTTTTGCTTTTTGTATTATATCCCGAACTTTGCCGTAAATTATGTGAAAATAACTTAGAATTTGGCGTACAAATTAGTAAAATGACAAACTAGTTTCATAAGCTTTCCAACAAGGTATAAAAGTTATTAACTTTATTAGCTGTTTTTATTAAAATCAGCAAAAGGGTGTAGGGCAAACATTCATTTTGATTTGTAAATTCAATTCATATCGAAAAGTCAATAGGGTTTCTCTACACCGTAACTAAAATTCAATGTTGATTGATAAAGTTTAAAGAGTTTAAAAAAAAAACTGTACCTTAAAAAAATACAGGTCCTGTTCAAATTGCTTACCATTATTTCGTATGCAAGCACGGAGCTTACGACCATTCACACGACGTACACACAATCAAAAATAGTTTGCGATCACTTTGAAAAATAGATTATTTTTTTCATACAGAAGACTTTTTGTAATTTCTTTTTCTGATAAGATTCTAAATTTTAAAATTAGAATTAGAACTTAAAACAACAAAATAATTCAATTGTTTTTCTATGTAAAAAGACATGCAATCCAAGCTGACATTCATTCAGAAATCTGACTTAGTCAATATTAGCGAATTTAAAATACTTTTTCACGGAAATTTGTGATTTAAAAAAAGCCACTATGATTATCAGATGTTTTACGAGCCAGAATTGTAACTTTGAGGGAAGAAGGCTTTTCTACGAGAGAAATAGCACATAGAGTTGCCATATCCCAATCCTGTGTAGAAACCACGTTGCAGAGGTACCACGACATGGGTAATTTAGCTGATCGACCCCGCAGCGGTCGCCCAACTGTTTTGACATTTGCTCAGAAGCGCTACATCAGGTTGCTGGTTGCCCGCGACCCAACAATAAACGCCACTAAATTAAAAGCAGAAATATGGGCCGCCTCAGGACTTGAAGTAAGCACTCAGACCATTCGGAATTGTTTACACAAGGCTGGATTACGAGCACGGAGGTCTTGGCGAGCACCTTTGAATGAAAGAAAAACATTTGGCAAAACTGCCACTTCGTTGACGAATTGCGAATCAGTATTCATCCACATAAGCGACGTGTCTGTGTTTGGAGAAGACCTTTTTTTATACGCAGGTAAAAAATACTGTTTACAGTTGGCGCCTTTAAGAGGCACACCGCCGAATGGACCTCACACCTGTCTCCCGCTAGCTTTACGAGCCCCCGCAGTGGCTGCCCACTGAGGACCCCGTAACTCTTACGGGCGCTTTACGGCATAATATCCGATAAAATACCCTGCGAATACCCTCTATGCTGCTTGATGCGAAGCCGCGGGATTCTCTGCGTCCCCGCACCCAGCAGCCTACCGGCCTAGCCGGGGCTCCACGGAAGGGTCTTCCGGGGCATCGCGGGGACCTCGCAGACGTGCGCAGGATGTTTGGAGAAGACCTGGAGACTCTGAAAGGCAAAGAATGGCCACGGGGATGGTTCAGCAAGGCGGAAAATCAGTGTCCTTTTGGGGTGGTATTATGATTGGGGCTAGAATGCCTTTAATCCCTTATCAAGGATTCATGACGGCAGACAGATACAAAAAAGTCACTATTGATGGAGTCGTCAGACCTTTCCGAGTAAACCATGGGCACTTTTTTGTACTGGTTGGCGATAATGGGCCCGCACATCGAGCTCAACGAGTCAATCTCCGAGAATACGAAATCGCAAGGTTAGACTGGCCTGCCGGCTCTCCTGACCTAAACTCAATAGAGCACGCGTGGGATGCTCTTAAGCGAGCTGTTTGGAACCGGCAGCCACCACCCCAGACAGTGCCGCAGCTCAGGGAAGCTGCTGTTCAAGAATGGGACAGGTTACCACAAGAAATGCTGGATAACTTGATCCTCAGCATGCCCAGGAGGCTCTCCGCATGTGTTCGAGCTACAGGAGGAGTTCTGTGGTATTATCTAATAACACAACAACAATTTATTAATAAAAGATTTTTTAAGTTTGGTTTAAGTTAAAAAGTTCTATTACAATTGCCTTAGGATAGGATTTTGAAATTTTTTATACTAAAAAATAAAAATAGAAATAAATAAAAACAGTAGAAATAAAATAAGTTTTATTATTAATTTCAGACCATGTATTTTTAAATAAAAAAGATATACCTTAAATATTTTCTCTTGATTAAGTTAAATTTCGGTAATATATCTGCTTTTGCAAGTGATCTCAAACTTTTTTTGATGTGTGTACTTCACTCAATGTGACTCGCGTTGAAAGTGAGGTGGTTTTTATTTGATCGATAGCTGCCTTAGATTAAAACAAAAAGGGAAGATACGGCACTCGCGGCTCAAAAATGATTCGCTTAAATTGTGGTGCATGACCACCATTTCTCTTTAGTCACAATTGGACATTCAAACACGTTGCATGTGCACTTAATATAACAATATTGCGTATATTCTGTGTTATAAAGAAAAACCAATGCCTTCGATGATTTTATAAAGAAAACAAATATTTTAAAATCAAATAACAAATGCCTCAGCAGCAGTTTTCATTTGTAAAACTGTAAAAAACTTTTTTCTCAAAATCAGTTTGTCGTGAATGTTATTTACGTAATCGCCATTTTGTTATGAAGAAAAGTACAACAATACAGCTCGCTCAGCTGTTTCACTTGTGCTGCGTTGAAGCGTACAGTTCTGTCTCGATCGCTCGATTGAATGTTTATTTACAGACGTGTGCGTGTGTGAGAGTAGCTTATGTAGTTTAGTCGGAGCATATTTTATATATCTTTTCCTCCTGCACTTCCACTAAGTACTTATCATGAAAGATGTACGAACTGCAAACAGTCTATATCGTACCATTTCATCGCAGGTTCCGTTTTGCAATAATAAATTTAATTCAATCCGCCGAATCTTTTTACCAATTTTCCTCGAGAATTCGCAAATAGTTGAGGGCGAATGTTGAGTTTTCCCTTTCTGACTTTATTGGGGGATGCTTTGAGTTTCCGCAGGAATCAATGAGCCGAAAATTTATTCCATAACCAAAGGAGAGAGGAATTCGATGTTGCGCGCAAATAATGCTAATAAAAATACGAAATTTGATTTGCCGCAGAGGGCGTGTGGCTCGCGCAGATATACACGCTGCGGTTACAGCTGTTTTTCAATTTCGAATGCTATCTTGAGAGGCTGTGGAGAATTTGCTTTGTTTAAATACACTCTTTTGTAAACAAACTGGCACTTTAGATTTTTCTTCCCTTCAATGAATATTACAAAAAAGAGGTTTTATTAATTTGGCGATGTATTGGATGTTATTCGAAGCATCCTGGCATGATCCTTTACATTCCAAATTTAAATTTTAAAATTAACAAAAGAAAAATAATTATTATTTTGGATTATTGTAAAATTGTTTCACTAATTGCGCGAATTGCTGAAACGATTTTTAGTGATAACTAAGATTTTAAAACTTTTTGTATATTTTCTGCAAATTAAAAAATTTAGTCTTTCTTTTTACATTAAATACTACTTTCTGATATGAGTGATAAAGCGATAAGGGCCGGTAAAATTATAGCCCTACTTGAAGAAGGTTTTAAACTAACATCTCGCAGCGGCTGAGTGTTCAACTGTTCAGAGGGCGTTTTTTAAAAGAAGACTCGGTTCGGGAAGAAAACGATGCACAGAACCAAGGAGCTGGCCCGGAGCCCTAAATTATTCCGTGTTGCTCCGCTTCGACTTAGTAAAGCGAGAAGCGAGTAAAGCGAAAAGTGAGTAGCTCTAGAAGCGAGTGTAGCGAGAAGTGAGTAGAGCGCGGAGCAAGTTGATAGAGAAGTGAGTAGTACGAGCAGCGAGTAGAGCGAGGAGCGAGTGGAGCGAGTAGAGCCAGGAGCCAGTACAGCGAGGAGCGAGTAGAGCGAGGAGCAAGTAGAGCCAGGAGCCAGTACAGCGAGGAGCGAGTAGAGCGAGGAGCGAGTAGAGCGAGGAGCGAGTAGAGCGAGGAGCGAGTAGAGCGAGGAGCGAGTAGAGCGAGGAGCGAGTAGAGCGAGGAGCGAGTAGAGCGAGGAGCGAGTAGAGCGAGGAGTGAGTAGAGCGAGGAGCGAGTAGAGCGAGAAGCGAGTTGAGCTAGAAGCAAGTAGAACGAGAAGCGATGAAAACTAGAAGCGAGTGGAACTGGAAGTAGGGGTAGAAGCGAGTAGAGCACGCGCATTACGTCGGTCAAGCTAGTATCCCTGAGCGGGTACTATCTTAGAAAGCTTAGCAACAAACTAGTGGAAAGAGTTCTCGCCGGCAGTATAAACAGTCAGCGATAGACTTTTAAAAATATGGATATTTTTGTTACGACGGTATGTACTCGTCTATATATATTGTACGTTTTTTGAGCGAGAAAATAGCCGATAGTTAGTCACGTCCTCGCCAGAGCGGTGAGACAACTGCCTAGGGTAGTTGGTTGCCACTGATTCTATGTTGTTTCCAAGCTTTTACTTATGGCCTGAGACTAACATCAGCCATTTAAGAGAAATGTTGTTTAAATAAGACTAGTTTAAACTAGCTAGCTCGACAAATTAAACAAAAGTTTTATTCTGACGACGAAGCCTGGAAAGGCTACGAAACGTCAATAAATAAATAAAGTTTCGTGCATTATCCCGTTTAAACTAGTTTTATTTAATGAGTGATGTGCGTGAAAACCTAAGAAACAAATATGTTGTTTAATAACAAACGTCAAAGGAATGTATATGCTATATAGTCCAGCTCAATATCTTGGAAGAAATATACAACTTGTTTACATATTATCCGGACTATATGAAGGGGACAAGATAAATAACAGGCGACTGTATACGTACTCGTACTTACTGGCGGTTAGCCAATCTGATTGGAGTCCAGTTATCTAATTCAACAAAGCGCTTTTACTTGGCCAACTTCAAAGTGGCTCTGTTATTTGTTGACAAAAGATGCCAATTTGCCGAGTGATGTCTTGAGATGTGTACAACGCAGTTGGTAGGTAGGAAGATAAGTATCTCGTTGATTACAATTTTAGAACGTACATCAACAGTAAGATTGTTGAAATAATTTAATATATTGGTATTTATTTATTCTAAAATTAGAAGTACTGATTTATAATTATAGTTGTTCCTTTAATTATACTATACTTGCCTCGCCCAACAGTCGATGGTTGTATTATTTTCAAATTTTTAGTTTAATTAAACTAATGATTTTTCCATAGAAATAAAACAAATAAAAACAGTTTAATAGTTTATTAAGGTAATAATTATATAGTATTAAAATTCAATAACGTGTACTTTATTTTAATAGTGTACCAGCGAAATTTAAACGGGGTTAATTGGTTGCCAGCAGGTTGCCAGGGGGCCATTCGCCTAACGGAAATGCTTTGGAAAACGCTAACGCTTACGATTTCGTTTTGTTATTTCTAGCCGCCTAAGGTTTTTAAATGCCTCGCGCTCTTCCTTTTTCTTTTGCATTGGTAATAACAATATTAAAAAAAATGAGCGTGAGGTATTTGAAAACCTTCGGCGGTCAGAAATCTATATATATAAAACTCAAAGATGACTGACTGACATAGTGATCTATCAACGCACAGCCCAAACCACTGGACGGATCGGGCTAAAATTTAGCATGCAGGTAGATGTTATGACGTAGGCATCCCCTAAGAAAGGATTTTGATCAATTCTACCCCCAAGAGGATAAAATAGGGAATGAAAGTTTGTATGAAACTTTGTCAATTTTAAACCGATCGGACTGAGACTTTGCATGCAGGTATAAGAAGAATCATAGATGAATGTCATTGTGTATATACAAGCATGAGAACAAAAACTGTAGTCTAGCTCTACACTGAAGCGAAGCGAGGGCGCGCCGCTAGTAACAAAATAAAATCGAAACCGTTAGCGTTGTCCAAAGCATTTCCGTTATATGAGCCAGCCATCCCATTGGGAATACTTCTATATTTTTTTGGAAATTAAAACCAAGTTTTCAACATTTTAAATATGCTGGTATTCGGAGCGGAGACGACTCCAAGAGTTAGAGCTTATTAAAAGAGTCAAGTTGCGTAACTAACACGACTCTGTTTTGTATACCTACATAAATTATATTTTTATTTTAGGCTTTAAACTGCTTGATTGATCTAAAGAGAATTTTAGTAGAAAGAAAACGACGGGTTGCACTCCGGGAGTGCCGGCAGAAGTGAAAACTTGAATATTAACATTGTGCATTTTTGATATTTTGGAATGGTTAGGGAATAATTTTGCACGAATTGCTTTAATTATCAGTATAAAAGTACTATCAATTATGTGGTAGAATACAATATATATTAATTGCGCTATCGTAAACAAACATGACAATTTATATTACATAAAAAAGTTTATCTCTCAGAAAAATCAACTTACATGAATCACATTTAAGCGAACATAGCGACATCTATTGTAAAAAAATGCATTTTTTTCGCAATAAAGCTGCCACCTGGACGTCCTAGATAGACTTATATTATTATAATACGATAAAATAAAATATTACTATGTTTCGTCCAATATATTGAAAGTCAACAACCTTTTCAATTTTATTGTTTTCGTCTTACGAATTTTCGATCAGGCCACGTGTCCTGACGGGAGTTTAACATTTTTTACCCATTACAAAAAAGTGTACAACGCCGCTAAAGAAGTTTTCACTTCAAAAAAACAAGTGAAATTTCATTTTGCTTCGATTATGACACTTCAGCCTCCCGAGCTATGTACTTAATTTTTGAAGTGAAAACTTCTTTAGCACCGTTGTGATTTGAGATTCCATGAAACGGAAGTAGAGTATTAGACACAAGGTAGCTATCCTTAATTTTGTCATTTACGATAAGAGACGGATAGCCAAAACGGTAACGGACTTGGGGTCATTACCAGCTGATCGGTGGTTCGAATTTGAGCTTGGTATATTTTTTAAATTTTGACCTAGAGAATTAAATTTTAACATAGGTGTTGTCTTCGAGACGTACCTAGTCATGAAGGACGTGTTCACATTTTTGTAGGTCCCACTTGTATCGCACGTGAACAGCACATGTCCGTCTTTTTTGAACAAGTTCTCGTAAAATTCACATTTCGTCTAAGCGGTCCTCGGACGATGGTGGAATTTCCGTCTGTGAGTTGGACATTTAATCTCATTATAGAGATAAACATTTTCTCTAAAGGCGTCGTATATAAATGCATTTTGCCATAGCTTCCCGAGCAGTGTGCGACCACAGAGCGTCAAAAATTTTATAGCTCTTAATAAGATCCGTTAATTAAACTCCGCGGTGTCGCCAGTGGGATCCGTGCGACAAACATTGTGAAATACACAGACTGCACGCTGAATGTATGTGCGCGATTTTTGGCGTTCCCATAAAAGTTGTTAGCGGGAAAGTGTTTCATACTTAGTGATGATTTATTGTTAGTTAAAAAAGCAACGGTCTTACAGACAAAGATTAATTGTTTGAATTTTTGTTTTAAATTTTTTTTTATAAACTCACACCAATTATCCTAGCCCCAAAGTAAGCACTGTAGGCTTGTGTTATGGGATATTAGAGTAATGGATACAATACATATACTGATACATATATAAGTTTATTTATAAAGAAATATATATTAAACATCCATGACTGGAGTACAAATGCTCGTATTCATCGCACAAACATCTGCCCCCACCGGGATTCTAGCCCGGGACCTCTCGAGTCAGCGACACCATGAAACCCGGTGTACAAACCACTCCTTCACGGATGTCGTCTATATATAATATTATATACCTTTTCTTTTATCGATATATAATATACGCCTGGATACCGTACTAACGGCACGGAAGCGCCCCAAAAATATCTACTACATTTTTTTTACATGCATGGTGGTTGCATACACCCAATTACATAACACAGTATTAAAAAACACAAGCAAATAAAACACAAGTACAACACTACAAGGTACATTGCTGTTCACAAAACGACAAATATTTAGATTGGATTGTTCCCTAACAATCTGCAAATATGTCACAATCCCATTGCTGACACAGGAGTGCATAAATAAATACTTTATCAAACATTTTATAGAATAGAACAAACTTACGGTACATAATTTCAAAAGATTATTGCTTAATTTAAAACTAAATATCATCATCATCATCAGCCTATTAATGTCTGGAAATGGAATAGGGAGATTGGGCCATGACCCACCACGCGGGCCCAGTGCCGATTGGCGGGTGCTAACGACTGCAGATGCAACCGGGACCAACGGTTTAACGTGCCTTCCGAAGCGCGGAAAGACTCGAGATAGAAGATTTCTGGTCACCCATCCAATGACCGACCACTGTGAAAGTTTCTTCAACGATCACAGCCGAACGAGCTAACCACCCACGCCATCGAGCTCCTCCGAACTAAATATGTTCGTATGAAATAGACAGCCACTTGTCTACGGCGCGGCGCCACTTGCTACGGATTCCGTAGTCTTCTACGCCATGATCTGTAGGGACTACGAAAGTCGTAACACGGACGGAGTTGTAGTGACTTGGCGCAATTCCTGAACAATTGATTTAAAGTACAGACTAGGCGTGCAGACAAAATAATTAAGGGCTAATTGGTATGAGATGTATGGCCGCTGGGAGAGAGATTTGTAACAAAGTGCATCAACAATAGCACGTTAAGCATCTTGACAAAAAAAAATAACAACTTTACTCGAATACAGTTTCTCATTTGATTTTTTTTACTGACGATCTTCGTGGCCGAGTGGTTTGTAATGCCGGGTTTCAAGGTGTCGTCTACTCGAGAATTCCCAGGTTCGAATTCCGGCAGGGGCAGCTATTTGTGTGATGAATACAAGCACTTGTACTCCAGTCATGGATGTTGAATATGTATTTCTATATAATACTTATAAATAAAATACTCGTGTCACAAATGTTAGTTACCATACTCCACCGAAAGGGCTCGACCGATTTTTATGAAATTTTCTACGCATATTCAGTATTAGTAGTAGTAGGTCTGAGAATCATCTACTACCTATTTTTCATAGATAAGGGTTGTCCATACCTAATATTGTATTTTTAGTTTACCCCCTACGCCCTCCTATACCACCAGCCTCTATTTTTATGGTGGTACGAAGTTTGCTGGGTCAGCTAGTATACTAATATATGTATTCTATCCGTTACCCTAGTATCCCATAACATAAGCCTACAGTGTTTATTTTGGGGCAAGGCTAATTGGTGTGTGTTGAAAATATTTATTTTCAAGTTTTTTTTTCTTATCATTGCAATGTTCTCTTACATTGCAAGAGATTTACCTTTATTTCATCCTGATTTGAACGTTCAGTAAAACCTAAAATCCTCCTTCATCCCACAAGGACAGTTAGCCTACTGCTCGACATCACACTATGGTACTCCTCATACATCGCAGAGCAATCTTCTTAATCACTCATTTAGCTCATACGTAGGCGGTAACGAGGCATCGGGTTCCGCTAATGGGCCGCTATTACAGGCTCTTTGTTTGTAGAACGAGGCACAGGCTCCTTCAGATCATTATCCCGGCCTAGGCGATAATTCTGGAAATTATTAAACAGGTGTTTCTACGATTCCTGTGAAAGGCCATCTGTTGTATGGTACTCTGTTAGTATCTTTGAACGTTTAAATTCGATTTGTAAACCAAATGCATTCGCGATATAGCCTAAAAGGTGCTAGCTTAAACTAACATAAGGTAGATAAAGACAAACATACAGGGGTGCAATAAACATATGTATAATAATCCCTAAATTCGAACACGGAACCGCTGATTAAGCGACACCTTGAAAGTTAGCGTACGTTCGACTTATGGAGGTCGTCAAATAACATATAAAAGTTAATATTAGGTGACTATATTTATTTAAGATCCAAGATGCACTTAGATAAACAAGTGAGATTGCCAGAGATTTATTGTACATATGTATATAAAAGTTATTTTACAACACTTTCACACAAATACTCTCTTTTTAAGTCGGGATTATTAAAAAAATATATGTTGTAATTTAAACCAGCTCATAACGTGTCTTTCCTTATAACATGATATTAAATTTACGCGGAAAATTTGGCACAAACTCTATGGTTCGCTTTGCAGTTTGCTAGGGGCGAAAAAACGAATAAAAAAGCTCCTTCAATGTACATATCCTATACAATTTCTTTGATACATTGATTTGTTTTACACTAGCGTTCCTTCACTGAGGCGGGTATTAAGCAGTGCATTTTTTGACCAATAGGCGATTGTACAATGTTATTTTTTGTAATTATTATGTTAAAAGTCTGCTTTATTATGTTGTTATGTGTTTTTATCGGTACAGACCTGTAATTGGCTTTTTGTTATTATTTAAGTTTTTTATTATTTCATTAATAGCTGTTGGTCTTCCAATAAATTAATAAATAAACAATCTATAAACAATGACAGAATAGCAAAAGGGCAATTTCTGTCGATATTTAAAAGCTCGCACCTAAATTCCGTGTATCGGGTTCGACAGCACCCCTTAATCCAGATATTTATCCGGTGGTCGGCTCATCTGACGCTGAGCTGCTAATTATTCCTCGCACCGAAGACGAAGCTACGAAACCAGTAGACAAGGTAATCACCAGTAAGTTCTTTAAACAAATTAAGAAGTTTGTTAATTTAAATGAGGCACTCTTGTTTGAAGCTCAGCAATTCTGTGAGGGCTGGTTTTAAAATTTGGAGTGTAAAATTATGGAGTTATTCAATAAAACACTTTGAACAGGCATAATAGCGCTTTTTAAACATTTTTACAAGCTTCGCGGTCGCTAGAGTTGTGTTGAAACAAATGTAACTTATCAAAACCCGTGTTCTATTAAATGCTCAGTGTTCGTGAAAACTTCGCTTTCTAGTAGTAATTTGAGAATCTCACAGGAAGCTAACATTTTCCGGGATAAATAGTATCCTATGTCTCAATCCAGGTAAGAAACTATTTGTATGTCAAATTTCATCCAAATCCTTTTACCCGTTTTTGCGTGATTGTGCAATAATACAAACTTTCACATATATAATACTAGCTATTGCCCCCGACTTCGTTCGCGTGGACTTAGTGATTCAGGTAGCAAATTTTTACCAAATCTGCTTTTTCATCAATCTGCTTACTATGTCTTTGAAAATTACAAAGTTAGAGGTTTTATATTTGAAAACATATAAACAACAAATAACGTGTCAAATTCGGAGTTATCTTATACTTATAATAAATCTGTAGAGATGTCAATTCTGTACATGAAATATATTTTTAAAATAACTATCAGGGGGTGATTAGTGATCGATACTGATGCCAAAAATGCAATCAGTAAAATTTTTGTCTGTCTGTCTGTCTGTCTGTCTGTGTGTATGTTCCTTATAGAAACAAAAACTACTCGACGGATTTTAACGAAACTTGGTACAATTATTCCTCATACTCCTGGGCAGGTTATAGTATACTTTTCATCATGCTACAATCAATAGGAGCAGAGTAGTGAAGGGAAATGTTGGGAAAACGGGAGAAGTTACTCCATTTTTTAAGCTTCCGTCGCGTGTGCAGCCTTAATGGTTAAAGTTACATAGAAATCATGTATGACGGAAATATTCTACATAAAATTTTCTAGAAAATATCCTGCAACAGCATCTTCTTCTTCTTCTTGTTTTGAATAAAAAAGCGGGTCATTCTCTGCGCAAAACAATAAGCACAAACAGTAAGTCAAGATTCAGTTATATTGTAAAAATATACATAAATCCTGACGTGGCTCAGATCAGTTTCAGAGCAGAACAGAGAAACTTACAAAAGTATTATGAAAAACATAAAATGATTGTATAGGATTAAAAAAAGCATGTACAAAGATTACTTAACGATGTGATAGCTTTAGATTTATAGTCAGTATTAGTAGTAATAATTATTGTGATTTTTTAACAGATGAACAAAAACGTAGACATTTTGAGATCCGGCAAAACTGTTGAACTTCGTTTGATTTTGGCATAAGTAAGGATCGAAGACTTACAACATACTTTTTCGATTAGCCCAAGGGGAACATGCCGAAGAAATAAAAGCGTGACTTAAATGGCCATTAGTAAAATTATCTGTACACTACAGTAACAGTAAAAGGTCTGTTAACGACCAATCAGCGATTAAAAATGTTGAAGTCCTTTGAAAGACAGAAATACTGTGGTAAACACTGACGATGCAGTAGATAAATCATTAGTAGAGTTCTTAAACGCTTTGAATGTACCGCAACTGGTATTCTATATCGCAAACTTTTACCACTTATCATGTTACTATTTACCTGAAATTAAACTTTGTTGTTAATTTGTCATTGCAAGTTAGATACCTAAATATTAAACAAAGGATGTAAGGTAGAAGGTGATAATTATTTATTTATTAATTAACAGATATAGTGTTCAACAACTTAATACTTGTTAAAGTACTTGTTTATAAACAACATTTTTTGCCATGTTGGAAGGTAGTAGCAATAGAACCAAATTTTGAGGTGAACTTACATGGGAGCATACCACATAGAACTGACCGAGGGAAAAGAACTCCTGCCGTAGGTCTACTCCGGCGAATTTGAAAGTTTGGCCACAATGATGATCTTTTAAGACACGCTTTTATCTCATCGGTACGTGTTCCCCTTGCAACTACTGGTAGAGTTTGACGTAAGTCTTCTACAAGCACTACATTTAAACCACACATCAAACTTTTGTTGTTGTGTATGTCTTGCAGAGTCCTATTCAAAGCTTCTATATCTTTTTATGGGCTAAGAGTACCAAACAATAATTTTCGTTTTACTCAATACTTTTTTTTTAAATATGCTAATTTTGTTTTTTTTTAAAATATTACTTAATGGAGTTGTTGGTCCACACTTGTTAAGTTCAGTGGCAACTTTAAGGTAAAGCGTGCTGCATTATTTTTCAAAATCAAAAATAGGTAGGTTTTGTCAGTTCTTCCTGTAGTATCTAAAAAGAAAATTTGACCCTCGCATTCGCACTTGTTACTATTAGTTCGTATGCTGACTTTTGTTTTCCTATTAATAAATCATAGTGATTCCTGACTAACCCATCTGAAGCTATGAAATCATAGCTAGTTACTTTAGTTATACTCTATTTTCTACTGCTATGGACCTGCCTGATTTTGGTAAGGCGTACTCTTTTAGGGAAAGCCCGTCTAAACTTAGAGAGGCTTCTTCCATTTCTATCAGAAATTTGTTAAACCTTCATCTGGTAAATGCCACCTTCTGTCTGTATTTCGATTTTTCATTTAAAATCTTCTGATAGGTATTCTTTAAATGCATCCCTCAGACTTAGTGGATCAGATACTTGGCAAAACACCAACATGATAGTAAAGA
The DNA here is from genome assembly GCA_902850365.2 of Chilo suppressalis. Classification (NCBI taxonomy): domain Eukaryota; kingdom Metazoa; phylum Arthropoda; class Insecta; order Lepidoptera; family Crambidae; genus Chilo; species Chilo suppressalis. The sequence continues at coordinate 5,439,993 of OU963903.1, forward strand.
GCTCGCGTATTATATATGGTGATTGAAAATGCACCCAGTTATTATCGTTTTCATAACACTGATAAGTAGGGTGTACTAAATTATTTACTGATTTTAACGTTTTAAATGACCTGATTCCTCTTGGGAATATTCATTGCTATTTAGACAATAGTACAGTGCATGTGATTTATTTCGAATGCGCAGAGGCTGGACAGCATAAAATCAAGGACAAACGGGAGAATCTTGTCATTGACCATCATGTTTATCCCTTCATTAATCGTATTATCCCTGAACAGCAACATGGGTTTATAAAGGGCAGGTCGACTAATAGCAATCTAGCAGTGTTTTCGCAAGATGTCCTCGAGAGCGTTGATGGGGGAAACCAGGTCGATACGATCTATACAGATTTTGAGAAGGCGTTCGACCGCGTCGATCATTTAATCCTTCTTCGTAAGCTTCACGAAATTGGGATACGTGGAGACCTGCTAAGGTGGTTTGAGTCCTACCTGCGCAATCGACGTCAAGCGGTAGTTATGGGTGAACTCAGATCTGATTATGTTACTATACCATCCGGTGTACCGCAGGGATCGATAATCGGTCACGTCGGGAGGAAACGCCGCAGTGTCATCACTGCGGCGCCCCGGACGATACGGCTGAGCACACCTTGCTGGAGTGCTCGGCCTGGCGGCAGCAGCGCCGCGACCTGATTGCGGCGCTGGGAGGCGGAACCCTCTCGCTGCGGAGCATGGTAGAGGCCATGCTCCGTAGCGAGTCGGCATGGGAGGCGGCTGCCTCCTTCTGCGAGAACGTTATCTCGCAGAAGGAGGCAGCCGAGAGGGAGCGGGAGGATGATCCCCTGGCCGCTCCCTCCCGCCGAAGAAGAGCGGGCAGAAGAGGACGAGTGCGTGCCCTAGCTACGCCCGTCCCATGACCCTGCCCGCGGGGATCCCTAGCTGGCCGGTACGGCGTATTGTGCCGTGCCGGCCACCGAGGGATCCCCTGACGGCAGCCCCCATCTTGTAGTTCTGTCCTGCAAAGAGGGGGGCGGCGGAGGGAGCTACACGGGCATGCCCAAGTAGTCCTCCGCAGCGGACGGGGGGTACGGTGGGCACTAGGCCGCGTATTTTGCCCCCACGCGCGGGCCATCCTGCGCACGTCTGCGGGGTCCCCGCAATACCTCGGGAGACCCCTGCCGTGGAGCCGCGGCTAGGCCGGGAGGCTGCTGGGTGCGGAGACGCGGAAGAATCCCTAAACGGGGATCCCGCGGTTTCGCACTAAGCAGCTTAGAGGGTATTCGCAGGACTTTTTTAGCGGATATTATACCGTAAAGCGCCCGTAAGAGTTGCGGGGTCCTCGGTGGGCAGCCACTGTGGGGTTCGTAAGATTTGCGGGAGCCAGGTGTGAGGTCCGTTCGGCGGTGTGCCTCTTAAAGGCGCCGTCGTCTGTAAATAGATTTTTTACCTGCGTATTAAAAAAAAAAAAAAAAAAAAAAGGGATCGATAATCGGTCCTCTTCTGTATGTCGCTTACCTCTACGACATAGGTCAGTGTTTTCGATATGCCAAGTATCTAATGTATGCAGATGATACGAAGATTTATATGTCAATAAAATCTACGTTGGACTGCCTAAAACTTCAGGAGGACCTAGACAGATTATCAACTTATTACGAACAAAATAAAATAAAAATCAATGTGATCAAATGTTTGATAATTACCTTTACGCGCAAAAAAGTTCCTATTGCGTTTGATTATTGTTTGAATAGCACATCTATTACACGAACGTATCTGGTGAAAGATCTCGGTATACTCTTTGATGATAAATTAACTTTTTCTACCCACGTAGCAACAATAGTCAACAAAGCTTATAAGAATTTAGGGTTTATTTTGAGGATTGGCAAGCCTTTTACTGATACTCTTTGTTTAAAGATTTTGTACTTTGCATACTGTCGTGGTATTCTTGAATATTGCTGCAATATTTGGAATCCACAATACATTACTTATAAACATGACTTAGAATCGATACAGTCAAAATTTGTTGTTTAAATCTTCATTACAGAAAAAGAAATGACTGTCCGGACTATAGGGAAGGATGTCGTTTCCATCGTTTGGTCCCTCTTGAGGACAGGCGCACTATGCTCGATATGGCATTTCTCTACGACGTTTGCAATGGGAATATAGACTGCACTGAGCTTGCCTCTTCATTTTTAACACTCTACACACCCACTACCCGTACCAGACATACATCATCTTTCTTTTTCGCAATTCCTACATGTCGCACAAACTATGCACAAAACTCAGTTGTTTTTCGAACGCAAAGTACATACAATAAAGGGTTCACGGCTGTTGACATATTTGCTTGCAGAAGTAAAGCATCTTTTAAAAAACAACTTTTAGATCTGTTGGTTGATTGGTAATATACAAACAAAAATGAAACACACATGTATACATATATACTCACAAACACACACACACACACACACACACACACACACACACACACACACACACACACACACATATACAATAGCGCGCGCGCATTGCACACATCTCGCCCTTGTTTGGTAGAGGGTTTTCTAAACTATTATGCTATAACTAAAAAATGAAAATCCGTAATTGGCATTAAGATAAACTGTATTGTAAAACCTGTATTATATTAAGAAAATGCTGTGGATTTTGGTCTAGAATTAAATAAATAAAATAAAAAATAAAAAATTGAACTCGTACTTTGGACTACATTTCCGAAAGGGCTACCAGGAACTTGGTTGAGTTCAATGCTAAGAAAACCCAGGTATGTGCTTTCACCGCAAAAACGTCACCCCTTCTCTCTTTTCAGGGTACAACAATGGCGCTAAAGAAAAATATCACCATAGTTGGTATGTATGTTCGCTGTAATCTGAATTCAAGAGACTACATTGAAACTCTGATCAAAACCGCTTCACAAAAAATTGGAGTCTTGAACAAAGTGCAGTGTTTTTACACGCCTGATCAACTGTGCTTGCTGTATAAGACGTTAGTGCTGTTCAGCGTGGAATATTGATAGCAACTCTGGGATGACTCCGCCAAGTACTTACTCAATATTCTGGATAGGTTGCAGCGACGCGACGCGCAGCCCGCATCTTAGGCGATGAGGAGGTGACTTAACATCAAGCACGTTCTATTGTCTATACCACGGCGAGTGTCCTAAGGAGTTATTCTTCCTTATTCCACCTTCTTATTTACTTCAGAGGACCATGCGTGCTGGCCGATGTTGTCACCGATTTACTTACGATCTAAGAAATTTAATCATTCTTTATCATACTATTCACAAGTGGAATTGTTTGTCCGCGCTCGAGACCCTCCTTGCTACAATCTGGGGTCCTTTAAAAGAGGCGTGAAAAAGCATTACTGCTGGCCGGCAAGCGAATATTGTTGGTGTAGCGGTTCATAACTGTTGCACCAGCTATATGTTAGACTTCTAAATCTAACAGTTTAATGCATAAAATTAAAAATATAAAAAATCATATTCTAACAAAAAGATTTTCTAAATCTAAAGAAAAGTTTTATAGAAAAAAATCCACGCGGACCAGGCAGCGGACGGGACTCGAACCCGCACCCTTCGCAATCCGGGCGAATGCACTGACCATTATGCTACCACGGCCCAGGGCCGTGTCACTTCCGCTGCCTGGTCGGCGTGGATTTTTTTCTAGTAAACTTTTCTTTAGATTTAAACATCTAGCAGTTAAATGCTTAAAAATAAATAAAAACAAAAAGATTTTTTGTTGCCGTATCCGCGTTTCTTCAATCCGCGCGCACAAGGAGAACGGATGTCGGTTTGTATTCCGTTTGGCAAATACAAAGTTCCCGGATGAACAGAACAACTTGGACGGGCGAGGACAGACACCACACAGCTCGCTACACTCCACCCACGCAAACTATGTAATTAGGCGAGTGCTTTGCGAAAATTAATACAGTTAATACAATTAGTTTGAGATGGCTCAACAATATTGCCGATTGCCTGTTGGTGGTTAACGATGGAAAAATAATTGTGTTGCTTCCTCAATTAGAAGGAGAAGAAAATTACCGCATATTAAGTGTAAGTCCAATCTCGAAGATATTGTAGCAGGCTTTTACCGAACTGGTCCGTTTCGGTTTACCTAAACTCACTCCCTAACCATCTGAGAGGAGCGATGGCGCCGGTGGTTAGCGCGTTCGGCTGTGATCGTTGAAGTTAAGCAACTTTCGCCGTGGTCGGTCCTTGGAAGGGTGACCAAAAATCTTCTGTCTCAAGTTTCTCCGTGCTTCGGAATTCACGTTAAGCCGTTGGTCCTGACTTCATCTGCAGTCGTTAGCACCCGCCAATCCGCACTGGGCCAACTTGTTGGGTCATGGCCCAATCTCCGTATTCCATCTATAGGGAAGGCCATTGCCCAAGCAGTGGGGACATTAATAGGCTGATGATGATAAACCATCTGAAGCCTTCGATCCTTACTTATCAATAAAAACACGATGAACTTAGATCCCGTTTCGAACAAACTGGAGCTTTCTACCAGCTTTTTATTTTTGTTGCTTTCTATGTTGTCTTCTTTTTTTTGGATATAAGTTATTCCACCTATAAGGTGGAGGTTACTTCTCAAAACTTACTTCACCTTGGACTTCACCTTCACTTAACATCAGGTGGGGTAAAGTCATTTGTCGGACCTATCTATAAAAAATACAGACGCTAGAATTTATCTATTTCACTTCATCAAGTTCTGTCTAAACAACTCTTTTCTCTCATATTTGGCATTAAAAATATGTAATTCCTTTATGAAATATTGTCAGGAAACAATAGTAGCAGCTACGAAGACCATTGCCTACAACAGTTTGATGACCTCCGTGGCCGAGTGATATGTACGCCAGGTTTAAGGTGACTTCTATTCAGAGGTCACGGGTTTGAATCACAGTGGGGCAAATGTAAGTATGATGAATGCGAGCATTTATACCTAAATCAGGGATGTTCATATGTATTTCTAGATGAATATACTTATATATGTATCAGTCAGTACCTATATGTACTTTATCACATAACATTAAGCCTCGGTGAGACTTTTAGAAAAAATATTTATCACGTTTTCATTGTCAGGGGAGAAGATGTAAATTACTGATATTTACAAAACACTAGTGGCCCGCCCTCGCTTCGCTTCGGTGTAGAGCTGTAGTGTAGATTTAAATGACTCTTCATATAAGTAATTATAAAAAGACTGAAAATGGTATATTTGCCTTTTCCAAACTTCTATTGACATCACGTCGCTCAATTGTTTTGCCTTCCCAGAATCTCTCCACTAACATTTGAAATTTATGATATGTTATTAAAGTTCAAATTGACTAATAAGTATTATTACGAATCGTTTGTCTGGGAGTATAGAAAAGTGCAGTTTTTGGACATTTACAGGCATTTTTTTTAAATTTTCTCTGCGTAAGGACCATCCTCGTACTTCAAGGAATATTCAAAAAAAAGAATTATCGAAATCGGTCCAGCTGTTCTCGAGATTTGCGCTTAGCAACGCATTCAGCGCTTTATTTTTATATCATAGATAGATTTCTAGAGAAAAAGGTTCACAAGATAACGAAGTGAGCAAAGTTATTTTACATGCAGTCAACGCTCGACAAAAAAAACATTTCTACAATAGTACTTTTACATGTTGCCATATTTCACAAGGCAGATGGCGCCGCGGTCAGACACGCCGCAGAACGAATTAAAATGGCGTCATATTTTGCGGAGAGTTGAAAATTATTCTTTTCACCGCAGAATTGTTTGTGAATGGTGTACTGTGTTTATTATTCATATAAATTGGTTATGGCAAAATTATGGTTTTTCCTCTTAGCTTGTATTTGTGTTGTACCACGGACCAATTTGCATTGGTCCATGGTACTTACACAAGTAAAAATTTACTGCCAAAATTGTAATTTAAAGTAGATTTTTAATTTTAAATTAATTTCACCATCAAAAATATATTCGGGTTAATCCATCCGAGAATTGAATCTTAAGAAGCCAGCCACCTAATATCGTACCGACCATTTGGCTAAGAAAGTTCTATATTCAGTAAACTGGAAGATTTCCAAGAGAATTTTTGGTGTGGTTTGAGTAAGAAATATTCAAGCTAGACTGCGCGTCTCACTACTTTGCCACATGGAAGGAAAGTACCTTACATATAGATGTTTTTAGTTAGGGACGATTTCATTTGCATTTGAAAGCTATACGAACTGCATTAAAAACAATTTTAAATAAAAAAATATAATAATAATAAAACATTAAAAAAAGAAATCCTTGTTATTTTACTGTACTGAACGAAAGGCGCAATCATTTTACTTGGATTTATTAAAATGTAATGAAATTAAACATTATTATGGTCCAAAATATTTTTCTAGCACCCATTTAGGACATCTTTGCTGATAAAAAGAATGAGCGTAAGAAAGATATCAACATTTAGCAGAAGCAGCAAAATTTACATAAAATAATGTCGCTACCAATACAATTAATTGAATACATTAATTATGTGTTCCATGTTATATAAACTAATAATATAATGTTATACAAAATAACATCTTATATAAAATTTTATAGTCAGGTACAATACAACAAATTCAATTTTATAGCCATTATCAGTGGATAATTTTAACAATGTTAAATTATGCAAATGCTAGCTGAGGAAGTTATATGCCTAAACTATTATAATAATTACTTGTTTAATTTAAGACTCCATGAGACTGAATATCTGTATGTAAATTTAATAACAGGATTTTGCTTTCTTCAATTAGCGAAGTGTTCTTTATTCCCAGACACTTCCCACGGATTTTTGTTTTATTATTATTAAGTGGTTTTATTCGAGGAACTTGATGGCGCAGATGGTGAGCGCGTTCGGCTGAGATCGTTGAAGTTAAGCAACTTTCGCAGTGGTCGATCGTTGGATGGGTGACCAAAAATCTTCTGTCTCGAGTTCCTCCTTGCTTCGAAAGGCACGTTAAGCCGTTGGTCTCGGCTGCATCTGCAGTCGTAAGCACCCGCCAATCTCCACTGGGCCCGCGTGGTGGCCTGTGCCCCAGCAGTGGGGACATTAATAGGCTGATAATGATGAAGTGTTTTATGTTAAAAGAGTAGTAGTAGAAAGTTAGAAACCTGATAGTGGATACGTGGTCACCATAGCCTATAGACGCTTGCGATAACCAAAATATTACTCGCACCGTTGCCTACTGAAAAACTGGCACTCCAATTCTACTGAAAAAATCGCTCTATCTCTTTTAAAGATTCAAAGTTTTGAGGATAATCTCAACAGTAACATGTCTAAAATAAACAGATTCCTCTATCTTTTTAACATTACACTCTAGGAGGGTGACAGCACTGATTGAACATGACCTGATGCTACTAGGAGTATAGTTATTATATAGGAGTGGAACTCCTTGCCAAGGTCTGTTTTCCCGGACCAATATAATATGGACATTTTCAAGGCCAGAGTGAACAGGCATCTTCTAGGCAGGCGTGTACCATCCTAGGCCTCATCATAGCTTCCATCAGGCGAGATTGTAGTCAAACGTCTTGCCAATTAAGCATAAAAAGAAAGTTATACGGTGGAAACTGTATGGCGAGTTTGCAAAAAAAATCACACTTCCAATTTCGGTAGCTGCCATTTTAGATAATAATAATATAATAAGATTTATTAACCAAAAAATCAGTACAATAAGATTTCATAACAAACTTAGCACTAGTTATACAGAAAATATAATTTATTAGCCTCTGTTTCTGAACTAGGCAAAGTCTGTATTTCAGCATTCAGCGCCATAAACCCTCACAGACATGAGAATACTAAACTAGACTAAATACATATCTCATAAATGAAAAGGTCAATCAGAAGCCAATTAATGAGATCGCAAGTGAGATTGCATCTTACAAAATACCTATGCTATCTTCAAAAAGGGTAGCTATTGCGTTATCAGATTCACTGATAATACATTACATTACGTATACAGGAGATTAAGAAATGTAAGTATAGCCAACCGACAATTTTATCTGGGATCATAGAGATGAATTCGCCAGAGAACATGGAAAAGTTCCAACTAAATTCAATGGCTTTTTCTTGTATAGGAAACGCCCTAGTTTTACATAATTTTGTTAAAGTTCAAGTAGTTTTCAATTAATCTATTCTATTTACCTACTTATAGGAAAATGTTGAGAATGGAAAATAATAAGGAGTCTACTGTCGTGTTAAGTAAATTGAAAATTTTATAAATATAAATTGTACCATTTGTGAGAGCTTTGCTGAAATTAAGCCTTTTTTTATTTAAGATTTGAGTGCATTTGAACTCTATCACACTTGATGTTAAGTAACGATGTGGTCGAAGCTGGAGCACGCAAACTCAATAATGTCTTTTCACTTTTGCTTATAAGATACCTATCCCTTATTTGAGATATTATATGAATCGGGGAATACAGACGCAGGAAGACAGAAAATTTGTTCTAAATTGTATTTTGTTTTAAAATATGGATTCCTAAAAAAAATAAACCCACAATTTTCTCACATTTTCAATTAAACCAGCCATCCATTGTCGCCATATTTTTCATCCGTCATCTGTTCATTCCGCATAAATCGGCACAAAAGATTTTGCCCGCGCTTTCGATTCGGTTTAATATCGACGTGTCGCTCCACTTGTAGGAATGGAGTAGCAATAAGCCCCGACTTGTTCATATGTCGGCTATGTTCGTACTGTGTGACACTGGAGAAGACCGGATTTTCAATATTTGTTAATATCGTTGTTGATGTCACTTGGAATTCAGCGTCCCGAAGGAAAAGTTTTTTTTACTCAGTAGTAGGTACTTATTGTACAGACAAAAATGTAATAAAATATTTTGCTGTGTAGGAGAAGAATAGAAAGTTGCTTAACCTCCGCGATAGCTTTTTGCGATAACCGATTTCGGGAGGCATGTATTCAGCTTTTTTTCATGTCCAAAGATAGTCCAAACAAGTAGTGCAAACTCAGAGCTTGTACTGTGGAAACTAAAATCAAACAACTTATAAAATACTAGAGGCCCTGTGGTTTCACCCGCATTAATTTAAGGGAAAAGGTTTTAGTACTTCAGCCTTAAAAGACAGACCTATATTGTCAGGGATTTTTTATAGAGCTTTTAATAGGGAACAAATCCGTAATTCATGATTTTTGTATAACTTTTACCGTTTCCGTTGCGCACGCAACGGAAGCTCTCAAATGGAATATTTTTTCCTTTTATTCAACTTTTTTTATTAGTACTCCGCTTCTATTAGTCGTAGCTTTATGTTATATAATACTAGCATACCCGGCGAACTCCGTTTCGCCACCAGATGGCTTCGTTTTATGTAACATTTCGTTTGGTGATTAAAAGAAGTTTTTTTTTTAATTTTTCCTGATTTTTCTTTGCTATAAACCTCACGGAGCCCGAGACCTTTCCAACGAATGCAAAACCGTGGAAATCGGTTCGTGCGTTCTGGAGTTATAGCGTCAGGAAGGAAAACCCGACTTATTTTTATATAGTAAATATATAGCCTTCCACGAATAAAGAAGCAGTATTCAACAAAAAAATAGTTAATTTTTCAAATCGGACTAGTAAGAACTTCAAACAAACTTTATAATGTTAGTAAAGATATAATAAGTATTTTAAACAACCATGACTCGTGAACAAAATAATATCTGTCCACATCGCACTATTCCTCTGCGAGGATTCGAATTCTGGACATTTGAAGCAGAAAGCAGAAGCGCTGACGCGGCACCAACCGGTCCATAAGTGTAGCACGCTTGTTGCAGCTTCAAAGTAATTTCACAGAAGCATTTGTTGCAATACAGTCGTCTGATGATATGATTCTGCTACGGCAAATGGAACCTTACATTAAAGTGTGAAAAACACACATTCGAGTGCTCATAAAGGATTTCGGATAGGAACTCATCGACGATTATTGTTGCGTGAAGCACGTGCCCATTATTTTACGATATGAAATCGAAATCGTCTACAACCATAGAGTACCCATCTACAACATTTACTTTAAAGTTTAACTGAAAGGTTATTTAATAAGTTTATTGATGACGCTGTTTCCGTCCTTGGAATTCTAGTTCCATCATTGATATTATTATCTTAGGTTAAGATGGTAGAAGAATTGCTTTGCAGGTTATTATTAAAAAAATAAAACTAGCTGTTGGGCACCTTGCGGATTACACGGCCATAACCACGGCCAGGGGCCGAAATGAGCGGATTAACTAAAGAAACTATACGAACGTCCGTCGCGCACTTGGCCGCAACGGCCAACTATGTTTCATATGAATATTTAATATTCGTCGTGGACGTCGTTATGTTTTTCTTATCTTAAGTTTTTTGTTGGAATATATATTTATAAAAAAATACTGTCAAAAATTGCAAACATTGGAAATGTAAGGATTGTTGATAAAACCCAATCCTGTGTTAATGAACAACTTAGGCACCTACCAAACATTTAATACCTAACTATTTTGGTATTGTAAAATACTGGGCAAATTTAAATATTCTATACTTAAATTGTTTCGAAAAATAAATAATTTCTAATGAAAGAAAAAAATAACGGTATTAAAACAATTAAAAAAATAACCGAGCTCAGAATCAAACCACCGATCATTTGGTGTCGACCCCAAGACCGTCACCGTTCGGCTATCTGTCTCTTGTAGTAAATAATAAAATAACGGATACCTATCTTGTGTCAAATACTTCCGTTTCATCGAATCTCAAGTCACAACGACACTAAAGAAGTGTTCACTCCAAAAGTGACTGAAATTGTCTCATTTCTATATTTTTGTAACAAACTACTTTTTAAGATCTTTAGTATGGATGTTATTTTAAATACTCATATGTTTATTAATATTTTCAATAAGTCACTACAAAATAATATTCGAATATTTTGAATCCAAAAACATGTAAAAACGGAACGAAAATGTAACAAAATGAGCTTATTGTCTCTCGTGCGAATGGAGACGTGCAGTATGCCAATAAGGAGGCTATCTGACGCACTGTGACCGCGCGTGTAGAGGCGCTCACACCCAATTGATTACGTTATTGAGTCCCGTGCGCCATCACGTGACTCTAGGGTTACCTCCAAAAGGGTTACAACTAATGTTTTGGTTGATCAAAATATTATCAACTGATTTGACAAATGGCAAATTGTTCAATACACCTATATAACTAGACTTTGATCGTGCTTTCGCTATCGTCGTATTAAGAATCCAAAAAAGCTATAAGGGATAAAAGACTTCAAAATCTATCCAATTGAGAATTAAGAGGCCAGCTCGAAAATACGTTAAACTAAAGGACTTCATATTTGATTATTTAATATTTATTGTAATATTTGATTCGATTCCTAATATTTATTTATTATGATATAATCTCTTCCTTATACATCAAAAAGCATGTGAACAAATTAAATTTAACAAAATTTTCGCATTGACTTTGAAGTTAAAAGGGTACGGAAAAATTTATGCAACCCAATTATTTCATACTGCCAAAATCCCTGGAACTTGCTTGTAATATAAATGAACGCGTCGATACTCTTGTCATTTAATACTCTTGAGAAATATCATTGATCGGATCCCGTAGTAAGTATATGTATACTTAATGGGTAATGCCGGATTTAAAGCTCGCTATATCAGAACTGTTACGCTACTGATGGAACAGTTACATTTGTAATTGTTACAGTAAGAACATATAAATCATCATCATCAGCCTATTGTCCCCACTGCTGGGGCACAGGCCTTCGCTATGGATGAAATAGGGAGATTAGGCCATGTGCCGTCCGAAGCACGGAGGAGCTCGTGATAATAAATTTTTGATCAACCATCCAATGACCAACCAGGTTATAATTATTATACTTAATCGTAAACGATGCACACTTTATATATTCTGAATAGATTTAGTGTTTACCTCTATGTAAGCACTTAAATAATATGCATTAAATGAACATAAAATGCAATTAATAATAAATGTTTTTAATCATATTGATTTATGAGTGGTGGCAGTTGGCACCTATGATACCTATACCTACCTACCTGTTGTAATAATAGATTTCTTTTCTAATGAAATGTTCAGTCTTTCCATTAACTTGTTTCTATATTCTATTATCGGTAATAAGGTATGTACCTGGTTATCATTATGATTTTCATAAAAATAAACAGATATTATATGGGATGGGAGTAAACTATCTTTACATAATTTCAGAAATAATCTTTTTATAAATATAATATAAATACAAGTGATAAGTATTATTAACTAAGGATTAACTAAGGTACCTAGTTCTATTCATATGTTGATAAAACCTATGGTCGCCTATATTGCATTTATTAAGGTAAACAATCTTGGCACAACTTTTTTTACAAAATCACCTATTTAAAAATAAAATAATAACGAAGCCAATAAACTATTAAAATAAATCGTTATTATAGACTGAAACCTATTGAATCCAGTTATCACTCGATTTTTAATGCTGTATTTTCAATAAAAAGGAGTGCCACAATTGTTTACCAAATAGGACAAGTTAGGATGAACAGACTGTAGTAACAGAACTTTTATTTTTTTAGACAGATTGTCCGTTTACTATGATTAATTGCTAATAAATTAAAAAAATAATAGTGAGGGACATTCTTTTGGGCATGCAAGGGCAGATTTCGTCGGTGTCCTTTAACTCCGAAACGTACACGCTTCCCTACCTACTTAGCTGATATCTTTAAACAAAAGGTAAAGGTTCTCCACACTTGCTGGCCATCTGTGTGGATGTAAACAAAAGATAAAAAATGATTGTGAAAGAAAAAATCTTTTGGCTTCCGACTCCGGTCGCAATATCTGCATGGTATTTCTAAGAATTTGTTACAAATGACTCATTAAAAACAGTCGAACTCGGCGTTACATCCAAAGTCGCTAAAGCCGAATGAATTTTGTACTAAACTACGCTTTAAATTCAAAGGACTTAGATTTAACGTCGCTGTAGGTAAATTGTCTCTACAACCAAGATCGTAATAAATGAAATCCACGTACTTGATAAAAATAATTTAATAAGTATAGTAATAATTTAATTTGGTAACATTTAAATTTAACAGGCAACCCTGAATTTCATTATTCGCGACTCAACACGATTTCTTTTATTGCTAGTTCCAACCCCGAGATATTAAGCCACGTGTGTCACTTACCAATCTTTACTGCCCGCTCCGAGCGGTTCAGATTGAATCATTTGTTATCAGTTATTACAATTCACACAAGTGGTTAGCGCGTTCGGCTACGATCGTTAAAGTTAAGCAGTTTTGCAATGGTTGGTCTTGGATGGGTGACCAAAAATTTACTATCTCGAGTTCCTCCTTGCTTCGGTCCCATGATCCGAGCTGCATCTGCAGCTGCATCGTTGAAATCCACCAATCCGCACTGGCCTCGCGTGGTGGGCCATGGCCCAATCTCCATGTTCTATCCAAAGGAAAGATCTGTGCCCCAGCAGTGGGGACAATAATATGAGCTGATGATGACGATTGCAATTTAACATCGAGGCTACAGAAGTAGTTACTAAAAATTATGTAAAAATTATATAAAACGGGCTTCGCAACCATTATGAGGCTTTTATTATTATATTATATGGGAACGTTTTTTTTTTAATGATGAAAAACATGGCAATGTAACCAAATACATACAGAACAATCACCTGAAAGCGTGTGAACATTTTATTATTGGTAAACACTATTCATTAACTATTATTTTTATAGTTTCCGCCATACGCCACTAAGCTGGGAGATCGAAATGTAAAATTTTATATCCGGCTTATATCATCCATTAAAAGCTATCTCGCGTCTTGCTTGACTCTTAGGAGTAGTGAGACCAAACGATTCTTTTTGAATCAGGATAAACAATTTTTTTATCCTGTTTAAATCAACTTTAAGAACGTTAGCACACACTAATCCGCACTGGGCCTGCGTTGTGGGTCATGGCCGAATCTCCCTATTCCATCCATAGAAATGGCCTGTGCCCCAGCAGTGGCGACTTTAAAAGGCAGTCACGTGGCGATTTTTACAACGAGCTGCTGCACTTTTAGTAAAAGTATGGACGAATCCTCGGCTATTAAGCAGCATAAAGGTAATTAAAGGAGCTAAAGTGTGCTAAAAATTTATATTGTCCCTCAATATCTCTAATATCGGAATTCTATGATTTGAAGTTTCGAGTGAAGTGCAATTCCGAGATCATTTGATAGGTAAAACCAAACTACCTTGCTAGATGTTGCTTTACAAAGCACAGGTCTGGCCGCATATGGAGAACTGCTCTCACCTGTGGGCTGGAGCACCAAAATACCAGCTTCTTCCTCTTGACCAGATACAAAAGCGGATGGTTCGACTTATCGATGATCCTGAGCTGTCTAACGCATAGCATACCTGTAGACCCTATGATTTCGTATACACAAGCTGGGGATAGTTTCTGAGTATAACAGTATGATATAGTCAGAGACTAGATCTAGCATGTGCACCAAATTGCATTCATTTATAGAATAATGTCTCTTAAAATGGTCACTAAGTGTTGGATTAATGTATATTAATACCCCCTTAAGTCTAGCGTGGGGAATTGTATAATTCCCCACGCAAGACTTAAAGGGGTGGAACCTAAGAGGGTCTGCAGGGTGAAAGATGTCATGCTAAATGCCTTATTTGGTTGTCCAGAATTCAGGGTCCAGGGAGCTATATGCTCGTAGGGTGAATTATTCTATAAGTGAATGTGATGTGACTGGGGATAGTTTCTCACTATAACAGTATGATATAGTCAGAAACTATCCCCAGTCACATCACATTCACTTATAGAATAATGTCGCTGTAAAATGGTCACTACGTGTTGGATTAATATCCAGTTCCCCACGCAAGCCTTAAAGGGGTGGAACCTGAGAGGGTCTGCAGGGTGAAGGAAGTCATGCCAAATGCCTTAATTGGTGGTCTAGAGTTCAGGGTCCAGGGAGCTATATGGTCGCAGGGTGAAAGTGAAATATTCTTACGCATATTTCACTTTGTTATGTTGGCGCGGTGTCTTCACAGACAGTGGGAAGAAAGCGGTGTACATCTCTCCACATCCTGTAACCGAAGGACGGCCGCTTTGCTTCCTTGCTATTGCGGCCTTTATAGGGTAGCATATTGGTCTCCAGCTAGTTATCACATGTCATTCTTATCAGTCTAAGAACTATGTTATAGGCAAGTGTCCCGGTAGTCTCCTTCCATAGCCTAGATTCTAGCCCATCCAGATTCAACATAATAGCCCTCTAATATTACACTTTTAGATCCAGTAGTTTCCTGTACACGCTGGGGATGGTCTCTGAGTATATCAGTATGAGATAGTCCGACGTGTACCACAACACATATTGAGTAAAGATGCTTGAAATGGCCTTTACGTGTTGGATTAATATCCCCACACAAGCCTTAAAGGATCGGGTCCCTTCTGACCCTTTACCTATTGCGAAAAAATAAAATTGATAGCAAAAATACCAATAATAAAGTATCGTCACAAGGGCGGCAAACTATGGTTCTGCTCCGGATGTCTATAGCCCACGCTACGCCGCTGTTAATAGGCTGATGATGATGATGAGTTTTACTCGAAAAGTACGGAACCGGGAGACTTACCGAGGCGGAAAAATCGAACCATCTTTCAAATTTGTATTTCAATTTACCGCAAACAAAGCGTCAATTAGTAAACTGTTTTGTTGTTATTGGTGTTTCGGGTGTGACCAACAAAATTAACAAATTGATGTTTTGTTTACGCTTAATTTAAAAATTAAATTTTGATAGATGGTTCAACTCTCCTACCTGGGCAGGTCACCGGTTCTTCCCTTTTTTAGTCAAAAATAGAAGTTTAATGTACCAAGATTTTAAAAGCTCCAGCAGTCAAAATCTTGGGCAGAAGGTGATCATATATATATATTCCAATATAGAGATTAGAGGGATATTCGGAGCAATTCAGTTTAATCAACGTAAATCTGTGTATTGTTTTACTATACGCGCTTATGAGTTCAATATCATTGTAACATTGGAGTTAATTCGTTGTGATATCAATCAGTATTGTTTTCATTTAATTTACTAGAATTGTAATCAAGGTACAGTCAGACGCGGTCGTAACTCTCATATTTATGGAGTTGTGATAAATTTATCCCTTTGCCTGTTTGATGTAATTTTAAAAGAAGATTGCTACGTTTAAAAGGAAGCTTACTTACGTATATAAGTATTCAGGGTGACAAGAAAACTATTCCTTGAAAAGGAACTACAAACTAGCAACAAATTAAGTCCAGTGAAATAGGGGTCAAAACTAGATGCTTACGGAGTTGAGACGGTTCGATTTTTTAGATTTTTTCTGACTTGGTGTCAAAAACCATTAATTGTGAATGAACTTTAAATATATTGTTGTTTTTTTTTTTTATTTTCATTCAATGATATTAAATACCCTAGATACACCAACACGAACAAAATCATGCCCAAAATCTGTCCAAACGGTACATTGGACGATTTACGGGCTCCGTAAGATGATCGCGTAGTCTTAAAAATGTAAGGCTTTATTTAAACAACGAAAATCACCTTTAAAACACACCGTATAATGTCTTAATTAAAATGCATGCATCAAAGAGTTATGGCAGTCTGAGATGTATGCTCGTAGAATTTTGCTTTATGCGGAAGAATATAGACCTTATTTGTTTGACTCTTCGCGCAATTCTGAATGCGCTGTTAGCAGTATAGCAAGTACGGACCGCGAGGAAAAGAGACGGCGATATCACCGATCATGCATTTGAATATAATTTATAATTTGCTTCAAATGCGTTAAACTAACTTTGATTAGATACCTGTCGAATAAACGACATTTTACATACTATAATTATTTATTTCGCAGTTTTTCACGGAGCTCAGCAGCATTTTTACTTTTCAGCGGTCCGCGTGTGACTGTAAACCAAGAAGTGCTTGAGTCGTATTCAAGCACTTCTTGATAGGGACACATTTTGAGCTCACGTGGTGTATCTAGGGTATTTAATATAGTTGTTTTCATTAGCTGACCACATCGGACTTCAGCAGTGCTATTTTGTAAAATTTTCGGATTTATATCTGAACCGCGAGGTTCCACATCGGATCCGCGAGGCTCCGATATAAAACCGCGCGTGAAAATTTTATTTTATATAAAAAAAATAAGCTACTTTTGTAAAATTTAAGACTGCTTGTTGCCAAAATAAAAGAAAACTAAAAGTTTAATAGATTTCGAGGTAGTTCCGACTACATCGGAATTCACAGTCACCGCTTGAGTTAAGACTCCATTTCTTTTATTGCTAACTGAAAGTGCCGACGATATTAACGGAGTGTACTCATGGTGGCCATTTTGTATTGCTGTCAACTGCAATTTCAAGTAGGAGTTATTAGAGTACATAAAACTTAGTACCTATTGGTTAACGTACCTCCTGATCTCGTTATATTCAATTCTCTTCAGTTCGACATTTTCGATTATTATATTATAATTCACAGAACACAGAAAGAAGTTACAGAACCGCGCGGAACCACATCCGGTCCAAACGGTGTATGATCACCCTTGTAAACTATTTCTGTGTTTTGTAATATAATCATTACTAGTGGGTGCTTGTGACTTCGTCTGCGTCGAAAAATTGGTTCCCCATACCAAATTTCATTCCTCTTTTTGCTTATAACGGTGATATCTAGGATAAAAACTGTCTTAAGTCCTTTCCCGGAACTCAAACTGTCTGTCTCTATACCAAAATCGGTTGGGCGGTTAACAGACAGAATTACACACTTTCGTATTTATAATATTAGTATGGATTTCAGTACATTAGATAGTTTCACACAAATTGATCCCTGACACACTTGACCGATTATTAGATTAGTTTAAAAACCTTTTAAAAACAAAGAAATTATGTTAAGTGTTCATTTAATAATTGGACTGCTTGAAAACATAAGAAATAAATAAATTCTATTAATATGGATCAAAGCATATTGATTTACCTTAGTGGCTGCATGTTTCCTTTATGTAACTTATTTTGCTATTTATTACGATTCCTCTTTACGATATTGCTTATGATTTTTAGTTATTTCGATAAATCTTAATGAATTTGACAAATCCTTTAGTAAGTCCGAGTATTATACTCAGTTCACAGTTGATGTTTTTTATAGAGAGTTCAAACGGTCTTATCTTTTGAATTGCCTTAATTGTAGTCAATTCATAGCACAATAGGGGTGATAACGGGGTACAGAAAACGAAATTCTATTAAGTCCGTCAGTCCGTCAAAAAATAATGGACAGGTATTTTTTCTTTGGGCAATCAACCAAAAAATGACAAAGTTATAGCGCGTCAAAGTTTGGGAGTAGGGGCTCGTGACGTCACTTATAAGTGAATTTTCACTTAAAAGTGTACTGAAACGTGACGTCATGCGACTTTTCAAATCAATATATCTCTGCAATGTTTATATGTGAAAAAAGAAAAAATACGTGTCCATAACTTTTTGATAATCTACCTGATAAACGAAGAAAAAAAAATAGTCATCATCCCTATTGTAATTAACAAGTTGTAAGTTAGTAGGTACTGGAAGTCTGGACTGGAATTTTTCAGTTTTCAATAAAAACTCGTCTTTCCTATTCGTAATATTGCGACTCGCAAATATTTGAGCACGGGGTTTTGAAACCTTTAATTCAAAACTTATTCATGCTTTAATTTAACAAAGGAAATAATCTAATTATATTGTCAGTTTTAATCATATTATCTTAAAAAACAGTAGCTTGGTTGGTTATACGGAAATGTTACTTTTGCCTATATAAGTAGATAGTACTTAAATAGGTAGGTACTGGGTATAAAGCTGCCTTATGAAACGGTTAAACATTTTACATAGTTTGTTTTTTAGGGTTCCGTACCACACTGGAAAAAAACAGAACCCTTATAATTATGATCACTTTGTGGTCCGACTGTCTGTCTGTTATACCCTTTATTATCTCGGGAACGCGTGGAGGTATCAAATTGATATTAAAACCATATACTCAGATCTACAGTCCCTTGAAGCTGCGAAAAAAAGATTCCGCATTATAACTGTCTGTCTGTCAAGACCCTTTCATCACACATCTAAATTTACGTAAAAAAACGACGGGTTGCACTCCGGGATGCCGGCAGGAGTGAAAATTTGAATATTAACGTTGTGCATTTTTGATATTTTGGAATAGTTAGAGAATAATTTTGCACGAAAGTACTATCATGTATGTGGTAGAATACAATATTTATTTATTGCGCTATCGTACATAAACATGACAATTTATATTACATTAAAAAAGTTTATTTTTCAGAAAACTCAACTTACATGAATCACGATTAAGCGCACTTAGCGACATCTATTGTAAAGAAATCAACTTACATGAATCACATTTAAGCGCACCTAGCGACATCTATTGTAAAAAAAAGCATTTTCTTCACAATAAAGCTGCCACGTGGACGTCCTAGATAGAGACTTATTATTATAATACGGTAAAATAAAATATTACTATGTTTAGTCCAATATATTGAAAGTCAACAACCTTTCCAACTTTATTGTGTGTCATGATGCGATCAGCCCACGTGTTTAACCTGACGCGAGTTTAACATTTTTTACCCATACAAAAAAAGTGTACAACGCCGCTAAAGAAGTTTTCACTTCAAAAAAAAGATACGGCTGTTTATGTTGCGTACCTTCAAATTTGTATGGAACCTTCGGTGGGCGAGATAGATTGGCACTGGTCCGGTTTTTTGTAATCTCGACGTTGCAATATTGAGCTAAAGAAACTAATTCGCTTCATTTTCTCCTATCATAGAACCCCTTAAGCCTCTTCCGGGCTTACGAAGGTTTTTTAATTAGGAGCTAATTGACTCGGACCGGATTAAGTAAAAAAAAACTTTCGTGAGGAAAAATGAGTTAATTTTATAAAAAAATGGTGTGGTGTTATGAAACCACGATGCAAGTAATACTTTAACCCCCTTATTAATTAGCGAAGGCTTAGCTTGTATTAGTTACTCTGTGTTTTGTCTCTGTTCATCATCATCATTATCATCATCGAACCATGTTCGTCCACTGCTGGACATAGGTCTCCCCTAATGCACGCCACTGCTCCCGATTTTCCCAGCCCAGTCCAGCCAGCCTACGAATGTCATCATCCCATCTTGTCTCAGGGCGTCCCACACAACGTTTACCGAGTCGCGGTCTCCACTCAAGAACTTTACGGCTCCATCGGCCGTCAGTTCTGCGGCTAATGTGACCAGCCCACTGCCACTTCAGTTTGCTAATTCGATGGGCTATGTCGGTGACTCAAATTCAAATTCAAATTCAAACTCATTTATTCAGTCTAGGCTGTTACAAGCTCTTGTGAAAGTCAAACGCTACGCCATCGGTTCGTAAATCTACGGCGGGAGACCTTGTACTGAGAAGAACCGGCAAGAAACTCAGCAAGGGCTATTTTTTTCTCCCTGTTTTGTTTCACACAGTGTCGTCAATTGAAAGATGACATCAAAAATTGAATACATGTGTTGATGTCAACTTCCATCACATTGATATTATTAATTAACAAAAGTTAAGTATAACTAGGTACTATTTTTAAATTTAGAAGTGGCGATTAAACAATTTTCAACCAAATTAGCAAAGTAAAACGACAGTCTATTATGTTAAGCCCAAGGTGACTTATCATTTATGAAATCTTTTACAGTATAGTAACCTTTCTTAAGGAGACATGTTTTTATACACACTTTAAACTTATTAAAAGGTAAATTAATTATTTCTTTTGGTATTTTATTATAGTAACATATACCTTGACCCACAAATGAACCAAGAACCTTTTGGAGTCTCAATGGTGGCAATTTGAGTTTATCTTTATTCTTACTACTCTGGTTTTCTTTCGGATTACATCATTGTCTCTGTTAATTGAAGGACAAATGGCACAGGAGTGATATGAACAAAACACGGCGTTGCTAGTCTAAGCACAGAACACAGAAAGAGGTTAGAAAGGCCTTGTGCTTGAACTTTACCAAACTTGGTTCTGATTGCACCGTTCGTTACATCTACGCCAAACTTACGAATCTGCTTTTTTAGTAAAAATCTATGATAAAAACCTGCACATAATGGGGTACTTAACACCAGGGGAAAGTCACACAATTTTATCAATGACGGTTCCAAAGGGTCTGATTGTTTGAATCTGCATTTTATGTTTATGCACCGAAAGTAAACTTACCAAATTCATATACGATATTTTGGCGTAGTAGGTTTTATGAAATTCAAATTCGTAAGTTTACTATGGAGGTGACGCGTTGCTTGTTCGATTGTTTGTTGTCGCGTCGTTTGATTGGCTATTATCTTATTCGTTTCTTAGGTTTTCACGCACATTACTCATTAAATAAAACTAGTTTTAACGGGTTAATGCATGTATTTATTGACTTTATTAATTTATTGACGTTTCGCAGCTCTTTCAGCTGGGCTATTCTGTAAAATTTTCACGCGTGGATCCGATGCGGTTCCGCGCGAATCTATATGGGAATCGAGCGGATCCGCATCGGATCCGCGCGTGAAAATTTTACAGAAAAGCCTCACTGGTCTGCATCATCAGAATAATGATTTTTTATATTTGCGCGCTTTGTCTTCAGACCTTCCAATCGGCGGATCTTATTAGCGGTTTCCAGTCTGTACTGGTTAACATATTTGTTTCTTAGGTTTTCACGCACATCACTCGATGCTTGTTGAATTCATGCTAAAGACGAATGAAAAGTGACGAAGTAGGTAATAAAAGTTTCACTATAATATTTTACACAAATACAGCGTCTGTTCACAATTAGTTTGCATGCTAAGCTTTTGCCATATCATAATTTGTGAAATTATGTGAAAACTGCTCTAATGGAGGTTATATTTCGAAGTATGTCAACATAATGTCATGGATTCAAAGGTTAGCATAAGATAATTTACTACACTTGTGAACAAAACTATCGCTCATTAATTTTAAGGCGCAGCGTACACCTGGAAACTGTAAGGAGCTCGATGCGCAAGTGGATAGCGCGTTCGGCTGCGATCATTGAAGTTAAGCAACTTTTGCAGTGGTCGGTCATTGGATGGGTGACCAAAAATTTACTATCTCGAGCTCCTGCGTGCTTCGGAAGGCACGTTAAGCCGTTGGTCCCGGCTGCATCTGCAGTCGTTAGCACCCACCAATCCACACTGGGCCCGCGTGGTGGATCATGGCTCAATCTCTCCCTATTCCATCCATAGGGAAGGCCTGTGCCCCAGCAGTGGGGACATTAACAGGCTGATGATGATGTACACCTGAAAACGCGCGGCGAAGATACTGGGAAGTTATCAATTTAAACCCTATTTTATTTTTATTTTTGGGCTATGCAGTCTTAATGGAACTGTAGTCATTTCGGTCTGTAAGATCTATTGTGACTCGCTACCAAGTAAAAGAATCTCTTTTAACCAGACAGATTTCAAGAAGCTCAAAACGTTTCTAGCTTCTAACGATTTGATTTATTTTGGGCGTATTATATGTCGTCCCAAATGAATACTACATTTTTGGATTCTTATCCAAAAACGTAGTACCCACATTCACATAGAAGGCGTTTTGGTGTTTCACGCTCCTGATTGCAGTATTTGCTAACATCAGTGTCACTCAATTTCATATGAAATTGGTGTCTGCTGATTTTCCAGTGTCCAGTTAAGGCTCATACGATAGTAGTTAAACCCCAATTCCTATATCAGAAGTATTTCATGGTCGACATGAAACAATACTCAAGTGACACACAGCGCTGCGCTTCGTGGCTCTAAGTGTCGCCGCACACGGGCCACCGACCACAACCACTAAACGCTGCCACCGGCATATTTCTTGCAGTTTTCATACATTTCATATAGACTCGCCACACACGGTACGCCGGTGGCCGCCACACGCTACAAATCGTCGTTGCTCGCTTCTTGTGGCCCGCACCGGCCACTTAATGAGCCGATACAAAACGCCGCCACACGTCACTCCCGCGATTCCCTACCCCTCTCTCCCTTAGCTGTCCCGCGCTTCAGCCACTTTAGTAGCCGCTTCTAGCTTCTCGTGGCGGCGTTTGTGGCTGTAGCGTGTGGCCCGTGTGCGGCGACACTAAGCCACGCTCAAACTCGCCGCGACGCTGCGTGGCTCTTGGTTACGCTAGTAGTCGCCCCGCTTAGTATCTTCGTCACATCTCTTCCGGTGTGCGCTGTGTATATATAAAACTGTTATTAAATAAAACTAGTTTAAACGGGATAATGCACGAAACTTTATTTATTTATTGACGTTTTGTAGCCTTTCCAGGCTTCGTCGTCAGAATGACGACATCATCATTCTGACGACGAAGCCTGGAAAGGCTACAAAACGTCAATAAATAAATAAAGTTTCGTGCATTATCCCGTTTAAACTAGTTTTATTTAATGAGTGATGTGCGTGAGAACCTAAGAAACAAATATAAAACTGTTATGTTGGTTTGTGTACGCTTCAAAAACTCAAAAAGTTCTGCACCGAATGAGTTGAAATTTTAACATGATATAAAATCCGCATCAAGGATTGCTTTTATCTATTTTTTGCATCAGGCACATATCTGCGACCGCGAGAAAACAGTTTTTTTTAACGATCAGCTATGTACCATAGACGGGGCACGGAGCGGGCGTCCGTCACGGAGATCCGCTCTGTGCTGCGTCGCGGGATCCTTTCAACCTATCACGGGACCCGCGAGAGGCCAGTGCCTCTCGCAGCGCCGCCAGTACAATTTCAATTACGCGAATAAACAATTGATAATGGATTATTTTTGTTAATAATACTATCGAATTAAAAGAGATCGCAGACGAGAGCACAGAAGACAGCCAAACGAGCGTACACCATCGCCCGTGACGCGTTAGGCAGGTCTATGAAACAAACACGGCGAGCGGTCGCCGCCCGCTTCGTACCCCGCTTAAAGGTGCGCACGCTCTTACTCTCCGAGAAACTACGAGTAACTATAAATAATCATGTATCGGAATATTAGGACGTTTAGTCATGATATTGTGAAGGTTACGCGACTCTAGTAATGGTTGGTCATCGGATGGGTGACAATGTTCTTATATAAATGCATTGATGGTCAAACAAAATTTAAGTATTTAATACGTATATCAAAATTAAACACAAATAATCTCTCTCGCATCTTCAGTTGAAAGAAAATGATTAAATATTGCTTACATTAAAGTTCGATTAAAAGATGGTCGCAAGCCTCCCTGCGATCGAGAAAACCGCTTTTTGTTTGTATATTTAATTATTATTTAGAAGTTTCGGCGAATCATCAGTTGCAGTAATCAATTTCAATTTCGTTTCATCGTTTCAATTTAGAAGTTATTCGAAGTTCGAAAGCGCCTTACGCAAAGAAAATTATACGGGTTTTAAATTATTTAAAAATTTACTTATAATCTACAAATATAATGCCTTTATAAGTAATTTAACATTGAAATTCATGAGTAAATTGTGTTGATTCTAGAAACTAGATTAGATTACTACACGTATATTACACACAGACACATTTAGGTATATTAAAAAACAAGTTTTCCGAGCTCTTGCGACAATATCTTCAATTCAATGCGCTTTCCTCTGCAACAAAAGTAGATAAATATTTACGAAAAGGGATAAATTTAAATATTTTTCAACCGACTTTAAAATAGAAGAGGAGTTCTTTACATACATCCTAAGTAATTTATATTTGAAGTCGGTGTCATGCCTGTTGATAAATATGAGTTACAATTTGCTGCTTGGGTTGGCATGGCACCGTCACTAAATGTTTTTTTGACTTAAAATGTAGATAAGATGCAAGCAAAAAAATATGTTTTTTTTTGCTTCAGGATTACTTTTTTTTATGGTCATTTAAATACGAGCCTTTTATGAAGTCGGTTTTTATTTTTGTTAACACATTATTTTATAAAATTAATTTACTAACTTTTACTGTGGTAAATCTTTTACCTCATCCTGCGTAAGCGAATGTGCAGACAAAAAGAGTTTTTTTTTATATATTAAAAGGGTGATACCCCCCACCATCAGGTTGCCATCAGGCAAGCGGCCACCGTAGTTTATAGACGCTTGCGTTACCAAAAATATCACTAGCAACATTGCCACCCTGGACCCAATCCCCTACCCCGTACTATCTGCGATAGACTATCTGGTTTGCCGACTCGGGAACACGATTATTAAAAAAGATTCACTTCAATAATAAATATGTTTTGTTATTGATTAATTATTTAACTAATATTTTACTTATTTATTTAATTAATTAATATTAAATAAATAATAATTGCAAACAAATAATATTTTTACTGTCCATCTTTGATATAAAATATAACCTATACTTACGATTTGGTGAAAGGCGCAGTTCGATCACAACACTATCACACCAAAAATTCTTGATTTAAGTGAATATTTAATTCAGATTTTATAAATAATCAGAATCAGATGCAATTTTTTTTTGTAAATAAACAATGTAATTGGGAACGAAATTGTTTCTCATGTGACTGCGTCATTACTATTGCGGTTGTTAGCGAGTGTTTTCCTCGCTTCTGGCAGATGGCGCGGTCTATGGTACATAGCTGATCGTTAAAAAAAACTGTTTTCTCGCGGTCGCAGATATGTGCCTGATGCAAAAAATAGATAAAAGCAATCCTTGATGCGGATTTTATATCATGTTAAAATTTCAACTCATTCGGTGCAGAACTTTTTGAGTTTTTGAAGCGTACACAAACCAACATAACAGTTTTATATTTGTTTCTTAGGTTTTCACGCACATCACTCATTAAATAAAACTAGTTTAAACGGGATAATGCACGAAACTTTATTTATTTATTGACGTTTTGTAGCCTTTCCAGGCTTCGTCGTCAGAATGACGACATCATCATTCTGACGACGAAGCCTGGAAAGGCTACAAAACGTCAATAAATAAATAAAGTTTCGTGCATCAAACTCGCCGCGACGCTGCGTGGCTCTTGGTTACGCTAGTAGTCGCCCCGCTTAGTATCTTCGTCACATCTCTTCCGGTGTGCGCTGTGTATATATAAAACTGTTATTAAATAAAACTAGTTTAAACTAACTAGTTAAAGCCTTTCCAGGCTTCGTCGTCAGAATGACGATGTCGTCATTCTGACGACGAAGCCTGGAAAGGCTAC
Organism: Chilo suppressalis; assembly: GCA_902850365.2. Classification (NCBI taxonomy): domain Eukaryota; kingdom Metazoa; phylum Arthropoda; class Insecta; order Lepidoptera; family Crambidae; genus Chilo; species Chilo suppressalis. Next base: position 5,466,148 of record OU963903.1, read on the forward strand.
AAAACGTCAATAAATAAATAAAGTTTCGTGCATTATCCCGTTTAAACTAGTTTTATTTAATGAGTGATGTGCGTGAAAACCTAAGAAACAAATATAAAACTGTTATGTTGGTTTGTGTACGCTTCAAAAACTCAAAAAGTTCTGCACCGAATGAGTTGAAATTTTAACATGATATAAAATCCGCATCAAGGATTGCTTTTATCTATTTTTTGCATCAGGCACATATCTGCGACCGCGAGAAAACAGTTTTTTTTAACGATCAGCTGTGTACCATAGACCGCGCCATCTGCCAGAAGCGAGGAAAACACTCGCTAACAACCGCAATAGTAATGACGCAGTCACATGAGAAACAATTTCGTTCCCAATTACATTGTTTATTTACAAAAAAAAATTGCATCTGATTCTGATTATTTATAAAATCTGAATTAAATATTCACTTAAATCAAGAATTTTTGGTGTGATAGTGTTGTGATCGAACTGCGCCTTTCACCAAATCGTAAGTATAGGTTATATTTTATATCAAAGATGGACAGTATAAATATTATTTGTTTGCAATTATTATTTATTTAATATTAATTAATTAAATAAATAAGTAAAATATTAGTTAAATAATTAATCAATAACAAAACATATTTATTATTGAAGTGAATCTTTTTTAATAATCGTGTTCCCGAGTCGGCAAACCAGATAGTCTATCGCAGATAGTACGGGGTAGGGGATTGGGTCCAGGGTGGCAATGTTGCTAGTGATATTTTTGGTAACGCAAGCGTCTATAAGCTATGGTGGCCGCTTGCCTGATGGCAACCTGATGGTGGGGGGTATCACCCTTTTAATATATAAAAAAAAACTCTTTTTGTCTGCACATTCGCTTACGCAGGATGAGGTAAAAGATTTACCACAGTAAAAGTTAGTAAATTAATTTTATAAAATAATGTGCTAACAAAAATAAAAACCGACTTCATAAAAGGCTCGTATTTAAATGACCATAAAAAAAAGTAATCCTGAAGCAAAAAAAAACATATTTTTTTGCTTGCATCTTATCTACATTTTAAGTCAAAAAAACATTTAGTGACGGTGCCATGCCAACCCAAGCAGCAAATTGTAACTCATATTTATCAACAGGCATGACACCGACTTCAAATATAAATTACTTAGGATGTATGTAAAGAACTCCTCTTCTATTTTAAAGTCGGTTGAAAAATATTTAAATTTATCCCTTTTCGTAAATATTTATCTACTTTTGTTGCAGAGGAAAGCGCATTGAATTGAAGATATTGTCGCAAGAGCTCGGAAAACTTGTTTTTTAATATACCTAAATGTGTCTGTGTGTAATATACGTGTAGTAATCTAATCTAGTTTCTAGATTCAACACAATTTACTCGTGAATTTCAATGTTAAATTACTTATAAAGGCATTATATTTGTAGATTATAAGTAAATTTTTAAATAATTTATAACCCGTATAATTTTCTTTGCGTAAGGCGCTTTCGAACTTCGAATAACTTCTAAATTGAAACGATGAAACGAAATTGAAATTGATTACTGCAACTGATGATTCGCCGAAACTTCTAAATAATAATTAAATATACAAACAAAAAGCGGTTTTCTCGATCGCAGGGAGGCTTGCGACCATCTTTCAATCAAACTTTAATGTAAGCAATATTTAATCATTTTCTTTCAACTGAAGATGCGAGAGAGATTATTTGTGTTTAATTTTGATATACGTATTAAATACTTAAATTTTGTTTGACAATCAATGCATTTATATAAGAACATTGTCACCCATCCGATGACCAACCATTACTAGAGTCGCGTAACCTTCACAATATCATGACTAAACGTCCTAATATTCCGATACAAGATTATTTATAGTTACTCGTAGTTTCTCGGAGAGTAAGAGCGTGCGCACCTTTAAGCGGGGTACGAAGCGGGCGGCGACCGCTCGCCGTGTTTGTTTCATAGACCTGCCTAACGCGTCACGGGCGATGGTGTACGCTCGTTTGGCTGTCTTCTGTGCTCTCGTCTGCGTTCTCTTTTAATTCGATAGTATTATTAACAAAAATAATCCATTATCAACTGTTCATTCGCGTAATTGAAATTGTACTGGCGGCGCTGCGAGAGGCACTGGCCTCTCGCGGGTCCCGTGATAGGTTGAACGGATCCCGCGACGCAGCACAGAGCGGATCTCCGTGACGGACGCCCGCTCCGTGCCCCGCTTAACGGTGCGCACGCTCTAACAATAAATCATATGGGCAGAAAAAAATAGATATTCCGCTGTCATCGTTATTTATAGTAAGAAATAGGTAACGTCACTCCACCCACAGCCCATTACCCGGGCAAAAGACGGCTTCGATCATCCCCCGAAAATTGGGATAATCCGTGAAATTTAAATTAATTGTTTCGCCCCGTTCGTTCGTTCCCCGAAAACTTATAAATCATTGTGGGATACAGAGAAAAAAGCGTTATATTCCCATCCGTCGGATCAGTGGGCTCAACATGCAGATGTTATAAATCATCTTTCAACGTATAAAAAGTAAGGGCGCTCGTGGGAATAGAGATGTTCCGAGTTCCGATATTGGTATTCACATGTGATTAAATGCCGATACGATACGAGAACAGTCGGTTGGTCGGAACGTGTTTGCGGGGGTCTGATTAATCTGAACAAAGGTTTTGTTTTAATATTTTTTTTTGAGTGGTTGTTTCGCATTTCCCAATTACCTAAGCGATTAAATGTGATTACTATTGGGAGAATGGGGATTAGGCGCGAGGGAAAAACCGATGTTTTATAAAAATATTGATCCGACTAGATATACTGGACTTAAAACATACAATGTTTATTTGTTTAATCTGCATTAGCTTGTTACAGTATAAAACTTTTTCATATTAAAATATATAAATACTAGCAAACCAGTGAACCAAATGTTCACCAAAACCTGATTTAAAGATTTTGTGTGGTTTCGTTTGAAATTCGTGATTTCTCGAAAACCGGAAGTGCTACGTTACTCAAATCCGGTTTGTAGTCTTATCAGACTATTCTTAACTTATAACTTAAATATTCTCTTTATCTATCTCTTACGGTTTGGCCGCTGAAACAGCACCACAGACGGACGGACTTGTCTAATAGATAAGAGTCTTCAGCTGATCGCACATTTGTCAGCGCGCACGCGCCGCACGGGCCGCACGCAGGACATTTCCACACAGACTTCATGAAATGTAGTGCGTACGGTGCTGGTGGAAAAGTGCGAGGTTTCACATAGTTGCATAATATGTCGTAGGATGATTTGATAAACCGAATTATTGCGAAATACTAGGAAATTTGTGAAGACGAAGATAATTAGACAATGGCGATGACATTGCTCAGTATTGCTGTTAACAATTATTTTTCTACTGCTTCGCCGGTCACAATACTAACCTAACCTAGCATGCACCTAAGAATATTTATAATAAGCCAACGATTTTTCGCAATATCAATGAAGAGACTTTCGTTTAAGCAAAAGCCCTATCTATTATCAGTAAGATTGAAAAATGACACCGCCACTGTCTAATTATCCGCGTGTTTGCAAAATCTCTAAGATTTTCGAGAAAATTTGACTTATCAAATCATCTCACACGTTTTTTTTTATAGATAGGTCCGACAAATGATTCCACCCCACTTAATGTTAAGTGACTGTGAAGTCCGGACGCGAAGATAGCTGAGACAGTAGTTCTACCTGCCAAACCAGCCATCAACGAATTCTAAATGCAGCGAGCGCGTACGTTGCTGACATAATGTACGATCACCTTTACGAAACATTTGAACTGGAATAGATTTACAAGTTAAGGTATACGCTGACTTTGAAATAATTCAAGCAGGTACATTAAGAATAAGTAGGTACTAATATAACTTAAATAAATTAATTATGCTTAGTTAACGCATAAATCATTGAACCGAACTTTATTAATCGTTGGTAAACTACTTATAATGTACAATTTACTTATTTCCTTCAATCATGTACTATATAAATTGTTTTTGGACTTTAATTATATCAGTAGATTATTAAATTAAGATCGCAATATCACTTACGCCTGACCTTAGAGAAGTCGATTAAATTAAATGCTCCATTAGGGCACGTGTTGTTTCAATCTATTTTAATCACAAAGGCAGTGTCAGAACCGACTTTAATGAAATTCAAAAGTTAATTCACGTTTCTTAGTGCGGTCATTAACTGGAGCAGTCTAACATCAAAGAGACGCTCGAGACCCTTAGGGTCAATTTACACCGGAGTGGCAGCGGGCGACAGCAACGCGGCGAGCACCCTCTCACTAAATTTATATACACACCACGATGTAACGGAGGTAAATTTATCGGACCGAAGTCTGGTCGGAGTTTTTAAATTTGATTTATCGGAGTCGGAAGCGGAGTCGGAGGCAGAGTCGGGGTCAGAGGCAGAGTCAGAAGGGGCCAAAAGAGAGATATTTATGCATTTCAGAAAAAATAAAAACGTCATTCAATCAACCTTTTATCATATTAATAAATAAAATAACCTTTTTTCATTCTTAACTTATTATTAACACAGACTCCCAACGCGGCGGGTACGTACCAGTTCGTAACGGTCGACGCAGGCCGCCGGAACGGAACCGAAATCGGAACCGAAGGTGCAATAATAATCGAAAGTTTCGACTTAACGGAATCGGAGTCGAGACTCCGTAACATCCCTGATACACACATATACCAGTATCGTTTGAAAAGGTCCTGTGGTGCCGCGAGTGGACGGCATCGCGTGCGGCCGTTGAGACTGCGCGGGCGATAATGGTTTTTTAAGTGTGTAGATAAAGTTAAAAATATTTCACACCACTTTCAGTGATAATGTGTTCGCCGCTGCGATCGACGGCGACAAAGTTATTCCGGTGTGAATTGGCCCTTATTCGATCTGAAGTAGTAGCAAAATGGAAGCATTTTCCCCTAGGACGGAATATTAAGGTTTTGGGATATTGGAATTCACGTATGATTAAATGGATACCGAGTAAGCGATCGTGTGTATTGTCAGCGTTTGCGGGAATATTGTGCGGCAAAAGTGGAACGCTTTATCATTGAGGTTTTGCGGTTGTTACCCTAGCTATATAACACTCGTAATCCGGTGCATAGTCTACTTATACTTTATGTGAAATATAAGCCTTTGTTTAAATACACATAAATAATTAATCTTAAGTATTTACGACATTTCTTTATGACTAGAGACCGCCCGCGACCTTGTCCGTCTTAACTTTTTTTGTTTTTATAATCCCGCAGAAACCTAACATTTTCTGGGATAAAAAGTATTATATATCTCATCCGTCCATATATAAAAGGCCTTCGTTATTGCTCAAATCTTAGTGTTCCATACAGACTTTGAATCCCCGTTTTACCCCTTTAGGGAGTGAGTTTTGGAAAATACTTTCTTAACACATGTTTACATCATAATAGCTATATGTTTGTCAAATTTTAGCACAATCCATTTAGTGGTTTGAGCTATGCGCTGATAGATCTGTCAGTTAGTAAAGGTTGCCTTTTATATATATACAGATTTACATTATTTTAGTATCCGGCGGTAGTACAAGGTTTGCTTAGTTGGGGACTAAATAATTTGACCGAAAATTATTTTTATCGGAGCTCAGGGCGCTATGTATTTTTCGCTGGACCTCTTTTTTGAGTATATCAAAGGTGATTGGTGATTAACAAACAATAAAATGAAATGAATAAAAGGAAATTATACTTCATTCAAATTGATTTATTAAAAACTTTTGAATCTTCCAAAAATTTGCAGTCGTTAGCCCCCGCCAATCCGCACTGGGCCCGCGTGGTGGGTCATGTCCCAATCTCCCTATTCCATCTATAGGGAAGGCCTGTGCCCTAGCAGTGGGGACATTAATAGGCTGATGATAATGATAACATTACTCATAACTATTACCTATATTATTATGCTTCTGTTTCTTTTTCAATTTAGTGACCACTTTGTTAAGTGTTATTTATGTACTACTAAACTTAGGTTTTTATACACAATTGTTAAGTTATCAAGTGGGACTCCATGCTGTCATAATTATGTATTACATGTGTATATTTGTAGTTTCCTTTTTATACTGTTATAGAAACAGCCGCCCAAAAAACAAGGATACCTTTTTTTAAATGTTTTTCTAACTGCAAAAGTCGGACAAACACACCTGTTACTTCGTCTATCACAAACGGTACTACTACCTGTCTCATATGGAATTGTTGAATGTTGTTTTAGCACAGTCTCCAAAATAAAAAGTTGGCGAACTGATAAGACTTGACAGTGGCGATTGTCAAATGGTTCTGATATACGTATACGTTGTCGTGTGAGGCGGGTCGTTACGTTCCCTAAAATATGGTTGAGTGAAGCGATGGCTGGTTCATGCGTCATTCTCGTCAACGGGTGCTGCCAGCGGAGATGAGTCTGCCCTAACTACTTTGATATTTAAGATGAAAATGTTTAATTACACCTATTATAAATAACTCTATTCGTATATATACTGTGTGACACAGCAATCAAAATGCAGGTGAACAATTAATGTATAATTTCACATTATGTAATGTAAGGTGACGTCATGAATCATCTCTGAAGTCATTTTTCAACTTGACGAAACTGTATATGATAAAACAGGGAGAAAAAAAACAGCCCTTGCTGAGTTTCTTGCCGGTTCCTCTCAGTACAAGGTCTCCCGCCGTAGACTTACGAACCGATGGCGTAGCTTCTAGACATTCATATGTGCTTGTAACTGCCTAAACTGAATAATGATCTTGATTATGATTATGTATAATAAAAGTTCGGTTAATTTTGAACAACGAAAACTAGTAACATCGCGATTTACTCGTATTAATTCACCACAAAAAAGATTTGTAGGTACTATTCCTAATATTTGTAGCTCCAGTTTAGGCTCTGCGGTTGTAAATGATAAATAGGGGCCTCAGATTAAACCCCTGACGAAGGCCGATAAGGGCGCGCACATCCTACACTGTAAGCCTCATAAATGTAGCCCATATGTTAGGGCTGAACCTCTGCCCTACAAAGTGTCACGGGTCGCCAGTTGGTATCAACCTTTATAGAATGGAATATGCGCTTGAATTCTAAAAGAGCTGAGATTATAGGTTTTTTGGTTAACGCTGCGTACAACGTATTCGGCCTGCGATCGTTTCAGAATCGAGGATAGATGAAGCAACTTTCGCAATGGTCGGTTATTGGATGGGTTACAAAAAGTTTATAATCTCGAGCTCCTCAATTCTTCTGAGAGCACGTTAGGCCGTTGGTCGCAGCTGTATCTGCAGTCGTTAGCACCCACCAATCCGTACCGGGCCCGCGTGGTAGGTCATGGCTCAGCCTCCCTATTCCATACTTAGGAAAGTCCTGTGCCTCTGCAGTGGGTCATTAACAAACCGATGATTATGGCCCGGGTTTGCAAAAAAAAAATCTATTTCTATGATCCCCTTTTTATAAGACAAAAATATTAATTGACTAGATGTAAAACTCTTTCAAGATTTGCACTTGCATTGTGGTTTCATAAAATCACGCTACTTTTTCCGTAAGAACCTTCAAAAACAAAGTGGAAGATAACTTAAAAATGATTGAAATCGGTAAAGTCCTTTTCAAGTTATGGCGTGCCCAAGGCCGCATTTGTCACTCCAATAAATCAGACTTTGGCCTAAGAGGGAAGGTGGGCTATGTTTTTTCCATACAAACGTCCTCGACTGATTTCTCCTTGATTTTTATCACTAAAGAATTGATTTTCATGTGATGTCTTCCGTTTTTCGATAACTTGTATTTCAAAGAAACTAGGCCCTCGAAAAAGGCGAAAGATAAGTAAATTTTTATCACTACTAAAGACGTCAAGTGTGGAGTTTTGATAAGCATTTACGAAAAAGCCAAACATAGAGGCATTGTATAACTACTTATTATTATTTGTGTACAATTTCTTTGACATATATCTAGTTTTCGAGATGGAAATCGTCGAGAGCCAAACCTCGAATTTTGCAATTTTTATACGCAACTTTCAGCGGTAACTACTGTTGTCCCTATCGCACGGTATTTGCCAATGCGCGACAACAATAGTTTTTTCAAATATATATTTCTCAAATGTCTGCTCTGACTTAAACTGTGGCATAAAATCATTTATTGAGTAATACACGATACTTAATAATTCTAGAAACAAATCAAAGCAAATGGCAAATATTAAACTAAAATTAGACAAAAATTCAAAATATTAAAAAATAGCTGCCCTTAGTCTTCCCCGTCGGCAAAGGTTCTCAGGACGCTGGCGGCATTTCCTCGCTTAATGGCGAGGCTTATGCGCTGGGCAAAATAGCCGCCAGCTCTGCGGTCTCCTGTGGTCTCCACCAATCTTTTCGCGATTTCTTTGAAAATATGGTGGGCACCGGAGTCCCAGGGTCCCTGAGTCTCGACTCCAAACGGCGCAAATGTGGGGTCTCCACTGAGGCAATCATACTTGCGGCGCTTAAGGGCCTCTGCGGTCGAAGCAGCTGCGCCAGCCTGCATCGAGGTTCCGGGAATATGAGACGGGGCCAGAGTGTCGACGCAGGTTAAACTGTGGCATAAAGGAAATATTGTGAAGTAGGTAGGCTGATGCCCAAGTTATTATTAAAGCCTATTACTGCTAATTACGATCGTCAGATATTTACTTCCCCATATAGGTTTTTATTTAACCACACAACGTTCAATTAGTCATTCTGACTAGGCAGAACATATAATATATGCCCTCAATTTACTCTGGCATATTATCATTTAATGAATCTCTCTCAAAACAAACACCATTTCAATTTGAACAGTCAAACTCCCTGCTGCTGACTATAATGTAAACTAAACAGTCTAGGATTACCCCCTTCTCGATTTTAGTTCTGATAACTAAATTAAGACGGTTTCCATATTTGTATGCTTTTAGCGAGGAATTGTGTTTGCATCAATTTAATTAATATGTGGTTCTAATCAGGAGTGTATTTTGAATCTGGCGCGCCTGTCAAATAGCTGTGTATGCATTGTTGGATTTGTATTTTTCTTTCAAACTTTATTTTCGACATTTTAGTTTAAAAAAAGTATTAAGTATTTTTTTATTATTTATATTTTCTGAATTTTATTTTTAAACCCTTCACTCTGATGCCTCGCTTAAATGGGAAGGTTATAAGCAATTTGTTTTCAAGATGTTTCATTGTGTCGCCGAAAGTGAGCATCATGATTTTAATACACCTCCTACTGTCCTTTGCTAGTGTCCCTTATACAACGACGACGAATCAAATGACAATTCGCATGTCAAAATTCGTCGAGCAGTATGGCGATTCTGTAATATAAAGTCTCATTTTCGATTTCGGTAACTGATATTTTAGACAGTAGTTTGATATGCATTACGCTATTACATGGCAATGTCGCTATGCCTGTGAAGCGGCCAGTATTAAATATTTGACATCTGTCAGAAATCCGAATATATGAGATCGGAAGTGAGACTGAATATTACAGAATACCTATGCTGTTCAGGCTGTAGGCCGTGCGTAAGAAATGGGCATACATCTTCTTCTTCTCTTTCGGTTCACTCTTATCAGAGTGGTCGTGATCATGATGAGGTATCTGGACAGGGGTCAGATGTACACACAAAAGTGTTCAAGTGCGATAGTTTAGAGACTGGTATAGTGAAATACAGTGTTTAGTGAGTGTATTGTAATTAACATTGTGTGTTAATTGTGTGAACTGTGTGGTGAATAAATAACTGTCAAGCGTGAACTGGCATATAATTTCGAACCCCATCCCGACACGTAACAATACATACAAAAACATTACCCTCCGCAGTCGGGTAAATATTTTTTTTGAGGTACCTGCTAACCTTGACGGCTTAAGCTCACTGTCCTTTATTATGTTAAGAACTTTTCAATTCTCTCAACATGATTTTGCATTTAATAAAAAAAAAGAAACATTTACTTATTACCGTGATTTAATTAAACATCTATCACAAGCCTGTATTTATTTTTCACAGAAATAAATATTTCACATAAATTGTTTGAATCCCGACGTAAATGGCTACAATGCCTTTTGTATTATGGTAATCGGTAACAACAGCGGTTCCGCAACTTGGAATGTTACATGTTTATTAAGCAGGGGTTTATCTTAAGCACAGTAACATTTAATTTATTCATTCGATTACTATTTAAATTGGGAAATGTAGATTAAAGAAACGACATATTATTTATTGATTAGTTTTAAAAAAAAACTTTTATTAATCTTCTAATTAGTTTTTTGGAAAAATTTCTATAGGTTAAATGCTTAAAAATAATATCTATAATTACTATTTCTTCTTTCAAATGTTTTATACTTGTAAAGATATTCATTTGACATTGTAGGTTACCTACAATGCGAAGAGATGGCGCTGCCTTGCAGCCTAAGATATACTAGAGACAATTCGACACGGACAGTTAGGGCCGCGGTAGCATAATGATCATTGCATCCGCCCGGATATCGGAGGGTGCGGGTTCGAGTCCCGTCTGCTGCCTGGTCTGCTTGGATTTTTTTTAGTAAAAATTTCTTTAGATTTAAACATCTAGCAGTTAAATGTAAAGTCAAATTATCATTTGGAGTCGGTACCATGCATATTAGTTCATCTGAGTTGTTATTTACTGCTTGGGTTGGCATGGGACCGACTACAATAAATGTTAATTTGACTTTAAATGTACTTATAAGTTAAGAATACCTAATATACATTAGTATATTAGGTATTCTTATATATATTTCTTAGTTTTTAGTAGCTTTTTTTATTAAGTCTGTATTTATTTTTTGTTAATTAAGTTTTTATTTTTCACTTTTTATAAGCCAGAGCAACAGCAACTTACTAAATATAGATGTCTGACCTGCGATCTCTCTTTCATATTTCATAAAATAACCAAACATGATACGTGTACTGTTTATGAGAAGTTCTGTTGTTTATCTCCGAAAGTACTTATCAGATCTTCACCAAATTAATACGGGACCATCTTGCTAAAAACTTTTCCAAAAAATAAGGAATCATCAAAATCGGCCAACAAACCTCGGAGATATGGGCGAACAACTATATAAAAATATATAATGACGAATTGAGAATCTCCTCCCTTTGGAAGTCGTATAAAAACGTATTATTGTTTTTCATTCTTCAAGCCCTGTAATTCTAGAAAAACTTATATTACAATGGTCAAAAATGTAATTCATCGTCTTGGAGTAGTGTATATTTATGTTATTGTAATTATGATTTTTCCAAAACGTATTGTGGCGGCGACATCTATCGGCGAGGAAATCATTACTCACCATCCTCAAGAGATGGCGTTACCTGCACTGCGATCATAATAGTATGGAAGCCTACATCGTGCAAATGAAATTCGGAGCCTAACACTCCATATATACGATGCCTGACCAACATCAGTCGGGCCGCGGCCCCCGAGCTACCATCATCCAGCTCGGTGGAAGATCTTCCCCTTTGGCCTTTCTACACTGGTGACCCTCGACAGAGCACAGCAAGCAGCAGCAAGAAGCAACCTTCAACCATCGCAGCGCCAACCATCAACCATCATACCCCTTCCTCATCAGGTCAAGCATCAGCAGCCACACAGCAAGCCAGCTTCAGCCTCAAGGTTCCATCGCAGCTCTCAACGACGCTTCCTGGACCTTCGGCAGCACTCGACGGCATAATCCCGACCTGGTCTTTGCAGCCCACGACCGGTACATCACTTGTCGGCCGCAAGCACACCGGCGTGGCAGACCTGCACACCAGCAACTCGGACGCACCGTCACACTCCACCTGTCTCGACTCACCGTAGACTGGGGCAACTCTGCAGCACTGGCGGCGCGCCTTCACCCCACCCGTCTCGACTCACCGCAGACTGGGGCATCCTGCAGCACACTGGCACTTGCAAGCTCGACGGACGCACTGACTGCTGAAAAACACTGACTATCGACCTCCGGTCTCGGAGGGGAGTGATGTGGCGGTGACATCTATATGCCCCACATATATATACAACGGATGGAGGAAATCATTACTCACCATCCTCAAGAGATGGCGTTACCTGCACTGCGATCATAATTGTATGGAAGCCTACATCGCGCAAATGAAATTCGGAGCCAAACACTCCATATATACAATGCCCGACCAACATCAGTCGGGCCGCGGCCCCCGAGCTACCATCATCCAGCTCGGAGGAAGACCTTCCCCTTTGGCCTTCCTACACTATTATCCCAAGAACTAAATGTGTATGCGAAATTGCACCTCAGCATCAGCATTTTTATAAATAAAAATCATGATATTGCCGTATTACCAAATTTATTTCATTAAAGTTTCTAGGTATTTAGTAACTAATTAATTGTAACTATATTAAAAAAGAAACAAATAAAAAATTAACCTACTCATTAATATCATCGAAATACAGATTTCTAATAGACTCAACTATTTCGCTGTCGTGTTTATTTAAACAATATTTGTCCATGTTTTCAATTTTCACACACATTACATGATTTATGATGGCTTGCTTCACCAAAAGAGTTCAATTTACAGTTTCAGTAACTTATTTAGTTATACTGCACGTGGATTCCCAGTAAGGATATTCTCCGTGCTAGGGATATGCCTAAACTACAATTTTATACGATGTTTTGTTAATGAACTCATAACAATATCCTTGTAAATCTATTCAAAATAAAATTGGATTGTCGTATATTGTTATACGGCAATGATAAACCTGCCATATGCTGTATAATCTGAAATTATAAGCTCAAATTGCCGTATATTACGGTAATTGCCGTATCAATGGCAACGCTGCTCAGCATACCAAGAAGTAGACCAGAAAAGTTTACTAAAAGCTTGTAAAATTCAAAATCATCTAGTTTTTCTTTACTGAGAAAATAATTAGAAGTTGTGGGAAATAATAATAAAATGCTTGAATACTACAATTTAGGCGAAGGTCGAGAAAAAATAAATTTATCCCACAGAGTAAAACTAAGGCCGAAATTCACAATTTACAGACACATAAAAAAGTGTTCGCGACGTGAACTAATCTCCCTTTAGTTGCGAAAATGAAAAATGTTTACAGAATGATAACACACATAAAATTTGCTCGCAGAAACCTCGCTCAAAGAATTTCACGGGGGAATATTTTCCTTTGATTAAAAAATGTTTTAATCTATGTCATAAAGATTTTCGTGGTGCAAGATTTAATAAAGGTAGTAAACGGGATTTTTCTTGATTTAGTAAAAACATTTCTTTTTTCACACATTTGCTCAAAAAATGCATTTACGAAGGTTGTATATGTGTTCGAAAGTTCACCAAAAATTATTGACCATACAACGGAGCGTGCGGTAAAACATTTTACCGCATGTTCCCATACATGGTGCTGTGCATATCCTTTACGGGTTTTTTTTAATTTCTTTAAAACCTTTTTGAATGCGCTTTTAATCTTAACCTTTGTCTCACTTTATTACTAAAACGAAAACGAGGCGAAAGATGTAGTTCTAATTTTCACCACCCGCACGCGACGCCATTGGGAAATACGTCATTACTTAAATTAAAGGGTGTTAACTTATTTAATGATAAACGACAATTTCATAGTTATACCTAACAATATCATTTATCTATAAAATGTTCGGTATATTTTAGAACCGCAGAAAGCCAAAAATGTTGAATAGAAGGAAATGGCGGATGTGAATAAAAAGGATGCTTACAGGAATATCCTGGCAGGCCAACAGGGTAATATCGACTGGAGCGGCACGTGTAACCTTTGTACTCATAATAAGACAAAATCTGCAAAACCTTTTTAAAATAAAAATATAAAAATCGGTTTTCAGTTTATTCCAATATTCGATTAATTCACAGTCTCTCGAATATTTGACGACGTACGACCGAAGCATTTTCGGATTAAGCGCCGTGTTCCATCATGGGGTTTTTTCTCTGTATACTGACAATGTTATTTCACCGGCATTCCCCGTAAATCAACGGTGAGCGTATTTATTTGACGACCTCCCTGTCGCTCGGGATGAATGTTACATTTTGATAAACAACTCGCTTATGGCGGTAGGGTAGCTTTGATATCGCGGGAATTAAACTTTATACGTTCCATTTTTGTGGGGTTATACCGTTTTGTTCAAATATTTCAGTAAGCAGATGATTTAACTCCTCCTAATACAATACAATACAAAAATTCTTTATTGTACACCACGAAAAAAAATGAATATTAAGCACAAAACCATTTAGTACAAGTGATGCAATAGGCGGCCTTATCGCTTAAAGCGGTCTCTTCCAGGTAACCTTTGGATAGAGAGGATTAGAAGGAAGTGGGAGAGACGGCGGTGTAAATCGCAAGTATAATTCACATATAATCTATTAGTAAGTACACACATATATACATACATCATACACACATTTATATATGAGAAATATATATTTATATATATATTAAGTGGTGAAAGCTGGTGCAGCAGTACTACCAAACCAGTTATCATCAACAGGACGCCTTGCATGCCGAATGCCTCTTCACTGTGACTGATGGTGTCCTAAAACTAAATTAAGGAGTTTAAATTATATATGTAAGACCATTGGGTACCTGCGATTGTCTTTTAAAATCTTAACGGCACATACTTAAACACGATGGCGCGGGTGGTTAGCGCGTTCGGCTGCGATCGTTGAAGTTAAGCAACTTTCGCAGTGGTCGGTCATTGGATGGGTGACCAAAAAATTTCTATCTCGAGTTCCTCCGTGATTCGGAAGGCACGTTAAGCCGTTATCCCGGCTGCATCTGCAGTAGTTAGCACCCGTCAGTCGGCACTGGGCCCGCGTGGTGGGTCATGGCGCAATCTCTCTATTCCATCCATAAAGAAGGCCTGTGCCCCAGCAGTGGGGACATTAATAGGCTAATGATGATGAACTTAAACTGTTTCTAATCAGATCATTCCTGTGATTTGAAATGAAGCACAGTTCAATAGAATATTTGGATTTATTAGTCATATGTGTCTACAGTTGATTAATCGGTTATCGGCTTCACTTTGTATCGTTAGTGAGGCTGGCAGAACATCAAAGGTGATGTGCGCAACGTATCATGTACTATAAACTTAAATCAAAATTAATCGAAGAAGTGTATTAAGATAATTTCCGAAAAACTCCAACAAAAGGTCGCTTTTTTAGTGTTCCGTAGTCCTGACAAGGAACCCTTATAGTTTCGTCAAGTCCGTCTGTCTGTCCGTCCGCGGCTTTGCTTGAAGACTGTGAGTACTAGAGAGCTGTAATTTTGTTAAGATATACATACATATCAATCATACATATATAGGTATATCAATCATGCCGAAAAAATGTTAGAATATTTTTTTTAATTTTAAAAATTATTTTTTGTGGTACATGTATCCTGGAGATGATTTTATTTTTTCATTCTCTTCCCCATATTGTGGGGTATCGTTGAATAGGTGCTATAAAATTACTTTAAGGTTTCTAAGACTATTTTTAGATTTTGGGATTCGTTTGCAAAATATTGTTCTTGTAAGGCGCCCCCCCTCTAAAAGCTAAACTTTTGGCTTCGAAAACCTGGAAAAATTCGTGAAAGTTGAGCTTTTCATGAAATTTTAAGAAAAAATATAACGGTTAAAATAGGTTGGTTAGTTCTACAGTAATAGTAAACTTATGTTTTAGAAAATTTCTGACCTAATAAAAAATCCATAGAAGCCCACGACCGGTACATCACTTGTTGGCCGCAAGCACACCGGCGTGGCAGACCTGCACACCAGCAACTCGGACGCACCGTCACACTCCACCTGTCTCGACTCACCGTAGACTGGGGCAACTCTGCAGCACTGGCGGCGCGCCTTCACCCCACCCGTCTCGACTCACCGCAGACTGGGGCATCCTGCAGCACACTGGCACTTGCAAGCTCGACGGACGCACTGACTGCTGAAAAACACTGACTATCGACCTCCGGTCTCGGAGGGGAGTGATGTGGCGGTGACATCTATATGCCCCACATATATATACAACGGATGGAGGAAATCATTACTCACCATCCTCAAGAGATGGCGTTACCTGCACTGCGATCATAATTGTATGGAAGCCTACATCGCGCAAATGAAATTCGGAGCCAAACACTCCATATATACAATGCCCGACCAACATCAGTCGGGCCGCGGCCCCCGAGCTACCATCATCCAGCTCGGAGGAAGACCTTCCCCTTTGGCCTTCCTACACTATTATCCCAAGAACTAAATGTGTATGCGAAATTGCACCTCAGCATCAGCATTTTTATAAATAAAAATCATGATATTGCCGTATTACCAAATTTATTTCATTAAAGTTTCTAGGTATTTAGTAACTAATTAATTGTAACTATATTAAAAAAGAAACAAATAAAAAATTAACCTACTCATTAATATCATCGAAATACAGATTTCTAATAGACTCAACTATTTCGCTGTCGTGTTTATTTAAACAATATTTGTCCATGTTTTCAATTTTCACACACATTACATGATTTATGATGGCTTGCTTCACCAAAAGAGTTCAATTTACAGTTTCAGTAACTTATTTAGTTATACTGCACGTGGATTCCCAGTAAGGATATTCTCTGTGCTAGGGATATGCCTAAACTACAATTTTATACGATGTTTTGTTAATGAACTCATAACAATATCCTTGTAAATCTATTCAAAATAAAATTGGATTGTCGTATATTGTTATACGGCAATGATAAACCTGCCATATGCTGTATAATCTGAAATTATAAGCTCAAATTGCCGTATATTACGGTAATTGCCGTATCAATGGCAACGCTGCTCAGCATACCAAGAAGTAGACCAGAAAAGTTTACTAAAAGCTTGTAAAATTCAAAATCATCTAGTTTTTCTTTACTGAGAAAATAATTAGAAGCTGTGGGAAATAATAATAAAATGCTTGAATACTACAATTTAGGCGAAGGTCGAGAAAAAATAAATTTATCCCACAGAGTAAAACTAAGGCCGATATTCACAATTTACAGACACATAAAAAAGTGTTCGCGACGTGAACTAATCTCCCTTTAGTTGCGAAAATGAAAAATGTTTACAGAATGATAACACACATAAAATTTGCTCGCAGAAACCTCGCTCAAAGAATTTCACGGGGGAATATTTTCCTTTGATTAAAAAATGTTTTAATCTATGTCATAAAGATTTTCGTGGTGCAAGATTTAATAAAGGTAGTAAACGGGATTTTTCTTGATTTAGTAAAAACATTTCTTTTTTCACACATTTGCTCAAAAAATGCATTTACGAAGGTTGTATATGTGTTCGAAAGTTCACCAAAAATTATTGACCATACAACGGAGCGTGCGGTAAAACATTTTACCGCATGTTCCCATACATGGTGCTGTGCATATCCTTTACGGGTTTTTTTTAATTTCTTTAAAACCTTTTTGAATGCGCTTTTAATCTTAACCTTTGTCTCACTTTATTACTAAAACGAAAACGAGGCGAAAGATGTAGTTCTAATTTTCACCACCCGCACGCGACGCCATTGGGAAATACGTCATTACTTAAATTAAAGGGTGTTAACTTATTTAATGATAAACGACAATTTCATAGTTATACCTAACAATATCATTTATCTATAAAATGTTCGGTATATTTTAGAACCGCAGAAAGCCAAAAATGTTGAATAGAAGGAAATGGCGGATGTGAATAAAAAGGATGCTTACAGGAATATCCTGGCAGGCCAACAGGGTAATATCGACTGGAGCGGCACGTGTAACCTTTGTACTCATAATAAGACAAAATCTGCAAAACCTTTTTAAAATAAAAATATAAAAATCGGTTTTCAGTTTATTCCAATATTCGATTAATTCACAGTCTCTCGAATATTTGACGACGTACGACCGAAGCATTTTCGGATTAAGCGCCGTGTTCCATCATGGGGTTTTTTCTCTGTATACTGACAATGTTATTTCACCGGCATTCCCCGTAAATCAACGGTGAGCGTATTTATTTGACGACCTCCCTGTCGCTCGGGATGAATGTTACATTTTGATAAACAACTCGCTTATGGCGGTAGGGTAGCTTTGATATCGCGGGAATTAAACTTTATACGTTCCATTTTTGTGGGGTTATACCGTTTTGTTCAAATATTTCAGTAAGCAGATGATTTAACTCCTCCTAATACAATACAATACAAAAATTCTTTATTGTACACCACGAAAAAAAATGAATATTAAGCACAAAACCATTTAGTACAAGTGATGCAATAGGCGGCCTTATCGCTTAAAGCGGTCTCTTCCAGGTAACCTTTGGATAGAGAGGATTAGAAGGAAGTGGGAGAGACGGCGGTGTAAATCGCAAGTATAATTCACATATAATCTATTAGTAAGTACACACATATATACATACATCATACACACATTTATATATGAGAAATATATATTTATATATATATTAAGTGGTGAAAGCTGGTGCAGCAGTACTACCAAACCAGTTATCATCAACAGGACGCCTTGCATGCCGAATGCCTCTTCACTGTGACTGATGGTGTCCTAAAACTAAATTAAGGAGTTTAAATTATATATGTAAGACCATTGGGTACCTGCGATTGTCTTTTAAAATCTTAACGGCACATACTTAAACACGATGGCGCGGGTGGTTAGCGCGTTCGGCTGCGATCGTTGAAGTTAAGCAACTTTCGCAGTGGTCGGTCATTGGATGGGTGACCAAAAAATTTCTATCTCGAGTTCCTCCGTGATTCGGAAGGCACGTTAAGCCGTTATCCCGGCTGCATCTGCAGTAGTTAGCACCCGTCAGTCGGCACTGGGCCCGCGTGGTGGGTCATGGCGCAATCTCTCTATTCCATCCATAAAGAAGGCCTGTGCCCCAGCAGTGGGGACATTAATAGGCTAATGATGATGAACTTAAACTGTTTCTAATCAGATCATTCCTGTGATTTCAAATGAAGCACAGTTCAATAGAATATTTGGATTTATTAGTCATATGTGTCTACAGTTGATTAATTGGTTATCGGCTTCACTTTGTATCGTTAGTGAGGCTGGCAGAACATCAAAGGTGATGTGCGCAACGTATCAATTACTATAAACTTAAATCAAAACTAATCGAAGCAGTGTATTAACGTGCCTTGATAATTTACGAAACTCCAACAAAAGGTCGCCTTTTTAATGTTCCGTAGTCCTGACAAGGAACCCTTCTAGTTTCGTCAAGTCCGTCTGTCTGTCCGTCCGCGGCTTTGCTTGAAGACTGTGAATACTAGAGAGCTGTAATTTTGTTAAGATATACATACATATCAATCACACATATATAGGTATATCAATCATGCCGAAAAAATGTTAGAATATATTTTATTATTTTAAAAATTATTTTTTGTGGTAAATGTATCCTGGAGATGATTTTATTTTTTCATTCTCTTCCCCATATTGTGGGGTATCGTTGAATAGGTGCTATAAAATTACTTTAAGGTTTCTAAGACTATTTTTAGATTTTGGGATTCGTTTGCAAAATATTGTTCTTGTAAGGCGCCCCCCCCTCTAAAAGCTAAACTTTTGGCTTGAAAACCTGGAAAAAATCGTGAAAGTTGAGCTTTTCATGAAATTTTAAGAAAAAATATAACGGTTAAAATAGGTTGGTTAGTTCTACAGTAATAGTAAACTTATGTTTTAGAAAATTTCTGACCTAATAAAAAATCCATAGAAGAAATCGTTAAAAGTGACTTAGACGAAGTATTTACTCAAAATATAGACTCTATCCAAAATATTATATGTTGTGGTGAAGACGAGCAACTAGGGAACCTTACACTGCGCGTGGCTCGACCATAGAGGTATAACAACAGAGTGGGGAAGGCTAAAAGTGACCGTCTAGTAGAAAGAGAAAGAAGATGAGAGACGGCTAGCTATCTCTCTCTCTTGTTTCGCATGGCATTCAACGGCATCACATCGAAATAGTATGATGCTTACGGTTGCCAATGCGCATGCGCGATTAGAGAGAGAAAGCTAGCAGTCTCTCATCTTCTTTCTCTTTCTATTAGAGGGACACTTCCACTTGTAGTAGAGTGTATATCTCCCCTTCTCTATTCTTATACCTCTATGGGCACGACACGCACATGGCTGTGTTTTTTTTTTGTTAAAAGGGTGGCAAACTAGAGGTGGGCATTTTTAGAATAACGATGCGCGATAACGATGCCAGGTTTGGATGCGCGCATCTGATGCGACTGGATGCCGTTATTGGATGCCGATGCCATCTAGTTTTTGTCAACGTTACTATAGCAACGGTGCCACAAACTTATCTGTGCCGGTGAGGATGTCGCTAGCGGTGAACAAATATGTCCTAAAAATGTCACAATGCTATGGATAAATTTTAGTTCCAATTTTTGCCACCTGCACTGAAAAGTTAGTGATACTACGATGCTGACATTCACTTGGCATCGATGCGATGCCGGCATCGGTGCGCGGATCCGATGCGATTTATCTGATACCGATACGCATCGATTTCACAAATATCGAAGAACGCCCATCTCTATGGCAAACAGGCGTTTGACCCGCCTGATGGTAAGAGACCACCAGCCTATAGACGCTTAACTCGCGCCGTTGCCTACTCTGACCCAATTCCCTATCCCGTGGAGCCCTGGAACCTTACTTACCGACAGAAATATAACACCACCAAGACGAAGTGTTATCCACTATGCTCTACCTTATAGCTTTAAAAATTCCCAAAATAACTTCCACAGTTCCAAAAACAAATCTCTGAAGAATAATCAAATAACATTTAAAAGTTTCGCGTTCAATAGAGTTATCTTTACATATTTTGTCGTGTTCGTGTTGGATTTCGGGTTGATGCCGTTCGGACGTCTTTTAAAACTCCCACATAGCTCGTCCTTACCTTTGCGATTGTTATCGCCTTGTACGGCAAAGCTCAGAGTTGTTGCAGACTTGAGACCTTTGCGACTGATATTTGGGTTTTGTAGATTTAATAACTGATTTAAAATGTTTTTTTTTTGCATTAATTCCTCTAAGTTTCTGCTCAGAATGAACGAAACTTTTACGTTTTTTAGGAATAAATAATTTAAAGAAAATTTGATGTTTATGTATTTCAAAAGGCTGTGTGTATGTACTCTTACGAGGCGAAGTGACAAAAAATATAATAAACTTTAATTGATGTATTTTTATTGATCACATAGATAAAGGCAGTTGATGATGGATGATATTTCTTAAAAGTAAGTAAGTATAAATATGTAACTGTTGTTCCAGTATGCTTTGGTGCCATCATCATCATCAGCCTATTAATGTCCCCACTGCTGGGGCACAGACCTTCTCTATGGATGGAATAGGGAGACTGGCCCATGACCCACCACGCGGACCCAGTGCGTATGCGGGTGCTACCGACTGCAGATGCAGCTGGGATAAACGGCTTGACGTACGTTCCGAAGCACGGAGGTACTCGAGATAGATGATTTTTGGTCACCCATCCACTGACCGACCACTGCGAAAGTTGCTTAACTTCAACGATCGCAGCCGAACGCGCTAACCACCCGCACCATCGAGCTCCTCAGTGAGCTTTAGCGAATATTTTCAATATTTGAAGAGAGGTTCGAGCGGATTTTCCGCCAGCTATTACAGTAAACCACAATACCCATCCACAAAAATAATAACACTACCCCTTGATAGTTTTGTGTTTCTGTCAGTCATTCAGTCATGGGGTAGGGGACTGAGTCAAGGTCTACAGGGCGATTGATGTGTTTGGTATCGCAAGCGTCTTTAGGCTATGGTAGCCGCCTACCATCAAACGGGCAAATTGCTTATGAATCTCACTTTTAACTTAAAAAAAAACCACGGGTTGCACTCCGGGAGTGCCGGCAGAAGTGAAAACTTGAATATGAACGTTGTACATTTTTGATATTTTGGAATGGTTAGGGAATAATTTTGCACGAATTGCTTTAATTATCAGTATAAAAGAACTATCATGTATGTGGTAGAATACAATATTTATTTATTGCGCTATCGTACACAAACATGACAATTTATATAAACAAGTTAATCTTTCAGAAAAATCAACTTACATGAATCACATTTAAGTGCATCGAGCGACATCTATAGTAAAAAAATGCATTTTCTTCGCAATAAAGCTGCCACGTGGACGTTCTAGATAGAGACTTATTATTATAATACGGTATAATAAAATATTACTATGTTTCGTCCAATACATTGAAAGTCAACAACCTTTCCAATTTTATTGTGTGTCATGATGCGATCAGCCCACGTGTTTAACCTGACGCGAGTTTAACATTTTTTATCCATACAAAAAAAGTGTACAATGCCGCTAAAGAAGCTTTTCACTTCAAAAAATCAAGTCTTTTCATTTGTTAGGGACAAAATATATTTTAATTATTTTGTGTCGCCCGTCTGCGTCGATAATCTTCTTTTTGATGTTGGCTGGCTTTGCGCAGGAATAATCACGATCTCCAAAGGTAAATTCGAACAACTTTTGCACTACATTGCATTAACGATCTTATCGCTCATATATAAGGTCTCAAACATATTTTCACTTAACCTTTGACGAGGATTTCATGGAACGATGCAAAAGGTGGACACTAGCTGACTCTGACTAGGTGTAAGAGAAGTTTTGATGAAAGGATTTCAAATCCGTTCTGATGGGTTGTCAAAAAAGCAGAAAATGTCAAAACATGGCGTACTTTTTAATTTTTCAGTGCTATTATAAGATTAAAGTTACTCGAAAATTAAAATGAAATAAAAGTTAATTTTAGTTTTATATAATATATCTAACTAGCGGCCGTCCGCGACTTCATCCGCGTTATCTTTGCTTTTTAGGGAATCCCACAGGAACCTAACAATTTCCGGGATATTAAGTATCCTATGTCTCAATCCAGGTAACAAATTTACATGTACTGTGCCAAATTTTCAAAGCCATTTAGCGGTTTTAGTATATTAAAGCAAACAAACTCACTTTCGCATTTATAATATTGGTAATGATTTTGATAAGTATTCGTACCAAGTTTTAAATCTAATAAAACTCAAAGAATAAGATTTTTCATTAAAAATTTCATCCCCTTTTTTAACTCTTCAGGGCTAGATTTCTGAAAACCCCGGAAACACGTTATTCTTTATCTCAGCAATGGTTTTTAGTAAAAATACAAAGTTTCGAATTAATCGGCATGCGTGTTAAAATTCATCCATATAAAACCTCGACGCCCCTCAAGACACTTTCAGGGAGTAGTTTAGGAAAACTAAAAATAACAAACTTTACAATTTATTTAGATAAGTATTCGTGCCAAGTTTCAAGTCCATTAACTTCAGGTCCATATTTTTTTTATTTTAAACCTTTCGGGGATGAATTTTCAAAAAATCTTATCTTAGTGCACTCTTAGACCTCATGTAAGGAAACTGGAAGTCTAGACCCATATCTGTTTGAGCTGTGCCTAGTTTGTCAGTCAGTCCGTTACTCAGTTTAAGGTTGAAGAATAAGCCATAATTGTCATACTTATGAAATAATGGCTTACTGTAGAAACCATTAACTTTTTTATCATTCCTATACAAATGAGCCTACTCTAAATTGCTCCTCGACCTCTATGTTCTTTCATTTGTGTGCAAATTACGTGATAATTTTACCATTTTTTTTTAAATATTAGTGTTTTTTTTGCATGGCCGTAAATCTTATATTTCTAAGTAAAACTAGTTTTGACTAGGGTTAATGCACGAGCTTTATTTATTTATTGACGTTTCGCAGCCTTTTCAGGTCTGCATCGTCAGAATAATCATCGTCATTTAAGTCATTATTCTGACGATGCAGACCTGAAAAGGCTGCGGAATTAGTGATGTGCGTGAAAACCTAAGAAACAAATATCTTTTCTTTCATCATTAGCATGTCGCATTACTTTTTTAACTGCTATTAAAAAATCAAATATCATTGGTGGTTCAGTGGTAGAAAGCTCGTCTTCTTCACCCGGTTCGATTCCCAGCTGAGGAAGGACTGTTTTATTGATAATTTTAAAAGTTTCACTTGCATCGTGGTTCTTATCATTTCCCCGAATCAAATAGAGGATTCCTACTTGGACCCGTAGCCACTTCATGCTTTTCCTGTTTCACCGCTGGTGGTAGAATGCACACATCCCTTATGCTTGAAGGGTTTGTGAAGGCTGCGCGGACAGTCGGCAACGGTTGCCGCGACCTCACCCGCACTCCCAGCGTGTATTGGGGGGACTGTGGTCCTCAGGATGCACGCCAGGTGACCGCTGCAGGAGTATTTTCCGGTTTTTAGTGGCCCTGTTCAGGGCATTAGGGTAGGGCCCTGCTCATTTCATCCGGCCCAAGGGCTGGCTGAAATGAGCAGGGAGGAGTCCCACATACCTTCTTCTCGCTACCCCTGTGGATGAAGGATGCGTAAGGCATTTTCCAGAGTAAAAACAAAAGAAATAAAGGGCAGGCAGAGGTACCTTATAGAAAGGTCACTTTCCCAGTCTGGTGCTATAATATCTCACGTAACACCCTGAAAGATGGCTGCCATCGATGTAACATCATGTTTGTCCTTCATACTCCGCAGGCAGTCTAATTGATGACCTTGCCGAGATCGTTACTGCACCTGACGCTGTTGTTTGCGTTAATTATTGGCCACAATTTGAATCCACAGAGCAGTGAATAATGCTAGGCATCGCACTTGGGGTGCTCTCAGTATGAAATCTTTAGATACTATCGGTAAAAGGATATAAAGGGTTAAATATAAAGATTTAAACATCTTGCAGTGAAATGATTAAAAATAAATATATGTAAGAAAGAATTTCGTTAGTTTAAAGTCAAAGGAAGGAAAACTCACCGAAGTGACATCAAAAGGCTGGCAGCTATCTTGGTCATCAGGTCAGCCTTGTCATCTGACGTGGCAATGCTGTCAGCCTATTGGGTACTATTCCTGACAGCCAGGGCCGTTTTTCACCTATTGGAGGCCCTGGGCATATTAGGATAATGGGGCCCCTATAACTTTGATATGGATTATGACTTGAAATGCAGCGAGTTAAATAAAAGCTAGTAAGTTTGTATTGTAGTCAGTAATTTAGGTTCTAAATAAGTTTTTTGGTAATAAATATTGGTTATCGTTTTGGTGATCTGACATGAACTAGGGACTTTGTATTTGATCTGAGGGGGCCCCTATCGATCGCGGAGCCCTGGGCACTTGCCCACTGGGAAAGAAGGGTCTGCTGACAGCGGCGCTGGGGGTGACACTAAGTAGAGCACATGATCATTGGTCACTCTGTATATTTTATCATCTTTATATGTCGATATTGGTTGATGTTTTTTTATTGTGGAATAATCCATACACTGTGTGATGTGTTCATTAAAGCATTCCACGTATGGCAGACGGCTTACTCTGGTTCGGTCCGAACGCTCGTATCAATATTACCAACTCGATACATAATTCATTACTTGCGTTATTGATCGCAGTTTCATTGCACGATAAATCATAAACATTATAGATATAATTAATTACTTTCATATTAACAGCTGTAGTTGATTAGTACTGCTGTTTTGTTACCATTTATTAACTACAAGTTGATTAGAATCTATTATTAAAACAAAATGTAACTGTAAGTTAGAAGACGATAACACAATATAAAGGGTGTCTATAAAACCCTATTATTAAACTTCCCCGCTGTCTTTCCGTACGTCTGTGTTACTACGTGTTACCTATAAAAAAAACTTTATTTCTCATCATCAATTTAATAAAGTTTTGAGTCACCCCAGAAAGTAATACAATACTCGTGTTGGAGTAGACTCGCTCTTCCCAAAGTAACAGATTAAAATATTGAGAATACTTTATTCAATAGTTAGTGTGTGTTTATGTGTGTGTGTGAGTGTGTGCCACTATGTGTTTGTTTTTGTTATTTTATGTTCTAATAACATTTTTTTAATTTATTTATTTAAGTCCTCCACTCAGTAGCAAGTTAATTTTTTCTTCATAATTTAATGTTTTTATCTAGTTTATTAAGATGTTCCTACATTCAAACGTGGTTATATATATACACACATCAAAAGTGTCTAGGGATCAAGCATTTTTATGCGGATTTCTTGAGATTGAGATGTGGCTTTGTAATAAATTTATGATTTTATAAATTTATATGGATCCTTTTTGGTGCATTTCATAATTTGAATCAGGAACTGTGAATCAAATTCGAGTAAAAGATGAAAATCAGCTGTCAATATTTTCCCTATAAAAACATACAACGCATTGAAGACATTATTAGTGCTACTGTTTCCCTACTACTGATTAAAACCAACGTTATTATGGAGCGGCGACGTCATTTAAGCAGGGAAGAAATGCTCAGAGCCGTGGGAATGATAGAAGCTGGTTCCCGGCAACGTACTGTGGCTTTAGCTCTGAATACAAGTCAGAGTGTTATCAGTCGACTTTGGACACGATACCGAAGCACTGGTACCGTGGCTGAGCGCCATGGAGGACGGTATCGCTGCACCACACGGAGACAAGACCGATACATTCAAATCTTAACTCGAAGAGCTCCAACAATAACCGCCATGATGTTAGCCGTGAGGCTTCATCACTCTTCAGGGAACTTAATTAGCGACCAAACAGTCAGAAACCGCTTGCATGAAGTGAACCTTCATTCCCGAAGACCGCTACGGGTACCACCTATAGCAATGCACAATCGTAGGATTCGATATCAATGGGCTCTTGAACACAGAAATTGGGCAGAAGAACAATGGCGTTTCGTGTGCTTTTCTGATGAGTCTCGTTTTGGTATGAGACCGGATACAAGACGTATACGACACTGGAGAACCCCTGGACGCCAACAGCGATTAAAATCCTGCCAGGAAGTCCATCCTTATAGTGGTGGAACCATCATGGTATGGGCGGGTATTTGGATCGGCGGAAGAACTGAGTTGATTTGGATCAGAGGCAACCTCAACGCTCAAATTTATGCTGAGACGATTGTATCAGACGTCATCGTTCTTCTACAAGTGCAAATCGGTCCCTTATTTCAGTTAATGCATGATAATGCACGACCGCACACCGCAAGAGTTGTAAGACAGACTCTCGCCGCAGCTAACATCAATGTCCTGCCCTGGCCTGCTCAGTCGCCAGACTTGAACCCGATTGAGCATGCATGGGATATGCTACAGAGAAGAGCTCTGCCGAATATGGAGGGTATCCAGTCGCAAGAAGACCTTTTTTTGTTGTTGCAACGAACATGGGCGGCCATTCCACAGCGTGATTTGGATGAACTCATTTTGAGTATGCCAAACCGATTCTTGTGTTGTTAGTGTTCGCGGTAGAAATACGGATTATTAATTGTTTAAGTTACCCAATAAAATTTTAGAGAAAACTGTTATTTCAGTCTTTTTTTCGAACTTTTGTGTTAGTGGTTCAAATGCCAAAAATCCCTTTATTAGGAAAATGGCAAATTTCTTTATTAATGCAAAGGTGACTTGGTTTATCGTTACTGTGACAAACGAAAACACTTTATTTGATGAATCCTTAAAGAAAATTTTAATTAATATCAATCAGGAGAAAAGTTATTGCAAAAATATATGTTGATCCCTAGACACTTTTGATGTGTGTATGTGGTTGTTAAACCACATATATATATGTTATATCTCATGAATCGTAATATGTCAATTCTGATCTGGTCCATTTCAATAGTACTTAAGTTTTGGCTCTAATGCGAACTCAGCAAATTAACCTACCTTACCTGATGTAAAGATTCGTAAAGATAGCCGATACGGCAAAAAAGTATGCCGCTTCTGTCAACCAAACCTGCAATCAATCCCCTACCCCGCGGAGTCCTAGAACCTTACTCACCAACAAAACCATAACATCGACAAAAGGTAGTGTTATTTTACTGTGGTCTTCTGTAAGGTTGACTTCATTTCTCAATCAATCCTCTCTGTCGCTAAGAACTACACCCACCTACCTCCAACAGCTGTTTAAAATGTTATTGAATACCACAGAACAGAGAAAGAGAGTGTGAGAGTGTTGGCAAGTGAAACAAAATAGCGGAAAGTGTCTTTCAACGTTTCCTCAACAAGTCCACGGGGAGGTTCCAGTAAATCCCCACACTTTTACTGAAACATAGGGAGAGGGGGATTGACTTGACTGCCACTTACTTTGACTTGATTTATTACTTTGACCACGAGTGCTATAGTATTTGTAAACATTTTAACACTTGACATTGGCTAAATGCACAAACCATGCGAAGCCATTTAGAAAAAAAAATCATCCAAATCCGTTGAAGAGTTTTTGCTTGATTGAGTAACAAACGAGTATCGAGGAGCTAAATGGCGCAAGTGGTTAGCGTGTTCGGCTGCGATCGTTGAAGTTAAGCAACTTTCGCAGTGGTCGGTCATTGGATGGGTGACGAAAAATTTACTATCTCGAGTTCCTCCGTGCTTCGGAAAGCACGTTAAGCCGTTGGTCCCGGCTGCATCTGCAGTCGTTAGCACCCGCCAATCCGCACTGGGCCCGCGTGGTGGGTCATGGCCCAATCTCCCTATTCCATCCATAGGGAAGGCCTGTGCCCCAGCAATGGGGACATTAATAGGCTGATGATGATGATGATGAGTAACAAACATACTAACACACAAATATAGAAACTTTCACATATAAAATATTATTAGTATGAGCTCTCCTCCAACTCATGTTGCAATAAAAATGATAAGTAAGCGAGCGTTTAAAGAGAAGTACCTATTCAAAACTTTCCAATATTCAATTTTATGTGTTCTCCAGAAGACAATCGTTTTGCGATTTTAAAGTAATATACGTCTGTCAGTGTCGGGTTTTTATTTAGATTTATCGCTCTCCGGGGTATGATTCATTAGATCGCAGATGCAATGTATCGGCGCGGATGTGTTCAACAAAGTTTGCGGACCAAACACACCGAGTCAGTCAGAATTTGCCTACACTTTTTAACCGACTACAAAAATGAGGAGGTTCTCAATTCGGCTGGTGTGTTTTTTTATGTACCTAGATAGGTACATACATAATGTACACAGATTACGCCCAGATTTCTGATCCGATTAATATGATTATTTTTTGTTAGATGCGGCATAGTTGCCATTTGGTCCCATAAAAATTTTATTCAGTTTTTTACATTCTTTATTATTGTTATATTTTTAAGCATTTTAGTGAAACAAGCGAAATTCCTCTAGCCATTCTTAAGCTCCAAGGTAGCGCCATTTCTTCGCATTGTTGCAGCTTAAGAATGGCTAGAGGAATTTCGATGCGGCCGTCAGGACCGCGGTAGCATAATTGGTCAGTGCATTCACCCGCATTGCGAAGGGTGCGGGTTCGAATCCCGTCTGCTGCCTGGTCCGCGTGGAATTTTTTCTAGTTATATTTTCTTTAGATTTAAATATTTAATGACTTCTAAATGTAAACCACACCATCGCGCAATAAAAATAATTCCACTAATTAGGTTTTAATTATAATTAATATTGATACTAAGCAGTTTCACATTCTCAATCCATTTTTATATTTTATTTTATAAGTGGCGTATTTCTAAAGGTGAGGTTAAAAACTTTGCAGAGGCAAATTTATTTACTGTAACAATATCAGTTCCCTCATTAAAGTCTATCAAAGGATAGGGTTCTCCCGGAAACTATTTATCGATATGACGTGTTTGGTAAGTAATTTGTAAATGTCTCTTCTCTATAAGGCCTACCTAATGTTAATGAAGCATCTGGGTATAGTCATGTAAGCGATGTTTATAATGCACTACTAAAATATTGTAATTAAATCGTGTTGATCACACAATTGGTATTGAAACCTCTGACACTTTTTATAAAGTCCATATCCAATTATCGTATTCGCAAAAAATTACAAAGTTCAATTTAAAATTGGAACAAAAAGTAAAAAAAAATGGAGGGCAAAACAAAAACCGTTAAAAACGCGAAATCTGTACAAAATGGCACTCACAGCGGGTCCCAGGGCGGCCTTATTTCATTCCAATTTGTACTTGTCACATTGCCCACGTTTTTTGCACTAAAAATGTCAATCAGATGGATGTGTGCTTGAATAATGACGCGACCCGGTTTCGCGATCCGCGGCGCGATGTTGCGCGCCGCTAAAGGTCTGTTGACGATAACAACACAACCTCGTTGCTTGATACTTTTAAAAATAAAATAATAATGTCTTATTCATAAAAAAATATACAGGAGTTTTTGGCGGGATTTCATCGAGTGCGGTAAGCATCCTATTTTAATTATTCTTAAATTCATTTAGAGTGAATATTGTGAAATAAAATTGGTGTGATTTTGTGTTTCAACCGTCTGCGCAACTGAAAAATTAGTGGAATCTTTAAAATATACGCTATTCCGGTCAAGTGGACGTGAAAACTTTATTGTAGTGTTGACTACCTCACAGAAGCTTACCGGAAAAGCCAACTCGATACTGTTCGTGCCAAACACTCCAAAGAACATTAGAATGAGTCACACCGACATTCTCATGTTATTTACATAACATTATAAATCCTTCTTATCAAATTGGATCGTTTGCTCAACAGCGGTATTCGCTTCGTCTTTGGGTTACGTAAATACGACCACATCTCTTCTTTTAGAAAACAACTAAACTGGTTGCCTATTAGTGACCGAAGAAACCTCAGATTACATTGCATGCTTTTCAACCTCTTATACGATCCACGTGCTCCAGAGTACCTGAAATCTAGATTCCAATTTCTGGGCACTTCCAACCATCGTGTTCACCGCTCGTGCAGAAATCTTATTCTACAAATCCCACTCATCATTCTGGCTTTGGATCCAAATCTTTCACTGTTACTGCCATACGCCTGTGGAATGCTCTACCACTCAACATTCGTATCTCTAACAATAAGATTGAGTTCAAAAAACTAGTGCTTGAACACTTCCTGACCTGACTACGCAATCTCTTCTTTCTTGTTATTTATAGTTTGTATCTATTTATATATTATATTTATTGTATTTTATGTATATGTATATATTTATTTATGTATTTTATTTGTGTAGTTTATGTAGGTGTATCAAATTTAGTATAAAAATATTAATGTATTTTAATCACTGTTATTTTCTAAATGTTTTATTATAAATCATTTTGCCCTATCGCCATACCATTTGTCACTAACAGTCGTTCAGGTTGACTGGTAGAGAATGCCTATGGTATTAAGTCCGCCGTTTGCATATGTATGGCAATGAAGTTTAAATAAATAAATAAAATAAATATAATGTCGGTGTGTCTCATTACTCTAAAGAAACGAAGATTAATTAAACTAAAGACTTGGCTGTATGGGCATTGTTCCCTTCGCCTCTCCTGAAAAGGGAGAATCTTCAAAAATATATATATAGTTTAACGGCTAGTTTCGCCGTTTTACTGAATGAACCATTGACTTGCACCATTAATGGTGCAAATGAAAGTGATTGGTTTCGCTTGCACCATTGATGGGGCAAACGAACCACAGTATGTAGCTATACTAATAATATACATGTGAAAGTTTGAATATTTATATACTGGTACGTTTGGTACTCAATCATGCGAAAACAACTAAACGGATTTGGATGAAATTTGGCATACATGTAGTCTATTACCTGGATTGAGACATAGGATATTTTTTCCCCGGGAAAATTATAGGGTTATAGGATTAAAAAAAAATAACGTCAAAGCTTACAAAGTCGCGGTCGGTCGCTAGTTTAAATAATAAAAATATTTTGGCAACAAAGCTCCAATAAGCCGAGTTTTTGTCAGGATTTGATTATTGAAACTGGCTGTTAGAGCTTTCTTCATCGTCATCATCACAGCATTCAGCCGTCCCATCACGCGGGCGCAGTGCGGATTGGTGGGTGCTAACGACTGCAGATGCAGCCTGGACCAACGGCCTAACGTGCTCTTCGAAGCAAGGCTCTAGCTAGCTAGATAACAAGCTTTTTGGTCACCCATCCAAAGATCGACCATTGCGAAAGTTGTTTAACTTCCACCATTGCTGGGCGAACGTGCTAACCACCTACGCTAATAAGAGTTTTTTTGCCTTTATATTACTTAGATAACAATTACAACTGTACTGTACCCTTAGCTCGGACCGATATGGAATTCGAATAGTTTGCCAGTGCGAAATATCAATGTCAAATTTTGTATGGAAACTTGAACAGCAGTGCCACAACGGACGTAACGAGAACTGAAAACTAGTACACATTTGACGTTTAACTAGATCGAATTCAACTATTCGAATTCGATAGAAGGGCCTTGTGGGCGAGGCAGGCGCACCAGAGTTATGTGTGGTTTTATTTAAATTTGGTTCTGATTGCGTCGTTGCTCTCGGGTGTGAGCACTGATTGGTTCAATTGTTTAATGTCGCGTCGTTTGATTGGCTATTATCTATTAGGTGGAAGTGCAGTGGGGGCGAGCCGGCGAAATCGATTCCCGTACAAACGGTCAATGGTCACCCTCCTGACCTTTTTCTGTGTTCCGTGGTGCTAAGGGCGTTGTTTTTAAGAAACGGAACCAGATAATTTATCGTTAATGGTCACAATATGTGACCATTGACACTTCATTTCGACCTTTTTTGATTTGACGAGGTTTATAGACTATGTCAGCGTGAGTTACACCATATTACTTTAACATTAACTATTCTGTTTATGTTGTAGTAACTGGTACGGTTAGTTAAAAGATGCGTTGCACCATTTGTCACTGTCAAATAAAAACTTCATTTTGATTATGGTACTTTAACTGACAACTGACTAAAAGTGAAAGTTAAAGTAAGTTGGTGCAGCTCACGCTAAGAGTTTATGGAGTTTCTTCAAGTTTTAAAATTCAAGCTCAAAAGAATATAGACCAAAAATGCTATAGGCGCAGTTTCTTCGCCCTACATTTACTAATAACAACGCTTCACTTGAATTCTGTTATAAATTTCAGAAATTTAATTCCCAAGGGAGGTCCTTGTACCAAGCTTTGGAGCGTACGTGCTCCTTACATGTTGAAACTCGTAAAAAAGTTACTATGTCCCAACCCTCATCAGGAGCATTAGGTACTCGTATATGGGGGCACCTAAAAACGTCCCCGCAAATTTAATCACTTCCCCGGATAAAATTCCGGAGAGGACTGGAGGAAAAAACTAAATAGACCGTATACAGAAGCGAAGGTCGGATCGGTCGGAGTGATGTATCGATTTGCGGTCTGTCGGTTCGACCCGGGCGGGATCTTCCGCGGACCCGATACTTGTCAATTGGAGAAAACGCCGCGTTGTGTAACAAGGCGCATATCGTTAGAATGGATCTAGTGGTAGGGTTACATGGTCAAGTTATTATTAGACATTGACGGGTTCTTCGTCAAACAATAAATAAATAAATGGAATTTTTGAAGTCAAGCTTCTTTTCGGACTTTTATACCCCATAAATGGAAGAATCCTATGATAAAGATGAAAAGAAATGGGTCACGAGCGTCCAACTACTATTTACATATATTATATACAGGGCGTCCCACGGCTACCTCATACGGAGGGAAAGTATATTAAATATTGAAAATAGGATATTTTACTGAAAGAAGACATCATTTTATTTTTAATAATAACTAGAACTGCATTCACAGTTTTTTTTAAATCGCCTGTTACAACTGGGAATCAAACTCGACTCGACGTTGAATTTTCTTTCATTTAAAATGCTATGTTATATAGCAAAAAATAATCCTTATGATTAACCGTTTCGATGGTTATCATAAAATAAGTCGTGTTATTTTGTCGTAATTTCACGATTTTGATTCCCAGTTGTAGCAGGTGATTTAAAAAAAAAACTGTGAATGCAGATCTAGTTATTATTAAAAATAAAATGATGTGTTCTTTTAGTAAAATATCCTATCTTCAATATTTAATACACTTTCCCTCCGTGTGAGGTAGCCGTGGGACGCCCTGTATATATAAATATATACGTGTGTGCGTGTGTGTGTGGGATGCGTACACAAATATCTGTTACCACCGGGATTCGAACATGGGATCTCTCGATTAGGCGACACCTTGAAACCCGGCGTACAAACCATTCGGCCACGGAGGTCGTCATTAAAGTAACAAAGGTGCAAAGAGAACGTTAAAACAAAAGCACAAAATTGAAATTTGTATACGAAATAAAACAAAATCATCACGCTAGCCTGCAATCAAAGCAAAGGGTAATTACAAATGGGTTCCGCATTTCATAAGCTTCTAATAAAGTATTGAATTCCTAATTTGATCGAGTTCGTGTTTTTCGCCTTCCCCTACTACTCCTTCGAGACTTGACGTTTTAGAATCTAATATTCAGTAGGTGCCGTTTAATTAAAGTAAAGGAGAGCCTTGTAAAAGTAATAGTTTTTTCAAAGGAATGGTGGACTGCCAAAGTCCACCTGTCAGTAAGTGGTCGCTGCCGCCCATGGACACATGCAGCACCACGGGTACACCTCATACGTTGCCGGCTCTGAAGGAAAAGGCTTACCCGCCTTTTGAAGACTGTCATATCATAGCTGAGTGGGAAAAACGCTGAAGGACGTTTGTTCAGATCAGTACCCATGGCCCCAATAGCAGTTGATTTTTTCTAGTAAAAAATTTCTTTAAACTGCGTTATTTCAGTAAATTCGTGGTTACTGCCTTAAACAGGCGTTCCAATTCTAGCAGCAAAAAAAGTTCTGAAAAATTAATTATGTATATATGGCATACCCGCCGTCATATTATAGCTGAGAGGACGTTCGCTCAGATCTTGCTGTTACGCAAGAAAAAAAATATGCGTAATGCATGGTGCTAGAATGCCAAGTGTCCAGGAAGTGGGGGTAAAACTTCTCCCTGCGCCATGTGGTGCAGTGAAAGAACTACGTGAATACGTACTAAAGGGAATCGAAGTGAAGTAAGGTGAAAGTGAAAGGTGAAGCAAGGGCCCGTGGTCCTACTGGTGGTTCTAAGCTATGCATGTACATGGTCACGAAATTTGAATACGTACTGAAGTGAAGTAAGGTGAAAGTGAAGGGTGAAGCAAGGGCCCGTGGCCCTACTGGTGGGACTAAGCCATGCATGAACATGGTCACATAAATTAGAATACGTACTGAAGTGAATCGAAGTAAAGTAAGGTGAAAGTGAAGGGTGAAGCAAGGGCCCGTGGCCCTACTGGTGGGACTAAGCCATGTATGAACATGGTCACATAAATTAGAATACGTACTGAAGTGAATCGAATGTGAAGGGTGAAGCAAGGGCCTGTGGTCCTACTGGTGGGACTAAGCCATGCATCTACATATGTACCCATGGTCCTAGTAGCAGTTGATTTTTTGGTGTAAAAATTTTCTTTAGATAGCGTTATTTTAGTAAATTGGTGGTTACTGCCTTAGACAAGCGTTCCAATTCTAGCACCAAAATAGTCCTGTAAAATTAATTATATATATGACTTACAAGCCTTTTAAAGACCGTCATATTATAGCTGAGAGGGAAAAACGCTGAGGCACGTTCGTTCAGATCTTGCTGGTACGCAAGAAAAAAATGCGTAATGCATGGTGCTAGAATGCCAAGTGTCCAAGAAGTGAGGGTAAAACTTCTCTCTGCGCCATGTGGTGCAGTGAAAGAACTACGTGAATACGTACTAAAGGGAATCGAAGTGAAGTAAGGTGAAAGTGAAGGGTGAAGCAAGGGCCCGTGGTCCTACTAGTGGGTCTAAGCCATGCATGTACATGGTCACGAAAATTAGTATACGTACTGAAGTGAATTGAAGTGAAGTAAGGTAAAAGTGAAGAGTGAAGCAAGGGCCCGTAGTCCTACCGGTTTGTCCTACTGGTTGGCCTAAGTCATGCGACTATGGTTCTAGTAGCAGTTGATATTTTCGAGTGAAAAAATTCTTTAGACTTCTTTTGTTCAGTAAATTGGTGGTTACTACCTTATGCCACAATTACATTTGGTTGTAAGCCCGTATTCGGGTGCATGAAAGACGTAACTCGAATTCGGGCAACTGAAGCAATATTTACACTGGACGTATTCCAGTGAGGTTGGAAGAAGGTGTCGGGTAAACAAAAGGAAATCTACCCGAATACGGGCGTACTCCGCTCGTTTAGACTTAGACGTTTACTCGAATTCCATTAGCACTCGTATTCGACCTAACGACCAAATGTAATAGCGCCATTAGACAGGCGTTCCAATTCCAGCATCGACAAAAGTCCTGACAAATAAATTATGTATAACTAGCAAACCAGTGAACCAAATGTTCACCAAAACCGGAAGTGCTACGTTACTCAAATCCGCTTTGTAATCTTATCAGACTATTCTTAACTTATTAATTATACTTACTTAAATACTCTCTTTATCTATCTCTTACGGTTTGGCCGCTGAAACAGCACCACGGACAGACGGACTCGTCTAATAGATAAGAGATATTTTAAGTACTTGTGAAAGGAGAGGATTTATTGCTTATTATTTACTTTAACCTCGAAGGGATACTATTTCGACTTCAACTTTCTCTAACTCCAAAGAGTTTAAACTCAAATGTTAATTTCTGAAATTTCATTCAAAGTTTTTCTTTTTCGTTTCCGGACTTCAGCTAAGCCAAGTTTAAATTCGACTCGGCGCCTCATTAATCAAGTTTACGTAAGGACCGGACTCTATCAGAAAATCTTAAAAAAATATGTTGGATCTTGAAAAATACTGTTTAGAATGGAGCTGGTGTTATTTCATATCCTTTGTCTTCACACGACTAAAATTAGCATAATGGACTGTTATTTTCAGGAAGAAATATTTTCGTGTCGCATCTCCTCTTTAAATAGAAACGAATATTCTAGGACTAATAAAGCACTTATGTAAAATACTGGGATGTTACATATCTTTAAGAAGTATTTGTAACTAAAATTAAACTAAAAATTAATAACGAAATATGAATTTCTACTTACTAGTAATTGTAAAAAGTGAATAGTGTTATTTAGATAAATCTAATGAAAATAACACACCATTTAAAAAAATGTTTACGTGTTAATAATCCATTGTCCTTCTTTAGACTTCAATTTAAAGTTTGGTGTTAGTTGCTTTAGGGTTCCGTAGCTAAATGGCAAAAAACGGAACCCTTATGGATTCGTCATATCTGTCTGTCTGACCGTCCGTCCATATGTCACAGCCACTTTTTTCCCATACTATAAGACTATACTGTTGAAACTTGGTAAGCAGATGTATTCTGTGAACCGCATTAAAAGATTTTCACAAAAAAATAGAAAGAAAACCCATATTTTTTTGGGGTTTTCAAAGGACATGGATCGCCCGCCTGATGGTAAGCGGCCACCAAATCACTCACACCTTTGCCAACCCTAACCCACTCCCCTACTTCGTGGAGCCCTAGAACTATACCGACAGTTTCCAGGCTTAGAATAACAGGCCATATGGTTAGAATAACATTATAGTCCTAACTACAACAACTCGCACAACTACAGGAAACAACTCGCAGTAGACCCAATGCTGGTTTTTGAATGTTAAATAATGCGGATGCTCTGATGATTAACTTGTCTCTAAACCATTACAGAGAACGATGTAAGCGAAATTTCGTCCCACATCCGATCACAAGGCTCTACGCTTGCTGTACCTCTTTATCTTTTCTATTTACTAACATTTAATGTATTACCTATATCCGTATATATGTTAGACTATAAGGTATTTATCTATGGGCTTTCGTTGCCTGATTATAAACAAATAAAAAAAAATAGAAAATCGATCCAGTTACTCTATATTGAGTCACCAAATTCATTTGTAATGTCGTCGAGGAAATTATTAACACGCATTTTATCCCACACAATCCTGCACGATACGATCGCCGGAGACATATAAATTATGCGCACACTGAGATAAGCCGAGGAGATTTAGACGTCGGAGACACCGTCTAATCTATACGATGCTAACTACGTCTTACGCGTGAAGGATCTATTGTCACACAGCGGTGAGCGGTGCAAGGATGGAAGCGGGTTTAAACGTACCGGAACAGTCAAACAAATGAATAAAATCATCACACGTTAAAGTTTGATGTTGTAAAATTTAATTTGCACGCCTTCGTGGGTAATTTCAAAAGTTATTTATGAAATCAGACAAGCAGTCAAAATATACGGATATCTACGTAATCGGATCGGTTTCATAAAAGCTAGTCTGTGCGGTAAGAGAATGGGCGTGGTGAAAAAAGAAACTAACATTAAGATTTTTATTTGGCAATCACACCTAGCAATGTGTAAAACGTCAAAGTTTTGTATTGATACGGATTTGTTTGTTGTTGTGATTTCTTGCTGTTTTTTGTATTTAATCATGTCTAAAAGGGGTAAAATCTTACAAATATGGTAGAAAAGCACTACAGCGCCCTCCAATCTAAATCCCATTCTCTTTCCGCACAGACTCTATCAAACATTTTATTTTCTGCCACTGGTAATCTCGCAAATGCAAAGGATTTGATTTAGGTAGGTGTGTACAAGGTACATGTATGTATTCTTGTTCAGCACTCAATTAATTCCAACTATGAGTTGTAGGATACATGCGTCGCTTAATCACGTTCACGGCGGATATCTGTCGGTGCTCCGGGATTACACTGTTACACTGCCTATGAGTTCTATCATGCGTCCTATTTTGACATCGCTCGCTTGTTATTCATAGTATCTATATAGAGTAAAAAAGAAAAAAAACCAGTGTGCTTATGACCACACGACTGAAGTGAAACTTCTTTAGCTCCATCTGTATGTATAAATATATTTGTACAATATATACATATATGCACATATACATATTTTCATTTACTAGCTATAAGAGAAAGAGCTTACCCCCCAAGTCAAGCATGCGTAAAGAATTTTAACGTGTTTTATACATTTCCCGACTTTTCGGATCCTTTCGGAACGAGACCTGTAAAGGATTCGAATCGTTGGGAAATGTTTAAAATATTACAGAGCACAATCGAAACCCATTGAAAGAGTGCTTTTATTTAATATGAGTTGTGTGCGTGAAAACATACTAAATAAGTAAATATGCATAGAGTTAACCTGTATCCTAAACACGAATAATTATCGAATTAGAATAGTTAAATACGATCTTGATACGCCTCAAATATCAATAAGTTTGTACTACTGATATTTAGCTTTCATTATGTCCCCTGTAGCGCTGTTCAAGTTTCCATACAAAACTTTTTGACAATTGATGCGAATCAGATCAAATTCAACTATTCTTATTAGTGCTAAAGGTACTGTACATTTAGCAAGAACCAATATCAAAGGACAATGTTAAATAATATATATAACTAGCTGACCCAGCGAACTTCGTACCGCCCTAAAAAATTAGGGGTTGTCCAGCGGACAAAATTGTGAATCTAAACCATTCTCAGATCCCCTTGAACACACACAAAAAATTTCATCAAAATCGGTCCAGTCGTTTAAGAGAAGTTCAGTGACATACACACTCACAGAAGAATTATATATATAAAGATTGGCCTAAGAACCAACACCAATTTGGCATTTATGATAATATTTAATATATTTTTTGGGATAATTATCACTATTTAGACTGTGACGGACACTTCCAGTTAACTAAGCTAAATTAAAAAGTTAAAAAATAATCTGAGACAATAAATACCATTTTATGTGTTTAATCTATGACAGCGCTGCAAACAAAATACTCTTTCTTCTTAATGCCGGCACTTTACTTAGCTATTCGTATTTGCTATTTTAAAACATGACATTAGTCTGTTCTTTTCATTCCATATTAAGCATGACAAGGACAAACTGTTGTCAAGTGAAGGGTCGGCATAAAACTCGATACTCTGTGGTTGTGGTGCAAGCAGGCAGTTTGCATTCGTAGTAATCTGTGGCATTCGTGCATTCCAAAGAGTAGTATAATATACAGGAAAGTGCATTCTCGTTTCGGATTACCTGTTGTGTGTGTTTATTTGCGATTGTTTTTCCTTTAATTTAATTATTTCGGCTATCTAATATGCCATCGATGTTACCAAAGAGCAGAGACCTTATTACCAAGTGCTAGTGCACCTGTGTCACAAAATCCTGAGAGGATCATACTGCCAAATTATTCAAGAACGCCTGATACACATTCACGCTGCATATTTACACAATATACATGTGATATACAAATAAATATCATATACAATATGATACAATTATGTGAAAAATAGTCAATAAATAAGAAGCAAAAATACAGTTTTTATTTTATTCATAATTCCTACCTATCCAAGGTTTTCCTAATAGTTGTAATATTAATTCACTTGATACTAAGTTCATAGGTTGACCTATGTTTCATTGAATATTAAACATAACCTCAAAAAACATTTAGTTTTCCTAATGATTTAAGTTCTCAGAAGTGTCCGTCAATAATCTTTGTTTTTACAGTCATTTACTTACGATTTCGAACCTAGAAAATCATATTTTATGATTGTTGGTTCTTAGGCTAACTGTGTATGGACGCTGAACAATGTCCTTTGAATAGTTTGTGAGTGCAAAATGTCATTGTCAAATGTGTACGGATTTTTAGTTCTCGTTACGTCCGTTGTGGCGCTACTGTTCAAGTTTCCATACAAATTTGACAATGACATTTCCCACTTGCAAACTATTCAAATTCGATATTGGTTCGTGCTAAGAGTACTGAACTTTTAAATTTTAGAATCCTTCGAGCTATTAATGCTTGCTTAACGAACGGTCTAATAAAATCAGGTTTGAGGTAGATAACTACCATCACAACTCGAGTTAATACTGTCACATATCGGTATGGGATTCAAAATTATATGCCAGTTCACGCTTGACAGTACTTAATTCACCACACAGTTCACACACAATGTTAATCACAATACACTCGCTAATCACTATACTTCACTATACCAGTCTTTAAACAATCGCACTTGAACACTATACTTGCACTTTGATCGCTTTTGTGTCCGTTTCGAAATCGCTGTTGCAACTCAACTGTCCACCAATAGACGCATTCTGGAAAAGTCCCGTTTAATTGAGTGTTAACTAGCATTCGCGAGTGCGTAGTGTCGACTTATACGTAGGTAACAGCATAATTTGTAATCCAGTGCAGATGTCATTGCACTTTCTTCCTTACACCGTACTGCATAAGGCTCATACTAGAATGAGCCACACAACTCGACCTTTATTGCGAACAATCCGTCGCGACCCGCGGTGTTCTGGTAAAATATGTCTCCAGTATTTTTGCGGTTTGGTTTCGAGAGTACTTGTGACACTGCCCCCCTCATAGACATGCTATTGATTTGCCGATATTCTTCTAAATAATAATACAAAAATTTTATTTCTAGATAGCATTCCACTTTCAGCAGAAAATTGCTGTGTCGTACCCCTCTTACAACGCATGCTAATTAGCATCATAATGATATTTCCTCGCTTCGGGACTAGTTCGCCATTCGGATGCATAAATTTGACGTTACATCTATCGCTCGCTATTAACTTACGCGAAGCGACGAGTAGTTAAATAGAACCCATTTATAATAACATCTACAATCCGTAAATGACTATTGGATATGGAATTAACTCAAGATCTAATCTAAATCACAGTAAACAAATCTGTCAATGTGAAATTAATGAAACGACGGATAAGTATAATCATTTGTAGAAAAGGAAACACTGATTGAGCATAGTATCAGATTTTGGTTTGAATAGGGCTGATGACGGGGTGAAGAAAACGAAATTCTATTTATTCCGTTAGTTAGATTTATCAAAAAAATAATGTTCACATTTTTTTTCTTTTGTTAATCAACCAAAAAATTACAAAGATAAAGCGCCTCATAGTTTGGGAGTAGGGGTTCATGACCTCACTTTTAAGCAAAATTTGTATCAAGACGTGAAGTCGTACGACATTTCCAATCAATATATCTCTGCAATATTTTAATGTGTGTGGATAAAAGGAAAAATACGTGTTCAATACTTTTTGATAATCTACCTGATAGACGGAGAAAAAAGCATATTATTAGTATTGTATTTAGTAAAATGCCTTTGGTATGAACTTAACAATACGTTTGTAAGAGCAATTTTCTAGTAGCTGTATAACAAGATACCTTTTTTTTGTACGCACCATACCGCGCGCTTGCCAGGCGCGCGACGTGTGTGGGACTCCCCGGCGCGGATCAACGCCGGTCCTACCCACTAAAAACCACCGGTACCCTCCTCGGTCCTTATGAGGGCGCTCTGGCATCGGCGCACCTATGTGCGCCACTACACCAGAGCGTCCTCGGGCTGGCCCGGCCCAACGAGTGGACCGGGCGACGCGCCTATGGGGGATTACTCTAGGGTTGTATAACAAGATACCTACCAATTCATTTATTAGTAGGTATAGTATTCGATAACACACAAATAGAAATTTACCTATATATTAACCTTTATTTACTTACTTAATACACAAAGAAGTCGCAGATACATCAATTTATCCCGATAATTATACTTAAAACTAAAATATTCGTTTTATTGTTCTCAACAATCTGATTTAGTTATGCCTAAAATAGACATAACACATTGTTACATACAGCACCAACCACGCATTGCCACAATAGTGTCACCTTTGATATTTAGGATTGTGATATGATCACACGATAGCATATTGATGTGACAAGTTATCCGATACAGACAATATATATATTTGTCATAATAATACGTCACTGTTGTACGATCTGTACCTGTGGATTTTTTTCTAGTTATATTTTCTTTAGATAAAAAACCCACACAAGTGATGCTGCAGGGAAATTTAGGTGCTATTTCTTATATGAGTACCCTAAGCACGAACCAATATCGAATTCGTATTGTTTGCGAGTCCGAAATGTCATTGTCAAATGTGTACCGATTTTTAGTTCTCGTTACGTACTTTGTGCCTGTGCTGTTCAAGTTTCCATACAAAATTTTACATTGACATTTCGGTTTACAAACTATTCGAATTCGATAATGGTTCGAGCTAGGGGTACTCATATAAGAAATAGCACCTAAATTGCCCTGCAGCATCACCTGTGTGGGTTTTTTATCTAAAGAAAATATAACTAGAAAAAAATCCACGCGGACCAGGCAGCAGACGGGACTAGAATCCTCACCCTTCGCAATCCGGGCGAATACACTGACCAATTATGCTACCGCGGCCCTCACGGACCGCGTCGA
The DNA here is from genome assembly GCA_902850365.2 of Chilo suppressalis. Taxonomy (NCBI): domain Eukaryota; kingdom Metazoa; phylum Arthropoda; class Insecta; order Lepidoptera; family Crambidae; genus Chilo; species Chilo suppressalis. The sequence continues at coordinate 5,509,220 of OU963903.1, forward strand.
AATTCTTCCAGCCATTCTTAAACTGCAAGGCAGCGCCATCTCTTCGCATTATAGGTAACCCACAATGTCAAATTTCAAATCAAATCATTTTATTTTATGTTAAAAACCAAAGCCTAAGATAGACGCTTGCTATACCAAAAATATCACTCGCTCCATTGCCTACTCTGACCCAATCCCCTACTCTGTGGAGCCCTGGACTTACGAGCCCTTACTCATGGACAGAAATACAACACCACCCACAAACGGTAGTGTTATTTTACTGTGATCTCTTGTAAGGAGGAGGTTACTTCCCAAGACGGTCGCTCCAATTCGAGCGGAAAATCCGCTATACCCGACCTCTCTACGTACTATCCCCCGTATACCAACTAGAGATGCACAAAGTTAATAATCGAAACAAATCTATGGAATCTTATAAATTGGAATCAATTAAACACAGGTTACCAAATTTCTTGAAGATCAGTCAATAATAAAAATAATTTAAAATAATTTATTTGCTAAAAACTTAGTTTGTATACCAGTTGGTAATAAAAGTAGACTTTTCTGTATGTCCCGCGATTGGGCATGCAACATTCATCGTAATTATTGATAATTAGTAGCCCGCCTTCGCTTCGCTTCGATTTACTATAGATAATGTTCTCAAGCTTGTATTATACATGTTACTAGCTTTTGACTGCGACTTCGTCCGCGTAGACTTAGTGATTCAAGCAGCAATTTTTTACCACAACTGCTTTTAACCGTTGGTAGAGGCTAGTTTGCTGAAGCTAGTCAAAATATCAGGTTTTCAATAGCAAGTATATATTTACAAGAGCAAAAAAAAGTGACAAGTGAGAACAAACAGAATTAAAGTTTGAAGTTATAAAAATATGACTGACACTGACATATAAACTACGAAAGAGTCTTTAACATTCTTCCCCACTGGGGCTGCAAGGTAGTGGTACTAGTCGCAGAGTCGAACGACGGCGCAGTGTAATGAAATAAAATGAAATGAAACCTTTTATTGGCCATCTTAACAAAAGAAAAATTTATAAATACAATAATAAAAATAAAAAAAATACAAGAAAACTTAATCTAAGGAAACAAAAAAATAAAAAAGAACATAAAAATCTAAGATGGCCGATCAGGACCCTGCCTCAGCTGCAGCAGCTATACTGACACAGTTTGAAAGTACCTCAGTAGAAGTATTCTGGCAGGACCTGGGCGAGGTCGGTAAAACCAACCAAAACAACCATGCGAAGTGCGTCCCACAAAACAATAAATAAAAGAGTGCATTTATATATAAACATATAGTAACACATAAGTATATAATAAACACGTTTACATAAATACAATACCAATAAATATAAAATAAAATTCAGTGTGCTCGCCAAAGGTGCAGACTGCTGTCAAGTCCACAAACACCAAACCCGAGAAGCCAAGTGAAGAAGTGTCCCTCGCGAGGTCTCACGTCGACAACCCTCACTCGACCGTCAGCTCCAGGATAAACGGCTTCAACAAGCCCACAAGGCCGAGGCAGTAACCTCTCCCAGAAGTCGGGTACTTTTAGTAACGCCTGAACAATACGAATGAGCCTCTCCCAGGCACTACCCATATGCGGATTAAGCGGCGGATTGAAGTGCCTGTTGACTCGATAACTAGAAGTCTCGGCCTGCAAGATCTTTAGTACGGCATCTGTTCCACGCAAGTTTGTACCGTTGTCGAAGTACAAATCGGTAGGCCAGCCTCGCCTTGCAACAATGCGTCTTAGCGCTTTCTACAGACTGTCTGTAGAAAGCGAGTGAACAATTTCAAGATGTATGGCCCTCATGGTCATACAGGTGAATATTACACCATGTCTTTTCTCCCGCCTTCTTCCAACTGCAACGTCGAACGGTTCAACAAGATCAAGACTGCATCCTACAGTTCCAAACGCGGTACAGATACTGGTCTCAGAGGAGAGACTCTGCATTTTCTTGCAATAAAAGCAACATGCAAATTTAACCCATCAAGTATTCGCCAATAGGCAACCGCAGCATAAGCTTGTGGTGAAGCATCGCAGAAGACGCCAAGCTCCCGTTTATAGCATCTGGGTATTAAAGTCTCGTTGGTTAGGTACCATCAAGGTATGCGCAGTAACTTCAGTTTGGTAAAGCTCTCCGACCACTTCTTCCACTAGACGAACTCCTTGTTCTTGATTTGTTCATCTTAAGCTACTTTACTTCGCCAGATGTCTTGAAGTAGGATTCGAGACCTTATGGAAACCGGTGCTAGAAAGCCTTGAACGTGGAACACTGACATAATAACTTGCAGCATTTCGCGTTTAGTTGGCCGTGTTTATTTTACAATATATCTGGTTTCAAGTCTATTAAATCAAGGGTTAAGATTTTACATTCAAACTTTCATTCTCTATTTATGACATTTAAGGGGTAAAATTTTCAAAAAATAGGGTACCTATTGTCCAGATTTCATCATTCTAGGTTCAGGGGTTTTGTCTCCATATTGATGAGTTAATCAGTCAGATTCTCTCTTTATTTATATTCGCTTTAGAATGTTTTCAATACTCACCTTAACAACTCCAATCTCAATGTTTGAAGTATCGTCTATCGTCGTAACTAAGTGACTGTGGTGGAATAGAATACTAAATCACCACTGTTATTAGTCGATGCTATGTAATTACACCACTATGTTTGATACATCAAGGAATACAATCAGGTAATACGTTACACGTCAGTACTACGGATGGAGTAAATGAGCTTACAGTTACTAACTTTACAGATAATTCTAGGCTAGGGTGGTGCGAATTACTGTATTATCTAGCCCCTGGTCTGTGTAAATGATAGATTTCATCCAACGTCAAAAAGCCCTGTCTGTGGAGATGGCAGATTTCTGCCACGAGTTTTCATATTTTTCGTTTTATCATATTTAGTTATGGTTTTTAATTTACAAATCTAATTTATAGATAACTAACTAGCTAGCGGGTAACGGTGTTACCCGCGGTTTATTAGGGGCATTTTTCCGCAGTAAAACGTACGTGTTAATCCAGGGTGTCCGCTACCTGCATACCAAATTTTATTAAAATCGCTCCTGTCGTTTAGATGTGAAGAAGAAACAAACATACACACTCACAAACTTTCGCCTTTATAATATATGTGTGATGTGTGATTTTGTAAATAAACTATTCTCTCTAGATATATAAATTTTCGTTTATGTATTCTTTAACTTTAATATTAAAAATTGATCGAATAGCTCTCTTCTGCAGCACAAAAATAGTTTAAATGTCGGCGGCGTTTCCCCACAATAAAATTCCGCACGACATTACACTACGGAAATAACTAAAGTACACTAATCACGCCGTATCTAAATCCGTGAACTGGCGTATCTTCATTACGGCATATGCTGAAGAGCTAAGTCTATTTGACAATGTATCAATATGTGGGCCCAATTGAAGCTTAGAAGCTAAAGTAATCCCTAAGAATACTGTGGTGTCTACAAGGCACATATTCCTATCCTTTACATTCACACTGGTTTTACCTGTTTTACATTAGGTAATACAAATTTCATACATTTGTTTTTCCTTCATTTAATAATAAATTATTAACATTGAACCAGTAACTCTAAGGTAGTCCACCTTAGAGTTACAATTGTTCAAGTCGTTAATAACTGTTTGTTTCTTAGGTTATCACGCACATCATTCATTAAATAAAACTAGTTTTGACGGGTTAATGCACGAACTTTATTTATTTATTGACGTTTCGCAGCCTTTTCAGGTCTGCATCGTCAGAATAATGATTTTTTTATTTACTTTGTCGAGCTACCTTCAAAAGACTTTTATTTAGCGTTCGGATATTTCATTGGAAGATTTTTAAAACTTTATTGTCAATGTATGAATTTATTAGTTAATTTAGTTAATAAAGTACTTTATTTAAAATTCTTTTTTGTAATTTTGGGTTTATTTATTTGACCCTAACTACCGTAAACTATTACCGGTTCCAAAATTGGGAGACCTTTCTGAGAAGAACCGGCGAAACAAACTCAGAGAGGCTTTCTAACGTTCGTTAATAACTGTTTTCTTGCGTTTGAGTTTATATAAAAGTAATGTATCATCCGCGAACAATACTATCTCATGGTTATCTCTTACATAGTAAGGTTATTAATATAAATTAAAAATAAGAAAGGACCAAGGATTGGGCCTTGCGGTACACCCATCCTAACCGGCGAACCCGGAGACTTATTGCCATTAATGTCACCCCTCTGAATCCTATCCCTCAGGTATGATGCAATAAGATCCAGATTGGTACCTTTAAATCCATAGTGGTGGAGTTTCCTGAGGGTGGCATGAAACTTGAACTTTCGCCGTTTTTCTTACCTAGTGTTGAATCTTGTACAAAGGTAATCCTTAGTGTAAAAGTCCGACTCGTACTTAGATATAAACTAGTTTTGTTTGTTGACTTTAACTTCATATATCCATACTAATATTAGAAATGTGAAAGTGTGTATGTCTGTTTATCTTTTTGTCTGTTTGTCTGTTACCTCTTCGCGCTTAAACTACTGGACTGATTTGGATGAAATTTAGTATTTGTATAGTTTGAGTCCCGACAAATTACAAAGTATAATTTTTATTTCAGAAATCATCCTTCAAGGGAGTGAAAAGGAAGGCAGAAGTTTGTATTGGAAACCAATTTTACAAGGTAGGCGAAGTCGCGGACACCCACTAGTCACATATAAATATAATTGCGAAAATCCAATATTTTTGTAAGTCACAGTATGCAGTAAGCTGATGTGTCGCTTATTGTACAAGCAATATGTTTTCCAAGATATATTACAGGAGTTAATGGGGAATAATCTTGGCGTCCCAGATTATATTGTGCTCGGTCGCCGTCGCCGAGCCCAGGATGGAACTACGGCTGAAGTTATCTCGCCGAATAATAAAACTTTGTAATTGTCTTTCATATCTTTGATAGCTATAATATATTAATGTAATTAAGTTTTGACTTACGGCCAACATGCGAAACTCTTACAAAAAGTTTAGTGGGTAAGGCAGGTTCTACATAGACTATTAGCACAGCTATTATCTCCACCTAGTCCAGCCATAAGTTCTGTTACTATTATAACTTAGGAGAGAAGAAAACACACAGTGGATAAGCTACAAGATATATAGCTAATAATACTAGCTGACTCGGCAAACTTCGTACCGCCCAAAAGTAATAATTTGCAATAAATTAAAATTGCGACTATAATTTGAGATTTAAACTATCCTATCTCTCAAGTTGGATCGAACTGCACATGGTGTGCGAATTTTAATATAATCGGTTCAGTGGTTTAGGAGTCCATTGAGGACAAACATTGTGACACGAGATTTATATATATTAAGATATGAGAGTTATAAAAAATACACACAAGCCATATGACACAAGTAAGTAATAGAGAGGATTGGTGTCAAACAGACAGACTGACGATAAAAATATAAATTTAAAAACACGTCAAAAAGGTGCCAGGGTGTTTATATTCAAAACTTATAAAAAAAGGTTTGGCCGAACAGTTGCAAATGAAAAAGCATTTTTTAATGAAGTAATGTTTAATTATTAAATTTAACTAGCAAACCAGCGAACCAAATGTTCACCAAAAAAAAAATTAATTAATTGAGAACTTCGGAGATTTTGTGTGGTTCGTTTGAAATAGAAATCACATTATTTCTCAAAAACCGGAAGTGCTACGTTACTCAAATCCGGTTTGTAGTCTTATCAGACTATTCTTAACTTATAACTTAAACATTCTCTTTATCTATCTCTTACGGTTTGGCCGCTGAAACAGCACCACGGACGGACGGACGAACGGACTTGTCTAATAGATAAGAGATACCTTCACTATTCAAAAGCTTTATGATTTAAAAAAACAAATATAGAACACCCTTGAAACCGTCCATCTGTCACAAAACGGAAGGTAAACTTTCATTCTTTCGCATTCATAAATGTAAGTTTTTATATATTGCTGCAGTGAAATACATTATTGACAATATTCAAAGCGCACAGTTAAAGCGTAGCGGATATTCCGTTTGTATTTCGGAAGAAGGAAGGGAAATATTCAATACCAGATTCGATCATACGGTTGTCTGCTCTCCGGTTCGACTTTTGTGTTGGAATTTTCACTGAATTGCAGTTGGAATAGTCTCCTTTTCTTATTTAGAATTCTAGACAGCATTGCTGGTAGGTCTTTTAGTTTCTCGTGAGCACTTAGTAAAATAAACTGGTGCTTTAATAATAAGAAAAGGGGTTAGTTAGTACGTATCCTTAGTATTTTAGCGAAGTTTATGAATGAAATATATCACAGGTTTAATAGGACTTAGTTTACGCTTAATATAAAAGTCACGCAAAATTATTGATTGAAATATTTAATGCAGTCATGCATATTAAGTGCATTAAGCAGAGCAAAAGAAACGCAATGTCCCCCCACTGCTGGGGCACGGTCTGCCCTATGGATGAAATAGGCACCACGCGGGCCCAGTGCGGCTTGGTGAGTACTAACGACTGCAGTTGCAGCCGGGAGCAACGGCTTAACGTGCCTTCTGAAGAACGGAGGAGCTCGAGATCGTAAATTGTTGGCCACCCATCCAATGATCGACCACTGCGAAAGTTGCTTAACATCAACTATCGCAGCCGAACGCGCTAACCACTTGCGCCATCGAGCTCCTCAACTTACATAGTACGTAACTATAACATACATGAAAAGAGGTATAGTTAGCAAATTGGAGAACACTCACCGCCTTATTACAAAACGTGAACTAAAGTTATACCTGGACTAAAACAGAACACTTTTGTTTGCTAATAGGAAAATAGAGACAACATTAGATTTAAACCAAGACTAACTTTAGTCTGCGTTTAGGGATAAGGTGGTTGGAGTTTTACATACGCTAAAACCAGTAAATTTTAATCTGGGAAGTAACATTGTCACATACTTACATAAATTATCTCATTACGCTATACGTATTTGAACCCTAAGTTTAAGCCTCTGCCACTTGAAAAGAATTTATTTACAATCAAACCAATACAGTATTTGACAAACTTTTTTTAAAAACCACCTTACGTTATTTATTAGTGTTTATGGACTGCACAAAAAGTTATTATTTATCATCCTGTTGTCTATTTCAGCAAAAAACCAAACCAAAAATACTGCTTTCTCTGGGTACGTGTGGTGGTTTACCTTTATGTGATGTCACACGGCTGTCATATAAACGTCAAACGGAACAACTAATGTCACTTGAACCGGAAGTTTACCTATGTGTGACGACATTTTAGGCTAAGCCAATATAAATATTTTTAACTATTGATAAAATAACTATTTTCTTGTTCGTGGTCCTTTAGGTAAAGTACGAGTATTTTTTTTTTGAAAAAAATAACAGATGTCAACAATTGGTACTTGATTTTTAAAACTGTCAAATACCCTATTAATTACCCATAAATTCGAATTTAGAATTCGTTTTAAACCTACGCTGTGAGGCAAGTTCATATTTAAGAAATATAATATTCTGACCATATAAAGTGACCGGTAGATATTGTATAAGGGAGGTGTCGCAACCACCATCAATCAGGTGCTGATAACTTGGACAGCGATCGATCAATCGAATTGAATAACCATGGAGTTCGATAATCCAGTAGTCGGGACCGCAAACAAATGCAGAAGGGTGGCTCTGGACTGAGGGGTATATTAATAAACGAAGAATAAGCTTGGATCAGTCACTCATGTTTTTTCTCTGTTCATTGAATGATATAAAATAAATAATACAATAAAAAATATTTTTATTAACATAAGTGCATACAATTAAACATTACGATGAAACGGTCCCAGTAAGTAATTATTAAATACTTGTGTTGGGCCTGTTTCGCTCCAAGCCTTTGTAGCCAGTTAAAAAAAATAGGTAGTTAGTAGAATACAAAAAAAAATTGCTAATTACACACAACACCATCATTTTTAAGTAAAAAGTTGGTCCCCACATTTATTGCATGTGAGGTGTGTGAGCATGATTTGTTGAATGTGTGTGGTGTGAGTATGTGTGTTGTGAGTGTGCATGAGAGTGAAGTGTAGTTGTGTATATTTTCCTATGTGTATTTAGGATTAACGAAATTTCAAGTTTTTGTCTTTATTAAATTTTTAATTCTTTAATCTATATAATTATTTTATATAATATGGCATTTTAATGATAAAAAAACATGGCGTAACCATTCTAAGCTTATTTGTTGTTTATTAAAGTCCCATACGCCCTTATTAATAAAGGAAGACTACGCTTGGATTAGTTACTCCATGTTTTGTCTCCGTCTATTGCATGACAATGGCATTAGATTGACAAATAGAATTAATGTACAAGACACGGCGTAACTAGTCTAAGCTTATTCCTTGTTTATTAATACGGGAAATAGTGTTTCGTAGCCTCATTCGTAGCCTTGATTCATATCAGCCTTCAACGACGGTCGACTACGACGTCGGTGCTACGACTAACATACTGCTACAGCAATCATCGTAGCGGACAGCTACGAAAGTGCAGCGTGACTTAAACAGTTTCTGGTAGGGATCGGCTAAACTGGATTTGGGATTGGAGAATCGTGCCGGCGTCGCCACGTGACCACTGACACAATCGACACCAATGACACAATACAATACAATAAAGTATTGCTTAAAAACAGCCTCTAACCACTCCAAATATATACGAGTAGGTATATCTTGAATCTTAACAGTAAAAGTACATAGGTATGTATACTAGCAAACCAGTGAACCAAATGTGAACATTTGATTTGAAAACCTGATTTAAAAAAAAAAAATTAATTGAGAACTTCGGAGATTTTGTGTGGTTTCGTTTGAAATTCGTGATTTCTCGAAAACCGGAAGTGCTACGTTACTCAAATCCGGTTTGTAGTCTTATCAGACTATTCTTAAATTATAACTTAAACATTCTCTTTATCTAGCACCACAGAAGACGGACGGACGGACGGACTTGTCTAATAGATAAGAGATAATTTAAAATATATACTAATATGCTAAAACCGTTAACAATTCCTTTTAAATAATAACTCTGAAAAACAATGCCTTTCCATTAACCATTAGTAAAATAAGTCACTTACTTTATGCATAAACTATATGTAAAACATATTATGTTAAATTGATGTCACTGTAATGAAAAATAATGTAAAATGAAAATGAAATCATCCATGTTGGGTTTACCAATAACCAAGAACTCTTTAGATTATATGTATAAGCAAATATGATTGTAAACTTGTTAGTGGTTCTGCAAATAAATTTAAAAAAAAACTGGTAAAGTAGAAGGGTTAGATTTGAGAATAAAAGAAAATTATTTTTCTCGGCGGTTACAATTTCTACATAAACAAAAGTAGTGGTAGGAGACCACTAGTTTTATTTTTCTTAATTATACTGTCTTTATGCTTTTGAGATGATTCAGTCAAAGAGTATACTTTTTATTCATTGTGTGTGTTAAGGGCATTGCACTGAACTCCACCTTCCTAAAATTTGAACGAAACCAAAATTTCAGACTCCTCCAAGGGAAAAATGTTCTTAGAAAGTGGTATTAAGTTTTGCCTTTACGTACTTACTTTTAATTTTATGATCAAGATATTTAAATGTGCGAAAAAGCATTTTTTTATTTTTAAGCCTTGCGCCTCGCCCTTGCCACACTCAGCATTGTGTTCATTTGTTTAAACAGCTTTTTATTTGCGGGTCAGTTCGAAATTTAAATAAAACCTTTGATTATTTGATTCACATGTTTCGAAGTAAAAGTTTGGAAGTAGTATCTTCCCTTTTTGTTTTAATTTAAGATACTTATGTAATTTAAATATATTTGTTAATTTTTAATTTTATTTCCTCGCAATATACAATTGAGAAATGTTGTGTGAAACGTTAGCGTAAAAGGTTATTACGCATACAAAACCTACTTTCAGCACGTATATAATAAATAACTATTTCATATCTAGGTTTTTTAAGTTCTCCAAAGCAGAGTTTCTCTGGTATTAGGAGGGTGTACCATCTGGTGTGTTCTTACAATCCGTCCGCGTGATTGATAGTTATTTTACACTTTGGAATGGATCTAATCTTTGAATTGGTAATAGGAATAGAATAATAGGAAGGTATGCATCATTAGTGGTTGGACATGTGGTTAGCGAATTTGGCAGCGATCGTTGAAGTTAAGCAACTTTCGCAGTAGTCGGTCATTGGATGGGTGACTAAAAATCTTCTATCTCGAGTTCCTCCATGCTTCGGAAGGCACGTTAAGCCATTGGTCCCAGCTGCATCTGCAGTCGTTAGCATCCGCCAATCCGCACTGGGCCCGCGTGGTGGACTATGGCCCAATCTCCCTATTCCATCCATAGGAAAGGCCTGTGCCCCAGCAGTGGGGACATTAATAGGCTGATGATGAATGATGAATGAAAAAAATGGATCTAATCAGTTAGGTAAAATATTCAGGAAGCGATGCGTATTTTTTAGGGTTCCGTAGCCAAAACGTAAATATGAAACCCTATTGCTGTCATTCTGTAGTCTATCTATCCGTATGTAATGGGTCTCTAGATCGTAAAAGGAATGTGTCACAGAACTGACATTTTCGTACTTTATGTACAATGCTTACAGGAGCATTAAAAAACTGAATGACATACCTACAGTAAGCTTTTGGCGTGGTATTTAATTTATTAATTTTAACACTATTGCGGTTTTGATTGAATTTTAACCTCCGTACTGTAAAAAAAAGTATTTGGACCACATGCGTATTTGTACCGTTTTGTTTGCAAACTTCTTGAGCAAAACCACAGATAAATAAACTCACGCAGCATACGTATTTGTATGTCATGTTGGTACTGCACAGGCTGCCTAGTCTATGGTCGTTGAAAATCTGAAAATTTGCAACTGTCTATAATTATTTTTAGCACATTTGAATGCTTTTATATCTAAAATACTGCATTTTTATATAACGAACGTAGGAAGGACGAGTTTGATGGAGTAGTGTTTATCCCATTCCATCTGCAATCGTGGCAGTTATATCGTATGATGGGTGACCGAAAATTTGTTTACTCTTTAGCACTCAAAAAACCACACTGAGCCCGCGGTTTGAGTCATGACCCATACACCCACCCACTTGCATAAGTGGAATACTTAAAAGGGGATACCGAACAACTTGTTTAAAAGGAACTTGTGAACAATAAAAAATCATTTTCATTTATCCCATCCATGGGACGCTTGTCATACCAAAAATATCACTATCACCGTTGCTTATTGACTCAATCCCTTACCCCGTGGAGCCATCTAATCTTACTTATCGTCAGAAACACAGCACCGCAAAAGGTTTTGTTATTTTACTGTGATCTTCTATAACCTGGAGGTAACTTCCCCATGCAGACAAGCATTCCAATTTGAGCGAAAAATCCTCTATGATCTATCTCTCTAATACGCTGATGGTAATAAAACGGACTGTTCGAGTGTTACACAGGTTATGATCTTATTTTATGAGAAGTAAATAATGTTCAGTCATTTACTGATCTTCCTCTGTGGAGTCTCCTTCGGGAAGCCTGGGTGTGGCACCTGTGTAAGGCCGGGATAGGGATGGATAGGGAGTACACAGACACCTGTAGGCCTGATAGGCTACCCGCTTCACAAGCACACGAAATCACTCCATCAACCAGGTTATATACTTATTCTTCATACCTTGATTGAAGGATTGAAAGAAGGACATACTTGGATTGAAAAACACTATAATCAGCATGCTTATTAAATCTTATTACAATTTTCACTCTAAGCAAATAACAAACCCCTTTTTTTTGTCTGTGGCTGTTTCCGTTTTACACAGAAATTTCGAAAATATCCCGTAGTGAGAGAGACACAAGACGAGAGAGATTGCTCGGTATTTATTTTTACAAATATGGATTTATTATTTTATCCGAATAATCATTCTTCCTTGAGCTTTTCACTTTGTACTACTGAAAGTATAACACACACAGAAACGACACAGGGTTATAATGATATATAAAATATGGGTAATTTAATAGGTAGAGCAAACAATTATTTAATTTAAATTAGAAAAGATATTAACATTATAGTTTGATGTTATATTTTTTTATATATTTACATGAGCAGTAAAAGCCAGGCTTGTCAGAAATAGTTAAATTATATGTAGTATTAAGGTTAACCGGAAGCTTTCTAAACTCTGAACAATTCAAAAAGCCCATGACTGCGTAATGACAACTACCTTTTTTTTCTTAATAGCCATGGATGATCATGGGCGTGCGTAAACACGGAAATTCAAAATACTTCCTGATCCTTATTCATCTATCCAGAATATACATAATGGGCACCCTCCGATTGAGCCGAGCCAACTGTATCCCCTCTTTAATATTTCACAGGGGTGTGTAAAACGGCCTGCTAAATGTTCATACGTTATCTTTCGCTCGCGGCCAGGCTTGAGAAAAATGATGCGCTAAGCGGAATACATGGACGAATAAGCTACATGAATAATTTAACACGAGTGCTCACCTGTCGAGGGGGGTGATTTGTCTTTGAAAAGCGGGTGATTTCAAATGCGCGTTCGCTCTGCGGTTGTGGAAGTTGAGGATCTTCCGCAATGACCTGTTATCGGATGGGCGTCCGTTATTTCTTTGACATTGATGTCTTTTGTGCTTCAGAATACATTGTTAGTCCTAGAGCAAGGTTACCATGACGTGACTTATACCTGATACCTGAGGCAAGTTAACATTTGCCTCGCCAGTCGTTTGGGAAGATTAAAAAGAAGCGTAAATAATATTTTATCGTTTTATCTTATTGAATTTATTAAAAAAAAAACGTAAATGGATAGCGTCATAATTAAGAAACAGTTTTAAAAACACATCGGATCTGTCAAGTTCTCGGTAGTTTGAGATTTGATAGATCAGGTTGTCGTTACAATTGGAATAGCAGCGAAAGGTCACGAAACAAAATATTTATTTTTTGAAAAAAAGTCAAAATATAAATATTTTGTTTGGAAATGTCTTTAATATAAATTTTAACATATTTATTTAAAGCTACGGATAAATACATTCACAGCATTATGTTTTAAAAGTTTTTTTATGCAAGTAAACGAGTTGACCGTCCACCTGACACTTGAATCACTCATGTATTGCCGGCTCTGAAGGGAAAGATTTACCCGCCTTCTCCCGTCAGAGAGGGGAGACGAACTTCTTAGCAATTCATGGATTCACCGTGCGGGTGCCGGATCCATTGTGTGGGAGAGAAACTCTGAGCATTTCCCGGGACTTGCGACCCAGGTGTAGGTTAAGGAGACCACCTTTAAGATGCGCATCAATGTTCACTTTCACTGCTCGAGTTGCCCGCCCTTCTTTTTTTTCTCTTTTTATAGATAGGTCCAACAAATGACTCCACCCCACCTGATGTTAAGTGATGCTGAAGTCCAGATGTGAAGATAGCTGGTAAAGCAGTTCTACCTGCCACTCCAGCCATCCTCACCTTGACGGCCTGCATTTTGCTTCTTCACGCCTCTTTTAAAGGATCCCAGGTTGTAAGAAGGAGGGAACACGTGAGCAGGCAGAGCATTCCATTTACGGATAGTGCGACAAAGAAATGAGTCACAAAATTTCTTTGTACGCGTTGGAATTGTGGCCACAGTTAGACGGTGACACCGAAGGCCAGCGCACGTGGTTCTCTGAAGGAAAGGGGAAGGTGGAATAAGTGAGAAGAACTCTTCAGAACACTCGCCGTGGTACAGACGATAGAATGCGCTTAGTGACGCAACGTCACGGCGTAATTGAAGAGGCTCCTAGCCAAATTTGAAACCTGCTAAGAGAAGTTGGTTCCAGATCTTGCTCGCACGCAAGAAAAAGTAACACAGCGACATCTATACACCGGTTTTCAAACTGTCGCCTATTGCGAGGTCCCTAGTTCGAATCCCGGTACAGGCAAATGTTTCTATAAAAATTACGGGCTTTTGTATCTGATTCGTGGCTATTACGAAATATACTCATATCTGTATAATAAAAGTAGTTTATCCGTTACCTTAGTAACATACCCCATAACACAAGCATTACAGTGCATCTTAAATCCTAAAAAAAATCTGGAGTCATTAGCTGTCTAATTCAATTTATTGCTTTCGCTTCAATTTTAAATCGAAAACTTGAGTACCTATAAGTAATAATAGAAATATATTCCGTTAAACATAAATATTATCCGTCTGCTACATGCAAGTGGCAACGACCAGGCTGGCCGGATGTTAAATGTTTTAACGACGTCATTCCGTCTCCCCTCCCTTAGTACCCCTTAAAATTTTATTTGCTTCGTGACTTCCGTATATATCGCCAGACTTATTAGCTATCTATATTTCTGACTATCCTCGCTCGTAATATGCAGACGTTTCTTTATAGATGGAATTCATCCCTCTACCTCTAATAAAATAAATATTATTAATAAATATTACGTATGGATGATGTAAAAATGCCTTTTGATATCGGTAAAAAATAATAAAAAACTGAAATAAAGCCTTTACACATTTAGTCACTACGTTTACAGGCATTAAATTTTTTTATCATGTATATAAGTATATGTGACACTTTGATCCAACATGAAAATTTAATTTGGAATTCAAGTCTTAGACGTGAAGAGATGATATTAAAAAAAATCTATGGAACTACTCATCATATAATTATAATGCTACGGCCATACGATTGTACTATTGCGTCATTGTGGTCTTAGCACAAGTATATGAAGATTACTAAGATCATAATATATTTGTCTGGTTTTCATCATCAAAGGTTTATAATAAGGATGATGACTATTTTTTTTTCTTCGTTTATCAGGTAGATTATCAAAAAGTATTGGACACATATTTTTTCTTTTTTCACAAAATATAAACATTGCAGAGATATATTGATTTGAAAATTCGCTTGACGTCACGTTTTTGTACAATTTTAACTTAAAAGTGACGTCACGAGCCTTTACTGCCAAACTTTGACGCGCTATAACTTTGTCATTTTTTGGTTGATTGCCCAAAGAAAAAATACGTGGCCATTATTTTTTGATCATCTAACTGACGGACTAAATAGAAATTCGTTTACTGTACTCCGTCATCACCCCTATTGCTTGAATCAAAAATAACTGACCAAACTATTCATGGCGCTTCTGTGCAACGTTGCCAATAAAACGTTGAAGCAGCAAATAAAATTAAATTAATGCCGATGCCGATGCTCACATTACGGATACCGACAAGCAATGCGAAAGCTTTATATTAGCAGGTTGAAATATATCCGAGGCGTCCACTATAAGGCTGCTTTTTGACTGGAAGATGTTTTTATTTTTGTTATATTATTATTATATTCAAAATAAGCAGAGGAGCTCGATGACGCAGATGGTTAGCGCAATTGGCATGCGATCATGTAAGTTAAGCAACTTTCGCAATGGTTGCTCATTGGATGGGTGACCAAAAACTTATTACCTCGAGCTCCTCCGTGTTTGGGAAGGCACGTTAAGCCGTTAGTCCCGACTGCATCTGCAGTTGTTAGTACCCACCAATCCACAATAGGTCCACGTGGTTGGACTTTTTATTCCATCTATAGAGAAGACATGTGCTGTCAGTGGGGGCATTAATATGGTGATGAATCATCAGGCTATTAATGAATCATCACTATCATTAGTGATGATTCATTAATAGCCTGATGATTCTGATGTTTATACTTAAATTTAGATGGATCTTTATCGTGAAAGACAGGCAACTTTCTTAAGCTATTACTCAGTTATGGTGCCTTGATATAAACTGAGAAGCCCAGCTTGCTCTAATTAATGCTCAAGATTGCACTGCACTACGATTTGAGTGTAATTAATCTATAATACAATATAATATTTTATACAAAATGTTAATTTCCTTTCGTGATTTTTCAAATAATTTGTTTATAAACAGACATAGCACTACTTGAGCTTCGTGTTTGTCCTAAATCTGAACCCTGCGCTCGGCTATCACCTAACCTACGAAGTATTCGAGCAATTATGAGCTCCTATGTGCTTAGGAAGGTGCGTTTAGATTTCGAAGGCCTGTACACCAACAGTAAGCAGCAATAGGCTCATGATGATAAAAGTGGCAAATAAGCACTTCATTGTATGACCAGCTATAGATGTCTGGGATACCAAGGAGTCTCAATCGTATATTGCAAATCCAGACTTAATCCATTAGTGTCGCCGCACACGGGCCACCGATCACAACCACAAAACGCCGCCACCGGCATATTTCTTGTAGTTTTCATACATTTTATATGAACTCGCCACACACGGTACGCCGGTGGCCGCCACACGCTACTAATCGTCGTTGCTCGCTTCTTGCGGCCCGCACCGGCCACTTAATGCGCCGATACAAAACGCCGCCACACGTCACTCGCGCGATTCCCCACCCCTCTCTCCCTTACCTTAGTCGGCCGCTGTCGCGCGCTTCAGCTACTTAAGTAGCCGCTTCTAACTTCTCGTGGCGGCGTTTGTGGCTGTGGCGTGTGGCCCGTGTGCGGTGACACTTACCCAGTGAATGTCGCAATTTGTGACCCGTACTTGGGCGTGGAGAGTCATGGACGATGGTTGAAAGTGGACTGTAAGAATTCGCCGGAAAACGTTCATTCGTCGGTCAAATGCGGTAGGTGCCGCTGATGGTATACTGAGAACCTTGTAGTATTGTAGAACCAGAGAGAACCTCTTCCTTTTTCTTCTTTTTGTCTCTTGACTGTAGTCTTCTGTTTACTGAAAGGCATTTCCTCGTTTTATTTCAGATCACTATGGTTTAGTCCCATTCCCTACTACAGTCTGAAATTCAAAATCAAGTGTCTTTCTACTGTAGAAATACTGCCTTACAGCATTTTACTGAGCGATTGATTTATGCAAATGATCAGTAATTTCACGATATTATCCGACCAAATTAACCTCGCGCCTCTCCAAGAGAAATTAAGCTGGATATTTGTAGATGTCCGATTGTATTTATTGAATCGTGTGAGTTGTTGGGATAACGATGATGTTGTTTGAATAAATTTACGTTTGTGCACATATTGCCAATGTTTGGTTTTGTATCTTTTTATTTATTCTAGCCGCACGCAAATCATTTTTAATGGAAATTTGATTTTTTGCGGGGAAATTGTATTTGATTAATTTCACTCGACATCGGATTGCAGTTTCGTTTTTGCGTACTACCCAATCGGAACACGTTAACAAAAAAATACTAAAATAAATATGATTTATTAAGGTATCCTGAGTACGTTACAAACCTAAATACATAGGTATTTTTACCCCACATTGATATATTTCAACGTTTTGCCCAGACACGATAAATGCTTAATGTTGCGCGCGGTCCTTATCTTTTAATTGGTGGCTCGAAACTTAAATGACTTACCTATATTTAATTAACTTTTCGTTCTTATTCACGGTTTATGTACTATTCTATGATACGTTTACTTTAGCCTTAATTATATCTTCACTAACAACTTTTTATCCAGTTCAAAATCCAGTTTTGAGGTAAAGCTTATAGTAGAGGAGCCCAAGTGGGGATTTTTGGATTTACTCGAGCGCGGGAGAGCAACATATGAGGGGCAACCTTGTCAAGTACTCTCACTATATCTGAAACCTCTATAAAAGGACGAACGTCAAGGGCCCCAAAAAAATTCAACATACAGCCACGACTTTTGCTTGCGTTCAAATGGTCAGTTTTTGGATAGGAGATACTGGAGGGTTCAAGTAAAGTTTCTGAGGATGGAAGAAATATTAATCTGCTGGTTTACATGGTACAGAGGTGGCCGTACGAAGTGGTAGAACCTAGGAAAAAGAATATCCAGCGTCAGACATTGAGAAGGGATCTCTGGTATCTCCTTTTCAAAAGCCTGATAATTTGGACGCAAATAAAAGTTCGTGGCAGTTTGTTGATTTTTTTTGTTACCCTAGACGTTTGCGACTACAAATAGGGCTTAGGTATGGTGGAACTACTTCACAAGGGGCAAGGGTGCCCCATATGTGTATAATCTGTCGCGCTCGAGTAAATTCAAAAATCCCTGTTTGGGCTCCCCTACTTTTATAAGAACTTTGAAATTACCGAACACTGACTCATAAAATTAGCCGT
Source organism: Chilo suppressalis (assembly GCA_902850365.2). NCBI lineage: Eukaryota > Metazoa > Arthropoda > Insecta > Lepidoptera > Crambidae > Chilo > Chilo suppressalis. The sequence goes on from OU963903.1 coordinate 5,527,305, forward strand.
AAACAGCAATGAGTAAGCACGGCACTTTACTTAGTTTAAACTTGGAGTCGGAGTTTCCTCCGGACTGGAGTTCTAAATACAGTTGACTTAATTCTAAGCCAATTGGAACGTGGATGCTGGCCGGTGCTCCCCGGGCTGCTCGTTTCGCTAACTTAGACTTTACTTATAGCTTATGCTTTAAAGTCGGTTCACGCGATGCGGTCTTACTAAAGTGATTTACTCACCAATTTTTGAAGTTAAGCTTCTTTTCGGACGGGGTGTAAATGGAAAAATCCTATGAATAAGATGAAATGGTTCACATGACTATATTTATGAGTATCTCTCTATGTGTGGGATTCATGCGCAGCTCTTTCCAATGATCATGAAAGTTGGAGAGTAACCCGGCGAAGGCTGGAACGCTACGAGCATCACATGCAACAATATATATATATATATATATATGTACTAGCGGCCCGCCCTCGCTTCGCTTCGGCGTAGAGCTGAAGTGTAGACTACAGTTTTTGTTCTCAGGCTTGTATTATACACAATGACATTAATCTATTATTCTTCTTATACCTGCATGCAAAGTCTCAGCCCGATCGGTTTAAAATTGACAAAGTTTCATACAAACTTTCATTCCCTATTTTATCCCCTAGAGGGTAGAATTGATCAAAATCCTTCTTAGCGGATGCCTACGTCATAACATCTACCTGCATGCCGAATTTCAGCCTGATCCGTCCAGTGGTTAGGGCTGTGCGTTGATAGATCACTATGTCAGTTAGTCACTATATACAAGGTGACTAACTGACATTGCCTTATGCACCGCCTAATGTTAGGTTATTTCAGAAAAGAAGTTTCACTTCCGATGTATGGTCCGTGCACACATTTTTTTTTGTTTTATATTTATTTCCAATCCTGATTACCTCGTACAATGGTACAGAACCTCTTCTTTGTATTCCAAATGCCAACTTAAATTCTGGCTATACGTTACATTTAGATTTGCAATACGAGTATAAATTATAACAGTATCATTTGCTTCCTAAATGTTGTAAGTGCTAGAAACAAAAGTCAATTCACTGCGCCACAATATTTCACACGTAAAAGTATTGAACATCAGTACAGTACACAGATTGTGAGCCTGATAAACAAGTCGGTGTTTTAAAGCGGAACAGGGTTGTTTCCTGAACGTTTTCGTTGTTGTTTGGTAAATTAAAATTTTAACCGACCGAACCGCACGGCCGTAATATAGCCCAACAACGATCACAAGACCGCTTTTAAATTTGCCGACGAGAAATGTGAAGCGACTATGTTGCTTGGCGTTTAGCGTTTGCAGTAAGAGGAAAGAGCGCTTCTCCTCTTAATAAATAACACAAGTAACATTTTGTATATTATTATTATCATTCATATTATTATTTGAGAATACAATATTAATATGTATTTCTACATAAATATACTTATATATGTACAATATTTGTATTCTATCCGTTACCGTAGCATTCCATAACACAAGCCTTACAGTGCTTACTTTGGGGCTAGGCTAATTGGTATGTGATAAAAATTAAAAAACCTCTAATAATTCTTACGCACTTATTTATTCCTCTTAAATTCAAATAAGGCTTTAAAATTAAGGTGTTGTAGCATTATGCTGAGGTAGAGATCTAGAGCTCTGTTTTGAATAACTCGCCTTGTGTCTAACGCTCGATTTATAATAATTTAGATTCGACATAATAAATTCTGTATTTTTGAATCGCTCGACGTCAACGAGCTGTCTCGACCACTCTTAGCGCGTTGGAGGCGAATGGTAGAATAATTGGCAAATTTATGTGTAATATTTTCAAGATTTTTTTCTCAATCTTTTTCAAATACAGATAAGATGACGGTTTATTGCGTTTTGATCTTATGTAACAAAAAGGCATAAGATTAATTAACCAGTTATAGAGAATTTTACGTTTATTTTTTTTCTGGTAACACTGTAGATGAACGATTCAAAACTATGGAAAATCAGTATCATGCGACTTGGAAGTCGAAAGTGTCTTAAGTCGCATTCAACGGTACTATGTCCGGCGAGTGAATTAAAGAGCTCCTAGTCGGCCTCGCTTCTGGTGTTGTTATTTCATACCTTATTTCTTATACTACGTCTATCAAACAGCACACTGGAAAACGCTTCGCTTACTAACATATAAATGATCTTTAACCGGCATTTTGTTGCGAATAAAACATTTTATTGGGCAAATTTACGGCCTCGCCTGCGGTAGTGGGTCGCGGGCCGTAAATCCACCATCTGCATATTAGCATGGAATATTTGATGGCCAGGGCTGAGGTCTATTACCGCTTGATCCTATTTAATTGGTCCTATAGGTTATGTGGTCGTCGCTGTATTCTCGCTTCCACTAGTGTTAGTAGTGGTTTGAGTATAAGAGCGAGCGAGAGAAATTAATGGTTCGATTTTTATACCGCAGTATCCGTTTTTCTGTCATTTAGGTTTAGTATTTTGACACATCACTAGACATTTCTAATAATAAAATATTCAATGTTATTCGTATTTTAACGACGAAAATATCTAAGTATTAATAATTTTAGGAAATCAAAATGAAGTGGGTAGTGTAGAGATAGTTATGTAAAATTGAAGTAAATACATATATGTATCACGCCTTTAAGCATTTGGATAAAAAGAGTATCACCGTTAAAATATGTGAACAAAAAATAAAACTACCAAATAACTAAATCTATAATTCAAAATTTGAGTATACCGGTTTCAAAATATATAATATGCCTATTTATTACAGAAAATTTATGCGCAAGTTAAGGGTACCAGAGACTGTTGAGAACACACCGCCGCCACTGTCTTTCCAGATGGATTAACGGCAAAGTTATTTTACGGGTGAATTTCATTCTGATGTTCATTTTAGATGCGAGTAACTTGTGAGCAGTGAGCACTCTGTTCGTATACGGGTTAGGTTTATTTAAAACCTTCACCTCCTTTAAGGACTTTGATAAATTAAAAGATTGTGAGAATTGGTGGGTTTTTATGAAATCACGAAGCAAGTGAGACTTTTAAAATCATTAATAAAAAAAAGGTTGGGATTCAAACCCGGACCGCTCGCTTGGAGGCGAGAATTCTACCATTGTACCACGGATGTTTGTTGATAAGGTTTTTTTAATAATTTAAAATATAATGCGACATACTAAAGTTGAATGAAAAATATGTGGCGGTACGCGATAGAATAAAAGTTTTATTTTTAAAATATAGAAAGAACAAGATATTTTGATATGATAAATATTTAAATATTTCCAACACACACCAATCAGCCTAGCCCTAAAGTAAGCACTATAGTAGGCTTGTGTTATAGGATACTAGGATAACGGATAGCATACATATCTGATACATATATAAGTATATTTATATAGAAATATATATTAAACATACATGAATGGAGTACAAATGCTTGTACTCGTCACACAAACTGCTCCCATCGGGATTTGAACACGGGACCTCTCGAGTAGGTGACATTTGAAGCCCAGCGCAAAAACCGCTTGGCCACGGAGGTCATCAAAGATTGATAATTCATTCATTCTGTGTGCGTGCTATAACCAAGATAGAAAAACAACTGAAGAGTTGCTGGCAACTGTTTTTGAATTTATAACGTATCATATCCAGCAACATTAAAAGAGTACAAACAAAGATATTTTATCACAACATACATACAAAAAATTAAAATACTTTTGCTCCGTCTTATGAATGTAATATGGATCAGTCATCCTTCGAATTATGGGTATCAATAAAGTCAATATTACCAGAAAATATCCGTTGAGAGCTTCTCAGTAATTCGTTCAATCAATTCCTTTCATAGATACTTTCTACTTCGAAAAGTCAACGCTACGTGCGGGGCAAACATCTTTCGAATGTAGCAATTAGAGCACAAAGGCAAACAGGAATTCGCTACCTAGTTTTTAATTAAACACATTCAGAACCCTATTCTAATCTTGCAATAAGCTCAAATTGGAGTGTTCACCGCAATGGCTAGTTGGCGACTCTTGCGTCGACCTTTTGCAGTTACAAACAGGGCTGGCATTACGACAATTACAGGGCTACGCCATGCCGCCCGCCGACGCGTACACGCTCGTTCGATGCTTTTACTAGGTATAACTGTTTTAACGATAAAAGGCTGCGCGTCAGTGTAAGCGATAAAAATGTTTTTGCCGAGTTTATTGTTGCGCAGTAACTCTTCATCCTAAACCATATTTATTACTTAAGTCTCCAATTAGTACAAATGCTACTTAAATTTTAATACATATTTAAAACTTTTAATCGTCGATATAAAATCAAGATGTTTCAGTTTTCGTGAAGCAAGCGATATTAATCTTAATAGAGGTGAATTTCAATAAAGCTCATTTTAAGTAAGCATTTTAGTGTAGCTACGCTAATGTTTTAAGAGTGCATTGTCAAATACCACGGCTTTGTTCATTTTTAAGCTCCTGAAAGCTCGTGAATCTTGTTCATTAAATTTTTTGTCGGATGCTCGCAATGTTTAATTAATTTAGTCCGAGTAATTGAATTCCACAATTTTAATTCACTCGACTACTACGAATGGCATTCAAGCTAAACTAAAATGCAATACCTTTTTTAAATTACGAGTAGGCATTCAAATCGTATTGATTTTATTGGCTTTAACCTTTCCTGCGTGAAACTAATAACATTAAATATATATAGTTCGCTTTATATTGGTAGTAAGTAGACTTACTATTCAGAAATACAGAAAATTTGCATCATAAGACCTTAAGACTAACAAATTATACTGTATTGAAATTGACTGCTTGAAAGCTCTTTAGAATCGTGATTTTTTTTTCCTACCCAATAAGGACATCTTTTAGCTGATGAGAAGGGCGCAAGAAACTCATCAGTATTTAAAGCAACAGTCACATATAATCATGCCTCTACCAATACAAGTAAAACTATGTATTAAGAGTTACTATTTCAATAATAGTACTCCTTACCAATAATAAAATGAATCCTATATAAATAGTAAACAAGAAAAAAAAACTAAAGGCATTTTCGAAATCGAAGAATATTGTTCCTTGTATAGCATAGCTTGGACTGTACTGTAAGCTTTATTGAAGACCGGTACCCAGCATTTGAACTGATAAAGCTTACTGGCGATGTTCTAACGACAATAGGACAATACGCCGCCGTGATTAAAATTAAACGACTGGGTCCACCGCTCTATTTGCGATTATTATTACAAGACATTAGGGTTCTCAATACAAAAAATATTGTTTTTAATTATAAGTCAGAATTGTTATTTTAGCTGGAATCTTAAACTGTTAGAAATAAGAAAACAATGATAAATTCTAACAATAATTCGTAGCTTGAGGAACGCCTCGAGCAACAGAGAGAGGCAACGGCCTGTGCTATTCTGTAGCAAAAGTGAAAATTTTAAAGAATAGATACTGCAGTATCTGCCAAGCGCAATAGCGCTCAAGAAAAATAACTACATATTTCAAGAACATAATACATATTTCACGAATAACGTCAACTATTTCAAACATAAAGTTATTACAGCTATTTGCGTTTGACTAAAGACAGAATTTCATTATGAAAGAAGTTTAAAAATAAATATAATTTTGTAAGTACACAACTAAACACTGTACGCTACGAAACGGCTGACAGTTGTGACGGAAATTTTACACTGTTTTTCGCCTAGTTCCCATTCGCCAAGTCTGTACCGTGCGCACTTGCTATGCTATATAGCATTTGCTACACTCTGGTAAAGCATGTGTGTATATCCGAAATTTTGGAACGAGGTTTCTTATCTTCAAAGTTTCTTATATTCAGCAACTACAAGCTTATATTCAGCAACTAATTATCTTGCGTTCCTCAACCACTCATTCAAGCGTCATAAAACATTGGTTTTTGATTTTGCAATCCAACATTTTTTTTCTTTTAAAGGTAAAGTGAATATTATTTGGAAAAGCACCTACCTTCGGTTAGGATGTCATGAAAAAGCATACCAAATTGCGTATTTACCATATAGCGAGCGAAGCAGAGTCATATTGTTGTAATTCACAATTCGCGTCACTCCTACCATAATGTAATAATGAATATTATCCTGAGTGTTGGCAACCATAGCCACCTGCATTATACGGGCGGTGGTCCGTATCGCGTCGGCTCCCTACGCAATAACGTTACAGGCGTTGATAATTTGCTAATGCCGGCATATCTCGGCATTAGCAACCCTGATTCCGGAGGCATTGTTAAAGGGTTACGCGAGTAACATGTTTTGTTTACGCGCGTACCTACTGTTACAAAACTGTTTAGAAGTTTCGGAAATTCTATTTGATGGTGGGTTATTACTATTTTTATATTTTTTGTTTCTTAGGTTTTCACGCACATCACTCATTAAATAAAACTAGTTTTTACGGGTTAATGCACGAAACTTTATTTATTTATTGACGTTTCGCAGCCTTTTCAGGTCTGCATCGTCAGAATAATGATTTTATTTAAAATTGTCGAGCTACCTTCGAAAGAATTATATTGTGCGTTCGGTTATTTCATTGGAAGATTTTTAAAATTTTTATTGTCTATGTATGAATTTATTATTTAATTTTTTATTCGGTTTTCGGTTTATTCGGTTCGCTTTATTTTTATATTTTTATTCGGTTATGGAATTTTAATCGAATTAACTTTGTCTTGAAGTGTTACCATGAGAATCGTACTAATATCCTATCCTACTAATGTATTGGGTAATATTGCAAGTGTGAAAGTTTGTAGGTTTGTTACGCAACCACGAAAAACTACTGAACGGGTTTAGAATTAGATATTTGGTACGCATATATAGTTTATGAACTGAATTGAGACATAGGTTTTTGAAGTGAAAACTTCTTTAACGGCGTTCTACACTTTTCTTTGTACGGGTAAAAAATGTTAAACTCGCGTCAGGTTAAACAAGTGGGCTGATCGCATCATGACACAATATAATTGGAAAGGTTGTTGACTTTCAATATATTGGAAGAAACATAGTAATATTTTATTTTATCGTATTATAAATCGAAAATTCGTAAGACGAAAACAATAAAATTGGAAAGGTTGTTGACTTTCAATATATTGCACGAATCATAGTAATATTTTATTTTATCGTATTATAATAATAATTATGCATTTTTTAACAATAGATGTCGCTAGGTGCGCTTAAATGAGTAATTCTGAGAGATATTTTTTTTAACTTAATAAAAAAAAATATCATGTTTGTGTACGATAAATAAATATTGTATCCTACCACATATGTGATAGTACTTTTATACTGATAATTAAAGAAATTCGTGTAAAATTATTCCCTAACCATTCCAAAATATCAAAAATGCACAACGTTAATATTCAAGTTTTCACTTCTACCGGCACTCCCGGAGTGCAAACCGTCGTTTTTTTATATCCAGGTAGGCAAATGGCTCTATCCCACCTGTTTTTAAGTGGTGATAAAGTCCAAACGCGAAGATAGCTGGTACAGCAGTTAAAAAGTGCTGTAATAAGGATACTATTTATTCCGGAAAAATACAAGTGAAGTGAAAATATATTAAATTATGTTTGATAAGCCCACTTTGGGTGCTCTGTGAACCGTTTGTAAAACACCAGTAAATTTAATCTGCATGGGATTATCTGAAGTGTTGCTTAAGACCAATATTTTTGAGTTAAAAAGTGTGATAAACAAGCATGGAGGAGTTCGACGGCACAAGTTGCGCGTTCTGCTGCGATCTTTAAAGTTAAGCAACTTTCGCAGTGGTCGGTCATACGATGGGTGACAAAAAATATCTCGAGCTCCTCCGTGCTTCGTAAGGCACGTCAAGCCGTTGGTCTCGGCTATATCTGCAGTCGTTAGCACCCACCAATCCGCACTGGGCCTACGTGGTGGGTCATGGCCCAATCTCCCTATTCTATCCACAGGGAAGGCCTGTGCCTCAGCAGTGGGGACATTAGTAGGCTGATGATGATGAAACAAGCATGTGGTCTGCCTGATGATAAGGGGCCACCATAGCCTATAGCCGCTTGCAATATCAAAAATATCACTTGCACCGTTACCTTCCCTGACCAAATCCCCTCTCCCGTGGAACCCTGGAACGTTACTTACCTACCATAACACCATTAAAAATTAGTTATTTTGGTAGTGACACTTCTTTACGCACGCTTGACTTGGGAGGTAAGCTGGCGGACGCGTTACGCGTTACGAAAAGTGTGTTCGGGCGAGACGAACGGGCGTTGAGTGGGGGATATAAGCAAGAGAAAGGAGTGCGCACGCACATTTTCTTTCTCTCTTTCTCTTATAGCTAGTAAATGAAATATGTCACACATACATATATGGAGCTAAAGAAGATTCGCTTCAGTCGTGTGGTCATAGCACACTCGTTCTTTTTTTGACGTTTTTTGACGTTATAGTATGAAAGTTCAATAGCTCATAGTTTTTAGACCAGACACAAAACTAAATAAAACTAGTTTTAACGGGTTAATGCACGAAACTTTATTTTTTATTGACGTTTCGCAGCCTTTTCAGGTCTGCATCGTCAGAATACTGATTTTTTATTTAATTTTGTCGAGCTACCAACCGACCAACCAACCTTCGAAAGACTTTTATTGAGCGTTCGGTTATTTCATTGGAAGATTTTAAAATTTTATTGTGAATGTATGCTAATTTACATAAAAGTGAAGATAGCCTGCTGCGCTGAATTTTATTCGCATACTCTATAACTCTGCGGGGGTTTACTCACAAGATCCATCATGGACCTGGCCAATGGATTCCGAGATTGAATGGAATCCACTCACCGCAAGAACGCACTGTATAAACAAAAACATGTCATATAGTTTGCTTTCTAAAAATAAATGTTTAACATAAAGGTATTCATAAACCGACTGAATAATATTATAAATGTGAAAGTTTGTATGTTTATTACTCAATCACGCAATAACTACTGTACGGATTGGGATGAAATTTGCTACACATGTAGTTTATGACTTGGATTGATTTTTATCCCGTGAAAGTGTTAGATTCCTGAGGGTTTTCAAAAAAACTAAAGTTAACGAAGCCGCGGGCGGCCACTAATTACACTAATATAAAAAAGACGAAAGTTTATAAGTATGTGAGTGTGTATGTTTGTTACTTCTTCACTTCTAAACGGCTGGAGCGATTTTAATTAAATAAAATTTGGTATGGTCTTAGCTGACAGCCTGGATTAACACATAGCCTACGTTTTACTGCGGGAAAATATAGATTTGGACTTGTTATAATTTTTGGCCTTCATTTTCTAATCATGTTTTTAGAAGTCCAGGTTGTAATCGTAAGTGTCTTGGAATGGGTAATAAAAATTGGAAAAAAGACTTCAGGACAAAAATATAAGCGATAATCAGCAGTATTTCGTGCTATAATGATAAATAATACATACATCAAAAAAGTCTAAGCAATATGCACATTTACGCAAACTAAGTTTTATTAGTTGATATTATATAAGTATTAACGTTACAAAATGTATGAATTATTCGAACTATTTTTTTTTGCTTTAATTATTATTAAATCAAATTGGTTAATATTAATAAAATAATACGTTATATTTTAATTTTTTAAAGCATGTAACTGCTTGAATTTAAATCTAAAGAAAATATAACTAGAAAAAATTCCACGCGGACCAGGCAGCAGACGGGACTCGAACCCATTATTAAGCTATTTGACATTGTGGGTTACCTATAATGCGAAGAGATGGCGTTGCCTTGCAACTTAAGAATGGCTAGAGGAATTTCGACGCGGTCCATGAGGGCCGCGGTAGCATAATTGGTCAGTGCATTGACCCGGATTGCGAAGGGTGTGGGTTCGAGTCCCGTCTGCTGCCTGGTCCGCGTGGAATGTTTTCTAGTTATATTTTCTTTAAAAGAATACGCCTTAAAAATCGGCCAAAAGATTAAGAAAGTTCTAAGCTAAGATTTTATTTAGCGTTTTTCGAGTTTCGATCTTGTTTCAAAACGCATTATGATCTAAAACATAGTCAGTTGAAAATCGAATTTTGTTCCGATTATCGTTTTATTTTTGAATTAACTGATAAAGAATTGATTCCCGGCGATAACTGTTAAAAATAATTGTTAAGTATTTGTTTTAGTGTTATTGTCTGACAACGTTCAACTGTCTCTTTTTATTTGTCTCTCATCTTTTATAAAAAAAAACATCGATATCGTTCTCGTGTAATAATCGATTCATATACCGATTTATCGTAATCTGTCTTTCGAGACGCGGCTCAGTATAAACCGATGATTATGCTAACTGCGCTACTAACTGCTTGTGCGGCGACCGATAACCCACAATCGGTCGTGAATGTTTACTCGATTGTACAGCTTATGGAGGCAATAAATACTCAACGAACGAGCCAACGAGCGGTATGGTGCAACTACAAAAATCGGTACATTACGAATTCTGGTTGTGTTCTACCGTTTATTCACAATGAGGACGTTCATTCCTCTACCCAGATAACGGTTTTAAGGAAACGATTAGTGGATTTATTGTTTAAGTCTGATGTAAAAGGAATAGGATAATATGAAGGTATGCATCACGTTCGGCTGCTCGTTAAAGTTAAGCAACTTTCGCAGTGGTCGGTCATTGGATGGGTGACCAAAATATACTATCTCTAGCTCCTCCGTGCTTCGAAAGACACGTTAAGCTGTTGGTCCCGCTGCATCTGCAGTCGTTAGCACCCACCAATCCACACTGGGCCCGCGTGGTGGGTCATGGCCCAATCTCCCTATTCCATCCATAGGGAAGGCCTGTGCCCCAGCAGTGCGGACATTAATAACATGATGATGATGCAATCATAGTAAAATATTGGACCTGGAAACAGACAAATGATTTTTCCTTTTGCGGTATGTTGCGATCTCCCTTACAACAGGCGTGATATTTTGAGGCTTGTGTTATGGGGTACTAGGGTAACGAAGTAAATATGCATATATCTATAAGTATAATTTTATTCACAAACACATATAAACATCCATGATTTAGGTACAAATGCTCGTATTTATCAGACAAAAATTTTCTGCACCGGGATTCGAACCTGGGACCTTGCTATATTGTTAGAAGGATTTAAATAATTAAAACTGCTTGTACCTGTACATAAAAAAGAAGCTCAGGGTCGAAGGTAAGGGTTCTTTGTCCTAACTCGTCATCAGTAGTATAGGGAGTTATTTAGCAACGATACCGTCCTTGATGGCGCCGGTAGTCGGTGCAGGAGCAGCAGGGCAGGACAGCAGTGTTGACCCTACACTGCTGTCCTGCCCTGCTGTTTCTGTAGAGGTAGGAAGCACGGTAGTACCAGGATAGCAGAAATTGGGAAGGATAGGCCGATGAATTGTGTAGGTAGGTAGGTAAAACAGGTGGTAGGAATTTCCTAGCTGTGGTCTCTGGAATTTTTAAACGTCTCGTTGTGAACACGGTGTTTATAGCTCACATAACCACACACACACACACAAACACACACACACTTTCATTTATGTTTGAGATTTTAGTCGTTGTCTTTTTAGTAGTATTATAAATATTATTTTTAAATAAGCTATATTACTATGTTCGGATTCGATGATCGAGGCCTGGTGACCTGTAACACGGGTATTGCCATACCTATTTCAGGCACCAGACTCTCACATCTTATGTAAGATTGTTTCCACCTTATATAGCGTCCCATATTATGTAAGTTGTGCAGAGTAATAATATTATATTATTATTTATTCTTCGCCCTAACTGCATCAGCGTACTCCGGTAAGTACCAAGCAAGGCGTATCGTACCAACACAGACCACCATATAGAGTCTGTGCGGAAAGAGAATGGGATTTAGATCGGAGGGCGCTGTAGTGCTTTTCTACCGTATTTGTAAGGTTTTACCCCTTTTAGACATGATTAAATACAAAAACCCGCAAGAAATCACAACAACAAACAAATCCGTATCAATACAAAACTTTGACGTTTTACAGATTGCTGGCTTTGATTGCCAAATAAAAATCTTAATGTTAGTTCCGGTTTTCGCCACGCCCATTCTCTTTCCGCACAGACTCTAACAGTCAGCGTGAGGCAGTCAGCAGGGTTTATTGTAAAACATAAAATACAGGGCACGTAAATAACATTAATTAAAGAAATAGTGAAATCAAATTCTAATATTACCATTATCCTATTTCTAGTAAAGTCAAAAGTCAAATAAGTTTTAAAACTTACCCGACTACGGGGCTACCAGCTTAAAGTTTTATTAATTTAATAGAACGTAGAAATAAATGATTGCGAAACATTAATAATTAAGAATATTAGTTTCAGCCGCGTTGACATGCTCAAAGTCTACTTTGACAAAGTAGTTTTGTTTGGTAACTACTTTGACGGTACTTCAATCGCGTAAAATAGTAATCACAGCGCACTTTGATGTTGGCGTCCAATCAAAGTGGTCTTGGACCTTTTCGAGCCAACCTTCCACCAACTTTTCAACCAAGTTCGAACCTAAGCATGGTCAATGTTATTTTATTAGCGCTTTTATTAAATTTTTGAAAATTATTTAAGAATACTTAATACTCGGTCCATTGCTATTTCTAGTTTATATCAATAACATTACAAATTATTCTAACAATTTTACTTTATTTGCTGATGATATCTCGGCGTTATTCTCTACTAATAAAGGTAGCACAATAGAATAACATCTAATTGATATTAATAATAGTTTCCATAATAGATTGACTAAATGAAAATAATCTTCAAATTAATGTGAACAAAACCAATATTATATTTGTTTTTAATAATTTTAAAAATCCTTTGACTAATGTTAACATTAACGTTGAACTAGTTAAATGGGCAACAAAAGGCAAGTTTTTGTGTCTATTTTTTGATAAAAAGCTCAATTGAAGAGACTAAATAGAAATTGTATTTGAAAATATGAATTTCTTCGTATATGCAATTTATCTATTTCTAGCACATTCAATAACAATATCTAGTTAAGTATGATGCAACAATTATGCTAAATACAGGTCTTATTGATTAACATAAAATGTATTATTATTTAATTCAGCCATTTAATAAATTGCCCGGTTATTACAGGACATCATTACGACCTCAATAAACCGTGTGATTATTTGGGCACGACGGCTAATACGCTAATAGTTTCCGCGGTGCGCGCTAAACCTATATTTATAGTAAGGATTTCACACCCGCCTTTTTCCACCGGGCCTGGATATTTTCATTATATTGTAAATTGATTCTGATTCCTAATTCTAAATATTTTGCATTTAAAAGAAGAGAATGCGGATCGCGCTCATATTGAAGCGCTGATCTTCTTTTTTTTTGTTAACGTAGGCAAAACCTCTGTTTACAGACGACGGCGCCTTTAAGAGGCACACCGCCGAACGGACCTCACACCTGGCTCCCGCAAGCTTTACGGGCCCCCGCAATGGCTGTCCACTGAGGACCCCGTAACTCTTACGGGCGCTTTACGGCATAATATCCGCTAAAAAACCTTGCGAATACCCTCTAAGCTGCTAAGTGCGAAGCCACGGGATCCCCGTTTAGGGATTCTTCCGCGTTTGGGGAAGTAACCGACACCTTACGGAAGATAACACTACCTTTTGGTGGTGTTGTATCTCTGTCAGTAAGTAAGGTTCCAGGGTTAGGGGTAGGAGATTGGGTCAGGGTAGGCAACGGCGGGACTGATATTTTTTGGATCGCAAGCATCTAGGATATAGTGGCCTTTTACCATCAGGGACGGGGGTGGGGGAGGAGTGCATATGCTTGTTTGTCACTCTTTAACAGAAGTTTTTGAAGTGAAAACTTCTTTAGCGGCGTTATACCCTTTTTTTATATGGGTAAAACTCGCGTCATGACAAGTGGGCTGTAGTAATATTTTATTTTATCGTATTATAATAATAAGTCTCTATCTAGGACGTCCAGGTGGCAGCTTTATTGCGAAGAAAATGCATTTTTTCCTATTAAATGATAAATTCTGAGAGATATTTTTTTTAATGTAATATAAATTGTCATGTTTGTGTACGATAGCGCAATAAATAAATGTTGTATTCTACCACATAAATGATAGTACTTTTATACTGATAATGAAAGAAATTCGTGCAAAATTATTCCCTAACCATTCTAAAATACCAAAAATGCACAACGTTAATATTCAAGTTTTCACTTCTGCTGGCACTCCCGGAGTGCAACCCGTCGTCTTTTTTCTATATATAGGTCCGACAAAGGACTCCACCCCACCTGATGTTAAGTGATGGTGAAGTCCAGACGCGAAGTTAGCTGGTACAGCAGTTCTATCTGCCACACCAGTCACCCTCACCCTGCCGGCCTGCATGTTGCTTCTTCACGCCTCTTTTAAAGAATCCCAGGTAGTAAGAGGGAGGGAACACGGGAGCGGGCAGAGCATTCCATTTACGGATAGTAGACATAGTGCGACAAAGAAACGAGTCAGCAAACTTCTTTCTACGCGGTGGAATAGTGGCCACAGTTAGTCGATGGCAACGTAGACCAACGTGGGACGTTTAGTGGGACCTTTATCCTTCAGTACCCTATAAGAGGACCTCCGTGGCCGAGTGGTTTATACGCCGGGTTTCATGGTGTCGCCAACTCGGGAGGTCCCAGGATAGAATCCCGGTGGGGGCAGATGTTTGTGTGATGAATGCGAGCATTTGTACTCCAGTCATGGATGTTTAATACTATATGAATTTTCTTATATATGTTTAATATGTGTATTCTATCCGTTACCCTAGTATCCCATAACACAAGCCTTACAGTGCTTACTTTGGGGCTAGGCTGATTGGTGTGACTGTTGGAAATATTTATTTTATTTTATTTATTAGTTGATAGGGATATAAAGGTAAAATAAAATGAAGCATAATTTAAAATATTGTATACTGAGGTAGCGTTTGCGAACGGATATACTAAATCACATAAAAATACTCTTTCATTATTTTTTTCCTCCCTTTATTAATTATGCTTTTGTTCATTGATATGCCTTTGATGTTTGCAAATGCAAAAAAAAAATATTATGACAGAAAACCATTAACGTATGAAATCATCCCAAGCTTACAGCAGGTAGTGCCTACCCCAGCTTAATTATAACCTACATATGTAAAACAAGTTTAAACTAATGCCACTAAACTATTTTATCGTTCGCTGGCTCTTAATTACTAAGCTTTTAATTGGGTTTCAAATGAATTCGCTTACAACTCATTGCATCTAGATTTTATTATTGTAATTTTAGAAATACCCGACAAAAACTAGTTCACTATATCGCTAAGAAATAACAAACATCACTGATAAAAATGGACGGTTCTTGTGAAATATGTGGTACCTACCTACGTATTTCCTGCCAAAAACCGTGAGCGACAACACATTTCAATATCTATACAGATAATGGATACTGTTATTTTTTGAAAAGCTTAAAACACGAAGTGGGATTAAAGTAACATCATCATCATCATCATCATCATCAGCCTATTAATGTCCCCACTGCTGGGGCACAGGCCTTTCCTATGGATGGAATAGGGAGATTGGGCCATGACCCACCACGCGGGCACAGTGCGGATTGGTGGGTGCTAACGACTGCAAATGCAGCCGGGACCAACGGCTTAACGTGCCTTCCGAAGCACGGAGGAGCTCGAGATAGTAAATTTTTGGTCACCCAACCAATGACCGATCACTGCGAAAGTTGCTTAACTTCAACGATCGCAGCCGAACGCGCCACCTGCGCCATCGAGCTCCTCCAATTAAAGTAACAACTGACTGTTACATTCTTGGTGATGTTATTGTCTGGCTTTGTCTAGCTTATTGGTAAATTTCTTTTGGCAATCCACTAAGATTTTTAAAAATATAAACCATATTTTTATACATAAATGTTTTATTGTAATTTTTTGAAGTGAGATTTCTTTAGGCACGCTTGACTTGGGGGGTAAACTGGCAAATGTGTTACGATTTCGCGTAACGATTAGTGTCATCGGTGACTCATCGGTAAACAATGAACAATACCCGTCACAAAATACATGAATCTAGTACTTGGTGGGTGATAACGGACCCAGTGCGGATTGGTGGGTGATAACGGACCCAGTGCGGATGGGTGGGTGATTACGGACCCACTTTGGATTGGAGGGTAATAACGGACCCAGCGCGAATTGGTGGGTGATTACAAACCCAGTTTGGATTGGAGGGTAATAACGGAACCAACGCGGGTTGGTGGGTGACAATTAACCTAGCGCGGATTGGTGGGTGATTACAAACCCACTTTGGATTGGAGGGTAATAACGGACCCAGCGCGGATTGGTGGGTGATTACAAACCCAGTTTGGATTGGAGGGTAATAACGGAACCAACGCGGGTTGGTGGGTGACAATTAACCTAGCGCGGATTGGTGGGTGATTACAAACCCAGTTTGGATTGGAGGGTAATAACGGAACCAACGCGGGTTGATGGGTGACAATTAACCTAGCGCGGATTGGTGGGTGATTACAAACCCAGTTTGGATTGGAGGGTAATAACGGAACCAACGCGGGTTGGTGGGTGACAATTAACCTAGCGCGGATTGGTGGGTGATAACGGACCCAAAAAAAGAGAAATCTTCAGGTTAACTATATGATTTTCAGATCATTGAAGTTAAAGAAGTTTCACTTCAGTCGTGTGGTCATAAGCACACTCGCTTTTTTTACTACTTAATATCATATACGCTGTTTATCTTCCTAGAAGCGTGAAAAAGTACCGAACTAATGTAATATAGTATTAATATAATAATTCTCTTTTTAATGTCACACGACTAGTACAGGGTAGGTACTATCTATAACTTGTAGACCCTGACCCGCTTATTGATAAACAAAGAATAAGCTTGGATTAGTTACGCCGTGTTTAGTTCATATCACTCAAATACCATTTGCCATTCAATAGACAGAGGCAAAACATGGAGTAACTAATCCAAGCTTATTCTTCGTTTATTTATATTTTTGAAATGAAATGAAATTTATTTGCATTAATTGTGGTTACAATGATGTTTTTAAATGATTAGGTCAGATCGCACAATTAGCCGTTTTCAGCATGCAAAAATTAATTGAAATATAGATTTATAATTATGTTATGACTTTTTTGTACTTAGAGCATATCTCTTAGTCTATGTAAAATACTTATTTGCAAATTAAAAAATCTAATACATTGATAAAATAAAATGTCAAAAGAAAATCACATAATATAAGAGGGTGAGTGTCTTATATGGAAAAGTTATATAGTTGATCACAAAGCATTACCGTACTACAATATTTCTTGGAAGGTTTTTAATGTTACATTAACAACGATACTCAACTCGACTGAGTAATAGTTCCTATATTTAGAATTTAGTTACGACGGCACAAATGAAATTCTGACTGTAGGAACTTATAATACATAGTATCACAAACGCTCTCGAAACGGAACCGCGAAAGTGCTAGAGATCGAATATGCCAGAGCACCGCGGGTCGCGAAAGAGGTCGAGTAATGCGGCTCATTCTAAAATGAGCCTTATGCAGTAGGGCGTAAGGGAGAAAGTGCAACGACATCTGCAAGTTATGCGCGTTACCTGCGTAGGTATAAGTAGGTACTTCGTACTAGCGGGTGCTAGCTAATTCTCAATTTAACAGGTACTTTCTAGAATGCGTCGATCGGCGTATATAAGCGCGATTGGCGCCGCGCAGAGACAGTTGAGTTTCAACAGCGATTTCGGAGCGAATCCAAAGGCGATCAAAGTGTAGCCGTAGCCTTTGTTATTGGAAGTCAAAGAATTTTTTAAAACGGTCTAGTTTTTTTATGTTTTTGAAAATATTTCTAACATTCACACCAATTAGCCTAGCCCCAATGTAAGCACTATAAGGCTTGTGTTATGGGTTACTAGGGAAACGGATAGAATACATATACTGATATAATATACAAATATATTTATATAAAAATAAATAATAAACATCCATGACTGGAGTGAAAATGCTCGTATTCATCACTCAAACATCTGCCCTCAGCGGGATTCGAACCCGGGAGCTCTCGAGCAGAGTGATACCGCGAAACCCGGCGTACACACCACTCGGCTTCGGAACACTTTTTGACTTAGCAACTTAGCATAGTTAAATATATTTATATAGATATAATATATGAACATCAATGACACCGGCGCTAGCTTCCGTTTGGGCTCGGTAAAAACATACAATCTGTACTCTTAGCACGAACCAATATCAAAATTTTCTTAACTTTTAGTGTCGCCGCACACGGGCCACCGACCACAACCACAAAATGCCGCCACCGGCATATTTCTTGTAGTTTTCATACATTTTCTATGGACTCGCCACACACGGTATGCCGGTGGCCGCCACACGCTACCAATCGTCGTTGCTCGCTTCTTGTGGCCCACACCGGCCTCTGAATGCGCCGATACAACGCCGCGTCGCCGGCACACGTCACTCGCGCGATTCCCCACCCCTCTCTCCCTTGCCTTAGTCGGCCGCTGTCGCGCGCTTCAGCCATTTGAGTAGCCGCTTCTAGCTTCTCGTGGCGGCGTTTGTGGCTGTAGCGTGTGGCCCGTGTGCGGCGACACTTAAAGAGAGTTGGATATAGCAGATTTCCCGCTCGAATTGGAGCATCCGTCTTAGGAAGTAACTTCTACCTTACATAAGGCCACAGTCAAATTACACTTCCTTTTGGTGGTGTTGTGTTTCTATCGGTGAGTCAGGTTCCAGAGCACAACGGCGTGAGTGATATTTTTATCGCAAGCGTCTATAGGCTATGTTGGCCGCTTACCATCAGGTAGGCGATCTGCTAGTTTGCCACCCTTTTTACATAAAAAAAAATACGTGGGGCACTCGGGGACTGCCGCGGTAAAGCTATTGCATAGCATTTTTTATCAGCTTATGCAATTTTAATTATTTATTAATTTTATTTATGCAGAATTTTTTTCTTTGATATTAATAGATGGCGAGGCAGGCCTTATGATATTTATTGGGCAAGCTCAGCAAACAACAGCATTGCCCAGCGTCAAAAAACTTCCACAAGCTCCACAGTTTACCATCTTTAGTAAAAAAAAAATATAATTATAAAGTCTAAATAAAAGGGAGACAAATAAAAATAAGAACAGGTGCGGGGGTCTAAAACAAATGTATAAAAAAAAGGAAAAGATAATAAAAAATACGATTGCGGGATTTGAACCGACGTTCGCGGTGATGCGTCAAACGTTGGTCCCGTAAGATTGAGCACACTGCGCTGTTTAGATCGATACTGGAGCGACGAAAATTGTGTTCTATTGGTATATGCACTCTCGTAAGGGTTTTTTTCCTTTACGGAATTTCTTGATTCGGTCGCCGTGCTCAAAGCCCGCGATAAAAGCGATACAATAGCTTAAAAACTCGAGTTATAAGCATTTACCAATCTGCATTAATTTCCCCATTAGATCCGTCCAAGACTGGGGACATGAATAGCTTGGTAAGGATGATTTAATTTATCCCAGAATTGAATTGAACATACTCTATTGACTGTGCAGTATTGAACGCTGTGCGGACATCAATGTTCGATAATTACTGTATTGAGTTGTGCTGAATTGAACAGTAAGTACCTGTTTGAGGACGCGTTTACGGCTACCAAACTAATCTGTGGTCATTCGGACGCTTTGAACGTCATTGGATAATTGATTCAGTTACAGTTTAGATCACAGAGCGAGCAGGACTAATACTTCGTTTGTAAATGCAGGTTTTATCTGCTTTATTCCAAAACCAGGACTTAAGTTAGTCTTGGTTTAATCCTTATGTTGTCTCTGTCTTCTTTTTAGCAAAAAAAAAGTGACATCATCACATTTAATCTAGCATAGGTATTATGTAAGATGCCATCTCACTTACTGATTTTTGTCAAATGTCAAATATCTAATACTGGCTGCTTCTACAGACATAGTGACATTTTGCCGTGTAATAGTGTAATGTCAAACTAATGTCTAAAATTGCAGTGAGAGTCTGTGCGGAAAGAGAATGGGCGTGGCGAAAAACGGAACTAACATTAAGATTTTTATTTGGCAATTAAACCCAGCAATCTGTAAAACGTAAAAGTTTACGGATTTGTTTGTTGTTGTGATTTCTTGCGGTTTTTTGTATTTAATCATTTCTAAATGGGGTAAAACCTTACAAATACGGTAGAAAAGCACTACAGCGCCCTCCAATCCAAATCCCATTCACTTTCAGCACAGAGTCTAGCGACATTTTGCTGTGTAATATCAAACTAATGTCTAAAATTGCAGTTACTGAAATTGGAAGTGAGATTTTATTTCACAGAATCGTCTTCCAGGTTTATTTTTAGTTTATGTTTTCTAAGGCGGTGTGCGTGTAAGGATTGTATTATTATTATGAATAACATGATTAAATTTCAGTACACCAGTAAATTCAGTGAAGACTTAAAGGAACGGCCACTTTTGATGTAAGAACCTAAAGCGACCAATTAATTGAATCCAACAAAGGTAAGTAAATATTTGCTATATAAATAGCTGCTATGTTAATACCGACCGGAAGCTCAACGTTAGCATTTTTGTTTAGGTGAAGCCGTGGGAACCGAACATTTGATCTCAAGTGATGGTTATTCAGGCTTATATAAGTGGCGGTACGAAACTGTAGCACTGACCGTTATTGCGCAGAAGTAAAAATTAAGATGTCTTGGGGGGAAACGAGGTGCGCGGGTGAGCTTGCGTTGCGCTGATTGGCTCTCCAGTCGTACCCACGCGCAGCTATCCTTAATATAGCATAAGCTTAGCTTATGCAGGTACAGGTCGCGGCACGTAACTCTAGCGCTGAACAAAACGCGTAGAGGATAGCTGCGAAGCTATCCTTGTTTAAGACTGAATATGTAATCGGTATAAGTTGTTCGGAATTTACTATTAATCTGAGCTATCCAAGAAATAGAGGTATATTCGTTGAAATGTGAGTTTTTTATTTCTATGTATTTGTCGTAGATGTAAGAACATACAGATTTTGTCATTTCGTACTAGATTTTGTCTGGTGGTGTATCTCATCCATGATATTCCTGTGTTGCTCATCTTTTCTGTTTGATAAACTAACTTCAGCAGTTCTATATAACGTTTAAGGACATTTTACTTCTTTCAAAGTGAAACTTCTTTTTGGTCGGGGTGTAAAAGGAAAAAATCTATGGAAAAGATGGAACTTAAATGCGTCACGAGCGTCACACGTATATATATATATATATAAATAATATTAAAGTTGGAGGATAACTCGGAGAAGGCGGAAACGCTACGGGCGTCACAAGCGTCACGAGTCACACTCGATATTATACAGGGTGGTCGGAAAAGTGACGTCCAAAAATTTTTTTAGTTGCCCCTCGTTGAGACGTGTCTGAATCACCCTTTTGTTCTATTTTTTCAACTTAAATTGAAATTATGTTCTACGATTTTCCATAAATTTCGAGTTAAGATTTTTTTAAATGAATTTTTGCAAAATTCTGCCCGGGTCAGTTTCAAAAATTTCAAAAAAAGAAGTAGAAGGTTTCTTCGAATTTTTTTGCTGCTATATCTCTTTGAACTGTTCATTTATGCATAAAATAAACAGCCACATAACTTTAACGGAAGTTACTAAAAAATGTACCTAAATTTGAGAATTTATATTAAGTGAATTATCATTAAAATTTTCAACTTAAAATTGAAAATCTAAACTGGGAATATCTTAGTTTCTAGGTAGCTTGAGAAAATATGCTAGACTCTAAGTTTTCATAATAATAATTAAAAAGTAGTATTTCATAGGTTATTTTTCGCTGAAATCAGCCATAAAAGACAGCGAGGTGGAAAAGGATATGGCTAAGAAACTGCCATTAACGTGTCTAATTATTTCGCTCTACCCCGTAACATTATAATATTTTTTATTAATTATTACGTACGAGTATTTATATTTCACATACTACTTTCGTGAAATAGCCAAATATCTAAAAGTACATAAATTAATTTCAAATTTGTTTCAAAAGAGGAATCATCCGTTTTTCAAAAATAAATGAACAGTGAAAATACGCAAAAAAAATTGTGTAAGTATATCAAAATAAACAATATTAATTCCAAACTCCTAAAAACTATGACATTTTTGGCCCTAATTTTTATTATAATAAATCACAAAAGATCTAAAGTAATAGATTTTAATTTTATGATGAGGAAATTTAATACTTTAATTTTTGCAAATGAACAAAATAAATCTTCACAGATTTCCTGTCAGACCAACGATGACAAATTATTTGTATTTATTTTTACTTTAAAAATACTTTTTGGGAAGTATTAATCAAAGAAATTGGAGAAAAGATTATAAGAAAATGCTAAATTGATGGCTTTGTAAATAATTGGCGACATCGTTTATCAAATGTAGCAACGTTATGACGTAGTAGGAGTTCACATAATTTTCAAGATTGTGACTTTATCAAAAGCTCCTGAGCCTATTTTCATAGAAATTATAAATATTCAGCCATCGAGCATTAAATATTACTAAGTACAATATTTATACATTGCTAGGGCAGTCGCTCATACAATTTTTTGCCATTTCCTTTGAAAAAAAAGAAAAATATTTTTTATGCTTTTTAAGATTGATTAATTTGTTAACTAACCATAAAGGACTGCAGAAAAGTTAGAATCTAACATAATTTGAAAGTTTATTTAATTTTAAGGTGTTTCGCCTCGTAACGCGAAAACTATAATTAATCGTAGAGCATCATAGGGGTGATTCAGATACATCTCAACCCGAGGCATTTAAAAAAAATTTTTAGACGTCACTTTCTGGTCACCTGTATATATACATATATATGAGTGAGCGCTGCTCCATTCCCCTAGGATTTATGTACTACCTAATGTTAGCTTATTTAAGAAATGAAGTTGCACTTCAGATGTGTGGTTCGTGGGTTGTGCACACATTTTTTTTAAGATTAGCTGTATCGGCGACGTTCGTAAAGTCCAAAACAAATACTTTAAAATAAAATAATATTGCAATTATAAATTCAGATCTTAGCTATCTATCTTTTAAGTTAGTTCAAACTGCACACGGTGTGCAAAGATTAATATAGTTTAAGTAGTCTAGGAGTCCCTCCCGGGCAAACAAAGTGACGCGTAATTTATATATATTCAGAATTGAGTGCGTTTGACCACAATCGCGGCTGATATTAAGCAACGATGAGGTCTCAGCTGGAGCACTCAGACTCATTTATGCCAATTTACTCTTGCCTTGAAGAACCCTATATAATCTACTGGGAATACTGCTATTAGCAATATCCCAATAATCACCTTGGTTAGTAATCTATTATGCGGCACAGTGACAACCAATTCGCGAAACAGATCTAGCAATTATATCGCCAAACGTTCATTGATTTCATGCTTCGCGGCTTGCTGAATTGAGGTTGTGCCCAACCGGTTGGAAGGCACAGACAGACCCATTAATGCTCGTTCTGGGTTTAAATTGAACTTTCATAACTGTTCGCCTTCTAGCTTGACTTGGTATAACGAAACTGCGAATCTACTCTGTACATCCAGCTGATTACACCCAGGTGGATATAGTGGAGTATTGCTTGGGTAACCTATGTAGCTAAAGCAGCGGTTGTATTGCTTTCAAGTTATAGTCTCCAAATATTCTTCCTTGCTGTTTAAAAATTAAGCACAAAAGTTTCAAAAGAAAATTTGAAGGACGCAGCCATACCCAGCTTTGAATTAGGAATTTAAAAAACTTCTAATTTGCAATTATTTTTTCTTAACAGTTTGCATCAACTAACAAACATACACACATATTCTCTTTCGCGTTTAAATCATCCTACTAATACAGGGTGTAAAAAAACTTATGACAAAGACTAAATCTACGCATTCTGTATACCTAAACAAGTATAATAAAATATTATACGTGGGAATCATTTGTATTTTTAAGTAAAAAAAATACATTTTTTCCAGTAAGCAATGTATGGCGCGGCGCGCTACTGTGGCGCTGCGCAAAGAATGTGTCTGTGTGTATGTGTGTTTTAGTTTTTAAATAGGGTATTGAAAATATTAATGTATAAATCTTGAAAAAAAAATGTGACTTTGACCTTCAACATCTCCAACTTTATTTCCTAGGTAAGGTCCGGAAAAAAAATTATCGTTATGATGTGGAAAATACGTGGGCTACGACTTCTTTAATGGATTGTTTACACCCTGTATAATAAATGTGAAAGTTTGTACTTATTACTCAAGCATGCAAAAATACTAACCGCACTGTATTGAGGTATATGATACTTAATATCCTGGAAAAATGTTAGGTCCCTGTGGGATTCTAAATGAACTAAAGTTCACACGGACGAAGTCGCGGGGCGGCCGCTAGTTAATTATAGTAAATTTCTTCATCCATTTCACATAAATTTATTTACAACTTGTAAAAAATAAATGAAGTAACTTAATATTTTTACGTCAATGCATAATTTTTTGTTATCGAATATTATATTTTTACATGAATTCGATAACAGAAAATAGGAGATTATAGATGAAAAATGTCCTCTGCACAATTTCACCCGCTGATCCTTGATCCCTTGGAGAGTGAGGGTTCTGCGCTATTAACTTTTTATTGCGTGACTTGTGGAACGTATGCCGACCTCTGATTTACTGAATCTTTGAGGGAAGGGCCTTAGTTATTCATGGGGTGCCTTTACAAGATGCGACTTTTGAAATGATTTCCAATTAATCATAAGAGAAAGTCGTAACATATGTCTCCCTCATCCCGAAATCTTTTGTGACTTGAAAGACACCTTAAGTCTTGACTTTGACAGTAGTTGTTTTGTAAAGTTAAGTTTGTGTCATAGTAATATAAGTTATTTACAGGATTGTTACCATGTACTTTGTTTTTAGCGAGTTTCCGATATTTCGGCACTGTTGCAAGCGCCATGATCATTAAAGTAATTGCGGGAAGTCTGTTGTCAGTGCCGAAATATCGGAAACTCGATAATATTAGTGACCATGAAAGTTTAAAACAATATAAGGTTTGTGTCGTCGTCATATTGGCAATGATCGCACGATGAAACGATGCAGTCTAGTCTAGCGATGAGTTCACACATTAGAATTTCTGCAGATGTGCCCTCATACAGCTCGTAAGCCGTCGCACGATTATTTTCATTGCATGATCTTCTTCTTCGATCATCGAACGATCGTTGCCAATTAGGACGACGTCTGTAAGCTAGGCCTATATCCGAACAAACACGGTAATGATAAATGTAAAGAAAATATTACTAGAAAAAATTCTACGCGGACCAGGCAGCAGACGGGACTCGAATCAGCACTATTTCTTTAGATTTAAACATCAAGCAGTTAAATGCTTGAAAAATAATAATTATAACGATATATTTCATATTTCATTTTATATGATAACTTAAAATACATCTCCAGCTTTTCAGTAATTCTTTCTAACTAATTATAACGATTTCAGTAACAGATGTCGTGTCATATAAACGCATTAAACTGAGAAGGACAGAAATATTTCCGATGTGACGAACGCACGTTTTTCCTCGTACAATTTGTTTGATGAATAAGTAAAAGATTACTTTGTTAATGGGCCCCGTATACTTACGGTTACAGCACGGTCTGGACGTAAGATATTATTATTATACCGGGTTGTGAATTTTTTAAAAGCATCTGGTTCGTGTTTGAGACCCGATGTTACTGTTAAAGGGAACTTTTTAATAGATTATTACAAGCGAAGGAGTTTGGAAATGGATTTGTATGAAGGGTATTTATTGCCAGCGATGTTGCGGAAATTGGGTTTTTTACTTTATTCAGGAAATTTAATAGGAGATTACCATATTAATTAAAAGTAGCGAAGATGGATTTCAAATTAATTTCAGTTTTTGTATTTTATTTTCAACGATTTATGAGTGCTATTTTAACAACCGGTCAAGTCAGACTAGGGATGTAGAAAGTTGAAAAAAATATCAATATATCGGACCAACTTTCCCAAAAATATATTTAGGTCAGCCTAGCACAGTAATAATAACAATACAAATTATAATTAAAGAAAGAATTATCAAAGTACCAAATTGCCGCTAAACTACATGAGAGTACAGTATCTCACGAAAGATGACACGCGGAATAATAATGGAACGAAAATTATCTACCTAAAAATAGACCCTATTTTCCAATGACGAAAATGATTGCAGGACCTCTCGGGTGCCATCTTTCGTAAACAAGACTAGACAGTCACACACTTCCACAGAATATAATGGAATTCAGCACAACCAATTCACCAGCGAAACAGATTTACAAATCATAGATAGTACTAAATACATCACAAATCATAGATATGTTGAATATCATCAATCTGAGATCCAGTTACGATTTTTCCAGATACGAATTTAGTTGGATCGTGATATGCCGTTAATAATTAAAAAAATATCGTTTTTGATACGAATTTCGATATTGGTTATTTTGTATCGATGTATCGATATATCAAATCAAATTATATCGGCTAAAAATATCGATATATCGAACAAAAAATATCGATATATCGATACATCGATATATTTTAACAAGCCTAAGACAGACTCGCTTACGAAGGGTCCCATAGGCTAGCATAATATTTTAATATTTAGAAGCAGTTACATTTACATAAGTACATTTAACATAATTACGTTTTTGTAGTAGCTTTTACTTTGTTTTGTTTTTATAAATAAGTAGTTGTGATAGTGGTGACAGTAACAAGCATTCTGTGAAAATCTCAGGCGTCTACATATTTTTATTCAAGAGATAAAGCCGTGACAGGCAGACAGATAAACAACGGAGGTAATATAAGATCCCTTTTATCACACTTTGGATACGTAACTCTAAAACTCAATCACTCCAGTCATGCATGATATTAGTGAAAACGTAGTGAAATCGTCAAATCTAATATTGAGAAGGTTAAGTGACTACATATATGATTTACCTATATATGATTATTTAATAAGTTACCTTCAAAAAAAATGACTAACTAAATTTAGGACTGAATTATTTACATTTTTAATTAACAAAATGTACCATTCAATTAACGATTTTTTAAATGATAAAATAGCCTAATATAAATGTATGTTTGATATTCGTGTGTATTTAATATAATAGTTTAAAATATGAAGATGATAAATATATGTAATTATCTGACATTTTGATTCAATATTGACACCATTTTTCTTGACTATTTTAATAATGAATAGATTAGTAGTAGTATTTTTTGTGACATTAAATATTATTATTACCTTTAAATTAATTTTATTTATTTAGACGTCACAGGACCTTAATAATGTAAATTTCCTGAAATATTTGCACGTTGACATTCAACAAAATATGCTGGTAACTATAGAAATATGTAACAACAATTGTAACTATATTTTGGCAAATAAACTATTATGATTATTATATTATTATCTAATTTATTTAATTTAATATAACAGTTAGGTTTTTTATAAAATAGTTATAAAATTTGTACAAAAACGTAAATACAAAAATAGATATCATATAAAAAACTTAACCTAGAAGGCCACCAGCAGCGGGACTAAGTCCAAGCTACCGGTGGTTAGGGCCGCAGAGAGAGAAACCGTCTGACGATGCGCGCTGTGTCCTGGAGTACTGCCTTTTGCATCTGCCCCTTGACCCAACCATCTAGCGAGAGGCTCTTTAGATATTGGTCGAGACTCTTCGCTATGAGACCGTTCACATTAACGACTATAGGGACAATGATCGTCGAATCCACATCCCACAAAGCGGTTACCTCGTGGGCCAAGTCCAGGTACTTAATATTAATATTATGTTAAAATTGAGTTATGGCCCGCCTGATGCCAATAATTAGCGCCCACCACAGCCTTTAGACGCTTGCGATACCAAAAATATCACTCGCACCGTTGCCAACCCTGACCTATTCCCCTACCCCGTGGAGCTATACGCAACGCGCGACCCAGATGGTTAAACTACGATTGTTTAGTTTTCACGATAGCAATTGTACGGTCTCATCACCGCACATACTGAGTTAACATAGCGACCTACTTTGGGTCCCGCGTCATAATAGTTAATTTTATTGATATTAATTACACGAGTAAGTGTCGCCTCACACGGGCCACACGACATAGCCACAAACGCCGCCACGAGAAGCTAGAAGCGGCTACTAAAGTGGCTGAAGCGCGCGACAGCGGCCGACTAAGGTAAGGGAGAGAGGGGTGGGGAATCACGCAAGTGACGTGTGGCGGCGTTTTGTTGCGGCGCATTAA
Source organism: Chilo suppressalis (assembly GCA_902850365.2). Lineage (NCBI taxonomy): Eukaryota > Metazoa > Arthropoda > Insecta > Lepidoptera > Crambidae > Chilo > Chilo suppressalis. The sequence continues at coordinate 5,555,524 of OU963903.1, forward strand.
GTGGCCGGTGCGGGCCACAAGAAGCGAGCAACGACGATTTGTAGCGTGTGGCGGCCACCGGCGTACCGTGTGTGGCGAGTCCATATAAAATATATGAAAACTACAAGAAATATGCCGGTGGCGGCGTTTTGTGGTTGTGGTCGGTGGCCCGTGTGTGGCGGCACTAAGGTAAGAGCGCGCATTCGAAACAGTCAAGCAAAGAATCACTATTAACTATTTTATCTGTATTTACAATCGGCTGCAATAAATATACATATTTAACTTTTTTACCTGCGTACTACAAACAAATATCTTCTATCAACATCTAAAAGGTATACGTGGTCACACTGGCTCGTACAACAATCATGCGTTGTGTTGTGCCCATTTAAAAAATACATAGTCTCATAAAACGCAGCGTTGCACGTATTGTTTGCTTCCTCATTATTATCTTAGAGGAGCGAGTTGGCTTAGCAAAACATAAATTCAACACAGCATAGGTTGATGTTAATTGTTGTTTACACTTACTAGAATATTATTCAAACTATAAGGGCCACTTGCGCAGTTCACAATTGACTCATTTAACTCACTGTTTAATGATAACCCGTGTTTTAATACATAGTTCGTCTTGCAGTGCCGAGAATTAACAGTAAATTCTGTATTTAAATAAATATTTCCAACACTTATACCAATAAGCCTAGCGCCAAAGTAAGCACTATAATGCTTGTGATAAGGGATACTAGGGTAACGGATAGAATACGCAAGTAACACACCTGGTGACAAAAAGCTTGCATAAAGTATTTTATTGGATACTTTAGTAATAAAATCCACCGTGAATAAGTTCTGTAAAGGTGGTTGGAACCTATATGCAAGCTGTATACTACCAAAGGGAGAAAAATTGCAACCTATTTAAAAATACAAAAGCGATGCATAAGCGTTCGAATTGTTACCCTGAGTGGCAATTGGAACTAACGGTCCAAATAGCGCGTTGTGAATGAATGATTGCATGATGAAAGCGATACGTTCATTCGTTGAGCGACAAATGAGATCTAAATAAGTGTCATTTTTGTTGGAGATCTCATAAACAAAAGGACGCGTGCTAATTATAATATATTGTGTTGTGACAGCATTTGGAATATTACATTTATTTGGTAAGCATATATTTTTTTATTGATATAACGTAGGCTAACATCATGAACTCTTTGCAAATGGTTTTTTATTGTGAAACCATGGTATATTTACTTAGAAAATTTTAATGCGCCTTCGATTTAATCAAATATTATCACAAAATATGCGGTGATCAAATAAATACTATAATGATATAAAACAAAATAGTTGATAGAAACCTAACATTATGGTTTCACAAAGAGTATAATGTGAAACTATATCAGAAACAGTTATCAAAAGTCATTTTATTTCATGTTATTGTAATAAAATACCATTCAACAAGATGCTTTTCAAGGACTCCATTTTTAAACATGGCGATTCAAAATAGACTCTGCAGTTCTTATTTTCACTCATTTGTTGCCTTATTGGAGCTCTTAAGGCCAAAAATAACTCATTAGTACCTAGTAGTGATTATTTTCACTTTCAGGCCCTTGCTGTTTAAGCGTTGAATCGGGGATCCTCAATACGGATACAAAACCCATTTATGCAGGTAAATAAAGTAAAATCTGCATAACTTGTAAATGTCGTCTGGAGTATACTAAGGCTCGTATTTATAAAGCGATCTCAAGATTGAGAGCAATATTAAGTATGGATTTGACAGGTCGTTTTGTACTGAAAAAGACATTTCTGACACGAACTCAAACTCGCTGTCACTCTTGAGAGCTGATTATAAATACGGGCCTTAATAGTCAGGTTGCAGTGCACTTAGAAGGGCTGGCCATAGCATTAAATGACAATTTTTTATGGGTGGGTTGATATAATGACCCCTATTTTTTCATCGGGAATGGAAAGTATTGCTCATCACCAGGCCTCGGATATTCAGGTGCAAAAAAAAAAGCCGTGGCATGGGTGTCGTAATGGGGTTATTTAATTTAATTTTAATATTTTATAATGACATTTATTTTATTCTACATAAAAAATATATACATATCTAAAGTGACAGTAATAAACTTTTTTTTCAGAATGCCGTTTTTGATAGTTGAAACGATTGAAAATGGTTCCAAAAAACTATCAGTTTGTCCGGAAATATGGGTAAATAACGGAACTTTAAGTTGGCCTACTAAGAAAAATTCCAAAAAATGTAAAATGGATCAAAAGATTCCAAAAGATAGGTGGCTGAAAATACCTTGTATAATTAAGAGAAGATTTGATAGTTATGAGGCTGCTGATGCTGAGTTAGATGTCATGGTTGAGTTGCCTGAAACTGAAAATGAAGGAAACAATACTGTAAGACTGCCAGGCAATGAAGATTTTAATAACATTGCCAAACAACTGGTAGGTATAGATACGCTATAAACCTTTAAATACGTATATTTATTCACTAGTATACTTCATTTTCCTCAAATCGTGATACTTTGTTCAGTTCAAATAATGACTTCGCTTGTGTAGTGCGGCATGACATCTATAGGTTAATATTAAAAAATACTATACATTTAATAAAAAAAAAAAAAATTTTTTTTTTGCTTTCAATGGATAACTCAAAAGTATAATAACTATTTATTTTTTCAGTCATCTACTGGATCTGCAAACGACAACAATGCATCAACTACAGCTGCGCAGAAAATGCAAGAAACAAATAATAGTATTTCATCTGATAACTATGTAGTGGTAGTATCTGATGATGTTCCTAACGGCAATAATATTACTGTCCAGAATAATATAGAAAATGAAGTACTCCAAGTACTGGATTGTGACGATCTCCTACAAAATCAAAAAAAATTGGCTGAAAATCAAGTTGCAATATTAGATAACCAAAAAAAAATCATAAAAGCGCTAGCAACGATATCTGTTAAAATTGATACTTTGGCATCGAAATTCCAAAAACAGCCACAAATGACACCACCAATGACAGTGACACCATTAATTAACGAAATAAAAAAGAGCCCTTACAATGCTAGAGTTGCACCTGTTCAAACTATGGATGATCTTCAAAATATGGAAAATCAGCTGCATGATGCCGAAAGAAGAAAATGTCTTAAGGATTTGTATTCCGTTTTCTGCACTCCTGGGAAGAAAGGGGAGGTTTGTGCTTTTCAACTTATTGACGTTTTGTTTAGCCGTGAATTTTTGGTCCAGTGTTCTTGGTCGGGTTCTGCTAGAGGGGCAGGTTCAAAAATATGAATTAAAATATTTCAAGAAGTGCTTGGATTTTTTTTCGAACTTGTTCACGACTGTGACCCTACATACACTGTCGACAAAAACAATGATTTCTTTAAATCCATCGTCAAAAATGGTAAAAAGAGAACACATTCTAAATTAGGAAGAGCTTCCGCGCCAAGAAATGTCCCCAAAAGAAAACTTGCTACAAAAGAACAAAGTTGCACTACAAAAAAAGGAGGCCATCTGGAGGTCCAAGTGCAGCACTGCAACATATTGAAGAAGAAGTCGTAAATGCTAGTGATAATAACGATTCTGTAGATCAAAACAAAGATAAAACAATTGAAAATATTGAAGTCGTAATTGATAAAGAGGCTTCAATCGATAATGCTGTACATGCAGATGAAAGCACTCATGAAAATGAGAATGATAAAAATTGAAATAGCGATAACCACAATACAACTCAAGAAATAAGGCATTTCTAGTTATAAGTTTTTTTTGACAGTTTTTTTACTTGTTTTTGACTTTTACATACATAGGTCTGAGGGACAGTGTATCAAAAAATTTGCAGGCGTGATCACTCTTTTAACCTAAACAGCTTTCAACAAGAAACATTCAGTCAAACATTACTTATACATTTTATGTGGTAACTCGGTTTTTTTTTCATGGGTTATCTCAAACAAAATGTTTCGTACACCTTTTCTTACACCCCGTATGAATATAACGTATCTTTGGAGTTTCCTTTTTTTTAGAAGTTAAGTTTATTATGTTGATTTTTTGATGTTGATTAAGTAATTTGTTATGTTACCGACTTTGATTTTTTAATCATAATAGTTGTCAAAGACAATAATTTTAAAGTGTTAACGGAAATCATGAGACTGCTAGATAAGCGACTTACTCATCGTAACTCATACATATTTTTTCGCAGATTAGGATTTAAGTGTTAAGAGTAATACAATATGTATCTGAAAAGGTGCGGATTCTTTCAGGGAGGTATTCAGTTAATGAAACTATAGAAATTTACACAAGGATTATTGTTTCCTAAATTTTAAAAATAATCGTCGTCCCATACTATGTCGTCAGTCGTCAGCCAACTGTCCACTTTGTATAGGAGGTCGAAATTTTTTAAATTTTCGGCCTTGTATACCTTTCGAGTTACTTACTTGTTGTTGTTTACTTTCGGGAAGACACCTTAGAACCTTTGTAGATACATCCTATATTAAACCCTTATATTATAAATTACGAGACTGCAAGTTGTGCGACTTAAATATTTAAGTAAATCGACCTACTCATGTAAGTATTTAATTAATAAGGATTAAAGATAGAACGTAAAAGAGATAATGAGACTGTAAGTTGTGCGACTAATTATTATTCATGAAACCATTTTATTGATTATGATTTAAGTGTAAGACAATTACATAACTCAAACTGTTGTGCTGCAGTTATCCTCATGTAAGTTTATAATAATGAGACCTTCACAAGATTTGTAGTTGGATGATTGAAAATAAAATCTGAGTATGACATCAATTTTAATGTGTTTTATTTTAAATCTTAAAGTAGGTACAGGTAAAATAATCAATATTTTGAAAAAGTATGAAGCAAAGGTAACAGATACATTTCTTCAGGAAAACGTATACAATCGGAAACATTAGTCGACGTTAATTTGTATTTGAAAATCTTAAGATAGGAAGACGAAATAGGAAGCTCAAAAACATTTTCTGTATTAGTTATCAACTTACATTTTACAATTATTTTGCTGTCTTGAACTTTAATTGATCTTGTTTCCATTATCTCATGATTTGATGTTACAAAAAATCTGTCTTTATTTTTTTCCGATATGATGAAATCTTTAAAATGTAAAAACTAAATCACCACTTCTACAATTCTTTTTCACATATGGATAGTTTGTTACAATCTCATCGGTACTATTCACGTCCAAGCTATCGCATTCACCAATTCTTTTCGCTATTTGGGATAATGGTTTGTTGCCAGTACGAAGCATATTTTTAATCAAATAAAGTTTGTTTTCGAACGGATAGGCATTAAAACTTTGTAGAATTCCAAAATTGAGCACTTCATCAACAACATGTAATAAATTATGGACATTACTCGTCATTCTATACCATAGAAGTATTTAAATTTTTTTACAAAATGATTCAATAGCTCATAAGCCAACGGCAAAAAATTAAAGTATTCTTCACTTGAACATATTGCTATTGCACAAAAAAATGACAGAAAATGTTTCATTGCATCAGTGTTTAATACCGTTGGTAATATAACTACGCTAAGGTACAACAAGAATGTCCTAAATTCAGAAGCCTTCCAGTGAGCTAGACTGCTGAGATTTCTTACACATCTGTGGATTTCTGAAGGTAGTTGGCAATCATCCAGAAAATCATTTACCGTCGATATATCACTTGCTCGCCATTTTGTGTCTTTCTTACCAAAATTTCCGTCTCGCCAGCCAATTAGAAGGCGTTTCATAATCCCCAAGTCGATCAAATGCATAGAATCAGCAACAGGAAATGATTTTATCATATCAATCGGAAGACTAAGCAAAGGGGAATCGACTTTATGATGTTTACCGTAAAGTTTTTTACGAAAATCTTCATCATTCCGGGCAGGACAATCTAATTCAGGAAATATAACCGTATGAGATATATGAGAGTATTCACCGATAATGGTACATTTATTACACCCATGTTTGCCATTAAAGTTGCAAATTCCTTTTATCATTTCCCTTGCAGGAGAATCGGATACAAAACATCTAATTGTAGCATTTACCTTATTATTTTTTACTAGCAGACCATTTTGAAGTAATGTATGCATTTCAAGGACAAAAGGTTGTAAATAAGCATTTAAATCGTAAGGTTTTCCATTGCCTGCATAAATACCAACGATAAATGGTATCATACTTGGCAATTCAAAAATCTTGCAAAGTATTGGCCTAAACTGTTGTTTTGAACTGTTACATACTGGGAGACCATCTATGTTGAAGTAAAGTGAAATATTAGCAAGTAATTCTCTGTCATTTTTATTCAAAATAGTTTCAAGCGGTATTATAAGTCCATTATGCCAATATTGACCAGGATCGACAGATATTGTATCAATTTGTCTCGGAGTGTTCATGAGCGTTCTAGGGTCTACTGGAAGCAAATTCGGATTTATAGTATTTACAAGTGTTGCTAACGATTTCAGAGCTGAATGGCTTATGTTATTTTCTATAGCCCACGTTCTAGCTGCATCTCGAAATTGATGAATCTGTTTGTATTGAAAAATCTTTTGACTTGGTTCACGGTCATCATTTTCTTCGAGGTCGGTTTCCTCATAAGTTTCATTATTCCCATTATCATTTTCAGTCGAATTTCCATCACTTATTTTAGTCGAATTTCCATCACTTGTTTCAGTCGACTTTCCATCAATAATTTCAGTTGAACTTTCACTAGGATCATGCCTGAAAAATAAATGTATTGAGTATTAATCTGATAAATAGGTACCTACCTACAACTCGAAAATCAAAATACAAATGTTGTCCAGAAGGGTAACTTATGAACATAATAAACTGATCTTGCTTTGCCTACCAACTTTGATAACTGATTTATAAACTTAGAAAAACCTTAAACGTTGAAAATGTACATAAATACAAACCATACCCTATTTTGGATTTATTAAAATGTACGGAACCCGCGATAGTCATAGTAAAATTATCTTGACACAATTGTACAAAACAGAAAGCCTCTAAATTATTATAATCTGCTTGTTTTACGTTTTATTATGTATTTCATTGGTAATTACTTACGTTTCAACAATTGGAGTATCCTCTTTTGGTTGTTTTATAACATTTTCATGGTTTGAACTAGTACCACTTATTTCCACGTCCATTATATTCTTGAATGTACGTGCAATTTGCCGATGATAATTACCACCACATCTTTAACTTTTTTCCACTCTACAGTGTTCATTTTGAGTAGTTTTATTTTAGCTATTATGACTTTTTAGCAGAAACTTTGATTGTAATATTAAATTTTAAGAAATGCATTTATATTAAGATTTTCTTTGTTTACGTGCCGCACACTGAATGGCAATTAAAAATAAGCTCTACGTTTCGATCTTTTAGAACCGTTAGATCTTAAGTGGTTCTAAATGGGAAAAAAATGTTGCTTAAGGTTTTCAAGAACCATCTTTTGGAACCGATCTACGCGTTACAGTGGCATATTAGAGTATATTAGTCCTTACAGAGGCAATCACTCTGGGTTCTAAATGAGCTGTAATAATAACTCTTCAGCCACTAGAGGTGATAATTAACTCTTATAAACTACTTATTTAGTACTAAAGGTGCCAAATAAGGAAAATTTGCTACCTGATAGGGCACAGTTCCTTAGGGAGGATTTTAAGATGTCATATGCCTCTTTGAGTTCTTAAATAGAGAAAATTAATAATAATAATAATAATATTTATTTATTTAACAATAGTAAAATAATACATGAACATTAATTTTACAATAAGCACCTTACCAATGACATTTTTAAAACAGTGTGAGTCTCAAACTCCCAAACTAGGACATGTCCTGTATCTCAGGAGTCAGTGGCTCATCCCAGATAAGTAAACTCAATCTCAATAGCGTACATCTTAAGAACTTAATATTATGAATTTAATGCAAATGGATCTGTATGTGTTTGTGTGCGTGTGTGTGTATGTGTGTGTGCGTGTGTGAGTGTCTGCGTTTGTGCGTGTGGGTGTGTGTTCGTGTGTGTGTGAGTGTATGCGTTTGTGCGTGTGGGTGTGTGTTCATGCGCGTGGGTCCGTGTACAATAATGGGTAGTTTACCTAATAAGATCTTCAGTTTCCTCATAATTGTATTTTAGAAGTAGATCACTTACAGTTTTTTTGACATTATGTAGTGTCAATGAAAAAATGGGTTTTATTTTATGAATTTTATTATATAATTTTGTGCTGAGAGCGTTATATTGTTTACTAGCCCATGCTGTGCGACACATGATCTGGGGACAAACAGGAGCACAGTGACGTCTTGATGATGTGTCGAGCTCCAGAGGAAGGGAAGAGTGTTTGCGTAGAAGCATACGAAGGATGGATAGCTGCCTAACCGTAAGAACCTCGCACTCCGAATACAGTTTCGCCGTTGGATATGTCCTACGTTTACACAATAAAACCTTAAGGACTGCTCGCTGGGCTCGTTCCAGTTTCAACAAGAAAGTTTTATTAGCCCCTCCCCACACAGAGATGCAGTAGGACAATATTGACTGGCACAATCCAAAGTAAACCGTAAAAAGCGTTGACCGTTCAGCCGAGTGGCGCAGGTTTTTAAAGATGTAAATGAGTCTCCGGATTCGTCCTGTAAGGGCTTCAATTTGGACATGCCAGTCAAGCCTGTCATCGAGATGGACACCCAGATACTTAAGGCTTCTTACAGTATTAAGTGGTTTGCAGCGACATGAGTTTAAGTCTGTATTCCGACAATGGTGCAATTTAATATCGGCTGGGGGCATGTTTACTTGAGATTTTGCAATGTCGAATTTTAGAACCTGGGTTTTTTCGAAGTTTAGTGTGAGAAGGTTGATGGATAGCCATTCCCTGACCAGAACAAGAGCATTCTCCGCGTTATGCTTAGCAGAGACCCAACTATCACCATAAACTAGAAGTGCCGTATCATCGGCATAGGAAAAGATGTTGCAATTTTCAAGAGATAGACGGCAAAGCTGATCCATATATATGAGAAATAGCGTCGGGCCCAGAATACTGCCCTGCGGCACACCATAGCATATTGATACCTGATCGCTGACAAAACTACCTATTTTGACACATTGTGAGCGGCTAGTAAGATAGCTACTAAGTATTTGCAGGCCAGGACCCCGAATTCCAATACGCTCCAACTTGTCGAGAAGAATTGGGATGGAGACGGTGTCAAAAGCCTTGGACAGGTCAAGGAAGACACCATAACATTTAAGCCTTTTGTCCATTTTAGTAACAAGTGCTTCAACAAGGCTTGAGACCCCGTCTTCCGTGGATAAACTGCTTCGAAAACCAAATTGATTATTAGATAATATTTTATATTTATTCAGATACGAAACCAGTAAATTATTAAGATACCTCTCCAACACTTTAGAAAGAGCTGAGAGAACAGAGATGGGTCTATAATTGGTGACGCAATCTCTACTCCCGGCCTTGTGGATAGGATGGACTATAGCCGTTTTAAAAGAGCTGGGAAAGACACCGTTTTCTATACAACGATTGAAAATATGGGTAAGTGGAGCGGCTAGAGTAGAAGAAGACTGTTTAATTACCCGAGCTGGAATACCGTCACATCCCGTTGCGCAATCACTTCGTAGGCTGAGAATGAGCTTTTCTACCTCTGCCTCCGCAACAGGGAGGATCACGAACGAATTACTAATTGGGTAAGTATGTCTAACCAAATTACTCCGTTGCGGAGACGGCGTGGATGATATTCTCTTAGCAAGATCACTACCCAAATTAGCAAAATAGTCATTAACGAAATTCACAGATGAGTGACTGTCACCTGCAATATTCAAAAGTTCTTCTGGGGGCCTGTGAATTCGTTTACTGTTCGTTATTGTTTTGATAACATTCCACAATTCCTTTGGATTATTTTTTGCTCTTTCAAATTCTAGCTTCTCATACTCCTGTTTTACTTTTTTTAAAATGACGTTACAGAAATTGCGATATCTATAATAAGTCGTTTTTAAGATTACATTGTCAGGGGAGTACTTTAATTTGAGGTGCATAGAGTCGCGATTTCGCAAACAGCGAAGCAAACCAGGAGTGATCCACGGTTTTAAGATTTTGTTTCTTCGTGACACTTTAACAATTGTTTTATTTTTGTCAATAACAGATTTAAGGCAAGCAATAAAAGTATCTGTGGCTACTTCGGGATTTGATTGTTCTAATATCGGTGTGAAGTTTGTTATATCTATCTCTTTTTTAATCGTTTCAAAATTATATTTAATTGCAATAGTATGTTTTACTTTGAAGTTCACGGAATTGTTTACTTTTAGAGACAATACAATAGGATAATGATCCGTGATCTCAGTTTGAACGACAGCCACTGTAGCAACGTGGTCCGTCTTCACAAAAAAATGATCCAAGCAATTTTCCATTCTTGTTGGAAGAAGATGCGCTGGCAATAGGCCCAGGGAGGACATAAAGGTAAGGTATTCATTACTATGACGATTGTTATTATTTTCCTTTATGTCCACGTTTATGTCACCTGTCAGCACAATATTTTTAAAGTTTAGAGGAGAAATAATATTGTCCAAACTATCTAAAAATTTGTCAAGATTATTGTATGATGGAGATCGATAAACTGCAACAATGGCAGTATTGCCAATGCAACACAGCAGGCAATTCCCCTCCTGAAAGGCAGGCTCACTAATTGCACATTTCAGATCTTCTTTGATATATAAAACAACACCGTCATTTTGAAGAGGATTTATACAGGTTGAGTAGACAGTATAGCCATCAAGATAAGGAAGTTGGCTAGTCACTCTAAGCCAACATTCGGACAATACAATGACATCGTATTTTATTTCTGTCATGGCTACTGTTGCGATGAAGTTATTGAAATTTTTTTGAATACTTCTTATATTTGCGTGAATTATTTTTAGTGAAGAGTCATTAGGGATATAATTATTACAATTTTCTGGGGTGCAGTAATATGATTGTCCAACTTGTATGTCATCAATCTCGGATACTATATTTACTAAATTAGTCATTTTTATTATTTATAACAAACATGCAAGCGACACAGTAAAAAACTATGTCCACTAAAGAAATGGGTTGGACTTCGTAGGGTTTGTTTTTTATTACTATATTCGCGCAACAGTGAAGCACTCGTGTAAAGCTGGATGGCGTGTGATATCTTTGAGAGGAAAGTTCTGAGAGGATGCTGGTTGAGTTATATGATAGAGAATCGAACAATAGAATAAATTGAATATAAGAAGTAAGTGGATGGTAAAACAATATGACGATTAATATTATTTCAATATGACCCATGAAGGTTTGTAGTGTGATTGTGTATATGTCGATATTATGATGAATGTGAGTATACCTGAAAGGAAATTGAGATAGTGTATGGAGAGAATCGAACAATAGAATAAATTGAATATAAGAAGTAAGTGGATGGTAAAACAATATGACGATTAATATTATTTCAATATGACCCATGAAGGTTTGTAGTGTGATTGTGTATATGTCGATATTATGATGAATGTGAGTATACCTGAAAGGAAATTGAGATAGTGTATGGATTACAGAATGGTTTTTGTGTGTATGTATTATACTATATCTAGCATTGAAAGATTCACTGTGGTATAAGTGAGCTATTAAGACATAATTCTGTTTTAACATGGATAAACTTAGAGTTCGAATCTCTGCGAAGGAGCACTCTGCCATTAGAAGTCCAACAATATTTAAAATCATGTTTTTTAGCGAATTCTCGAGCAAGAAAAAGTAACTTACGGACAGAATATGGCAGATGCTCATCCACATAGACTGGTCGCTTGTCGTCGACCATACCAAAGTGTTCACAACTGAGTCTCGACGAGTTCGAACGGTCCTTATTGAAGCGTCGTGATGAAGCAAGTAAATTATTTTTAACTTGAACAGACTTGAATTCAGTCACAATCGCTTTAACTGTTCCAGGTTTTCCAGGGCGCCTATAAATATCACGAATGTCATTGTCTTGGATAGTAATATCCAGAGTGGTACCAAGGTTTTTTACTAAGGATATTAGGTCACCTTCTGATTCTTTGTCTTTTTCAGGAACATTTCGTATTTCAATAGACGAAGGTCTAGAGAGTTGGTGTAATTCCTCAAACTGTTTCTGCAACCCAATCATAAAAGCTCTATTTTCGCGTTTTTCAATCTCCAATCTAGCGATTTTTTCTTTGAATTCTTCATGTTGGGCATTCATGAATGAAATTGAGTTTTCGATATCAGAATTTGACTTTTGTATTTCAGCACATTGGGACTTGAGGTACGCTATATCCGTCACAAGTTTAGATAGTGTTTCATCTTGTTCAGCTTTCCAAGCGCGAAGCATCACCATCAAATCGTTTTTAAATTCCTGCAATACACCTTGGTCGTCAAATTTTGTTTGGGGAGACCCTTCGACCCGAAGACGCTTTGATCTAATTGGTACTTTACGTGTTTCCACAACCTTATCAACAGCAGATGAGTCCGATTCCGATTGTGCCCTTGGAGGAGACGCAGGTGGTGTGCGTTGTACTTTAGGCATTTTGTTGCTAACACGGCGGTCGTTAGTCGCGATATGATTGCTGGAACTGACCGGTACCGTTGATGCCGTATACTGGACACTCGCGATCAAAAGAGAGCACCAGAGGAAGGAGCAGAGAGAGGATACAGCACCGGTTACAATTATCAGCTCTTTACCTCAAAACCAGTAGTAGACAACTGTATGTGGCAACACTATGATCGTGTCAAATTCAAAAATCCAGCTGTCAATTGAAGTTGACAGAGAATAATGTGATTTCCGAGGGTATACAAATCACAAGTTATGACAGGTGTGCATCATTGCCAAAAGGGGGTAGAAAAACAGGCACTTATCTTGATTAATTCCTCTGGTTCTAGGTGCGGAACAATCTTGTCTACACTGTTGCAGATAAATCCAATGTCGAACTTCACTTTGCAATGAGTTTTTGTACAAAACAGCTGATAATTTCAAAAGTTTTAAGTTTATTATGCAGAGAGATGTACGCTTAGTTAGGGCAGAGTTGCCAGAACCGTTTGCCAGTTGCCAGAAACAGAATTAAAACCTTTATGCGTCTATAAGTAATAAATTCGACCTAATGCCACTGTAAGTAATAAAGCAGGAACAAAAATCACTCAAAAGCATCTGTAAGTGATAAAAGTTACCCATTTGCAAATTTGAGTGCTGTTTGCATCTATAAGTAATACCGTACACTCTTGCATTGCTTATATGCTACCTACAGTTGCAAAATAAGTTCCAAAATTCACTTACGTGCTCCTTGTACATATATACTGTACATATATAAGTATATTTTTATAGAAATACATATTAAACATCCATGACTGGAGTACAAATGCTCGTATTCATCACATAAACATCTGCACCCACTGGGATTCGAACCCGTCCCGGGTTCCGTCTCTTGAGTCGGTGACACCATGAAACCCGGTGTATAAACCACCCGGCCACCGAGGTCGTTACCTACTATTAACTATTTAACCCGTCGAAATCGATCGTTTAAATTCTTAACCTCGGGTGTGCCACAGGTAATATATCCAAGGTTTGTGTTGTTTTAAAATCAAAAACGACATACCGTTTCAAATATTACTTAATAAAAAATGAAAAAGAAGACATATTATTAGTTGCGTGTAGAGTAAAAGAGAAGTCTATCTCAAATCACTTGTCACTCGAACTCCTCAATTTGGCCGAGTGTAAAAAGAATGAACGAACCATGAGACAATGTCAAATTTGAAAAAAAACAATCGGGATACCTAACTTGTGCTTATTTTCTATACATGCAAGGTAAGCTCAGACTTACAAAAATAATATTTTAACCCCGGGGATAACTAACACGCGATTTTTTATTTAACTTGGATTTACCGTACAAGTTGCCCTAATGCGCTTGTAAATTTAGCAACAAGCGCAACTATGCGCAGGTGTCATTCAGTGAAACCCCGCGCGCATCCAAAATTCGTTTGCTGTGCAACTACTTGCGCTTACTAGAAAGCCACCATTAAGTTTAAATTGAACTAGATCTGGTTTCGCTCTGAAAATTTATTATTACGGAGCACGTTCACAAAGCAACGATAATGAGGTGAAGGTGACCTAATTGTAATATTCATCTGTAAACAGGGGTGCATAAATTTCAATGGCTTTTAATGGAATTAACGTTGAAAAGTAAAACAGTGTTATGCATACGAAATAAATTTTCCGGCACAAAAGAGATAGTTTTAATTAAGAGGCTTGCAAATTACTGACTAGGCCGAGTAATGTCTGACCACGCAATTGTGTGTCTTATTACATATGCGGTGAAGTCTACACTCGTTTGGTGGTACTGACATGTTTTGTTACAAGAGAGGTCAACCAGCAGTCATATCGTTAGGAGCTAAACAGTATCTTAAATATTTTAGTAACTGAAATTTAGAAAGCTTTCCCAAGTTTCTTAACACAAAAGTTACACTATATCTGTAAAGAACATTGTCCCTAATATTTGAAACCCGAATGCACGCTATCCCTAATAACTTTAGACCTATAATACTGTATACCTAATATTTCGATCCCTAATGCTCGCTATCCCTAATATTTATTTATATGCCATCTTTAGTTTATGTCACTCAAGTGCCAAAAATAGAGTAACTAACCCAAGCTTATTCTTCGTTTATTAATAAGGGGGAAGGAGTGTAGGTACTACCGTAAACTGGTAATGTTTTCAGTAGCATATAGACTTAACAAAAGTCTTTTTATTTAATAGCTTTTAAGTTTGCATACCTTAAATGAAGGCGTGCCATTAATTCTAATACATTATGTCAGTTCTTTTACTCCGTATTCGTTTCCAATTGTACAAACATTCCTTAAATGTGTGTGTGTGTGTGTCAGTATATGCGTGTACTCACTGACATACTCACTAGTGTTGCCCAAATGCAAGAACAAGACGAGACTTAGCCAGTCTTGGTCTTGGTCTTGCGCGAATACACCTGGTCTTGGTCTTGGTCTTGCAGCAAGAGTCTTGCAAGTCTTGCAATTACCTATTAAACTATTGCTATTTATTAAAGTTTACTTTAGATAAAACTAGTTTTTACGGGTTAATGCACGAAACTTTATTTATTTATTGGCTTTAGATCTTAGAAAATCGTATTAGAATTGGAACATTGTGAGCTTGAATTAACATAGCCATAGTGACTAATCAGATTAATAAATGTCTGAAGATTTTATAAGAAATTCGAAAAATTAACTGCCACATGGTTATCAACTGAACTATATGCCGCTTTCCATGGAAGTACCTGTTTCTTAATAAACATTTACACTTTATAAGCTTACATGTGCTAAAACATGTAATAAACAAATTAATTACAATAAGTTGACTGTATTTTAAAGAACAATATTAAATAGTACCTAAGTAATTAGTTTAAACCCATATAATCAATATTATAATATATACTTACTAGAATAAATTATAATGACATCTACTACCTATCCTTACCTATATCTAATCATAATACTTGCGTGAACAGTATAATGTATTCGTTTCCATTCTAAGCACTCTGAAACTTATTTATTCTTTGGAACACCTGTATTCTAAAAATCGAAGTTCGTGTCGTACCGTCTCGCTCGCTCAGATATTAAATAGGATTAGCGTGAGTGGGACGGCACGACACGAAATTAAAAGTTTGCATGAGTATACCTAGGCCCTGTGGCGGCAATCAAATAGTGTCAAATGTTGTGATTTCGGCGCGGCGGCAACGATTGTTGTATGTGATTTCAATAGAAGCCGCCGGCGCGGCACGGCGGCGCGTGTATCATCACCATGTACTTCCGAAAAGCGGCAAATTTCTTTGAGAAGTCAGTACAAAACCTTTGATGCCGCATTATCAAAGTGCCGATGGTTAAAACAAAACTATGCATGCACTCTGTTTGATTTTAATGGATATTTTTTTATTCGCTATGTATGTTTATGGTATTGGTCGTAATGCGCATAGGTCCAGTTTTTCATATTCTTTTATACAGAGTTTTTTGCGTCTCATAGAATTCCTAAGTGTACTTATACACCGAAATGTTTATTTATTTTATTTGTTTATTTAATTCAGGTAACAAACAGTCTTATACAAACAATTTTACAATTTATGTTTGCAAATAGACCTAAAGTACCATTAATTGATAAAAATGTTATACCTAACTACTCCGTGAAATAGCGCTAAGTCCTAGCTGCAAGACGCAAGAGACTTGCCGGATTAGTCTTGTTCTTGCTCAAGTCTGGCAGGGTCAGTCATGGTCTTGGTCTTGCTAAAAATACGCGGTCTTGTTCTTGGTCTTGGTCTTGCAAAAATGCAAGAACAAGACCAAGACTGCAAGACCAAGACTGAATTTGGGCAACACTAATACTCACACTTTATGCAAGATTCTGTCTTAATATTTACTTGCGGCTAAGTGCACAGCTTGCGTGCATCGGACTTAAGACTTGAAATTAATAATATTTTTCAAGAATGGCGTGTGGCAGGGTAGTTTTGTTTATTTTCTTTAATTTGAAAAAAAACATTCGAATTGTGAAGAAATTTTCAATGGCTACAATTTGTGATTATTGGAATTTCCTTTCATCAAGTGTAGTAATCATCATCATCTTGTCGTAGGTCCACGTAGAGCATGATAAAACTTTTTTGATTGTTAAGTATATGCTCTTAGCGATTCGGTTTTTATATGAGATTGATAGCTGTCTAAAAGAAAAAAATAATAATGTAATTTTGTGATCTTTTAATATAGTAATTTCATCCTAAAGATAGTCCTTTAGGATGAAATTACTATATTAAAAGATCACAAAATTTTGAGATTTTATTTTTTTTGTGAGTAGTGAGGAGTATTTTTTATCTTATGAGTTTCTTCGGCAAGGCGTCAGCCAGTTATATTCAAAAGAACCTGGAAGAAGCTAACAAATTCTTCACACAATGGCGACCGTGAGTGAAAAAAATATGAATGGATTACAGTTAAGTCGATCGATAGATCTTATACGATGTCAAAATTATAATGAAGCTAATGTTATCATAATTATTATAAAATAAAACATGTCATAATTTTTGTGATTAGAAAACTTTTTACGTCATAGAAATTGTTTACATTTAACTATTTCTATAGTCGACTTTTAAACATGTTAATATTTAGCATTCTGATGTTATTTTATTAAAAATCTCAACACAAAGGCACAAGCAACTTTTCCTATATTTATCAGACTTTGGCATCTCATTGAATAGCATTCTGTAAGGGTCTCTAAGCCGAAAATTATTGACCCTCTTGACAACTGTTTGTACCCGTGGACGTATACTGGCAATTCATATATGTATAGCGGTGGCAGAAGCAAGATTCTAAATTAAGGGTCTGCAAGATTTGTTTGGCGGGGTTCCCCATATTGTCCATATGCACTTCTTTTGTGCAATAAAGGTTCTATTTTTGGAGGAGCTCGATGGCGCAGTTGGTTAGCGCGTTCGGCTGCGATCGTTGTAGTTAAGCAACTTTCGCAGTGGTCGGTCATTGGATGGGTGACCAAAAATTTCTATCTCGAGTTCCTCCGTGCTTCGGAAGGCACGTTAAGCCGTTGGTTCCGGTTGCATCTGCAATCGTTAGCACCCGCCAATCCGCACTGGGCCCGCGTGGTGGGTCATGGCCCAATCTCCCTATTCCATCCATAGGTAAGGCCTGTGCCCCAGCAGTGGGGACATAAAAGAGGCTGATGATGAGGTTCTATTTTTATTCGTACTATTGGCCCAAAAGTATAAATCCGTACCGAAGGATAGACTCTGTATTGCTATGCTGTGTATTGTGGTTAAGTTTTGACTTCGCTGTGCCGTGTTCACAATAATGTACAAAAAGGTCTTGAAATACTTTCATAAGGAATAACATAGCCATCAAACAACACAATATTGGAATTTGTGCAATTTCCATTATTGCCTTCATCACAGATACCTACTGTAGGAAAACGAATAATATATTATTCAATGTTTTCAATACTCTCGCATTCTATCAATATCAAATTTTGTTATTAGATTGGCCAGACGAAACGGAATCACAAAAAATATCGCCTGCAGATCGATAGTCGATGACAACTGCTCGTGAAAAACCTTGACACAACCTTCGTTCGCGTGTAACATTTTCTCACTAAAAAGGAGCACATATATCATATGGCACACAGCCTTTTTAACGTCCCCTGTATTTTTTATACCCACGGGGAAGAAATGTCAGCTTTAACGACGTGCGCGATAACTTTGATGTGTGTTTTATTGCGATCGGTCTCTCGGTTCGCATCCGGTCGTATCCGAGCCGGTTTGTTTGTAAAGACGTCCGGATCCGGCGTAACCATACGCGTTGCGTGGGTACAGATATCCACACATTTAGTTATCATATACTGAAAAGTATTCTCAATAGATTGTCAATCATATTTTAACCTGAATAATGCTCAAAGTCTGTTGTCAAATTTTACTTGAGGTTGTATGATGTACTCTATACTATATTATACTAAAGAGTATACATGCAGTTTCGTGTGGTGATAGTTTCTCTTTTGGGAACTTTTGCTCTATGGTTTATCAAGGGAAAAAGGAAATCTGCCAGCAACACCTTTCTTTTATTGCCTGCGAAGGAAGACGAGCCGTTGGACCGCCTTAAGGTTCATTTATATTGGGTAAGTAACGGATCAGTAGTCAGGGGGGGGGGGACTGACTCCAAAATATTCAAGCGGGAATATTGAAGTCAGCGCTGAGGCGACAGTGCTACACTGACTCCGAATCAATTTACACTAGGTCAGTAGCGGGTTAGTACTGACTTGCCTCAAATTCGGAGTCAGTTACTTACCCTGTGTAAATCCGGCTTTATGATAAGTGGTCAGCGTCGCTCATGAATATCAGCAATGTTAGTGACATAGTTAGTGTCTTTCGTGGGACACTCTATTCAAGGCTCTCTTGAAGAGGACCATGTAAAGAACTCGCAAGGACCACCCCAATCTGCCAACTTTTATAGCCAGACTGCGAGGATAGTCCATAGGGAAAACCTGTGCTCCAGCAGTGGGGACATTTAGAGGCTGTGATGATGATACAACATGTTTCAAATGGGCTTGTAGGAATATACCAAGCATCAAAACAATGTACACAACGACAAAATAACGCTGTCATTGCCACACCTTACTGTCGCAACATTTCACATTCAGGACATGTCGAACCACATAGGTACGTTTATATTTTTTAAGTCGCATACAAAGTGAGATAGAAACTTGCAATAGGTGTACGTGATTTCGTTTCGTGTTTACTTTGTCACACGTTAACAGGCCGTTAAATTGTAAAATAATACAACGTATGATTAAGTGGTAAATATAAATGTGAAAGGAGATTGCTCAGCTTCCATACATGTTTGGCCTAAAGACCAATAATCATGAAAAATTGTTTCCTAGATTCGAAATTATATATAAATTACTGTAGAAACGAATATTATTGACGGACGCCCCTGAGAACTTCTATAAACCATATACACTGAACATATTAAAATAATAAAAAACAAATAAGTTATATAGTAAACTAGAGAAATCAAGCCAAGTACCGAAATTATGGATTACATTCAGGTATATAGATCATGAATATTAACAGATAGTTGCCTATTTTTAAAGTTAAATTATAAGAGTAACTTATAAAATCAGGTGCCATCTATGCATTTCCGGTTTTAATAAGGTACTTTGTGACAGAAACTGTGTGATGATTGTGAATGAGCCACAGATTAGAGAGATTTTTTAAACTCTCGTTAATCAAAGAAAGCTAAGAGATTTAGGTTATATAGCCATATATTCAGTAGCTTCATTATTTTTGTTATGTTTTTAATGTAACCATATTTTAGATTTTTAGTGTATCACACCTTATAATTTTATTTTTTATTAATTTATAGTCAGGCAACGTAGGCCCATAAATAGATACCTTAAAGTCTAACATATATACAGATTATAATGTGTTTATGGAGGTGTTTGGCGAAAAATGTATGGCAATAGACTTTATGATGTCGCCTATCATCTATAATAATTGTCTGAGCACATTTGCATGAAGTGAAAATGATAATATAGTTGTGGATATAAATACCATAGTGTAATAAAAAAAAATGATTTATTTTATCGATCTTTACAAAATAGATTTGTTTTTATGTTATATAAACAACTTCGATCAGTCTTTGGCTGAATGTTACTACACCCATAGCCATTAAAAATGATTCGTATGTTTTCCAAACCGGTAAAATTAAAAGTCCTTTTTAAAGTAAATATATTATACAAAGGTGTCCGTTGAAATCTAATGATTGTAAATTAAATTATAAATTACGCCAAGAATTACTGTATATGACAATATTTTTTGTGCGTTTGGGGCAATTTGAGCAATCTCCTTTTGAGCGGAATTACTAAAAATAATATCATGTTACATACACCAAATATTATTATTAGGTCCTTACATATGAAATTGGCGTTTTGTGTGGGAGGAACATAAAGTTATGTTTTTGTAAAATATATTTAATTAATCAAAGTATACACCGTTGTTATCTATGCACTTTTGCCCTCTCATAGGTAGTTCATTGATCCCTTTACTAAAAAAATAAACCATGGGGGCGAGAATCAATAAACTTTTTGAAGGCGGTTTGGACTTCCGCATGATTTTTTTTTCCTTGTAAAAAAATTGCCCAAATTCCGGAAAAAATGTTAATCTGTTGGAGCAAGGTCCGGGGAGTACGGTGGATGTCGCAGGCAACCAATCTTGGTTGTTTAGCAGCTAGTTCTTCGGTCAGGGTTTGCAGTTGCTGACAAAAGATATCTGCTGTAATAGTTTGGCCACATTTTAGGAAGCTGTAGTGAACGACACTGGCGCTAGTCCACCAAACACTCACAAGTAACTTTTTCTGAGTCAATTTTCGTTTAGGGCAGGATTTGGCTGGGTCTCCAGGGTTCAGCCATTGCAACGAGCGCTTCCGATTATCGTTCAGTATTCACTTTTTATCACAAGTAATGATTTGATTTAAAATACCTTCATTATTGTGTCGGTTGAGTAAAGTTACATAGCAGTTGACGCGTGTTTGCAAATTCGATTCACTCATTTTATAAGATACCCATTATAAGGGATAGAAACAAAAACTACAAAGATGCCGGAAAAAAAATGGCGCGTTCGAAGAGATACTACTTGAGCCCACTTGAAATGGCCGAAATGCAATAGGCGTAGTGGGGCGTTAGGCCCGATATCAGCACCAATCACG
Organism: Chilo suppressalis; assembly: GCA_902850365.2. Classification (NCBI taxonomy): domain Eukaryota; kingdom Metazoa; phylum Arthropoda; class Insecta; order Lepidoptera; family Crambidae; genus Chilo; species Chilo suppressalis. The sequence continues at coordinate 5,576,753 of OU963903.1, forward strand.
CGATAGCTCCTCGGCAGCGCATTACTTTATTTGTCAATGAACAAATACATCGGTTTTCAATTACGTTCAGTAGATAAGTGTTAAAAATTAAAGAAAGGTTTTCTTTTACAATTTTTTGTGTTATGAAATATTAATTACTATAAAATAATGGTGCGTCGCCTACACCCATCGTCCAAGTTTTTTTACTTTCCCGATTTGCTCAAGTGAATTAATACAGTTTTGTCACTTATCCCGCAGCCTGCAGCTATCTCTGGAGTGATTTGTGATGCTTCCGCTTCCACAATAGCCTTTAATTTTTCATTTTCCACTTGGTCTCCGGACGGTGTTGGTTCTGGAGGTGGACATTTCCAGAACTAAAACGTTGAAACTAAAAACTTACCCTACTTTATTTTGCGACACCAGCGCCGTACATATCATTAATCCTTAGAGCTGTTTCTGCAGCACTGGTGCCACGGTAGAAGCCGTACTCGTAAATATACCGATATTTCATATTTTCCATTGCGCAGTAATAAGCGACGCCAATGAAAAAAATAATGAAGAAAAAAACAAATATATGATTGTTTTCGAAATTCAAATGTACCAGCTAAATGAATTTATAAATTTGAATTTGGAATTCTTAACCAAAGAGGAGATATTTCAGATCATATTGGCCAGTACGACAAAACGCTAATTTCATATATAAGGACCTAATATATAACATATAAAATGCATTAGTAATTTAATTTAATAATGCGTTAGACACAGCACAATGAATTTTTGACAGAAAAACAACTTCACACAAATTTCGTACCATATTTTAAGCTCACTGTTCAAGCTTGTAGGTTTTTGCTAGCAGAGACTCGCCACTCACTTACGTGTTTGAATTGTACTAGCAACTAATAGTGCCAATCAAAATGGCGAAATGTTCAAAATGTGGCAAAATAGTTGGTAAAAATTGGATTCACGGCTCCTGCGCTTCTCTGACGACTGAGCAACTCGCTGCTTTGTATGCAACAAATTCACTGGACTAGAAATGTCGTAACTCCTCCATTTCGACAAAGGGTAAAGAAGCGTATTTCGGTTATACTGCCGGATCCTGACGATGGAGAGTCGGATATGGAGGCCAGTGACCAAACGAAGTAGGAGGAAATATTGTGTGAGATAGATACGGCAAGAGGTCAGAGAAATGTCACAAGCGGTTCGTGAGATAATACAAAAAGAGAAGATCTGAATATCCTCAAATTCTACTCTAGGAAAATAGATGACTTCGAAGTAACACTCCAGAAATATGAAACTAGAATAAAAATATTGGAGAGCCAGTGCAAGAATCTCAACAACAAATGCTAAACTAGAACTAAAAAATGAGCAAAAAGTTAATAAAATAGAGCAAGCCCATGTGCCCAACGATGTGGAGATCTGTGAAGTTCCTCTTGCCAGGAAGAAGTTACCACGTCGCCCGAGTGCAGTGCAGGCCGCCCAAGTCGCACAGGACGCACCTGTAATCGTGTTTCTTGAGGCTGAACATTAAGTCGGCGCCCAGGAGTCCCCTCCGCAGCGGATGGGGGGCGGTACGGTGGGCATTAGGCCGCGTAACCAGCCCCCACGCACGGGTCTACCTGAGCACGTCTGCGGGGTCCCCGTAATACCGCGGGAGACCACCCCTGCCGTGGAGCCCCGGCAAGGCCGGGAAGCTGCTGGGTGCGGAGCCGTGGTAGAATCCCCAGGTGTGAGGTCCGTTCGGCGGTGTGCCTCTTAAAGGCGCCATCGTCTGTAAAAAGATTTTTTACCTGCGTTATAAAAAAAAAAGTCGAAGCTGCGGAGGAGGAGCGTGAGTGCCTGTGAGCCGTTGTACAATAAAATCTTAAATAACAATATTTTCATACATCTATATAATTATGTGTATAATAAACAGCTTCAATTTGTTTAAAACATCATAATTACAACACTTAATCACTACATTGTATAAAGCAAAGTCGCTTCCCGCTGCCTGTCTGCCCTATGTATGCTTAGATCTGTACAACTACGTAACAGGTTTTGACGCGGTTTTTTTTAAATAGATAGAGTGATTCAAGAGGAAGGTTTATATGTATAATACATGCATAATATAGTAGAGAAACACTGATCATTTTAGAGGTTTTTAATGTGGAGTCGTAAATAAACTCATTTTTTGCGCTTACATTGCAAACTCTGGCTGAACCCTACGAGATAGATCAAAATAATGTAGTAGAGTATCATACACCTTAAAAAGATCTACAAAAAAGTCCGCAATGGTATATGTCTATCTCTTAGGGATAACCCACAATAACCATTTTTGACGTGACAACGTCTTAAATTAGGTTGCGGCTGGGAGTCACTTATGAAAAAGTGTAACGCTCGGTAACGTTACGATGAGTTTAAGTTTACATGTACAATGTTTTAGTAAACAAAATATATTTCTATAGTTAAAATTTGTGCAATTCTTATTTTCATTCAATTCCTTGTTCCTATTGTGCAATTTAATTATATTCATATCAATAAATATTCTACCGAGAAAAAGACGTTGTCACGTAAAATCTTCGCCCGTAAAACCGACTTTACAGGCAACCATTTTTTTATCCTTTACTTTTTAAGAGAAATAATGGCTTATTTACGAAGCCATTTTAAGCAATACACCATCAATCCTTATCCAATGAAGTACCTTAAATACATTGTGCATTAAATATAGATCAATATGGCCCTTTGCAGCATGTAATTTAAATAAGTATTTTTAAAGATATTCCAGATTTAAGATGCAGGGATACAGCGGTTACCTAGGACCGGCGGCGGCGGCGCGTGCCTATAGTAATTATATAAATAACGTCATTGTTTATAATACAAGCCTGAGAACAAAAACTATAGTTTACACTACAGCTCTACACCGAAGCGGAGCGAGGGTACGCCACTAGTAATGTCGCATATTTGAATACAACATTTTAATTTAGGACATAAAGTAATACTGTTTCCAAAGGTATACATATGATTCAAATACATAAAATTGTAGAATCAGGTACCTTTTTATGATCAACACGAACAAAGTAGCACTGAATAATGTGTATTGCCAATTATTCTTCGTGAACCATAATTCAATGCTCTGAAGTGTAACTACGTATTTAGTGTATGGTACAATTGCTCCTTTTCAGAAAATTGCGCAATTTAGCAGACTAATAAGCTCGCCCAAGCTGCTATTGTGCGCTCCTAACATCATATACAAGCCTATTATACACTGTTTACACTGAGCTGTGAAAGAGTTGTATAATTTATATATAACTGAGCTATCTAACCTTTTGTACGACCTAACGTGAACTTATGATACGTGGAAGTGAAAATGTCTTGGCGTTCCTATTATATGCGTTTTTGTTTAGGTTTTCCTGGGATAGTGGTTTGTACTTACAAACCACTATCCCAGGTATTACGTACAGTCATTATTCTCACTTGAGAATAATGACTGTACGTAACTTTTTTTGGCGTATTTTTTTTTTAATTTTGTGTAATAAATGTATACTATGACAGGCTATTGCGAAAGTTGGTAGGTCAACAAAATTAACTACACTTTACATTGGAAAATAAATAGAATGATAAAAATCAATAAACAAAGTCTTAAAAATAAACCTGCCATCTTTGAGAATATTCCTCAGCCCGTGGCGCTCAGCTATAGCCAAAACACAGGTTCATGCACACAAATGCAGTTTCATTTATTGTCACGAACACTCTGGAAACAAATTTTAATTTTTAATTTTCAAAATTCACCGTCACTCGATGTACTTGCGATCCAAAGTACCTAAACACGAAGGCCGTGTTGCAGTCCACTCGAACAGGAGCCTTAGCAGTGCGGCGTAAGGATGAAAGTGCTATGACAGCTGCCACCTTGTTTACAACTTATGCGTGCTACCTACGTATCAATACTCGCCGGTGCTATAAGCAACCATTCGCTTGCTAGCTATGCTTCGAGCATAGCAATAAGTTTGTATCACTATACAGGGCGTCCCACGGCTAACTCACACGGAGGGAAAGTATATTAAATATTGAAGATAGGATATTTTACTGAAAGAAGACAGCATTTTATTTTTAATAGTTACTAGAACTGCATTCACAGTTTTTTTTAAATCGCCTGCTACAACTCGAAATCAAACTCGTGAAATTTCGAAACAAAAACCACGACATATTTTATGATAACCATCGAAAGGGTTAATCATAAGGATTATTTTTGCTAACTAACAAGGAATTTTAAATGAAATAAAATAATTCTTGTTATTTTTTTCGAAATATTACGAGTTTGATTCCCAGTTGTAGCAGGCGATTTAAAAAATCTGTAAATGCATTTCTTCTTATTATTAAAAATAAAATGATGTCTGCTTTCAGTAAAATATCCTATTTTCAATATTTAATATACTTTCCCTCTGTGTGAGGTACCCGTGGGACGCCCTGTATACTGTATTTTTGTATCGAGCAGATGGAGACCGTGAAAAAAACTTATATAAAAATTTCCATTGAGGAAAAATTTACAAATGTAATGAACGAATTATATATTAAAAAATTATAAAAAAAAAATATTAAGTACTCATCAACTTTGAAATTTATTTTTTAACGAAACTGTCGAGGAGAGGTTAATTTCAATTCTTTATTAATTATTATGTTCCGTTCTTTAACACTTTATTTCATAAAAGTAAGATCTTAAAATAGAACTCAAACTTTTTAATGTATGATAAACTGTGGAGGCAATTTGTCATCCGATGACACGTTCAAGATCCTAAACGAGGGCCGCTCCAAGTTTTCAAGGAGGCAAGGTTCTTAAGTTTAGGCACAAGGGTATGCCCTACGTAAGTTTACAACTATTAGTTATCTGAGTTTTTTTACAATGTTGCCTTTACTCTCAGTACGACACGCGGTACTTATCACATTCTTTAGCAATCCACTGAACTGAAAATCACTATCATAAATCCTTAGATTAAAACAAAAAGGGTAGATACGGTACTCTCATACTTGCATCTAACAAAAACTCGTTGCATATGTAGTAAAGATCCCACTTTACTACATATGCAACACTCACACATCCACCTGTTTGTAAAGATACAATCGAACGAACGAAACAGCAATTTAAGTTTCAACGGCAGCGCGAACGGGACGGCGCGAGATCCGCGTCACTGCATACCGACCCGAACGAAACAGCACGTTAAGTTTCAACGGCAGCGCGAACGAGACGGCGAGATCCGCGTCACTGCACTACCGACCAATCACGCGACCAGTACTTGACGTCACTACCGAATAAGATTCAAAACAAACAGCAATTTTTATGAAAAAATATATTTTATAGTACTTACGAACGAAAAGTGATGCCGTAGGTTTTATTTTTAGTTTTTGAGAAATTTGAGCACTTTTTAAAAACACACTTAGGCATTGTTTTATCATATAAACACAAAATAGAAGCAATATTTCTTTTTGGCGTTCCCATGTACGTCGTTTGCATGTCAAGTTGTGACTAAAGCGATTAGGGTCGTGGACCACAATTTATGCGGATCACTTTTGTGAGGCTAGTGCCGTATATACCCTTTTTGTTTTAATCTAAGCATAAATCAGCATATTATTAACGAGGACAGTCCATTCCTATGGATAGAATAGCAAGATTGGGCCATGACACGGCCCTACTGTGGATTGGTGGGTGCTAAAACCGCAACCTTTTGAAGAGTTCTTTTTATAGTTTTGTTTTTAATTTTTTTAAGCATTTAACTGCTAGATGTTTAAATCTAAAGAAAAGTTTTACTAGAAAAAAGAAACCACGCGGACCAGGCAGCGGACGGGACTCGAACCCGCACCCTTCGCAATCCGGGCGAATGCACTGACCAATTATGCTACCACGGCCCTGATGGCCGCGTCGAAATTTTCCTACCCTTAAGCTGCAAGGCAGCGCCAACTCTTCGCATTGTAGGTAACCCACAATGTTGTTTTTATGTTAAAAGGGTGCCAAATGAGCTTATAGCCTGCCTGATGCCCGGCCACCATAGTCTATTGAAGCTCGCGATACACACAATATCACTCGCGCCGTTACCTACCTTGACTCTATACCCTTCACTTCGTTTATCATTTGCATTAGTTCAGTTAGTTTCCGTACGTTCGTACTTGGCGCCTGCTACGATAGTCTTGTATCTGTTACTAATTATATTTTTTTCAGTGAAAACTATATTTACCAGTGAATTTGTTTAATATTACTGGATTTATATATATTTTTAATAAAGAGTTATAATAAAGAGTTCATATATCGATCTAATCATTAAAAAACGATGGAAAGTAGTAGTACCCTATTGACTCTGCTCATCTTTTTCACTCGTCGAGTTCTCCCGACCAAGCCCGAGTCGACCCGGCTTGTTAGTCTTCGTCACGTATGTCAGTCGAGAGTCGGTTAGTCGCCGCCCGATATCTTCGACTCCATTCGAATGCTATAAAACGCAGTCGACTTGGAGCCCTATTTTTGAATCACTCGTCTGGCATAGTATCGTCGAATGCGACATAGGTCGCCTTCGGCTTTCAAGTCGCATAATACTGATTTTCCGTATTTTTGAATCATTCGTCACTGGTGGTACCTGTTTAATACGAAATATGAAATTTTACTCATTTCACGCAGAAAAAATAAAAACCGGTAATTACCGCAATGAAAACCGAACGAAAAAATCTCGTTGTCGTTTCATATAAAGCATGACAATGATAGATTATCGTCGTCTTATAGTACAAAAAAATTGACAATTATTCTATCATTCGCCTCCACCATTCGCCATGCAGCGAGTGGTCTCACCCATTCGTTGCATTCGAGCGATTCAAAAATACGGAATTAATTATGTCGAATGAAATTTAGTAGAAATCGAGCGTTCGACGAGAGACGAGTGATTCAAAAATAGAGCTCTTGGTCGAATGATTCGTGGAGTCGACTGATTAGTATTAGTATTATTCGAAGTCGCGCATCGCTACCTACCCCGTGGAGCCCTGATACCTTACTCATCGACAGACACAACACCATCAAAAGATAGTTTTTTTTTATGTTATAGGGGGCATACGAGCAGACGGCTCACCTGATGGTAAGTGATCACCGTCGCCCATGGACACTTGCAACACCAGGAGTATCACAAATGCGATGCCGGCCTTTAAGGAAGGAGTACGCTCTTTTTTTGAAGGTTCTTGGGTCGTATTGGTCCGGAAACACTGCTGGCGACAACATATTCCACAGTTTTGTCGTACGTGGTAAAAAATTCTAAGTGTTCTTTCACTGTAGTCTTCTGTAAGGTGGAGGTTACTTCCCCAGACGAGCACTCTCATTCGGGCGGAAAATCCGCATTGCCCTATCCCTTTTAAAAGTACGTGAAAATTTCAGCTGTCGCTGAGTAGTTTTCAGGATTCCAAGGGTTACGGGACATGCACAGGTCGTTCGACTTGTTAAGTCATTCGACTTCATTTGTCGTTTGACTTCATTAGTTGTTGTACTTGGTAAGTAAAATTTTTAAACTTTGACCTAACTTATTGATAACTTCCTTAATAGCATTCGTAGCATTCCTTCGTAGCATTTTTTTTTATAAATATTTCCGACACACCAATTAGCCTAGCCCCAAAGTAAGCACTGTAAGGCTTGTGTTATGGGATGCTAGGGTAACGGATAGAATACATATACTGTACATATATAAGTATATTCATAAAGAAATACATATTAAACATCTATGACTTTAGTACAAATGCTCGTATTCATCACATAAACATCTGCCTCCACCGGGATTCGAACCCGGGACCTCTCGATTCCGCTACACCATGGAACCCGGCGTACAAACCAATCGGCCACGGAGGTCGTCAACATCTTAACAATTGATTTCTCAGGTATGGTAAAAATAGTCCAGATGTTGAGCAAAATACGTAGTCTTTTTAAACCCTGTGCAAACAAAGCGTAGGATATTTCCATTGCGATGTTTGCAGAGCGTTCATTTATGTACTTGATGCGTTATTTTTTGATATTATTATAGCACAAAGCTTTACGCGATCGTATTCATATTACGACGGTCAACACCACGTCGACCGGTTCCAATTCCAAGTTTTATTTTCGTGCCATTTGTATAGTATGCAACTACGTATGTACACAGCTATAACATTTTTATTTTAAGATGTGATTTTCTTAGCTGTAATATCCCGCACTCGAGGATTCCGGTCCCTCCAGACAATGATCGGGCATATGTTATTTTCTTTTATTTTTATAGGGATCATATCCGCATGTATCTACGGTCCCGGAGGAGAGTGAACCTTCTACAAATATGGCACTTTTCCTTTGCATATTTGTATGGACTTTGTATGTCGCTTTGGGTATACGTAAAACGCGAAGACTGCCTTGGGGGATTTCGGAGCGCGTCGGGTCAGCCAAATAGGTTTTAAGAAAAGTCTATAGGTGTGTGGGTTTTACCAATTTGCGCGGTGGAAACAAATGAGGAATAAATATTTAAATAAAGATGTTTGTAAGGTATAATTGCTGTTGATCTCCATTGTATTGATACTAAATGGGAGCAATTAAAGTGATTGTGCCATTGAAATTAATGTCAATATAAATATTGGAGCTCAAGGACACTATATTGTAAAAGGTTAAAGTAGAACTACCCAATTATATTACTATCAATTTCTTTATTGTATCTTCCACCCCTGATCAAGCAAAATGTTTTTGATAACTTCGTATTTTTTCTTTAATACAGTATCCAAGGGTATAGACAATGTTGTCATTGTGTGAGACTTTAGTATGAGCTTTGTTAGTTGGGCTTTGCCTAGTTCTGATTAATTGACAATTAATAGAGGATCCAATAAAATAAAGTTATTTAAATGTAAAGAAAAATTTACTAGAAAAAAAATCCACGTGGACCAGACAGCAGACGGGACACGCTGCCTGGTACGCGTGGATTCTTTTTCTAGTAAACTTTTCTTTAGATTTAAACATCTAGCAGTTAAATGCTTAAAAAATAAAAACATAAATAAATCTAAAGAAAATATAACTAGAAAAAAATCCACGCGACCGTGGAGTGCACTGACCAATTATGCTACCGCGGCCCTGATGGCCGCGTCGAAATTCCTCTAGCTATTCTTAAGCTGCAAGGCAGCGCCATCTCTTCGCATTGTAGGTAACCTACAATTTCCACACACACCCAAAAACCGCGTGGATTTTTTTTCTAGTTATATTTTCTTTAGATTTAAACATCAAGCAGTTACATGCTTAAAAAATATAAACATAAATAAAGTTATATTTTTACGATGAACAGCTCAAGCACTTTTTGATAAGATAAGTCTTGTGAATCGCAGACAAGTGGGATTTGAGATTTTTATAATGGGTTATCTCTGATATTTGTAATTGTTCACCCTTGCTACAGTTATTTAATATAAAGGTTCCTCGGAAAATATGAATAATACAACTTTCTTTAAGTCTTTAATGATTTAATTTTCTTCGTATATAATTTCTATTATAATTAATAACGATATGTATAATTTTAAATTAATTTATTTTAAATTATTAGGTTAGTGATTGCGTGCTATGCCGCTGCAGGTGCTGAGTTTTATCCAAAGAGACCAGAGTACAGAAAAAACGCCTTTGAGTGGGAAATCTATAGTGCCTTTCTCTATTCAAAATAAGTTAGACACAAAAACGGGCTAAGTAACAGAATGTTCCATAATTTTATTAGTTTCCTACTTTTGGAACTTATCAAGTTCTAGTCAATTAATCGAGTTGAAGTCTTCCTCTAGAACTTTCTCGTTCGTAGGTGAACGTGGTATAGAGGTAAGTAACAATTTAATACAATACCTTAATCGTAACCGCAGCTTGGAGTTTCAAAATTAATTATAATATCGACGTTGAAGGGTATTAAAAACTTTCTAAGACAGACTTTCCGTTCTGCGGCTGCTTTGAAAAGCCTATTTTGGGATTGTAGACAAAATTGTTTGTAATGTTTGCATCAATACCTTTCTAACGCGTAGGTTTTTTAATTGTGTTAAGAAAGAGTTTGGAAAATAAATTAAGTCTTACAAACTTTGTGCCTATTTTAAATGTCTTCGTTATAAACTTTTATATTCCCACACAATTTTCATCAGCTCTATTTATTTCGTATCAGCCAAAAATAATTTTAATAGGCATTTAAGAATGCATCAATCCTTTTTGATATTCGACCAAGATACATCGCTTTTAAACCGTTTATCATTTAGCTTACCATATTTTAAAATGTGGGGGTCAAATTGAATTAAAAAAATGACTTACCCCCCTTCCTGTTGCCCAGAACAATAAAACCGTTTAGCTATTTTTGTCTTACTTTTTTAGGTAATCTTTTCTCGTAGGAACTGCTGGTTACAGACAGTGGCAGAAGCGCAATATCCAGCGGCTGCCGTCACGTACCGGCCAATATCCGGCCCGGCATCTCTAATGGACACTCTCCAACAGATACATACGTACATTACAATTTGCTAGGTAGCTAGATATAGCCATGACCTTACACTACGTATTATACCAAACCGTATACTTTAGTAGTTTTCAACGAATTGAAAGAGTAACCAATTGAATTCTTACTTTTAACGAGTATTTCGTGAGATCGATGATAAAGTGGTTAGCGTGGTATGGCTGATTATAGAATGAGGGACATACAAGGGCGTCGCCAGCTTATGACTAGGGGGGGGGGGGGGGCGGTAATGGGGCAATATAATAGGTAAGGAAGTCAATTGCTCTTCTCTTATAGGCTGATGATGATGAAGTGAATTGAAAGAGCTGATTCACTCAGTTATTTCGATTGTGAAGTGGTTAGGAGTTCGGCAACTTTTCGAATGGCCGTTCATAAAATGAAGACGAAAAAATATCTCAAGTTTTTCCATGTTTCGTTGTTTATCTCGACTGTCAACCAACCAATCCACACTGGCAGGACTGGACCCACGACTTATGAAACATTCTGGTTTGTATGCTTTACTATAGATCACTATGCATAAACTTAAATATCTATATATGAAATGGTAATGCGTTCGCCTTTGAACAGTTCATGTGTATTGATGTGATTTGATCAATACAAACAAACAGTATTTGTGTTTTCATATGCCTCTAAATGCCAGTCTGATTCTCCTTTGTTTTAAGATAATATTTAACTTTGACTCCCAGGCGGGGGAGCGGGTGTGAAATCCTCATGGATACCTCACAACCGGCTGCAAGGTTACGTCAGACTCTTACTGACTAAAAGCTTCATCTGAAGCGAAAATATCCTGTGAAGGGGATGATGCGGTATAACCGCTAATACAATATCTTCTCTCATGTCAATCTATGTCACTATTAATGTTTTCTTCTAAGGAATTTTCAATAGGTAAGAAATTTTCTATAACCAAAGTTGAACGACTATTAGTCTTAAACTAACATATCTTTCTTAACCATTATAGTTTTCGTAAAAAGTCCATACTATAATCATGCTTTTTTCCAGGTTTTCAAGCCGATATTTTATCTTTTAGAAAATGGGGGACGGGACGTCCTTGTCACGACTACGGAACCCTAATTAATAAAGATAACTGTCTAGGTCTATTACCTATATAGTCCACCGCCTATAGCCTTTATCTAATAATTTCACATCATAAAATATTATCTGACGGTTTCCTATAAAAACAAGCCCAGATTATGATCAAACGGGGCGGTTATTAAAAGTAAACTCCGTGGAGACGTGCGAAAACAAAGATCTCACTCGGGACATGTCACAAAGCCAACAAGAACAAAATGATATAATATTTCATTATACCTACCAGTTACAGAGAAATGAATATATTTATTTAAGTTCTTATTACTTCATTGGGGAACCAAATAAGTGGAAATTCATTATTATGATATTTTTTTATTATTTCACATTTTTGCGGCTATACCGTTCGAATGGAACTGTGGTCACTGCGATCTAAAAGAACTAATTTTGAAAATTCTTTTGCCAATGGAAAAACACGTTAGTCCGTGCCTGAATTTAATCTCTAGAATCTGCGATCTGCGGGAGGTCCCGGGTTCGATTAGTTCGATAGTAATATGTATTTCTATATAAATATACTTATATATGTACAGTATATGTATTCTATCCGTTACCCTAGTATCCCATAACACAAGCCTTATAGTGCTTACTTTGGGGCTAGGCTAATTGGTCACACCAATTAGCCTAGCCCCAAAGTTAATAAAGGTCGTGTTGGAAATATTTATTACTATTTATTATTATAAAAAAAGTCGGGTGATTTGTAGATGAGTAGATCGAGGTTGTGAATGAGTGGAACATTAAGTACATTTAACAGAATCTACAACAACTATACTCTGCTATTGCCAGGCCGCCACTGCAAGGCCATTGTGGCCGCAGCCGTAAACAAGACTTACGCTGAATGCAAACAGAGAATGGAAGTGAGGCGGTACTGTTACTATCTCTAGAAACCGTTTGCTTGTTTTGAAAATGTTACGTATATAAATAGTTTTCTGAGTTAATTTTGTTTTGTTTCTGGTTGTTTAGTTGTTGGTTGGTTGGCTAGTTGTTTTTTATTGACTTTGTAATAAATTATAATATGTGAAGATTTGCTGCGTTACTTTTAAATCGCTTATATACTTAGTGCGTATAAGTGTCGCCGCACACGGGCCTCCGACCACAACCACAAAACGCCGCCACCGGCATATTTCTTGTAGTTTTCATACATTTTATATGGACTCGAAACAAACGGTACGCCGGTGGCCGCCACACGCTACAAATCGTCGTTGCTCGCTTCTTATGGCCCGCACCGGCCACTTAATGCGCGGATACAAAACGCCGCCACACGTCACTCGCGCGATTCCCACCCCTCTCTCCCTTACCTTAGTCGGCCGCTCTCGCGCGCTTCAGCCGCTTTAGTAGCCGCTTCTAGCTTCTCGTGGCGGCGTTTGTGGCTGTGTCGTGTGGCTCGTGTGCGGCGACACTATTATACACTCATCAAAAGCGTCTGAGCAACATGCATCATTTAAGCAAACTGCAAGGTTTGTCAGTTGATATTTTATATTATCGTTATAACATGTATATTTTCAAAGGTTTTTTGAAGTAAAACTTCTATTCCGACGGGTTGTATGGAAAAATCCTATGGAATACATGAAACAAAATGCGTTACGAGCTTGACACGACTATATATATATATATATATATATATAATAAAAAAAAACTGCAAAAACGGAAATCGCCGGATGACACAAACATGTCTGTCTTGATTTTAAGGAAGGAAACAAATCAAGTTAGGTTAAGTCGTGTTGAAGTCAATCTCATATCTGATCTGGTATTTTATACAAAGTAATGTTAAATCATCCTAGAAAGGTGTTCTGTTCTATAAGTTAAGTCAATATATAAGTAATCACATCCCTTTATACTTGGGAAGTCGATCAGGACTTAGCATGCCAGGGGGCTCCCGGGTCGGTTGGGCGGCGCGTCTGGTCGGGGCACACGATCGCATACTTGACCGTTCGGGTAGCTCGACCACCGCTCGACCGACCTTGATACTAGACCGGGATCAATTTCGACCAGATGCGACGCTCGACCGGCCTCGGGGCGCGACCGACTTGTCGTACTATTAAAGTCAACCTGTAATCAACTTCAAGTTAATGTTAATCCAGCATAAGTATGTTCTTTCTGTAAGTTAAATTCAATATAAACTGTTAAGTCAACCTGCGTTCATTTTCAAGTTAATGTAAATATTAATTCAGTTCAGGACTTCACTTTCCAGACCACAGGGGGCGGGGGCCCGGTTGCTTAGGCGGCGCGTCTGGCCGCAGCACACGATCGACTTCTCGACCGTTCGGGTAGCTCGACCATCGGGTTGCTCGACCGGTCTTGATGCTCGACCAGAGGCTATGCTCGACCGGACGCGACGCTCGACCGGCCTCGGGGCTCGACCGACCTAATAATTTTTGTCATATAATTTTGTTTAGTAATAAGTCTTCGTTCCATCCTTCCTTTCCTCATCTGATCCGCTGATCAATTTCTCTGTCTTTCTTCCTCTCTAGGCCCCATCTTGCCTATTTTCTTTGGCAAGTGGGGCACCTTTAAAGTAGGGGACTTTAAATCTGTCCCCTTCCTTCGTCACATCGTCCATCCAGCATGGTATAGCTGACGGACGATTTCGGTGACGGGCTTCCGGACACATATGCCGGTCACCCGGACACCAGTAGTATTTTTACCAGTAGAATATTTAGTTAAGAATACGTATAATATGTGAACTATATCGAACCAAGTGAAAAACTCAGTTATTTAAAAAAAAGTTAAGAATGTGTTTTGTTTATAGTACTAATATTTTATTATGAAGGTATCCACAACTCTTTTTATAATAATTTGGTATGGTGTCATCCTTACTTCTTCAATAAACCGTTGTACAAGACGAACGTATTTTCATTACTGCAACTCACTGATACCTAGTTCATTGGCGACGATTTACGGAACCCTAGTGCGGAAATTTAAAATAGTGAAAAATGTCAGTCGGGAAATTGGAATCTTTTGACGCCAGGTGGATAATTGGACATTATACGTCGAAAGATTGGAGCAGTATTTTATTGTGAATAATGTTAAAGAACACAAAGTGCCCACTTTGATTACGGCGATGGGCAGCGGCAGTTATGAGCTACTGGTAACATTATGTACTCCTAGTAAACCTGCTTTCGTCAACCTGGTTACCTTAATGCAGAATTACCTTCAACCGAAGCCGAGCATATTAGCGGAGAGATTCAAATTTCGTCAACGGATGCAACGCAATGACGTAACTATCGCTGAGTACTTGGCCGATCTAAAGAAATTAGCAAAGTATTGTGACTTTAACGTAGAGATTGAAAATAATTTACGAGATCAGTTTGTTTTTGGATTGCATAATGATAACATTAGACAAAGATTGTTCGTGGAAGAAGCGGTGACATTAACGAAGGCATTTCAAATCGCCGTATCGATGGAGGCGGCTCAGCAGAACGCGGCGGCGGTGCAGACGCGGGGTACCAAGCACACCAGCAATGGCGAGCGGGAGGGCCGGACTCAATATTATTAACTCAATATTGAGCACATTGGCAATACCTCCGGGCGCTCAGATCTACCTCACACACCTTTCTATACCAATCAAATTCTTTTAAATCGGGAAATTAGCGAAAAACATAATTCGGCTCTCTTTACGGTATAGCCTTTTTTCTACCTAAGTAGAGTCGAATTCATGTAATTTTATTATTTATTAAGCTATTCACGCATTGAATTAGCATCAGGCCTGTGGTATAACTAAAATGGACCCTGTCGGAGCGCGCTGCATGAGCCCTAGGTTCAAGAAAGATAGGGCAAACCTGGCAAAATACGTTGAATACATTGGGAGATTGGAGAGGCTTTGCGCATCCGGTCTGTGGACTGTGGCCGAGCTCACGGAGTTCGCGACCTTGGGGGAGTCTGGGGGAACCTCCCCCCCCCTCTCCCCTTCATTACTGCCGGCATCCGGGCCAGCCGTGGTGCCTGCGGCTTCGTCTCACTGGTCACTACTTACGACACATGGAGATGATGTGATAATTACTGTTGGGACAGTCACTCCCTGTTCAAAGCGAGCCTTATCTCCAGCATCATCTTCTCGTGAGTCCCTCACTCACCCTCACGCTCGGCCATCGCCGGTCTTGCCGATGCCGGACAATCATCAGGCATACGGTGCATCACGTGACCGCCACTCGCGGCCCGCGTGCTCGGGGCTTCTCTTCTTTTGCCAATGGAAAAACACTTTAGTCCGTGCCTGAATTTAATCTCTAGAATCTGCGATGTGAGACAGAAGGTTCTCACTTTCGAATCTTTAAAATAATGACATTTACTTTGAATACAACTGCCAGCCGTAGTCATTACATAAGCAAAGAGTTTAAAGAAGCAACAGGCGTTACCATAACTATAAAATAAAATCTACGCCAAAGCGAAGCGATTGTGGGCAACTAGTTTAATAACCGGCGACGACCTCCGTGGTCGAGTGGTTCGTACGCCGGGTTTCATGGTGTCGCCAATTCGAGAGGTCCCGGGTTCGAATCCCGGTGGGGGCAGATGTTTGTGTGATGAGTCCGATCATTTGTACTCCAGTCATGGATGTTTAATATCTATTTCTATATAAATATACTTATATATGTACAGTTTATGTATTCTATCCGTTACCCTAGCATCCCATAACACAATCCTTATAGTGCTTACTTTGGGGCTAAGATAATTGGTGTGTGTTAAAAAAAAAAATTAGACTCGGGTTGTATCGTGTGGGGATATCGGATGGTAATACCATCTGAGCTGCGTGATTGTATTTTAAAAGAACTGCACACGAGTCACATGGTTATAGTAAAAATGAAAAGCATAGCTCGTAGTTATGTTTGGTGGCCCGATATAGACGCGGATATTGAGTGAACTTGCCGAGAGTGTGTAGTGTGTGCACTAGAGGAGGTCGCTCCGCCGCACGCGCCCCCGAGCCCGTGGCCTTATCTCGCCGAGCCCTGGAGTAGACTGCACATAGACTTTTCGGAGGCCCTTTAACGGGAATTCGACAACAAAATGGATTGAGGCTTATAGAATGACTCACCAGACAGCCAGGGACGTAATTAAAGTTTTAGGGGAGAAATTTTCTCGAGCGGTCTTCCGAAAGAAATTGTGTCTGATAAAGGACCCCCATATATATTATATTCACTAGCAAATAAGTAATTTTATGGAACATAATGGTAGAAGCCACACCTTCACTCCTGTGTACCATCCGTCATCGAAGGGGGAGGCTGAAAACGCGGTGTCTCTACAAAAAAATTTTGACACAGCGCTGCAGTCTTATCTTTTTGTGTATCGTAACACGGTTCATAGTTCTACTGGTCAAACATCAGCCATGTTGTTGCAACATAGGAATTTACGATCTAGATTGGATCTTTGCACTTCAAAGAATAATAATGCTGTTACCAACGCACAAAAGGCGCAGGAAAATGAGATAAAAAATGCCGGCGGGGTCTCGCGTAGCTTGGAAGTAGGAGAGGAGGTATGGTTTAGAGATTTTGGCACGGGGGATGATAGATGGTCTAAGGGTAAAATAGAAAAAAAAAATAGGTTTCCGTAATTATAGTGTAGCTCGGGAAAACGGTCAACTTATTAGGAGGCATATAGGTCAGATACGAAAGAGATCGCAAATTTCAATACTTTCGTGCCCCAGTTTGGAGTCAACTGATAGCGTTGGCACGCCAGCCACTGCACCAACCGTGAACGATCCGGACACAAATGAAATGAAATTTATTTGCATTAATTGTGGTTACAATGATGTTTTTAAATGATTAGGTCAGATCGCACAATTAGCCGTTTCCAGCATGCAAAAATAATTGAAATATAGATATATAATTATATTATGACTTTTTTGTACTTAGAGCATATCTCTTAGTCTATGTAAAATACTTATTTGCAAAATAAAAAATCTAATACATTGATAAAATAAAATGTCAAAAGAAAATCACATAACGTCACATGTCATCTTCAGTATGTACAATATACGTTAATTTCATGTAATTCAAAAACTTCATTTTACGATTTGAATTGATTCACATAGCCTTAATAAATACTTTCATAATAATTTGTATTTAAAAACAAACAAATAAAAATTATAAATAACAGATACAATAATATGTCAAAAAAAAGAAAAAAATATATTAAGTAGGCACAAGTATACGAGTCAGAAAACCGGTGGAAAGATTTGAGAACCCCGTGTTTTACCGAGTTTTATTTTTTTAGGATGTCATACAATACAGTTGTAATTATATTTCCTGTTTGTATTTAATTATTATTTTTTAGTTTGTGTATCATAGAATAATAATAATAAATAATTTGAATAAGTAGCAGGGTGTAATGTATGTCTTATAGGTGTTATTAATTACTTTCAACCTTAATACTGAGTCTTAAGAATGTGTTTTGTTTATAGTACTAATATTTGGTATGGTGTCATCCTTACTTCTTCAATAAACCGTTGTACAAGACGAACGTATTTTCATTACTGCAACTCGCAAATAGTTCATTCCCCAGACGGGCCGTTTCAATGCGAGCGGTAAATCCGCTATGCCCTATATCTCTTATAATAATATGGTACTTCATAATGGACGGAGACAAGGGCAAAAGCTAAGTATATTCATCATCAGCCTATTAATGTCCCCACTGCTGTGGCACTGGCCTTCCCTATGGATGGAATAGTGAGATTGGGCCATGACCTATCACGCGGGCCCAGTGCGCATTGATAGGTGCTAACGACTGTAGATGCAGCTGGGACCAACGGCTGAAAGTGTCTTCCGAAGCACGGAGATCTCGAGATAGAATATTTTTGGTCACCCATCCAATGACCGACCACTGCGAAAGTTGCTTAACCTTAACGATCGCAGCCGAGCTCCTCAAAGCTAAGTATAGTAGGAGATAAAGATTAGAAATATCATACCTTAGAACAAGAAGATTTTCTGGTTCGAACAGGTATGATATTTCTACCAATATTGACGTAATTTAATGTTATGAGCGTTTTTCCTAGGTGGAAATCTGGCGTTTGGCAGCGAAGCGCATTCTGCATGTTAGCAGTGCAATATTTCCCAATATGCGCCTTGTGTGAAAGTAATATATTTTGCTTGCAGGTTGCAGGAAGCGTATGCCTTAAGGCGCAGCGCATACCGGGAGAGGCGATACTGGGAAGTTAAGTTAAGCCCTAATTTATACACCGTGAATTTTGAGTTACCTGAGAAACTTAAAGATCGAGTATTTATGGTTATAAACGGTAATCGTACTACACTCCCATACAAACATTTTTTATTTATATCGGTTACAGAATATCCTAAAACAGCGCATATTTGTAAATTACATAACTATTATGGAATTATTAACCATTTCAAGTATGTATATTCTAAAAGTAGGTTAATGGTGGTTAGGTAGGTAATTTTATAACAATCAAAATTGTTAAAGTTTCATGGTTACAAAATATATGAGTTACGTGGAGACGTTTTTAGAAAAAAAATATTAAAGATATTTTTAACCCTAATATATTCACTATTTCATAAGTTAAAAAAATTCATGGTTAACATGAAACAATGCAAAAGCGGCTCATGGCCACAGAATATATACACTACGCGAAAAGAAGCGACACTTAAGCATGTGTGCTCGTAAAATCGCCCGCGGCTATGTGTGGGTGTCTGGAGGTGTGCGGGGGCGTTGCGCGGCGCGCGGGACGTGGAGAGGGCAGTCGCCGACTGCCTCGACCAAGGGATGGCAGTAGCGAAATAGTAAAATAATAGCGTTGCACGCATTGTACGCACAGACTGACTACGCTACGCAATCTTATTATTATTTAGATAATAATAAGAATTATAAAACGAATCGAAAAAGGAGAAAATATATAAAAGTTAGCAATTTGTTATAGTACCTACATTAAAAGATTAAAAATTGATTATAAAATCAAACCTATCCTTCATTATTTATCCCAGTATCCTTGAATCAGTTTACATTTAATAACTTACTATGCATAAATATTCATTGGCACAAGTCTAAATTCCAAGTTCAACCCTAGCGCATACACGCTCCTGCTCAAGGTCACTGACGCTGGAACTCTCACGTACACAGAGTGTCACCGCTGTGTCATGGCGCTGCAAAGCGGCCATGAGAGCCGGCGCGCGACTACTCCGCTCCGTGGCTCTTGATCGCGCTCGTCACCGCGCGTAGTATCTCCGCGAAAGCGAAGCGACGTCTGGTTCATGCGTCATACTCGTGAACGGGTGCTGCCAGCGGAGATGAGTCTGCCCTAACTACTTTGATATTTAAGATGTAAATGTTTAATTACACCTATTATAAATAACTCTGTTTGTATTTATACTGTGTGACACAGCAATCAAAATGCACGTGAACAATTAATGTATAATTTCACATTATGTAATGAAAGGTGACTTCATGAATCATCTCTGAAGTCATTTTTCAACGACGAATGACGACTCTGTAAATGATAAAACAGGGAGAAAAAAACAGCCCTTGCTGAGTTTCTTGCCGGTTCTTCTCAGTACAAGGTCTCCCGCCGTAGATTTACGAACCGATGGCGTAGCTTCTAGACATTCATTCATATGTGCTTGTAACAGCCTAAACTGAATAAATGATTTTGATTATGATTATGATTATCCTGCGCTTCTCCCAGTGCGCGATGGGCCTTAATGTCCCCCGAGCGACGAAGGATCCTTGGTCTAAGTTGGAAAGGCAGAGAGGTTAATTAGTGACGAGAGAATATGATGAATCATTCTTGTACGCATTTTATAAAGAGTTTGATGCTGTAAGTGGATTAGTACGTTCTTTAAGCATTGTCACAAGAAGTAACCACGTTATATCGTTATATACACATTTAATGTAAGGAGACTTAAATTTCAGGTCTGCTCTGGATAAACATTATTAAACGTACTAGTTGACCCGGTAAACCGCTATTTTTCCATTATTATTTACTTTCTGTTTGACGACCTGCGTGGCCGAGTGGTTTTTACGCCGGGTTTCATGGTGTCGCCGACTCGAGAGGTCCCGGGTTCGAATCTCGGTGAGGGCAGATGTTTGTGTAATGAATACGAGCATTTCTACTCCAGTCATGGATGTTTAATATGTAATTCTATATTTATATATGTACAGTATATGTATTCTATCCGTTACCCTAGTATCCTATAGCACAAGCCTTATAGTTCTTACTTTGGGGCTAGGCTAGGTATTGGTGTGAGTGCTATATATATATAGAAAAACTGGATTTTCGTACAGTGACTAATGACCAGAATAATGAAACCTTTCGTTTGATTAAGAGAGGTAAGATAGAGCAATTTATGAGAGGAATGGTAATTAATTGGGTACCTTCAAGTAGGCTCATCTTCGTAAGCAAATACCTTACAATGAGTCTGAAAATTTCTACCATCCTTCTAATATTATATGAACGAATTCACATGAAAGGACATGGCTAAGAAACTGCCCTTGACGTGTATAAATATTTTGCACTAGCCAGTTACTTTACAATATTTTTTTATTAATTATTACGTGTTCATTATTCTCATACAACTTTCTTGAAATAATCAAATATTTAAAAGTATAAAAATTTACTTCATGTCTAGAATCGTGATACGATATGATATTTAAATAATTGGCGACATCGTTTATCAAATGTAGCAACGTTATGACGTAGTAGGAGTTCACATAATTTTCAAGATTGTGACTTTATCAAAATCTCCTGAGCCTATTTTCATAGAAATTATAAATATTCAGCCATCGAGCATTAAATATTACTAAGTACAGTATTTATACATTGCCAGGGCAGTCGCTCATACAAAACTTTACCATGTCCTTTGGTATGCTAATAGTCTATGACTTGGATTGAGACATGGAATACTTTTTATCCCGGAAAAATGTTAGATGGTTGTGGGATTTTAAAAAACTAAAATTAACACGGACGAAGTTGCGGGCGGCCGCTTGTATCCTAATCCTAAGTAATATTATTTATTCGAAAGTGAGTTTAATTGTGTAATACTGAATGCCGCAAAAACTACTTAACGGATTTGGATAATATTTGGTACGCATATAGTTTCGCATTATAGTTAGAATGAGATAAGTTACTTTTTATTCCGGAAAAAATTTTTGAGCATTCTTGTGGAATTCTCAAAAGAACCAAAGTTAACCAGTGGCATGTTAAAGTTAGTATATCTATATATATAAAACTCAAAGGTGACTGACTGACTGACATAGTGATCTATCAACGCACAGCCCAAACCACTGGACGGATCGGGTTGAAATTTGGCATGCAGGTAGATGTTATGACTTAGACATCCGGTAAGAAAGGATTTTGATCAATTCTACCACCAAGGGGATAAAATAGGGAATGAAAGTTTGTATGAAACTTTGTCAATTTTAAACCGATTGGGCTGAGACTTTGCATGCAGGTATAAGAAGAATCATAGATGAATGTCATTGTGTATAATACAAGCCTGAGAACAAAAACTGTAGTCCACACTTCAGCTCTGCACCGAAGCGAAGCGAGGGCGGGCCGCTGTGAGATATAAATGCTTAAAACAAAACGCTTAGGTCTTTGATCTACACCACACAATGCCATATCCTGCAGAGAGCCCTTCTGGGCCGGCCATAAAATAAATAAACAAGTCTATCGTATCCTAGATTGGATATAAATCAGCACCTCAAAATGTTTTATTGCGGGCAGATTGTCTCATCTCGTTGACTAAATTTTTCTCTGTTACCAAGTTCTTTTCCACAAGGTAGTAAATAAAGTCTATTAAATAGGCTTTTAATAGGTAAGGTAGAGATAGATAGATAAAAGGCATAGCGGGTTTTCTGCTCGAATTGGAGCACTTGTCTGTGGATGAAACTTTACCTAACAGAAGAGCACAGTAAAATAACACTACCTTTTACAAATACAAGTGCTTTATTTCCATACCTTATTATTACATTATTATTATTATTAAATATGAGTTGGAAAAAGGAGTAGGCACAGCGCAGCTGGTTTTAAGCCTACCCATCTTCAATTTTTTGTGGTTAGTTATAATTCAATTTAATTTCAATTATTAATAGCCAATTAAATTGTTAGTGGTATTGTGTTTCTGTCGGTGAGTACAAGTTCCCGGGCTCCACGGGGTAGGGGATTAGGTCAGGGTAGGCAACTGTGCGAGTGATATTTTCGGTATCACAAGCTTCTATAGGCCTTGATGACCGCTTACCATATGGCAGGCCATACGCTTGTTTGCCACCGTTTTTTTTTTCATAATATTTTTATTCGATTATTTACAATATGTCTTTTTAATTATGTTATTTTTAATCAAATTTCAACATGTTTAATAATATACTGTCCGTGCTCGAGGCTGCTATTTGATACAGCCAGGGGCACGGGCAGAAGTCTGAAAGAGGAAGCATAGAAGGATAGTAAAGATAAAAGTAGGTATACAAGAAAATAGGGAGGTGAAAAACAAAGTAAAGAAAAGTTGATTCACATTAGTGGCGTTAAATACTACTCGTTTGCTTCGAGTTGGCCGTCGATAGCCAATCACAGGCACATCAACTGGTACCATCGTCCAATAAGGTCGACTAATAGGGATTGTCTAAAGTGCGGTATTCTGAAGCTGGGAGGGTGGAAGCAGCCAATTCGAAGCGAACGCGTAGTGCTTTGGTTGTTAAAAGTATGCGTTATTAATAGAATACAGGGTTCACTCAACACATTCACGCAAACTCATGCACACACACACAGAGAGATACACACACACACGCAATCATACTCGAATGCCACCCTTTTGACATACAAAAAAGTTTAAATTTTAGTTAATCAGGCGATTTATTTTATTTGTTAAACGGCTACCAAATAATCTATTCCGTCTGACATTGTGTGTTGGAATCCAATTAATTTAATAAATAAATATCGCGTAGAAGCTAGGTTAATTAATATAAAGAAAGTTTTACTAGAAAAAAATCATTCGGCCACTTAAAACCAGCGGTTTCCGCTACCCGGGCCATGTTGAAGTCCAGTATCGCAAGCACGAACTCTGATATATCTGTAGCCTAAGTACCGCATTCGTATCGCCAACGTCAAAGTTTCTATGGGAACTAAGCAGTTCCCCCACCGGACGTAAGACTTTTCCTATATAAACTTTGACATGACGATACGAATACTTTTTCCTTGTTGTTCGTGCTTGGGGTACAGTTCAGTTACATAACTGCCGTATCTACATAGACACGGCTGTTATAGCATATTTTTTTACTAACCCAAAAAAGGAAGAGAAGTTAAGTAATTACATGAGTACAAAACTTGGTGGAAGTGTGAGCCTGTTACCTATTTCTGGATATAGCACTGATTCTCAGATGCAGCGTATTTTGCATATGCATGACTATAGATGCAGCGGGGACCAACGGCTTAAAGTGTCTTCTGAAGCACGGAGATCTCGAGATAGAATATTTTTGGTCACCCATTCAATGACCGACCACTGCGAAAGTTGCTTAACTTTAACGATCGCATATTGCGTACTATTAGGGTATCTACACACATAAGTGGGCCGTCATAACCGGCACAGCCGGGCGGTAAAATCTAATATGTGTAGATGAATAATAATAATAAATAAATAAATATTTCCAACACTCATACCAAATTAGCCTAGTTTAGTACAAAACTTGGTGGAAATGTGATCTTAGCCTGTGACCTATTTCTGGATGTAGCACTGATTCTCAGATGCAGCGTATTTTGCATATGCATATTGCGTACTATTAGGGTAACTACACACATAAGTGGGCCGTCATAATCGGCACAGCCGGGCGGTAAAATCTATTAAGTGTAGATGAATAATAATAATAAATAAATAAATATTTCCAACACTCACACCAAATTAGCCTAATTTAGTACAAAACTTGGTGGAAATGTGATCTTAGCCTGTGACCTATTTCTGGATATAGCACTGATTCTCAGATGCAGCGTATTTTGCATATGCATATTGCGTACTATTAGGGTAACTACACACATAAGTGGGCCGTCATAATCGGTACAGCCGGGCGGTAAAATCTAATATGTGTAGATGAATAATAATAATAAATAAATAAATATTTCCAGCACTCACACCAATTAGCCTAGCCACAAAGTAAGCAATGTAAGGCTTGTGTTATGGGATGCTAGGGTAATGGATAGAATACATATACAGTACATATATAAGTATATTTATAAAGAAATACATATTAAACATCCATGACTGGAGTAAAAATGCTCGTATTCATCACACAAACATCTGCCCCCACCGGGATTCGAACCGAGTCGGCGACACCATGAAACCCGGCGTACAAACCACTTGGCCACGGAGGTCGTCAATGTTCGGCAGTAATTACTACAGGTCGGATTTGTTGTTCGACAAATACTGCCGAACCGACTATGCCGGCCCGATTATCCATAGATAACCTTAACGAATTATATATTCGGACGTGGTATTTCTTTTATCGATATTTTACTTGCATATTATAAATGCTTAAAAAGGTACCTATTTATAAGACCCAAGTTTACTTTAATATTAAACCAGTACAGAGATTAATTAACACCCGGCAGTTATTTAGAAATAATCTTAAACAATCAATTTTAACAAAATGATTTGCACTGCGGTAATTTATGTTATTTACGGGATTGTTACCATGTACTGGGTTACTCCGTGATCATGGATCATGTTTAAAACAATATAAGATTTTCAGAGCCTATTTGTAAAACTAAAAGGTGTGTTTTTATTTTACTTCAATTTGCTGAAGTAAAGGCGGCAGCAACCCTTACAATTAATCAGGTCGATTATCAAAAAGTATTGGACACGTATTTTTTCTTTTTTCACGTAATATAAACATTGCAGAGATATATTGATTTGAAAAGTCGCATGACGTCACGTTTGAGAACACTTAAAAGAGAAAATTCACTCAAAAGTGACGTCACGATCCCCTACTCCCAAACTTTGATGCGCTATAACTTTGTCATTTTTTGGTTGATTGCCGAAAGAAAAAATACGTGTCCATTATTTTTTGATCATCTAACTGACGGACTAAATAGAATTTCGTTTACTGTACCCCGTCATCATCCCTATTATAAAGACAATTATCCAATGTATCTCTGTTCGCCCTTTCAAATGAGTACTAATTAGTAATTAAACTTGCCAAAATGAATCAAAGTTTCAACAAATATAATTCTTGTGTAAAATATAATATATATATACATAATTCTGCGTTGCGGTGCGTTGGTTTGTAATTAACCGACCAATCATTTTCACAATATGAATATGATGAGGGCTTCTGATCATGTTGGAATTTACCGAACCGGAATAATGGTTTTTGATGAAACAGGAAGCAATTCCTCGTTTTCGGGATACATTTTAAAATACATATTATTATACATAAACATACTGTTCATTGCTGTTATATTTTGACCAAAATAGGTAACGTTACCAACGAATTTAGAATGTGGCATGCAAAGAATAAAAATTTATGATAATGATGACCATTTCTGCTGTTTATGTATTTTCATATTTATTTATTTCTTTTTTTTTAATTTCCGCTGCAACTGCAGTTGTGATTACCTAAATATATTTCTTTGTAAGTATATTTTAACTGGGCCATATTAGATTCTCTAAAATAAATAATAAATAAATATTTCCGACACTCACACCAATTAGCCTAGCCCCAAAGTAAGCACTGTAAGGCTTGTGTTATGGGATGCTAGGGTAACGGATACAATACATATACTGTACATATATAAGTATATTTACATAGAATTATATATTAAACGTACATGACTGGAGTACAAATGCTCGTATTCATCACACAAACATCTGCCCCCACCGGGATTCGAACCTGGGACCTCTCGAGTCGGCGACACCATGAAACCCGGCGTACAAACCACTCGGCTAAGGAGGTCGTCAGAAAAAAATCTTATTGATCATTATAGGATTAAAATCATCGCACTTAAAAATCATTTAATACGTATTTTTCTAATAGGCGCGAACAATATAATCATAACTTGTGATAATTTTTAAGAGAGTTCGTGGAATACCCCTGCCCCTGGTTTCTCTGTAACTTTTATATTGTTTGCTGTTAATAATAGTAAATACTATTTATTATTTTCCTAATATCGTAAAAAAAATGGTTCATAATTACCTTCCTTTATTTTGTTATTTTATTCATTGTCAGTTATTATATAGGACTGTATTTTAATTTATTATTATAAAATATCTGAGATACTTATAAATGATTTCTTTTTTAATCCTTAACTAAAACATAACCTACCTGTTATTGAAATTATTCAAAATTGTCTCTGTCTTGTTTTTGGATAATAAATTGTAATAATTTTGTGTTGGCTTCAGATACGTTCGACGTGCAATTCATCTTTGTCCATGGCAGACATTTCCCTTTTACAGAAATTTAAATTTAATTTCTTAATTAAAATATAAATCGTGTTTAATATTTGCGTAAAAGGGCAATGGGCAAAACACACCCAGCAACGCCAATAATGTAATTAGTATGAATCGATAGATCTACGAAAAACTAGCCTTTTTTATTATGACACCGAAAAAATATATCCTGGCAGTCAAAAGATATGACATCGTAAAAATATCCTGGTAGTCAAAAGATATGACACATGGGCATATTTAAGTAGGTAAATAGATTCATTTTAACATTTTATAGTACCTTCATTTTATATTATTAGTAGGTAACCATAATAATATGCTATACCGTACTATACAACCAGATAGACAACAAAGCCTGCGGACCATCCTGCGCTTGCACTTACTGAGCCACCTCAAAACGTTTTACGGGGGTTGAACGACTTGCATTTGCAAATAGTCGACTCATCTTACTTTGTTGTAACTGTGCGCTCCCTGTCACTTTATTGGTTTTTATCTAACACGCTTTGGACATTAGAACACGGTTATCGGTTTTGTCAATTAGCATGGATGAACTCGAATCATGTTTTCTCCGAAGCGTGGACAAGGTTGGGTGATTTGTGGACGCTCCGTTTTACAAAGAAAACAATTTACTATAACAAACAGAATATTTGAAAAAATCCCAACCCATGCGAGGATTTTTGGATTTACTCTAGTGCTGCAGAATAATATAAGGGGGCACCCTTGAACCTTGCGAAGTACTCCCATGATACCTGAGCCCCCTATGTAGTGTCGAACTAACTAACGAAATTAATTCCCTTGTTTCATTAATGTTCTTTCGTTATAGTACTTGTACCTATTTTACTTAAAATAACTTAAGACTCCCGGGACAAAATTTGATGCGCTTTGGCACAGATGATCATGGCTATAATACCTTTCAAACAAATGTAGTTTAAACCGTGGCGGACGTGGGTGCAGCGTCCATACATTTTTGCCCAATGTCCTTTATTGAACTGTACCTTGAATGTTTTTCTTTGTGATTCTGTTTCAAACGACGACCTCAGTAAAATCTACGCATGCGTCTGATGACGAAAGACGAGAAAGACCAAACTCAAATGAAATGGGATAAGGCTTAGATGAAAGAGATTTATCCACAGGCCTAGATGACGCATGCAATTCAAACTGTAAGGAAACCGAGAGTGTCTTATTTTCAGTTCGCACGATAGCAAATAAATGGTTTAAAATATTTGTTGCGTAGGTTTTCACGCACACACACATTAAATTAAACAGGTTTCAACGGTATAGATGCACTGATTTATTTATTTATTGACGTATTTAGTGACTTTATTAAAAACCTCAATAAATAAATAAATCAGTGCATCTATACCGTTGAAACTTTATTTATTTAAATGGTTAAAAAATATGGGCCCCGGTCACCTATTTAACCGACCAATTTTTTGCACAATATTACATTAACAAATCTTATTTAAATATATTTTTTGTTATTTTATAGACATTTTAATATGACCGGGTTGATATTTTTTAAACATAGCGATTGAGTCCGATACCGAGAATGGTAACGAGAAGAAATTAATTAGCGTAAAAAGATGACCATTGGTATCCGTTTTGGCACGAGAAGTACATACACTTGCGTTATCTATTTCGATCTATGACTCTGGATTATCCTAGTGTAACATTTCCTCTGCATCATGAAAGGCTGATTGCCTCTGAGATGTTGTAGGTATCTTAATTGCGTACTTTCTACTTTGCTTTATTCTATGACACACGAAGTATGCGTCTGCTCAAACTATCTCGGACCAGTTTACTAACTACCGTGGTAAACTACTACTTAATCTTTGTCTCTCATATCGTATAATGCGAATATCGCGGTTAGAGGAAAATCACTTGTGTTCTTGCTTGAGTTAAAGTCGCTGTCAATTTCAAACTGTAATCGTAGACGAGGCCTCGCTTGTACCTGTTTGACGAAGTTCAGACGAAGTATAATTGAGGAGCTGGTGAACAAAACGGTATAATTACGCATCTGGTAAACTAATTTTTTTTACAGTCCGGAGGTTTTGGGGCCGTTGAATTTGAATCTCAAATAATTTTCAATCAAAACCTCCTAAAGCAGTGTTAAAATTACTAAATTTTAAATTAAACACGATACCAAATGCTCACTTTAGGTATGTCATTCAGTTTTATTCAGCTCCTGTAAAATTTAATTTAATGTTATTATACCGTTTTGTTCGCCATCTCTTCAATTTCTAAATAAAGTATGTAACTTATGGACGCACTCAAAGAGGTCAATTAAAAATACAACTCTTTATTGCTATCGATCAGGAAGGGACATTATGTTTTGAAAACAAATTGACATCTTAATTTTTTTTATATGTATGGTTGTTGGTCGCCGATGATCTTTACAGCATCACCGGGTTTGTGGATGGCGAGATTGTAAACTAAAGGGACCTCAAGTTGAGAATTGGCGAGTGCCTCTAAAAGTATTCCAGGCTCATAGCATCTCCGTCTGGAGCCTCTAGACCACTCGAACCTGAAGAGTTGACATGTCTGAGTGCAGCCGTTCATAACTAAAATAAAAATGATAAATCGAGCGAAAGTTTGTAGCGAGAATGTTTAAACTGGAAACAAGGCCTAAAATTAAAACATTTATTATGACAGCCTTGGGTAGTCTTGCTATGGGCGGTGATGGCTGAAAATGGGTATTTTGCCTTATAACTGGCAAATGTTTAGCCGAGCCTTCGCCTTTTGCTTTCTGCAGCATACATATGGATATTTCATAGCTGATTTCTTGTATCTTTTTTTTATTGTATTACTCTGTCTGTAAATGTATATTGAAGAAAAAATAAACGCATTATCTATCTATCTATCTATTAGATTGACTTATCAAGGTGAGAAATTTCGCATGGTTCTTGTTGATCGAGCTTGAAACAGTGACGCCATGCAAGACGTGTATCCATTGATAATTTTTAATAAAGAAGAAACAGTGGGAAAAACTGTATAACTTGTCCTGGTGGAAGAAATGATCAAATTGAAACTGTAGTAGCGCTACGAAAAATTTTACGCAATGATGATCCTTATATTTTTTTTACCTTATATTTTAGTTTCCTATGTGTAGATTCAATAATGAAATTTTTTTAGTTCGACGTGTAATACGAAAACGAAATATGTTGCTTTCTCTTTTTAAGTTCATCTGTCTGTAAAATGGTTGGTTTTGATCAAAAATCAACTCAGCTTAAAGGAAATGGAAAGAAAGTAATGAAAAACATTGAAATATTTATCAAATAATCTGTACGAAAGTAGATAGATACGTCAGTGTAAAAAAAATATTTGACGGACTGTCCCCGCTGGAAATGATATTGCTAGATTTCTAAATAATAAAAAAAATCAATCGAATTTCATCTTTTCCGATTTATCGATACTCGCACAATAGTTTAAAACAAATTGATTAATTAACACGATTTTTATTACATTCTCATAGTATATCTATTATGATGCTATGTGCTATGTCTATGGTGATCATAGTCATAGTAGACAAATAGTCATATTTGCACGTATAGGGTGTAACACCTGACAGTATAAAGGTTAAATCTGGAGGCGGTATTGCAGCATGACATGCTTAGTAATTTTTATTTTTATTTTATTGATATCAATCCGAACAGTGTGCAAGCTATGAATGACTCGTATGTATGATCGTCCGTTATGCACGTTGAAATAAAAACATGAGATGCAGCATTACCGTTTATCGAAGGCCGTTTTTTACCGGACACCGGGCCGGTGGAATAAGTCTGACTTTTTCTGATAATATAACCCTTCGATGATAAAGACAGCCGCGGTATCCGCTTAAAAACGGTTAAGAAGTGATTAAAGCATTTTGAGTCTATATCCATACTTAATAATGTTAATATACAGATCGGATTATTTTTCTTGCGACAATTTTGCATTAAAATATATTGTCCTTAGCATATTGAATTATCATAAACATATCTACTAATTATTTTTATGATTATATTTTGATAAATCAATACGGCACTAAATGGCAACAAGTGTCAAAAATACAAATGTAATGGAAGTAAATTAACTATTACTAATTTATTATAGAGATATTTGTTCGTCTAAGTTATCACACTAATATTATAAAGGCGAAAGTATGTGAGTGTGTATGTTTATTACTTCTTCACGTCTAAACGGCTAGAACGATTTTAATAAAATTTGGTGTGGAGTTAGCTGATACCCTGGATTAACACATAGGCTACATTTTACTGCGGGAAAATATCTTATTTCCATTGGAAAATGGATGCAAATGAATTTTGTTTAAGTAGGTACATATTTTTTGACATTCATGTCAAAGCTATTTTGATAGATTAATATTTCAAACATATTTCTAGAACAACGATATTGTTATAATTTTTTTGTGTATCTAATTATGATTCGCAAACGTGAACCAAATCGTTCACAGAACTCATAAAGAGCTCCATCCATGAAAATTGCAAGACAGCAAGAATCTATCGATACTGAACAGCGCAGACGTGACCAAGCAACACGTCAGGCAGAAGTCAGAACTGGAGAAACTTCTGCACAAGCTGATGCTCGGCGTATGGAAAATCCTATCCGCATAGGTTCTCAGCGTGCATCAGAGACAAATGAGGAGGCAGATTTTCGGCGCCAAGAAAACGCACAGCGTATGGCAACACAGTGATCCACTCAAACACATTATGAAGCAACTTCTCGGCGGCGAGAGCATGCCCAGCTTATGGCTAATCAGCGTGCATTAGAGACACCTGAAGAAGCAGCTACTTGGCATCAAGAAAACGCATAGCGTATGTCTACTCAGCATGCCATTGAAACACCTGATGAAGAAACTTGTCGACGGTTAAATCATGCCCAGTTAATGACTAATCCGTGTGCTTCTGAGACAGTAGATGAGACAAATGCTAGACGACTCTCAGTCGCTCAGCATCAAGCAGAGCGCCGGCAAACATTTACCAGAAATGCTTGGGGGTTATTTGAAAAATGTGGTTTTGAATATGACTCGACATTGGATTACAGTAGCCACAGGCTCATTAAAATTTGACGTATGGAAAATGTGTGTCACCATTGTGGGGCATTAAAATGGAATGAGGAAAGAGCGGGAATGTGTTGCTCTGGGGGCAAAGTAGCCATTCCTATTTGAGAAGAGAATATGGAACCCTTAAATACATTATTTACAGGTGAAATTGATGAATCTCGACGGTTTAAAAACCGCGTAAAAAATACAACCCATGCTTTCACATGACGTTATTCGGGGCGGACAAATTCTTGCAATGCCTGGATTTTTCCCAACGTTCACGGTGCAAGGCCAGCTACATCACAAAAGGGGATTACTGTTGCCACCACTTTATGAACAGCCACAATTTTTACAGGTGTATTTTATGGGAGACAACGACGCGGAAACTGACAAACAGTGTCAAATCATTCAAGGTATGGAGCGAGCAACTGTGCCAGGGAGACGAGTTTGCTCGCGCGTTGCTCTATGTAGAAGTGCCAAGGTAATACACGTGGAATGCGTCACGAAAAGAATGGAACGTCGCCTACAGGGCGCACCCGTCGACGGTTGGCCTGGTGTGAAAGCCTTAGATGCCCTCGGTAGAATTTATACCGTACACATAACACACTTTGAGTGTTAATGTGTACGGTTACTGTTGACTAGAATCCGGGGTCCTACCAGTTTTCAAGCGCTCAAAATCGTCGATGGCCAGGAAAAGGCCACTTTCCAAGAAGTATATGAGGCGATGGAGCTGCTTGAAAACGACGGCCACTGGGACGCAACGATGGAGTACGCAATGTTGTGCCGGTCAGCGACTACGTTGAGAGAGCTCTTTGCGATTATGATAATCACCTGCGGACTCTCCAACCAGAAGACATTGCTCGTCGATACCAAGGGATAACACTAGCCAACGATGACATAATTTTTAACGAAGCGCTGAAAGTTTTTTTTTATTGGACACATCAGGGGGCACCGGCAAAACTTTTTTAATGAACTTGCTGCTGGCACAGTTGTGCAAAGACAATGTGGTTGCGCTGGCTGTTGCGTCCTCCGGAATAGCCGCAACCTGGCTGAGTGGCGGTAGAACCGGACACTCAGTATTCAAGCTCCTGCTGAACCTTGCAAGTGTAGGAACGCCTATTTGCAACATCAGTAAAAGTAGTAGTCGTGGTGCTCTATTGCAATGGTGCAAAGTGATCGTATGGGACCGAATCGAATCTTGATTGGTGCAGTGGTCGTCTTGCTAGCAGGTGATTTCCGGTAGACGTTACTGGTTATCGAACGAAGTACCGCGGCAGATGAAATAAACGCATGCCTCAAGGCTTCGCCGTTGTGGGCTAACATCTATACCCTGTAGAGTTCTTAAATTTTCCTCGACCTGTCAGGGCTGTTTATCTGCCTGTCATACTGATGCGTAACCTGGACGCGCCCAGACTGTGCAGCGGCACTAGGTTACGCATCGCGGAGCTGAGACGGCACATCGTCCAGGCCACCATTCTTGCTGGAGGGGCCAAAGGAGAGACAGTATTGATACCTAGAATCCCTATAATACCCACAAACTTACCCTTCCAGTTCAAATGCCTACAATTTCCTATAAATGTGGCTTTCTCTATTACAATAAATAAAAGTCAAGGGCAAACTTTAAAAGTAGCCGACATTCACCTGGGCACCCCCTGCTTCTCCCACGGACAACTGAACGTGGGTTGCTCGCGTGTGTCGGGAGCAAGAAATCTTTTTATTTACGCAGAAAACAAGAAGTCCCGCAATGTTGTTTACCGAGATGTGCTGTAGTAAAATGATTTTTCGGTCTCGCTCTACGACCCGAGACAAAAAACAATTATATAAGACAGCATAATCAACTCTCCCTTTCTGTCAGTCATCAAATTTTATAAATTGATCTTTCCGATGTTTAAGTTTAAATTACTTTGCTTCTAAAAATGTGAATAGTCATTGATTTTACTGTTAATACACAATTTATTTTCCCTAATAAGCCGCGGGTAACACCGCGGGGCACAACTAGTGGCTTATAATTCAACATTTTACTATCCGCTCACATATGTAATATAAAATTTTTTTTAGCCCATCAGGGCCGTGGTAGCATAATCGCTTCGAGTCCCGTCTGCTGCCTGGGCCACGCGGATTTTTTTCTAGTGATGCTTTATTTAGATTTTAACATCAAGCAGGTACATGCTTAAAATAATAAAAATTATAACCTTACAGGAACCTGGTTTGGGAAAACGAAATAATGTAGGTACTTACTTCATGAAGGATAGAAAGTTATTTTGAAATGTTTTAACCTGCATTCTCAAATGATATTGCATTTTCCAGCGTCACTCGCCCCTTAGAGAATGGTCGGGAATTGGCAAAGAGCCACTCTGATGCTACAGTTACATATCCCTCTAGAATTTCTAGTGATCCAAAATAGTGTTGTTGCATTGATATTTATTTTTCAATCTATAATATTTTGTTTTGCA
This sequence comes from Chilo suppressalis, assembly GCA_902850365.2. Classification (NCBI taxonomy): domain Eukaryota; kingdom Metazoa; phylum Arthropoda; class Insecta; order Lepidoptera; family Crambidae; genus Chilo; species Chilo suppressalis. The sequence continues at coordinate 5,611,137 of OU963903.1, forward strand.
GTATTTACATAGATGCATACACATACAGAGGAGCTCGATGGCGCAAGGTAAGCGCGTTCGGCTACGATCGTTGAAGTTAAGCAACTTTCGCAGTGGTCGGTCATTGGATGGGTGACCATAAATTTACTATCTCGAGCTCCTTCGTGCTTCGGAGGGCACGTTAAGCCGTTGGTCCCAGCTACCTCTGCAGTCGTTAGCACCCACCAATCCGCACTGGGCCCGCGTTGTGGGTCATGGCCCAATCTCTCTATTCCATCCATAGGGAAGGCCTGTGCCCCAGCAGTGGGGACATTAATAGGCTGATGATGATGATGATGATGACATGGATACACTGCAATGCAACGTTTTTTTTTTAATTTTAATTGTGTGCTTTATTTGTCAATACCAAAGTTTTACCGTCAATATTAGGATAGATTGACAATGCAGCTCCGAAAGATGTAGGGCATAGCTGATTCCATTCGAGTAGGAGCGCCTATCCGGAAAAATAACTTTCTACTTAGAAATTATAATTAAATTTCAATAATAAGCAATAAGGTAACCAAAACTGGAAAATAACTATTGCAATCCTGACGATATTGCAAATAATATCGATAGATTTACTTTGTCAATATACGTACAACACTTATCTAGAATACAGCTGTAGGTACGTTCGCAATAACGCAGGGTGATGTTAAAATATGTACGTACAGTACACTCTTCACATTGCCGCGACTGTCTTGTTGAACTTTTATAAGCTTCCTGAACGGCGACCGTTATTTCAGTATGCAAATGTAAGTGTTGCATAGTTGCGTTTAAATTAAAAGTTGGACAGGCAGCTTTGAAACACGGCGTCTTACCTAAGAGAAAGAAAAAAAATGGTTAGCAGCTTGTCATCCGGACTTGCTAGGCGGAAAGTCACTTTAAAAATGTTTTCTGTGTTAGCCTTTTAGTAGGAGCCGGGTTGAAGAATTTTCGCTTAGATGCCTTTTGTCTTTTTTTTGTATATGTCCTTAAAGAATCAACTCGTCAATTTTCTTTGTTTGCTTTATGAAACCTGTTTTGTTATAATTATACATACATCAAACTTTCATAAATATGAGTTATGATTTCAATTTAGCCCTGAAACAAATCTAGTAGTAGACTCCTGCATAATTGCTGGACTTCTCATCTGCATATAGATAGCTTATGATTGCGCTATCTTATATTTGTCCCTGTCTAATCCTTGCTGCTTGTGCGTCTGTCTCATGCGACTTAAAGTGCAGTCTCGTTGGCTAAATTGGCCAATCCAATTGTTACTTTCCGAGAGGCGTGCTTTGAATTAACAAATATTAAAGTGTTTTGTAAAAATAGAATAAGTTTCTATAAATATTTCAGAAGACACTTATATAACATGCGCCAGTTTATATCTCGTAAATTATAATGCAATGCAATGTTTATTTTAAACAAGCTGACCCGGCAAACTACGTACCGTAACTTTTACGTACGTTACTTTAAACGTAATTTTTTCTCCGTAACTTTAAGAGTCTACGCAACATGCATCATCATCATCGACATGTATAATTCATTCAAAGCTTGTTTTGCTTTGGTCACCAATAAATCAAATTAGTTATTATTGACAAAATAATAGGTATACTTAAACATTTAAAACCATTGTTTTTAGTATGTATGCTGTTCGTCGCAGATGACCTTTACAGCGCCTCCGGGTTTGAGGATGGCGAGATCCTAAGGAGACCTCAAGCCGAGAATTGGCGAGTACCTCTAGAGGTATTCCAGTCGGATGGCATCATCTCCCCACGCATTACGTGTCCCGTGCGCTCCATTTGCCTTTTTTCTGTAATCTGAGATTTATAATTTATAAACATCGCTTTTTACTATTGCTGTAACCCACTAAAGAACTGTTTTTGTAGTTGAAAAAATCTTAGTTGTATTTAAGGTAAAATGACTTTCATTTTTACTGCGTATACATAAAATAACCTAGATTCTAAAAAGTTGCCGTAAGTCCGCTTAAAAGAAAGAAGTATATAAAAAGGGGCTCGAACATTTTCCCTCGTCCCCATTGCTTCGTTTAGTGTGACCATAAATTTAAAATTTTGCTATTCATTACATATATTAAGATGTCAAATTTGCGATTCATTGCATAAAATATTAGGGAATGAAACATTTGTTATTAAAAAATAGCTCTTAATATTACAAATTCAAACAATTTACATGGTTCAATGTTAGAAATATAATTAAATGTGACTATAGTTAAAATACTTTAGAAAAATAACCAATAAAATACTAATAAGTTGACGCGACACTGACTAATACTTACATTTAATGGCCATAAGACGACCTTTTTTATTGCTACTCTAGATGTGCGACTACATACAGGATGACAGGAAAACTCGACCTATTCCTTGAAAGGGCTTATTCATACTAGAGATTATTAGCAACAAATTAAGTCCAGTATACTAGGGGTTAAAACGGGATGGTTATCGAGTTGTGACGGTTATTCGATTTTTTATTTTTTTTCCTACTTGTTGTCAAAAACCATTAATTGTGAATAAATAACTCCACTGTAAACTTGGAATTGATTCTTTTTTAAAAGCTGAAAAATCAGTGATAATTTAGAAAAGCGTTTGCCTAAAACACAATCTCAGAAATAAAAGGAGTTTAGTAACAATAATTTTATTTTTTGAAGTTATACTTCTTTAGCCGCGTTATGAAAAAATTATGAGAGTGAAATTTTAAGATGCGCGCGCATCACTGTAACACAAAAGTAACATAATGAAGTTAGCCGCGGAAAGTAACACCATGAAGTCGGCCGCTAAACCGCACATTACTCGTAAGTCTCGAAAAAAAGCTTCCAACAAAATAGTAATAGGATCTCTTAGTCGCACATGTTGGGACGCTCGTCGCCTCTGATCGCTGTTTTCAAATTTATAATATTTATCCACATGTTTCTAGTTTCTATATCCTAACACGTGTTATAATGTTATACAAATGCGAAATTTATATGTGCTAATAAATTTTATTCAGTAGTAATTTAAATTGAATATTTTGATTATTTATTAAATTTTTCAAATTAAAACTGAACTTTATTGACTGCGTTGACTATTCTTTTCCAATCCTTTTATTATCTTATTGTAATTAATTATTTAGCAATTAAAAACTATTTTTTAATAATTCCAAAAAGAAGTATAACTTCTCACGCGCGTACTTAAGTACACGCACCCATATTTTTTTGTATTTTTCCCGAACTTCGCAGTAAATTATTGGAAAATTACTGTATAGAATTCGGCCATCTCGGTAACCATCCAGTTTTGACCCCTAGGTCACTAGACTTAATGTGTTGCTAATGACCTCTAGTATAACCCCTTTCAAGGAATAGGTCGAGTTTTCCTGCCATCCCTGTTTATCAAACAAGTTTATCAAACCGTAAGAATCAAACAAATATAACCGCTATATGATTGTCACGAAAAAAAAAATACGACAACCTGGTCACTCTAGTTCAGCAAACACGGGCATAGGCCGACCTCAAATAAGCGAACTAAAAACTGACACCGACATCGTACAGGCTCCTAAGCCGCGAATAGAGAACTTACAACAAAGCCAGCTTATAAATATGGAAGCGAAAATTCGCGGGAAAATAATACTCTACCAAAGCGTCTTGTGTGCGAGAATACCCTTAATTAGCTGTTTATATTCCTTAATTAACATACGAGGGTATTTACTCAATGTTGCTCTAGGGTTGTCATGTTTTCACCTTGAATCATGGCTTAACTTATAATATACTGTTACCCAAACATGTAATAAGATCCAAATAATGATGTACTAGCTCTCTAAATCGGTGGAACATCGATAAGGAAATGCCCTTAGTGAAAAATATTATTAAAGTTGGTGAAATTCAGATTGACTGATTTGTTTTGAATGATTTAATAAGTATATACAAAAGGTGACCTGTGCCCAAGCAGTGGTGACATAAATAGGCTGATAATGATTATAGTACTTTTTGGATCAAAACAGATTATTAATGGCCAGAGTGTATATTCGTGTTCACTAATTAAAAATTATCGTTATTGGAAAAACATTGAACACGCAAGGGTATATTTAGACGGGGCGACGACCGGGCGCTGGTTGCGCATCTGTAATAAATTCTAATACACCATATATCAGCGAGTTGAAAACTCGGCACTGGCGAGGAAATTACGAACTCATCATCGCCACGCGAAAGGAAATTGGTACATTATTTAAAAATCTCCGGTGGTATTGCAACGTTTCTTTTTCATTGAATCAATTTAATATAAGAGTTGTTTCGTAATATTTTAAGAGAAGAAAGAGGAGGGTGTCTGAGGTTTCTCCCGCGTTACTTTGAGGAAAATGGTAATAGTGAGTCAAATTTAAAAAAAAAGAGCGTACTCCTTCCTTAACGGCCGGCATCGCATTTGTGATACTCCTGGTGTTGCAAGTGTCCATGGGCGACGGTGATCACTTACCATCAGGTGAGCCGTCTGCTCGTATGCCCCCTATAACATAAAAAAAAAAGATTGATCGATCGCAGACTCAGCTGGGTCCACATATAGACCATATCTGTGCAAAGTTAAGATCTATATTAGTCAACTCACAATCCTGAAACATAAGTTACCTTACAGAATTTTAAGATCAATATATTTAACACTAGCTGATTCTGTCATTGGATACGGTTTAAGTAGCTATGGTAGATCATATCATACTCACCTGCAAAAAATATATAAAATACAACGAATAATGCTTAAGACTATTGTACCATTAAAAATTAAATTAAAGTACAAAGATAACGATAAAGGATTGTTTAAGCACTGTAATGTAATCAACGTATCTGATAAAATTAAGTATTTCATCCTTAAAGAGCAGACTGACCGAGACAAATTGTTAATCCATTATCAAAGACCATTAAATCTTAGGAACTTAAAAAAATAATAATTTATTTATTACTACAAAGTACAACAATATTTATGGTACCAGAACTTCTAAGTATTTTTTTACTCTTATTCACCAATGAACTAAAAGAGGCTATTCAAAATAAAATGAAATCTTCTAGACCCTTTGTTAAAAGAGTATTATTTAGAAAACCCGACAGGCTGTTTGGCGTTAATTTAATAATAATATAATATAAATTAATTAATAAATAAATTGAAAAAAATGGACATATGCTGTCGCGGACTTCTTAACTTTTAAAGGGAAACAATTGCGTTACATACGGATTATTTATTTATACTTTATTGCACAAATGAGTGTACAAATGGCGGACTTAATGTCAATAGGCATTCTCTACCAGTCAAATGTAAGTTTAAACATAGGTACATTACGCAGCGCACGCAACGGAAACTCTGAAATTGTAACTGTTTTTCCCGTGTTTTGCAACATTTTTCATCAATGTTCTATTCCTATTGGTCATAACGTCATGTTATATAGCCCATCCAAAGATTTGACTCGATAAATGGACCATCTAACACAAAAGCTTAACTTTTCAGCTTAATAATATAAGGATAGTTAATGATTCTTTAGAATAGTGACTCAAGATCTTCCTTGCAAGCTGTCACGCATGGCTGAAAAAGTGGCTTATAATATATATATATATATATATATATATATATATATATATATATATATTTCCGACACTCACACCAATTAGCCTAGCCCCAAAGTAAGCACTATAAGGCTTGTGTTATGGGATGCTAGGGTAACGGATAGAAAACATACACTGTACATATATAAGTATATTTATATAAATACATATTAAACATCCATGACTGGAGTACAAATGCTCGTATTCATCACACAAACATCTGCCCCCACCGGGATTCGAACCCGGGACCTCTCGAGTCGGCGACAGCCATGAAACCCGGCGTACAAACCACTCGGCCACGGAGGTCGTCAAATAAGAATAGGAATAATGCCATTCAATAAGAATAGGAAAGCCAATGACCTCCAACTGTCAAATGTCGCTTGAAAAGTACGGTTTGCAAAAACAATCTTGGAATCCTTTTAGCACTCTGCTTTAAAAACCACACATTTGTAAACAAACAATAACAAACATTGATAAATAACATTAGTTGATATTTTTTTTCATTTATTGAGCTTTGGCTATGAATAGTTGATAACCTAAACCGTCAACTAAATGTCACTTTAAGTTGCGTTCAGAGACTCAATTTAAAACTTTCGTTTACCTAAAGGATGCATGTTCGTATGTGACCTAGCAATAGTGCATGATTATTCATAACTACTCCGGCGGTAATGAAGAGATGAGCGGAATTGAAAAGCTAGATTCTGATTTATGTTTTTTCTTTCACAGTCTTAATAAATAAATTTTAATAAAAATTAGTTGTTTTTTTTCTCAATCTTAGTAAATATTTTAATAAAAAAATCTAATGTTTTTTCTCACTTAATCTTAGTTAGAAGTTTTATTAAATAAAATCTTTTTTTTGCTCACTTTACCTATTTGGTTTGAATTGACAGCTATGACGTCAAAATACGGCGCCAAGTCGGTCCTATTCTTAGTTGAATCGCATTATATTCGAGTCAGTGGCCAAAAATCAAACCACATTACGTTTGCACTAAGAAAGGGAAACTGTTCTTCTGTTCACCTTGGGTCGGACACACTCCCACACTCAGATTGCGTCAAGTATCTTGGTTTCCACTTGGATAGGAGACTCACCTGGAAGCAGCACTTAAAGAAAAAGAGATATGAAGTTAATATAAAATATAGACACCTTCATTGGCTTATGAACCGCAACTCTGCCCTGTCAATTGACAACAAGCTTCTAATATACAATTCCATTATTAAACTAGTTTGGACTTATGGGTTAGAGTTGTGGAGCACTGCTTGCAAAAGTAACATTACTTGCCTGCAACGAGTTCAAAATAATATCCTCAGAACAATAGTAAATGCACCATGGTTCACAAAGAATGACGAAATTCATGAATACTTGAACATGCCCACTGTCGCAGAAGAGATATACAAGTGCAAAGGACATTGGGCAAAAATGTATGGATGCTGCACCCACGTCCGCCACGGTTTAAACTACATTTGTTGGAAAGGTATTATAGTCATGACCATCTGTGCCAAAGCGCATCAAATTCCATCCCGGGGGTCTTTAGTTATTTTAAGTTAAATAGGTACAAGTACTATAACGAACGAACATTAATGAAACAAGGGAATTAATTTAGTAAGTTACTTCGACTGCACATAGAGGACTCAGGTATTAAGGGAGTACTTCATAAGATGCAAGGGTGCCCCTCTATGTTATTTTGCCGCGCTAAAGTAAATCCAAAAATCTCCGCATAGGTTGGGGCTTTTTCAAACAGTCTGTTCATTATAGTAAAAGTTTGAAGTTGTGTTCTAGGTGAAACGGAGCGACCACAAGTCACATCATCTTGTCCACGCTTCGGAGAATTCCAGTTCTTCCATACTAATTGACAAAACCGATAGTCATGTTCCAATGTCCAAAGCCAAAAATCAATCAAGTGACAGGGAACGCACAATCACAACGAAGTAAGACGAGTCGACCATTTGCAACTGCAAGTCCTTCAATGTGTCTTTTGACTACCAGATATTTTTTTAAGGTGTCATATCTTTTGACTCCCAATATTTTTTTACGGTGTCATAATAAAAAAGGCTAGTTTTTCATAGATCTATCGATTCATACTAATTACATTGTTGGCGGAGCTGGGTGTGTTTTGCCCATTGTCCTTTGAGGTACACTGAGCGTCTCTCAAACCATCCAAATCCTCTAATATGCCAATTGCTTGAGCAAGCTCTTGAGGGTCTCGAGACTGAAGAGAACCACTCCTGTCATGTTTGGTTGCGCTCAATTGCTCATAGTCCAAAGACTGATTGCAAATAATAATAATAAAAAAAGTTAATGATTGTTAGTTTAGTGCTCGATGGTGGAAGCGACTTTAAAGTAGTACCTAGTAAATTGTATAGGTTAAATTCGTCTAGCCATTTTTGAGTGATTTAGTATTAAATCTATCTAAACGTACACTAAACTTTAAAATTTATAGTGGCATGGGATAACTGACTGCGTCTTAGTTTGAAAACTGAGTAATCTTAGCTGCGTAGTCATTAGTATGACTGGTAGCTTACAAACTTAATGCGAGCAGATTAAAACGATCATAATTGTTTAGAGAAGTCAAGGCTGTAAAGCGTCGGCCGGGGTCTAGTAATAATCTCTTTGTTTAAGACTATGATCTATAAATCTGGCGAATAAATTAGTTAATGTATGATGAATAAGTAATAAATCATAAGTCTTCGGAGTTCATTGCTCGAAATAAGAGCTGCCTATGATGCCGCTCTCGATGTAAATGAAAATTAATTACTTATGCTTCTACATTGTAGCGCATTCTTATTAATTATTTTTGCGTTGATGGGCTCGAGAAGTTCTTCATAAAGTTGAAGAAACTTGTAAAAGAAGTTTTATAATCTTGATATTGATATTGCAGCATTGCTTTTATATTACTTTAGTATTTTGATTAAACAAAAAGTCAACCATTAGAATCTACAAATTTACAATACCACGTAAGATGTAGAATCCAGAGAATTTATAAATTAATATATTAAATAGGTTCTTTAAGAGAGTTAGTTGCTCATCTAATATTCACTGTAGCCTACAGCAGATTTTACCTTGGAATGAGGCACCGGGTCCAAGTGGGCTCGTTTCGTTTTCGTTTCTGTACCGAATCAGTACAGATTTTTTACCGAGCGAATACACAGCGCTCTGAAAAGAGTGCTTTTTGGAGTGAAACTTCTGTTCGAAATATGAAATGGAACTGTGGATGGACTATGTGAATGTGTGTGTCTGAGATGCGTCTTCCCGACGAGCATGAAAGTTGGAGGGTAACTCGGCGATTGCTGAAACGCTATGAGCTTCATACGCGACAATATTATAAATACATACGTGTGAATGATGCGTGCACTGCTCCATCTCCTTATGCCTTATGAACCGCCTAATGTTAGGTTATTTAAGAAAAGAAGTTTCAATTCAGATGTGTGGTAGGTGCACACATTTTTTTTAATGCTAGGTAGGCAAATGATTCTACCCCATCTGATGTTAAGCGGTGATGGAGTCCAAACGCGAAGATATACACTGTAGGAAGAGGGGATCACAGGTGCGGGTAAAGAATTCCACTTGCGAACAGTACGACAAACAAATGAATCCGATTCTGATTTACTTCGCGTTTTATACAATGGAGTTATTTTACTGTATTTCATGAGGCCAGGAAAACATCACATTCAGCACAATCATTAAATATGCAAGCTAGAATAGGAGTTATTGTCAATTACCGATTTAAAAACATCAACAAACACGCGGTTTTCATTTTATTTAATTGGTTAAATGTTTTTTATGCCTTTGTTTCATCATGACAACATGTTTAAAACGAAAATGACTAATACACGGTTTCACGTTTTCTCTTAAGATTGATTCGGCAGCAATGGGGGAAGAGTTCTAAGATTTAGTAGTTAAAACTGGAATATCAGTAAAGAAATTTTCGAATGTTGTAGCAACTTCAATATATGAAATATTGAAGTTGCTACAACATTCGAAAATTTTTGTAACCATTTTATTTTCAATATTTAAGTTATTATTATTATTGCGAGTTTTGGATTTTCCAGTCTCATTTTTTATAATATTCCATATCATTTTGATTCTGTCATTACTGTTCTTAATCTTTGAACTTAAGTAATTTGATTTTGCTAAGCGGTATAAGTTTTCAAACAATTTGGAATAGTTATGAACATGATCTATAATTTTGACTAGTGTTACAGTTTCGTTCATTATAAAGTTCATAAAGTGTCCTTCTGCTTTTACGAATTCAAGGCGTAGCCCATTTACAAAATATAACCGCAACACATATTTTTTTGGATACAAAAACATTATTAAATTCAGTACAGTATATATTCAAAAGATCATTATATAAATCATTTGGCATGTCTTTATATTTTAGGATACACATTTTTCTATCCAATTGATTTTTAAAACATTCCACACGTTTAGCAGATTTTGGTACAACAGTGATGTGTTTTTTTGTCACCTGTTTGCGCTGATACGGAAATGTAATCAACTGGCCACAAATATCACTACCTATTTTATAAATAAATGAGATTTTTTCTATGGTATGATATCTGTGCCGAAGAAGAGCGGGCAGGAGAGGACGAGTGCGTGCCCTGGCTACGCCCGTCCCATGACCCTGCCCGCGGGGATCCCTAGCTGGCCGGTAAGGCGCATTGTGCCGTGCCGGCCACCGAGGGATTCCGTGACGGCAGCCCCCATCTTGTAGTTCTGTCCTGCAAAGAGGGGGGCGGCGGAGGGAGCTACACGGGCACGCCCAAGTAGTCCTCCGCAGCGTACGGGGGGCGGTACGGCAGGCACTAGGCCGCGTATTCAGCCCTCACGCGCGGGTCATCCTGCGCACGTCTGCGGGGTCCCCGCAATACCTCGGGAGACCCCTGCCGTGGAGCCCCGGCTAGGCCGGGAGGCTGCTGGGTGCGGAGATGCGGTAGAATCCCTAAACGGGGATCCCGCGGTTTCGCACTAAGCAGCTTAGAGGGTATTCGTAGGGGTTTTTAGCGGATATTATGCCGTAAAGCACCCGTAAGAGTAAGGGGTCCTCAGTGGGCAGCCTGTGGGGGCTCGTAATGTTTGCATGAGCCAGGTGTGAGGTCCGTTCGGCGGTGTGCCTCTTAAAGGCGCCGTCGTCTGTAAACAGAGTTCTTGAGAGAGCCTACGTCACAAAAAAAATGGTATGATATCTGTATATATATTATCAATACAAGTGGCCGAAGTGGCAGCTATTCTAGTAGGCTCAATGAATGTTTTTCAGATTGTATGATTGCAATATTTTTATTAACACGCTTTTATTAGGTCTACTTGTATGTAACTATGTAATAAAATCTAAGAATCTGAATTACACGCACTACTAATTCTTGTATCATCATGAAACTTGGCAATTATATTAAGATTAGATGACAATACAATATTATGGTACCATCCAGCTGATCTGATGATGGGACTGGAAGGTGGCTGATGGAACCTTGGACTGTCTACTAGTAAACGTATCGAGTATGGGCTGATTAGATTCTTCTTAACAATATTCTTTTCATTTTTCCTGATGACTAAAAACTAAAAAGAGTAAAATAAATTAATAAATAAAACTAGTTTTTACGGGTTAATGCACGAAACTTTATTTATTTATTGACGTTTCGCAGCCTTTTCAGGTCTGCATCGTCAGAATAATGATTTTTTATTTAAAATTGTCGAGCTACCTTCGAAAGACTTATATTGAGCGTTCGGTTATTTCATTGGAAGATTTTTAAAATTTTATAGTCTATGTATGAATTTATTATTTAATTTACTTAAAAAAGTATTTTATTTAAAATTCTTGTTTGTAATTTTGAGTTTATTTATTTGACCCTAACTACCGTAAACTACCACCGGTTCCAAAATTGGGAGACCTTCCTGAGAAGAACCGGCGAAACAAACTCAAGAGAGGCTTTCTATCTCCTTCTTATGTTAAATTATGCAAACAAAAACAACTAATATTATCTGATGGTCTTGCAGTGTGTCTCTGTTTATTTCATTAGGGCCTTAGAGTTAGCCATGTTTATAGTTTATTTAAACGTAATATGTTTAAATAAACTATAAACATGGCTATTTAAAATTGAAAAAGCGTGGGGCGCTTCATTATAAAATTTTAACTGAATAGTTAAGTATTATATAAGCATGTTTTTAGTTTTTTTAAACTATAATTTAAAGCTATCAACTGTTTGCCTGTAGTATAACTTATCTTTAGAGCTTCATCCATAATAGCTTTAAAACAATCATACAATGCTTCTCATCATATATTTCTACTTTTAAATGTTTAATACTTGTAAAGGTGTTCATTTGACATTGTGGGTTACCTACAATGCGAAGAGATGGCGTTGCCTTGCAACCTAAAAAATACTAGAGAAAATTAGACACGGCCATCAGTGTCGTGGTAGCATAATTGGGATATTGCATCAGTTCTAGCCCCTCCTACTGTCTGGTCCGCATGGAATATTTCTAGTAAAATTTTACTTCAAATAACTATTATTTGAGTTTCCGAAAAATAGTGATATAGAACGTAATTCTACTAAGGGATTTATTAGTTATTAATGATATATGAGCGTTTAATCTTTCATATGAAAAATATTATAGTTGGATTTTAGCTATTATGCATTGCATTATGCATTCTCTTAGTTTCATGAATGCTGGCAGATGTTAGAAGGGAATTTATTAAATTAACAATTACAAAGTTTGAACGTTGTTGTTGCATGCGATATAACAATTTGCATTTCATATTATAATGTTTGAGACGAGTTCAAATTTTCGCTTCCAAGCTTTAGTCGGTAATTGTTAATGCCTGTTTATAGAATTTAATGATGTTATTATTATGTAAATAACGGACACATTTGCTTTAGTTAGTATATTAAGAAATAACAGGTTTAAAGTATTAAACGTGTTATAATACTGCTGCCAAGAACTTTTTCATATCTTGTTTTAGACACTTTTAAGTTTAATATTTAATAAACAGATATCTTACTCGAGTAATTGTTTTCATAAACTCGCAATAACACAAAGTAGGCAAGAAAAAAACAACAACGTGTTGGGCAGATTTTTTGGAACCAAGTTCCCTTTGGACCGTCCCCAAATGGTGATTTTTTTCTGATTTTTCCCTTTTTTTCACGTCACATCACAACCTAGCGAGCGAGCTAGCTAGACAGCTAGTTCAGCAGTTGGAAAGGTAGCCAGATGGACAGCCACTGACGGCGGTAGCTGAGGACCAAGTCCTTAATGTTTTAATCATCATAATCATCATTATCGGCCTATTAATGTCCCCACTGCTGGGGCACAGGCCTTCTCTACGGATGAAATAGGAAGATTGGGCCATGACCCAATAATTGTTAATAATGTTTTAATAGTTAGACGAAATAGGGGTATTGGGGATTTTAGTACCTATTTTTGTTATGTACAAACTCTATATCCCAATGCTTGTTGATTGAGATAAAAGAACAAAGACAGTTTTATTAAGGTTTGTGGGTAATAAGAGGTAGGTAAGTAGATTTAAACATCTAGCAGTTAAAAGCCCTTTTACAAAATTGCGCCGCTGCCGTACTGATCGGCGCGTAGGTAGATTTGCACTAGTTTAAATTGCATTTTACGGGTGATATTTCGAGTCTTATAAAATAATAATTAATGAACTAATTATAAAAATATATACATATTTCAGTAGCTCAATGACGGTAGATTAGTTTTATGAAAGTTTTTGATAGTAATTCTATTTAATTCAATATCAAAATACGAGGTAAACCTACATTATTTTTTGGAAAAATTCACGGAGGTTAGATGTTTTTTTGATAATTAATGAGATGGAAAATCTAAATTCTAATACATTATGTTACAACAAAACCATATTTCAATTAATTTGATCGAATTTATTGAACATTATTGAGAAATTGAGGCGTTTGAAGTTGTGCATGTTATTGTTTTTTCCGTAAACTAGCTGCAGTAGAACGATCAGTACAAAAAAAGGATAATAGTATTTGCAAATATTCTACATTAACTTACAATAGGAAGAATAAATCGACTGTTTACTTTTATTGGAAATGCTCAAAATCTTTTCTAAGAGGGGGGTAAACGAGGCGCTCAAAAATTAAAAACGATTTTTTGCAAAACATGTGAAAGGGCTCTTAAATACGTTAGGAAATAAAAACGTTAGGAAAAAAACTGGTAGTAATTCTTTAAAATTCTGGCCGAATTGTTTATAAGTAATAACTTGTTATGTATAACTTAATTCATTTGCGTTTATTTCGAAGTTTATAAAGTGAAAATCCAAACGTTAAAGGATTTTTTAAATAACAAGTCCATTGGTTCAATATACTCTTCTAAAGACCATTAAGTTTTTGAGAGATCTAAATGTTAACATATTTTATTAGTTAAATTTATTAATTGAGCATGTAAACAGATAAGCGGCATCGGTTTAACGCATGCGCGAGGATAGGGCAGCAATAAATTACATAATTACCTTCCGGCAGCTCTGCAACTTTCCCCTAAGTTTGGGTAACATGTGGATGGGAGTTCGCTTTTTAAAAATCAGTTATGCGATAACCGTTGAGCGTGTTGTTATTTTCTTTTCATAAATACCGCAATACAATTACGAAAACACAAGTTTTACTGGAAGAGTTTGCGGACGCGAAAAACTCATAACGGGCTTTGCAGAAGTGCCATTGGATGTTTCCGTAATAAAAATTATTTGAGGTTGTAAATATTAATACATAAAATTAAATTAAACTTTACGGAGACCACCGACGTTGTCAGGTAGTACTGATAGAAGAAAGATTTGCTGCATAATTGAAAAATAGATATGATCGAGTCAATTGATTCCTGACCAACATGCCCGATTAAAAATATCAAAATAGACAAGTTTTCCTTTGTAGCGAATGCGTAATTGCACTCAGGGCTTTCTTATAACAAGAAACCTGTACGAATAGGGATCAAATATCTTCGAAATTTGTCCTTTGTTTTCAATGCATTACATTATATTATATTTGTTTCTTAGGTTTTCACGCACATCGCTCATTAAATAAAACTAGTTTTAACGGGTTAATGCACGAAACTTCATTTGTTTATTGACGTTTCGCAGCCTTTTCAGGTCTGTATCATCAGAATACTGAATTTTTTATCTAATTTTATCGAGCTACCTTCGAAACACTTTTATTGAGCGTTCGGTTATTTCATTGGAAGATTTAAAAAAAATATTGTCTATGTATGAATTTATTAGTTAATTTAGTTAATAAAGTACTTTATTTAAAACTCTTTTTTGTAATTTTGAGTTTACTTATTTGACCCTAACTACAGTAAACTACCACAGATTCCAAAATTAGGAGACCTTTCTGAGAAGAACCGGCGAAACAAACTCAAAAAATAGAAAGCCTCTCTGAGTTTGTTTCAGCGGTTCTTCTCGGAAAAGGCACCCAATTTATTTTTTTGCATTTTATGAAATTACCGAACGCTTAATAAAAGTCTTTCGAACGTAGCTCGACAAAATTAAATAAAAAAAACAGTATTCTGACGATGCAGACCTGAATAGGCTGCGAAACGTCAATAAATATATAAAGTTTCGTGCATTAACCCGTTAAAACTAGTTTTATTTATTACATTGTTAGATAAAATTGGAACAGTAGCTTGAATTTCGAAATAACTTCTAAAATCGGAAATATAACAGAAACTCTTTTGTTTTCTTGGTATTAAGAAACTACTTCAAATATTGTTAACATTCAAAAAGCATTATTATGGGTAATTATATATGCAACGATAATCTCGAACTTCTCCTTTTTCGGAAAGCACGTTAAGCCGTTGGTCCTGACTGCTTCTACAACCGTTAGCCCACACCAGCTACACTGATCTGGCCTAGCGAAGTTGGTCCGTTCTCCTTATTTCTTCCATTGGGGAAAGGGTGTGCTTTCTTAGGTTAAAAGGGTGATTAACAAGCGTATGGCCCGCCTGATGGTAAGCGACTACCATGACCTGTAGACTAGTGTTGACGAACTATCGATATGAAAACTATCGACAGTTTACATCGAAAATCATGTACCCTATCGATAAGCCTATCGTTAGAATCGATACAACCGATAGTATCGAAACTATCGATAGCTCAGAACAAGGCAATACTATCGAATGAGTGCAATACTATAGATACTATCGATACTATTGTAGTTTGTTAATAACAACCTATTGATAGTATCGATACTATCGATACTGTTGCTTTTATCTGCAACAATACTATCGAAAGTATCGATACTAGCGATTGTAGCAGACTAAAATTTGTGATTGACTATAATACCTGAAAATTGTAAACAATACTATTGCAAATTGTTAAACTATCGATAGTATTTTTGCAAATAAAATCGACAGTATCGATAGTTTGTTATTAACGAACTACAATGCTATCGATAGTATCGATAGTATTTAACTCATCCGATAGTATTGGCTTTTTCTGTGCTATCGATAGTATCGATAAGCCGATCGATTGTCATGCGATTGGTTGGCTATCGATAGTCTACTATCGATCGGCAATACTACTGTAGACGCTTGCCATGCCAAAAATATCTCTCGCACCACTGCCTACCCTGACCGGACCTTTGTTTTTTCCCAAGAAAACAATCTGTGGAAAATGAATGTTTCATTAAGGTATATTTTGCCTCATTTAAGCATTAATCTTTAAAGGAAACTTCCTGAATAATTTTGAATTCCTTACTTAGAAAAAATATGATCCAGAATAAAAAACGTAATTTCATGTCTTTTTTTGACGATCGAGAAAAAAACCGTTTTGTTTTTGATCTCTAACAACGTTATACTACATCGTTGATCTCTAATCCTAACCTCATCTCCAAGCTCGTGGAACACTGGAACCTAATTCACCGACTGAAAAACATTACTACCCAAAGGTTTTGCACTGTGGTCTTTTGTAAGATGGAAATTACTTTTTAATCCGAACGGGAAATCCGCTCTGCTCCACCTCTCTTCAAATAAGATTTATAGGAAAACTTCATACTTTTTGTTACAGACATTACTGACTGGCAATCTCATTGTTTCATTATTCTCCCGCCTTTTATTAGTCCTTCACTTATTAACTATTCACACCATGTCGAATTTAATCAAATAAACGATTTATTTATGAACATGAAAAAAGTTTGAAAACAGAAAAAGGTTGAAAGGTGCTTCGCAACCCCGCCCGCAGAGCCTTATCATTCTGCCTACCGCTCAGTACCCTCCGAGCTTTCGTCGCGAAAGCCCGTCGTGTGCTCTCTTAAACTTACTCGTACGACAGTCGCGTCTGTAAAGTTACCAAAGTGTCTGGAGTCTGAATAAAATGTGAGTTATATTTTCTGTGATGTGTATAATGTGATTTGAGCAAAAGGTGAAGTTTTGAAATTGTGAAAATGGTAGTACTACTGCTGTTGGGCATGTTTGTTGGTAAGTCCAATTTTCATAGATATGAATGAAGTTTTTATTTACTAACTACTTAAATCGGAAACTATACAATATTCCTTTTAGGTAAACTGACATCCAGATATATACGTTATAATTATGATAATGATATGGTAATCAACATAGGTATAACCGTATGCTTAATAAACTCTGAACGCTGAAATTATTCAATAATCATGATCTATAAATTAAACATTATTCGCCTCCATAAACGAGCCGAAAGGTTTTCCCGAAATTATGTTTAAGATGGAATTATTAAACGAAAGCTTATTTTTTAAATTTCATTGTTTGTTCAAAGTTGTCAACAAATAGGTATATCTAACTGAAAATAAGAAAAAAATCGATGAAGTAAAAATAAACGAGATTTCCTTTTAAAAGGTGATCGATCAACTTTTATTCTATTGAAGAATTTTTTTTACTAAATCGCCACGGAATCACATTTCCTATTTCCTCAAGAGATAGAAATATGGGCCAGACGGACAGGAAGGCTTATTAAAACGGGTTCGTTTATCGCCTTTTGGGTACGACATCATATAAAATTTAATCATTCAACGCGTGACTATTAGGTTCCTAATATCTACTCAAAATTTTAAACTGATTTAATATAATTTATATTTTCTAATCATGGTAACGTCGATCTGGCAGCAAAAGAAAAAATGGGATGCTGCAGGCACTATCTTTGCCGCGTAAGGTTCAGCGCACACCAGGAGAGGCGCGGCGAATATACTAAGAAGTTAACAATTTAAGTTAAACTCTAGTTTCTATATAATAAGTTTTAAAACTTCATGGTAAATAACACACATAGCAAGCGGCGGACAGCGATAAAGCTGCCACGAGAGCCGGTGCAGGCCTAACCCGCTCCGTGGCTCTAAGCCGCGTTTAAATTCTCCACACGTAGTATCTTCGCCGCACCTCTCCAGATGTGCGCTGCGCCTAAAAAGGATATAGAAAAGCTTTAGAAACCTAGTGAAAGCAATGGTCCGGTGAACTGAACTTTCCAAATATTGAACTGAATAGGATATAGGGATGATATTATCCTACTTATTAATATATCGACTAGAAAGGTTATTTATTTGTTTTGAACACGTTTTAACACAATATAAATATCTTAAATTTTATTACAAACTAGTGGCTTGCCCTCGCTTCGCTTCGGTGTAGAGCTGTAGTGTAGACTATAGTTATTGTTTTCAGGCTTGTATTATACACAATGACATTCTTCTAATACCTAATTACAATAGGCACACGTCGGAACCGCTATGTCCCTGCATTGTAAATCTGTGATATCTTCGAAAATATTCATTTAATTACATGCGTTAAATTTCCAAATTGATCTATATTAAATGCACAATGTATTTAAGGTATATTGGATTTTATTGGATAAATATGAATGTTATATTGCTAAAAATCGCTTCGTAAATAATCTATTATTTCTCGTAAAAAGTATCGGATAAAAAATGGTTATTGTGGGTTATTCCTAAGAGATAGACATATACCATCGCGGACTTTTTTGTAAACCTTTTTAAGGTGTACAATACTGTAGTACATTATTTTGATCTATCTCGTAAGGTTCAGCCAGCATTTGCAATGTAAGCGCAAAAAATGTGTTTATTTACGACCTTACATTAAAAACCTCTAAAATTATCAGTGTTTCTCTACTATATTATGCATGTATTATACATATAAACCTTTGTCTTCAATCACTGTATCTATTAAAAAAACCGCATCAAAATCCGTTGCGTAGTTTTAAAGATCTAAGCATACATTGAGGAGCTCGATGGCGCAGGTGGCTAGCGCGTTCGGCTGCGATCGTTGAAGTTAAGCAACTTTCGCAGTGGTCGGTCATTGGATGGGTGACCAAAAATTTACTATCTCGAGCTCCTCCGTGCTTCGGAAGGTACGTTAAGCCGTTGGTCCCGGCTGCATTTGCAGTCGTTAGCACCCACCAATCCGCACTGGGCCCGCGTGGTGGGTCATGGCCCAATCTCCCTATTCCATCCATAGGGAAGGCCTGTGCCCCAGCAGTGGGGACATTAATAGGCTGATGATGAAGCATACATAGGGACATAGGGACACACGGGAAGCGACTTTGCTTTATACTATGTAGTGATGGCACATTAGCCAACTATTTATTTTTGTATCATCATTTATAAGTAGTGAAGTGATGTTTAAGAAAGATAGGGCTGATTCTCCACTCGAATTGGAGCGCCCGTCTGGGGAAGTACCTCCACTTTACTACAAAAGACCACAGTAAAATAACACTACATTTGTTGATGTTTTGTTTCTCTTGGTGACGTTAGTGAAGTAAGGTTTCAGGGCTCTACGCAGTATGGGATTGGGCCAGGGTAGGCAACGGCGAAAGTGATATTTTTGGGTTAATGCACGAAACTTTATTTATTTATTGACGTTTAGTGTAAAGTTTCGTGCATTAACCTGTGAAAAATTAGTTTTATTTAATTTAATGAGTGATGTGCGTGAAAACCTAAGAAACAAATATAACAACGCATATGGTTTGTGACCTGTATTGATACATCAGAATGCTTGTTATGCCGAAGTTATTTAAAGTTTCAAAAAACAAAACTAAAATAATACATTAAGAATATGTTCTTGTTATGATGTAATCTATTTTATGCAGTGTTAAAGTAAGGGTAACTTGATGGAAATCATCGTATATTCTGTACTTCCATATTTTGTGAACTCCGTTTCACCGTAATTTTTAAAGGAGACCTGTAATTGGCCTTTCTTTATAACTAAACATGTAGTAAATTTGTAATTAATACACTGTTGGTTTCTAAAAATAAAAAAAAAAAATTTTGGTATTGCAAGGCCACAATAGCATATAGACGTGCTATTGTGGCCGTTTATCATCGGGCTGGACATACGCTTGTTTGCCACACTTTTAACAAAAAAAAAAAATCTGAAAAGTAGTACATTTCATGGAGAAGTTTCAATATTGCACAATAAAAGTTTGCACAGAGTATGAGTGAGTTTCAAGAAGTTAATACAATATAATACCATACAATACAAAACAATACAAAACTCTTTATTTTACACCACAGAAAACATAAATCATGCAGTACATAATTAAAAAATACAGTGTAATAATGGACGGTCTTGTCGCTAAGAGCGATCTCTTCCAGACAACCTTAGGATGGAGAGGACAAGAAAAAAGCTGGAGAGACGGCGGTGCAATTAACAATACTTAATATTCATTAGATATACTTACATTAAACCAATAAAATGAACACACTACCAAGCCTTCGACACATACAAAAGCTAAAATGTGTAACAATTATATTATTTTACTAATGTGAGTGTGGTCATGAAAGTAATAAAATTACAGTTTTTTTTTCAAGCCAGTTTAAATGTAAAATGAGATAGTATTATTTATCTTTATATAAAAGACGTGGGGAGAGCCTTTGCTATTGATCTCACTGATGGGGTAGGGTTAAATTGTATTTAGTGCACACAATGAACATACGCTTTTAACAAGATATTTATAGACATATAATGGCGCAAATACACGTTCACCCTTGTGTTCATAGCCTTACATGTTATATAATTAATTTCCTTGCGTACCGATAAGCAACTGTGTGTGTAGGTATTCAGAGAAGTAAATTCATGATTAAAATTAAAATAATCATTTAAAATTTTGATGATTTTGGTACATTGGCATGTGATAGTCCATGAAGCTACGTGCTTCGATATTGCTGAACTGATGGCGTACATTTTTAACTTGCGAGTGCTATACAAACAGCAATTAGCTGAATTATTTTATTTGAATAAATATTTTTCAGTTTGAATAGAGATAAACGTGTTATATAACTTGCAGATTGGCGACTTGTTGGTTATTTAGAGGCGTGTGTAGGTTAGGTTAGGTTAGGTTAGGTTACGGCAAATTTTTCCCCGTGAAAGTTATCTCCACCGCAAAAAACGATTTCAGTCAAATAACTAAATATGTATGTACACCTCGATGAGCTCGATGGCGCAAGTGGTTAGCACAATTGGCTGCGATCGTTGAAGTTAAGCAACTTTCGCAGTGTTCGGTCATTGGATGGGTGACCAAAAAATTTACTATCTCGAGGTCTTCCGTGCTTCGGAAGGCACGTTAAGCCGTTAATCCCGACTGCATCGACACTGGGCCGCGTGGTGGGTCATGGCCCAAAAACTCAAACTCATTTATTCAGTCTGGCTGTTACAAGCTCTCGTGAAAGTCAAACGCTACGCCATTGGTTCGTAAATGTACGGCAGACGACCTTGTACTGAGAAGAACCGGCAAGAAACTCAGCAAGGGCTATTTTTTTCTCCCTGTTTTGTTTCATACAGTGTCCGTCAATTGAAAAATAACATCAAAAAATTAAAACATGTGTTAGCTATATGTAGTGATATTTTTTTTACTAAGGATAGCACAAAGGCACAAGAGGGTACAACGAATTCCCCTCTTGAACCGGAGCGCCCGTCTGGGGAAGCAGTCTTAGTAGTACGGCGGGCTATTTCCTCAACTCGACACCCAGTGCCTATTTTGCGTGGGGATTGACATCAGTCCTGCCATCCCAGCTCCCCCAGAAAGCTCAGCAGCCCGTCTGGGGAAGCAACCTCCACCTTAAAGAAGACCACAGTAAAATAACACTACCTTTTGTTGGAGTTGTGTTTCAGCTGGTGAGTAGAGTTCTAGAACTCCACGGGGTAGGGGATTATGTTCAGGCCGGCAAGGTGAGGATGGCTGAAGTGGCACACTTACTGCCGCATCTTCTATCTTTCGCGACTGGACTCCACTTACACTTAATATCTGGTGACAGCTAAGTTACCATAAATAAACGAGTGTGCTTATGACCACACGACTGAAGTGAAACTTCGTTAGCTCCATACGTATGTATATATATATATATATATATATATATATATATATACCTAGTCAGGTCATAAATTCTGTCACATGTTTAATATAAAATAATTGAAACAAGTTTATTCATTATGTAACCATTTATATACCAAAATGAACTTAACAAAGCATAGATTCTTGTGACAATAAAGTTAATTCAAAATGACCTCCGTGAGTTTGAATACAGGCCTTCAATCTGCGCGGCCAGTCGTCTTTCGATGTCTTGAGTGACTCCAAATTGGGATGAGGCTTTGAGCACGCCTTTTCCTCCAAATGTTGCCATATCTTGTAATCTAACGGACTCAAATCTGGACTAGAGGAGGGCCAGTCTTCGTGCCGGATGAAGTCGATTTGACAATCGATTTTCAGTCTTGTGTGCTCTTCGCTCTATGAGCTTGTTGGAATACCCAGTGCGTGTTATTGAACATGGTATGAGAAACAGGTTCCACAAGGTTCGTCAGGACTGAATTTTGATACACAACTGCATTCGTTTTTACACCTTTCTCACAAGAATGTACCTCTGTTAAGCCCCAATAAGAAACTCCCAACTACTGTGTGCGTACACCTTATCATTTTGTTTGTTGTAGCTCTCTTCTACGGTAAAATTTTTTTCATCCGAAAAAAGGAATTTCCCGATATTTTTTTCCCGCGTACCGCTTCAACAAAGCGCGGCATCTCTTCAGTCTCAGGTACATTAGACGATCATTCAAACAATGTCCTGTTTTTCTTCGATATGCCCGAAGCCCTAAGTCTTCATTTAACACCCTTTTCACCGTGGTTCTGCTTAACCCCATCTGAAGGGCCAACAGTTTCTGCTTACGTTTGGGATTTCTTTAAATTCGCGCCTTCACAGCTTTTATCACTGCTGCAGTCCTAATAGACCGAGGGCGACCACTTCTTGACCTGTCATCTACACTAGAGTCTTCATTGTATCGTTTGATGGTACGATAAACGAATCTTTTGGTTATATTACAAATTTTCAGTATGTCAAAAATTTATGACAACGGACCTAGCGCGGATTGGTGGGTGATAACGTACCCAGCGCGGATTTGTGGATGATAACGGACCCAGCACGGATTGGTGGGCGATAACGGACCCAGCATGGATTGGTGGGTGATAACAGACCCAGTGCGTATTGGTGGGTGATAACGTACCCAGCGCGGATTGGTGTTTTTTTTTCTATCAACAAATCTTCAGGTTAAGTTTATGATTTTTAGATCATTAGATTGGAGCTAAAGAAGTTCACTTAAGTCATGTGGTCATAAGCACACTCGTATATTATTATTTTTATTTATGTTAGTTAGTCAAGGTTTTTTAATTACAATCACTTTGCTATGCATGCATGTTTCCAAATACATGATTAGAAACCACATGATCACCAATGTAATCGATCAAAAATAGATTGGCCGCAAGAACATCTTGAGAGAAAGAGTAACGCCTTCTGTTTCGAATGGAAACGTGACATGTTATACAAGTCTCCATTTCAGTTCTTCTTTCTTTCTTATACATGTTTTATTTACTAGCTTTAAGAGAAAGATAATGTGCGGGGATATAAATAACACAGTTTTAGTCACGCATTCACCAGCTTAACCCCCCCCCCCCCCCTCTAGTGAAGAAGCCCCCCCAAGCGTGGGTAAAGAAGTTTCACTTCAAAATCTATTTTTTTAGTGGCTAGTTTAATATACACAATAACATTTGTTGGAATATATTTTTTCCCAAAATACTTCTTGTAGATGATGTTCTTTTGTTTTATGATTATACCTAACATATTATTTTGACTTGATAACTATTTATTGGTTTTAGCCCTGTAATATTTAGATTGAAAAAGTTACTTCGTATAATTTTGTTAATTCTAATCATTGTTACCGCGGGCAATGAATGAATGATAAATAGATACCGAACTTGTGGAACAATACTAATTCTTTATTAACACAGGCCAACGAGTAACTTTTTCTACCAACTTGTATATTGTAACTCGTAAATAAGTTTACCTATTAATTCATCACAATTTGTTGTAGTTTGTGCTTGAGGTTATATATTATTACGAGTAGCTTAGTTATGAATTCGAATTGCCTTCACCCAGTCGTCTGTTTGTCTATCTGTCCGTATATCACGGGTCTTTAGATCGTAAACGGAATGACTTACAGAACTAAAATTTTGGTATTTTGTGGAGAATGCTTGGCCTAAGGCAAATATTTAGTTATTTTTTACCCGACTGCGCAATGCAAGAGCACGAAGCGCGACGGGCAGAGTGTTTAACAGTCTTTGTATGTATGTTTGTTCCTTTGTGGCACACTAGAGAGCAAACGCGTGAACCGATTTTGATGATTCATACATCAATCGATTCGTCTTAATCATAGGAGTGCTACTAAAGATATGATAGTAATCAAAATTCAATATGGGGACAATTAGGCGCCATATTGTGACGAAGTAAAAAAAATAAGTTGACGAAATATGTCGAGATATCATTATCTAGATAATCGAAAATCATGTTTAGTCTCCTTACACCATTTTTCATTTTATATGACTGTTTAGGATCTACAACGATTTAAAGTTGTATATCAACCACGCGCTTTTAATTTCAATCTTATGTTTGTATGGATCTTTGTTACTGTTTCACTTAAAAAATACTGAATGGATTTTGAAACTGTAAAAAAACAAGTCCAGTAGTCTATAATTCTCTTAAGTAAGGAACAAAGCTACTTTAACAGTCGGGACCCATTATTGAAAAATTTTATGAATATCTAATGGGTCCCGAACGTTAAACTAGCTTTGTTCCTTACTTAAAAGAATTATAGACTACTGGATTTGTTTTTTTTATTTTTAGTCTTTATATGAAGTAATATTTTAGCAGACGGGTTTTTTGATTTTGAAAATTTATCATTTTATTTATGTATGTTTCATACTTGAAACGGAGACTTTTTTTTCTTTTTTCCCCAGCATGTCTGACGACTCGTGGTAAGTTTCCCGTTGTCCCGGGTTGGAATCCCGGTAGGAGCAGATCTTTGTGTGATGAATACGAATATTTATACTCCAGTCATGGATGTTTAATATGTATTTGTATATATATACAATTAGCCTAGCCCCAAAGTAAGCATTGTAAGGCTTGTGTTATGGGATACTAGCGTAACGGATAGAATACATATACTGTACATATATAAGTATATTTATATAGAAATGTATATTGAACATCCATGGATGGAGTAAAAATGCTCGTATTCATCACACAAACATCTGCCCCCACTGGGGTTCGAACCCGGGACCTCTCGAGTCTGCGACACCATAAAACCCCACATACAAACCAGTCGGACACGGAGATCGTCAAAAGAAAAATATATTTTTCTTTTTCTCCCTTCGTCCTTCAGTCCGACTATCAGTTAGCTGGATTTTTTTATCACTACGTGGCTAATTTAAAGAAATCCCAATGCACTATTAGTTAATGAGCCAAGTGGTTATTAAGGAAAAAATCAACAGATAACCTGGGCATGTGTCAAAATAACATCGCCAAAAGAAAACAATAGGAGACAAATGATTTAAAAAATCTCATTGGAGTACGCTAATATGCAAACGAATTTCACTAGTAGATCCACTTGTGTAATATATATGTAGCTATATATATAATACTATGTGTATGTACCAACTTGGATCTGGTTAAATGCTTGGTAAAATCTACCGAATTATATCGAATATACATACAGCTTAAATTCACTATAATTATTATGTACAAATACGCTCGCGGCATTCGCACTAAACTATTAAATAATTCAATCCTGCGTAGGATCAGATAATATTCCACGTGTGTTTTCCTTGGTATTAATTATTACAGGAGTATTGACTTCGCAACGTAGGTTTCCTTCTCATATATTTGCTTATATAATATGGAAGTATCTATGTCTTATATGCTAATAATAGTAGCAGGGTTTATCTAAATTCATTAAGTTCATTAGAATTTAAAGCCTCATTCTTATTTTTATCACAGGTTTGTTAAGGGTAACTTATAAACATCAAGCTGCGGCTATGTTGTGATATTACTTTTTATTTAATAACCAGTTAAGTAAAAGTAAAAGTAAAAATAAAGCCATGTTAATGTTCGTATTATTCTGTTTAGGAAATACATCATATATAACTCAAAGGTGAGTGACTGACATAGTGATCTATCAACGCACAGCCCAAACCACTGGACAGATCGGGCTGAAATTTGGTATGCAGGTAGATGTTATGACGTAGACATCCGCTAAGAAAGGATTTTGATCAATTCTATCCCGAGGCGAAGCGAGGGCGGGCCACTAGTTATAACTATGAGACTAATAACACGTGCTTCGCTGCGATTTTTGTGACTATAAAGAAAGTTGTTTCTTTATAACGGCCACTGACAGAATGCGTTCGTGATAGGTCGTGTCAGTACCTTAAGAGAGGACGCGAGCATAGAGACATTTGAGAAATACGTATTTGGAAAAACTATTGCTGTCATGCATTGGCAAATATCGTGCGATAGGGACAACAGTAGTAAACGCTGAAAATTGCGTATAAAAATTGCAAAATTCGAGGTTTGGCTCTCGACGATTTCCTTATCGAAAATTAGATATATGTAAAAGAAATTTTACACAAATAATAATAAGTAGTTATACTATGCCTCTATGTTTGTATTTTTTTGTAAATTCTTGACAAATCTCAACACAAGACGTCTTTAATAGTGTTAAGAATATGTTTATTTTTGGCCTTTTTTGATGGTTTCTAGTTTCTGTGAAGCACAAGTTATCGAAAACAGGGAAAACAGAGGAGCGTAGAATGAGAAAAAATGTATTTTATACATGAAAATCATTTCTTTAGTTGTTCATTTAGTTTATTTATGCATATTTACATTTAAATAACAAAAACTTAAAAGCTACATGATTACTAAAATTTACATTCCAAATAACCTAAGGAGGTTACTCCTTAACTATTTAAATAATATATGTGTACAATTTACAAAATAAAAAATATGTCACCCTTCAGCGCCGAAGTCAGGAAGTGCCCAATAGGCTGGCTGCATTGCCACGTTGGATGGTAATGCTGATCCGTTGACCTAGATATCTGCCAGCCTTTTGATCACCAGTCGCTTCAGTAACCCTCTTTGACAGTTCCTTAAAAAGGGAACGAGTACTTGGACCCCATGGGTCCATAGTCTTAACACCAACCGGCACAAATATGTAGTTCCCATTGAGAGCTGAATATTTGCGCCGCTTGGAGCACTCGGCAGAGGCCGCCGCCGCTCTTTAGTTATAAAAATCAAGGAGGAATCACTCGAGAACATTGGTAAGGAAAAATCATAGCAGGCCTCCCTTCTTAATGGTCGTAGCAGACATATCAAATCGGAAAGGGATCGTCACCGTATCCACTCGAGCCTTTTAGTATTCTTTGTATGATAAACTCCCTACTGCAACGCATACTTATCGGAATCGTAACGTAATTGCCTCGCCTCGGGTAAGCTCCTGAACGTGCGTGGTCAACTTTCCGTAGTCTATCTTACGTCTCTCCGTAGCCAAGCTTACATCAATCCGTACCCTCCTAGCTTACGTCTCTCCGTAGCCAAGTTTACATCAATCTGTACCCTAGCTTACGTCTCTCCGTAGCCAAGCTTGCATCAATCCGTAGCCTAGCTTACGTCTCTCCGTAGCCAAGCTTACATCAATCTGCACCCTAGCTTACGTCTCTCTGTAGCCAAGCTTAAATCATTCCGTAGTCTATCTTACGTCTCTCCGTAGCCAAGCTTACATCAATCCGTAGCCTAGCTTGCGTCTCTCCGTAGCCAAGCTTACATCAATCTGTACCCTAGCTTACGTCTCTCTGTAGCCAAGCTTAAATCATTCCGTAGCCTAGCTTACGTCTCTCCGTAGCCAAGCTTAAATCATTCCGTAGTCTATCTTACGTCTCTTCGTAGCCAAGCTTACATCAATCTGTACCCTAGCTTACGTCTCTCCGTAGCCAAGCTTACATCAATCCGTAGTCTAGTTTACGTCTCTCCGTAGCCAAGCTTACATCAATCCGTAGCCTAGCTTACGTCTCCACGTAGCTTACCTTATGCCTCTCTGTAGTTTAGCTTTCGTCTCTTCGTAGCCTAGCTTACGTATCTTCGTTCATGCTCCTACAGCGGCCTGCGTTGCCGTAAGAGCTGTCCATAGAAAAATTAACCATTCCGTTTTAAATGTTTATAGCATAATGATCATAGCACTTTAGATAGGATAGCAAAAGAAAACTGTTTCAAGAAATTAACTCGATCGGTTTCATTACTAAAAAGTTCAACACGAGATTAAGAAGAAAATGTCAATTCAAATTCGGCTAAACATGGCCTAAAACAGTGTCTCAGTTTTTGTGGTTTAACCCTATCATTTAAATAAAATGAGCAGAGGCCTATGATTAGTCACTAACGCATCCTTTCAGCGGAACTGAACGCAGCACAGTAACATTTGTTTATTTATCCTTAATAACCTTCATAAACATTCCAGCTACCTTTGCTATCCTACGCCTTCCATATGTTCAATCACCATTGTAGAAGATTTTTAATTTACTCATCTCACCTACATAAATCTGTTAACAAGATTCCTAACATATACGAAAAGACAAATATTTAAACAAGCAACTGCGTACCGACTGAATCTGAAAGCTTGGTAATTAGGTAATTGTTACTTTACCACATTGAATAGGACTAACAGTTTGCATGCACTTATCATTTGTAATAAACATGTACGAGTTTCCATTAGCATAATTCCCTTAAAATTCAAAGTCCCTTAAAACAAAAAAAATAGCATCATTATTATTTAACACTACAATGGCTGCATTTTATATTTAACCACTTCAAGCTATGGGAGAATGGCTTTCCCTGGCACAAGTATCCTCACACTTAAAAGAGGAATCCAACCTATAGAGGTTGGAAATAAAAAGAAATATAATATATACTATATATAATATAAATTTTAAAAAACAATATTAACAACATAACGAGTGTTACAATAATAGTATTGTAACACTCGTTATGTTGTTAATATTTTCTTTTTCATTTTCATTGCGGTTCATGACAACGTGACATCCGCAATATTACCGATTTATATGGGTCGACCGGCCCTTCACAAAATAAAAATAACTTGTTGTGATCATTTGTTTTGTTTATATCTGGAGCCATTGTTACTGCTGTTCGCTCATCGTCCCATTTCCAGGTCAACATATTTCTCCTTGTTCGACACATTTATCATATTTGTCAAGCACTATATTAAGTAGGTTTATTATTTGTTAAATTAAGATGCTCATTTTTTAATACAAGGTTTAAGTAATTTAGTCTGTAAAGATTAAACCGCTGAAACAATTAAAAAAATGTAACTAAAAAAATACACTAGCTGTGTAAGTGTTAGTGCGTGGCCAAACTCGGTACTAATTTTAGGAGGGCGTAACAACGATATTAAATACCCTAGATACACCACGTGTGTTCAAAATGTATCCCAATCAAGAAGTGCTTGAACATCTCTCAAGCACTACTTGGTTCACAATCACGCGCTGACCGTTGAAAAGTCAAGCTGTCGCAGAGAAAAAAATGCGAAAAAAATACTTATAGTATGTAAAGGGTCTTTTTTCGACAAGTATCTTATCAATGTTTGTTAATATAACGCATTTGAAGCATATTTGTTCTAAAACCTTATAAAAATATTTGTGACATTCAAATGCATGGTCGGTAATATAGCCGTCTCTTTTCCTCGCGGTCCGTATCTTGCTGTTAGCACATTCAGAATTACGCATAGAGTCAAATATTTAAGATCTATGTTCTTCCGCATATAGCAATGAGTCGTAAAATTTTACGAGCTTGCATTTCGAACTGTCATAACTCTTTGACAGATACGTTTTTATTAGGAACTAATACAGCATGCATTAAAGGTGACTTACAATTTTGAATAATGCCTTATATTGTTTTTGACTACGCTATCTATCATCTTACGGAACTCCGTGGATCATCCAAAATATCTTTTGGACAGGTTTCGGGCACGATTTAGTTCGTGTTGGTGTATCTAGGGTATTTAATATCGTTGGGGCGTAAATAAAGTTATTATATTTCCTATTACCCTTTCAGAGTCATTGTGAATTATAACGAACTCTTTAGTGAGGAAGTTTTACGTACTTAGTAATCCTTATTTAATCACTTATTCACCGGCAGCGCCCTCCTGTCAATGTCATCAAAGTTTGCCGCGCTTTGGTCGCACTGTACACTTAACATCAGTACCCTAAGCACGAACCAATATTGAATTTGAATAGTTTGCGAGTGCGAAATGTCAATGTCACATTTTGTTTGGAAAATTGAACAGCAGCGCCACAACGGATGTCCGTAATGTTATGTTACTGACATCCGTTATGGTTACGGTGTTATGTTATGTTACAAGAACTAAAAATCATTACACATTTGAAGTATGACATATATCGAATTCAACTATTTAAATTCGATAATGGTTCGTGCTAACGGTATAGTAACCCCAAGCACGAACTTTGACAGATCTGTATTCGTATCGCCAACGTCAAAATTTCTATGGAAACTAAGCAGCGTCCCTACCGGACGTAAGTATAAACTAGCTTTATCCACAGATAATTTGACATGTACGAATACTTTCTCGCTAGTTGTTCATGCTAGGGGTTATAGCTTCTTAAAAACGTAGGAAGAAGGTATATTCTTTCACTCTGAAAAAGCGGTTATATCGCAAATTTCAATGAACCTATAAAATCTGCCAAACAATCTGTGCAAACTCTTCACATAACAAATCATGCGCCAACACAACACACTACTTACGACCAGTCATCCAAGCGAGAATTTTGGCAGCTCGGTCGAGTAGCGCAATTTGGGTACAAAGAAAAAATAATTTATTAGTATGGATGAAAGAAGGCTGATGTCCCAACGACAACGGCATTACTAGAGCCGAGGTCCGAGTCTCAGAGACGCCCTCTAGTTGAGTCGACCCCTCAGGTTCGAGTAGTCTAGAGGCTCCAGATGGCAAGGAGACTCCCCCGTAGGGAGATGCCATCCGCCTGGAATACCTCTAGAGGCACTCGCCAATTCTCGGCTTGAGGTCCCCTTATTCTACTTTATATACTTAATGGAGTTATTTAGAGTGGTAGTTCGCCGGACTACGGGTATTGATTACATTATCGGTCCGCCTTCCGATATCAAGCTCATATTTTGCAGCTTCCAGTCTTCGCTAAATCCAATTCCCTGCACACTTTACCATCTGAAGGTTATTCAATATTGCGTAATTTAGTTATTAATGGAATACTTTGTGGAAGTGCAGGCACTTATCTGCTGTGTTTATGATATGTTGGGTTTACTACGATAATACATTTTTATCTCTTTTTATTATGAAAATGTATATTTTGTACGTAGTAGAGTTCCTACTTAACCGATTTTGAAAATTCTTTCACCAGTACAAAATTACAGTATTCCTCTGTGACATATGCTTTATTTTATCAATATGAAAGAACATTCACTCGTGTAAAACCAGGGCAGGTTGCTAGTCGTGTTTGTATGTATGGGAGCTCATTTTAGCTAACCGTATCACTGTTACAGTTAAAACCAGTTTTTAGATAGAACACGTTTTCACTAGTTATAACTAGATTTCATTTTTTCACTATTTCATTGTCCGTCGTATTTTGCCAAAAACGACTATTCGATGGTTTTAGTTTACACAGATAGGTAGTATGATTTTTACTTTAATGTGAAAGGTAAAACAACAATTTACTTTTTAAGAAATTCTCGTTTATAATCTTGGTTTTCCTTACAGAATCCAATGCTATTACATATAGAATATCGAATATAAAAATTGATTAGAGACTAAGAGCGGCTCTACACGGCCTGCTCGAGCAGAGTCAACAGCTTGAAGCTGCCATTGAAAACTGCTCGAGCAATTCATACCTACTGCTTCAAGCTGCCCGTATCTAGCGGCTCTTAGGTACTTTCATGATCAACAGAATAAAACAGGCTAAGTGAGTGAGAGCGAGTCAGACTATCGCAAGAAGGATTCCGTACTATTATCTATACACCATCAGACAATTTATTATAACATCGAGCCAAAATAGTCAAAATCGCAAAAATTTCACTTTTGATGTATGGGATATTTATTCAATTTTTTATTTTTAAATTGAATACACAACTCAATATTCTGTGAATATTTCAAGCGTATACCTGTTTCCGTTATTAATATAGAGCAATAACCCGCAAAAAATTACGTT
Source organism: Chilo suppressalis (assembly GCA_902850365.2). Taxonomy (NCBI): domain Eukaryota; kingdom Metazoa; phylum Arthropoda; class Insecta; order Lepidoptera; family Crambidae; genus Chilo; species Chilo suppressalis. The sequence continues at coordinate 5,643,264 of OU963903.1, forward strand.
TGTTGTGCGGGAGCCCGCCTAAATATTGCATTTTATTCTGTTTTTAGTATTTGTTGTTACAGCAGCAACAGACAGACAGTGAGACAGACAGGCGGACAGCGGAGTCTTAGTGATAGGGTTTCCCTGACCCTGCTAGTGAGCTAGGGACCCTGCTCTTTGGGTACGGAACCCTAAACTCTACCCTAAATTGTAATAGACCGAAGAGAAATTGACGAAAGTAACGTTTCTCGCTTGATTTTTCGTCTCAATTCCCGCGGGAAAACAATATTATAGGTACCATCTGCCTCCGAAAACAGAACAACGCACAGAGCTCCGGATGCTATTAGCGATCTGTCAACATTTGCCAAACATAAACGAGCGAAACGGAATGTCCTCTAGAGAATTTGAGCTGACGAAATTTTGTTAAAAATTGTTTTTATTTAGCCTTCTGCTCATCTCATTGGTGTTGAGAAATACCGAAGTCGATCGTGTACCGTAATTAGTTAGACACTGAATTAAAAAAACATTTCACACTACAGTAACGAAAACTAGCGAGCTTACTTTCTCATCTTGGCCACAATTTGCTGGCTGTCGTCGTGTGTGGTGTGTATAAGAAAGCAGATTGGAATGGCGTACATTTTTGCGCACCTTTGTGCCGGAATTGCTTCTCCCAGAATGATCCCACGTTGTTGCTGCTTCCGTCTACGGTGCTATCCTTCAGGGTATGGATGGATTTAACTTTTTGTTACTTCCTCGGTGGTTTTCATTGCTGGCAAATCCCAACCTTGGTTTGGTCGCCATTGTAAACTGGCATCTCGCCAAAAACAAAGGTGTTATCAGGCCTGAGCAAACGCAGCGGCGTCGATTGGGATGCAAATACTAGCGACCTCAAAAAAGTGTAGCTCGGCTTCAAGGTCTTGAACAAGAGTGATTGCTTGGGCGAAATCGGAGCACAATACCAGAATTGGCGGGAGATTAATCAAACTTCCTTCTGGGACCTACGCATTGTGGTCAATTGCTAATGCTTCTGAAGGAAACTTCTGTGAGCCATCCCTTCTACCTCTACACAATAATGAAGAATTGATGGCTCATACTGTAAAAGAGAAAGCGCAACTTTTAGAAAAATGCCAATAGGTATGTCATTCTCTACCGGTCAACCGGAAAGAAGGTGCTAATAAAACGGCATCTATTATTGTCATTCTATGCATGTAACTCGACTCTCCGCCTCATATGGAGCACTGATCTTATCTTTGGGCAAGGACACCCCAATACCAGCATCTCCCTCAGGATAGCATCCAGCGCCTAGTAGATAGAATCATCAACGTACAGAACACTTCCGAAAAACTTGATGCTTTTGCTTGGGGAAAAATGAAGATTATCGGTTTTTTCACTAAGGGTATGCACTACAAAATTAATGTTGTGAGACTTATAGTAAGTATTTGCAGAACGGTGAGACTAAAATTGAATTTATTATTGCACAGATAAAAACCTCATTATCTAATTTCATGAAAATTAAATGTCACATTAATACATGTGCAAAATTCGTAACGGCGATTTGGATAACATTAAGAATATGTTAACGTACAGAATAATAAAAATGAATCATTTTTTGATTATCCTAAAGTAATCCTGTGGTTTCCCGGTCTCCAACAAGTAACGAATTTGGGTTGGGTTCGGTATAAATCATTCAGTCTGAATTGCTCCTCTGCCCCGTGCTTAAATTCCTTCAAATAAGTAAGGTTCAAGTACCTAATTTGAGTTGCTGCCTCGCTGAACGTGAACTATTGAACGTACCTAACCGTAACAGTCTCAAACATATTTATTTTTGTCACCGAAGACTTTACCTCTTCTTGATTTTTATATCGTTAAAAATAAAGCAAAAAAAGCAAGAATAAGAAACAATCACATTTTGAAATGATATTGGGATTCGGGAAGGTGTTACAATGATACTTCGAATATAGCTTTTGTTACATAATCAAGTAATTGAATTTGTTTTTTAATTAAAGAATCTATACACAGCCACACATGAAGTTACCATAAACTGTTCAGTTTTCCCTAGATTAAGATATTTCATCAAACGATTTGAGTTCATGTCATTTGAATAAATTTGATAGTTTTCTCTAACTTGATTTGTAGCCAGATAGCTATTTGTACATTTGTAATAGAGAATAAACAAAGGTGTATATGAAGGCTATCCTTACACCCAGGTGATCAATATTGGAATAACCTCACTATCAAATACATGAACAAAACGACAACTACATAGATAAAGAAACATCAAAGTTGCAACGGTGTGTCTCATTTTGTGTTAGAAATTTGGCATAAAATGGTTTTGCTCGTAAAATACAGGCTGGCAGCTACTCTCTGATCTGTTTTGACTATTCGCGAATACTACACACAAAAGGTTAGTTTTACGGAACTTTTTTACGGAAACGTCAGTTTAATTTAGTGCGGACGACTTGGCAGCTTTTCAACTTTGTGGTTCTCACTGTTCTACTTTCTGGTTTCGCCAAAATACCTAAATCATATTTCCTAACCTGGAGCTGAAACATAAGAAGGTTAGTTAAAAGCATCTCAATTTCTTGACTGTTGTTTTCCTGTAGTGAAAAAGGCTTCCAGAGCTCAATGAGATAGGGGTTGGCTCTAGGGCTAAGGCCCGTATTAAAGAAAGATTCTCAGTGATTGATCTAGACTTGAGCATAGTTAGAAAGGGATGTCGCTATATATAGCACATAGCGACATCCCCTTCTAACTGTACTCAAGTAAAGATCAACACTTAGTTGCCATTCTGTAATATGGGCTTTAGTCACGTGCGAATAAGATTTAGAACTCATGTACCGGTTTTCCCGCACCCACTGTAAGCCCCAGAACTGTTTTATTTCGAAACCCACCAGACCGCAGTTTCTGCGGTCCTGCAGCCGCCGCGGCTGTGGTGAATCGTACTGCCGCAAACACTCGCGCCGTGAGTTTTGCTTTTGCACTTACAATTCCACATTCTACGCGAGTTGCGGTCCCGCAGCTGCGTCGGACGTGAGTTCTTATACGCGAGTAGGTATCACAATAATAAATAGGGCTATACGGTCACGTTTTACATTTTGCCGCCTTTTTCAAATAAAAAAAGGTGTATAATGAATATAAAGGATGGAAATGAGACAATGTGTTTAAGTTCCAGAGCATACGGAAGCTGTCTACTCGATCGCGGTTAGGAAGTGTATCTACCCGTTAATAAAATCGTAGTAGGCAGCTTACCGCATTTAAAATATATTTAAGAATAATGTAATATAAACTATTTGATTAAAACTTAATTATGAAAACTATTGAAAATATTTTCGTGTGTATGCGTCGTCTACAATGACAGTTGTCCAATTATAAGCCATAATAATTCCTTAATACGTTCTTCTTTCAAACATCATCAATATTTTATGATCTTTAGTTTCATTTCCGGTTTTACGTAAATATTTACGAAAAATCTATGAAAATACGTTCATAAAGTCAAGATTGATTTCATATCAGTTGCGTCGTAGGGACAAATACGATGGAGTTATACCAAGGCTGGGCTATCTATGAACAGGAGATTACCTACAAAATACAGGCTCATCCAACCTTTGTCACATTTTAACTCGTCTAAATAAGTAGCTCTGTTATTCAGGGATGTATCCCGGAGGGCTCACCATATTTTGCTATTTATTTCTCTTACAAAACATATTTAAAAAGGTCTAACGTTGTTTGCGTAACTTTAAGACGTTTTCTAAATAAACATTATGGAGGTCCCTGGGGCTCAGGGTTCACTCTGAAAACTGGCCGTAAACTTTGACAGATTTAAAACTAAAAAATATTATATTATGTCAAAACAAAAAACAATAACCGACTTCATAAGAACAAAAACACTAAAAAGTCAAAATATCTAATATATAAAATTCTCGTGTCGCGGTGTTTGTGGTTAAACTCCTCCGAAACGGCTTTCCCGATTCTCATGAAATTTTGTGTGCATATTGGGTAGGTTTGAGAATCGGACAACATCTATTTTTCATCCCCCTAAATGTTAAGGGTAATCCACCCCTAATTTTTTTAAAAATTTTATATATTTTTTTTCTTTATTTTTTTTATAATACAGCATTAGTAAATACATATAACCCTGAATTTTCAACCCTTTACAATCAACCCCTATTTTTTTATGACGGTACGAAGTTCGCTGGGACAGCTAGTATTTATATAAAATTCTTTACGTATCGGTATCCAAAGGTACATTTAAAGTGAATAAGTAATATACCAAAGTATACATCACGCATCGCCTACCCTGACTGACTTGAGGCCCAACCACGATCTTTGACAGCTCTGTAATCTCTATGACCCGGAAGCTTACCCCTTCGGGCCCTTTATATAAATAAAAAAATATATATTTGCAACACTCACACCAATTAGCCTAGCCCCAAAGTAAGCACTATAAGACTTGTGTTATGGGATGCTAGGGTAACGGATAGAATACATATACTTTACATATATAAGTATGTTTATATAAATACATATTCCCCCCACAAGGATTCGAACCCACCTCCTCGAGTTCCTCTCGAGTTGGCGACACCATGAAGCCCGGCGTACAAACCACTCGGCCACGGCGGTCGTATATATTTTTTATCTCTTGAAAGACATTAGAAATTTTATTCTAAGAGTTCTACGCAGATGGCTAGCGACCTCATCTGATCGTTATAAACAAATAAACGCAGAAAGTTGACGATGAAAACAAGAGGCACAACAATACGATAACGAACTCAAAACAAGTGTTTACAATTAATCTTAATAACAAAACAAATAATTAATTGAAAAGTACGAGTCACTTAAGAGTGCTTAATGAAAAATGTTGTTAAAACATTTCTGTAGTAGCCGTCCAACAATGAATTGATTGGATTCCAATAATAAGTGCCATTTGTCCGATGTCTGAGGTTGGTTCAGGTTTCCATGGAACCATTATTGGAATTCCTCTGATAGGTGTCAATGGAGGTCAAGCCTAGATTATTATTTGAGCATTCTCTGCCAATCAAATATCGACTTTATATAAGTTTAATTAACCGTTAATTTTGTAAGGTTATTATTATTATAAATAAATAAATAAATATTTTTTAACACTCACACTAATTAGCCTAGGCCCAAAGTAAGCACTTTTTATTCTTGTGTTATGGGATACTAGGGTAACGGATAAAATACATATACTGTACATATATAAGTATATTTATATAGAAATACATATTATCCATGACTGGAGTACAAATGCTCGTATTCATTACACAAACATCTGCCCCCACCGGGATTCGAACCCGGGAACTCTCGAGTCGGCGACACCATGAAACCCGGCGTACAAGTGTCTTTTCTATTGCCTTTGCCTCTGTCCAGTGGTCTCGTTTTTTTTCCTTTATCCTACAGTATGTTTTCTTCCATGCTTTGTACTTTGTGATATTAGTAAAGTTTTTATTTGCTATTTTGGCCATTCTTGAATTACAATTATAATGTAATTTCCCTATATCAACGACCAGAAGCACCTCTTTAAGTTTTGTCCTCAAGATTTTGGTTATACGTGAAGAATGATGATAAGTATGAAACAGATGTGCACGGCTTCACTACAATGCTATTAATGTATTAATGCTCGTACAAGCGTAATTTCCTAAGTATCTTTATATATATAATTCTTCTGTGAGTGTGTATGTCACTGAACTTCTCTTAAACGACTGGACCGATTTTGATGAATTTTTTTGTGTGTGTTCAAGGGGATCTGAGAATGGTTTAGATTCACAATTTTGTCCGCTGGACAATGTTTTTTTAATTAATTTTTTTTATGGCGGTTTTGTATATAATAGTTGGAAAGCTTTTCAATACCTTAAATTACGATTTAATTTTACGATAATCCAAGAGAATACAGTTTATTTTCGTTTCAAAATTGTACATCAATCCGTTTATAGGGGCGGTGATTGAGTTAACAACAACCACCCAAAGTTTCTAATTTCCAATATTAGTTAGATAAACTGACACAAACTACTGGTGGGTACTTCTGTGAGGGACGTGCACGAAAAATAATAAATATGATTATGTATGGACCACAAACTTTTAAGTGTTGTAAACATGAACAGGTAAAAGAAAACTCGGAACCGGAATCTATCAACTTGAAAAGGGTAAAGAATTATATTCTACCTTTTTATGTATCAAGGGGGTGAAACGCCGTGAATTTTATTTAGAAATTCTTCGCCTTGGGTCTCGGGTCTCTTGTTTCTTGGGAATTTAACGGGATTTGGAAAAAGAATAAGGAAAATTATTTGTTTATAAAAACAAAAGAGCGCTTTTTGTACCAATTTTTCAATACTTAGATAGATATATTTTTCCCATAACTGAGCGAAGCTATTAAATGCGCTAAAATAAACGTTTGAAATTTTAATTAGATCTGTCGTAATTAATTATCATACAGGAGGAGCATAATTAAAAAATCGAACTCAAATTTTGCGCATTTTAATACCAAAATTCCGACACTGTACCAACATATTATTTGAAATATAAATTAAATTAAGTTTACACATACGTTTCAAACAAGACATGAAAAATAATAAAAATTGCTAACTGTGTTCGGCGACAATTCAGCCCGGAACCTTAAGAAAAATAAATATACATTCAAACTTACCAAAGCGTGAGGCACGAATTATGAGTTTTGACACGAGATCGTTGTCCTAAATTTAGACAGTATTATATAGAAAATATTTTTGTAGCAAGTTCTTTAAGCTTACATTAAAAAGAAAACATGATACCGTAAGCTACTAATAATATTTTTTTCAGCAAAAAAGCAACTAAATACAAATTGTTATTATTGGATTAGAAAATCAATATCTCAAATTCAATAAAGTAATTAAAATAATTTTTGAAGTTATACTTCTTTAGGCGCGTTATGAAAAAATGATGAGAGTGAAATTTTAAGATGCGCGCGCATCACTGTAACACAAAATATTAACAGCATGAAGTTGGTCGCTTTAGCGACCACATCTTTATTTTTTGTAATAAAGTAACAGTTATAGGTATTCATATTTATAATATTTATCCACATGTTTCTAGTTTGTATATTCGGAATACGTGTTTGAGTTTCATACAAGTGCAAATCACATATGTTCTAATAAATTATATTCAGTAGCGATTTTAATTGAATATTTTGATTATTTATTTATTTTTTCAAATTAAAACTGAACTTTATTGACTGTGTCCTTTTCCAGACTTTTTATTTATTTATTGTAATTAATTATTTGCATGCAATTAAAAACTAATTTTAAACGATGCCAAAGAAGGATAACTTCTCACGCGCCTACATAAGTACACGCACCCATTTTTTTATATACATAACTGATCTTCTAACGATGTGACTGAATTTAATAAGTATTTTCGGAACTAATAAAAGAAAATATATTCATAACCCTTCGCGACTCGCATCTTGTTTTATTAAAATAAATCTGACTGCCTCAGATCGCGGCGTCAGTCAGCCATATTGAATATTTCATATTATTGCAGTCGGATTTAGACGCAAAAGAAGAGTTCCCAAAGGTATGTTGTTTCGTGCGTTTGAGAAACTTTATAATATATATTACGTTATTTTTTATATCGGATGGTTTTTGTTTCTTTTATTCTGCATGGAACATGCAATGTCAGATTTGGACGTTATACCTACTGACTTATTGGAATTAATCAGAAATATAGGAATCGGCACAAACCAAGAATAAAATAAAAATATAAATATTTGTCGGACTAACAAAGAATACAAAATGGATCAACTTAGTAAGATTTTTTGGGGGCAAAGCTCAATGGGCGAACTCAGAATAAATCTAAAAAACATGTTGCGAATGTCGATTTAAGTAATTATTTTAGGTATAATTATAGTAGCGAATTTGTAATTAATGAGTGAAGAATTGCCTTTCTTGATCTTAATGTGGGTATTGTGATATACAGCGGGACTGTACCTTACAGAAAACCACAGTGAAATAAGACTATGTATAAGCTTAGATTAAAACAAAAAGGGTAGATACGGTACGCTCATACTTGCATCAAACAAAAACTGATCCCACGGCAGCACGAACGGGACGGCGAGATCCGCGTCACTGCATTACCGACCCGAACGAAACAGCACGTTAAGTTTCAACGGCAGCGCGAACGAGACGGCGAGATCCGCGTCACTGCACTACCGACCAATCACGCGACAAGTACTCGACGTCACTACCGAATAAGATTCAAAACAAACAGCAATTTTTATGAAAAAATATATTTTATAGTACTTACGAATGAAAAGTGAGGCCGTGTGTTTTATTTTTAGTTCTTGAGCAATTTGAACACTTTTTAAAAACACACTTAGGCATTGTTTTATCATCAAAATATTAGCAATATTTCTTTTTGGCGTTCACATGTACGTCGTTTGCATGTCAAGTTGTGACTAAAGCGATTAGGGTCGTGGACCACAATTGGTGCGGATCACTTTTGTGAGGCTAGTGCCGTATCTACCCTTTTTGTTTTAATCTAAGTGTATAAGTAGCGGTGAACCACAGATAAATAAACTTGTGCGGTAGACGATTTGTATGCAAAATTTGCTGCACAGGATTCCTTGTATATGGCCGATGCACAATAAGTTTGCAGGGGTATAACAACACTTTTTGTTACCTGTAGTGGTGATGTGTCTCTGTTAGTGAGTGCGGTTCTAGAGCTCCATAAAGGAGGGGATTGAGTTTAGGCCGACAAAGCGAGATCAGCTAGATTCTATCGGATCCACTTACGACACCAGAGGGCCATTCGCCTATCGGAAATGCTTTGGAAATCGCTAACGCTTACGATATCATTTTGTTATTTCTAGCCGCCTGAGGTTTTCAAACGCCTCGCGCTCTTTTTTTTCTTTTGCATTGGTAATAACAATATTAAAAAAAATTAGCGTGAGGTATTTGAAAACCTTCGGCGGTCAGAAATAAGAAAATAAAATCGAAAGCGTTAGCTATTTCCTAAGCATTTCCGTTAGGCGATTGGCCCCCTGATAGGGTGATGAAAAAAAAGGACATCGTATGCTGCTTTGCTTGGAAAATTTGTCACGGAAAAACATCACCGTAAAGTTTATGTTAATGGGAAATATAAAATAATTTTAAGTATGATCATTTTCCGATAAAATTCTCTAGGAAATTCTGTTGGAATTATCTCTCCACTTTATTCTTTTTCCTCCTTCAGTTTCGTATGCAAACTTTATAATGAGTCGTAACAACTAAACTGTTTAATCGATACAAAACTAGAGAAGTCCGAACTTAGGTAACTACATGGTAAACTTGGATGAATTGGCTTCCAGTCTTTGGTTCATCTTCGAGAACTTGATTCAATTCAGCACAAGTCAATTGAAATAATTACAGCCGTTGAACTAAATATATAACCTTCTACTTAAAAATAGATATTTTTTGCAATCGAAAATCATTTAAAATTAAGAATATTCTAAACCTCCAGGTCTTTCAAAAATTGCTCTTGATTTATTTTTTTGAGTTTTGGTGGGTATTTTGTTCAATAGTGTTTTTTAATGTGATTTTAAGTTATATTTTGCAGCCAAAGATGAAATGTTTGTTTTGCGTGTATGCCTTGATCTATAAAACCTTTTATTTCACACACACACACACACAAGATCAAGTTTTAAGTAAATAATATATGAACATTGATTAAGGGCGCTTGTTAACGAAACGTTTTTCCGCCGGATCTAGGCACGGTTTTAAGCCGTGACTACGTCCGGTCGTCAGTTAGGTATGTAAGGGACACGATAGAGGTTTGTTGACGACATCGGCGCTAGCGACGATTTGGGTTCGGTACTACGTACAACCGTGCTCATGAACAAGCTTAGCTGGCACCGGCACTGGTAGAAACCAAGTAGAAATCGCTCCCTTAACAAGCGCCACAACAAGGCTTCAAAAATAAACCATTTTATTTTTTGTAATTTTCTTGTACACAGTGTCATTCAAATAGGAATAAGTCACCGAACGTTGATTTCTCAGCTTGTCGTAGAAAGCAAGTACGTACACTCACAACTCGATGCATGAAATAAAATTTCCGATGTCAAAAGGGATGGTACAAAACTTGCGGAATTGAATTTTAGGGGGATTCCTTTTTTCCCTGCGCGTCGTTTGAGTTGTTAAGTGAGTTCCTTCTACATAAATAAACGCCACGAGGATGTTTGCCATCTGTTCGATCAAGCAAACAAAATAGTCGGCAACATTTTTTTACAAGTACCTACGAACGAACGGCTTTGAAGTCAATTGGGGAAATGTCCTAAGTAAATTTCGGACAACTTACACTTGTTTTATCAGTAAAGTTCGAAACAAAGATATTATGTATGAACAGTGAATAAGTAGGCAAATAAAACCGTAGCCTTAAGAAAGCATTTTCTATCTGGAATTATTTCGCTCAGGTACGTACCTAAATGCGTAATGTAGAAGTTTATGCTCCTGAAACTCCATATATCTGGCTTAGAATAAGTGCTGTCAAAAGTCCCATCAGTCTTGAGGTAAAGTAGCTTTGCGGAGTGATACCGCTACCACCCACACGACGTGGGGGGGAATATGTGTAATGTTTTTCAATTACGAATACCTATCTGTCATATTGGAATAGTTTACGAGTCGTATAAAACATCATTTTAAGCTGCCATTGCACGTTTTGCTAAAAAAATTTATTGTTTCAGCAATAAGTATAAACACTGAGGAATTTATTTAGTTTTAAAGGCAACTTAACAGGTTGTCCCAGCGAAGGTCAATAGCAACGTATAGATATCATATTGGTCTTGCCTTGTCATCGCGCGGTGTCGCTTACCTTAATTTGCCTAGTAAAGGGAAGCGACAAATATATAGACTTCATTTGGCGTTGTCGCTCGCCAATATTCGTCCTCCAGAAAAACTGATAGCGTACCTACTTATGTGCGGCTCCACGAAGCTCGTCTATATTGGCCACTTGCATTGATCTTCTTCCAATTTTTTTGACGACCTCCGTGGTCGAGTGGTTTGTACGCCGGGTTTCATGGTGTCGCCGACTCGAGAGGTCCCAGGTTCGAATTCCGGTGGGGGCAGATGTTTGTGTGATGAATACGAGCATTTGTACTCCAGTCATGGATGTTTAATATGTATTTCTATATAAATATACTTATATATGTACAGTATATGTATTCTATCCGTAACCCTAGCATCCCATAACACAAGCCTTACAGTGCTTACTTTGGGGCTAGGCTAATTGGTGTGAGTGTTGGACATATTTATTTATTTATTTATTTAATTTTCGAAAGGATTTCCGGTATTGTGCGTGTTGTTCCGTGTCCAGTAATTAGACCTTATTGTCCCGGCTTCCGATAATGTGCTAGTTTCGTAACAAAATTAACTAATAACGTATGACACCTGCTTGATGTTTTTATTTCGGTGGGGTGATGGGGGGTTTGATTCGATGCTTTATTTTTTCAATTGTTCCGGAATTGATAAGCCAGCATCTGGCAACCCTACTTGTATCAGTTTGCCTGCGCTCGCGTCGGGTTAAGCTCGGCCAACATGTATTTGCTTAAATTAATTATTATAATACAGTATGTACTTTAACAGACAGACGGTGAAACCAAAAAGGATTTCACTCAGCATGTCTTGCGGCATGAACATAATGAACGAACATGTCTATTGAATGATCTGTAATAATATGTCAATTCAACTTGAACTTCTTTAAACTTGTCTCAGGCAAAATTTTGTATTGTAAAGACAATCTTTTCGTAATCTGTCAATTATTAGTTTTATAATAAAGTTTCCTTTATATGTTTATGTGATGAATACGAGCATTTGTACTTCGGTCATGGATATTTAATATGTTTTTCTATATAAATACAGTATACGTATTCTATTCGTTACCCTAGTATCCCATTACACAAACAAGCTTTACAGTGCTTAATTTGATGCTAAGCTAATTGATGTCGGAAATATTCATTATTATTGTATCCAAAAGTCTTTCTAGTGCATGTCTTTTATGCTTTTATTGTGACATGATTAAAATTTGTTATAAAAGCGTAAGATGTATTTATGTTTATGGAGTTGAGTGGAAATGAAATAGATCAGTAGCATAATCCAGTCTTATTTCAATGACATTACATTTAGAATTAGCATTTGTTGAGTTTTTGTTGTTCCGAAACAATAGGGACAGGTTACGTCCATAACAAAAGTTTTTGAAATTATCCTCTTTATAGAAAAGCGGTTGGATATTTTTTCAATGTTTTTTTTTCTAATAGTCTAGCATGAAAACTTCCCTATGACAATAAATTTCGTAGTCATTGTGTTTTTCGCTTCCGTTTAATTATTTTTACCCCGCCCATACAAAGTGTGTGCAAACAAATCTCCGCAATGAATGTCCTCGTTAAGCACAAGCAATAAACTTTGTAAAGGTGACGGTTTAACAAAAAAATGGTTAAAGCAATGTTCTAAGCCCAAGCCGAGGTTTGAGATGCAGCGGAGAAAGGAATAATTAACTTGTGCTTATTAGCTTTGTAAAGTCCTAGTGGTGCTTTTTACCCCACATTCTCCCTTAATTAAAGGGTTGAAATTTGAAAAACCCTGAAACAGGTATTAGTTTATTTAGTTCAAGGACTGACCGCGCGATCTGGGAGCTACATATAAACTTTGAACTACCTTGTTTTTAGCGAGTTTCCGATATTTCGGCACTGTTGCAAGCGCCATGATCACGGAGTAACTGAAGTAATTGCGGGTAGGCTATTATTGGCAGATCATATCAGTCTACCCTCCGACGAACTCTTTTATTGCGTTCCATACCCGTACCACTGTTCACATTCTCATTATTCACCCGAAACTGTTCTCGACACCGCGTTTGAAGCCCCGTTTTGCCTAACCGTTTAGGGGGTGAGTTTTGGAAAATCTTTTCTTAGCGGACGCCTACATCATAATAGCTATTCGTTTGCTAGATTTCAGCGCAATCCGTTCAGTTGTTTGAGTTGTGCGTTGCTAGATCAGTACGCAACCTTTGCCTTTATATACATAAACTGATGATGCAATCCGTATTGAGTTTAAAGGATAGTAGTTAGACGACCTCCGTGGCCAGGCGGTTTGTGCGCCGGGTTTCATGGTGTCGCCGACTCGAGAGATCCCGGGTTCGAACCCCGGTGAGGGCAGATGTTTGTGTGATGAATACGAGCATTTGGACTCCAGTCATGGATGTTTAATATGTATTTCTATATAAATATACTTCAATATTTAATACAATTCAATCGATGATATATCGAGGGCCCTCCACTCCACTACTAAGACCCACTACAACGTTGTTATGGGTGACTTCAACGCTAAAGTGGGAGTACAGAATTGCAGCGAATCGGTAGTAGGATCCCATGGATTTGGAAGCAGAAATCATAGGGGGCAAATGCTCGTCAACTTCCTCGAACGGGAAGGGCTCTTCTTGATGAACTCTTTCTTTAAGAAACAGCCCCAAAGGAAGTGGACGTGGCAAAGCCCCGACACTATGACTAAAAATGAGATCGATTTCATCATGACGGACAAGAGGTATATATTCAGAGACGTCTCCGTGATCAACAGGTTCAATACAGGTAGTGATCACCGACTCGTCCGGGGTTCTCTGAATATCAACTTTAAGGCCGAGCGCGTCCGTTTGATGAAATCCAGGCTCCGACCTACTCTGCTCCAATCTATAACAGGATCTGAAACGTTCCAGTCAAATCTGAAGAACCGATTTGCTGCCGTGGAAACCACATCAGACGTAAACCAAAACCTCGAAAATGTGGTTCGGATCCTCAGGGAAGAGGGTACGAGATTATGTGCAACGCAGCGTAAGGGTAGGAAGTCAAAGCTTTCCGAAGAGACTTTAGGGCTAATGAAGGAACGACGTGAAAATCCACCCGTCACTTCGTCAGCAAAGCGGACTCTAAACCAAGAGATCAGTAAGCACGTACGACATGACCTCCGGTGCTCCAATACTCTCTCGATCGAGAGAGCGATCGAGCAGAATCGAGGGTCCAAAGTGTTCGTACAATCTCTTGGAAGAAGTCATCTGACGAAGTTGACCACACCAAGTGGGGAAGTTGTTGCTTCAAAGCCGGCAGTCCTTTCGGAAGTGGAAGACTTCTACGGCCAGTTGTACGCATTACATGCATCTCGACCAGATCCCGGAAATGAGGATTCTAGAGCCACATTAACGCGTCACTTCACCGAAGACCTGCCAGAAGTCAGTATTGGCGAAATTGAGATTGCTCTTGGGCAGCTTAAAAATGGAAGAGCCCCTGGAGAGGATGGTGTTACAACAGAACTCTTGAAAGCTGGAGGTAAACCCGTACTGAGGGAGCTCCAAAAGCTTTTTAACACTGTCCTGTTCGAAGGGAGAACTCCGGAGATGTGGAGTAGGAGTGTGGTCGTCTTGTTCTTTAAAAAGGGGGACAAGACCCTACTTAAGAACTATCGACCCATATCCCTTCTAAGCCACGTCTATAAGCTGTTCTCAAGAGTGATCACGAACCGTCTGGCGCGAAGACTTGATGACTTCCAACCACCGGAACAGGCTGGATTTCGGAGCGGATACGGCACCATAGACCACATCCACGCAGTACGGCAGATTATACAGAAGACTGAAGAGTACAATCAGCCTCTGTGCCTAGCATTTGTGGACTATGAGAAGGCCTTTGACTCGATTGAAATCTGGTCTGTCCTGGAGTCCCTGCAGCGTTGCCAAGTCGACTGGCGATACATCCAAGTGATTAGATGTCTCTACGAAGCCGCCACCATGTCTGTCCAAGTACAGAATCAGCAAACAAGTCCCATACCGTTGCATCGTGGAGTGAGACAAGGGGACGTTATTTCCCCGAAATTGTTCACTAATGCAATGGAGGATATGTTCAAGACGCTGAACTGGAAAGGACATGGCATCAACATCAATGGCGAACGCATCTCTCACTTGCGATTTGCAGACGACATCGTCATCATGGCAGAAACCCTGCAGGACTTACAAAAAATGCTGAATGACCTAGCTGACTCTTCCATACGCATCGGCCTACGGATGAACTTGGATAAAACCAAGGTCATGTTCAATGAACATGTTCTACCGGAACCGATTGCAATACACGGTGCCGTTCTCGAAGTTGTTCAAAAATATGTATACCTCGGGCAGACATTGCAGTTAGGTAGAAACAACTTTGAGGACGAGGTGAATAGAAGAATTCGGCTGGGTTGGGCAGCGTTTGGGAAGCTACGTCAAGTCTTGACATCGTCGATCCCACAGTGCCTAAAGACGAAAGTCTTCAATCAGTGCGTCCTACCTGTGATGACATACGGAGCCGAGACGTGGACACTGACGGTACGGCTGGTCCACAGGTTCAAAGTCGCTCAGCGCGCTATGGAAAGGGCTATGCTCGGCGTTTCTCTGAAGGATCGCATCAGAAATGAGGTAATCCGACAGAGAACCAGAGTTATCGACATAGCCCACCGGATTAGTAAGCTGAAGTGGCAGTGGGCTGGCCATATTTGCCGAAGAACCGATAACCGTTGGGGTAGACGAGTTCTGGAGTGGAGACCGCGTCTAGGCAAACGTAGTGTAGGACGTCCTCAGGCACGGTGGAGTGACGATTTGCGCAAGGTGGCTGGCAGGAGCTGGATGCGAGTAGCCCAAAATCGATCTGAGTGGCGTGCAATTGGAGAGGCCTATGTCCAGCAGTGGACTAGGATAGGCTGTTGATGATGATGATGATGATGATATAAATATACTTACATATGTAAGTATATATTTTTTTTTTAGTTTATTCCATGGGGGAGGCCTATGTCCAACAGTGGACGTCTTTCGGCTGATGATGATGATGATGATGATGATATGTACATATTTGTTTCTTAGGTTTTCACGCACATCACTCATTAAATAAAAGAGTTTTTTACGGGTTATATCTACTGAATTTATTATATTTATTGACGTTTCGCATTCTTTTCAGGAATGCATCATCGGAATAAATATAACCAGTAAAAACTGTTTCATTTATATATGTACAATATATTTATTCTATCCGTTACCCCAGTATCCCATAACACAAGCCTTAAGGTGGCGGTTCGAGCCGTGACCGTGACCGGAGACCGAGACGAGAAACAAAGACAGAAGACCGCCACCGGCACTTGTTCTTTAGATTTGTACGGGTGGCAGTTCGCGCGTGCGACAGAGACAGGAGACAGAGACGCGAGACGGGGTCGCCGTCCCGAACTAGTAGTGTCTCGTGTCGCGCCCATAATGCACCTGTTTCTTTTTTATTAATTTTTGAATTCAATGCTGTTGAAACAAAAAATGTATATATACATTTCAACTGTCCAAGGTATTGTACCATCCGTGGAAGTCTTGCTATCTGTGATTGGGCCTGGTGACCTGTAGCATAGGTTTCTATTGCTGAAACCTATTTCAGGCACCAGTTCATCACAAATAGAGGAGCCACAACACTGTAATTGCTATACAAGACTAACTATGAATCTCTGTTGTGATGGAAAATAAATATATTTTTGATTTGATATGATCTGATTAAAAATTACGGGTATTTCTGACGAAGATTGTGATAAGCTAATTGAACTGATCAGATAGCACCCTCCGATTTACAATGCACAACTTTATAAATTTGTAGTAATAATATAACAGCAAATCATCATCTTCTTCTTCCTCCAATAATAACTCGCCACGTGGAGTTACATAACAGTATTTAAAGACACACTAAAACACAATTCACTCCATCGAGATACTAAGGTGGTTGCGGTCTCGTCTGTAGTCTCGGTCTCGCCCCGCAGTACATACAGAAGAGACCAAGAGACTTGTCGCGGTCTCCTGTCGCGGTCGCGGTGCGAACCACCAGCTTTATAGTGCTTACTTTGTGGCTAGGCTTGGTGTGAGTGCTGGAAATATTTATCTATTTACATATAGTACATATAGTATATGGATATCTAACAAAAACCTCAGTAAAGAGTAACTCACTTGTGTACCTGCCGTAATTGTTTTACTTTTATTGTGTATCAACTATTTATTTTTGACACGTTCTTTGATTCCCTCTCAACAGCCATTGGTTTTTACTCTATTAATTCTGGTTTCTATTAACTTAGTTTGAAGTGATAAAAATTTGGACATTTACTTGATACTATTCGATGATATTCCTAAAAACAATCAAAGTGATTTATTTATAGATTGATCAACTTTTTTAGGTTTTCCCGCTATATTCTTGACTCCAGGTTTATTTAAACTCTAAACAAACCATTTGCCATTAGCGTCACGGCGCATCTTACACACGATGAACAGACACAATGGAAATTTTGTCGGTATTTTGTTTTTGTCCCCTCAGTCGACCAGGGGCGACATTAAAACATAGATGGCATTGATAGACGGATGGATGGTAGCTGCAAAGCTTTCTGTACACAAAGCAAAAGGGGATGACAAACAAACTTTTTTGTTTAGTACTGTGTCCCTACTGTGAGTAAGGTTTGTAGTGTATTTGTTAGGGCACAGAACACAGAAAGAGGTTAGAAGGGTGATTATAGACCGTTTGTACGGGAACCGATGTCGCCGACTCGCCCCCACTACACTTCCAACTAATAGATAATAAATAGCCAATCAATCGACGCAACATCAAAAAATCGAACCAATCAGCGCTCACAGCCGAGAGTAACCACGCAATTAGAACCACGTTCAGTTCTAGTAAAAAGCATTTGCTCACACATTACTGTGGCGCGCCTGCCCCGCCCACAAGGCCTTTCTAACCTCTTTCTGTGGCGATAAAGTCCAAACGAGGAGCTGCTGAGGAGCTCGATAGCGCAAGTGGTTAGCTCGTTCGGCTGCGATTGTTGAACTTAAGCAACTTTCGCAGTGGTCGGTCATTGGATGGGTGACCAAAAATTACTATCTCGAGCTTCTCCATGCTTCGGAAGGCACGTTAAGCCGTTGGTCCCGCTGCATCTGCAGTCATTAGCACCCACCAATCCGCACTGGGCCCGCGTGGTGGGTCATGGCCCAATTTCCCTATCCCATCCATAGTGAAGGCCTGTGCCCCAGCTGAAGGCCTGTGCCCCAGCAGTGGGGACATTAATAGGCTGATGATGATGATGAAAGTCCAAACGCGAGGATAGCTGGTACAGCAGTTATAAACTACGACACCAACCGTTCTCATCTTGCCGGCCTGCAAAAATGTTTCTTAACGCCTCTCTTAAAGGAAGATTAATTAAGGAGGATTGTAGGAAGGAGGAAACCTGTCGGCCAAATGCACCACAAAACCATCCATATTAATTTGTCGAGCTACCTTCGAAAGACTTTTAAACGTCTTTCGAAGGTAGCTCGATAAATTAAATAAAAGTTTTATTCTGACGACGAAGCCTGTAAAGGCTACGAAACGTCAATAAATAAATAAAGTTTCGTGCATTAACCCGTAAAAACTAGTTTTATTTAATGAGTGATGTGCGTGAAAACCTAAGAAACAAATAAGGATTTGTTACCTGCAAACAATCTACAATGAGTGATGTTGCACTTGTAGCGCGACGTACAGTTCTGCTTAGGAAAGAACGAAAAACTTACACGTCATGTAGTCACTAAAATAAAATTTCCATATTTGATTTCCTATATTTGCAGGGAAGATACTTACTCGAGCCGCGGATAAAAGGCATTTATCTAATCATTATGGAACCATCCAAGTGCTAGTTGGACTAGCATACCTAAGGACTTAGTGCTGTCGTTAAGAGTATTTTTTTAATGCGTATGCTGTTATTCGTAGATGTCCTTTAACAGCATCACCAGGTTTGGAGACGGCGAGATCCTAAAGGGACCTCAAGCCGAGAATTGGGGAGAGCTTCTCGAGGTATTCCAAGCTGACGGCATCTCCCCTCGGGGGAGTCTCCTCTCCGCCTGAAGCCACTATACCACTATGACTTGACGGGGTCGTTTAGAGTACATTTAGAGCTTTTGTGAGTTATAGCGTTACAAAAGTACAGATTATATTATGGTAATTTCAACTGACCAGCTATCACGCTTTATGCGATATAGACAGCCCGTTACTAGGTAATGGATAGGTTAAGCTCAGGAATATAAGATATAGATACATAAGAAAGGTAGGTACTAATATAAAATAATGAAGGAAAATAATGGTCGTACCTATTATAAATTCGCTCAAGTAAGAATTTAATAACAGAATGCTCCTATTCGAACTAATTTGTTTCTATTTTCAACCTATAGAAGCAGTCTTCCTTTTAGGCGACCCTTTTAATGAATGGAACGTAATTACATGTTATGACATGTTCCCTCCAAACTAAGTTGGACCGCGCAAAAGGTCAAAGTTGGTATGTTCGGAATTTTATTATGAACTTATTGTTTGTCTCAGATAAAAATTACTTGATGAACAACAACGTAAATGGTAAATAATGTTTCACTTTTCCGCCATCTTGTTTAATAAGGAAGGTTTATTGTGTAATAAAAGAAAAGAGTCAATATGGTATAGTAAAATGTTTTGGTGTAGATTTAATTTACTTCAATGTATTTTTGGTATGAAAGGGGTTTAAACTATTGTAATGAAATGAAATGAAATGAAAAGTCATTTATTCAGTCTAGGTTGTTACAAGCACTTGTGAAGGTCAAGAAGCTACGCCATCGGTTCGTAAAACTACGGCGGGAGACCTTGTACTGAGAAGAACCGGCAAGAAACTCAGCAAGGGCTGCTTTTCCTCCCTGTATTGATATATACAGAGTCGTCAGGTTGAAAAATGACTTCAGAGATACTTCTGAAGTCACCTTCCATTACATTATTTAGGATATAGATATATAGTTACAATAAATTTTATATTTAGTACATAGGAAGCGGCATTAGATAGGTACCATATTACTGTTACAAAAACTGACTCATACCCATCAAATAACAAATTACAAGAAACACTATGTTTCGATCATTTAAATAATAATTAACTTTATAATAGCCCTTATTCATAAGAGTATTCATAATCTGAGATTTAAATTTGGTTAGTGGAAGCTCAATCAGATCTTGGGGAACTTTGTTAAACAATGCAATACTACATCCCAGAAATGAACCTCTTGATTTTTGGAGTCTGAAACATGGAACGGCAAGCTTATTCTTAAATCTCGTGTTAAAGTTATGGGTTTGACTTTTTTTGCAAATGCGTCATAGTTTTTTCTTACATATACTAAATTTTCATAAATGTATTGCGATTCCAGTGTTAAAATATTAATTTCTTTAAAAATTTCTTAAGAGATTTTCTTGCCTTTAAATTATATATGGCGCGAACAGCTCTCTTTTGCAGTACGAAAATACTTTCTATATTAGCAGCTGAGCCCCACAACAAAAGGCCATATGACATAACGCTATGAAAGTAACCAAAGTAAACCAATCTTGCCGTTTCCACATCAGTTAAAAGTCTTATTTTTTTAACAGCAAAAGCCGCAGAGCTCAGTCTACTTGATAAGGCATCAATATGAGGATCCCATTGCAGATGCGAGTCTAAAGTAATACCCAGAAACTTTGTAGAATCCACTAACTCTACAGGCTGGTCATTTATTTTTAAACTAGTATTAACCTGCCTCACATTAGGTAAAGTAAACTTAACACATTTTGTTTTACTAGAGTTTAGTTTTAAATTATTTACCGTAAACCAGTAAAGGACTTCAGAGAGAGCACAATTTACTTCGTCATAACAATCATTTCCTCCCCTAGCTTTAAACACTAAAGAGATATCATCAGCAAATAGTACTGTCTCACACAAATCTCTTGTAAAGTGAGGAAGGTCATTGATATATATGAGGAAAAGCAATGGGCCCAATATTTATCCCTGGGGCACGCCTATAGAAATGGGTGCTCCTGTAGACTCAGCTTCATTTATAACTACTTTCTGAATCCTAGCAGAAAGATAAGACTGTATCAGACTTAGTGAAATATTTGATACACCATAATGCTTCATTTTATTTAACAATGTTTCATGGCTAACGCAGTCAAACGCCTTAGATAAATCGCAAAAAATGCCAATAGCATCGTGCTTACTCTCCCATATATCAAAAATGTGTTTGAGAAGTGCAGTTCCAGCATCAGTAGTACTTTTGCCTCTAGTGAAACCAAACTGTTTTAAATGAAGTAGCTTATTTATAGAAAAGTGTGCTAGCAATTGGTTATAAATTATTTTCTCAAATACTTTACTTAGCGCTGGTAATACAGATATAGGCCTAAAATTGCTGGGATCTGATTTGTCACCAGCCTTAAAGAGAGGGATAACTTTAGCACATTTTAAACACCCATACATCCGACCTAAAAAATCTGACTTGCCTCCCCCTAGGCTAGAAGCTAGGTACGCCCATGTGCCTACCTGATAATAAATGGCCAAGATAGCTTTAGGCGTCCTCGTTTTTATCGAACGGTAATATCGGATGCCTTATTGTGATATCAGTTTTTAGTATATTATGTATTAGAACGGCTATAAAATATCTCTTTTTTCCGTCAGTTATTTCTGCACTTGAACTACGACTATTACGCTTGAAAACAGGTGAAGTGGAGTAATTCGCTAGGACAAGCACGAAAATATATCTCATTTAACAAAACACTTTTGAACGGACGTCAAGTGTCATTAATCTTTAGATTAAAACAAAAGAGAAGATACGGTACGCTCATACTAGCATCAAATAAAATATGATCCTACTCAACTACATAATCAACTCTCACACACGCATAGGTCTGTATATAAACATTCAATCGAGCGAGTGAGACAGAACTTTAATATTGTTGTCCTGTTCTTGATAACAGAATGGCGATTACGTACAAAACATTGACGACAAACCGTGATTTGTGAGAAAAAAATATTTTTACAGTTTTACGAATGAAAAGGGTTGCCGAGGAATTTGTTATTTGACTTTGAACTATTTGTATTCTTTATAAAAGCAAGGTGGCTGGCAAGAGCTGGATGCGAGTAGCCCAAGATCGATCTGAGTGGCGTGCAATTGGAGAGGCCTATGTCCAGCAGTGGTCTAGGATAGGCTGTTGATGATGATGATGATAAAAGCATCAAAGGCATCGTTTTATCTTTATAGCACAGAATATACGCAATATTGCTATATTTAGTACTCATGCAGCGTGTTTGAATGTCCAATTGTGACTAAAGCGAGTTATGGTCATGCTCCACGATTTAAGCGGTACTTTTGAGCCGCGAGTGCCGTATCTTCCCTTTTTGTCTTAATCTAAGCATTAATTTCACATTATTCTTGACGTTTCAGATCTTATACCTAGTGGCTCCCTGGACTAGACACAAGACCTAAACCCCTATGCTAATAAACCAAAACTAAGTTACAGATACGCCGTTTTAGTGGAATTTTAAACGTTTACGTAGCGCACGCATGTCTGAAATGAAATATATTCCCGTTTCTTCAACAAATTTCATCAATGCTATGTTCCTATTGGTCGTAGCGTGATGTTATCAAGCCTATAGCCTTCCTTGATAAATGGACTATCTAACACAAAAATATTTTTTTAAATCAGACTAGTAGTTCCTGAGATTAACGCGTGTTGGAAGGCCAAAGGGGAAGATCTACCTCCGAGCTGGGTGATGGTAGCTCGGCGGCCGCGGCCCGACTGATGTTGGTCGGGCATTGTATATATGGAGTGTTAGCATCCGAATTTCACTTTCGCGATGTAGGCTTCCATCCATTCCATAGGCGATCGATACATCGCAGCGTCGGTAGCGCCATCTCTTGAGGAGGCGAATGGTAATTTCCTCCATCCGTTGGATGTATGTGGGGCATATAGATGTCGCCGCCGTACGCGTTAAACCAAACAAAGAAACTGTTTCATTAAACTATTTAATATAACTTGTGTGCGTGAAACATACGATTAAAAGAACATTTCAATTTACTAGCTTTGATAAAATTCCCATAAACGAGTGAAACCCTAAAAATTTCGCCGCTGATGCTCTAGCAATTGGCTTTTATTAACACAGCGCCAAGTGTGGGTTGTCGTGAATAAATTATCAGTAATATCCAGGCACGCGCGATGTCGATATAATGGTGCGCCGTATTTTATGTGTACGCCACGCCACGCCACGGTATGGCATGACTCGCTCGCACGAGCGAACTGCACAGATAATATATTTATAAAGCGGAGAACACTTTGGTGCGAACAACTGTCAATTATGGTGCTCAAGTAAGCTTGGTGTTAGAGCACATGAGGTTCGAGTAACCAATTTAAAATGGTGTAGGATGATTTGATATTTTTTTTTTGAAATAATCCTACAGGTGTTGAGAAAACGCAGATATTTAGACAAAGGCGATGACATTACTCAATCTTACTATAAAAAAGAATCGAGAGCTTGTTAATCTTATTATAAATATTCTTGAGTTTTTGAGTTTACGTTAGTTTAGGTTTTAGTTGTGGCCAGGAAAAAAATTCCGGTACCAGTAAGACAATAAAATATTTTTTTTGAAATCATCCTACGACATCTATACTCTTATGGGGAAATAATTTGTCGTATTATAAAGAGGAATGAGCTGTACATTTGTAATGAATACAAAAGTAACTGATGAATTTTATAAATTATTTCCTCTTATGAATGCTACATTATCTTTGAGAAACATAGACTTTATATCTAAAGAAAATTGTACTAGAAATAATTCCACACGGTCCAGACATCAGACGAGACTCAAATCCGCACCTTCTGTCCGGGTTGCAAAAGGAATTTATAAATGCAGCAGTTAAATGCTTACAATTTTATTAAAAATAAAATGAACACAGGCTATATTTTATCGGGTTAAAATAAATTTCACCCGTGTAAAGCTGGGGCGGAACGCTCGCAATCAATACGTCTGTGCGAGAGTTACACCAACTTACGTTAACTTTAACTATTCAGTTAAAGTACCGACTAGGTAAAAAATGGTTTGGACTATTTGGCGATATAAAAACAAGGTCATAATTTGACAATGATAATAAGAAGGGCACAGAAAAAGAAGAGGTGCATCAGGATTCTTAATATTCTGAGTAATCAAAGAATTTAACGTAAAAGCTCAATTTTTAAAATGTCAATTTAATTAGAAGTTGATCTGTACCCAAATATAAAGAGAAAATTGAGTATTATGTACACAGTCGATTTACGTTTTTTTTTAACAGTAGGTCAGAACGAAGTTTATATTAATATTATAGTTTATTAAAAAAGGGTCAATTTGCAATGAGTTCATTCTT
Organism: Chilo suppressalis; assembly: GCA_902850365.2. NCBI lineage: Eukaryota > Metazoa > Arthropoda > Insecta > Lepidoptera > Crambidae > Chilo > Chilo suppressalis. The sequence continues at coordinate 5,667,463 of OU963903.1, forward strand.
TTCGTGGACTGTAATATTTTAACTTTGTTATTGTTAAATTTAACTTTAACTGGTACTGTAGTGCAACTCGTCCTTAATGTATTTAACTGCAATAAAAGCTTGAATAGTATATAAAGAAAAAAAAATCGCTAGAATAAAGACCATCACGTAGAAAGCATTGAAGATTTTTGTAAAGAATGTAAGTTGTAAATTACTGCATTCGCCCAATAGTGAAAGGTGCTGATTTAATGCCAGCCAGATCTAACCAGTCCTACCTACCTAATCCAGTCGTGGCTTAGCTATCAAGCAGGATGAATTGAATAGGGACGACGCCGGTGTAGAGTTAACTAAAATCTATTAAGTCTATCATCAGTTAAATTTTAAAAAAATAATGCACTCATTATTATTTATTTTGTCAATCAACCAAAAAATTACAAAGACAAAGCTAGTCAAAATTTGGGGCTGGAGGCTCGTGACGCCAGTGCTAAGTAAAAGGTGACGTCGTGCGATATTTCAAATTAATATGTGAAAAAAGAAAATAAAATATGTGTCCTTTGTGTCCCTTTCAATAATCTACCCGGTAGACGATGAAAAAAAGTTACATCATGATGTTATGAATCATCATAAATCAATCATTAGCAAAAAATGTCGCTAGTTTCTATTGCTCAGAATATTATAATACCAAAAGACATCAAAATCTTATCAAACGTTTCTATCAACAAAGTAAAGAACTCGCTCAATACTGCAATCTATTAGTAAAGATACTTTTTGCTCCCGAATTTCCGTTCACAAAGTGAGTTATGAACCAGCACATGCTACAACAGCCTACAAACTGATGGCCGGCCAGTTGGGCCGCCGACGCGACGTAACAAATTAGCGAACTAGTTAACTAGTAACGAACTAGTTGGAGGTTCAAGGCTCGCACGTGGGACCTGAGGCTATTTTTCTTGTTAGCTCGCCAACAAAAAGGGTGCTTGTAAACGATAGATTTTCCGCCCGGTCGAGGTACGGTTTCTACTCGGGCCGGTTTGTACGTTAGTACCGACTCCAAACCGTCGCGAGCGGACAGACGTAGAGACTCCCTCCGATTCCGTCGGCCTAGGCACCTCGACGACGAAATCACACGCGCCAACGCGCCTCCGATTCCTCCCACACAGGCCACAAACACCGACACTACACAGCTAGCAAAAGTGCACACTAGCTTAGCATTAGGCAGACACCGCACCCGTAGGATAAGAGTGCGAAGACCCGGTCTACACACGACACGCTATACCAGGTACAGATACGTACCTGGGCGTTTTTCCCCGCCCCCCCCCCGACAACGGCTAACTAGAGCCGAGGTTCGAGTCTCAGAGACGCCCTCTAGTTGAGCCGACCCCTTCAGGTTCGAGTGGTCTGGAGGCTCCAGACGGAGAGGAGACTCCTCCCGTGGGGAGACGCCATCCGCCTGGAATACCTCCAGAGGCACTCGCCAATTCTCGGCTTGAGGTCCCCTTAGGATCTCGCCGTCCCCAAACCCGGTGACGCTGTAAAGGTCATCTGCGACCAACAGCATACACACTCAAAAAAAAACGGACGTAGAGACAGTTTAAAACCGTGCCCAGACCCGAGTAAAAATCGTCTCGTTAACAAGCGCCCTTAAAGCTTGCCTTTCAACTCTTTCCGAATTATTCTGTTATTGATACGTGATTTTTGTGAAACTTTAACCCTCTTATTAATAAACGAGGAATTAGCACAAACTAGTTACGCCGTGTATTGTTCAAATCACTCAAATACCATTTGTCATTCAATGAACAGAAATAAAACATGGAGTAACTAATCTAAGTTTATTCTTTGTTTATTGATAAGTGGGTAAGAGTTTACGCAGCACACGCAACGGAAGCTCTGAAATTGAATGTTTTTCCACGTTTCGTCTACATTTTTCATCAATGTACTGTTCCTATTGGTCGTAGCGTGCTGTTATAAAGCCTATAACTCTTCTCGACAAATGGACTATATAACACAAATATAATGTAACGTTAATATTTTTTCAAATCAGACCTTGAGATTAACGCATTCAACCGAACAGACTGTTTTTTTATGTATAATAGGCATGGCTTTTGACCACAATCTCGCGTGATGGAAAGCGATGATGAGGTCTAGGATGGTACACACCTGCCTAGAAGATGCCTGTTCGCTTTGGCCTTGTAGATTTCCAGATTATATTGGTCCCGGGAAACAGTTTCAATAGTCTTTTATATAATAACTGGTGCGCGCAAAACATAAGAATAAAAGAACATTTGAAACCGTGCCCAGACCCGAGTAAAAATCGTCTCGTTAACATGCGCCCTTAAAGATTACCATCCAACTCTTACCTTTAATTTATATTGTGTGTGCTTCGGTTTTGTTTGAAAATTAATAAATCGGTTATAATATATTTATTCGCGACTACAATTAGATTTAGTACGCTTATAGTTAATGACCTGGATTGAGAATACTTTTTATCCGGCAAAATTTTTAGGTTACTGTGGGATTCTCAAAAGAAATTGCTTAGCACATGACAGTGAAAAAGCGAAGTGCCAGTTAGACTGTCGCAGAAAGGCTTCAGTACATTCCTACATGCTTCAAAATTTTAGATACATTACGGAAGAATAAAGTCATCTGACAGATGGAGGGCCGGACAAAAGATTTTTAAATAAAGGGTTCTGTTGGCACCCTTGTGGTAAAGAATCCTAACTATGGAACACACTGGAACATTCGTTAGGTACGTAGCCTACCTGAAACGGTTGGCAAAGACGATTAATCTCCCCCCTGCTACGGTTCGGACGTTCCCCCTTTGTCCGCTAACAATTGAATCAAGTCCAGCTAAATTGATTTTGCCACCCTTCGATATTTGCAGTTTTAACATGAACTTCATTTAGAACACAGCTTGTTATGACTGGTGGAAATTCTCCACAGATGAACATAAGTTTTGAAAGTAGAAAACTCGTCCATCTTCATATCCAATCGATCGTTCTATTAAGAGAGCTAAAAAGAACAAGGTGCTTTCGTCATCAGCCTATTAATGTCCCTACTGCTGATGCACAGGCCTTCCATCTGGATGGCATAGGAAGATTGTGCCATGATCCACAATGCGGGCCCAGTGCGGATTTTTGGTGCTAACGACAGCAGATCCGAAGCACTCCGGTAAATTTTGCAATACAATGACCGACAACTGCGAAAGTTGCTTATCTTCAACGATCGCAGCCGAACGCGCTAACCACTTGCGGCATCGAGAACAAGTGCTTAACTATTATTATTTTTTATAAAACATCGATCTAATGTTAACAGCGGGCTATGGATTGAACATGACCAAAGTGCGTCAGCTCCCCAAACGTAACATTTATTGATTATCGACTACTCTAACAACTTCATTGCATGTTTTCCCATAAACGGATATATTTATGGACACCATTATTATATTTCACTTTGAGATTAATACAAACTATTTCCACCACATTCAATAGAATATTCAATGTCCATACTCTATTTCATTAGAGCCGAAAACTTTCAAAGGTCAATTTTGCCGCAAACGTTTCAAAATCTTTTACCGAAATAAATTCCAATTTGTCATCGTGTGCTCGGCGGCCGCACAATTTCAAACGAGTCGAATTCATTGCGAAATTTGGAATTCACTTCACCGAACCACATAGGAGTGAATGAATGAATGACGGAAACATTGCGTTTCCTTACTCTAATAGTGCTTCTATAGAGCGAAGTAGTTGCAGACGGTTGTCGTCCTTTATGCTCTGACGAACTTCTGTTTTCAAATATTTGCATGCGAATGTTGCAACACACTGCCGTGTTTCATGCAAACCAGTTTAACTAAAACTCTGTTAAGGAGAATTTGCAGCTGTTCCTTGTATTAAAGTTTCATATGATTCATAAATGCACATCTGTTGTTTTTGTGTTTCCATACATGAACAATTCCTACCATAGCTGGCTCTTAACGTTAAGCGAATAAAGTAAATTAATAATTTATTCTGTTCATTAGCTGTTGCGCCATTCGCGGTTCTTTGCTCTTTTTCTTGGTGATTTTATTGTCTATGTTGTTTTTATAAAAAGGGGAATTTAATTAAACGCACCTAGTATTCGAAGTGATTATCTTTCTTTTATACGAGGCGAAGCTTTTTTGTGTGAAAAATAAAAGGAGCTCGGTTGTAATATTAGCTTTTAAAAAGGCCAGAGGTTGGTTCTTATCCAAAAAGTAGCCAGTGGTGGTTTGTTTTTTATTCGTTATGAAAGTGTGTAAGCTATTTTAGGAGTAGATAAAACCTTATTACATATTAACTAGCAAACCAGTGAACCAAATGTTCACCAAAAAAAAAAACAAAAAAAGAAACAAAAAAAAATGTATTTAATTAATTGAGAACTTCGGAGATTTTGTGTGGTTTCGTTTGAAATAGAAATCACGTGATTTCTCGAAAACCGGAAGTGCTACGTTACTCACATCCGGTTTGTAGTCTTATCAGACTATTCTTAACTTATAACTTAAACATTCTTTATATCTATCTCTTACGGTTTGGCCGCTGAAACAGCACCACGGACGGACGGACGGACTTGTCTATTAGATAAGAGATATTAATAGTATATATATTTTTTTTAGGTTTTCACGCACATCACTCATTAAACAAAACTAGTTTTTACGGGTTAATGCACGAAACTTTATTTATTTATTGACGTTTCGTAGCATTTACAGGCTACGAAAACCGTAAAAACTGGTGTTATTTAATTAATAGTATATACATAAACAAAGGATTGTTTTTATAAGAAAAAAAAAACTTGTCACAGATTATTAGTTAATTTAGTTAGTAGTGAGTAACTATGACGATCATCATCATTTGGTGTTATATCACGCTCTTCTAATGGGACCATCACACTAATATTATAAAGGTGAAAGTTTGTGAGTGTGTATGTTTGTTACTTCTTCACGTCTAAACGGCTAGAGCGATTTTAATAAAATTGGGTGTGGAGTTAGCTGACACCCTAGATTAACACATAGGCTACGTTTTATTGCGGGAAAATATCTCTAATAAACCGCGGGTTACACCGCAAGGCACAGCTAGTGTAATATAATTCCATAACACTAGGTATTTTGTTTATTCAAGGCCTGCTTTCCTCACAACAAGATATCAATTCCCGTTAATGCATTTTATTACACTTACTGTATATTTAAACATGGTTTAATTGTAAAGAACTGTAGGTACGTAGGAGGAGCTCGATGGCGCAGGTGGTTAGCGCGTTCGGCTGCGATCGTTTTAGTTAAGCAACTTTCGCAGTGGTCGGTCATTGGATGGGTGACCAAAAAATTCTATCTCGAGATCCTCCGTGCTTCGGAAGGCACGTTAAGCCGTTGGTACCGGTTGCACCTGCATTCGTTAGCACCCGCTAATCCGCACTGGGCCCGCGTGTTGGGTCATGGCCCAATCTCCCTATTACATCCATAGGAAAGGCCTGTGCCGCAGCAGTGGGGACATTAGAAGGCTGATGATGATGATGTAGGTACTCGGTTGATTAGTCACTACTAGTAATAAAGACAATATATATGAAATACCAAGTTTGTAATGCTTTGGGATTCTTGACGTTAGGGTAGGCAGCCAAACAAAAGATTTTATTATATAGATTATGTATATTGTTTTTAATGTAAAAAGGATGCTAAACAACCAGTTATGGCCCGCCTGACGGAAAGCGGTCACCATAGGCTATAGACGCTTGTGATATAAAAAATACCACTCGCACCGTTACCTACCCTATTATTATTAATTATGTTTATGTATAAATAAATTGCAAACACCCTTGCAGGGTGTCACATGTACTATATAATATACTAGCTGACCCAGCGAACTTCGTCCCGCCCTAAAAAAATAGGGGTTGTCCAGCGGACAAAATTGTGAATCTAAACCATTCTCAGATCCCCTTGAACACACACAAAAAATTTCATCAAAATCGGTCCAGTCGTTTAAGAGAAGTTCAGTGACATACACACTCACAGAAGAATTATATATAAAAAGATTACTAAATTGTCATCTTTTAGCTATGTGACTATGCAATAAAGAATTTGAAAGAATTTGAAATACCCTGACCCAATCCCCTACCCCGTGGAGCCCTGGGGGCCAATCGCCTAACGGAAATGCTTTGGGAAACGCTAACGCTTACAATTTTATATTGTTATTTCTAGCCGCCTGAGGTTTTCGAATACTTCACGCTCATTTTTTTTAATATTGTTATTACCAATGCAAAAGAAAAAGAAAGAGCGCGAGGCATTTGAATACCTCAAGCGGCTAGAAATAACAAAATAAAATCGTAAGCGTTAGCGTTTTCCATAGCTTTTCCGTTAGGCGATAGGCCCCCTGGAACCTTATTCATCGACAGATACACAACACTATCAGGTAGTGTTATTTGAATGTGGTCTTCTGTAAGGTGGAGATGACTTCCCCAAACGGGCGCTCCAGTTCGAGCAGACGATCCGCTATGCCCTACTTCTCTTCAGGTATTTCACCATCACCAGTCTATTAATCTGGGGGCACAGGCCTTCCTAATGGTCCATCCATAAGGAATAATAGGGAGATTGGGCCATGACCAACCACGCGGGCCCATTGCGGATTGGTGAGTGCTACCAACTGTCGATGCAGCCGGGACCAACGGCTTAACATGCCTTCCGAAGCACGGACGAGCTTGACATAGTAAATTTTTGGTCACCCATCCAATCCATCCAAAAAATCCGAACGCGCTAAGCACTTACGCCACACACAATTGTCAATAATAATCATAAATATTTCTTACCACTCACACTGTAAGAATGAGGTGGTAGTAATAGGGGCTAGGAAGAAATGAGTAACAGGGAAGTAATAGGGAAAGCCTGAAAGTAAGAGAAACAATGATAATAAATAGAATTATAATAGATACAAACCAAAATGCAAGCTTACAGCGAGGATGACAGCAAAGAAGGCAAGGAACCCAAAGACAAACAAAAGTCAATATAAAATTGTTTAATAAAATATCTCACGGCGTATTGGCCAGTTCGTACACACCAACATATTTTTTTTTTGAGTGTGCATACTGATGGTCGTAGATGACATTTACAGCGTCACCGGGTTTGGGGTCGGCGAGATTCTAAGAGGACCTCGAGCCGAGAATTGGTGAGTGCCTCTAGATGTATTCCAGGTGGATGGCATCCCCCACGGGGTAGTCGCCTCTCCAATTGGAGCTTCTAGACAATTCGAACCTGAGGGATCACACCATCAAGTCATAGTAATCAATACTGCACTTCGTTCAATTTATTTTAGGCAAAGGATTTTAATAAACGACTTTATACTTCATTAGCATAACTAGCTGTATTCTATATATTATTGCGGTCATGAAATACCAACAAAAAACAACGACTGCAGTTCAAAGTGCGACCCAGGTTCATATTGAGCGAATATTTCCCTTCTGCTTTCCTTAAGACACCTTTTGAATTCCAAAGCTCCTAGATCGTACAATGCAAATTAATCTTTGTTTCGAGGTCAGTAAGCCTGATTTTCGCTGGTGTCTTGTTAAGTCGGGTTCGCGGGGAAAATCTTTTGCGAAAGGTCCATTCAACGATTTGTTTATTATGTGCATGCGGAATCTGTATAGACTACAGCAATGGATTCGTAACAATGCTATGATGAATATACTTTGGTGGTGCCTCGTTTATTATTTACAGGTGTATTGTGTTAGGAGTTGTTACCTTGATTCGCCATTTTTTTCTAGTCTTTGTTCGTGTACCTACTATTTATGGAATTTTTCACAATCGTGAATTTTCATGATTGAGGAATATATTAGCACAATGAGCATTGTTTAGTTAACCTATTCTACTTCAAAAATTTCTGAGACATCAAACGCAAATTGTAATTATTAAAATTGAAGTTGCAGAGGTATATTATAAACATAATCTAATACATAAAATTCTTGTGTCACGGTGGTGTGCGTAATTGAACTACTCCGAAACGGCTCGGCCGATTTTCGTGAAATTTGATATGCATATTCAGTAGGTCTGAGAAACATACAACATCTATTTTTCATGCCCCCAAATGTTAAGGGTGGTCCACCCTTAAATTTCTTTGTTTTGACAATTTTTTTGTTTTTATTTTTTATGTTACATCATACAAAAATACATACAACCCTAAATTTTCACCCTCCTACCACCAGCCCCTATTTTTATGGCGGTACGAAGTTCGTTGGGACAGCTAGTACTAATATATAATTTTGATCGTTCTCCTTACAATTGTTTTAACATTCTGCTTTTAAAGTGATCGTGTTAGCCAGAGCATGAAGGAAAATCAGTATTTTTTTTAGAGATATAGGGCTTCTTCCAGACTGTTGTACAAATATATTGAAGATAGTGAAAGAGATTCTGTTAAAAGAGGTATTATTATGTTTCGGCGTTCACTACAAAAGTTGTTCTTTAAAGTATTATTACACCGAAAGATGCAATTGGATTGGATTTTGAATAATTCTTAAAATATACATTTAGGTATAGTTCAGCTGATGTTACATTGAGAGGGGACCAAAGCTTTGAATGTAAACTACACTTTACTATGAATACATGTTTCAGATGGCGATGAGACGTAGAAATCGTACTTATGGCAGTTATAGAAAGGATCATTCTGACGAAAAGTGGAAACTCTTGAAGGCTGCTAGAAATTGGTGTAATCAGATGATACGTAACGCCAAACGCCGATATATTCTCAACAATCTTTCATCTTCATCTTCTGCAGATATCTGGAAGTTCCTTGGAACACTCGGTATCGGCAAATCGCGACATTTAGACCTATCTAATTCAATAAACATAAACGATCTCAATTCTCATTTCACCACAACTTTTAAGTTGGATCGTAATTCTACAGCAAGCATTGTTGCTTCCATAAATGGTTTAACACGTCCTAACGTCGACCCTTTCCATTTTTCACCAGTCACACCGGCAGAGATTAAAAAGATAATACTTTCTATTAAGTCAAATACGACAGGGTGTGATGATATTAGTCGTCGCATGATCATTACTATTCTTGATCCTCTTCTTTCTGCTATAACGCATATAATGAATTCTTCTCTTGAAACTGGCACTTTTCCTATGCTATGGCGAAAAACTTATGTACGGCCTCTTTCCAAAGTCTCCAATCCAATACAGCTACATGAATTTCGGCCGATTTCTATCCTCCCCTCCATGTCAAAAGTGCTAGAGGCCTGCGTTCACATACAATTATCTCAATTTGTCCATAAAAATTCATTGATGAAGCCCCTCCAATCCGGATTTAGGCCAGGACATTACTATGTTTCAGCCCTCGTAAAGGTGACTGGCGATATTAGGGCGGGAATGGAGAAAGGTAAAGTAACATGTTTATTACTTATCGATTTCTCCAATGTTTTTAATACAGTCAGTCACGATATTCTCCGTTTCACACTATCCCATCTTATGGTCTCTGACGATGTGTTGACTCGGTTCTCTTCTTATCTTCGGGACCGCCAGCAGTTGGTCTGGTCTGGGGAATCTTCCTCATCCTGGCGCAACCTGGAAACTGGTGTTCCCCAAGGCGGTATTCTCTCTCTGCTCTTCTTTTATCAACTTTTATTGATTTTATCACTCACAATCTTCAGTGTTCGTATCATCTATATGCTGATGACTTACAATTATATAACGAAGCAAACAGTGACCTAGTCGCTATTAAAACCTGGTCGGAAAAATTCGGGGTGAGCAAAATTGACATCAACAGTCTTGGTACCATCATTCATGACGGCACTACAATATCTTTTAGCAACGTCGTTAAAGATCTAGGCTTGTATATCGACTCGAGTTTTAAATGGCAGGACCAAGTTAGTAGTGTCAGTGTAAAAAAGTAACGGGAACCCTTTATTGAATGAAAAATTTTTTGCCGGTCAATATCAAGGCAATGCTTGTGCAAACCTTAATATTTCCCATAATCGACAATGACGATTTGTGCTACCTCGACCTGAATGCAGATCCACTCAACAAACTTGATCGCCTTCAGAATAACTGTATTCGATTCGTTTTCAATTTGAGAAAATATGACCATGTGTCCGCATACCGATCTCTCTTAAAATGGATGCCCATTAGGCTGCGCAGAAGTATGCGAGCTCTGACCACCCTATTCTCTTTGCTGGATTCTCCAAATGCTCCTCCTTATCTCACTTCTCAATTTCAGTACTTATGCACCTCTCGTAGTAAAAATCTTCGATCTTCTTCGTAATCGTTTGCTTATCGTTCCATCACACTACTCCGATATTATTCACTCTTCCTACTTCGAAAAAACGATACTTTTGTGGAATGATCTCCCGCTAGATATCTGAATATCCCCCAGTAAATATACCTTTAAAACCAAACTGCGAAGCTTTTATTAGAACAGGCGTTTCGTTAAGTTCTGTATGTGTATGTTTATATGTTAATATTTATATTTATTATTTTTATAATTTTTTCTTTCATTGTGATTTCCACCTCAGTTGTGCATCTTACCACTTATAATCTCCACAAAATCCTATGGTTGACTGGTAGAGAATGCCTACGGTCCTTAAGTCCGCCATTGTACATTTGTATATAAAGTACAAAATAAATAAAAATAAATATTTTTTGTAAATACGAAGAGAGTTGGTAAAGAAGTGAGTAAACACAGCACAGTAAAAGTCATCATCATTAATTTAATATGGAATCACATAAAATGATCTGTGTTCATTATCCCTATTGCTCGTATATCATTATAGTATTTGTTTCATCATCTTCTGGAATAAGAGAACAAAAATGATTAATCACGTTTGCTTTTACCTAAATAACACACATTTGCTTAACTTAAATCACATAATATTTTTATCGCGGATAAATCTTTTCTATCGCCTAGTTGCCTATTAAGAATCGAAAAGACATTATAATTCTGCAAATTTGTTTATATGTAATAAATATGTTTATTTACGTGTTTATGAAAATGGACGCAATGTTTTATTTTAATAAACAGGTGTTGATTTGATTTTACGAATAATAGTTTATTCGCAATTCGATATTTATTCTTAGGTCCATCCTAATTATTTTATTAAGCATTTGTAAACAAGATATAAAGCAAATATATCTGATATTTGCTATGCAGAGGTCATTCACTGCGTTTCGCAGTTTAGAAAAAGTTTAGATACAAGGTTGGATTTAAGTTACCAAAAAAATAACACAAAAATTTACAACACCTAAAGAGAGATGGGTGGAACATAATACCTGCACTTTCATGTGCTTTTGCGTGGCGGTGAAAGCCGTCCGGAGCTAACGTCCAAATAAATATATTTGGAGGGAGTGTGCCCGACTGAATGCCATTCATTTACCTGACTTTCGTATTGCCAAATTAGAAACGTGTATGACGTATCTATAACTATAATACATCATAGTTCATAACACCTTCGTGGGTTCCTCAAACGTTGGGATCGTCTCGCCAACAACCCGGAAAAGGTGAGTCTTAGCGGCCTTTAATAGTTTTGTTAAGACATTTTAAAATTCGTTTCCAATAACATTTTAGAATTTTAATTAAAAGACGCACTGGTTCTTGGTTGAAATAAGAGATTTATAGGCAAGCAATTGAGGTATGTGCCTGTGTTAGTTTATACATCCGAGACTTTGATCTTTGACTCTCTCCCAAAAAACTATCTATAAACTTTAGAAATCAATGGTTCGAGTAACGATGGAACTTTCTCAATCCGTAACAAATAAAGGGGCACTGAAATCAATAACAGAATGGAAATTAATGACATAGCTATGTTTATAGAAAGTGGAAATGGATTGGTCACATAGGTTGGAGAAAGATAGCCAATGGGCAAAGAGCATAATCTAGGTCTAGATTAAAGGCCCAGAACTGGTAACAGTAACGTAAGTATACCACCATTGAGATGGACAGACGATCTCATGAAAAAAAGACTAACGAAGACAAGCACGAGTCAAAGTAAATATAACAATATCCCTAGGAGACATATAAAATATTTTTTCAAACCTTTAAGTCACAATAATGGCCCTAGTACACGTCATATAATTACAAAAAACAAAATGAAAGTACAAATTCCATATAACCAATTCAAACAATACAAAAAAGGCGATCCAAGAAAACCATAGGATACCAAATAATCCGTTCGATTATATATGAACAATACCAAAGCCTCACATACGCAGACGTCATCTCAGCGAGACCTAAAATAAAAGTAACAGTCCCCTAAAGGGCCCGTATCGGCATATTGGGGTGAATAGAAACTAAATTACGTCCGCCTGTCGATGCTACAATGTAAGCAACAAGTTCGGGTTAAATGTTGCTAATAAAATAGACAGTTTATCGTCGAACGTTCCGATGGTGACATTTTCTGCGGCGTTAAACTGAAATAAGTGTGGCGCTGCGAGGTCCTTCGCTTTAATGTTCGGTCTCAATACCAGGCGACAAAGGTTTCCTAAATTGAGAATTGTAAGAGAAAGAATAAATACCTTTTATTGTGTACGCATTTCTGGATAACTTTTTGTTGTTTGTTTCAAGTCTGGTGGTAACAAAAAAATTACTTCAGTTCCTCTGTGCTTTTTCTGCAATCGTTAGCACTCCAATCCGTACTGGACCTTTTTTTGTGTATGCTGTTGCTCGCAGATGACCTTCACAGCGGCACCGGGTTTGGGGACGGCGACATCCTAAGGGGGCCTCAAGCCGAGAATTGGCGAGTGCCTCTAAGGCTATTCAAGGCGTATGGCATCTCCCAACGGGGGGAGTCTCCTCTCCGTCTGAAGCCTCTAGACCACTCGAACCTGAGGGAGGGGGCTCAACTAGAGGGCGTTTCTAAGACTTGGATCTCGGCTCTAGTTAGCCTCGCGGGGAAGGGCAAAAACACCCAGGTACCTGTACCTGGTATAGCGTGTCGTGTGTAGATCCGTACTGGGCCTGCGTAATTGGTTATGGCCCGCCGTTCTGTCTATTCCATATGCCCATATGTTTAAACTTTCTATTGATCTAATAAATATAAGCGACCGTGGCACCCAACATCCAAAAAACTTAAACTCAGTATGATACTAATAGATGTAGCGCTTAATGAAGGTAATGAAATGCGTTGTCAACTCGTCGAAAACGGAGGGTCCACTCGAGACCAGCGCGTTTACAACCAGCGGCCATTACATGGCAAACGTACGAGCAGCGGGTGGTCACCGAGTTGTCCAGCCGCCGCGGAGGCGATCCGAAGACGGTACGGAGTTGATGAAGTGAGCGCACACTCATAGAAATTCACATAAATAATATCAACCACACGAGGAGGCTGTGCTGGTCGGGCGTCAGATGGGTCTGCTGCGCTGTGACCTTAAAAGCAACAAAATTATCAGTAATGACGGTTATCAAAAAAAAAAATATCCCGCATGCGGTCAGCTTCGTGTCAATAGGGGTGATGACGGGGTACAGTAAACGAAATTCTATTTAGTCCGTCAGTTAGATGATCAAAAAATAATGGACACGTATTTTTTCTTTCGGCAATCAACCTAAAAATGACAAAGTTATAGCGCATCAAAGTTTGGGAGTAGGGGCTCGTGACGTCACTTTTGAGTGAATTTTCACTTATAAGTGTACTCAAACGTGACGTCATGCGATTTTTCAAATCAATATATCTCTGCAATGTTTATATTATGTGAAAAAAGAAAAAATATGTGACCAATACTTTTTGATAATCCAGCTGATAAACGAAGAAAAAAAATTAGTCATCATCCCTATTGTACCCAAATGAATTGATTTAACGATACGCTTGTAAGAGAGCACAAAATACAACGGCGTCGGGCGGTGGTTCGCTCCACAGCCAGCTTTGGAATGAATAGAACAAGGAATTAATCATTCAATAGTTATCATTCTACATTGGGAAACGTCGCAAATGAAATAAGTTTCCAGGCTATGTGTTTTATTATTTTTTAATGTAAATGTGGATTTTTCTTGGTAGGTAGTTAAGGTAAGAATTTTATTTTATTGAAACGATTTAATATTCAAGAAGAGAGGTAGGACAAAGCGAAATTTCCTCTCGAATTGGAACGCTCGTCGAGGGAAGTAATCTCCACCTTACAGGAAATCGTAGTAAAATATACCTTTTGGTAGTGTTTTTTCTGTCGTTGAGTAAGGTTTCAGGGCTCCACGGGGTAGGGGATTGGGTCAGGGTAGGCATATTTTTGGTACTAAGTGTCTATAGGCTATGGTGGCCGCTTACCATCAGGCGGGCCATATGCTTGTTTGCCACCCTTTTAATATAAAAAAATAAAAGGCTTAGGGGAAATAAGTTCTGCTTTCTTATTTTATTTATATGTCTTATATTGAATTTAACTATTCTATATCATGATTTATTGGTTTGTAGTGTCGAGGTAGGTTTAATATTGTAATTTTAATAGATTTGTATTATCTGTGTTTACCTATCTTTTAATGTGAGCATAAAAATTCAAATGTTATATTTTAGTCCTTATTTTCATTTTTTGGTAAAATTTAGTATTGGATTGTTATAATATTGATAAAAATGCACTCGGACATATTTTTTGTTTTGAAATTACCTTCGATGGATTTTAAATTGTGGATATTTTTGTCTCATTTTAATTTTCTCTCTATACAGATTGTTTTAATTAATTTTATACATTGATAGGAACACTGTTTCATATTATACGGGAATGGGCGTTAATTCAGCAACACAGTTTTTGTAAAACTAAAGCTGTTTTAACAATTCATAATTTTATGTACATTTCACTTGTTCCAAATAAAGTTATTATAAGTTATTAAAAAAAAAATATAAAATATGAAAGAATATTAATTGGGTCTTATTTTGGAGTACTTTTACACAAGATGCAGCACGTTAAGTTACTCCACCTGATGTTTAAGTGTGAGTGGAATCCAGGCACAAAGATTATATTTGCAGGGAATTTGCTGCACTAGCTATTTTAAGACAAAACCCCTACGCACTTCAGGTTACTACCTTTTCTTGGTTGCTTTTCCTCCCCTTCGCCCGAAACATTTCTCAAATACTTTCATTATGAGTACAGCGAAGTAGTGGAATAGCCAGCCTGCACGTTTTTCCGAGAATATATAATCCGACTCTTTTTACCCGACTGCACAATGCAAGAGAGTGAAGCGCGACGCGCAGACAGGGTATAACAGTCTATATATGTATGTTTGTTCCTTTGTGGCACACTAGAGACCAAATGCCTGGACCGATTTTGATGATTCATACATCAATCTATTTGTCTTAATAGTGGGAGTGCTATTAAAGATAAGATAATAATTGAAATTCAATATGGGAACAATTAGGAGCCATATTGTGACAAAGTAAAAAAAAAAGTTGACGAATTATATCGAGTGGGGTATCATTGTCTAGATAATCGAAAATCGTATTTACATCATTTTCCTACTTTAACTGACTGTTTAGGATCTACAACGATTTAAAGTTGCATATCAACCACTTGCGCTTTTAATTTCAATCTAACGTTTGTATGGATCTTTGTTGCTCTTTCACTAAAAAACTTTGTCCCTTACTTAACAGAATTATAGACTACTGGACTTGTTTTTTTTCTTTCCATTTTTTATTTTCAGTAATATAAAGCAGTCGGGTATATTGTTTTATTAAATTTCCTTTTTTCAAAGTCAGAGTGAATAGCCTCTTCAGGGTAAGCTCGCTACACCGTAGATACCATCTCTGCTCTCGGGCTTGAATGAGGATCAAGAGCTTATCAACAAACCAATAAAAAATGGCCAAACCTGTATGAAAAAGCACCGCCTGCCTCCTACCTTTCAAAGATCTTGTTTGAATTAAACGATACTTATAAACGGTCATTTCTCATATTTTTAATGATTATCCGAACTCTTATGAGAGGTTTAGCTTGAATGTATGTAAAGAAATCAAGGTTGATTATAATAATTAGAACATCGTAGGGTAGTATTTCAGAAAGTTCGTCGTTATTGTTCTACTGAGAGCTAAATCAGCTTTCAGTTTCAATAGGTAACCAAATTTAAATCATGTTTTGGAGATTGAAATCCCTCATACAAAAGGCGAGGGGAGCCGATCGCACAATACGCAGTAGTGGTCTTTATATGTACTAAACTGAAATACCGACTACATCGGGTTCAATGTGGTTATTCAAAGAAGAACGACGCAACATAGGTTTTGGCATTTAAATAGGATCAGAAGGTGTTTCGTGTTAATTTCCATGACTCAACTGTGCTCCCAAAAAGTGTGGAATAAATTTTAAATTAAATTAAAAAAAAACAGTTTGTAACTATGATATAAGAGGTAAGGTATAGGTATTTTGCGTTCCAACCGGAGCACCTGTCTGGGGAAACAACTACTGTTAATACGTCTACTACTGTCTTCTGCATGATCATGCTGAGTTGGGACCGTTTTGGGACAAAAAATTTAGATGTATGTTTTGTTTTTATTTCCTTTTACTGTTGTTTTATGCCAAATAAAATTATTTTTCTGTCTTCATTCTTTCTTTCTTTAAAGTGCTACAGAAGACTGCGCATGATAATTCACTCTAATGTAAGTACGGGCGTTTGGCTCCAACAATAAAAAAAACACAAAATTAGAAATATCTTTATTCGAATTGGATGCATAGTACAACTCATTTGCATCATCCATATATTTAATCTCTCTCTCTCTGGATAAGTTCTGTTTCATTCTCTCCAGATCTTCCTCTAAGATTACAATATCGTCTGTGAAATTTAGACGATTTAGCCTTCTTCGTAGTTACTAGCAAAAAAGTTTTTACTGTAGTCTTCTGGATTATTTTACAGAAGACTACAGTAAAAAATACTTCTTTTGGATGATGTTGAGTATTCTACGGAGCAGAGGATTGGTCTTAAATTGGCAAGGTTAGGATGGCAAGAGCGTCTAATTTCTTTGTGCGGCATCAACTGTCTTTTTAGGGTTCCGTCAAAAGGCAAAAATTATATTATGGATTCATCATATCTGTCTATCTGTCAGTCCGTATGTCACAACTACTTTTTTCCGAAACTATAAGAAATGTACTGTTGAAACTTGGTAAGTAGGTGTATTCTGTGAAACGCATTAAATTTTCACACAAAAATAGAAAAAAAAAACAATAAATTTTGGGTACTTTACTTAGAACTGCAACTCAAAAAATGTTTTTTATCAAACTCATACGTATGGGGTATCTTTGAATAGGTCTTCAAAAATGATATTGAGGTTTCGAATATCATTTTATTTTACTACTGTAACGCGGAGTTTGCTTCTCCAGACAGGTGCTCCAATTCAGGCGGAAAAAGCCCCTGTGCCCTACCTAGTCCACTCGAGAGGAAAAACCGCTATGCCGTATACAAACCTAGTCCTAACAGTAAGGATGACAATAAAAAAAGAATTATCAAATTTGGTCCAGGCGGTAGTTATGCGCGCACATACTTTTCGGCGACTCATTTTTATTTATATAAAGATTAAGATGAGATTTTATTACATATTTATGTAAAGAAAAGTATGAGAACGGCTACGAAGTTACACACTGCTGCGATGATATCGACGCAATATAAGTATGACGAAATATCACAATAACGCATCCGATATTAATTATTATATTCAACCAATTCAGACTGTTTAGCATTCTGTGCGAAACGGAACGCATCAAGTTAAGGTTCGACTCGGTCTACAATCGGTATGGTGCTACATGACGCGATATCAAAATCGACGTTGCCATTGGTCGCTAAATATTGTCCCCAACCCCTCTTCCTCGAATTATGTAACAGATTTTTTGAATACAATATACGCTATTAGACTTTCAAGGATATCACATCTTTTATTTTAAACATCCAAAATCTCAGTCTCAAAACTCGGTAGCTAAGCAAAGACGATACGAAAACCAAGTACTGGTGGTCGCTATTCGGCACACAGACCAATGTCGGGGAGGTCTTACAATTTTTATTGCATTGTCGAAACTATTTTACAGATCTAATAAAAAGCAAGGAGTTAATGGCACTCTAGGAGGTCAAGACCATAAAGGTCATACTCCCGGCCCATGAATATTACAGGGGCTTGACAAAGTTTTCTTGATTCTACTTTATTAGCTTCGAAGCTTATTAGTTAAGGCGAGCACAGAACTGATAGTTTGCTAGAACATAACAAATAATTGAAAATTAACATTAGAATGTGCGTGAGCGTACAGATTTAAAAAAAATCTTTGTTAAAGTCTTATGATTCTAAACGATTACATTATAAATCTAGATATATAAATAGCCATTTAACAGCATAGCAGGTTAAAAATTATATGACACTCCAAAACGGACGCGACAATGGCAATCTAATTACGTAATTATTAATATTTTATATATTTTAATAATCTTTCACTAGCACAGTACCCTTAGCACGAAACAATATCGAATTTGAATAGCTGTTGAAATTATATGCTTAAAATGTCAAGAAGTTTTGTATGGAAATTTGAACAGCTGAACAGCAAAATTTGATATTGGGTCATGCTAAGAGTAAAGAGTTACAGGTGCTGCGTCTGACTGCTTAAAAAACGCATTTATATTGATTTTTCGATATTTTAAATACATACCTTGAAATATAGATCACTAGACCGTTAATAAAAAAAATAACAAAGTTTTTTAACCGACTGCGAATGAAACATGGAGATATTTTTCTTTTTTGCTTTACCGTGAGTTAAATTTCTACGAATTATTCTAAAATATTTACAAATGGGAATTATTTTAGTTCGTTTATAAGATTCAATGTTTCTTTCTTTTCTTTCAAAATTATACAATTTAATATAGACAATGGATTTGAAGCTGTTTTAGCTAGGAATTGTTTAACTTAAACATCTGAATAATTGATTGTTCATAATATTTAACTGTTAATTAATAAGGGATTGTGCTTAACTATGCCGACGTTTGGAATGGACCATTGTTGATGAGGCAGGAGGCTCAGTTAAAATCATTATCCTTAACTAACATTGTTGGCCGATATCATTAATTCATCTGCCAAGCTTTACACGTAAACCAACTCGCAAAAGGCTCAATAATTACAGGCTCATTTTCCGACTCATTTGTCGTGACTAATATAGAAATCTCATTATTTATTTGTCAGCAAATCTTCGTATCTATCCGTCGGCAAGACGTTACCTTAGTTAATTAGCTGATCAATTAGTCGATTTGTAACAAGATCTTCATAATAGTTAGCGTATAGTGCATTTTTTTTTCAAAGCTATCTGTTGATTTTGACGACATAGCAATATGTATTTCTTGTTTTCACGAACTCCACTCATTAAATAAAATACTGTTTCAACGGGTGTAAGATGCGTTTTTAATACTTTTATACATTTCTCTACGTTTCGGATCCTTTACTTTACAGTCTCCGTTCTCAAGAGTATGATTTAATTTTTTGAAATGATTTTTTTTTCTTTAGCGGCGTTGTACAATTTTTTTGTAACGGACGGATGGAGAGTAGACAGCCGGCGCTGCGTATTAGTGGAAGTAATCCCCTCTCTTTCTACGGCGCGGCAAAATGTATGCCTGCGCCTGCTGTTTCGTTTAGGCGGCACAGGGCGCTTGCGCGAACGTTCGTGTGTGTTTATGTTACAGCGTGCTACGCGCATCCATGGATGGTGACAGCTGATGGCTCGACCGTCTGTCGAAATTGGAAAGGTTGTTGACTTTCAATATATTGGACGAAACATAATAATATTTTATTTTATCGTATTAAAAAAATAAGTCCCTATCTAGGACGTCTAGGTGGCAGCTATATTGCGAAGAATATGCATTTTTTTTACAATAAATGTCGGTAGGCGCGCTTAAATGTGATTTATGTAAATTCATTTTTCTGAGGGATAAACTTTTTTAAGGTAATATAAATTGTCATGTTTGTGTACGATAGTGCAATAAATGAATATTGTATTCTACCACATAAATGATATTATACTGATAATTAAAGCAATTCTTGCAAAATTATTCCCTAACCATTCCAAAATATCAAAAATGCACAACGTTAATATTCAAGTTTTCACTTCTGCCGGCATTCCCGGAGTGCAACCCGTTGCTTTTTTTTATGTTCAAAGGGTGGCAAAAAAGCTTATGACCCGCCTGATGGTAAGCGACCGTAATAGCCTATAGATGCTTGCGATATCAAAAATATCACTTGTATCGTTGCCTACCCTGACCCAATCCCCTACCCCGTGGAGCCCTAGAACCTTACTCACCGACAGAAACACAGCACGACAAAAAGGTAGTGTTATTTTACTGTGATATTCTGAAAGGTGGAGGTTACTTACAATATTAAATATCCTACGATCGTTTGTAAGTTCTATTTTATCACTGCATCAAGTAAATACACCTGTCTGGTTTTATTTATTTATTTATTTATACTTTATTGCAAAACAAACAGCAATTGGCGGACATAATGCCATAAGGCATTCTCTACCAGTCGACCAGTAAAAGCGTAAGAACTAAAAATACGGGGGTGCAATATGGACATATGCTAAATAAACCAGGTAGGTAATATATATATCAATAGAATACACAAATATTAAAATATATATACACTACATACATGTAAATATATATGCTATATCTACAATACATACATATACATAATTATGCCAGTCAAGTATGAGAACGCAGATTAATTATATTAAGATAATGCTCACGAACCAATCCCTTAAATACAAACTTGTTAGGAGCTTTATGTATATTAGGGGGCAAGTCATTCCAGAGTCGTACAGCCGTGCTGGTTTTGAAGCTGTAAAGTAACAATCTTCGGGCAAGTGCATATAAATTAGTGTATGATAGTATGTAACTTAGGTGTAAATCGTGTTTTTGCGTAGTGCTCTTTTCTAGTAGTGGATTTGAAAGTCCATTATACTAACTGTGACAACGTATAACTCTTTGCTTCTTCCATAAAAATGTGCTTTGTAATTAACTTAGTATAAAATTGTCTTGGCTCTAGTACCGATCATTGTCAATCAAGTCATTATTTGGATATATGTGGTATATTATATATTCTCCTACAGGTATTTTTATATGTAGAAACTTACTTTGTTAAGATAAAACGGTCACCTTACGAAGAGGAGGGTACTGGTGCACTGAGATACAAGCTTTCGCTTAGTTCAGGTACCAGTCTCTCGCAATCTTATGAAATATACAAATATTGCTTAAATTATGACGACCTCCGTGGCCGAGTGGTTTGTACGCCGGGTTTCATGGCTGTCGCCAACTCGAGAGGTCCCGGGTTCGAATCCCGGTGGGGGCAGATGTTTGTGTGATGAATACGAGCATTTGTACTCCAGTCATGGATGTTTAATATGTATTTATATAAATATACTTATATATGTACAGTATATGTATTCTATCCGTTACCCTAGCATCCCATAACACAAGCCTTATAGTGCTTACTTTGGGGCTAGGCTAATTGGTGTGAGTGTCGGAAATATTTATTTATTTATTTATTATAAGATGTAACATGTAGAGTGTTGGAGAAAAATAAATAAAGTTATTATACTTCCCCAAACGGTTGCTCCAATTCGAGCAGATTGATGTGCGGGTGTAATAACATTTGAAGACGAATTCTAGTTGTTTAAAAACAACTAGCATAATAAAACCAGTCAAGTGTAAATCGCAAGATTTGTGTGCATTTCGGAATAGTATATTACTTCCGTCTAACGAAGTTGCTATCAGTTCCTGAACTCAGAGCAACTTCAACCATTATTGGCCTCCAGCCGTGACTTCGAGGAATTAAATAAATTTCCAATGTAAATCTGTTTCAATAACTACTGGAGATGTTTAAGTTATAGTTGAGGGAATTAATTGCTGTTAAATTCTTGTTTTTTTATTTATGCATTTTGTACACATAAATATAAATAGACAGTGATTACAAAATAAGGTACTAGTACAAGGGCACAGCTTATCGGGCCCGTAGTAGGAAAGCACATTGAAAAGGTAGTCAGTGTGACACTTGAATAGGAGAATACTAGCAAACCTGTGAACCAAATGTTCACCAAAAAAAAAAAAAAAATTGAGAACTTCGGAGATTTTGTGTGGTTTCGTTTGAAATAGAAATCACGTGATTTCTCGAAAACCAGAAGTGCTACGTTACTCACATCCGGTTTGTAGTCTTATCAGACTATTCTTAACTTATAACTTAAACATTCTCTGTATCTATCTCTCACGGTTTGGCCGCTGAAACAGCACCACGGACGGACGGACTTGTCTAATAGATAAGAGATACATATACGGTAAAAACTTATGAAGAGGGGATTTACACATATAAAATGTATCTATAGGTAGTAATACTTATAATAATATGTATATCTATGTATTGTATATATATTTTAATATTTGTGTATTTTATTGATATATATATATTACCTACCTGGTTTATTTAGCATATGTCCTTATTGCACCCCCGTATTTTTATTTCTCACGCTTTTACTGGTCGACTGGTAGAGAATGCCTTATGGCATTATGTCCGCCATTTGTTGTTGGTTTTGCAATAAAGTATAAATAAATAAATAATACGTATATATTTCAAAAAGACTTTACTAAAAAAAATCGAGAGACGGTCCCCGACATTCTTGTCTGATACTTGGACCAAGGAGATTTTTTCTAGTATTCTTGGTAATCATAATTCAAAAATGTAGATAGGTTTTATATTTTATTTTGTGTTCGTCAGTATTAAGATAAATTGTGGAAAAATTATCTTCTAGTAGTTGTTACGATTTTGATAGTTCTGTGATAATATTAAATCAAAGAAATGATATTTATGTATTACTAGCGGCCCGCCCTCGCTTCGCTTCGGTGTAGAGCTGAAGTGTAGACTACAGTTTTTGTTCTCAGGCTTGTATTATACACAATGACATTCATCTATGATTCTTCTTATACCTGCATGCAAAGTCTCAGCCCGATCGGTTTAAAATTGACAAAGTTTCATATAAACTTTCATTCCCTATTTTATCCCCTTGGGGGTAGAATTGATCAAAATCTTTTCTTAGCGGATGCCTACGTCATAACATCTACCTGCATGCCAAATTTCAGCCCGATCCGTCCAGTGGTTTGGGCTGTGCGTTGATAGATCACTATGTCAGTCAGTCAGTCACCTTTGAGTTTTATATATAGGTATATAGATGAAAACCCGCTCTCAATTCTAGGCAGAATTTGTTATACCATAGAGCACAATAATATAGACATATCTTTTAGTAGGGTTGTTATTCTATTGGTAAGTGGGGTTTACAGGGCTCCACGGTGTACGGAAGAGGTAAAGATGGCTGAAGTAGCACACTGATCAGTTATCTTCGCGACTTGATTCCACTTACACTTAACTCGATGGCGCAGGTAGTTAGCGCGTTCGGCTGCGATCATTGAAGTTAAGCAACTTTCACAGTGGTCGGTCACTGGATGAGTGACCAGGACACTTCTATCTTGAGTTCCTTTGTGCTTCGGAAGGC
Organism: Chilo suppressalis; assembly: GCA_902850365.2. Lineage (NCBI taxonomy): Eukaryota > Metazoa > Arthropoda > Insecta > Lepidoptera > Crambidae > Chilo > Chilo suppressalis. The sequence continues at coordinate 5,690,882 of OU963903.1, forward strand.
ACGTTAAGCTGTTGGTCCCGGCTGCATCTGAAGTCGTTAGCACTTGCCAATCCGCACTGGGTTCGCGTGGTGGGTTATGGCCCAATTTCCCTATTCCATCCAGAGGGAAGGCCTGTGCCCCAGCAGTGGGGTATGATAGGCTGACTACGACACTTAACATCATATGGCGTGGGGTAATCTATTACCTAGAATTTAAACTACAGTACACATTACAAGACGAGTTTGATACCCCCGTCAGCCCAGTTTATATTGTTATAACCACGTCCAAACACGAAGTTAGATCAAACTGTACCAACTCTAGCAAAAAGTTTTACGTACAAATACATTATATTAACGAGAAACTAAAACACAACTCAGCAAATCCCTTTCTGAACATAACGGCCTGAATATCTAATGTTATATGCTTCTAGTACATTCGTATGTCCCAGGGGAGACATAACTTTTATTTTAGCCTTATGAAAATAGGAGCGAGTGAAGCAACTTATTTCACATAAATTCCTGTTTAGTTTTTAATTGTTTCAATGCACGTCTCCAGTATAAAAATTTGATAGTATAAATCTAAAGAAAATATTACTAGAAAAAATTCCACGCCGACCAGGCAGCAGACGGAACTCGAACCAGCACCTTTCGCTTTCCAGGCAAATGCACTGATCAATTATGCTACCGCGGCCCTGACGGCTGTGTCAAATTCTTCCTAGCCTATCTTAAGCTGCAAGGCAGCGCCATCTCTTCGCATTGTAGGTAGCCCACAATATCAAATGAATACTTTTACAAGTATTAAACATTTGAAAGAAGAAGTGGCAATTATAGTTATAATTTTATATATATGTACCTGCTCGACGTTTAAAATTATATTTTTATAGTATTCTTAAAATTTGCAGGAATCGTGTAACTAAATTTTTTTGAGAATCACAAGAAATCTGATGTTTTTCGGGATATAAAGTGTCTTTTTTTCTTTCAATCCAGGTAATAACTCTGTTCAGCCATATTTGCGTGACGAAGTAGGAAACATACCAACTTAACAACTTTCACGTTTACAATATTAGTAGAATGTTGCCAATATATTTTAATCCATCTATCACACATCTATTTATTTCAAAGTCTACTTTTCCGTTTTTCTTGACTCTATTTACGTGGATTTTGTAATGTACTCTACAGAACCTTTTATCGGGATTGATCCCATGTATTATATTGACTATGTGAATGCCATCATTCATCTGCCATTCGGCCAGCCTATTCAGTTGTTCATACTATTAAGTGGACAAAAAGTAAAGGATCACTAACATGGTACATATAGCAAATTAGTACTCTATCTGATTATTTGGTTTTGTAAAACAGATGTCAAATATTCTTGGGCTCTATTTTACCAAGGCGATCTATGTCACTGTCATAAATATTATGTAAGCTGACAATTAACGAGGTAAGTGACAATTTTTAGAATTATTTTCGGAAATGCTCATAATAATGCTCTGGTCGCATGGTGGTAATAGGCCACAAAAGACTATGTAAATTCTATATAAAATCTGAGGAAACCATCTCCTACCCCGTTAAGTTCCGTTAAACATTACTGACAAGAATTTAACACTAAAATACAATAGTACATTACGATACGCGTGACGTAAGTTGCCTATTACTGCACGGCGTGAAGTTACTGCTAAACGCCGTGCAGGGATGCGATTAGTGTTTTGAAAGTAAAATTCATGTATTGCAATCACAAAGAATTGCAATACAGACTGCAAGTCAAACTCTGAAAAGAAAGAATTCCGGTTCAGATTACCATTTTGAAAGTATATTTTAAAAGGAAAAAATCAAATATCATTACAACAAAATAGAATTTCAATGTATCCATGAGCGTTTATTCCTTGATTGGCATAGTAAAGTTAAGTTACGCGTATCGTAATGTACTAATTCTACATGAGTGAAGTTGGTCAATTCATTTACACACCGTGCAGAAATAGGCAACTTAGGTCACGGAAAAGCGTGCGTAAAGTGCGGGTTTAGGTCCCACTGTGCTATAAATGTAGGTACTTTATATGTATTTCATTGGGTAAAATAAATGTAATTATATATTATCATTCAAGCAAACTAAAAACTAGCACAGATAACTAGGAAACAATAATGTAGTATTAAACACCGAGGTGGAGGTTACGAAATTAGTAATATACAATTTAACATAGTTAACATAATCCCATTAGGGACGAACGGACAAACACCCACCAAAGTTACCGAACCCTCGGACCTTCTGGTAATGCATTATGAATTATAACATGAGGTTACATTCATTTATTTAATTTAAGTTTTCACAAGCTCTGATGAATATAAAACGAGGGCGCCACTGGTTACCTTCCGAACGGCCCCAAACAAAAACTTTATTGCTTTTTTATGGAAAATGTTATTTGATGGATTTGGAGATTATACCGATGGGATATGGTTTTCTAGGCAAAAATGCAATGTAATTCAGTTGGAATTCCCGGTGGCAGTAAAATTTGTGGAGTTATTTTAATATTTATTTAATAGGGTTAGATTTTGATGGCCTCCGTTGTGGAGGGTTATGTACACCAGTTTTTAAGGTGTCGCTTACTTGACGGTCCTGGATTCGAAACCGATGGGGAAAGCTTGTTGCATGAACCTTGGCAATTGGTCACTTCTAGCTTTGGCTTGGCGTTAATTTTTGATAAATAGTTCTTAGAATGATGTCTTATAGATAAATTAAATTCCATGATAATAATCAATATAAATCATGAAAGGGTTTGTTCTAAATTTGTTTTTAATTATATGTAACATTTCTATGTACAAATACTAAATTCTCATATTGTACAAATGGGAATGTTTATTTACGTCATCATCATCATCATCAGCCTATTAATGTCCCCACTGCTGGGGCACAGGCCTTCCCTATGGATGGAATAGGGAGATTGGGCCATGACCCACCACGCGGGCCCAGTGCGGATTGGTGGGTGCTAACGACTGCAGATGCAGCCGGGACCAACGGCTTAACGTGCCTTCCGAAGCACGGAGGAGCTCATGTTATTAAATTTTTGGTCACCCATCCAATGACCGACCACTGCGAAAGTTGCTTAACTTCAACGATCGCAGCCGAACGCGCTAACCACTTGCGCCATCGAGCTCCTCATTATTTACGTATGCATAGTTAAATCTAAACAAGGATAAACAGAACAAGGATTCAGCAGATTAATGACCAATTTGACTGAAAGACGCTCATTCCCGACAGTCTGGCGACCTCAAGTCACGCCTCATTCACCTCATAAGGTTAAACATTTGATTAACAGCAAGATTTAACATGTCCAAGGTCGACTTTAACTCACTGTTACAACAGTCGGTCTGATATCTGGGCCAGATTTTACGACTGCTATAACACCATAACTGTTTAGTTATCTAAAAAGCGACCCACGGGGCACCAGCCGGGGCGCAACCAGAATTTATTAATCCATAAAAATATCCGGGAAACAGACGTCCGCACTTATAAAAAAAGGAAGTTCGTAAAATGTTGCGAATAAACTTTAAATTTTACTGCTTCGCAATTCAGTCTCATGTTTGGATGTCGGAATATCTTTTAGTCGATGTTTGTTTAAATAACTGAATTGTAATGTGAAATAGTGATTAAATTAAAAAAAAAACGAGTGTGCTTATGACTTATGGCTTTAGCTCCATCTGTTTGTATATATAAAGGTATGTGTGTGTGTACAATATATACATGTATGTACATATACATATTTCATTTACTAGCTATAAGAGAAGGAAAGAAAGATAATGTGCACAGGCACTGCTTTCTCTTGCTTATCACTCACTCAACTCCCGTAACGCGTAACGCATTCGCCAATTTACCCCCCAAGTCAAGCGTGAGTAAAGGAGTTTCACTTCAAAAAGTCAATCATAGGACATGGCAAAAGAATAAAAGCTTTCACGATATGGTCTTTGGTATTACTCTCGGTGTGTAAATGGATAAAGGACATTGGGCAAAAATGTATGGACGCTGCACCCACGTCCGCCACGGCTTAAACTACATTTGTTTGAAAGGTATTATAGTCAAGATCATCTGTGCCAAAGCGCACCAAAATCCGTCCCGGGGGTCTTGTCGCACACACTCTTGTCGTATATCTGGTTGTATAGTACGATATGGCATATTATTATAATTACTAATGATATAAAATGAAGGTACTATAAAATGAATTTATTCAGCTACTTAAATATGCCCATGTGTCATATCTATTAACTACCAGGATATTTTTTACGGTGTCATATCTTTTGACTCCCAGTCATTTTCGGTGTCATGATAAAGAAGGCTAGTTTTTCATAGATCTATCGATTCATACTAATTACATTGTTGGCGGAGCTGAGTGGGTTTTGCCCATTGTCCTTTGTATTACTAGTTTCGTTTTTGTTTGCGTTTGTATGACATACACTGCTTTTTCTCAAACCTTCCATTGTTTTGTACGAAGTAAACATGCCAATTATTAACAAGAATAAATGAGATGAGAAAATTTCGTAACACCTTCAATAAACTGCGTTATTAGAAAAAATAAAACGTTGATTATCGTTGATTATAGAAAAGTAGAGTAAGAGAGAAAGATAATAGTATAAGAACAATAACTTAAAGAGCCAAATAGTAAATACTTAGGTTATATCACTCCCAAACGCTGGAACAGAAAAAATATAGAAAAAGATATTATTAATTGATGTTTTACTGAAAATATGACGTCACTTTGACTATTAAATGTGAATTGCCTTACCACAACCAAGCAATCGAAAAAGTAGTGAAGCTTCAAGAAGTTTGTGCACAAAATCCCATTTAATGTCCATCCAAAATCTATCCCATTGCTTTTTTTGTTTCCTCCCAGGGGAGTGGGTGTGAAATCCTCATGGATACCCTACTGCCGTCTGTAGGGTTATGTCAGATTCTTACTGACGAAAACACACTTCGCCAATCACTCGAAGGTTTAATTAAGACGCAGATAGAGTCGCCTAAACTCATGATAAAATTCGATGTAAGAAAGATTTTCGTGTAAACCCAAGTTCCTCTTAACTACAATAAACTAAATAAATATGACTATAATTCCATTTTTAAATACAATAATAGCTTAATATTATCGTATTTGATTTATTACAACCAATGACCTTATAGATCGTTAATCGAGTTTTTAGAAACACTCTTTTTTAACGTTTTCCGTATTTCAGAGCAGAGTTAATCCGGTGGCAGAATAGATAATATCCGATTATAATGAAACTTTTAATTTAAGTTTATAATAATATATTTTTCATACTAAAGTGACCCACCCCAATGTTCATCATGATTAAATCATACTATCCTACTAATATGACAAATGTTAAAATCTGTATATTTGTTACTTAACCACGCAAAACCTACTGTTTTTTTTTGAGTGTGTATGCTGTTGGTCGCAGATGACCTTTACAGCATCACCAGGTTTGGGGACGGAGAGATCCTAAGGGGACCTCAAGCCGAGAATTGGCGAGTGCCTCTAGAGGTATTCCAGGTGGTCTCGGAGACTCCGTTTGGAGCTTCTAGACCACTTGAACCTTAGGGGAAAACCTACTGAACGGATTTGAATGAAATTTGTCACGCATGTAGTCTATGTCCTGGGTTGAGACAAAGGATACATTTTATCCTAGAAAAATGACAATTTTCTGTGGAATTCTAAAAAAAACTAAAGATGAGGCGGACAAAGTCGCTCTCAAATAGTTGTCTGGTAGAGAATGCCATTTGTTGTCAATAAAGAGTAAATAATTAAATATAAATATACGAATGGAAAGTGATTGGGGATGCGTATGGGGAAGAGGTAGACGAAGGTTTGGCAGATTGTTTGACAACTGTGATGCAAGTTAATGAAGTAAAAGGGAATGTGTAAGGATCGTAGTAACTGAAAAAAGTGTCCGTCTGCCCCCGTGGGAGAACCGACTGAGTTTATGTAAAAATGTTTACTAGTTGCTTAGTCTGCCATCTTGGAGAGGTAAAGATAAAAACATCGAATGCGCTACAAGAATGATACTTTTCCTAGACAGCTAGTAAATTAATGTTTACTAACAGTTGAAGAAATTTTAGAAATTTTATGTAGGTAAGATCTTATTTGACTTCCTTACAATATATAATTACATATATATTATTTATGAGCTACCCATGTTTTCGTTGATGTAGAACCGACTTTTTGCTTAATATCTGGAAAAGGCGTTAAGTCTCCCTGAACCACCGGAAGAAGTGCCTACAGGGTATCTAAAGACTACTCTCTGCCCATTTCATTCAGCCCCAGGGGCTCGATGATAGGAGCAGGACCCACCTTCTTCTTAGTCGTTCACTCTTGTCAGAGTGGTCGTGGTCATGTGCCGGTCAGAATATTGCGCCACCGCTTCCTTCGTGATACGACGCCATGTTGCTCTGTGTTTTGCAGAGTGGGAGTTGTCGTTGATGCTGGATCGTATGACAGATTTGATGAGATCCGTACACCGTGTAGGAGAGCGTCCACGTGATCTTTTGCCCTCGACTTTGCCTTGCACCACCAATCGTTCCATAGATTCCTCGTTACGGGTAATGTGCCCAAAGAACTTGAGGATACGTATTTGCACAGTCGACGATAACCTCTTTTTAATTTGGAGTTCTTTTAGAATCGAAACATTGGTTCGGTGCGCAGTCCACGGGATGCGAAACATGCGTCTCCAGCACCACATTTCCAGAGCGTCAATCTTGCCACGGTCTCGCATCCTCAGCGTCCACGTCTCAGCTCCGTATAGAAAGATTGGAAAGACCAGGCATCTTATTAGTCGAACCTTTGTGTTTCTGGTTATTCTGCGGTCCTTCCAAATCTTGGTGAGTTTTGATCTTTTGAGAGGACCCACCTAGTAAAAACCAGATAATACTCCTGCACCGGTCACCAGACACGCACTATGAGGAATGAGGTTCCCCCAATATGTGCCGGGAGTGTGGGTAGTGACGTGGTGGCGGTGTCCTACAAAAGATGCATTATGGCCACGCATGATGTACCGACTTAGCATCGAAAACAAAATATAACTTTGCACCACTAAATCCCATTAACGTGTGACATGAAAGTGTAAGTGTTAACCGTATTCAAATTCTGAATTGTCATCAAAGAAGTAGAATTAAAAAGAAAAAACTACGACATTAAATTGGATTTACTTAAATCGCTTTGCTCTAGTGTCTATTAAATTAACTTTTTTGTACCTATTGAGTGAACGAACAAAAATGTTTATTGTTAACGAATCAATTTAAGAATCTGCCGGCCTATCTCCTTTTTTCTATGATAACAACATTAAACGTGCTGGGTCACGTTTGCGTTCTATAATTTGCTTCAAAAATAAGAATGATAAAGCATTATTATTTTTACAAATACACACATCAAAAGTGTCTAGGGATCAAGCATTTTTATGCGGATTTCTTGAGATTGAGATGTGGCTTTGTAATAAATTTATGATTTTATAAATTTATATGGATCCTTTTTGGTGCATTTCATAATTTGAATCAGGAACTGTGAATCAAATTCGAGTAAAAGATGAAAATCAGCTGTCAATATTTTCCCTATAAAAACATACAACGCATTGAAGACATTATTAGTGCTACTGTTTCCCTACTACTGATTAAAACCAACGTTATTATGGAGCGGCGACGTCATTTAAGCAGGGAAGAAATGCTCAGAGCCGTGGGAATGATAGAAGCTGGTTCCCGGCAACGTACTGTGGCTTTAGCTCTGAATACAAGTCAGAGTGTTATCAGTCGACTTTGGACACGATACCGAAGCACTGGTACCGTGGCTGAGCGCCATGGAGGACGGTATCGCTGCACTACACGGAGACAAGACCGATACATTCAAATCTTAACTCGAAGAGCTCCAACAATAACCGCCATGATGTTAGCCGTGAGGCTTCATCACTCTTCAGGGAACTTAATTAGCGACCAAACAGTCAGAAACCGCTTGCATGAAGTGAACCTTCATTCCCGAAGACCGCTACGGGTACCACCTATAGCAATGCACAATCGTAGGATTCGATATCAATGGGCTCTTGAACACAGAAATTGGGCAGAAGAACAATGGCGTTTCGTGTGCTTTTCTGATGAGTCTCGTTTTGGTATGAGACCGGATACAAGACGTATACGACACTGGAGAACCCCTGGACGCCAACAGCGATTAAAATCCTGCCAGGAAGTCCATCCTTATAGTGGTGGAACCATCATGGTATGAGCGGGTATTTGGATCGGCGGAAGAACTGAGTTGATTTGGATCAGAGGCAACCTCAACGCTCAAATTTATGCTGAGACGATTGTATCAGACGTCATCGTTCCTCTACAAGTGCAAATCGGTCCCTTATTTCAGTTAATGCATGATAATGCACGACCGCACACCGCAAGAGTTGTAAGACAGACTCTCGCCGCAGCTAACATCAATGTCCTGCCCTGGCCTGCTCAGTCGCCAGACTTGAACCCGATTGAGCATGCATGGGATATGCTACAGAGAAGAGCTCTGCCGAATATGGAGGGTATCCAGTCGCAAGAAGACCTTTTTTTGTTGTTGCAACGAACATGGGCGGCCATTCCACAGCGTGATTTGGATGAACTCATTTTGAGTATGCCAAACCGATGTTCTTGTGTTGTTAGTGTTCGCGGTAGAAATACGGATTATTAATTGTTTAAGTTACCCAATAAAATTTTAGAGAAAACTGTTATTTTAGTCTTTTTTTCGAACTTTTGTGTTAGTGGTTCAAATGTCAAAAATCCCTTTATTAGGAAAATGGCAAATTTCTTTATTAATGCAAAGGTGACTTGGTTTATCGTTACTGTGACAAACGAAAACACTTTATTTGATGAATCCTTAAAGAAAATTTTAATTAATATCAATCAGGAGAAAAGTTATTGCAAAAATATATGTTGATCCCTAGACACTTTTGATGTGTGTAGGTATTACGTGGCTATATTTTGACTATCATGATTTGTATTGTTCTATCGTTATCTGAGATTCTTTATATGATTTGTCTTTATTGAGCTGCATGTTATTTAGTTTCAAGAATTGGGGAGGAGGAAGAGGATGATGTGATTTTTAAGTAAAGGGATACTTTTTTAAGTTTATGAAATACCTCAAGTATCCTTGAAAAAGTGGAACAGCATGAATTAAGGAAATGATCAAGTGAGAAAACTCCGATTTCAATATTGAGCTGAGAGGATAGGAAATTGAGCCTCGGGAAACCCAGTCTAGCTAAAATATTAAAGGAGGAAACATGGTTTTTATCATAGATAATCCAGAAAGAAATTAATAGTTATACCAGTGATAAATTCAAAAAATCACTATAAATTCTTTAAAGATTTCGATGTACGCGGGCAGGTAATGAGGGTGACATTTATATAATATTAATACCAGTGAATGAAAAACCTACATGACCAAACTTTTTTTAGTTATTGTGACTTTATTAGTCATGAATATCTACTATATCTGACGGTCTCCGTGGTGCGAGTGGTATGTCCTGGGTTCGAATTCCAGTGTGGAAAATGTTAGTATGCGGAATACGAGCATTTTTTTTATAGATAGATCCGACAAATGGCTCCACCCCACCTGATGTTAAGTGAAGGTGAAGTCCAGACGCGAAGACAGCAGTTCTACCTGCCACACCAGCCATCCTCACCCTGCCGGCCTGTATGTTGCTTTTTTTTTTTTTTTTTTTTTTGTTTCCTCCCAGGCGGGGGAGAGGGTGAGAAATCCTCATGGATACCCTACAGCCGGCTGTAAGGTTATGTCAGACTCCTACTGACTAAAAAACACCCTTTATTCATGCTTATGGCCAGAAGGGCCTTACAAGCTTCATCTGAAGCGATCACCCCCCGAGAGGGGGATGATGCGGCGCTGCGTTAGTTTAAACTAGTGCATAGTTTAAAATAACGCAAAATGCGCTTAGAGGACAAGTGCACTCAGATGTGCACTTGAAACGGGAGGGGACTGAGAGGAATCGAACCTCTCTGTGTCGGGGGGGCGGGGGGGGACTCACCGCGGGTGTTGGATCCTCAGCGGCCAAGAGGGCCGCGAGATCGCGCGTGAGTTTATTGTGTGTGGCTGTGAGTGCGTGTTTGGGCCTGCGGGGCCTGAATCGAGATGGAGTGTGTGGAGCGTATCCCGACGCCGATCTAATGAGTGTGTTAGAGTGCTCTTCTGCAGCTTTGAAGAACCGTTCCGAGCACTCTGTGAGGTGTGTTTGAATTGTGTCGAGTTGTAGGTCCCTGTGGAGGTCCGCGTTGCGGACGTACCACGGGGCCCCTGTGGCTATGCGGCAGAAGCGATTTTGAAGCACTTGAAGTTTGTTCAAAATCGCTTCGTCCGCGTGTGCGAACACTGGTGACGCGTAAGTGAGGACCGGGCGTATGCAAACTTTGTAAAGCGTTCGCTTGTTACGAAGTGACATTTTGCTGTATTTACCGAGCATCGGGTGGAGGCGGCTCATATAAAAGCGCGCGTTCGCGACTACGCGTGTGATGTGTGCACGGAAGGTGAGTTTTTTGTCTAGTGTAATCCCTAGGTATTTGACTGTGCGGTGCCACGGTATTGCTATGCCTTGCATTCGCAGAGACCGCGCACCGTGTTGTATGGTTTTGGTGCGGCGCTTGGGATCGAAGCAAATGGCCGAACTTTTGTCCGGATTTACGTCGATTCTCCAATCGCGGAACCAATTCCCAAGTGTTGTGATTGCCGGTTGGAGCTTGGCTATGATTTGATTGGTACTGGCTCCCCTAGAGTAGAGGGCCGTGTCGTCCGCGAAGAGAGCGAGCTCGACACCCTTGGTCTGAGGGATGTCGTTGGTGTACGCTGTGTATAGCAGGGGGGAGAGAGCGGACCCCTGCGGTACACCGGCTCGTAGTGGGCGGGGCGTTGATAGTGAACCTTCGTATCTATAGCGGAAGGTGCGGTTTGATAGAAAAGAGGCTACTAACCTAACTAGGCGGTCGGGTAATTTTAATTGATATAATTTAAAGATTAATCCGTCGTGCCAAACCTTGTCGAAGGCTTTGGCGACGTCGAAGAAGACTGCAATAGTTTTATATTTGTTAAGTTGGAAGCCGCTTAGGGCGTGCTCCACTATGCGATGGATCTGTTGGGGGCAGGAGTGTTTGGCTCTGAAGCCGAATTGGTGGTCAATGATAATTGGATCGGATGGTGATAGGAGGTGCTCTCTTAGTCTGGTCAGTATGGTTTTTTCGAAAAGTTTCGCCATTGCCTTGAGGAGGCTAATAGGGCGATGGCTACTGGGGAGGTGCGCGGGTTTTCCGGGTTTGGGGATGCCTATCACTATTGCTTCTTTCCAGGCGGCTGGGAAGTAGCACAGATCAAAACATGCGTTAAAGAGAATTGCAAGCAAGGTTAGCATTTGGATGGGAAAGTGCTTGAGCGCCTTGTTAGAGATGCCGTCGGCGCCCGGGGCCTTGCGTTGCTTAAAGTTTCTAATGGTCTGTCTGAGTTCGTCTGTCGTGACGGGGTCTAGGGGGTTGTCAATGAGTGGAAGGGCGGCCCGCCGGCGGACCTCCTCCTCCACTCCGCGTATATGTTGCGGGTTAGTATCCTGCGTACTAGGCGTGCATTGCGCCGCTATGCTGTCTGCAAAACACTCAGATTTTTCGTCGTCTTCGAAGGCGACGGTGCCGTCGGGGCGAGTGAGCGGGGGGGTGTGAGTGATGACGTCGCTACGGAGCGCTTTCGCGATTCTATAGTACGCAAGATGGGATGGGGTAATGTCCGCCATGAGTTCCTCCCAACGGGAGTGTCTCAGAGCGGCTAATTGGGACCTAACTTGTCGCTGAAGGCGATTAGCTGTAGCCCTATACTCGGGGGTGGGGTATAATTTGGCTCTCCAGAGAGCGGCGTTTTTGGCTTGGATTAGGTTCCGGATGGCCAGCGGGAGCTTGGGCTTTGGCAGCTCAACCTCCCGCGAGTTCTCCTTCGCCTTCTCGGTCACCAGTAAAGTTAAAGACTCTATAGTTTCGTCAATCTTGTCGGTGCTGTCGAGACTGTCCGGTGAGTTAGGGAACGGGGACTCGGGGGAGTCTAAAGCGGTCTCGAGAGCGGAGCGGTATCCGTCCCAGTTGGTGAATAGCCTCTTAGGGGGCGCGGGGGCGTCTAGTGGGTCTTGGGGACCTAGAACTAGAGACACCGGTCTGTGATCTGACCCCAGGTCGTCGAGTGTTTCGATCGAGCTGAGGCGAAGCGACACGTTTTTAAGGATCGCGAAGTCCAGGACGTCGGGTCGGTTTTGTACATTGTCTGGGTAGTGGGTGGGCGCGTAGGGACATATGACATCATAGCCAAGCTCCTCGGTGATGTGTAGTAATCTGCGGCCAGAGGTGGTGGTGGTCTCGCATGTCCAGTCGGTGTGTTTGGAGTTAAAGTCACCGAACATTATGACTGATGTACCTAGTGAAGTGAGTGTTTCGAAGTCTGCGCGGTGAGGGTGTGTACCTGATCTAATGTAGACTGAGGCGATGATTAAGGACTGGTGTCCTGTCATCGCCAGCCTACAGATGGTGGCTTCCATGTTTGTGAGCGCGGGAGTGGGTATAGGTGTGCAGTGTAAATTGCGTCTATAGTAAATTGCGGTGCCGCCGCGCGCGTTGGCACCGTCGTTCCGGATTAATTTATACTTAGGGATCGACAGCCCCTTCATTTGAGTTGGTTTGAGCCAAGTCTCCTGAAGGAGCAGAAAGTCGGGTTCCCTATCTTGCAAAAATAATTTAATTTCGTTAAGGTTGGACTTTAAGCTGCGCGTATTAAATGACACAAGCGAAGCGCCTTTCGGCTTGGTACGCCCGGGGTTTAGTTGAGTGATTGTTATGTTAGTGTTTTGCGCGGTCATAATTTAAACAACAGTGGTGTTTGTTTGAGTTATCACCGCGTGTTTTGTGTATAGTGTTTTTGTTTGTGTTCGGAGTCTGGTTATTTTCCAGTGTTATAATGATTGAAAAATTAATCGAACGCGGCAACGAGTTCGGGGTGTTCGCCTTTTCAAGGGGTGTCTTTGCTAGCCGGAGCTTCGCGGCGAGGGTGTGGATCTCGGCGATATTCACCCTCTTGAGCGAGGAGCGAATAAGCGCCATGTCCTCGGCCAGAGAGACGTCTTGGGCTGGCTTAGCTTGTGTTGTTGGTGTGGTGTGTTGTGGTGGGTGTGGTTTTGGGCGGGCCCTGGCTGGTCCCCAGGCTGTCGGGGGCGCCGGGCTGCGAGGGGCGGCCGCCTTGGGTAGCCCCGGGAAGTTTGTGGTGGTGTTATTAGGTGGTGGTGGGTGTGATTTTGTCGCCGTGGTTGGCTTTGTGTGTGTGTGAGTGTGAGAGTTGGGCCTGGGGCGTGGGGCCCGCGGGCAACCCCTGTAATTGGCCGGGTGGCCTTCTTGGCCACAGAGCACGCATGCGGGTGCCCCGGGTGCGTCACGAGTGCGGGTGCACTCCTTGGTGAGGTGGGGTACGAGGCACTTGACGCACCTCGGGGCCGCCGAGCAGTTGGCTGCTGCGTGGCCATATAATTGGCACCTGTGGCATTGCCCAGGGGTGCCTCGCCGGTGTGGGGCCTCGACTTTGATATTGTCGAGGCCACAGACTGTAATGGGACCTTTAAAAATATCCCTAGCTGCCGGGACCGAGGTCAAAATGACAAGGGCCAACGGGTATTGTTTCCCAGTCCGGCTGTGCAATTTGTGCACTGCCTCGGCTGGGAAGCCTTGGTCGGTTAAGTCGCTCAGAATGAGCTCGTTGGAGAGCTCGAAGGGGACTCCTCTGAGTACCGCGCGGACTTTGCGCTCTTCGGGGAGAGCGTAAGTGTGATAGGGGAGTTTGTTTGTGGTCAGAAGCCTTGTGAGGCTCCTGAACGTGTTAATGGTGGGTGTAGTGATTTTGATGGCGTGACCAGTGTTCGACGCCTGTGTGTAGTGAATGCTGTGTGTTTTGCAAAGGTCCGCGACCTTCGCCCATTGCGCCTTATCGCGCAGGAAGACGGGCGGCGGCGGCTTTGCCTTAATAGGTGCGGCGGTGCACCTAGTGTGTGGTTTTGTGGTGTGTGTAGTGTGGGGTTGTGCGGTCGGTTGGGCGACCGTGAGAGGGGTGAGAGGGCTGAGAGGGACAGAGGGCGCCGTTGGAGACGCGGTGTCTGCGCGGCGCTTGGAGCGCCGCTTCTTCTTGCTCACCACAGTGGTGAACACGGAGTCGTCTGACGCCGACACAATGGTCGAGTCAGAGTCGCAGGTCGAGACCGGGCTCGAGGCGGGGCGCTTGCCCGCGCTCGAGGGCCCGGGGAGGCAGGGGGTGTCGGGGCGGGGGGGTTCGGGGGAGGGGCTGGCGGGCGAGTCGCGCATGGGGCGCGCTCTCGCGACGAGCTCCCTGATGGCGGCCTCATCCAGGGTGAGGCCGAGGGCGGAGAAGAGGGACAGTACTTGCTGTGTGATGTCCATGTTAAGTTTAGTGTAGTGTGTCGAGTTGGTGTGTATGTGATGTGTGTATGTGAGTGCCCTGACTGTGGCGTGAAGCCACAGGTCCTAACACCCTATGCGACACCGATGGACTCCCCTGCCCGCGGCAGGGGGTCGGTTGAAGCTGTAAGAGATGTGTTCCGATATTCCTAGCGAATATGGGAACAACCGTCACCCTTGGGAAGGCCCAAGTGCAAATGGGATCGGGTCTTCCGGTTTCCGAGCTCAGGAGAGCTCGAGACGTACCGGGGCTACGCCGACCAGTTTCGTTAACACCGCTAGGTATCCACTGGTCCAATCTTGGGTCTCACGAATGAGCGCAGGCGCGTCGAGTCGACTCGAAGCAGGCAGCTGTGCGGCGGGGCGCACGGAGCAAGGAGGCGGCGGTGCGACGGGGCGCACGGTCCGCAGTCGGAGCGAGAATGCAGACACATACACCGTGCGGCTCTTCGCCTGTATGTTGCTTCTTCACGCCTCTTTTAAAGGATCCCAGGTTGTAAGAGGGAGGGAACATTTGTACCTACGTCATATATAAGTATTTATATATTTCTAGATAAATATACTTATCTTTGTATCAGTTTACGTATTCTATCCTTTATCCTAGTATGCCATAACAAAAGCTTTGCAGGGCTTACTTTGGGGTAGGGTAATTTATTTTTTTAATTTGTATATATAAATTATTTGAAATGGATATCATATTTTTCTTTCTTATTCTGCATCATACCTATCTGTATTTTGTTTAAATGCAGTGAGCCTTTCACTTCCTGTGGCAGAAAAATATGATATCTCAAAAACTGTCGGTGGCGCAATGAGGTGTAGATTGTCCTAGATATATTTAGGAGTTCTCTTTAAGTGCCCCTAAGGAATAATGATAATAATTATAATAAATTTATTGCTCAACAAAAGTAGGTACATGAAAGATTGAATACCCTGAAGTCTATGCTAGGATAATAATTACCCTGTGTTACAGAAATCAGTAATATAATAATGTAATGTTTGTTTATTCTCACCACAATACAAATATTTTAGTACAGACATAGTGTTTGTAATAACAACGGATATATTTACAGTAATATATTGTGGAGAGACTGGTGTCTAAACTGGGCAGTAAACTGCTTGTATAAGTATACTGCGGGCGCCCAGCCCATATTCCTGCAAAATGATTAAAATTTATAATAATCCATAATATAACAAAACTGCTTCAGTTTAAATGAAATTATTATTTATAATATAAAAAATCAAAGTTTGTGGTAAGTGTATATGTTTAAGATTGTGTCTATATTTGTGACTTAGTAGGTATATTTTCGCAGATTCCTGTGTCTTCAGTGATTCTAGTGTCTTCTTCGAATATATCTAGGACTGGGAAATGTGCGAAAGTAACGACGTTTCAGGAAAGTATTTATTGTTTGGGTCTCAAAGCAGTTAGAACACTGTCGCGTTTGTTTTGGAAAGGAATGTAAAAGGGATCGCATTTGGCGTTAAGAATTTAATTGTATATATTTAATTAAATCCTGTAGATAGAACTATAGGGAGATTTATGTTTGTATTTCAAATATTTACGGTAACACCATATTATTGCTGTAACGAACCGTCCTTCTTATGTACATGACTTATAAATAATCGGTTTTCGATAGTTTTCACTTTTTTCACTTGTCATTGGTGTCGATTCTGGCATGATTCTCTAAACCTAAACGTAAATTTGACAACAGTGTATCCTTGTCATTCTCCATACAGAATGAAAAGGAGAGACTGATGTTAAATTTAGTTTTAAGTTTAGAGAATCGTGTCAGAATCGATACCATTATCTCGTTTTGTAAATACCTTCGTAAATACATTTGTTTACCTAAGTTTTCGTGAACTTTATTTATTTATTCGTTATTCCCTGATCTCCACATCACGTCTGCTTTTAAGGCGATTAATTAATTTTTAGAATTTGATTGAACCTCTAAGGTGGAACAGATGACACTGTCAATGTTATTTTTCTGTGAACCTAAGCCTCTCTATCAAAACATCTACTATCGCCATGCCCATCCGTCCGTCTGCAGTCAGCCTAGAGAGTTTTACTTATTACTAAACTGCACTTGTACTATTGAAACTAAATGTTGTATATAGTGTAATAAATGCAATAAAATACAAAACACCATGATCAAATATTTGTTATACATACATACAAAAAATATCCCTATTAGAATCAAAACCAGGACCTTAAGCGTAGAAGGAAGGGTATCTATCGTTGCACCAATGGATGCATTGGCTCATCTTATTGTTAAACTAGAGATCCACTGTGGTTTCATCATCATCAACATCATCATCAGCCTATTAATGTCCCCACTGCTGGGGCACAGGCCTTCCCTACGGATGGAATAGGGAGATTGGGCCATGACCCACCACGCGGGCCCAGTGCGGATTGGTGGGTGCTAACGATTGCAGATGCAGCCGGGACCAACGGCTTAATGTGCCTTCCGAAGCACGGAGGAGCTCGAGATAGTAAATTTATTGTCACCCATCCAATGACCGACCAATGCGAAAGTTGCTTAACTTCAACGATCGCAGTCGAACGCTCTAACCACTGGCGCTATCGATCTCCTTGATATTATACGCTCAATATTGTACACATATATATATAGAAAATATATACATATAGATGGAGCCAAAGAAGTTTCACTTCAGTTGTGTTGTTATTTCACTCGTTTTTTTGTATCGCAAGGCTATGGTTACCGCTTACTAACAGGCGGCGCTAACCACTGTGGTTTCACTCGCGTTAATTTGAGTAAAAAGCTTATAGTGGGTTCCCTTTAAAGATACACATATGTTGTTCCAGACTTTTCTATAGAACTTGCAAAGGAAAACAATTCTGTCGTACGTACGAGTATATGGTTTTGTGTGACTTTAACCATTTATGCGGCGCACGCAACGAAAGCTCTCAAATGGAATATGTTCTCCTGTTTTTGCATCATTTTTCATCGATGCAACGCTCTTACTGGTTGTAGCTAAACGTTTTATTGCCTAACAAAGAAAGAATTTTCAATTTTTATTATTTTAAAGCATGTAACTGCTTGATGTTTAAATGTAAAGAAAATATAACTAGAAAAAATTCCACGTGGACCAAGCCTCGCAGCTTAAGAATGGCTAGATGAATTTCGACGCGGTCCGTAAGGGCCGCGGTAGCATAATTGGTCAGTGCATTCGCCTGGATTGCGAAGGGTGCGGGTTCGAGTCCCGTCTGCTGCCTGGTCCGCGTAGAATTTTTTCTAGTTATATTTTCTTAAGAATTTTCAAGTCGGACTAGTAGTTTAATATATAAGCGCGTTCTACAACAAACAAACTCTTTAGCTTTATAATATAATAAGAAACTAGAAAGAAAAGAACTTGATAAACGGAGTGTCTTATACAGGCTTAACGGCATTCTAATAAGTAAATCCTCTAATCTTTGATACTGTCTCTAATCGGCTTGGGTGCCTGCGTTAGATAAGGATTAGAGACCCGCATCTTTGTTAAGACAGGTACTACGTTGAAATACTAAGTAACTGAGTTAATGCAAACATATAGTACCTATTATAAATTTATGTACAGCCACTTTGAACTCCGTTGCTATTTAAATACAGATTACGGAATATAGTTCCCTCGTTTTTAAGAGGTGAGGCGGGCAATGTTTTTTCCATACAAACGTTGTCGACTGATTACCCCTTGATTTTATCACTAAAAAATTGATTTTCATAGATAAAATATAATTTTACACAGTCTTCGCTCCTATTTCTTCGTTTTTTCGATAACTTGTGTTTCAAAGAAACTAAAAGCCCTGGAAAAAGGCCAAAAACAAACAAATTTTTATTGTACTAAAGACGTCTAATGTGGAGATTTTATAAGCATTTAAAAAAAAACCATTGAGGCATACTATAACTACTTATTATTCTATGTGTAAATTTTCTTTGACATATATCTAATTTTCGAGGAGGAAATCCTCGAGAGCCAAACCTCGAATTTTGCATTTTATATACGCAATTTTCAGAGTAAGTTACGGTTACTAAAATCAAAAAAGTAGTTCCGCGAGCTGATACTGTGAGTATTGTGTGTCGGGAACAGGTGTGAGTAAAAGGTGAGAATGCGACCAGTGGTAGGGATATCGAGCGCAGTGAAAGACGACGTCAGAGGGTAGACCGATATGTCTGCCAATAACATCTACCCGCAATTACTTTAGTTACTCCGTGATCATGGCGCTTGCAACAGTGCCGAAATATCGGAGACTCATCAAAAACAAGGTACATGGTAACAATCCCGTTAATAGCTATAAAATTACGATTTTCGCCCGGTATCAAGAGCCATTTGCTGCCGGCTGCATTTGCAGTCGTTAGCACCCGCCAATCCACACTGGGCCCGCGTGGTGGGTAATGGCCCGATCTCCCTATTCCATCCATAGGGAACACGCTTTCCGTGGGGACCTTAATTGGCTGGTGATAATGATGATGATGAATAGATATATGAATAGCTATTTAGCCTAAAGCTTCCTAATCGGAATTCCGAATCATAATACTTATGTTTCTTGTGATCAGCAATTTTTTTTATATTCTTTTAACAGACTAGACTGTATAAACGATGTCTCGATTGTTAATTTTTGTTTCTTTACAATGCCGTCGTCACAATGACGCCACCAAAGTGTCCCCGTAGGGAGTAACTGAACGTCTCAGTGCTCGCTTTCACCGTCACATGTCAGTTATGATTTGCAAAAGCAAACTATACAGGGCGTCCCATGGTAATGGAAAGGAAAGTACATAAATGTCACAGGAAGGGAAAGTATATGAATATAAAAGATGGGATATTTTACTGAAAGAAGACATCATAGGTATTTTTAATATAACGAGAACTGCATTCATATTTTTTTAAATTGCCTGCCACAACGGGAAACATTCTCGTAAAATGTGAAACAAAAAAACACTTGTTTTTTTTTTATGATAAACGTCGAAAGGGTTAATTTATTTTCATACTATCCTTGATGTAACTATTGTATTTATTTCTTATTAGCCTGCGACGTCGTTCGCGTCAACTTTAGTTTTTTGAGTATTCCACAGAAACCTTATATTCATCCGGGATAAAAGGTATCCTATATCTCTTTCTAGATCTTACATATAACTATATGCGCACAAAATTTTATCGTAATCCATTCAGTAGCTTTTGTATGATTAAGTCACAAAGATTAAATTGTTATTCAATCACGCAAATTTCACGTTTATAAATTAAATATAATAATTTTTAATTATAATAATTGGTTGGGGAAAAAGTCTTTTCGCATTATGGAATGTGTAAACTTGTTATAAAATCTCTTTGATTATGCCATTTGTATCTGGCTGGTTTTAGTATCATTAAAAAGTTTTAATTTAAAAAAAGATAATTCCAATGCGTTCTGGAGTTATAGCGTCAGGAAGGAAAACCCGACTTATTTTTATATAGTAGATATAGATAGATTTTTGGTTGAACCTCCTTGGAACCGCTTTTAAACAATACCTCTGTCTCAGTTTAATAGTAAAAAGAGACGAAAGATGTAGTCCTAATTTGCACCACCCGCACGTGACGCCATTTGGAAATGCAGGCCAACTTCTTATTAGAAAAGTTTGCTTCATTGCTTAAGGTATAAACTGTTTTTTCGCAAATGTGTTAAAAAACGATGTATGACATTCGTGCAGTATTGATATTTAGGAGCTCGCGAACAAAACGTTATAATAACATCAAATTAAATTTTACAGGAGCAGTAAAGAACTGAATGACATACCTACCTACAGTGAGCTTTTGGCGTGATTTTTAATTTAGTAATTTTATCACTATTGTATGCGGTTTTGATTGACCTGAGTTGAAATTCAAATTCAGCTGGCCCAAAACCTCCGAGCTGTAAAAAAATAGTATATGGTCCAAACTATATGCGTAATTATATCCTTTTGTTCGCCGGCTTCACATTTATAAACTCATGACCATGGTAAGCTTAACGTTACATTTCTTTTGTACTAACGAACTTACCGCACTATTCTACTATTCCTAACGTTTCAGATTTCGAAACTGATAGGGGGAGTGGGATGTCAGGGGGAGCGGGAAGGGGTGGTCCAAGGAACCCCTCGACCTCACCTCACTAAACAAGGACATAAACGAGTAAACTCTGGACTACGCGAGCGGCCCACCCACTAATTTTGAAGGGTCAAATAGTATTTAAACATAAAATTTACTCTTCGCTCAGAATAACTGTGGACTGTGCAAGTGGACGAAAGTATACTACTTGTAATACAAGTAGTATATTTACAAGTAGTATGCAAACCAGGTAACTTGTATTGTTCTAATCATATATCTTAATAATTGCGATGTATTAAATACTGTTTGTTATTGAGGAGTTCCATTGTTTGTCTCCGAAAGTATTCATCAGATCTTCACCAAAATAATATGAGACTATCTCGCAAAAAAAAACTGATTCGAACTTAATAAGAATAATCAAAATCGGGCCACGCATCTCGGAGATATGCGCCAACAAGTATATTTTTTTTATGCATAATAGGCAATGCGTTTGACCACAATCTCACCTAATGGAAAGTGATGATGAGGCCTAGGATGGTACACGCCTGTCTAGAAGATGCCTGTTCACTCTGACCTTGAAGATTTCCAGATTATATTGGTCCGGGAAAACAGACCTCGGCAAGGAGTGCCACTCCCTAGCCGTTCGCATAATGAAGGCCGAAGCAAATCGCTTCGTGCGAATGGGAGGAACTTTGACAACATAAGGGTGGAAGCCCTCACCGCGCCTGGTATATGCTGACGAATTGAGAACATCTTCCTTTCGAAGCCGTTAAAAAGGTATTTAATCTCGCGTATATCTGTTTAAGAAGTGTCTAATTAGTGGCGTGCTAAACATAAGTAAGAAATAATTATATTATCTGTAACTGAACATTTTGATTAGTCCTTACGGCCTTTGACTCGTATAACAATCATTAAAACACAATGAAAGTAAGTACTCATCAAAAGCTGTATTTTACGAGTGTTGACGCCATCTATACGCTTAGACAGATAGACATGCAGAAATTTAACTGTGGTGCCGACGTAAACCGACGCGACTGTAAATAACATCGTCTTGCAATAAAACCTTAATTTTCTGGAACATTGCGCTTTATAATTTTTGAAACTCCTCTTGGATTTAAAGGATGTAAAAAGCGATGGTTTTCGTCACCCGACGTCAATGGATATGACAAGGATTACTCAACTTTTGTTAATGGATTTCTACATAGAAACAGTGTAAAATAGAAAATATATATATGTTCATGCGTGACGAGATTCGTGGAAGAATAAACTAATTAAATAACATTTCTTACTAAAAAAATAACACAATCCAGCTTACACACTGTGCCTTAATGCTGTCATGGCTATTTATTTATTATTAAAAACAGATCACTTGCTTTAAAAATTTTCATTACTGAACAAACGCACGGTTCACAGTGAAGATCATATCAAAATATGGGACGCAAGCTAAACATTTCATATTAAAATGTTCGTGGTCTTCGTACTAAGACATTAGAATTTTACAATAACTTACTTCTAACGAATCACGACATTATTCTAATAACTGAGACATGGTTGAAAGACGGCATTTTGGGTTCAGAATTATCAAATTGCAGGTATGAGATATTTCGCCGCGACCTCACGGTGGTGGTCATGGTTATGTGCAATCGACGACTTAATATTACCGTGACTGAACGCTTAAGCCCGCAGTGGCAACGCGCTGACGTTGAATGCATTTGGGTGACCATGGACCGTCGCACAATGAACTTAGAACACGATCTGCACATAACGCTGGCTTACATGGCGCCGGGGCCCAAATTACAGTCTTTAATTTATAATTGCATAAATTTAATTACCGACATCGCTAGTAATTTTAATAATGACTTATTTATATTGGCTGGCGATTTTAATCTATTTAATATTACACGGGATTATTCTGGACCTACACATTTAAAAAAAAGATGCGTCGATTTTCAGAACGCTGGGACGCACTTAGTAAATCAAGCGTGTTTTTCGGAACTTCACCAACGTAACACGTACAGAAATAACGTGGGAAATACGCTGGTTCAATGACGTATGACATTAAGCAGTTGAAAAAAATGTGCAGTGGCACTTTCTTTCCCTTTATTTTTAATTTTCAATAGATCTATATCAGAAGGAGTTTTTCTGTCTAAGTTGAAGGAAGCGCACATTGTCCCAATAAAAAGGGCTCCAAGCGCGAAATTTTGAACTATCGCCCTATCTCCGAAAGACTCTGGAGAAATTTGTTCGTTGATTCTGGAGAAATTTGTTTACAGGGAAACAACATATCCAATCTTAAAGCAAGGCATACACGACGAACAGCACGGCTTCATCAAGGGGAGATCAATAAATACAAATTTAAGTTTGTATATAAGTGAACTGCATCGTAACATGGGCTATCATTCACAGGTGGATGTAATATATACAGAATTTGAAAAGGCCTTCGACCGCGTGGACCACATCAATCTTTTGCAAAAAGAGCTTTATCAACTGAGAATACGCGGGTATTTGTACAGGTGGATAAAATCTTACATATCTAATCGTAAACAGGCTGTTGTGATGGGCGGGATTCGCTCTGACTATGTCAGTATAACGTTAGGCGTGCCGCATCGCTCGTTACTCGGTCCTCTATTCTATATAGCATATATAAGCGATATGTCTTCATGTCTTAAGCATGCTAGGTTCTTGTTCTACGTTATGATACAAAAATCTACATGAAAGTTGAATCATACGATGACTGATTGAAATTGCAAGAAGATCTGGACCGACTTTCAGAGTATTACATAAGAACCAGGATAACAGTTAACACGGCAAAATGCGTGCATATTAAATTCACAAGACGCCAAAACCCTGTTCTGTTTAATTTTAAACTTAATAATTATATTTTATTGTATAAAAATCCACAAAAAACCGCTGTAGAAACTTTTGTTAAAGATAAATAAATAAAAAAAAACAATAATTCAGCTTTACAAACATGAAAATGAAAAATATAGACAAAAGTTATGAATCATAAAAGTTATGCGTAGAAATTTCATGATTTGGGGATTTAGACGATCGGGTCCATAAACTTAGTATTTAAAGGCTAACTGAGTGAGAAAAAGATATATTATGCCCTTACGACAATCCTACAAGCTAGAAAGAGACACAACATGAACATGATGTACATTTGGTCCAATTTTATATTTGCCGCCAGAACTAACAGCGTCCCGCATGTCACCGCCAATAAAACGTCTCTCTGCGTAGGTACGCAACGGGACGCAAGTGCTCATTCGCAGACATACTCATTCTTGCGTACCAGCCAGATCTGGAACGAATTTCTCTCAGCAGTTTCTCTCTTAGCTATAATATGACGGTCTTCAAAAGGCGCGCAAACCTTTTCCTTTAGAGCCCTTGGTACTGCAAGTTTCCATGGGCGGCTGTGACCACTTACCATAAAAAAAACTCCTGTGGTCGGACCCCTCAACTGCGTGATGCTCAGGACCGTCAAGACCGCTTATTGTAGGGCAACCCCACACTGAAACATCGGAACCTGCACCAATAGAATCAAAAGTCTCTCGTAAGTTGCTAGCCCTGAAAATCCTCCTTCGCGTCTCAAAAGTTTAACAGTACATGCTATTCTGAATAAAACCCATTCCTTATTTAAGATTCACGTTTACCGAACAGTTGCTCCACAGTATTCAGGTCGCATGAATATTTTCTACAGACCGCTTCTGCGTTTATAGTGGAGTGTTCAAAGTTATATGCGCTAGTAAACTGTTTGTAGATGTTTCCTATAGTAGATAAACAGCAAAAATATTAATATTTACGTATCAATATAAAATAATTGAAATCAGCTGTAATGGTAGATGGGAAATTTAGGGAGTTAAATAATATAATATCCAGAAAATTAAGAGCAAAATAAAACTCAAAACTGTTTTTCAAACATTTCTTTATTTTTATTATTATTTCCGAGTTATTTATAAAACAATGATGCGCCTTTGATGAAAATATGAGTAAGTAATGTGTAAAATAATCATTCAAAAATAATATTAATTTAACTTTTCAAAACCGTATTCATGGCAGGATTCAAATAAAAAAAAATGGCCTCCAGATTGTAATTGCTCACCACAAACTATGGACATTTATGAATGATTATAAAGCGCGAGTAAAGTGACAGAATAACATTGAATGAAATGGAAATAATAGATATCACACCCAGCAGAGTGATTTCATGTAGCGGTAGTGATTGTGAATTCTCCCGATAGATTTAGAAAATAGTAAGAAACTGTTAACGGAGATTTATTTTGTGGCGTTCAAACAAATATTGCAGTTTGATTTTATTAATTGTTTGATTTTTGTAAAAGTAATCTCTAAGCTATAAAACATTTCTCTCGTTTAAGATAAGGCTAGCTTCAATTTTGCAATTATGATTCGTTATTTGAGGAGCTCGATGGCGCAAGTGGTTAGCGCGTTCGGCTGCGATCGTTGAAGTTAAGCAACTTTCGCAGTGGTCGGTTATTGGATGGGTGACCAAAAATTTACTATCTCGAGTTCCTCCGTGCTTCGGAAAACACGTTAAGCCGTTGGTCCCGGCTGCATCTGCAGTCGTTAGCACCCACCAATCCGCACTGGGCCCGCGTGGTGGGTCATGGCCCAATCTCCCTATTCCATCCATAGGGAAGGCCTGTGCCCCAGCAGTGGGGACATTAATAGGCTGATGATGATGATTTGTTGTTTTGTGAAATCTTATTACGATTCATGAAATCCAGCCCGCTGGCAGACAGGTTACAAGACGTTCGGAAGACTTATTCGATTAACGTCCCGAAAAATCGTTTTAAGTGTAAAAGTGTGTGTGTGGTTATTTGAAACTACAATGCAAGTGACACTTTTAAAATCAATAAAAGAAAAATCCTGCCTCGTCTGACTGAACCACCGTTGATTGTTGATAAGGTGTGATTTTTTATAACGATTCAAATGTGATGCGACATGCTTAAGATGAACGGAAAAATAAAAAAGTAATAAAAAAATCACTTTAATAACGTGGAAATAATAAGCTTTTATTGTAAAATACACATTAACAGCAACCGAACGAAGCGAAAACACCGTTGAGAGAGCATGTAATTTTAATGATCGCCACATTAAAATTTATATGACAAGGAGAGGAGGTACCCCTTCCGAAATTGTTCCAAAGTTTTAATTACAGCTCTGTTCATAATCGGCGAGGGATTTTGGTGTGGGACGCGGGAAGCGCGGGATTACGTATATGAGTTTTAATTTTTCAATTTGCGCTTCGCGGAAAAGGCTGCCGTGTCGTGTTCTAACCCCAGCACCCGTCGGAACTCGAAAGAGTTTCTATCTGGCATATGAAACGTGTTTAAAATAGGAACACGAGTATCGACAGCTTGATCAAATTCTGTCTACGTTTTGAGATCAAAGTTTAATTACGGCTGATATTTTATGAAAGTTCGCGAGGAGTGTGGGAAGACTAAGAAGACCTCAGCTATAGAGCCATTATGCAGGTTTGTGGATTTAATCTTTTTTTTTATGTGATAAGGTCTTATGAAAATTGATGAATATCGGCTGCACGCATGAAAAAGTGTGACGTCATGTCACGTTACGTCACGAGTTAGTTCAACGTTCCGCGATGTGTGTGAGGTGAGGTTGAGGGGTTCCTTCAACCTACCCCTGACAAATCAAGTAAAAGTGGTCAAATAAAGATCTAGTGATTTAGCGAATTGAGGCATTATGTGATGTAGTCAATTGAAGATCTAGATCTAGAAATTATATGTAGTCATTTTGCGATATAATCATTAACACTGCGATGTAGACAATCTGAAATCAACCCGTATATGGTTGTTATAATACCAAAGAAGGATTATACACTGAATAATAATAAAAAAATGCGTGAGTGCCCGCACTGAGCCCACGTGGCGAGTCATGGCCCAATCTCCCTATTCCATTAAAAAACGATACTACCCACCAGTCTGCACTGGGCACAGTGCCTAGTGGTAATGCGGAGTGGCCCTAGTGCGGAATGAGCCCATTGGGAATGGGCTTCGGTGCGGAATAGGCCAAATGCGGAATGGGCCCCGTGAAGAGTGGTCCCAGTGTAAAACGGGCCCTGTTCAGACAGGTTTCAGTGCGGGCTAGGTCCTATGCGAAATGGTCCCAGTGTGGATGGCCCCAGTGCGGATGGCCCCAGTTCGGAATGATCCCAACGAAGAATGAGACCAGTGCGGAATGGTCACAGTGCAGAATGGGCCCTGTGCGGAATGGTCCCATTGCGGAATAAGCCAAGTGCGGATGCTGCCGGTCCATCACTCATAAAATTGAAACTTTAAACCAAGTCCACAACCACCGCCGTCAGTGATCGCCCATCTAGCTACCTGCCCAGCTGCCTAGCTAGCTGCCTCGCTAGGTTGTGACGGTAAAGTTTCGCCTGGCCTCCATCGCCAAACGGTCCGAAAAATAACTTCGTTCCAAAAAAGTCATTGTCATTCTATGCAATTTAAATAATTCTATTTCAAGTCACAAGTAAACGATAATTTCAACAAAGAACTTTCAACCCTACGTCCATTATATATGCTTGAATTCAATTGGAGTAAATTGGTAGCTTAGATAACTTTGTACGCCTGTGCAATTAGGTCAATTAGGCATATAGGCAGTTTTAATTGACGTTGAAGCAAGATACATTACAGAAAAAAGTTCTAGGCCGAGTTGAAATAATTTCTATGTAGCAGAAGTTGGAACTTTCACAGACGGATCTAGTTACGACTGTAGGTTGATCTCTTTGAAACTCATATCTATTCCCTAAAGTCAGGGCTTTGCTTTCGAACAGGTGTGCACGAAGGGATACAAACAAGAACTTATATAATATTATCTGTTCATATTTGATTATCTTCAACAATTCGATATTTTCCCTGGCATTCTCTGAAAGCTTCTTTGATTCTTCATGAGCGATAAGTTATTTATTGTTATATTAATGTTTATAATATTTTCTGTTTGATTAGAATTTGATATTTATTCTCTTGCAATCATTATTTTATAAGTTCATCGTACTATACAGAATAAAAACAGAATCTAGATTATAACATTAATGTTCAATATGGAACTAATGCTTACACCAACCACAAATTCTAATTACAATCACCGAGAGCTTCACCGACGTATCAGCAAGAAGTTTGAATAATGACGCTTACATTAGCAATCACTGTCAGTTGCCCCCGTTTTTGTAAACGACAAGAAATAGCTCCATACTCCCTTACTCCCGCCCTGTTGCCAACATTCCCGAAGTATAATCAAAGTTTCCCCGACACGGAGATTATTGATGTTAGTCTCATACGTAAGGTGATTCTATGTGGTATATATCACGTGTTACAACTTGCAACCGAGTTGAACTTCATTGTGACTTTCATTACCACAGCGAGAACTGCGAATTAGGTAGTTATAGATGACAGTTACAGCCCCGAGGATGTTAATCTCGATTCGGCTTCGAGTTTCAATAATGTTAACGGCGTAATCTAACACGAACAGAAACCCGAAACTGCTCTGTCAACAGCGGAATGTTGAATATTCAAAAAGCCACTTTAATGTGGTCGCTCTAGGATTTAGTATAGGAGATGGGACAAAATTTACAATTCTGTACTTACATTTTGTAATATTGTTTATTATAATCGTGAAATTAGCAACTTAAGGTGGAATTATATAACTTTTCTTAATTAAGATGTTATTTGAGTTCTTCGCAAGTTTATTTCAAAGTAGATAAACAGCTCTGCTGCGTTTCTTGTCGTTATTCTCGATACAGTTCTCCCGCCGTGGATTGGCGAATCGACGGCGTAGTTTTTACCTTCACAAGTGCTTGTAACAGTTTGATCTAAATAAACGATATTGAATTTATGTGAACTCTCCAGTAGCTTCAATTCAAAACTGACGATTTGGCCGCGAACAAAAGTCATGACCATTTGTTCATATTATTTCTGTTTTAGACGTTTGGCTCTATATAAAAGGCTCAGAAATAGTAAAAATGCTGCAGAAGGTGCAAGGTTGCTGCTCGTTATGTCATTCTGCAGTGCTCGAGTAAATCCCAAAATCTCCGCTTGGGCTACCCCTACAAAGTAGGTCCCGCTGTCTATAGACTTAATAAAAAAATTTACTACGCAACGGAGGAGAGGGAGGGGAAGAGAGAGAGGAGCTTGATGGCGCCAGTGAGGAGCTCGATGGCGCCAGTGGTTAGCGCGTTCGGCTGCGGTCGTTGAAGTTGAGCAACTTTCGCAGTGGTCGGTCATTGGATGGATAACCAAAAATTTACTATCTCGAGCTCCTCCGTGCTTCGGAAGGCACGTTAAGCCGTTGGTCCCGGCTGCATCTGCAGTCGTTAGCATCCACCAACCCGCACTGGGTCCGCGTGGTAGGTCACGGCCCAATCTCCCTAACCCATCCATAAGGAAGGCCTGTGCCCCAGCAGTGGGGACATTAATAGGCTGATGATGATGACGATGATGATGACGCAACGTATTCTAATTAAGTTATCAGTAATAGATAAAGACGTTCAAAATAAAAGTTTATGAATAATATAAGCTCAAGATCAAAAACTATAGTCCACGCCGGAACGCAGCGTAAGAGGGTTGCGAGTTAAGAATAAAAGCGATCTGCGATAACGTAGAAAAGATACCGGTTATAAATAATGTCTGTTATTTATGAAACTTAAAGGGACCTACTTCCATTTAACCAGACAATGATATGTGAATTAATACTACCGCATTTAAGGAAACCAAATACTATACCCGTTATGGTTAGGGCAGCGATAAATTCATGATATGCGCGGAACGTTGTTGAAATTGCGGAGTTTCATTCCTGAAATTAGCGTGCAAATGCATTCGGCAATAAAACTACAATGTGTGGCAAGAAACGCGAATGTTGCAATTTGTATCCGTTGCATACTTTATTGTCTGAATGCGACGTTTCGAGGCACTCTAATTAAATGAATGAAGCCGACTTTTTATTTTTAAAAAAACTTATAGTTTAGTATGATTTGGCAAAAAAAGTCTCCGAACAATTGACATCAATTAATAAGTAAATCTTGTGTTATGGAACGTGTAAAGAACACATTTTAGGTATCATAATATATCTTTAAGTAATAAAAGATCCACAATATGGGATACTTTTTATTTTTATTTCAATATTCGTTCTCATCACACTTATAAATGCCCTCCCAGGATTCGAACCCAGAAGGTTTGAAGTAGAAGACACATCTTTCTAAATAACAACAATGTATTCTATAACAAAATATATTCTGCAACAAAAAAATTTAAGTCAATGTTTCTATGAAACCTTCCAAAACATATAACGTACACCAATATCAAAGCTTGTATTCTATTTATCAAACTGTTAGAACAGTTTGTGTGCTCGAATTAATTTTTTTTCGTAAGGCTATTCTCGAGTGAAGGCATACAAAAGGCCTCTTATAAAGATCAGGCCATAATGGTGGAACAATTTTCCCAACATCCTCCTTTGTATACGGATGCGAAGTTTTATTTTTCTAATGGATACCCTTCTGCGCGCGTATTATGAAATTATGCCAAGCTCATACCTACCATACAATCGGTCGGTTGTGTTTAACTCTATCTAATAAAAAAGAGGTCTATTTTCACTATTTTCGTTCGCTGAACATAGTATGATTCCTGTTGGTTCCAGATGACCTTTACAGCGTTACGGAGCTTGGGACTGTAACTTCAAGCCGGGTAATGGGCTAGTGGCTCAAGTGGTTTTCCTAACCGAGGGCATCTCTCCGAGAAGGAGTCTCGTCGCGAGTATACCAGAGATAGTTTTAACAGAAATTACAGTCAGATAATTTAATTATATTCAGGTGTGCAATGGCCGTTCACACATTGGGTAAGGTTTTTCTTTTTATTTGGCTCACAAAACTGGTTACAAAGAATATCCTTGTAAATATATGCATACAAAGAAAACATCAGCTACATTGCAATCTACTAGATGCAAGCACAACATTTATTTCTAATACTATCTAACTACCAAGGATTAATATATTACATATAGGTTAAACTGAATATCTAAAAAGAAAGTTAAAGTTAAGAGTCATCATCATCAGCCTATTAATGTCCCCACTGCTGGGGCACAGGCTTCCCTATGGATGGAATAGGGAGATTGGGCCATGACCCACCACGCGGGCCCAGTGCGGGTTGGTGGGTGCTAACGACTGCAGATGCAGCCGGGACCAACGGCTTAACGTGCCTTCCGAAACACGGAGGAGCTCGAGATAGTAAATTATGGTCACCCATCCAATGACCGACCACTGCGAAAGTTGCTTAAATTCAACGATCGCTGCGGAACGCGCTAACCACTTGCGCCATCGCGCTCCTCAAGAATAAAAACTAATAGAACTTAATCAAAGAATATCGATTTTAAGTATTTTCTGCTTGAGGCTTTAGAACCTTTAAATATGTCGAAATCATTTCGAATAGTATTATAGGTTGAAAACATTATATAAAGAGGAGAGTGATTCCCGAGTCTTGTCTTACAGGGGGGCAGTACAAAAGTCTTTCGATTTTGGGTTGGTGCGTGAAACGCATTTTTATCTACTGGCAAATTAAAAAATTGTGCATATTTTTTTATAACGTTATGAAGGTAATACAACAATGATCACAACAAGCACGTTTTCCAAGCTTAAAGCTTAATTTGACAGCAGTCTTTACAATATTTTTTATAGAGTATATTGTGTGTATAATATGTTACTGACCAGTTTAGTTTATAATGATAGGATTTGACTTAATCTGGGTACCTAGATTTTTATACGCATCTAATATTATTAAATACGTGTGATGTTTTGAGCTTTAGAAAATGATTGAAAAAAAAAATTTACAGTTTTACTTTTACGGCGTTTAGCAATAGCTAAACGATAATTGAGGATTATTTAAGAGATTTTTATTTCTTTCCAATACCGTTACCTAGAGAGCGTAATCTTTAGTTTTATTTAGGTTTTATGTCCCCTGAAAGTTATAAAAGAGCATTTAAAAGACCATCGACTCGACACCAGCCAACTTGGTCAGATTTTAGTAAGCATTTTAAAAGAATTAGGTATAAGTCACTGAAAGGACTAAAAGCGAAAATTCTAACTATAATACTACCTATTTGTCTGTAATATGTATTTGTTAAATAATTATGTCAAAATATAATTATTTATAATATCTTTGTAGTTAATTTTTCTTTAGATTTAAACATCTAGCAGTTAATAAAATATATAAATATAATTGTTATTTCTTCTTTCAAATGTTTAATACTTGTAAAGGTATTTGACATTGTGGGTTACCTACAATGCGAAGAGTTGGCGCTGCCTTACAGCTTAAGAAAGCCTACAGGAAATTCGATACGACATGGTCAGTGCATTCTCCCGGATAGCGAAGGGTGCGGGTTCGAGTCCCGTCTGCTGCCAGGCCCGCGTGGATTTTTGTCTAGTTAAATTTTCTTTAGATTTAAACATATTTACATG
The DNA here is from genome assembly GCA_902850365.2 of Chilo suppressalis. Taxonomy (NCBI): domain Eukaryota; kingdom Metazoa; phylum Arthropoda; class Insecta; order Lepidoptera; family Crambidae; genus Chilo; species Chilo suppressalis. Next base: position 5,722,882 of record OU963903.1, read on the forward strand.
CTCAAAAAATAAAATATATAAAAATATAATTAGTCTTATAATAATCAGAGAAAAGGCGTGTCTCGTGATTGTCCTCTATCTCGTGAAGCAATATACACTTTATCTATAGCAGGACACAACATCATTTCGATCGTCAAGATGGGCACTCCAGTTTGAGCTGCTACTCGTAATACACAATACCTAGTCTACTTATTACCCTAATCCTTTTTATCGCGTACTACTCAGCACAAAACTCATATTCGATGGTCAATACTCGATTGATACTTGATAGCATTAGGTACCTATTACGAGATTAAATAATCTTTCTGTCTCGAGTCGCTGGACAAAGGACCTTTTGGAGGGATCGCGCGGTAATGACCGAACGATTTGCCCTAATATCTCTCTTTGTGTCCTGAATGAATTTTCCAAATGGACGCCTTTATTCTGATTACCATAAAGTTCCAAGTTAACATTGGGATTTTTGTTTACTAGAAACGTTATGTCAATAAGCCAAGTATTTATGCCCTCCTTGGTTAGGCTAGATATAACTTGTTCGTGTTAGTCATTTCGAGACATGTTTCGACCCAAATTGCAGAATTATTCATTGGGTCGATTAATGACTACCTTTATTATTATTTGTAGCTAGGTAGCCACACGGCTGATATAAATATATTGACTTGTGGCCGTCCGCAACTTTATCTGCGTTAACTTTAGTTTTTTTGGGAATCTCACAGGAACCTAACGGGATTTTCCGGGATGAATAGTACCCAATGTCTCAATCCAAGCCATAAAATATATGCGTGTCAAATTTTATCCGTCTGTTCAGAAGTTTTGGCGTGAATGAGTATCAAACATACAAACTTTAATTTTTTATTAAAAGCTTGGCCGTAGTCTTGGCCACCTTTTACGCGAGGTGCCTTAGTGTGCTCGGCTAGAGGTCGTGGCAGTGAAGTTATGTTCGAAATGGTCAATCATAGGATTGGTGACCAATAATTATTATCTTAAGTGAAGCCGTTGATCAAAGTCAATCCGCGCTGAACCTAGGTAGTGGGTTCAGGCCCGTACTCTCAATTTTGTCTACAAGGGAACTTTAATAAGATAATGATGTTGATTAAGTTTATATTTTAAGCTTTTTTTATTGTTAACATAGTGGCACCGTGGCGTTACAATCTGACCGACTTTTTTTCAGAATAAAGATACTAATTCAATATTGTCAATTCGCATCTTCATATACTTTTATCGATTTTGGAAAAATAAGGTAATGCAACATAAAATTCCAATTTCATTTATAGTCCAGTTACTTCTCAACATCTGATGAAAGCCGCGATCTAAATCCATGAAGTTATAAACCTTGACGATGGGTGATGTCGGAGCAGTAAATTCGTTTTGATGTCATTTTTACGAGCGATCTCGTATCGACAGCCTGAGTGTTTTGCACCTACGTTATGGCGGGAAATACTTCGTGTTATTTAACGCGATGAAATTAGATTTTTTTTGTAAAGAAAATGTTACTCACTCGTGTAGCTTCTGAAAGTATCTGATACTGTTTAATGTCTGGTACTTTTTCATATGCTTATAGATAAGCTAATAAAAAAAGCAATATGAATTTTGAATTTAGAAATCTCGAAGATAAAATCTTTTTTGGTTTCTTAGGTTTTCACGCACATCACTCATTAAATAAAACTAGTTTTTACGGGTTAATGCACGAAACTTTATTTATTTATTGACGTTTCGTAGCCTTTACAGGCTACGTCGTCAGAATTAAACTTTTATTTAATTTGTCGAGCTAACTTCGGAAGAATTTTATTGAGCGTTCGGTTATTTCATTGTTTGATTTTTAAAGTTTTATTGTCTATGTATGAATTTATTATGACAGTCTCTCTTGAGTTTGTTTCGCCGGTTCTTCTCAGAAAGGTCTCCCAATTTTGGAACAGGTGGTAGTTTACGGTAGTTAGGGTCAAATAAATAAACTCAAAATTACAAAAAAGAATTTAAATAAAATACTTTAATAAGTAAATTAAATAATAAATTCATACATAGACAATAAATTCTTTAAAAATCGAACAATGAAATAACCGAACGCTCAATAAAATTCTTTCGAAGTTAGCTCGACAAATTAAATAAAAGTTTAATTCTGACGACGTAGCCTGTAAAGGCTACGAAACGTCAATAAATAAATAAAGTTTCGTGCATTAACCCGTAAAAACTAGTTTTATTTAATAAAATCTTTTATAATGCGCTAAACTGAAACTTGTTTTATTTGATGGAGCGTGCTTACGATGGAACTAATTCAAATTTCGAATACTACTTTTAGCGCATTTTGACACCGACGTTTCGTTACACAGGTCTGGATAAGCATCATAAGTAGATAATAGAAAATAAATTATAGCCAGCGCAGACGAGGGACTTTTATCCGCGGAGGACTTCGGTCCGCTGCAATAGATCGCTTACAACTAGCATCGAGTAACGTGCACGTCGGTTTAACAATACCGCGAACAAAAAGTTCGCCGAACTACCGCGGACAACGAGGCACCGGACGGACAAAAGTACGCGAGAGTCCACAAAAAAATCGAATATAATTATGTGATAAGAGGCGGCAACTTGACAAGCGGTGTGCTCTCGATAGTGATGTACGTGGTTAAGAAGTGGAAAAAGGAACTCCTTTATATGATGCATCAAAAAAAGATTATCACGACCTAAAGAACAAGAAAGACTTCATAATAAGAAATTTAAATAAATAATCTTAACGGATTTATCAAATAATTGAGGCGTGTTGTCTTAGTCTGGAATTAAGATCTTAAATTATAGAAACACAATTTGAGTAATTATTAAGAAGTCACATTTTTATTGAGGCTTAGCCTCATGTCTTCTCAGCCTACTATTTTCAGTGATTGAATCAACCTCAAGTATGTTGTTTGTACGTTTTGCACCGCTTTAACTATATTTGAGAATCTTTCAGAAAGATCTTTAAACATTGTTATATTGAATAAAACAACTCAAAAATCTAAACAACAGAAATAAATAATCAATCCGATATAAAGTATTGGCCCCAGTGTTCACTTTTAGAACGTCTTCTCTTTTTCTTAAACTTCATGTTTATTACAATACAACGTTATCTCAGAATATTGCTTCCATTGCGTACGTCTCACTAAATTTTCGGGGGACAAATGTCCGCACACCGTGTGCGTTGAGTCCATGACAAGTCCTCGGCGGGCAATTTTTTCATAATACGGGTACAAAAGTCCGTCATCTGTGCAGGCTATTAACCATCACTCATTTGGAAAAGGTTGATACTATGGAACTTTATTCGAATCAAATCCATTTCACCGCCTTTGTCAGATAAGCAACTCACTTTGGACCTCCTTACATTTACAATTTAAAGTAAGTTCGTCGATTTCTCTTTATGATGGTACTACACAGGCCATCATTCGAATAGACTGTTCCCTTTTCTTCAAGCCGTTTGAGCGTAGTCCCCAATAATGATCTCGGCATCTGTCCTCGGATAGAATTATAAATCTCCCGGCATTGAGGGTGGTGGATATCAATTTGTATGGCCGCCATTTTTACGACTCGCAGATCGTATCGATGAGGCAAAGGGTTCTCGCACTGCCGAAACGGCGTTCACAGTGAAAGTAACGGTACAAACGGATTTTGTTTTATTCGAAGTATTTGGTTTTACCGCCCTTTAGAGACTCGATTAAAATTGTTGCATGTGTATCAACTAAGTAGCTATTTTAGTTATATTTCTAAGCTTCCCTTATTGTTTTCTCATTTCACATCTTTATATGTCACTAAAGCGTAATTTACTTTTTGTGACAATTTCAACTACCTTTACTTCCATTAGGTACTAGTTATTTGTTAGTGCAGTAGGCTCTTTATAAACTTCCGGACACATCTATACGCCCACTTAGTTATATGTTTCAACGGTCTGTAGCAAAAATATATGTTTATGATTGAGCAATAATTTTAAAAACACGCGAAGATATGGTTAATAATATAAACCAGTTTCAAAACTGCGTAGGTAATAACTTTTTGCTCAATGTAGCATTTATTTTTAGTTGGGGACCGCAAAACTTAAAAGGCTAGGTGGGCCGATAGATGTGTTCAAAAGCATATATACTAGAAAAATTAAAAGACTTTTTCGTGGTAGTCGGATTTCGTTTCTCTGCATGGACATAAAAATTATGGCTGTCGTGACTTCGGAAGTACTATATTTACCGCTAATTAACTATTATAATCTATTCACATTATGTTATCGTGGCAACACATATAGGACAAACATTAGCTCTGGAACTAACACTAATAAAGTGCCACTATTTGTTACTTGTTTGCCAGGTAAAATGGATCGTTACCTCAATGTTGCCAGCTCATATTTATTATTGGTTTACAGGGTGTGTTATTGCTATAAACATTGTTACTTTGTGCGCTATTTTTATTATATTTGTGCAGGCCGGCAAGGTGAGGACAGGTGGTGTGGCAGCTTATAACTGCATTGCATTGTAGCTTTATTCACGTCTGGACTTTATCACCACTTAACATCAGGTGGGGTAAAGTAATTTGCCTACTTAACTACACAAAAAAGTAAGATTAATAAATTTCAATTATACCTATTACTAAGTATACGTAGCCGTTTTTAATATAATAAAGTTATTGCGGTAACCACCCAAGAAATTTAAATAACAAGATCTTGACAGATCATAAAAATAGAATTCCTGTAATAAAAATTGCTTATTTTCACGCAAACCAGTCATTGAATGATTCGTTATCGGTGTATTGTATACTTCATCGTGTCACGCTGCTCTACGTCATTAAAATTTATGAAATCAAAGTTATGTTCTGTTATGAAAATAAGCGTTCCTCAGGGTTCCATTTTATGTCCATTCCCTTTTTTTATATATATTATTGATTTGCCTTTCTTTGAAGCTTTATTTTGACGTTCACAAGAGCTCGTAACAGCCTAGATTGAATAAATTGTTTATTTTTTTTTATGATGGACATCATAATTTAAAAAGTCAAATTGATGAATAAAGGCGCTGATAGAGAGGAGTTATAGGACCATAAATATGTACACGATGAGATCCATATATTGAAAAGAACTGGGAAGAATCTCAATAAAGGCTGTTTTTTCCTGTGCTTTATATAACACGAAGTCGTGAAATTGAGAAAGATTCTTTATATTATTCCCGTAAGCGCGTACATATTAGGTACAGAGAGTATACACAAAACTGTCAAACTTTAACTGACTTTGAACTTTATACTACTGATATAAAATTAACACTCTAATAGTAAAATTTTACTTCATCATCGTCATCAGCCTATTAATGTCCCCACTGCTGGGGCACAGGTCTTCCCCATGGATGGAATAGGAACCCACCACGCAGGCCCAGTGCGGATTGGTGGGTGCTAACGACTGCAGATGCAGCCGGGACCAACGGCTTGACGTGCCTTCCGAAGCACGGAGGAGCTCGAGATAGTAAATTTTTGGTCAACCATCCAATGACCGACCGCTGCGAAAGTTGCTAACTTCAACGATCGTAGCCGAACGCGCTAACCACTTGCGCCATCGAGCTCCTCGAATTTTACTTAGTTTGTGGTAACTTAATATGTGGCTATCCGCACAATACATTTTTTATTATAATTCTGAGAGAAATAAAGAATTTATATGGCGATGAGTAATTAGGTAGTTGTTTTCTTACAGGTTTCGTTGTATTCTAAAAATATTCAAAATATTCATTCCCCAAATGTTACAAATAATGAAGTTATTTACTTCTGTCAGCTGCTTTGTTTGCCTTGACTTATCACGGATAAAAGGACCTTGTTTTTTGATTCAACGTATGTTGTCTCACTATGTGTGTCTTATTATTTCATCTTAATTTATTACTCGTTTCCACTTAACTGACGAACTAATCGCTTTACAATTAAATTCATAAAACTATCTTTATATATAAAACTCAAAGGTGACTGACTGACATAGTGATGTATCAACGCACAGCCCAAACCACTGGACAGATGGGGCTGAAATTTGGCATGCAGGTAGATGTTATGACGTAGGCATCCGCTAAGAAAGGATTTTGATCAATTCTACCTCGAAGCGAAGCGAGGGCGGGCCACTAGTTACATATAAACTCGAAATTTGTAATGTTTAGGTATGAGAATACACGTTTTTTCTACTTCTTTTGACAACATTTTTAGGACTTTTGCGTTAGGTAAGTGTAGTCACAAAATATACACAAAAAAACGATAGTGCATAAGGTAACTAACATATAAAGTCAAACGCGCACATAAATGGAAGACAGGCGTTGTCCTTCGGTTTTTTTAGAGTCTGTGAAATTCAAATTAAGGATGAAGTATTTAAGACTATTGATTTTGCTTTGAATTTTGAAATAAGAGTGATTTAAAAAAAAAATTATACTAATTTCCTTTACTGAACGTCATATTACCTGTGCCCTAGGGTCCAGATTTGTGAATGCTTTCCACGTTCTTATTCAGTGAGTGTCCGCGGTATTGAAGAAGGTCATAATAGTAAATTGCTACATTTTGGCGCGGATGAAATGTGTGGTATCGTTACATAGTGGGTTTGTTTTGTTGTGTTGGAAATATTTATACACAAATGTGGGTTAACTTTGCCCTTGAAATTTAATTTTTATTATGTAATTACTTATGTACACACATTATACAAACACCAATTATATTATATTACAATTATAAATAAGTGTTATACAATTTAAGTTATAATAAATAAATAAATATTTCCAACACTCACACCAATAAGCCTAGCCCCAAAGTAAGCACTGTAAGGCTTGTGATATGGGATATTAGGGTAACGTATAGAATACATATATTGTACATATATAAGTCTATTTATATAGAAATTCATATTAAACATCCATGACTGGAGGACAAATGCAGGTATTCATCAAACAAACATCTGCCCCCACTGGGATTCGAATGCGGAACCTCTCGAGTCGGCGTCACCATGATACCACCATACGTATAAACCACTCAGCCACGGAGGTCGTCAATAAAAGATAAAGATATGAGATATGATTATGTTACTTAATAATAAAATTACTAGTGTTTATCTACAGGCCGAAATACGATTTGTTGAGTTCCATCAAAGAGTTACCTCTATAAATCATTGTATGTTAATTGCATGGCGGTGTGTATGATATTTATTTTATGAATTCAATATATTTTTAATGCACTCAGTAGGTAATAGCGTTCTACGCTTTTTCTCAAACTTTTATTATTCAAAAAATCACACGGAGATTTGTGGAGAATGTGCTTAATGCCGCAATTATATTTGGTCGTTAGCCCGATTTCGTGTGCACGAAAGACATTACTCGAATTCGGGCACCCGAAGCAATATTTACACTGGAATACGGGCTGGAAGACGCCATCGGGTAAACAAAAGGAAACTTATCTGAATACGGGCATACGTGATTCAGTTCATTTACACTTAGTCGTTTACCCGAATTCTATTGGTACACTCGCGGAAAGACCCGCTCTGTCACACATAATGCCATAATCGCTTGCGGTAGCGGCGTAGTAAAAATTCATTCATAGACATGTAATTATCGATGTCTTACTTTTTCGGATGACAAATTGCAACCAAAACAAATGCAATTCAATTCATTATTCAATTAGTATAATGCTCTCTGTCTTAGTTTTGTGCGGCGGCCCGGATTGGCGCGTCCGAAGCGAAGGCGGGGGGCGTAGTAAGAACTACTGTAGAAAACCGTTCAAAGCATTTTGTTCGCCAAGTGACAGAGCGCAAAATTCCGCGATGGTACACGTATTCGGGCTTACCTCCAAATGTAATCGCGCCATCAATAAGAAAATCCTTATAGATTTTCCTTCACGTAGGTATGAATATAATAATAACTCGTTAGTGTGCTGCCCTGAATCGAAATTACCACAGTGAGAGACCTGCCTTACTACTAATATTTAACGCCTATCTATTAAGAGGGGAGGCGGACTTTTTGGCGGGATCGGGAAGCGTCACTTTAGCAGTTTTGTTTTTCTTGTTAAAAATTGTGTTGTGGCGGATGTTAGTGTCTAATAATAGTGGATTATTAACCACTTAGTGTTCGGAAACATGCACAAGTATTGGAAAGTGAAACAAAATAGCGGAAAGTGTCTTTCGACGTTCCCTCAAGGAGTCCACGGGGAGGTTCCAGTAAATCCCCACACATTTACTGAAACATAGGGAAAGGGGGATTGACTTGACTGCCACCTACTTTGACTTGACTAATATTTTGACCACGAGTGCTATAGAATATGTAAACATTTTACACTTGACATTGGCTTAATGCACAAACCGTGCGAAGCCATATAGAAAAAAAGAGGGGAGGCGGGCAATGTTTTTTCCATACAAACGTTCTCGACTGATTGCTCCTTAATTTTTATCACTAAATAATTATTTTTCATACACTAAAATATAATTTTATTCATTCTATAAGAAAGGAAAACAAATGAATGTCTTCCTTTTTTCGATAACTTGTATTTCAAAGAAGCCCTCGAAAATGTCAAAAATAAACAAATTTTTATTACCACTAAAGACGTTTAGTGTGGAGATTAAATAAGCATTTACAAAAAAGCAAAACATAGAGGCATAGTATAAGTACTTATAATTCTATGTGTAATATTTATTTAAGATATGTTTAATTTTCCTGGAGGAAATCTTCGAGAGCTAAACCGCATATTATGCAATTTTCAGCGTTTTCTTCTGTTGTCCCTATCGCACGGTATTTGCTAATACGTGAAAGCAATAGCTCTTTAAAATACCTATTTCTCAAACGCCTGTTAGCTCGCATCCGCTCTTAAATGGCAAGCTTCAGAGATGATTAAAGTCGATGGGCTGGCAACAGCTACTATTCCTATTATGTTTATTAAATTTTGGAATGTTTAATTGATTTCATTCTATTTCTTAACCTCCACTATCACAGAAAGAACACGCTTACTTCCGTGATACAAGAGATCATCACATTTTAAGTACCCTGCCGGGATTTAAACCTGATGACCTTATATTTTAGAATTGCACCAACCATCACGCAAAATAACGCAATCTATACGCAAACGGACGATCTCGTTGTCAGTTAGATATCATAATACTTAAGTTTTTTCATAACCGAAATTACAAAAACTGTAATATCTTTGATTAAAAAAAACTGAAACTAATATAGCAAAAATAATACTGAGTATATGAGTAAACTACATATACGCATAACCAATATCGATATCTAAAAAACCGTTTAAAAACGGTTATGTAAACTTGATATCTTATTACTTAACAGTTTTCATTAAATGTCAAAAACGCGCGTATCTGTAAGCTTCTAATAGAGTTAATCCGTGATATTTCTAATTACACACATCAAAAGTGTCTAGGGATCAACATATATTTTTGCAATAACTTTTCTCCTGATTGATATTAATTAAAATTTTCTTTAAGGATTCATCAAATAAAGTGTTTTCGTTTGTCACAGTAACGATAAACCAAGTCACCTTTGCATTAATAAAGAAATTTGCCATTTTCCTAATAAAGGGATTTTTGACATTTGACCACTTACACAAAAGTTCGAAAAAAAGACTGAAATAACAGTTTTCTCTAAAATTTTATTGGATAACTTAAACAATTAATAATCCGTATTTCTACCGCGAACACTAACAACACAAGAACATCGGTTTGGCATACTCAAAATGAGTTCATCCAAATCACGCTGTGGAATGGCCGCCCATGTTCGTTGCAAAAACAAAAAAAGGTCTTCTTGCGACTGGATACCCTCCATATTCGGCAGAGCTCTTCTCTGTAGCATATCCCATGCATGCTCAATCGGGTTCAAGTCTGGCGACTGAGCAGGCCAGGGCAGGACATTGATGTTAGCTGCGGCGAGAGTCTGTCTTACAACTCTTGCGGTGTGCGGTCGTGCATTATCATGCATTAACTGAAATAAGGGACCGATTTGCACTTGTAGAGGAACGATGACGTCTGATACAATCGTCTCAGCATAAATTTGAGCGTTGAGGTTGCCTCTGATCCAAATCAACTCAGTTCTTCCGCCGATCCAAATACCCGCCCATACCATGATGGTTCCACCACTATAAGGATGGACTTCCTGGCAGGATTTTAATCGCTGTTGGCGTCCAGGGGTTCTCCAGTGTCGTATACGTCTTGTATCCGGTCTCATACCAAAACGAGACTCATCAGAAAAGCACACGAAACGCCATTGTTCTTCTGCCCAATTTCTGTGTTCAAGAGCCCATTGATATCGAATCCTACGATTGTGCATTGCTATAGGTGGTACCCGTAGCGGTCTTCGGGAATGAAGGTTCACTTCATGCAAGCGGTTTCTGACTGTTTGGTCGCTAATTAAGTTCCCTGAAGAGTGATGAAGCCTCACGGCTAACATCATGGCGGTTATTGTTGGAGCTCTTCGAGTTAAGATTTGAATGTATCGGTCTTGTCTCCGTGTGGTGCAGCGATACCGTCCTCCATGGCGCTCAGCCACGGTACCAGTGCTTCGGTATCGTGTCCAAAGTCGACTGATAACACTCTGACTTGTATTCAGAGCTAAAGCCACAGTACGTTGCCGGGAACCAGCTTCTATCATTCCCACGGCTCTGAGCATTTCTTCCCTGCTTAAATGACGTCGCCGCTCCATAATAACGTTGGTTTTAATCAGTAGTAGGGAAACAGTAGCACTAATAATGTCTTCAATGCGTTGTATGTTTTTATAGGGAAAATATTGACAGCTGATTTTCATCTTTTACTCGAATTTGATTCACAGTTCCTGATTCAAATTATGAAATGCACCAAAAAGGATCCATATAAATTTATAAAATCATAAATTTATTACAAAGCCACATCTCAATCTCAAGAAATCCGCATAAAAATGCTTGATCCCTAGACACTTTTGATGTGTGTATTTTATTGATAAAATGAGAACTAAACAAAAATTACATTTATAGTTCTCAACCCTAGCCTGAAGATAATTAATACACTTTTATATATACGCGCCTAATAAATAGTTTTCTTAAGTCTTCGTAAAAGTTACTTTTTATGTTAAAAGTTTGGCAAACAAATTTACAAGTTTTAAAAAACAAAAGTATTTTATTTGAGAATTTTCTTAAAAGTTTTTACAAATTCTGAAAATAATCACTTAATCATTAATCTTAAAAATAAATCATCAGTAATAATAATTGGCTTAAATAAAATAAACCAACAATATTATCTTAACAAGGTGAATGAAGTGATATAAAGCGGCATATCAACAAAGCAGCCAAGGAAATTGGTGAACAGAGTCGTAGCGAAACCAACAGTACCAATTACGGCACGTGTTTCCGTGAAAATGTGCCGTAAAAAAGCGGCTACTTACTTCATCTTGATAAGGTTCAATTTATGGTGACGAGATTTCAGCGGATGTTAAAAGCGGAATCATTTCATGTTATCACGATAAAATATACGTAATTTAGTTATCTACCATACATACTTTTTGCAATAAAATCAAAATGTCTTTATTCCAATTGGATACAAGAATAAGCTCTTTTTATTTGTATAAAAGTTATTTTTACTATTTTTTTATAACGGACTTTTGTCCAAAAAGTACACGTCAGTCTTCATCATCATCATTATTATCAGCCTCTTAATGTCCCCACTGCTGGGACACAGGCTTCCCTATGGATGGAATAGGGAGATTGGGCCATGACCCAGCACGCGGGCCCGGTGCGGATTGACGGGTGCTAACGACTGCAGATGCAGCCGGTACCAACGGCTTAACGTGCCTTCCGAAGCACGGAAGAACTCGAGATAGAAGATTTTTGGTCACCCATCCAATAACCGACCACTGCGAAAGTTGCTTAACTTCAATGATCGCAGCCGAACGCGCTAACCGCCTGCGCCATCGAGCTCCACACGTCAATCATATTGAATCTTAACCTAAATACATAGCATACAGAAAAATAATATCTAAGCTAAAATAACTATATTTGCGATATGCTATTTTACAGGCCTCACCATAACACATAGCAGTTTAACTGCACCTCCCAAAATAATTTGTAAGACCCCGATGTCCAGCATATTACATTTTAGCAGGGATATAAGCTCTTGTCGCTGTGGTTAATTTTTGACATATTCCATCATCAAGTGGTATACATCATCAAGGGTACCACATACTTCACAATTAGATGAATCAACTTTTTCTCTGAGGTACCCAAACTGAGAGCGGAGCCTGTGTAACGTAATAATTACTGTCTATTGAACTTAGGGTTGGCATACCATGGAATCCGAAGAGGCTCACTTTGTATAGTTTTATTCCAAATACTTTTTGTCTCTAAATCGTTTATTAAAATATTCTTTCCACATACCATAACACAATTGACTTCTTTCAATGCACATTATTTTTATTTTTTAGTTTTGTATAATAATTGTTTGTATTGTAACTGCTCTATTCTATTAGGTTATACCAGTAATGATAGATGTAAGTGATTATTAAATAAATTAATAACAATTTTCTATATTTTTGAAGAATTTCAGTATAACTTGGTAATATATTATGGGATGTCACTCATTTATGGCAAGTAAAGTAAACATTGTGCCATGACGTACAAATATAAGTTACTAGCGGCCCGCCCTCGCTGCGCTTCGGTGTAGAACTGAAGTGTAGACTACAGTTTTTGTTCTCAGGCTTGTATTATACACAATGACATTCATCTATGATTTTTCTTATACCTGCATGCAAAGTCTCAGCCCGATCGGTTTAAAATTGATAAAGGGTGATCATACAAACTTTCATTCCCTATTTTGTCCCCTTGGGGGTAGAATTGATGAAAATCCTTTCTTAGCGGATGCCTTCGTCATAACATCTACCTGCATGCCAAATTTCAGCCCGATCCGTCCAGTGGTTTGGGATGTGCGTTGATAGATCACTATGTCAGTCAGTCAGTCACCTTTGAGTTTTATATATATAGATTTACGGGATTGTTACCATGTACCTTGTTTTTATCTAGTTTCCGATATTTCGGCACTGTTGCAAGCGCCATGATCACGGAGTAACTAAGGAGTTACATGGTAACAATCCTGTAAATAACTTATATTACTTTAATGTTAGTGACCATGAAAGTTTAAAACAATATAATAGAACAAATGTATTATTTCTTAATTATGCGAATAAAGAAAAAATACGTATCCAATACTTTTTCATAATCTACCTGATAGTTTAATGCCGCAATTAGACTTGGTTGTTAGCCCGAATACGAGTGCCAATTGCATAATTGTAAATAACATTGACTAAGTGTAAATGAACGGAGTCGAATACGCCCGTTTGATTATCCGACACCGTCTTCCAGCACGTATTCCAGTGTAAATATTGCTTCGGGTGCCCGAATTTGAGTAATATCTTTCGTTTACCCAAATACGGGCTTACCAACAAGTGTAATCGAACCATAAGAAAAAAAATTGCAAACATCCCTATCGTAACAAGTAAAGATCTAGAATTATACTTATATAAGTTATTTGATTCAACCATGATAGCTAGATATATGTTCTCGCGGACTTTTTTGTAGGTCCTAATGGGATCTACAAACCCGTAGTACATCATTTTGTTCTATTGTCAATAGTTTTTGCAGCGCACGCAAAAATAGGTTTTCTATTTTACACCTTGTGTTACAAAATATCAATTTTATTACGGATCCCTAATTTTGAAAAAAAAAAATATAACCTATAGCCTTCCTCGATAAATGGACTACCCAACACTGAAAGAATCATTCAAATCGGACCAGCAGTTCCAGAGATTAGCGCGTTCAAACAAACAAACAATCAAACAAACAAACTCTGCAGCTTTATAATATTAGTGTAGATATAGATTTACGGGATTGTTACCATGTATATCGGAAACTCGTTAAAAACAAGGTACATGGTAACAATCCTGTAAATAACTTATACTACTATAATGCTAGTGACCATGAAAGTTTAAAACAATATAAAGATCTAGAAATGACTTTATGCTGATTTAGATTGAAACTCAAAAGTACCTAGTTGGTGTTAGTGGCTTTTACTTACACTGCGGAAATAACGAACTCAAACATAAGTCCCGAATCTACATTCCACTCCTGTACCCTCCAACTATTACTCCAATTATCAACTTAGGAGCTGGCGAACAAAACGGTATAATTACGCATCTGATGAAAATACTTTTTTTTTACAGTCCGGAATGTTTCGGGTCCGTTGAATTTGAATCTCAAATAATTTTCAATCAAAACCGCCTGAAACAATGTTAAAAGTAGGTATTAATTTTATAAATTAAAAACAATGCCAAAAGCTCACTGGAGGTATGTCATTCAGTTTTATACAGCGCCTGTAAAATTAAATTTTATATAATTATACCATTTTGTTCGCCAGCTCCTCAGTGTTACCTTACTTCCCTGTTTAGTTTTCAACTAACTTTTTCATATTTTTTTTATTAAAATTAAGTAGGCTAAAAATATACCAACATATTTTTATATAATCTGTAAACGAGAAGCTTTAATCTTTAGAACAGTTTTTGAAAAAGGAACAATTTAAACTTTATAATTGTTTTGCAATATAAAGCTTGAGAACTGCCCATTACTAATGAAAACATTATATTAGGCTTAAAAATCATAATGATGGTTCAATTTTGGTCACAAGAATACATAATGAATATTTGATTATTTAATGAACTTATTTATTAAGAGCAAATAGGAGCGATGAGGTAACTAATAAGATTTCAGGGAGCAAAATTATTCCTGCTTATGAATATGGTCGCATTATGGCTATAATCTCGTATTATGAAAAGCATGTCTTATACGATAAGGCCTATAAAATAGCTTTAGATAGTTCACAAAGGAGATTTTAATTTACACATTGCTTATGAAAAACATATAACCCATTCAAATAACAGCGCCGCTTAAGTTCTTTTCAGACTATAGCAACACGTTGATAAATATTTATATGTCTGCAATTACTACTTTATTAAACAAAGGTAGTCCTAGAACTCGGATCTACTTGCAGCAATTTAAAATCTAGACTTAGCTCATACAAGAATGACAAATGAACATTGACGTTTTGAAATTTTTATATGGGTTAGGTCTTTTATCTAAAGCTTTTCATCATCATCGAGATTTAGCAACATATTATTATATACCCCAACATTTCAACATATCATCTACGTACTTAGATATAATATACGTACCTATAACGTTAGGAATTCAGGATTTGCGTATGTATATACCTACGTATCGATGTCCGCGAGCTATAATTAATCCGCGAATACAGAGGCGGATCTACCATATGGCTTTTTGGGCTTCAGCCCAGGTCCCCGTGGATTCAAGGGGCCCCCAGCTTAGTCAAGTCAAAGCCAAAAATAGACGATAATGCAAAAGAATCCATACTTTTATTAAAATAAACAGATCGGAAATTCAACAGGCAAACATCGCTGAATTTCCATAGCAGATATAATATTTTCAAAATAGATGTCTAAAGCTGAACAAGTGATTCACTAAAGAAAGAAAATTAATATTATTTTATTTAAAGCAGTAGATTCAATGATTAGAAGTACATTCAATGTAGAAAAAATACATTGTGGAATGTAACCCCATTTATATTACCCCTAGAATGTGAGGAGCAAATTAAAGAATTTGCCATGTCTGCACTTTGCAGAAAGGTTGCTTTGTAATTTGTCAATTTATTAACAGTAGTATAATACTAAGGCATAATATAATATATATTTTGTTTTACTGTCTCATTTTTTTCTATACTTTTAGGTGGGCCCCTAAATAGTATTAGCCCAGGGCCCCCTTAACCCACGGTCCGGCTCTGCGCGAATACATGTATGTAGTTTATGCTCATATCCGAATACATAGTTTTCTCAATTTAAATATTAACTAGAAGTACCCTACGGTTTTAACCGCATTAATTAAAGGTAAAGGATAACCTTTACCTTATAGTGGGTCACCCTTAAAAGACACAATGCTGTCACAGACTTTTTTTTACTTTCAAAAGGGAACAATTCCGTCGTACATGATTTTTGTGAAACTTTCACCATTTACGCAGCCCACGCAACGGAAGCTCTGAAATGGAACAGCATTTACCCGTTTTTGCAACATTTTTTATTAGTGCTTCGCTCTTATTAGTCGTAGCACTATGTTGTATAGCCTATAGCCTCTTCAAGACATGCACTATCCAACACAAAAAGATTTTTCCAAATAGGATCAATAATACCTAATATAAGCGCATTCAAACAACCAAACAAAGAAACTCTTCAGCTTTATAATATTAGTATAGATTCAACGTTAATTTGCAAGTTCAATCCAAGATTATATATAGACAATATCAGAATTCCGGAGCCATTATTATTGTTTAGTTAGTTGACAAACTTCTGTGCGTCAGTCCTGCGCGAAGATGTTACTCCCTAAGGAACTTGAACAAGGACTGTCACCCTATTATTATTATTCATTGCAAACATTTCCATGCGAAAATTGGACATTACATCTTTATGGTTCATGATAATGTCAAGTTATGTTACTCAGACTTATTACTTTGGTTGTTTCTCAAAGTTCATGTGGTTAAATCCTTTGTTAAATTCTTATCTTAAAAAAGCATTTTCATAATTAAACAAGGTTATTTATCTATATGTATATTAATGATCTCTGTTTGGGTACTCCTCAAAGAACTTCGACAAGGCCCTATCAAGAAATGGTTCATGTAGTTCAGACTACAAATATAAAATATCTTCAATTGAGAATTGACAAACTGATCTACGGATATCTTCAAAACCTTCATATGATATAGAAATTATAATTCCATTAAGCAACTTAGGTAAGTACATAATTATTCTTCAATGTGTAATTGCAAAAGAGAAAAATTTGTGACAAGCAAAACAAAAAGTTCTATATTGGTTCGATTCGATAGAGCACAGAAATGGGGCGCCGCGGCGGGTAGTCAATCTCTCGCCCACGATTAGTATTGTGCAACATCTAAAACTGTTATTTTTGGCAACGAAGTTGTTTCTTGTTGTGAATCCACAATAGAATCTGTAGAAGCACACGCTGCGTCTACCAACATTTTATTACTCTACGAATACTACTCCTATGGCTTTGTAATAAAAGCGCTGTCAATACACGTGTAGCTGCTTCAGCCATCGAATTTATGTCCTATAGACATAGCAAGGACAAAAACATATAGTCGATATTCGAATCTACCAACCGTTTTTAAGCTCCCATCCTAAGCAAACAGAGTGCGAACAACTCATCATTTTAGACAGACTGTAAAATCCAATTTGTTTATGTATTAAATTTAAATAGGTACTCACGGTTCCGTAACAAATTACACAATGCCTACGGCATGTAAATAAGGTGTGTTTGCGTTCGACGAGGTTTACTGCTTCAGTATTATGAAACATTACTTTATCATCCTGCCACCTGGCGGAATCAGCCTCTTAAAACTCAGTATCTTAAGATAAAATCCACAAATGAGTTATGTCTCTGTCTCGTGAGAGTTTTTGAATTCTCTTTCATCTAACTTTGTGCTACTACTTGTTACAAGATCGGAACTTTTTTTAATACTATTTCATACCAGGTATTTTATTCTAATACCTTAGCTGTTTTAGACTTCATTGTTTATGACATCATAACTATTTTATTAATAGACAGTAAATACCCACTATTCACTATATTCTCGCTTTCGCTCGCCTTTCGTATATCACTCTTCATACTCCCTCTTTGACTATGATTGTGACTCATACCGGCTTCATATGGGTTCAATTGACGAATGGAATAACTTTTAACTATGAAAACAACACTCAAATGATTTGAGCAATTCTCAAGCAATTTGTGAAATTGTCATATACTGGGAAATTTATATTAAAATATTTTATTGACTTTATGGAAGACAAATGAATAAGCGAAAAAGAAGTATGTGTGATGATATCTTTGTAAAGCTATTTGATTTGATTCTCATAAAATACACGTTGTTTTCAGATGAAAGTGAAATAAAACGGTAGTTATCTATTGAAAACTATAATGGTTGGTAATGTAACAAAGGCAAAAAGGAAAGATACTTCATTAAAATAACGTAACAAACAATGTATTATGAGAAATACTACGGGTCTACTGAAGCCTTCGCTTCAGCTTATGTTATACGACCTAGTTCATACTTGTTATGATAATGCCAGTATTCTGACGAAGTCTGTGTATGCTCTTATGAACATAAGACAAATGTGAACAAAACATTTTACATAGTATGCATGAAGTGGTTGTCAACTCTCACATGTCGTGAAAGCAGAGTAAAGGCATGGATGGAGTTTATTTATATAGTAGATATTTTAAGTAGACAAACTGTCTTTAACTGTTTATGCCTCTGAGTAATACGTATTTTCTGGTAATACAAAGACATACAAGTATTAGTAGCGCAAGTATAACCGTCGCATTTATAAACAAATAAGACATTACTTCTGCTTAAGTAATGACCTGAGCAATATTTTTAGCAAGCAATAAAGTTATTACGTGTAATCATCATCATCATTTCAGTCGTACCTTCACCACCACCTCCACTTGCAGATTGGAAGTGGAGGTAGTGGTGAAGGTACGGCTCCACCCAGCGTTATCACATGTAATAGTAAATATCATTTTTTTTATAGATAGGTCCGAAAAATGATTCCACCCTACCTGATGTTAAGTAACGGTGAAGTCCAGGCGCGAAGATAGCTGATACAGCAGTTCTATCTGCCAAACCAGTCATTCTCACCCCGCCGGCCTGCATGTTGTTTCTTCACGCCTCTTTTAAAGGTTCCCAGGTTGTAAGATGGAGGGAACACGCGAGCGGGCAGAGCATTTCATTTACGGATAGTGCGACAAAGAAATGAGTCACCAAACTTCATTGTACGCGTTGGACTGTTGGCCACAGTTATTCGGTGGCAACATAGGCCAGCGCGCGTGGTCCTCTGAAGAAAAGGGGAAGGTGGAATAAGAGAGAATAACTCCTCAGAACACTCGCCGTTATACAGACAGATAATACGCGCTTAATGACGCCACGTCACGGCGTAATTGAAGAGGCTCGAGAAGTTTGAGCCTCCTTTACAGAAGCCTGTCTTTACAGAATGCTGCAAAAAGATTATGGACAATTTCGAAATCCATAGAGACCATTAACCCATTTTTTTTATTTAATGACGATCCGGACTTTAATATTATCGTGATGAGGAACACTAGTGACTTTTCTTAAAAGCTTTTATATAACTTGCAGTGCAGACTGTGTTCGGGTCAAATTTTGCAACTGAGTTTTAAAATAGTTATCCTCAATCGATTACTATTCAATTTTGCAAATACGTTAAGTTTGGACTAAAATTGCGGACTACTGATTTTTTGTGCACTCATATGTTAATAATTATATATGGGTATAAAACAAAAATCTTTGTTGAGAGAAGAAAAAGAAAAAAAAGTCTTCGTTTTTTTTTCTTTATTAAACTAATGTTTGCGTTAATATTTCTTCTTTTTAGATGTTTTATATAAAAGGTGTTTCTTAAAAATGTTTTTGATTTTTTTTAAGAATATACATATTTACACTTTGCTCTTTACTTGACGCTTGGAGTACATTATGAAAGCTGAACCTTAATATTTACTTTAGCTAACACTACGTTTTGCCAGAAATGGCGAATCCCTTTGAGGCAGGCGCTTTAATATTTATGAATTAGTTATATT
Organism: Chilo suppressalis; assembly: GCA_902850365.2. Classification (NCBI taxonomy): domain Eukaryota; kingdom Metazoa; phylum Arthropoda; class Insecta; order Lepidoptera; family Crambidae; genus Chilo; species Chilo suppressalis. The sequence goes on from OU963903.1 coordinate 5,742,568, forward strand.
GAAATAGAACGACTGAAAGTGATGCCTCGTCCATCTCTAGGGAAATATGGTTCTTGTTCTGACGCTCCCTAATAATTATTTAGGAATTAAATGGAATGAATGGGTAGCTAAAGGTCTTGTGAATAAATTTTGGCAATATGCTACCAATAGCGCGAGACAGAGGTCACGTAATGATCTTAACTTAGAACAAATGATCCAGTGGCTAACTCTGGAATTATAGAGGAAGTTTTGTTAATATGCTCGCAGTTTCGGATAAACAATAGGAAGACGCCCAACAATGTATAGAAAATTCAATAAGACAGTGCATATATTAAATTTTAATCTCGTTTCATGATGTATGTCATGACTAAACATTGAAATTATTGAACCCATCTCGATGAAATTTGGTTTAAGGTTCAAATTTAAAGATACGATAGCTTTTCGCGATTATTTTTACGGGGGATATAACAGTCATGCAATTGGGTGAATCTGAGGGCAGTAAGCTAGTAATAAGATAAATTGGGACACTATGAGATAGATTATTAAGATACTTAACTACATTTTTTTACAATTTACTCATCCTTCTCTCTCTCACATACAAACAATGAGTCCACAGCTACGGTACTAAAGAATAACATAAAAACTACAATTCCTTTGCTTCCAAACTTCCAACGTACGCGATCTTTCACTCATTATACTTCCGTTTCCCATTCCACGTACATAGCTTTACTAAGAGACGCCACGCCACGTAGCGAGCGATAATGTAATTTCTTCTACCTACATAAGTAAAGGTACATAACCCTTAAGATATAATGTCCATAAAAACCTCCTTACATGTTCCTGAAAAGCGCAAACACTGAACAACACAACCTCCCCGAGCCCACTAAACATAACATCTCTCTTATAAAGTATTCACCGTGACCCTTCTTTCGTTCTATAAATTTTAATAAGGCAGTAAAAGAGGTGAAGAAAAAAATACAACATCAAAAGTGAGTAGTTCTAACCTTCGGATCTGCATGGTAATGTACGGTATTAGAATTTCAACCATTTATAACTTAGTTTACGTCGCGATTGACGTAAGCATTTATCGTTGGGACTTGGGACTATGTAGCCAGATGATTTATGTGTCTGCATAATACTTTACATAAAGTCATGCGTTGGAGGATCGGTGATCGGCAAACTTTAGGAGGTGCGATCTAAATTCTTTATTTAATTTGTTCTTAATTGATATCGATAAAGGGCAAATATACTTACAAAATTTCCGGCAGAAGTGAAAACTTGAATATTGTGAGAACGTTGTGCATTTTTGATATTTTGGAATGGTTAGGGAATCATTTTGCACGAATTGCTTTCATTATCAGTATAATAGTACTATCATTTATGTGGTAGAATACAATATTTATTTATTCCGCTATCGTACACAAACATGACAATTTATATTACATTTAAAAAGTTTATCTCTCAGAAAAATCAACTTACATGAATCACGTTTAAGCGCGCTTAGCGACATCTATTCTAAAGAAATCAACTTACATGAATCACATTTAAGCGCGCCTAGCGACATCTATTGTAAAAAAATGCATTTTCTTCGCAATAAAGCTGTCACGTGGATGTCCTAGATAGACAATTATTATTATAATATGATATAATAAATTTTACTATGTTTCCTCGAATATATTTTTTACTTCAAAAATATTTCATCGGGTTAAGAAGTGCATAAATGTTGGAGCTGCACATAATCTTCACATGCACGTAGTTTATATAATCTCGTATATAAAGTGTGTTTTAGCGCATATAAATATTATATTAATAGTCGGTACCAAATAAGTATGTAGTTCAAACTCAACAACTTTGTCTAGTCTCTGTAGCATTGGAAACCAACTTCTGTCGTTAAATATGAGCGACGTAGAACTTCATCATATACGTAGAAAAGTTTGTAGCTCACGGGCACACTTTATCTTTTGCTACTAGACGATTTTCCCACGTATAGGATTGAAATCAGAAAACTTACCTAGAATAAATGCTAAATCAAAAACTTCCTGCACAAGTCTTAAAAGTCTTGCGGGCATTAGCACAGGCGCTCACTTTGTCTAGTTATGTTTAGTTCTGCAGACAGAGTCACGTCATGAACTTAAGAACTGGTTTATGTTCAAACTTCCTACAATCTGGGGGCCTTTATTAGAGGCGTGAAGAGACATTTTTGCAGGCCGGCAAGGTGAAGATGGGTAGTGTGGCAGTTTATAACTGATGTATCAGCTACCTTCGCGGTTGGACTTTATCACCACTTAATTAACATCAGGTGGGGTAGAGTCATTTGCCTACATGGCTATAAAAAAAATCTTTCACTCAAGGCTCGAGGCTTTAATATGCTTTGCAGAAATCTAAATACATATATAAGACATTTACGTTTATGTCTTATCTAAACAAAATTCTTACAGCTAACAGAAATGTCAAGTCGGTAATCCGAGAAATCTATTTACCAATTCACCCGGTTCCCCTTCAGCAGTCTTATAACCAATTGCGATTCAGTGGCGAAGAGCAAACAACATTAGGATGGGGTCAATATAAATAAAAAAGGGTCCGGCTGACCTCTACCTGTAGGTACGCGATTTCCTGAAAGAAGAGCAATTTAATAGGTGCGACTTTCTTCGGCCAAGAGATATAATGAATACTTCTCAAAAAACCGAGAGGCTTCGAGTAGAATTTAATTCCAACATTGATGCTTCCTCGAATGGGTAAAATATTCTAAACGAATTTGGAGTGCCGAATAATTTAAAAATGCTGTTTTATGAAAGTGAATTATAGAGTGACGATTATTTTATATTTGTAATGCATTATGTTCTAATTGATAAACAAAGTATAGTTAAGTGCCTTCGTCACCGGGTCAGTGAGTGTTCGTTTGTTTCTTTGCAGGTAAATAAACCACACTAAAATTATAAATAATACTTAATGAACTTTCTACTTACTTAGTGGAGTCTCTGGGATAGTTAAAAACAAACTGTGCACGGACCACACATATGAAGTGAAACTTCTTTTCTTAAATGACCTAACATTAGGCGGTTCATAAGGCATTGGGGAATGGAGTAGTGCACGCATCACTCATAAATATGTACATATACACATATATATTATCGGGTGTGACGCTAGTAGCGTTTCAGCCTACGCCTAGTTACCCCGGTTGCGTTGCTGGTAACTCCCCTCTGTCGCCCTGTGGCGATAGTGACGCGGGGGCAAGGCGGCTCATGCTGCATGCTATTATGTAGTTAAATATCTTGTGATATATTTTTTATTAATTTTTTTCTACCTACCTACATTTACAATTATGTTATAAGTGAACAATTTATAAGTGTGTTCATAGTTATTTTAAAATTGTAATTTAAATTAGTTGTACTAATTTATGATGTAATATTTATAGTGTGAAGTATGTTTACTTATATAGGCAACTAATTAGTCTGGAAAAGTAATGTACCGGAATGCATGTTTCAACATAAATATTGTAAGTAATACTCAATGTATTTATGTTTGTAAAAATTTATTAAATAAACGCTTTTGAAATGAATGAAATAGTTACCCCCCAACTTTCATGTTCTTCGAGAGGAGCTGCGCACGCATCCCACACAACACACACACTCACACACATAGGTATAGGAAGCTACAGTTTCTTTTCAGCTATAACAAAAATAAGGTAAGAATTCATTAACTAGTTAGTCAGGATATCATTTTTTTTGTGTCTGGAAAATGCTTTATGCATCCATCAGCCACAGGGGGAGCGACAGGAAGGTATGTGGGACTCCTCCCTGCTCTTTTCATCCAGCCCTCGGCCTCGATGAAATGTGCAGGGCACTACCTACGCCCTGAATACGGCCACTAAAAACCAGACAATACCCTTGCACCGGTCACCCGACACGCATTCAGAGGACCTTAGTCCTCCCAATGCGTGTCGAGAGTGCGGATGTAGTCGTGGCACCTGATTTCCAATTGGCCACGCATCCGCCTGTGTTAGTCAGGATATCTTTTATTTACTCTTTATTTATTGTCATTTACAACAAATGGCAGACTTAATGCCACATGGCATTCTCTACCAGTCAACCATCGGGCTAAGCAGAGACATTATGCGGTAAAGTAAATAAAAGCAAAAGGTGAAAGGAAAAAATAAAATAAAATTGATAAAACTACATGATACTTAATATAAAAATTATAATAATAAAATATAAAATAACATCTATAAATATACTTATATAACTACATATATATACATAGATATTTATATATACGATAAATACCTAAATATATACAATAATAAATGCCACTATACTTACTTAAGAATACTATAATAAAACAAAATACAAATCCTAGTGGATTGGAGTAGATATCCTAGTGGAGCTACCTTTTTGAAAGAAAACTTTTTAAGCCTGCATCTTTAAGAATACTTTGAAAACGGTAACATGAATTTCTATTTTAATTAGTGGCTTTTGAATCTTTAATAAAGACCTTTTATTAAAAAAATGTAATATTTCTTAGTTGAACTTTTGCTACAGTGTTTAGGTTTGTTCACGATTTTTTAATGGCACTGTAAAATCTAATTTATGAACACGCAATCTTGGATCTGGTGATGGTTCGAATTAAAGCGACTGGCGATTAGCGAGTTGTGTATGAATGTGTAATGAATGCACAGTGCTTTTAATAAAATAAAATATGTATGTGTAATGAATACAGATCGGATAATCGAATGCAAATTTGGCACATACGGTAGTTATTTCTATCAGAATTCAACCTTGAAGGTGATGAAAGGGGGTTGGACGTTTGTATGGAAAACAAATTTTTCTCCGGAGATGAAGTCGCGGGAATCTGCTAGTAGGTAAATAAAGATTTTTTCATCCCACCACCTCGGAAAGTGTAATTTTGCGCTTCGAAATCTGGCTGGAAAATTCTATTTTATTCGCTTGAGCGGCAAAGTAGATTTGAGTTTAGAACATCACATATAATGAGTACTCAATATAATTGTAAATTCAAAACGTCATTAAACCTATTTAATGTAACCTCTATGGTGCCAAATTTATGATTAGAACTTTTTAAATTGTGAAAAAATTTAAATTTGGAACCTTCTTGGTTTCTTTGTTTTATTTGCGTGCTTCGCGCCATTCTAGTTTTTCACGTTTTATTGCTTAATATAATTAACATAACCTAAAAACTGTACAAAAAAATCAACTAAAATGAGTGACATTAGCGACGATGAAGTTTATCTAACGCCAACTGAGTTAACTGAAACAGTTAATAATGCGCAAATGAGCCTTCTCCCTCAGCAATCACGAGAGAAGTATTTGAAACAGTACGATATATTTAACATGTGGCGACTAGCTAAAGGAGCAAAAACTTTCTCCGAAAACGTTTTGCTGGCATATTTTATAGAATTATCTGAGACCAAGAAAGCAAGCACGCTATGGAGTACGTATTCAATGCTAAAATTAACAATTAAGATGAAGAAAGACGTTCATATCGACACCTATCATAAATTAGTGGCATTTTTAAAAAGAGCCTCATCTGGTTATAAACCAAAAAAATCGAAGGTTTTCACAGCATCTGAAATTGCAAAGTTTATTAATGAAGCACCTGATTCCGTATATTTAGCGGCAAAAGTAAGTCAATACGTGTAATTTTTTGTTGTTGATAAAATTGTACATAGTACTTACAATATTTTTAATTTGATTAATTTATTTACGATTATAAATACTTCTTTTGTTACAGGTTGTTCTTATTATTGGTATAACCGGAGCATGTCGAACAAATGAACTTACACTACTTAATGTCAATAACGTATCAAAATATTCTCATAATTCTGATGAATTGCTATTAATTAATGTACTAAATACCAAGACAAAAAAAGACCGCAACTTCGTTATTCGCAAGGAATATGTAAACATTGTTCAGAAATATCAAGCTTTACGTCCTTCTAACACCCCAATTGAACGATTTTTTCTACAATATCGCAACGGAAAGTGTATCCGACAACCTATGGGTCAGAATAAAATTGGCAGTATTCCACGAGAAATAGCAACTTTTCTCGGACTTTTAGAACCCCCGTTATACACCGGTCACTGTTTTAGAAGAACCTCAGCCACACTTTTGGCCGAATCAGGGGCTGATCTTCTATCGCTTAAGCGCCATGGAGGCTGGAAGTCTAATTCGGTTGTAGAGGGATACATAGAGGATTCAATCCAAAGTAAATCAAAAATTTGTAATAGTATCGTGGAGGCCATAACGCTGAAAGAACCTCTGTCAGATTCTTGGTCTCGCCCTTCTACATCTAAAATGAGCCCCCATAAGATTGGAAACAATAGCCCTCTCTCGCCAACATTTACGCCAATAGAATCCAATGAATCGGCACAACTATTTAAAATTACTGATACGAGTAGTTTACCACAAAACAGCGCACAATTCACAAACACCAACATAACATTACCTAACAAAAATATTAAACTTAACATAAGTAACTGTAGCAACGTTACATTTAATATTTCTTAATTATTTTCTACTTCTTATTATTTTCTTCAATTTATAGATTATCTTAATGTGTTTTAATTGAAATAAAAATATTTTGTCATTATAAATTGTTTTCTTTTTCATTTTGTCATTTCCTCGCTGAGGTGGGATGAAAAGTTACGTATTGCACTCGAGTGGAAAGATTTTTCACCTTGTGCTCGTTTGTTTCCCTCGCTGACGCTCAGGATTCTAATTTAGAATCACTCGCTGCGCTCGTGATTCAACTTTAGAATCCTTCGCTTGCTCGGTCATCCAAATCGAGCACGCGGTTAAAAAGGAACTTTCCACTCTTGTATAATAAATAACTATTCCCATATATACTTATACTGGATTTTTTGAGAATCCCTCAAAAATCCAACATTTTTCGAAATAAAAAGTATCCTTTGTGATTTTCCAGGTTAGAAGCTGTCTGTATGTAAAATTTCATCTAAACCCCTTCAGCCGTTTTTGCGTGATTGAATAACAAACAAACAAACTTAAAGTGGCTAGCAGTTAAATGCTTAAAAATAAATAAAAACAACTATAATTGCTGTTTCTTCTTTCAAATGTTTAATACTTGAAAAAGTATTCATTTGACATTGTGAGTTACCTACAATGCGAAGAGATGGCGCTGCCTTGCAGCTTAAGGCTAGCAAAATTTCGACGCGGCGAATAGGGCCGCGGTAGCATAATGGTCAGTGCATTCGCCCGGATTGCGAAGGGTGCGGGTTCGAGTCCCGTCCGCTGCCTGGTCCGCGTGGTTTTGTTTCTAGTAAACTTTTCTTTAGATTTAAACAAACTTACTTTCACATTTATAGTATTATTAGTTAGGATATTGTAATCCTAAGGGTATAATTTTTATTATTTTTAAAGCATGTAACTGCTTGATGTTTAAATCTAAAGAAAATATAACTAGAAAAAATTCCACGCAGACCATTTTTTTCTAGTTATATTTTCTTTAGATTTAAACATCAAGCAGTTACATGCTTTAAAAATATTCAAAATTATAACTATAATTGCTATTTCTTCTTTCAAATGTTTAATACTTGTAAAAGTATTTATTTGACATTGTGGGTTGCCTATTATGCGAAGAGATGGCGCTGCCTTGCAGCTTAAGAATGGCTAGAAGAATTTCAACGCAATCCTAAGGGTATTTATGGACTCGTGAGTACCATTACCAGCTGTCACTGCCTATATCGGTTTGGTTTCCGAAATCACGTCATCCCTTAATTGTCTTAGGAAGCCGTGATTGAGAGCTTATAAGTCGATTTAAAGTAAGCCAATAAGAGGTCTTAGTGGGACGCCGCCGTTAGGGTTGTCACCTACCATTATTACCATCAGCCCCTCAGCTGGGGCATGGGTCTATCATGTGAATATAATATGGAAAAAAAGCCATGAACCACTACGCCGGCCTATTAGTACGTTTACTAGCAAACCAGTGAACCAAATGTTCACCAAAACCTGATTTAAAAAAAATGTATTTAATTAATTGAGAACTTCGGAGATTTTGTGTGGTTTCGTTTGAAATGGAAATCACGTGATTTCTCGAAAACCGGAAGTGCTACGTTACTCAAATCCGGTTTGTAGTCTTATAAGACTATTCTTAACTTATAACTTAAACATTCTCTTTATCTATCTCTTACGGTTTGGCTGCTGAAACAGCACCACGGACGGACGGACGGACTTGTCTATTAGATAAGAGATATTACGAGATCTGTCTACTCTTTCATTGCCATGAAATGAACATTAGGAAAGCGTATGCGTGCACTAAGATTTTAATAAAAAAATGGATTCTTCCCTCCCTATGGATGAAATAGGCTCTATTCCATTCATATGCTCCTGGTCACAGTCCAGTCTCCATATTCAGAAGGAAGACTGGGCCGTGCCCCACCAAGAGGGCCCAATGTGGATCGATGGGTGCTAACGACTGCAGATGCAGCCGGGACCAACGGCTTTACGTGCCTTCCGAAGTACACACGCTCCACGGAGTCTCTGCCACCTTACATAGAAAGTGGCAACCCTAAATATCGAATGTTTATTACTGAAACATCAACTTGCTGACTGAGATCCTTTTAAATCTCGTTAGGAAGCCATAATAATGTCGACGGGTTATATGACATTATGTAGGTATAGTTGTGTATTGTATCGTTGTTGCCGTACGACAATACGATTTTCTAAATTATTCGCTTCGCGTCTAAACATATAACCGATTTTTTATAAATAAAAGAATAAATATCTACTTACTTGTTTCTTAGGTTTTCACGCACATCACTAATTAAATAAAACTAGTTTTAACGGGTTAATGCACGAACACGCACGCACGAAAATGCACGAAAATAATGAAGAGATTATTCTGACGATGCAAACATGAGAATGCTGCGAAACGTCAATAAATAAATAAAGTTCGTGCATTAACCCGTTATGACTAGTTTTATTTAATGAGTGATGTGCGTGAAATAATGATGAGATTATTGTGACGATGCAGCCCTGAAAAGGCTGCGAAACGTCAATAAATAAATGAAGTTCGTGCAGAAACCCGTTAAAACTAGTTTTATTTAAATATCTACTTATTTGATAAAAAAACCTTTGAAGGTGCCATTTAGAAGACGGATGGAAGACCTAGGGCTGAGCGTTTTTAGAATAACGATGCGCGATAACGATGCCAGGTTTGGATGCGCTCATCCGATGCGACTGGGTACCGTTATTGGATGCCGATGCCATCCAGTTTTTGTCAACGTTACTATAGGACTGCATTTAAAACCTACGTTCTAAATGCAACTTTTAGGTAATAATTTAGCCAACTTTCAATACTTTCAGTTAACATGCCGAAAAGTAAATAAATGGCATCGAATACATTTCCAAGTCATGATTCATGAATCGAAGAGGCACACCCACACAAAACATGCATCTATCGTTTTTCGTATCGCATCGCAACCTGTGATTCTACGATACTAGCTAGACTGGCATTTACTTGGTATCGGTACCGGCATCGATGCGCGCATCGGATACGATATATCTGATATCGATGCGCATCGATTTCACAAATATCTAAAAACGACCATCTCTACCGGAAATCAGAGCGACATCACTTGCTTATAAGAATCTCTATGAAGTTGATTTCACTGTGGCCTATAGTCCCAGCGCGTCGCCTGCGCCGCGGCACGTATGTTCAGGGCCGGCCCGAGCATTCTTGGCCCCCTAGGCAAAACGCTGGAATGGCGCCCTTTTCAGACTTTTTTTTATTAAAGCCCAACAAATGACTCCATCCCACCTGATGTTAAGTGGCAGTAGAGTCCAGACGCAAAGATAGCTGGTGCATCAGTTCTATACCTGTCACACTAGCCATCCCCACCTTGTCGGTCTACGCCTTGCTTCTTCATGGCTCTTTTTTAGGACCCTGGGTTGTAATTAGGAGTGAACCACACGTGAACAGGCAAAGCTTTCCAAATGCGGATAGTGTTACAAAGAAAGGATCCATCAATAAAATATTTTATTTGCACGGAGGAATTTTCTAATTCTTTTTCTTTGAGTTGTAATTGTGGCCACAGTAAGTCGGTGACAGCGTAGGCCAGCGTACGGAGTCCTCTGAAGCTCCTCTTTTCTTCTTTTTTAATATTTGCTCTTCCTTATCGTATGGGTTTCATCCAGTTCCGAATTTTTTGCTCTCAAAAATATCGGCCCCTGGTCGAATAGACAGAGACCTGGCACAAGTTTGTCTCGATGTAAACAAAAATAACACAAAACCAAATATTCATAAAAAAACAATTTTCTGAATAGCCTTCTACTAAAAAGCTACATAGTGCCTAATTACATTACGAATTAAATGCCAAAGCTTCTGTGGTAAAAATTGAGACAAATATGATCAAATCTTTAGGAAACAAACAGATTGACGCAGAAAAAACTGAATACAACAACAGACCGTATAAGTTACATTAAAAATTTAAAAACCGTGTTAATAAAAAAAGAACACTTATAAACAGTAAACGCACTACACCCCTATACAAAAAAAAATAACTATTAATTTTTTTTAAATATCATAATTGTATATCGATATTTTATAGGTTTTTAACGCCCATCACTCATTAAATAGAACTAGTTTTAACGGGTTAGATGTACTGAATTTATTTATTTATTGACGTTTTGCATATGACGGCGCATTCCTGCAAAGGATGCGAAACGTCAATAAATAAATAAATTCAGTATATCTAACCCGTTCTAAATTACGATTAAATAAGTTCTATATTTAACTAATGAAGGAAACGATTCATACTTAAAGTTTTTTGCTCCCTCAATGTCAACCACATTTCCTTTGCAAAGGCAAACTTCGTGAAAACTCCAATGATTCGTTACAAACTAATCTTACCAATAAGTTTACAATTTTAAGCTAAAATGGTCCTTATAGTAAACATAATAAATTCGCTTTTATGAAAAAGTGTTGGGTAATTGCGCTATTCTCGGTTTCGCGATAGCACCTATTTAGCTAAGTAGCCGTTTATTTTCTCCAGCAGTCAGTTCAATTCTCGGAATATTCCGCAGATTTTCTTTCATTAAATATATTGATTATAATAGGTATTATTACAACCGAATTTTGTAAACAGCTACCCGTGCTCTCTGTCTGGTGTTGATTTTCGCGTTATGTATATGTTTGATTTTAGTGCCTCAGGCTGTTTAATTTACGATCCCCTCGCGTTACCTCCGCATTACGGAGGTAACTTTTTTTCTATTTTATGTTTGTGAAAATTTTCGACTTGTTTTTTTTTAAGCATTTAACTGCTAGATTGTTAAATCTAACATAACAATAATTGTGGGTTACCTACAATGCGAAGAGATGGCGCTGCCTTGCAGCTTAAGGCTAGGAAAATTTCGACACGGCCATCAGGGCCGTGGTAGCATAATTGGTCAGTGCATTCGCCCGGATTGCGAAGGATGCGGGCTCGAGTACGCTGCCTCGTCCGCGTGGATTTTTTTTCTAGTAAACTTTTCTTAAAATTTTCGACTTATTACGTTTTCTGTGCTTTTCTGTAAGAACAAAACTAACTTTACTCCGCGAAAATTAGTCGATTTTATTTGAAATCTATTTGAAATTTATGTTCTAATTTTAAATCACACCACGAATTTCATGGTGAAAGGTGAGTTTGTTCTTACAGGATAGAAATAGTACAATGCAGTTGATCAAGATAATCCTAATGATTCTTTTAAAAGAGCTTCATGAATTGCTAAACCTAATCAACTTTTCCAATTAACCTTACCTTCACGAGATTATTGGAGTATGCGAGGTTGGCAGAGCATTTAATACTATGCTTAAGAGTAAAAATGTCAAAATATCATTCACATTTAGCTACACTATAATGATGGAAAATTATTATCATTCGATAGATTTACGTTATTCGGAAACAAGGAACTTAGAATATAAGTAACAGGATGTCAGCTTGTGCCATATAAAAATTACGAAGATGTCACTTGTGTAAATTTACTGGTTGTTTGAAATTCGTGTTCTAATTTTAAATCACACCGCGCGGATTCAGAAGTTAAATGTGAGTTTGTTTTTACAGAATAGTACTGGAAAATCACAAATAAATCAAATAATATCATCCCTTCTAATATTATGAACGCGAACTTTATATGAATACATGTGGATGCTTGTAACTATTGTACGTTAAAACAGCTAAACGGATTTGGATGATATTTGGTATATACAGGGCGTCCCACGGCTACCCTAGTAAATTAACAAAAAAATGCAAATAAACGAAAATGAAACCCACGAAAAACAAAAGAACACAGGCTTTAAAATTTATATGGTACATTTTCGAATTATTATTACAAATTTCAGCCAATCGCATTGTGACTGAATTCAAAAAGAAATGCATACGTACTATAATTTGTAAATCACTTTATTATTTTTATCACGTATTAAGACATTCCTTTCATTTAAAATGATATGTTATTTAGCAAAACATAATCCTTATGATTAACCCTTTCGATGGTTATCATAAAATATGTCGTGTTTTTTTTTCGTAATATCACGAGTATGAAACCCAGTTGTAGCAGGCGATTTTAAAAAAATCTGTGAATGCAGTTCTAGTTATTATTAAAAATAAAATGATGTCTTCTTTCAGTAACATATCCTATCTTCAATATTTAATATACTTTCCCTCCGTGTGAGGTAGCCGTGGGACGCCCTGTATATGTTTAATATGGGTCTCATATGAAGACTCAAAGTCGCACAGCGGGCAATGGAGAGAGCGATGCTCGGTATTTCATTGCGAGACAGAATCAGAAATGAGGAAATGTGCAGGTAACCGACATCGTACGAAGAATTGCTTAACTGAAATGGCAGTGGGAGGGACATAGCGAGAAGAAACGATGGCCGTTAAGGTGGATAGATTCTTGAGTGGCGACCAAGTACCGGACGACGTTCAGGCAGGCCCCAAACCAGCTGAACGGAAGATCAATTATAGGTTGCGGGAAGCAGCTAGATGCAGATTTGAGGTCCCTCTAGGATCTCGCTGTCCCCAAACACGGTGACGTTGTAAGGTTCATCTGCGACCAACAGCATACATAATTAAAAAAAAATGATGCGGACAGCTCAGGACTGATTAACATGGCGAGCTTTGGAGAAAGCCTGTGCTCAGCAGCTATGGGTGTCGTATGGCTAAATAATAATTATGGTGATGATTTATTACCTAGATTGATACAAATTACACTTTTTCGTCCCCGATAAATGTAAGGTTCCAAATTTTTTTTCCAGCACTCACTCTTATGGGATACTAGGGTAACGGATAGAATACATACACTGTACATATAAAAGTGTATTTATATAGAGATACATATTAAACATCCATCACTGGAGTACAAATGCTCCCCCACCGAGATTCGAACCCGGGACCTTTCGAGTAGGCGACACCATAAAACACGGCTTACCAACAACTCCGCCACAGAGGCCGTGTGATTCTCAAAAAACTAATTATGACGAGGACGGAGTCGCGGGCGGCCGCTAGATATCTTATAATCTTCAATTGTGTATAAAATGGAATCCTTCATAAACAAGTGTTTGTTCATCTTTTCGAAATCCGGAGACGTTGCGCCATAACTAGATCCTCAGTGGAAAAACTCACCAAGATTTGGAAGGACCGCAGAATAACCAGAAACACAAAGGTTCGACTAATGAGATGCCTGGTCTTTCTAATCTTTCTATACGGAGCTGAGACGTGGACGCTGAGGATGCGAGACCGTCGCAAGATTGACGCTCTGGAAATGTGGTGCTGGAGACGCATGCTTCGCATCCCGTGGACTGCGCACCGAACCAATGTTTCGATTCTAAAAGAACTCCAAATTAAAAAGAGGTTATCGTCGACTGTGCAAATACGTATCCTCAAGTTCTTTGGGCACATTACCCGTAACGAGGAATCTATGGAACGATTGGTGGTGCAAGGCAAAGTCGAGGGCAAAAGATCACGTGGACGCTCTCCTACACGGTGGACGGATCTCATCAAATCTGTCACACGATCCAGCATCAACGACAACTCCCACTCTGCAAAACACAGAGCAACATGGCGTCGCATCACGAAGGAAGCGGTGGCGCAATATTCTGACCGGCACATGACCACGACCACTCTGACAAGAGTGAACGACTAAGAAGAAGAAGTTCATCTTTCCTCCTCCTTGTGTCGTGCTCCTCATTGCTGAGGGTCGTGACCTCCACAAATTATTTTGTGGACGATCGCTTTCCACTTGTTGCGGTCTTCGGCAGTGTGGAGTGCATCTTGGACTCCAGTTTTGGTGTTGTCGCGGATCTGGTCTGTCCAGCGCATGGGGCTTCTTCCTCTTGGTCGCCTTCCCTGTACTTTTACTGTCACCAGGAGCACTTCCAGGGTATCGTTTTTCTTCCTTGCTATGTGACCGAAGAATTCGAGAATCCTACGCAAGCAGAATTTGGACAGCCTAACGGTGACTCCCACTTCTTTAAGAATTGACGCATTTGTTCATCTTTAAAAGTCATAAAAGTCATTTATTTTCTGCTAATCACAAATAAGTAATTACTGGAATCGGATAAGTGAATGTGTTCAAGGACACAGGGGGTTGTGAACGTGAGGGTTCTTGGAAAGCCGTATAGCAGCCCTTTCAATATCGACGAAATTACAGAGAATTTTATTTATTGTGCGTACGTATTTAATAGTTCATGATACTCGTATTCAGTAACCTACGCGTATATCAAAAATAGGTATATCATTTACTATTTACGGAATCGTTACCTTTCTAATTTGATTTATAATAAAACTTTAATGATGTTATTATAATAAGTTTAATTAATGAAACTGTCAACTAATGAAAATTGTGATTTGGAAGTTATCACAACTAGAAGCACAAGTCGCAATCAAATAAAATAGACTTTCCGTTCAGCTCTACAATTTTTATTTTGTGGGTTATTGACTAAATTACAAGTGAGTGGAAAGCACATAATTAAAGATATATATCATACAGCTCTTCTTCCAAAGTTAACCGAAGAACCAAATAAATATATTTTCAATTACAATTTATCAGTTCAACGAGGTGGCCTTAATGAGCAATTACTGTGCAGTATTTCAATCTGCATGGAATCTCTCACGCGGCATCTGGCAGTTTAGATTAAACCCATCTGTCTAAATTTATTCTTCTTATTATTTTCCAATTGATTGAGAATAGAATTGATGGATAAGGCAAGGCAACATGCGACTAAATTAAGTATTCAATTTATTTGGCATCTCTGATTTCAGCCTTAGCTTAAATTTAATTGATTAATTTAGGACTACTTGTTCTTATATCCAATTAAAGAACCAATCACAATGTCTTATTCTATCTTTATTTTATTTTCAGCAATTGACAAAGATGGAATGATGTTTTCAACAAGATAAAGTCTAAGTTTGAATTCAAAATGTTGAAGCGAGTGGCCTTTAACTAAGTAATAAATAAAATTATAAATTAAACTATTGCAAAACTAGGTAGAATTTTTATTTATAAAAATCACTAAATAATATTCCATTTTTGGTGATAGACCCGTTTAAGCTATAGAGCACCAAGGCCGACGCGGCCAGGAGGGGAGTAGGCATACATAGCTTTCCCCTCTGTCAAGTTGGGCATACAAATTGGGCATTCACACGTAACAAAGTTAGTTGCGCTCGGTTACTCACTAGACTGAGTCAAGTCGTTAGAGTCTATGTCAGAGCACAAAAGATGCCAAAATGTTCTGGAATTTGCTGAAAAACATATCTGGAACATAAAACTTACCAAGAGATTTTTCAGGTTATAATATTTTAAAAGCATTTTACTCCTAGATTTAAAAGTAGAAAGAAAATCTTTCTAGATTAATTTTTCTTTTTTTTCACATACATACTGGACTGGCTCACAACAAATTATTATTCAGCTTATTTTTAAAAAAGAACATTTATGGAAAATTTGCATTAAAGAGGTTGTCTGTTGCCTGCAGTGTCAATGCTTGACAGTTCACAAAGTGCACCGCCCTGCCTCACCTAATCACGACACTGACATGACGTGCAGCAATAAAAAAAATTAAAAAGTACTAAACAGGTTTCTTCACTAGCCATTTTGAGTCATAGACCCTTTTAAACGCACATTAAAAAAAAATTCAAATCATCTAAAAGTTTCATCTCTGAAAACAAAAACACCAAAGAGTTTTCGTCATCAGCAGTTTCTATGTTTGTTACAGCTCGCAGCGCGCCTCACCTGATTACGTCACTGGACGTGCCTCGGTACGCGGACCCGAGGCGCGAGGCGGAACTGAGCTGTCACTACGCGAGGCAGCCTCAGGACCCGCCCCTCCACTCTGTGAAGTGGTATCGGGACATGCACGAGATCTTCAGATACACGCCACAAGAGGTTTGCGATATTTACAAGTTCCATTAAACTCAAATGATATTTTTTTTCTTCCAATACTGTTTGTGTAATTAGAGCTAGATAAGAGTGTAATGGTGGCCATACACACTACGAGGAATCGTAACGATCAGACTGTACAGTTCGAACGGTACATGTTTATCGTACATGGCATATAAGTCATACACTCTACGAGAAATCGTTACGATCAGACGGTACAGTAAACAGTGCCGACGGACTTTCGACGGACGACGTTTTAGCAGTTGTTGGATTAATATTCGCCCTGAATCAAAATAAAGTTAAGTAAAAAAATCGAGGTATCTGTTGCAAAGACCGTCGAAGGTTTTAAGTCCCGGTTATAATATTCTTTGCCTTTAGTATTCCAAAAACAAGGTTCACTGCGATATAACTCAATAAATTGTTCTAGCCATTCGCGATTAGTTTGAGACGCCATGACGCGTGCACACGTCTAACCGAGCTGCAACTGCAGGTTACGATCAGTCAGCACAGTTCATCCGATTCCGATTAAACAATTGAAATTTTCGTATTGCTCCGTTCGACTGCACAGTCTTAAAAAATCGTAGGAAACCGTGCAATTTTATAACATACACGCTACGATTTATCGGTACCGTTCGAACCGTACAGTATAATTGTAACGATTTCTCGTAGTGTGTATGGCCACTTTTAGGCTACAATATACAAGTGGCTCGCAGCCGACGTCATGTCAACGTGGCCCTTTTTTTATTGTATATGCTGTTGTTCGTAGATGACCTTTAGAGCGTTATCGGGTTTGGGGACGGCGAGATCCTAGGGGGCAACCTCAAGCTGAGAATTTGCGAGTGCCTGTAGAGGTATTACAGGCGGATGGCATCTCCCCACGGGGGGAGTCTCCTCTCTGTCTGGAGCCTCTAGACCACTCGAACCTGATGGGGTCGGCCTAACTAGAGGGCGTCTCTGAGAGTTGGACCTCGGCTCTAGTTAGCCGTTATTGTGGGGGCAACGAGGCCCGTCGACCGCCCGCGTATATATACGAAGCCTTAGGCACAACTGACACTGACGCAAAGTCGAAGCGTCGCGTCGCGTCATGCTTTTCGCTTTGCGAATACCTTAATACAGTGGGAAAGTAGAAACGAATTTGCTACAGACGAAAAACATGTAGCTTGGTATTAAGAAGTCGCGCGTTGTATAAGTGTAAGTGGGAATACCTTAATAGTGGAAAAATAGATATGAATTTGCTACAGGCGAAACGCATCGTTTGTTGCGTTGCGTTACTTCGACTCTGCGCCAGTGTGAGTTGAGTCTTAGAGCTATCGGATTTTTCACCAGCACCGTAACACTGAATGACCGACCAAAAATTAAAGCCAAGTCAAGCCCTTAGTTTCAATTGCATTACTCGTTAGCATACAATAATCGTATTTATATATACACTGCTTTATCTTGTGGAATGTAAATAAAGGCAATGGACTGAGTCCTGTCTAGCTGTGAAACTGGGCCGATAAGTGCGAATCAAAAGCGCCTGGAATACCTCTAGAAGCACACGCCAATTCTCGGCTTGAGATCCCTTAGGATCTTGCCGTTTCCAAACTCGCTGACGCTGTAAAGGTCATCTGCGACCAACAGCATTTACACTTAAAAAAACAAAGGTAGCGCAGTTTACAGTTTATATAAGATTGAAAACAACATCGCTTTCTCTTTCTTGAGAATTGTTTCAGAAATTTCATGCGAGTGCGATGTGAGCTCAATTCCTTCTATAAGTTTTGATAGGGAAGGCCTTGGGCGTATATATTCGCACCATGCCACCCTAGGGTATATACACCCCTGGGGTAGTCTTAATCTGGTGAACTACCTAACTGCTGACTATATGCCTCGAAACTATATGCCCCTGTAACATAAAAAGATGCAGTACTAAAGATGAGAAAACTAACTTGATCTTCACCCGTTTTGCTTTTTTAAAATAATTTAACACACACCTACAAACAATGCAACGAATGGTGTTGTAGCAATTGATTTTTAATTGTTTCATTTCCACAGCGTTAAATTAGTTCTAATATTTACATTTTTTTTTCTCTAAATGCTTATATATTTGTTACTAGAATTTTACTTTACATTCATATTATTATATTATTATAGTGACCTATGACCTCTACTACTCGTCCCATATATTTTGATTTAAACGATGCTATTAAATTCAATTTAAAACCGTTTACTCGGTCTAGACTATCAGAAAGCCCTTTTGAGAGTGTAAAAGCTATGCCGTCACCGGCATCGCCTACAGATAGTAATAATTTTACACACATGAGAGTGATTATGTTTGTACTACCAATATCGCCCTTATTCCTACGTAATAAAGTCGCTGTTATAACTTAGAGGAGTCCTCTAAGTTATAACAAGTCAAGTACTGCCTCTACTGTACTTGTCTTCCATTTGATACAAATGAGTCCAAATTGAATAGTAAGTTTGAATATACAGAACATACATTCAAACTTACGAATGAATTAAGAATTCTGTATCAAACACAGAGTTTTCAATATCTCTTATCTATTAGACAAGTCCGTCCGTCCGTCCGTGGTGCTGTTTCAGCGGCCAAACCGTAAGAGATAGATGAAGAGAATGTTTAAGTTATAAGTTGAGAATAGTCTGATAAGACTACAAACCGGATTTGAGTAACGTAGCACTTCCGGTTTTCGAGAAATCACGTGATTTCTATTTCAAACGAAACCACACAAAATCTCCGAAGTTCTCAATTAACTAAATACATTTTTTTTTGGTGAACATTTGGTTCACTGGTTTGCTAGTCTCTTATCTATTAGACAAGTCCGTCCGTCCGTCCGTGGTGCTGTTTCAGCGGCCAAACCGTAAGAGATAGATGAAGAGAATATTTAAGTTATAAGTTGAGAATAGTCTGATAAGACTACAAACCGGATGTGAGTAACGTAGCACTTCCGGTTTTCGAGAAATCACGTGATTTCTTTACGTTACGTTTGCTAGTAACATAATAATGTAATACTATACTTAGAGGAAAGAAAAGAAAAAATAATACAATATTATTGATGTGTAGCATTTTCCCTCTCGCTTTCCTGCAATTTGTGGGAGTGATTTCGTAAAATGGGACGGAAGTGTGTAACAGGAAGTCGCGAAAGCAAGCGCTATTTGATTTGATTTTAGAACATACTTTTCAAATGGCATATTCCTTTTGTAGTAGGTTTTATTTCTTTTATTACTAATATATCGAGAGGTTTTCAAATGTTTCACATCATACGCGTCTACAGTAAGGATCGCTCGTTTTTAATTAATATCTGCTTATCTATATCGCACCCCCGGTGCGACACTGTCACTTATGCAAATAAATCATTTTTTCAGGAGAAGCGTTTAAAATTTTAACATACCATACAATATTTAATTTTTTTTTTTAGATGAATAGCTAAGCTGTATAAGCTTTTCATCACGTAAAAATCTTTAAATATTTTATTTATCTATTTAAACTTCATTGCCATACATATGCAAACGGCGGACTTAATGCTATAGACATTCTCTACCAGTCAACCTGAACGAGTGTTAGAGACAAATGGTATGGCGATAGGGCAAAATGCTTTATAATAAAACATTTAATATTGTAAACATACAACACAAAATATTGTATGTTTTGGGATGTCAAAGTTTTAAACGCTCATCCTGAAAAAAAATTGTTTTTGCATAAGTGACAGTGTCGCACCGGAAGTGCGATATATAAAACTCAAAGGTGACTGACTGACATAGTGATCTATTAACGCACAGCTCAAACCACTGAACGGATCGGGCTGAAATTTGGCATGCAGGTAGATGTTATGACGTAGGCATCCGCTAAGAAAGAATTTTGATCAATTCTAGCCCCAAGGGGATAAAATAGGGAATGAAAGTTTGTATGAAACTTTATCAATTTTAAACCGATCGGGCTGAGACTTTGTATGCAGGTATAAGAAGAATCATAGATGAATGTCATTGTGTATAATACAAGCCTGAGAACAAAAACTGTAGTCTACACTTCAGCTCTACACCGAAGCGAAGCGAGGACGGGCCGCTAGTTTGTAATAAAATCTCCCTATTCCATCTATAGAAAAACATGTGCTCCAGCAGTGGAGACATTAACAGGCTGGTGACGATAATGGCTTATTTCTAATAACTACTTTTTATGTAATTCAATAAATAGGTTAAGTATTTTAAGTATGACTTTTGATATAAACTATTGCTATTAACACCCTTCAATAAATAGGCTAAGTTAACATTGAGAGAAGATAGCTACTCAATCTATCTATGGTATATGGAACACCATATAACGGATGAAAGAAAGCATTATCATTAAATGGCGGCCCTCAATTTTTAATTCGCTGCAAATCGCACGGATCTCTTTCATCTTCGCCAATAATCTTGCAATCGCACAAGGGAAATTCAGTGAATAAAAAGGTATTTCCTTTGGGCTAAAAGTGCCCGAAAGCTCTTACAAAGAAAATTAAGGTCGGTCCGAATTTGCCATCATTGACGTCTCGCTTAGTGATAATTCGTCTTTAGGAAAGGTCGATAGAAAGACATAAATAATAAAATATGGGGTTCGTTCACATGGAATGATAATGTTCAAGTGCTTTTATAAAAACGAAAAAATAACACATTAATTATACTTATTCATAATTAATGTTAAGTGTTAAGGAGCTCGATGGCGCGGGTGGTTAGCGCGTTCGGCTGCGATCGTTTAACTTAAGCAACTTTCGCAGTGGTCGCTCATTGGATGGGTGACCAGAAATCTTCTATCTTGAGTTCCTCCGTGCTTCGGAAGGCACGTTAAGCCGTTGGTCCCGGCTGCATCTGCAGTCGTTAGCACCCGCCACTCCGCATTAGGCCCGCGTGGTGGGTCATGGCCCAATCTCCCTATTCCAGCCATAGAGAAGGCCTGTGCCCCAGCAGTGGGGAAATTAATAGGCCGTTTTATGACTGCATGATGTAAGATGATGATGGCATAATGATGATTTTATAGCTATAATGGGATTGTGACCATGTACATTGTTTTCAGTTACTTCAGTTACTCCGTGATCATGGCGCATGCAACAGTGCCGAAATATCAGAGACTCATAAAAAACAAGGTACATGGTAACAATGCCGTTAATAGCTATAATTTTAGTGACCATGAAATTTTAAAACAATATATAATGATGATTGTTTGAAAGTGTTCAAAATATTTATGTAATTAATTAATACATTAACAGGCTGATGGTGATGATGATGATGATACATAATTCATTGAACCTCCTCCTTTTTTGTTTGAAGTTGGTTGAATATAATTTTACTATAGTTTATTGAAACTAAAAACCATCTTTTTGTAACTGCAATTACAAATTGTTTTTAGTTGTGGCAAAAAACTGTAGGCACGCAAGAAAGCCAGCAAAATTTAACGATTATTACCGCAAAATCGTGATCGGATTACAACCAGACAGTCTCGAAACAACAAAGAAGTGCGTGTTGGACTTGTACACGAAAGATTCCGTACTATCGTACAAAGACAATAACATTTACATTAGCATTAGGCAGACACCGCACCCGTAGGATAAGAGTGCGAAGACCCGGTCTACACACGACACGCTATACCAGGTACAGGTACGTACCTGGGCGTTTTTCCCCGCCCCACACGACAACGGCTAACTAGAGCCGAGGTCCGAGTCTCAGAGACGCCCTCTAGTTGAGCCGACCCCCCTCAGGTTCCAGTGGTCTGGAGGCTCCAGACGGAGAGGAGACTCCCCCCGTGGGGAGACGCCATCCGACTGGAATACCTCCAGAGTCACTCGCCAATTCTCGGCTTGAGGTCCCCTTAGGATCTCGCCGTCCCCAAACCTGGTGACGCTGTAAAGGTCATCTGCGACCAACAGCATACACACTCAAAAAAAAAAATTTTAATTCAGCTACTGACAGCTATTTGCAAATACTCTTGCTTTTAAAATTGCACTTACAGCGTTTCATGCACGGCGTCCCCTTTATTTTTTATTTTGCAAATCTGGTAAATAACAACGGTTAACCTGTTTCACACGGCGACTATTCGATTCGATTTTTTCACTTTTACGTTTTTTTCCCGCATAGGAGACAGTCTTTCACATGACGATAACTTCCATGCGATTTTGTGATTGTGACATCACGTGAAATTCGCATGGAAACAGCAGTTCTATTTTTATCAATTTATTTATGATCAGGCTGCATAGGTCAGTTGATAAATACCTTATAATCCAACATATACACTGATTTATAAAACATTATTGTTAGTAAATAAAATTAGTAATAATTAGTAATTATAACGGTCAAATAATTTATCCCATAATATCACTCGTTCTTCAATTAAAGAAATAAATAATTCGATTGATATTAAAAGTACGCACTCCATTTTTGACAACCGGCAGCAGCTAGACGCAGAAGCATATTGCGCACGTGTACGACTCATCTGAGACATATTACTTTTCTAAATTTTTAACAGATACAACATGAACATAAAGCGCCTCTGCATGACGTATTCGATAAAATCGCTTCGAGATGCAGCGTTCTCGATAACAAGTTCGGACGGTATACGGGAACGAATATGTCTCGGACCAGAGGCGACGTGGGCCACCGCCTACGGCCTCGCGGTACAAGGGGCCTCGCGCCTCTAAAAACTTTTATGCATTTCGAATTTCTTTTTTTTTATTATTTTATAAAATCCGTCTTCAGGTCGCCACAGAACAGGGCCTCGCAAAATCTGTCTTGCCCACATCAAATTTAGGTCTTGCCCCGCCACTGTCTCGGACTCTCGATTTTCCTGCATAAACTCCGTGTGAATAATACCAAGTTTTTGTATTGCCACTGCTACCTTCGATAAAATGTCGTTTAAGGTAAACGGGTAATATTATAACTGCGCGAATGTGGTGAACCATCTACGGTCACTATACGAACTGATAGGCGGACAGACAACGACAGCGGAATCGTTGTCATCATTTGGGTAGGAAACCTTAAAAATGTGTACAAAAGCTTAACCTTAAAACTTTCCGGAGACTTGCTACCTATAAGAAAATTTTATTAATTAGTAATATTTTTTTCCTTTAATTAAGCAGTAACTTTACTGGGAACTAAATAATGAACCAAGGGCCAATTTGTAAAGTGAGTATACAACAAGCTCTTATAAATTAAAAGAAAGTTGAAATTGTTTTTAACTTTCGAACTGCCACACGTTGACATTCTAACAACAGTACAAAATATGTATGGCATCTATGTTACAAAAGATATAAATAAAATATTTCAGACTTGATCTGCCTCGTCTAATCGTACCCTTAGCGTCTTCCAAAAGCGATTTTGCAAAGAATAAAAAAAAACATGAGTAGAACGTGCGGTCGTTCCATTTTCCAGCCATAAATATTTCAGTATAATCTTAAAATTCGTTTTGTGGACATAATTGAAAGCAGAAACGTAGGAAAAAGTAAAAGCTTCAATTGTGTATATTTTTCTTGAGTTATCTTTCCTACACGAGCTGTAACTAATAGTCAGTAACTATTGTTACTTTGATATTCAGAGCTCCAATTGAGCGCAGAAAATGTGTGCGGCAATTTATTTCCTTTCCTTCATATTATTTGAACCCCAGACAATATGGTTGCTATTTAAAACAGTGTTCTGATCGGATTTTTTTTTCAAAGTTAAGCAGCCGCATGGATTTCACGCAGTAGATCGGCTGTTTATGATGATGATGTTTGTACATGTAAAACAGGCAGCACCAACCTTTTTTTTTCTGTGTCTGGAAAATGCTTTGCACATCCTTCAACCATTGGGGGAGCGAGAAGAAGGTATGTGGGACTCCTCCCTGTCCTCTCCAGCCAGCCCTGGAGCTCGCTGATGTGAACAGGACCCTACCTACGCCCTGAACAGGGTCACTAAAAACCGGACAATACTCCTGCACCGTCAACTGACACGCACTATGAGGACCGCGGTCCCCCTAGTGCGTGCCGCGAGGGCGGGTCTGGTCGCGAAACCCGTCTCCGAATGGCCGCGTTCTAAAAATGAATAAAATCTAATCTTGTTTATTTACCCTTTTATAGAGCGCCAAGTTGAGTACTCCACTACAATATATTAGGCACTTGTCATTTCCCATCTGAATAAACAAACAACAACAAGTACTTTACGATCAATGGAAATGGCTATAACAAGTAAATATACAAACATAGAAGGGATGTCTGGGTCTGGTCACTATAACTTTCTGCTAATATCAGAGTGTAAACGGTAACAGGTGCTGTAGACGAGTAAACTATAAATTTATTGAGACCGATAAAGTTGCAGCCTGTGACACCTTTTTGGATGTGTGAATTTTTTTCAAGTTAAGTTTTCTTAGGACTTCATATGTGGCAGTTTGATTCTTAAAAAAGAAATATATTAACGCTGAGTTATAATAAAAGTTAAGAAATAAGCCATAAACTAAAAAGTAACATGTGGTGAAGTTTAGTTGTTGGTTTTATCTTAAATACCTATTTCATTTACGATATAAAATAAACTGGCTTTCAGCGAAACATAAGGTTAAAATTTATTTAGTGTTCTTTTGTACTCAAAGTAATTACTAAGCGTTTGATTGCTATCCATCTGTTAATCCATCAGCGGGATTTATCTCATGAACTGTAGTATTTGAAATAAAAAAAAAGAAAAGTGTATTCAAATCGAGGAGCTCGATGGCGCAGGTGGTTAGCGCGTTCGGCTGAGATCGTTGAAGTTAAGCAACTTTCGCAGAGATCGGTCATTGGATGCGTGAACAAAAATCTTCCATTTCGAGTTTCCTCCGTGCTTCGGGAAGGCACGCTAAGCCGTTGGTCCCGGCTGCATCTGCAGTCGTTAGCACTCGCCAATCCGCACTGGCCCCGCGTGGTAGGTCATGGCCCAATCTCCTATTCCATCCATAGGGAAGGCCTGTGCCCCAGCAGTGGCGATATTAATAGGCTGATAATGATGTTGTATTCATCTGTAACTCACGGATGGTTTGTACCGCACCCACTGCGAACGGCCCCGCAGAGCTGTTTTATTTAAAACTCACGATAATAAGGCGCTTTGCCGACGGCGGGGCGGAGCGGGCCGGTCAATTTCGCCGTGAACGATAGCACAAAGTGAATCCTATACTACAAACACACACAGAGGGCAAAAAGACCGCATGTCCGCGGCTGCACGCCGTGGATCCAGAGGTGGTTAATATAGCGTCTAGCGCCATATTATAGCGCGCTATTTGCCCATAGCACGTATCGCGTGCTATTTAATAAAGCTACAAGACGCTAACGCTATATAGCACATATTGAGTTGATTGACCGCGCGCGGCAGCGGGCAGCGGGAGGCGCTAGACGCGACGCTACCAGGCAGGCCAGCCAAAAATCGCGTGCGCGTTGATAGCAGCGGTTCGTTACTATTAATTTTCGCAACGTCGCGTCGCAGCAGGAATACATTTATTATCGCGGGCGATAAATATATTGCTAACATTATTTATTTTAAGATTTTGTGTTTGTGACCACGAAATAAACTATTAACAACCGCATATATAAAGACGATATCAAAATAAATAAATATTGTAAAACATCACATACACTATTTAAAATTAGTTAGCTAAAGCTATTGTGCCTAGGGAATCGAAAAAAATGGCGGTACAACAATAATCTAGACGTGCGAAAATAAATAAAAGAAATAAAAATAGTAATTGTATAAGTTGACCCGACCGGGGAACGAAACCCGGGACCCCGCGAGATTGCGGCGTTGATTGTTTACAAAAACACTTTCTCGCTTTTACGATAGATAGCAGTAAATATATAAAAATGCTGCAAATTCGCGATAGATGGCGGCACTAAAAAATAAAAAAGCACGAAATATTTACTTAACATGAAGATTAGATATAACTGTCTAACGATAATGACCACGAAATAAACTATTAACAACCGCATATATAAAAGACGATATCAAAATAAATAAATATTGTAAAATATCACATACGTAGTTAAAATTTAAATTAGTTAGCTAAAGCTTTTGTGCCAAGGGAATCGGAAAAAATGGCGGTACAACAATAATCTAGACGTGTGAAAATAAATAAAAGAAATAAAAATAGTAATTGTATTAGTTGACCCGACTGGGGATCGAACCCGGGACCCTGCGAGATTGTGACGCAATACATAATAAAACTCAACGATATCTAGCATCTAGCGTGCTGCAAGATTTAACGTGCCAACGGACCGCCACAAGCTTCCAAGTAAATAGCGCGCTATCAACATAGCGTATATAATAGAGCGCTTTTTAAAAGTAGCATGTAGTTTGCAGCACGCTATTGCTTTATAGCTACTTTGAACAACTCTGCGTGGATCATACAAACCACTTTATATGCAGTAACGCAGACGGCGGCGCGGGGCGGCTAGCTCAGTCCGCGCCACGCGGTTTTTAGTGATGGACTATTCACTAGAACGAACGTCCTGAACTGACTGCCTCTACCCGTCGTGTGCTTTGTGTACGCGGCGAGGGCAGCCGCAGACATCGACGGGCAGACGCGGTTTTTATTGTTTCGCGGACAAAAAGCTAGGGATGGCGATCTGAGATCGATTAATCGAATAATCGTTCTTTGAGCCAATAAGATCGATTTTATTAATTGATATGTAGTACCGAATCGATTCACTGAATCGATATTTTGCCCTTAAAAATCGACATTCAATTTTATTTTATTTATTTGGTATAAACCAAAAAAGTATTTACAATTATTTGATTGTACCCGTTATAAGAGTGCTGCCGGTAAAAGGGTTAATTATAAAAAAAATGCGAAATGGCTAAGATATGTTTGGATTCCTTCTCCCCTTTTTAATAAAAAAAGTTACGTTTGTTTGTAATCTTTGAATAAAAATATTTTTTATCATCGAATCACCTGATTTTACTGATCAGAAATCGTTAAATTGTAATATGTATCTTGTTTTTAATAAAATAGACTTATATTACATTATAAACAAAAACTTAAAAAAAGATCGATTTTTCAGAAATCGATCTTATTGGCCCTGATTTTTTTGTGGATCGATTCATTAGGTCACGATTCGAATCGATTTAAAAATCGATCTTTTTCGGAATGAATCGCCATCCCTACAAAAAGCCCGCCCCGCCCCGTTGTCTGCAAAGCGCCTAAGTGTAGTTTTTTTTTTGCGTTTTACCTACACTTTGACATCTACGCGAGTTGGGGCCTGCCGCGGCAGGCGCGTGCGGAAATCTTAACCTTTCGAAGAAATATAAAATTTATTAAAATAGCCTTATTAAAAATACATAACAATAGTTTCAAGACGTAGTTTCTGCTTTAGCCAGTGTAAAATCTATTACAAGAGTACGAAACCCTCATGTGCGAACCTCGGGTTCGAATTCCGGAGGGGGCAAATATTGCGCGCATTATCCAACCTATTATGAATGTTTATACTCGTATGTTATCTAGCAAACATAGTTATGATTTTTTTTTGGCAACTTTGGTTAATGGTCGGTCATTGGATGCCTGACCAAAAACATATTATTTCGAGCTCCTCCGTGTTTCGGGTAGCACGTTAAGCGATTGGTCTCGGATGCATCTGCAGTCGTTTGCACCCACCAATCACGTCACGGCCCAGTCTCCCTCTTCCATCCATAAGGAAGGCCAGTGCCCCGGCAGTGGGGACATCAATAGCCTGTTTTATGATTGGATGATGTAAGATGATGATGGCATAATGATGATTGTTTGAAAGTGTGCAAAATATTATTGTAATTAATTAATAGTGGAAATTTAAGATTTGTGTACAATTCACAGGTTTGATGTCCAAAATCATATTCATTTCAAAAGTTTCTTAATGGGCAATGGGAGTTTTATTGATCCAATTTGTTTTAAGAAGTTTATTCCTCTTAAGCCTCGTAACTTCCGGGGTATCGGACCAAGTGAATCCTGTTATATGTTTTGGCTGTTAGCCAATCTTCGATTTTCTCCGATGCCGATTAAATAACAGCATTGACTTCTTTAAGTACTATAAATCTGTTCTTATTCTACATAATTATTGTAGCAATCCAAAGTAAATCAATTGTAATGAAACAATCTTCTTCCATAGTTTTATATTATTTTTTATCATTTTAAAGCGTGTAACTGCTTGATGTTTAAATCTAAAGAAAATATAACTAGATAAAATTCGACGCGGACCAGGCAGCAGACGGGACTCGAACCCGCACCCTTCGCAATCCGGGCGAATGCACTTACCAATTATGCTACCGCGGCCCTCACGAATCTTCTTCCATGTTTTTTGAAGTAGACACTTCTTTGGACGCATTTGGCATTTTTTGGAGATGAGTTTTTTGAAGTTATACTTCTTTAGGCGCGTTATGAAAAAATGATGAGAGTGAAATTTTAAGATGCACGCGCATCACTGTAACACAAAATTTTAACAGCATGAAGTTGGTCGACCAACTTCATGCTGTTACTTTTGTGTTTACCGCACATTAAGAAAATCTACCAACAAAATAGAAATAGAATCTCTATTTAGTGGGTGCTAACGACTGCATTGTGAAGGCCTATCAAAAGTATTTATTAATCTGGAACAACGGAACCAAAGCGCGATTCAGGAGACTACAGCGTCATCTCTTGACCATTGGTGTAGTAGAACCAAAAACCACATCTTTATTTTTTGTAATAAAGTAACAGTTATAGGTATTCATATTTATAATATCAAAAGTATTTATTAATCTGGAACAACGGAACCAAAGCGCGATTCAGGAGACTACAGCGCCATCTCTTGACCATTGGTGTAGTAGAACCAAAAATCACACCTTTATTTTTTGTAATAAAGTAACAGTTATAGGTATTCATATTTATAATATTTATCCACATGTTTCTAGTTTGTATATTCGGAATACGTGTTTGAGTTTCATACAAGTGCAAATCACATATGTTCTAATAAATTATATTCAGTAGCGATTTTAATTGAATATTTTGATTATTTATTTATTTTTTCAAATTAAAACTGAACTTTATTAACTGTGTCCTTTTCCAGACTTTTTATTAATTTATTGTAATTAATTATTTGCATGCAATTAAAACTAATTTTAAACGATGCCAAAGAAGGATAACTTCTCACGCGCCTACATAAGTACACGCACCCATTTTTTTATTTATATTTGTTTGCGTTTTACCTAGTTGCTTTTTGAGATTTGAGTTTTCATTTCTGTCGGGACCACCGCCATTTTGTTTACAAAGCTAGCACTGACTGAATGTCTCCACCTGATGTTAAATGGTGATGTAGTCCGAACGTTAACTTTTGATTCATGATAATTTTCTGATTAATGAGCTAATCTTTATTTAAAGGTTTATTGTGCACCACAAAAATAGAAGGGGATAAGGGGTAAGGTATGGGTTAAAAATCATGTAGCTATAAAAATCCGATAGCTTATTTTGTTTTTAACCAAGGAGATTGTTATTTGTACTATGCTTCGGTATCTACCAAACAATATTATGCCATTATCACTAGAATGCCATAAATTCAAGCAAATTAAGTTCAATCTATATAAAACTTGAATTCAGTGATTTGAAGCTGCGTACGAATAGGGCCTTTTTTGCCACGCGTAGCCGGGACACGGCCACGCGTTCATCGGATACGCGTTCAGTACCCCTAGCATGAGCCAATATCGAATTGGAATAGTTGGCGAGTACAAAATGTCATTGTCAAATTTTGTATGGAAACTTGAACGGTAGCGCCAAAACGGACGTAACGAGAACTAAAAATCAATTCGAAGCGAAGCGACTTCGAATTCGATATTAGTTCGTGCTCAGGGTAGATACAGATCCTAAAATCGACATCGTAAAATTTTGTATGGAAGGAGCCAGTTTGTTCTTGCGTTCGGTAGAGGCCATGCTTAGTTTTCTTTAAAACTTTGACGATGCGATACGATTACGGAGCTGTCAAAGTTCGTGCTTGGGCCCAACGATATCTTGGGCCTCTGTATAGAACCTGAACGAGAGGCTGACCAAACCATAGCACTATGCGTGCACCGCCTTTCAATGTTGTTAACTATAGAAATTCGATGCGTCCATTTTGCGTCCAAACACAGCGTACCCAGAAGTGCGAGTTTCCTTTGACGCGCGACAAAAAACTGTCTGGCGACTTCGCCAGCGAGTCAACTAGCATGAGCATTACGATATGATATACGAGTATAACGTGTTTTTATCACACTCAATTGTCAAATTACTATGGAGTTTGACAGTTAGACGCGATAAAAATCATGATATAATGTAGTGCTCATGCTACGGGGACGTGAGTAAACGCGTAGCCACAAGTTTGAATAAAATCTATCACAATATTCCGATTGTTAAATATATTATTATATATTTAACAATCAGAAGTAGAAATGGCTTAAAAAATAAACAGTAGAAATAAACAACAGCCATTTTATTATTTTTACAGTAACATTTTATAGAAACCATTACATTACGATTTATTATTTCTTACCACGCAATTACACATAATCGAGTATGACAGTTAGACGCGATAAAAAACGTGATATAATGTAAATTGTGGTGCTTATGCTAGAGGGACAAGAGTGAACACGTAGCTACAAGTATGAATAAGTGTTGCCGCACACGGGACACACGGCACAGCCACAAACGCCGCCACGAGAACCTAGAAGCGGCTACTGAAGTGGCTGAAGCGCGCGACAGCGGCCGACTAAGGTAAGGGAGAGAGGGGTGGGGGAATCGCGCGAGTGAAGTGTGGCGGCATTTTGTATCGGCGCATTAAGTGGCCGGTGCGGGCCACAAGAAGCGAGCAACGACGATTTGTAGCGTGTGGCGGGCCACCGGCGCGTACCGTGTGTGGCGAGTCCATATAAAATGTATGAAAACTACAAGAAATATGCCGGTGGCGGCGTTTTGTGGTTGTGGTCGGTGGCCTATGTGCGGCGACACTTACGCGTCCTAGCCGACTACGCGTGCTCTGGAACGCAGTATCTGTACGCAACTTGATAGCAAATCAAGGTTCCTCTTTGTTTTTGCAAATAAAAAAATCCTATCAAATATGAACGTTTAACAATTTGAATACGAATTCTTGATGGTTCTCATTTATGCGTCACAAAGAAAGGCAAAACATTTCAAATTAAACATTTTTTTGTAAACCCGGAGGGCTATGTACGTTATTACTTTTCCCTTTGAGGCGCAAATAAATTGTTTCCGTCTGAGGAGTCAACGTTAAGTATGTATTTTAATCAGAGAGAACTCTATTCGATTTGTTTGAAAGTAAAATTTGTTTGTTACACGTAAACAATAGGTACCTACCTACCATTTGTTGTGCAATGATTTAGGTTTGAAATTAGTCTGCCCTACTTGGGATAAGTTGGCTGTACCAGATTTATTACTGATTAAGCTAGTAACTTTTGTATTAAAGTGGCCGTAAATCTCCCATCTACTGAAAGAAAAAGAAATACTCAATAGAAAAAAAGTCAATATATAAATTAAAAACAGAAAAAATCGGCTAAGTGCAATTCGTAAGCGCACAAAGGGTTCTGTAACATTATCTACACTACATTAGACACTATATTATAATATCAAGCAAAAAAAACATTAACAATATTAATTTTTTATTTAGTTTATTATTTTTAACTGCAAATACATATACTGTGAATATTACAAGCGTCTTTCTGTTGAAAAAACACACTTGTTGTATGAGAGCTCCCCTTAAATAGTTATTTTATTCCATTTTTTGTATTTGTCGTTATAACGGCAGTAGAAATACGTCATCTGTTAAATTTTTAACTGTCTAGCTATCACGGTTAATGACGTATAACCTGGTGACGGAGTGAAAGATGGACAGTCAAGTCTTTGCAATAGGGTCCCATTTTTATCTTTTGGGTACAGAAACCTAAAAAGACGAAAAAGGCTGAATATAGACGATGTGAGTAATGTCCTCTACATTACTACCTACTAGTAATGTTGCGGGTTATACCACAACATTACAAATTGACCACGGAATAAAAAAAACGGTCTTAACGACTATCCTTGAAGAATAAGATTGATGGAGTTTGGAACTCCGGAAACCCGTTCAATATTGGTTTTACTACTATTTGAACAAGCTAATTTCGAATATATTCTGTAAGCTAAGCCCGATATAATAGCGGAAATTACAAATGGGGACGAATTGAGGCCCCTCCAGCAGAATAAACAGTTGAGTGAATTCCTTTGGCACTAAATCAATCGGTTCAGTAAATTTAATGAGTAAACGAAAAAAATATTACCCAAGAAAGAATCAGAAATTTTCAGCCAAGGAAATTGTCTCCATGCCTTAGTGATAAATTAGTCACCTTCTTTGTCTTGAAAAATTAAGATCACCTATTTTAAGTTCCTAACTTTTTTAGAAAATAAGAGTTGGTGCACATAATATTGGAATGGAAACGTAACAGAACCGCCTTGAGTCCCCGGCCACGACTTTTGGCTTAAGGATGAGCGTTGCGACGTTCTTTGTGCATTCTGGGTTTTAAGCCAGTGTTCCCACAATCTGGATTTGATTTTTTCCCAGATTTTATCGCAGAAAATCGCCCTAAATACCCCGAACTAATTTCCGTTTTTTATGTTGAAAGGGTGGCAAACAAGCGTATGGCCCGCCTGATGGTAAGCAGCCACCACAGCTTAAAGACGCTTGCGATACCCAAAATAGCCCTAGCACCGTTGCCTACCCTGACCCAATTCCCTACCCTGTGGAGCCCTGGAACCTTACACACTGACAAAAACACAACGTCACCAAAAGATAGTATTATTTCACTGTGATCTTTTGTTAGGTACAGGTTACTACCCTAGACGGGCGCTCCAATTTAAGCGGAAAATTTGCTATGCCTTACCTCTCTTGATTTAGGGTGCGAAATGGAATGAACCTAAAATTAAATTAATAAAAAAAACTTGGTATTTTCAGTATATATAAGGTCGTAGTAGATCAAACTAATGTATTTTTAAGCAGTAAGCAGGAAGAACAATTAGGATGAGGATTTATGAAGAGGAAAGATAAAGGATGACGAAGTCGAGGGTGGCCAAGATTTGTCACGACCACATTTTGGGAAAAGTCTGTAGGGGCAATTTCTGGTGAGTACGGTGGATGAAAGCCATTAATTGTGCTTATTGATCATGGAGTTTTGGCATTACTATAGATGGACCTATATTTTTTGAAGAGCCCACTATTTCTCCAGGTTCGAATCATTTGATTCTGATGACAATAGGATCAATCGAAAATTAAAATAAGACTGTGTTGAATTTATACCGCTTCCGTTTTTGAAAGTTGATTCAAATGTTTAAAGATTTGTTTTATTTTCTAGTAATTGAGCAGTTTTAATTGATTCGGTGAACAAGTCTGAAAATTGCCTGATCGATTCCCAAAAGATTTTTAATTTGGGATAGGTAACAAACCCATCCTATAACTATATCCATTGAAGTCAAAATATCTTGTACAACTAATCGTCCAAAATTTTTTTACTACACTTTATTTTTTTTTTCCAATTTTATTTGCAAAAAAACTCCACATCATTAATATAATAGTGTAACAATATTTACAAATCATTGCGTTTATACAACGTTAATACAATCACGATTTATTTATTAAAGTAAACCTGTTGGAATGATTGGAACAGTTCTCTTTTAGATATTCTTCTAATAATTAACTCTAGATTACATTTGTATTTTTATAATAAAAAAAATAAACATGATAGATTGCAAAATTTCGTCTTGAACTTAGTTGCATTGTCATCGCTAAAACATGGACATACATAATTTCTCTTCCATTTTTCCTATCTCAAGGCAAAACGACAGGTGACATCCACAGATTTTCATAAGAATATACTGTATGAGTTTTTTCACTTTCGCGTATATTTACATAGATATAAGAGATACGTGCGATATTTGCGATTTACTTTTTAGGTAATCTCGGGTGTCGTACTCATCATTTAGATATGATTTAAATTTTAGCTTAAACCAATTATGTTAGGAATTAAGCACGTTTAAAAAGTAGAGGCATATTACTTTTTATCTTTTACTTATAATAGGCACATGTGGTTAGCGCATTCGGCCTGCGATCGTGGAAGTTAAACTGTTGCAAGAGTCGGTCATTGGATGGGTGACTAAAAACTTATTATCTCAAGCTCCTCCGTGCATCGGAAGGCACGTAAAGTCTTAGTGTCGCCGCACACGGGCCATCGACCACAACCACAAAACGCCGCCACCGGCATATTTCTTGTAGTTTGCATACATTTTATATGGACTCGCCACACACGGTACGCCGGTGGCCGCCACACGCTACAAATCGTCGTTGCTTGCTTCTTGTGGCCCGCACCGGCCACTTAATGCGCCGACAGAAAACGCCGTCATACGTCACTCGCGCGATTCCCCACCCCTCTCTCCCTTACCTTAGTTGGCCGCTGCCGCGCGCTTCAGCCACTGTAGTAGCCGCTTCTAGCTTCTCGTGGCGGCGTTTGTGGCTGTGGCGTGTGGCCCGTGCGCGGCGACACTTAAGTCCCAGCTGCATCTGCAGTCGTTTGCACACACCAATCCACACTGAGCCCAAAAGAGGTGGGTCGTAGACGTATTTTTCGTCGACGAACTAAACCGTCCACTACCGTCCATCGACTAGTCGATCAACTAGTTGAATTCTTCAACTAGTTGACGTGATAACGGCAAGCGTTGAGGGGTTCATATCGACTACGCGGTGACTGGTCTACGGGCGCGACGCAACGACGACGACCGACGGGGTCTTTATTTAGTATTCATTTTACATTATAGTCATTTAAATGTTTACAAAATAAATTACAAATTAAACTCATAAAATAATCATTCAATTCAAACGAACTTTGCACTAAATTCGCATTCACGTGTCCCTTGACCTTGACCTCGCGACACACTAATTTCAAATTTCAATAAACAAAACTGCAACTACTTGAGGTAAACAATTATTATAAACCTGTTCATTCTGCACTGCATCGTTTAGCCAGATCCATCGACGTACTCTTTCACGCAATATCAGAATACTCTTGCCTTTTCACTTTAACGACTGTAGTTTAAAAAACGAACAAATATTAACTCCCATGCCATATGCTTAAGTTTCAAATTGCTTTATTTCAACGAATGAACGAACGTATGGACTTGTAACCGGTAAACCGGATACGTTTACACGTCGACGTCGCGTTGTCAGTAGATATGAACGCTGTGGACTCTCAGTTTAGCCGTCTATGAATTCAACTAGTTAACGATGACCCAATCTTCCTATTCCATCTATGGGAAAGGCATGTGCCCTAGCAGTGGGGAGATCAACAGGCTGATGATGATGAACTTTTATCTTAACGATTCGACCCACTTACATAATGTTTACATTACAATAAAAAATCCTAACATGAGAGGCTGCGTAAATAAATTTTCAGGAATACAAGAATAATGTTATTTGATATTCGACGGTGGCAACAGTTTCTTCACGTGACTGATGGAGAGCAGAAAAAGTAAATTTCTGTAACCCATAACATAAACCAGTTTACTTTAACACTCATTAAATTTAATTTACGTTTCTGAGTGCTAACTAAGCTTTCACACAATTCCGTTCTATAGAAAATTGTTTACATACCGCGTCAACGTTGTTTGGATTAATTTATTGGAAAATGAAATTCATATTTCCATTATATCGAAGTCATTTCCATTTGAATGAAATAAACGGAGGGTGAAAGGTACCACTTGTTGAGTTTTTGCTGATTCTTCTCAGATCGATAACTATAAGATCTACCGCCGTCATTTTGCTAATGGCGAACGTACCCATTGGATTTTTATTGAACTACTACTTTGTGGACTATTTGATCAAAAAGTATTATCTAAAGCTCCACTGTTTGCTTCGAGCTTGCCGTGGATGACAATTAAAAAATGTGTTTCAAGCCAATCACAGGTACATCAACTGCAGTGCTATTCTGTAAAAAAATATAAAAAGAACGTATTTAAATTTTTATTTTCGCGGATTTATATTGGAACCGCAGACCGAACTGGACCGTGAAAATTTTACAAAATAAGACTGCTGGTACCGTGTCGACCAATAAGGTTGTTGACTAATAGGGTATATTTATATACGCAATTTTCAGCGTTAACTACTGTTGTCCCTATCGCATGGTATATGTCAATGCGTGATAGCAATAGTTTTTTCAAATACCAATTTCTCTAATGTCTCTCAGCTCGCGTCCGCTGCAGATCAGCTAAGTTTCTGCGGATAGCTAAGAATTTTTATCAATATTTCAGGTTTTTTAAACTTTATTTTGATTCAATGAAATCCTTAGATATAAGGAAGAAGAGAAGCAGAAAATGCTAACCTGAAACAAAAAAAACTGCAATTTATATTCGGCCTAAAAGGGATTCGATAATTTTCGTCAGTTTGGACGTGGCTTGACATAGGTTAAACTAACAGCAGGTACACAAGTTTGCTATCGATAGATCAAAGTTTATTTTGTTTGACCTGCTTAGCGTTTGTACAGAGACGGCGATATTAACCTCTGATACAGACTATAATCACATATGTGAAGAAAGCACAGATACAAAGTTTCATACAATTGCGCGTGAGTGCTGAGCACTGGCAGCCCATTGCATATGACTCTTCATATGCCTCCCTCTGGAGGCTACCTTGAGACGGACGATACGATTTTATTACGTAAGTCAGGTCATAAATTCTGTCACATGTTTAATATAAAATAATTGAAACAAGTTAATTCATTATGTAACCATTTATATACCAAAATGAACTTAACAAAACATAAATTCTTATGACAATAAAGTTTATTCAAAATGACTAGAGTCTTCATTTTAACATTTGATGGTACGAAAAACGAATCTTTTGGTTATATTCAAATTTTTCATTATGTCAAATATTTGAATTGGCGCGTAACCGCAACGATGCAACGCAATAACTGCAACACGATCTTCTTTAAGCGTCCACACCATATTTAAAAATGAGTAAAATTCTAAAGTCGTTTTATTTTCATAAACAATTCGAAATTCGAATTCAATAAACTTTTTGTGGCCAGCATTCTAAAAGAAAAGTCTTTACTGTGTGACAATACTTATGACCTGACTGTGTACAATATGATACAATTAAGTAAGAAATAGTCAATAAATAAGAAGTAGAACTACAGTTTTTATTTTATTCATGATTCCTACCTAACCAAATTTTTCCTAATAGTTGTTCTTTAAAATCGCACCGAATAAAAATTAATTAGTTGTTCCTTTCATACTAAGGTGGTCAACCTATGAACTATGTTTCATTTAATATTAAACATAACCTCAAAAAATATTTAGTTTTCCTGATAATAAAGAAAAGAAGTGTCCGTTTATAATCTTTGTTTTACAGTCATTTACTTGCAATTTCGAACCTAGAAAATAATCACACTATAATATTATAAAGGCGAAATTTTGTGAGTGTGTGAATATATGAGTGTGTATGTTTGTTACTTCTTCGCGTCTAAACGGTGGGAGCGATTTTAATAAAATTGGGTATGGAGTTAGCTGACACCTTAGATAAACACATACTACTTTTATCCCGAAAAATGTTAGGTTCCAGAGGGATTTTCAAGAAATTAAGTAAACGCAGACAAAGTCGCAAGCGACCTCTAGTATTTCATGATTGTTGGTTCTTAGGCTAACAATGTATGGACGCAGAACAATGTCCTTTTTAGAAACACTGGTTTATTTGTTTGCCTTTTGTCTCGGAGGAAGTTGAATATTGTATGGCAAAAATTTTTTACAAGAATTTCGCGTGATCCTCGCAAGAGTCTGGCTGGTAATGAGGTCCATTTCCTGTCCTCAGACAGAGGTCTGTCATTAGCCCTTTGTGTCCCTTAGAGGTCGGAACTGCTACATTTTCAGTCACATTCACCAATGGAAGGTCAAGTCTTAAAAGGCTCACAATTACTCACTGTTTTGACATCGTTCATACCTATATTTTCACTACTAACATCGCGTTTATGTAAATGTATTAAATTATGTTAATGTGCTTGAAATAAAGTTTTTGCTGGAGCCATCCATAATATAAATGTTGTTTGTATAAATTAAAATGTTATATTTCTGAGTTTAATGGCTTTATAATTTTGGGGGGATGATAAAACATCAGAGTTGTAACTAATATAATATACTGGTTGTCCCAGGGGTTTGTTACACGGAGAAAAAGTATATTAAATATTGAAAATAGGATATTGAAGAAGACATCATTTTATTTTTCATAATATACAGGACAGCTTTTTTTTAAATCGCCTGCTACAACAGGGAATTGTACTCGTGAAATTTGAAAAAAAAAGACAGTTGTGTCAGGTTGGCACAGTTTTTCTATATAAAACATTTACACTGCTATGAAACAAAATAATAAAAGGTTCACGTAATGTTTTGGAAATATAAGTTCACATTAAATATATTGGGCAAAATTCTAATTTCGTGCATGTTGCGTTTCGACATTCACAAGACACTGATACGTAAGAAGTGGTCATCATCATCATCATCAGCCTATTAATGTCCCCATTGCTGGGTCACAGGCCTTCCCTATGGATGGAATAGGGAGATTGGGCCATGACCCACCACGTGGGCCCAGTGCGGATTGATGGGTGCTAACGACTGCAGATGCAGCCGGGACCAACGGCTTAACGTGCCTTCCGAAGCACGGAGGGGCTCGAGATAGTAAATTTTTGGTCACCCATCCAATGACCGACCACTGCGAAAGTTGCTTAACTTCAACGATCGCAGCCGAACGCGCTAACCACTTGCACCATCGAGCTCCTCTCGTGTGAAGAAGAAGTGGTCATTATGGTTTTAATCGAGCAAACACGTCTAGTTAAAACTAAGGCACGGGCTTTGGTACCCCACACATTCAGCATTCATTTATCGAGTGGCGCGCGATTTTCAATTCACCGATTCGTTTAACCAAATGATATCTTTTCAACAAAGGATACAGATAAATTATTTTAATATAAAATAATATAACTTTCATTTATTATTTAAAAATTTAATTATTTTATAAAATAAATTGCATGGTTATTTGAGTTGGTTGCGACGACCTCGCCCAGGTCCTGCCAGAATTGCAGGAGGGAAGAAACAGCCTGAATTATAAATGGCTTCCCATCGAGTTAAGGAGTGATGCCCCCAGAGAGAGACGGAGGGATTCCTCAATACGAGTCGAGTCGAGAAGAGAGAAAGAGAGTCGAGAACGTCCCGAGGTTCGTGCCAACGCACACGGGAGTTAGTGCAAAGAGGAGGGTCTGAGAGGGCGCTTTCACGGTTGGGGTCTGGGGTAAAGGCGGCGTGATGTATGCCCGTGGAGTCCCACATACCCCCACGGCAGGGCACGGTCGTGAGAAGTGCGTAAATGCATTTTCAAATTCCCCAAAAAAAAACCTGCCAGAATACCAGCGCTGATACAGTGCGAAAGTGCTTTCTCAATGTTCCCACTGCTGGGGTGGTACGTAACGGTAACGAATGCAGATGCAGTCGAGACCAACGGCTTACCGTGCCCTCCGAAGCGCAGAGGCTATTAATTTGTCGGTCACCCATCCAATGACCGACCACTGCGAAAGTTAGCGCTAACTGCTTGCGCCATCGAGCTCCTCAGTGATTAGTTAGTTACTACAAAAACAAATAGATTATACTGCTGAGTAGATATTAAAATTGAGTGAGTGCTTAATGTCCTAGGTTGCTGGTAAGCTGTGCGGGCAGTCTTCACAGGGTACCGAAACCCCACCCGCACTCTAGACCCGCAATACTGGGATTACGGTCCTGGCTATGCGGGTCGGGTGACACGGTGCAGGGATATTGTCTGGTTTTTAGTGGTCCTGTTCAGGGCGTAGGTAGGGCCCTGTACACTTCATCTGGCCTCAGGGCTGCTGAAGTGGACAGGGAGGAGTCCCACATACCTTCTTCTCGCTCCCCCAGTGGTTGAAGGATGTGTAAGGCATTTCCCAGACAAAAAAGTATTTAACAGTAAGTTAACGCAAACAAATTTTTCACATTATTACTATTTGCTCCTTAAAGTCCTAGGTTGACGGAAACTTGATCACTTCCGACAGATGGTAGGCTGAGCGCACAGGAACCACGCCGAGCGTTAACTAACCACGATTGTTGACGTTAACTGTGACAGTTGATTGAATTGATGAGCTCGATGTAAACCGTACAAATAGGGACATTCATCAGACACTGACAAGTTTAATTTGAATTGTACTTGTTACTGACGAATATGTAAGAGAAATAGGGCATAGAGGATTTACCTGTCGAATTAAAGCGCCCTTCTGGGGAAGTAACCTCCACCGTACAGAAGATTACAGTAAAACAACAACACCTTTTGATGATGCTGTGTTTCTGACGGTGAGTTAGGTTCCCGGGCTCCATGGAGTAGGGGATTAGGTCACGGTAGGGAACGTGTGACTGATATTTTAAGTAACGCAAGCGTCTATAGGCTTTGGTGACAGCTTTGATCTTATACCCGCCTGGATACCGTATTAACTGGACGGAAGCGGCCCAAAAATATCTACTACATATGGTAGATATGCTTGTCGCTGTGTGCGTGTGCACACATTGACTACTTTCGAATAATCTGACATTAGAGTCACGCACACATTGCGCGTAACATGAGAAAGTAAACTTTGTTTGCGTGGGCGATTTGGATATAATCAGAGTGGCAGCTTACCTTCAGGTAGGCCATATGTTTGTATGACGCGGAAGAATCCCTAAACGGGGATCCCGCGTCTTCGCGCTAAACAGCTTAGAGGGTATTCGCAGGACTTTTTTAGCGTATAATATTCCGTGAAGCGCCCGTAAGAGCTGCGGGGTCCTCGGTGGACAGCCACTGGGGGGTCCGTAAGTCTTGCGGGAGCCAGGTGTGAGGTCCGTTCGGCAGTGTGCCTCTTAAAGGCGCCGTCGTCTGTAAATAGCATTTTTACCTGCGTTATAAAAATAAAGGCCATATGCTTGTATGCCACCCTTTTAACATAAAAAATATGGTTGCAAATTTGGTCGGAGTAGTTGGTTTTT
This sequence comes from Chilo suppressalis, assembly GCA_902850365.2. Lineage (NCBI taxonomy): Eukaryota > Metazoa > Arthropoda > Insecta > Lepidoptera > Crambidae > Chilo > Chilo suppressalis. The sequence continues at coordinate 5,783,960 of OU963903.1, forward strand.
TTTTATTCTGTTTGACAAACAGATTAATCGAAAGTTGGATGCTTGCCGTTAAAAGCTTTGATGGTGATGTCCATCAAAGCTTTTATCAATCCCCGATTTATAGTCTACGCAAATTGTAGCGGTTGCTTGATAGCTGCCTACACCGAGACCACTCATGTAAGTTATTATAAATATTCTTAAGTGGGTTCAAAAGTACTGTAGCGATAGGTTAGCCTTTTATTTAAAAAAAACTGCATGTTTATTGGGAGAATTCAGTTCAAGACTTCTATTTTTATAGGATATTCAAATGTTTGGATGCGTGTGAACATTGTATTTTATTTCTTTTTATATTGGAAGTAGAACATTTTAACACAGAACGAATTCAAAATTAGAATCAATAAATTTTGTACTTCCGACGACGTCGTAAGTACTCACTAAACATTCTCCGGGACTCTGCCGGCTCGTTGCGTAGTGCGTCCCGAATCAGGGAGCGTGAACGTAGGCCATTTCTCAGGCGCGACAGCCAAGTGACAGCCCCGAAATTCCCGCCGAAACCCGCCGCCACCTTCGCTCCGATAGATGGGCTGGAATTAAAGAGGATTTAATACGAAAATAGAACTGCGTGACTAATGATTGTCTAGAAGAAAAATAAAAAAAGAAGAACGGTTATGCGCTTTTTAAATTTATCAGTTCTGAGATTTTTTTTAAGATGACATGAGTGATGTGAAAAAATTATGTGTTAATATAATTTACTTACTGTTAAACACTGTCCGAAAAGCAAAAGGACCCGTTACAGCTTCTTCGGTCACCACTAAATAATGTGATTGAAAACTTTTGTTTCTAATTTAAAACAGAACAGTACCCATCGTTTGCGAGTGCGAAATGTCACCGTCAAATTTAGTATGGAAACTTGAACAGCAGCACTACAAAGTCCGTAACGATAACTAAAAATCAGTACATATTTGACAATGATATTTCGGACTCGCAAACGTTACAAATTGGATTTTGACTCGTGCTAGGGGTACAGTACGAGATTTGAAGAGAGATTGTCCTCCACTTATCTGCTTACCAGACGAAAAGTATGTTTTACCGAGTATTTTTATAAGGAAACCAAACCGCAATGTCGTTGCGTATAAAAGTTGTTCATGCCTGTTTTTTATTAAAATATAAAGTAAAATCGATTCTATAAGTAACGAAATTGCAATTTGTTTTCTTTTACTTTTCGTCTGGTAAGAAGATGGTTGAAGGACGACCTCTCTTAGGATCTCGGACTACGATGTAAATGAAAAGATTATGCCAAGGAATCCTTCAGTGGAAAACTAGAGATTGATTTATATGTAATCCTCTGCTGAAACATTAAATTAGTTAAGAGACAGGGTTTGTTCCCTGCACTGAACTTATATATGAAATAACACTAACAAACGTACTTACTCAAAAACGTCAACAATCTTTTTTTGGTTCCATTAAAGGACATTGTTCAGCGTCCATAGATAGTCCTAAGAACCAACAATCATGAAATATTATTTTCTAGGTTCAAAATCGTAAGTAAATGACTGTAAAAACAAAGATTATTGACGGACACTTCTGAGAACTTAAATTATTAGGAAAATTAATTTTTTTTGAGGTTATGTTTAATATCAATGAAACATAATTAGAATTTAGTATAAACTCAGTATCAAGTGAATTAATATTACAACTAATTCATTTCATTCGGTGTGATTTTAAAGAATAACTATTAGGTTTTAAACTTGGTTAGGTAGGAATCATGAATAAAATAAAATAAAACTGTAGTTTTGCTTCTTATTTATTGACTATTTTTCACATAATTGTATCATATTGTTTATTGTATTTATATGTATATCACATGTGGGTATATTGTGTAAATATGCAGCGTGAATGTGTATCAGGTGTTCTTGAATAATTTGGCAGTATGATCCTCTCAGGATGTTGTGGCACAGGTTCACTAGCACTTGGTAATAAGGGCTCTGCTCTTTGGTAACATCGATGGCATATTAGATAGCCGAAATAGTTAAATTAAAGGAAAAACAATCGCAAATAAACACACACAACAGGTAATCCGAAACGAGAACGCACTTTCCGGTATATAATACTACTCTTTGGAATGCACGAATGCCACAGATTACTATGAATGCAAACTGCATGCACCACAACCACAGAGTAACGAGTTTTATGCCGGCCCTTCACTTGACAACTGTTAATCCTTGTCATGCTTAATAAGGAATGAAAAGGACAGACTGATGTCATGTTTTAAAATAGCAAATACGAATAGCCAAGTGAAGTGCCGGCATTAGGAAGAAAGAGTGTTTTGTTTGCAGCGCTGCCATAGATTATACACATAAAATGGTATTTATTGTCTCAGATTATTTTTTAACTTTTTAATTTACCTTACTTAACTGGAAGTGTCCGTCACAATCTAAATACTGATAATTATCGCAAAACATATACTAAGAATTATCATAAATGCCAAATTGGTGTTGGTTCTTAGGCCAATTTTAACATTGTCCTTTGATGCCATTATTTTTATTTGTGATAGCAACGAATTAAGACAACATATAATTCTGACAATTGTTATTTTAATAGAAGTTTCTGTGAGCGTTCACCCACTTTGTACTACCGTTGTTTTAAAACAACACATAGAGAAATATATATGACAAGAGAATATATAGGCACTTTAATATATTTTTATTCACGTTTTTTGATAATAAAGTGCTTTATGGACTAGTCTATGTACCAAATATTTTAAATAATAATAATAAATCCCATGTTATTTGACAGATTTTAAGCCTCATGTAAAAAAATATCATGCACAGACACGATAAAATCTTTCAGGAATATTTGGGGGTAAGTAAGCATAGTAAACCAATCTATTATACTTATAATTTTTATTTTTTTAAAGCATATAACTGCTTGATGTTTAAATCTAAAGAAAATATAACTAGAAAAAAATCCACGCAGACCAGGCAGCAGACGGGACTCGAACCCGCACCCTTCGCAATCCGGGCGAATGCCAGTGCATTCGCTTCGATTGGTCAGTACCAATTATGCTACTACAGCCCTCACGGACCGCGTCGAAATTCTTCTAGTCATTCTTAAGCTGCAAGTTGCAAATGTTTAATACTTGTAAAAGTATTCATTTGACATGGGTTACCTATAATGCGAAGAGATGGTGCTACCTTGCAGCTTAAGAATGATTAGAAGACTTTCGACGCGGTCCGTGGTAGCATAATTGGTCAGTGCATTAGCCCGGATTGGGAAGGGTGCGGGTTCGAGTCCCGTCTGCTGCCTGGACCGCGTGGAATTTTTTCTAGTTATATTCAATCTATTATACATTACGATGCTATATAACATTCGTGTCAGCTAACTAGCGCAACTGAATTTCTGCTGTGGCGTTTCCGCAATTTATCAATATGTGTGCACCCATTAGGGATGATGACTTGGTGAAGTAAACGAAATTATATTTAGTCCGTTAATGAGATTATCAAAAAATAGACACCTATTTTCTTTTCTCAATCAACCAAAAATTGACAAAGAGAAAGTGCTTCAATGTTTGGGAGTGGAGGTTCGCGACGTCACTTCTAAGTACGTCACGTCACTTCTACGTCATGCGACATTTAATTATTTGAAAAAAGAAAAAAACGTGGCCCATACTTTTTGATAACATGTCGAATAGACGATGAAAACAAAGTTAATCATCATCTTGGTATGTGTATAGTAGGCGGAGATGTACTAACACCCTCACGACCAGAACTATGAGAAATGGTAGTGTGATCACTCACAATATTAATTGTCCAGCTTCACTCACGTACAGTTTGTAATCCAATACACACGATTACACACATATTTAATGTACAGAAGGTAGTGCACGAGAAGAATGAACGAAAGTAAAGCACAGAACATAGCACGGACAATTTTGGCTATATTATTACCACGCAAAAGCATCACTCAAGACTGATAACTAAAGAAAAAATTGTATCGAGTAATAATGGGCTTCGCGCGGAGAATCCACAGAACACAGAATCATAGACCGTTTGTATAGGAACTACATTTCCACCTAATAGATAATAGTCAATCAAACGACGCGACATAAAACAATCTTACCAATCTGCGCTCACACCCGAGAGCAAAGACGCAAATTGCCAAGTTCTGGTCAAGTTATGAGCATTTGGTCACACGTAACTGTGGCGTACCTGCCCCGCCCACAAAGCCCTCCTACCGTCTTTCTGTGTTATGTAGGTCTATCAACCTCGACTTTTCACTTCACGACTTCGAGTGCGCCATACCGTATTACTCCCCGGGCAATTCGGATTAGGGTGATGACTATTTTTTTTTTCTTCGTTTATCAGGTAGATTATCAAAAAGTATTGGGGACGTATTTTTTCTTTTTTCATATAATATAAACATTGCAGAGATATATTGATTTGAAAAGTCGCATGATGTCACGTTTTGGTACACTTTTAAGTGAAAATTCACTAAAAAGTGACGTCACGAGCCCCTACTCCCAAACTTTGACGCGCTATAACTTTGTAAATTTTTTGGTTGATTGCCCAAAGAAAAAATACGTGTCCATTATTTTTTGATCATCTAACTGATGGACTAAATAGAATTTCGTTTAATGTGCCCCGTCATCACCCCTATTGATTTTGTATAGAAATTGATAATTTTAGTAAATATAATAATAATTGTATAATATATATTTTGTGTTGTTAAATTGATATAAGTTTAGATGTCTAAATGTATTAATAAAATAAAATGTAAGTCTACACGTGTAACAAAGATAATAGGATAAATAAGTAAGTACAGAGTTTCTACCGACTCCTTTCCCTGGGAGGAGTCCATTAAAGTTTCCACAAATCGAATTACAGATAGTCTTGAAGGATGGCATCATGATTTCTGAGCGAATCCTTTTAAAACGGATCTAGGTCTCAGAGACGTCATGGTCGTTTGATCAAGTAATTAAAACTTTCACTTAGTTGAAGCCGCTTTTGTCTTCGCCCGCAGTGCTTCTTGACTTGGCTTCGGACCTTTGTCTCTGTCAGAGTCAGTGTTGATCAGTGAAGTTTTGTGAAGTGTAATTTACTAAATGACTTCATATTGTTACGTGTCGGGATGGGGTTCGAAATTATATGCCAGCTCACGCTTGACAGTTCTTTATTCACCACTCAGTTCATACAATTAACACACAATGTTCATTACAAAACACTCACTAAACACTGTATTTCACTATACAAGTCTCTAAATATCGCACTTGAACACTTTTGTTGCACTTTGATCGACTTTGGATTCGCTCCGAAATCGCTGTTGAAACTCAACTGTCTCTGCGCGGCGCGAATCGCGCTTATATACGCCGATCGACGCATTCTCGAAAGTACTTGTTAAATTGAGAATTAGCTAGCACCCGCGAGCACGAAGTACCTACTTATACCTACGCAGGTAACGCGCATAACTTGTAAACAAGTGCAGCTTTTGTTGCACTTTCTCCCTTATTCCGCACCGCATTAGGCTCATTTTAGGATGAGCCGCATTACTCGACCTCTATCGCGACCCGCGGTGCTCTTGCACATTCGATCTCTAGCACTTTCGCGGTTCCGTTCCGAGAGCGTTTGTTATATTGGTATTGCGCATGTACAAACCTTTAATATGTTGAAATTAAAATTGCTGTTAGGGGTCAATTTGAGAAGAGGTAGGGTAAAGCGGATTTCGCTCAATAGGCGTCTCTATAGAGCGAAAACCGAAGAAAGAAGAATGAAAAAGAAGTTAGGTATTGATACTATATCAGAACTTTAAAAGAAGTTAGGTATCGTCATACCTAACTTCTTTTTCGTTTATCTTTAATTATTTATTTATAGTTTATATTTATCTGGTAGAATATCAAAAAATATTGACACGTAGGTATTTTTTATTCTTTCGTATAATCAAAACTTTACAGAGATATATTGATGACGTCACGTCTTGGTACATTTACTTGTGACGTCCTTCACTCTCAAACTTTGACACGATTTATATCATATTTTTTGTTGATTGAGAAAAGAAAAAATAAGTTTATATTACGTATTTAATTTTTTTTTGGTTTATAACGTATTTAATTTTTTTTGGTTATTTACATTCAAATATTTAAATTACAAAACTTTAAAGCTATTTAATGTCTAAAAACTTAAAATAGAATTATCCTAAAACTTACCTACGTTTACGTAGGTAAGTTAAATAAAAAATTATAACATAAAAAATATATCACCCCCCGTGTAATGCCCGAATAAAAAAAATACTTGAACAATTTTAATAAAATTGATGTTTCATCATCATCATCTCAGCCGTACGACGATAATTATATGATATATTTCATGTTTATACACTTAATTACATTTTATTTATCAATATAACGAAAGTTTTTTGATATAAGGCACCACCCACCATGTGTGTTTAGATTGTAATGATGTTTTTGTTTCTGACGAACCTTATAAATTAATAAATATATATATATATATATATACACAGTACGCGGGAAAAAATATCGGGGAATTATTTTTTCGGATGAAAAAAATTTTACTGTAGAAGAGAGCTACAACAAACAAAATGATAAGGTATACGCACACAGTAGTGAAGAAGCGAGCAACCGTATTCCGCGTGTCCAACGAGGTCATTTTCCATCCTCACTCATGGTATAGTTGGAAGTTTCTTAACTGATCTTGAGTCACTCAAGACATCCTTGATTAAGGCAGCCGCCGATATTGACATGGACCTCGTTCTTCCTGCTACTCTGGTGATGTCATCGGACCATCTGGCGGGCTGCCTTCCTACGTTTCTGCGTCCTGTTCTAGGCCGCCACTCTACAATAGCTCGACTCGAGGAGGAGCTCGATGGCGCAAGTGGTGAGCGCTTTCGGCTGCGATCGTTGAAGTTAAGCAACTTTCGCAGTGGTCGGTCATTGGATGGGTGACCAAAAATTTACTATCTCGAGCTACTCCGTGCTTCGGAAGGCACGTTAAGCCGTTGGTCCCGGCTGCATCTGCAGTCGTTAGCACCCACCAACCCGCACTGGGCCCGCGTGGTGGGTCATGGCCCAATCTCCCTATTCCATCCACAGGGAAGGCCTGTGCCCCAGCAGTGGGGACATTAATAGGCTGATGATGATGATGATGACCTATCGTTCGTTCTGCGAGCCACGTGACCTGGCCAACTCCACTTCTTCCCTGCGAATTCGCGAACAATGTCGTGTAGTTTTGTTCTTTTCCGTATGCCTCATTGTGTACACGATCTCTCAGGGATATACCGAGCATGACATGCTCCATTTTTCTCTGAGCGACTTGCGTGGTATGGACATATTGCCTTGTCATAGTCCAGGTTTCGGCTCCGTAAGTCAGAACAGGAAGAACACATTGAGTGAATGCGCGACGTTTGAGGAAGTGTGACATGTTAATTTTGAAGATGTCGGCTAATTTGCCGAACGCTGCTCAACCAAGTCCAATACGACGGTCGATTTCTCTAGCCTGCCCGCTTTTATCGAGTGCAATGTTTTTTTTTTTTTTTTTTTTTTTTTGTTTCCTCCCAGGCGGGGGAGAGGGTGAGAAATCCTCATGGATACCCTACAGCCGGCTGTAAGGTTATGTCAGACTCCTACTGACTAAAAAACACCCTTTATTCATGCTTATGGCCAGAAGGGCCTTACAAGCTTCATCTGAAGCGATCACCCCCCGAGAGGGGGATGATGCGGCGCTGCGTTAGTTTAAACTAGTGCATAGTTTAAAATAACGCAAATGCGCTTAGAGGACAAGTGCACTCAGATGTGCACTTGAAACGGGAGGGGACTGAGAGGAATCGAACCTCTCTGTGTCGGGGGGGCGGGGGGGACTCATCGCGGGTGTTGGATCCTCAGCGGCCAAGAGGGCCGCGAGATCGCGCGTGAGTTTATTGTGTGTGGCTGTGAGTGCGTGTTTGGGCCTGCGGGGCCTGAATCGAGATGGAGTGTGTGGAGCGTATCCCGACGCCGATCTAATGAGTGTGTTAGAGTGCTCTTCTGCAGCTTTGAAGAACCGTTCCGAGCACTCTGTGAGGTGTGTTTGAATTGTGTCGAGTTGTAGATCCCTGTGGAGGTCCGCGTTGCGGACGTACCACGGGGCCCCTGTGGCTATGCGGCAGAAGCGATTTTGAAGCACTTGAAGTTTGTTCAAAATCGCTTCGTCCGCGTGTGCGAACACTGGTGACGCGTAAGTGAGGACCGGGCGTATGCAAACTTTGTAAAGCGTTCGCTTGTTACGAAGTGACATTTTGCTGTATTTACCGAGCATCGGGTGGAGGCGGCTCATATAAAAGCGCGCGTTCGCGACTACGCGTGTGATGTGTGCACGGAAGGTGAGTTTTTTTGTCTAGTGTGATCCCTAGGTATTTGACTGTGCGGTGCCACGGTATTGCTATGCCTTGCATTCGCAGAGACCGCGCACCGTGTTGTATGGTTTTGGTGCGGCGCTTGGGATCGAAGCAAATGGCCGAACTTTTGTCCGGATTTACGTCGATTCTCCAATCGCGGAACCAATTCCCAAGTGTTGTGATTGCCGGTTGGAGCTTGGCTATGATTTGATTGGTACTGGCTCCCCTAGAGTAGAGGGCCGTGTCGTCCGCGAAGAGAGCGAGCTCGACACCCTTGGTCTGAGGGATGTCATTGGTGTACGCTGTGTATAGCAGGGGGGAGAGAGCGGACCCCTGCGGTACACCGGCTCGTAGTGGGCGGGGCGTTGATAGTGAACCTTCGTATCTATAGCGGAAGGTGCGGTTTGATAGAAAAGAGGCTACTAACCTAACTAGGCGGTCAGGTAACTCTAATTGATATAATTTAAAAATTAATCCGTCGTGCCAAACCTTGTCGAAGGCTTTGGCGACGTCGAAGAAGACTGCAATAGTTTTATATTTATTAAGTTGGAAGCCGCTTAGGGCGTGCTCCACTATGCGATGGATCTGTTGGGGGCAGGAGTGTTTGGCTCTGAAGCCGAATTGGTGGTCAATGATAATAGGATCGGATGGTGATAGGAGGTGCTCTCTTAGTCTGGTTAGTATGGTTTTTTCGAAAAGTTTCGCCATTGCCTTGAGGAGGCTAATAGGGCGATGGCTACTGGGGAGGTGCGCGGGTTTTCCGGGTTTGGGGATGCCTATCACTATTGCTTCTTTCCAGGCGGCTGGGAAGTAGCACAGATCAAAACATGCGTTAAAGAGAATTGCAAGCAAGGTTAGCATTTGGATGGGAAAATGCTTGAGCGCCTTGTTAGAGATGCCGTCGGCGCCCGGGGCCTTGCGTTGCTTAAAGTTTCTAATGGTCTGTCTGAGTTCGTCTGTCGTGACGGGGTCTAGGGGGTTGTCAATGAGTGGAAGGGCGGCCCGCCGGCGGACCTCCTCCTCCACTCCGCGAATATGTTGCGGGTTAGTTTCCTGCGTACTAGGCGTGCATTGCGCCGCTATGCTGTCTGCAAAACACTCAGATTTTTCGTCGTCTTCGAAGGCGACGGTGCCGTCGGGGCGAGTGAGCGGGGGGGTGTGAGTGGTGACGTCGCTACGGAGCGCTTTCGCGATTCTATAGTACGCAAGATGGGATGGGGTAATGTCCGCCATGAGTTCCTCCCAACGGGAGTGTCTCAGAGCGGCTAATTGGGACCTAACTTGTCGCTGAAGGCGATTTGCTGTAGCCCTATACTCGGGGGTGGGGTATAATTTGGCTCTCCGGAGAGCGGCGTTTTTGGCTTGGATTAGGTTCCGGATGGCCAGCGGGAGCTTGGGCTTTGGCAGCTCAACCTCCCGCGAGTTCTCCTTCGCCTTCTCGGTCACCAGTAAAGTTAAAGACTCTATAGTTTCGTCAATCTTGTCGGTGCTGTCGAGACTGTCCGGTGAGTTAGGGAACGGGGACTCGGGGGAGTCTAAAGCGGTCTCGAGAGCGGAGCGGTATCCGTCCCAGTTGGTGAATAGCCTCTTAGGGGGCGCGGGGGCGTCTAGTGGGTCTTGGGGACCTAGAACTAGAGACACCGGTCTGTGATCTGACCCCAGGTCGTCGAGTGTTTCGATCGAGCTGAGGCGAAGCGACACGTTTTTAAGGATCGCGAAGTCCAGGACGTCGGGTCGGTTTTGTACATTGTCTGGGTAGTGGGTGGGCGCGAAGGGACATATGACATCATAGCCAAGCTCCTCGGTGATGTGTAGTAATCTGCGGCCAGAGGTGGTGGTGGTCTCGCATGTCCAGTCGGTGTGTTTGGAGTTAAAGTCACCGAACATTATGACTGATGTACCTAGTGAAGTGAGTGTTTCGAAGTCTGCGCGGTGAGGGTGTGTACCTGATCTAATGTAGACTGAGGCGATGATTAAGGACTGGTGTCCTGTCATCGCCAGCCTACAGATGGTGGCTTCCATGTTTGTGAGCGCGGGAGTGGGTATAGGTGTGCAGTGTAAATTGCGTCTATAGTAAATTGCGGTGCCGCCGCGCGCGTTGGCACCGTCGTTCCGGATTAATTTATACTTAGGGATCGACAGCCCCTTCATTTGAGTTGGTTTGAGCCAAGTCTCCTGAAGGAGCAGAAAGTCGGGTTCCCTATCTTGCAAAAATAATTTAATTTCGTTAAGGTTGGACTTTAAGCTGCGCGTATTAAATGACACAAGCGAAGCGCCTTTCGGCTTGGTACGCCCGGGGTTTAGTTGGGTGATTGTTATGTTAGTGTTTTGCGCGGTCATAATTTAAACAACAGTGGTGTTTGTTTGAGTTATCACCGCGTGTTTTGTGTATAGTGTTTTTGTTTGTGTTCGGAGTCTGGTTATTTTCCAGTGTTATAATGATTGAAAAATTAATCGAACGCGGCAACGAGTTCGGGGTGTTCGGCTATAGCTATAGCCTTTTCAAGGGGTGTCTTTGCTAGCCGGAGCTTCGCGGCGAGGGTGTGGATCTCGGCGATATTCACCCTCTTGAGCGAGGAGCGAATAAGCGCCATGTCCTCGGCCAGAGAGACGTCTTGGGCTGGCTTAGCTTGTGTTGTTGGTGTGGTGTGTTGTGGTGGGTGTGGTTTTGGGCGGGCCCTGGCTGGTCCCCAGGCTGTCGGGGGCGCCGGGCTGCGAGGGGCGGCCGCCTTGGGTAGCCCCGGGAAGGTTGTGGTGGTGTTATTAGGTGGTGGTGGGTGTGATTTTGTCGCCGTGGTTGGCTTTGTGTGTGTGTGAGTGTGAGAGTTGGGCCTGGGGCGTGGGGCCCGCGGGCAACCCCTGTAATTGGCCGGGTGGCCTTCTTGGCCACAGAGCACGCATGCGGGTGCCCCGGGTGCGTCACGAGTGCGGGTGCACTCCTTGGTGAGGTGGGGTACGAGGCACTTGACGCACCTCGGGGCCGCCGAGCAGTTGGCTGCTGCGTGGCCATATAATTGGCACCTGTGGCATTGCCCAGGGGTGCCTCGCCGGTGTGGGGCCTCGACTTTGATATTGTCGAGGCCACAGACTGTAATGGGACCTTTAAAAATATCCCTAGCTGCCGGGACCGAGGTCAAAATGACAAGGGCCAACGGGTATTGTTTCCCAGTCCGGCTGTGCAATTTGTGCACTGCCTCGGCTGGGAAGCCTTGGTCGGTTAAGTCGCTCAGAATGAGCTCGTTGGAGAGCTCGAAGGGGACTCCTCTGAGTACCGCGCGGACTTTGCGCTCTTCGGGGAGAGCGTAAGTGTGATAGGGGAGTTTGTTTGTGGTCAGAAGCCTTGTGAGGCTCCTGAACGTGTCAATGGTGGGTGTAGTGATTTTGATGGCGTGACCAGTGTTCGACGCCTGTGTGTAGTGAATGCTGTGTGTTTTGCAAAGGTCCGCGACCTTCGCCCATTGCGCCTTATCGCGCAGGAAGACGGGCGGCGGCGGCTTTGCCTTAATAGGTGCGGCGGTGCACCTAGTGTGTGGTTTTGTGGTGTGTGTAGTGTGGGGTTGTGCGGTCGGTTGGGCGACCGTGAGAGGGGTGAGAGGGCTGAGAGGGACAGAGGGCGCCGTTGGAGACGCGGTGTCTGCGCGGCGCTTGGAGCGCCGCTTCTTCTTGCTCACCACAGTGGTGAACACGGAGTCGTCTGACGCCGACACAATGGTCGAGTCAGAGTCGCAGGTCGAGACCGGGCTCGAGGCGGGGCGCTTGCCCGCGCTCGAGGGCCCGGGGAGGCAGGGGGTGTCGGGGCGGGGGGGTTCGGGGGAGGGGCTGGCGGGCGAGTCGCGCATGGGGCGCGCTCTCGCGACGAGCTCCCTGATGGCGGCCTCATCTAGGGTGAGGCCGAGGGCGGAGAAGAGGGACAGTACTTGCTGTGTGATGTCCATGTTAAGTTTAGTGTAGTGTGTCGAGTTGGTGTGTATGTGATGTGTGTATGTGAGTGCCCTGACTGTGGCGTGAAGCCGCAGGTCCTAACAACCTATACGACAGCGGTGGACTCCCCTGCCCGCGGCAGGGGGTCGGTTGAAGCTGTAAGAGATGTGTTCCGATATTCCTAGTGAATATGGGAACAACCGTCACCCTTGGGGAGGCCCAAGTGCAAATGGGATCGGGTCTTCCGGTTTCCGAGCTCAGGAGAGCTCGAGACGTACCGGGGCTACGCCGACCAGTTTCGTTAACACCGCTAGGTATCCACTGGTCCAATCTTGAGTCTCACGAATGAGTGCAGGCGCGTCGAGTCGACTCGAAGCAGGCAGCTGTGCGGCGGGGCGCACGGAGCAAGGAGGCGGCGGTGCGACGGGGCGCACGGTCCGCAGTCGGAGCGAGAATGACGTCGATCTCGTCGTCGCGAGTGCAATGAGCTGCCCTAAGTACAAATAGTCTTCCACCCGTTCGATAAGATTTGTCCAATTTAACCAATTGCTTCTGCACAAAATAGTTCACAATCAAAATAATGATACTTGATCTAATATAACGACCACCGAGCACTTAGCCATGTGTGCTCCTTCTGTCACATGTCAACCATTTTAATGGCATACGTGACAAGACCGCCACCTCTCTAGAGATCGGCGTTCGCTCAGATACAAATTATGAGTACACTAATTTTACCAAGGAAGATTTAACAGATGCGTCATCATATTATGATGACGCACCTGTTAAATCTTCCAGAAAATATATTATATTTATATACCGTGACAATAATTTCCTTTACATAGAGAATAATAACATTTTGCGTGGGCATTAGTTACATTTTTATTATTTTTATTTCGCTTCCACGCGAATGAGAAGTTTAAAAAGTAGCTTATAGCTATAAATGTTTGAATAATACTTAGCGCCAAAATTTCAGCTTTTTTTGTTGTACTATTTATGGGAACAACAAGTCCTTATACTGAATTCGTGAAAAAACACACCTTATCACACTTTATTTTCGTCACCTTTGAAACCTTTTTGCTTGAAAATATATCGCATTATACAATGAACAGGATATTGTGTGGCGCCCTTATTGTGTAGCGAGTTAAAAGCATACAAAAATGTTTTCCTTTATTGTTCGGTTTGTTTGCTTTTGGAGTTTGTAAACCGATTAAAGAGTTTATAATTTTTGAGCTTTCCCAACGAAAGTTTTAGCAGATTTCGTAACCAAATTTCATAACGTAGTAACCACCAACAACCTAGGCCAAATGCTTTGCATAGACTTTTTGCATGAATATGTTTTTTTTTACACACACCAATTAGCCTAGCCCCAAAGTAAGCACTGTAAGGCCTGTGTTATGGGAAGTTAGTGCCCAGTGCGTATTAGTGAGTGCTAACGAATACAGATATGATTATATTTAATGATATTATTTCCAGTGTAATTAATGTCAGTCTGATAAATTTCATTTCAATAAAAACTTACATAAATTATCGGTTATAAAATATTTCCTAAACTAGGTAGGTCTTGTATCCCAGGTATGAGATTAGCACCCGAACAACGTCTACGATTACATTTTCATAAGATTCGAGAAGCATCGTTAAATCTTTCAATTCGAGCGTTACTTGACAAATTCCCCGGGAAAACCTTTGCCGGCATCAAAAGGTTGTTGCATTAATAACTTGGCGTCTTGTTTCAAAGTCTGTGTCGTTAAGCTCCCGAGATGCTTCGTACACAAGAGAGAGGTGCTCAGCAATGTTTGGGGGAAGGAATTTTCCATTTCCCCAGTTAATATTCAAGAGCTTTGAACATTGAAGTATTGCTTATTGAGTATCGGTAGCACAGAGTGGAGAAAATAATACAGAGCAGAAAGGATGCCTGGTCTTGGTTCGTGGTTCCTCTTTGGATGTTTCGAGAGTGCATTGAAAGGCTGTTCTTGATGATATCAGAAATGTAGCTTATGCATGTAAGGGGACAGAATAATGACTGGTTGCTTATGTTACAAACCCAAAGTAATAATTTTATGGCATACCTGTGAGGTCATTATTCACGGTGCCACAATGTGAGACGAGAGTGATTTAACTTTTTCGTTTCCTCATTTAACTTAATTACGAATAATCAGCACAAAGGCTTGGAAACGTACTAATTCTTAACTTTTACCTTCTTTTTGATAACAATATAATTAAACAACACGTGGATTAATAAAGTGAAAAAATTATAAAAAAAATCTTGTGTAAGGGGTAAGGCAAGGAAGTATGATTAATTTTGAAATTCGTTGTAAAAAGAATAACGTGTTCTTTATAAATATTTTTTTATTAAAAATTTTCATTTTTGCATACAGAAAAGTTCAAAATTTTCGAGTGCTCTCCGTGTTGTGTTCCGTGTTTTATAGGGAAATCGCAGAGGCCGTAAGTGGTCCAGACCTTTATTTAAAAATTTCAACGTATTACACCCTCTTCAGTAAAAATTAAGGGTTCTTGATGAGCGTCTGTATATGCTTGACAGGCTTTTGTTAAAAAATATTCTAAACAAACTAAGAAATGGTCTCAAGGCCACCACATCAGCAAAGCTAATTGCAATTCATCAGAATGAAATTTACTTTCCGAGTTTAGTAATCTTTGAGTAGCAATTATTATCATGAAACCCAATCCCTACATTTTTGTGGAGAATCTAGATTCTCTTATATCTTTGGAAAACGAAATAGCTATATAAAGATAAATAAAATTGCAATGTCGCCAATTTAGCCAAGCGTAAAAAATCTGATATATGGAATAAACTAGCGCTGTGCTGTCCCGAACTTCGAAATGGTGAGGAAACGAGGAAGAAGAAGAATACAATGTCTGAAAGCAATATTTTCAAGTTGCAATCTGGATGGCTACGGTGCTGTTGATAATTCAGTGCTGCAGTTGAATTGTCTAATAACATTTTAAATCCATAATGTATACTAATATTAAAAAGAGAAAAGATTTCATTATTTGTTTGTTTGTATAGAAAAAGCTCCAAAACCACAAGACCAATTTAAAAAAAATCTTACACATTTAGAATCCTACATTATCCCTTACGAACATAGGCTATAGCGTAATTTAAAAAAAAGTTAGGGTTCCGTATGAAAAATAATGTAATAATGTAACCCAGGGTGGGAAAAAAATTACCTTATATCGCTTACGCTGCGGAAGTATTTGACAGTAAAGCAAAGTGATGTACTTAAGTTTTATAGAGGACATAAATATCTACAAAAATGTCCGCAATATAATATGTCTAGCTATTACAGTTATGTCACAACTAAAGGTCCCCTGTGGTTTCACCCACGTTAATTTGAGTAAAAAGGTTTAAATGAGTCAAACTTGAAAGATGGACATATGCTGTCGAGGACTTTTTAGTATAAATTTTAAAGGGGAGCAATTCTGTCATTCATGATTTTGTGTTACTTAAATCATTTACGCAACGCTCCCAGATGTAATATTTTTACCCGTATTTACAACATTTTACATCGATACTCCGCTCCTACTGGTCGCAGTTAATATTATATAGCCTTAAGTCTTTCTCAATATATGCACTATCTAACACTAGAAGATTTTTTCAAATCGGACCATGAGATCCTGAGTGCAAAAATATTGTGCGTTCGGTATAACGGGTCCTAAACTACGCAACAAAATTTTCACTATCAGTTAAATAAATTTTCATGGAAAATTTATTATTATATAAAGAAATTCATTGTGTATAATACAAGCTTGAGAACAAAAACTATAGTCTACACTACAGCTCTGCACTGAAGCGAAGCGAGGGCGGGCCAATAGTAACTTATAAATGGAATAGGGGTGATGGCGGGGAAGACTAAATGAAGTCCTATTTAGTCCGTCAGTTAGGTTATAAAAAAATAGACACTTGTTTATTATTTTGTGAATGAAACAATAAATGACAAGGATATAGCGTGTTAAAGTTTGCGACTGTGGGTTCGTGACGTTTCACCTAATTCAAAAATGTACCAACGTGACGTCATGCGATATTCCAAATCAAAATTTTGTCTCTGTTACGTTTTGATTATGTGAAGAAAGAAAAAAATACGTGTCCAATACATTTTGATAATCTACTCGTACATGATAGACGAAGAAAAAAAATTTAGTCATCACCCTATTTCCGTGGGAATACCTGATTTAAATAACTCAATATGTAATGTTCTGTAAATTGTATTCCAACAGAATCGAATACAAATTAATTTATTTGTATACAGGTAAAATACCAAGGCACGAATAACGTGATCTAGTTTCTTTGTATCCATCAAGTTTTTGAACAAAAAAAGATTAAGGACTTATATAAGTATCTAGATGTAAGTGTGATATAGTTTTTCCTTCCATTTTCCGTAAAAATAATGGGTCCTTGGGGCCCTACTGCGAACTTGTCCTCAAGCATATGACTGCTCGTGTGTGTGAGACCACGGGGGACCAAAGGTCTGACAGCTTTTTGCTCTGCGCCTTAGGTTAGCGATATGCCGCCAATTTACTGGACCCCGTGGCTTATTTATTAAATTTATGAAACGCTCTATCGTTTTAACTAAGTTAGGATATGATATATTAGGAGTAATTACATTTTCGTCATCGTAATAAGGAGTTATAGTAACGTATCTAACTATAGTTGATAACGATTGTACCGAGAATGTTTTTGTTAATATCATCATCATCATCAGTCTATTAATGTCCCCACTGCTAGGGCACAGGCCTTCCCTATGGATGAAATAGGGAGTTTGGGCCATGACTCACCACGCGGGCCCAGTGCGGATTGGTGGGTGCTAACGACTGTAGATGCAGGCGGGACCAACGGCTTAACGCGCCTTCCGAAGCACGGAGGAGCTCGAAATAGTCAATTTTTAGTCACCCACCCAATGAACGAACACTGCGAAAGTTGCTTAACTTCAACGATCGCAGCCGAACGCGCAAACCACTTACGCCACCGAGCTCCGCAACCTATGTTGATATAATTGTGTATTATTAAGACTATAAATACATTTTTTTGCAATATCATTTAATAGCTTTCACTGGCTACTCGAATTAAGAAATAGAATTAAAAAAAAACAGAATAACGAAAATAGAAAAATAAAACAGCAGAAATCTCGAACTAAAATCTTTTTTTGTTGGAGGGTCTCTAAGTGAACACTTTACCAATGGAGCTCTTATAGCAAACTTAATAACAGTGCATAATTTTACTATAAGTTAAGTAGGCCTTTGCCTTTGAGGAGCTAGTAGCTACTCAATAGCCACAAAAGTTGTTGAATATAATCCAAATAAGCCTAACATAATTTTAGAAACGGAAAACCTTCAATGAGGATTAGAGTGGCCAAAATGTCAAGTCATTTGTAAACCTTCAGTTTGCAACGGCGGCATTCCTCGTGAAACAAATGTAATTTCTCAGAACAAGTCTGCTCAAAGAGGAAAGGCGCAAAAACGTTCCAATTTATGGTAATTGAGTTTACATATTGTTATAAGCCTAATGGGTGGGCCACGAAAAACGGGATAGGATAATATAGGGAGGGTGATATCAAAAGAGACAAAGCGCAGAGGATTAGCCGATGAATTGGAGTGTTCGTTGACGGAAGTATAACCGCCACTTTTTCAGACCAGCTCAGTGATGCAAGTGATTCGCGCGTTCAGCTGCGATCGTTGAATTTAAGCAACCCTTCAACCGCAGGCTTTCCCTATGGATGAGGCGTCGGCGCCCGTACGGGCGCCCTCAGAAGGGGGGATGTCCGAATAGCCTCGGCCGCTCGGACCCCTCACGAATGCTGTCGCCCGCGTTTCCTCTTCTTCTCCTAGGAGAAGACGCTAGGAGACGTGGGCGACCAGGAGGGGGGAGAGGGACGGGATGGACTACGCTTCCCCTCCCGTTCCCCCTTCCCAAGAACGGCGGCTCCCCCACTAGTAGTTCTGTCCTACAAAGGGGGGGGCGGCGGAGGGTTCTTGACGACGGATACGCCCAGGAGTCCCCTCCGCAGCGGATGGGGGGCGGTATGGTGGGCAGTAGGCCGCGTACCCAGCCCCCACGCGCGGGCCTACCTGCGCACGTCTGCGGGGTCCCCGAAATACCGCGGGAGACCCCTGCAGTGGAGCCCCGGCGAGGCCGGGAAGCTGCTGGGGGCGGAGCCGTGGTAGAATCCCTATCGGGGACCCTGCGGCTCCGCACTAAGCAGTGTAGAGATATTCGCAGGACTTTTTTAGCGGATATTATGCTGTAAAGCGCCCGTAAGAGTTGCGGGGTCCTCGGTGGGTAGCCACTGGGCGGCCGTTTTTACCTGCGTTAAAAAAAAGGCCTTCCCTATGTATGGAATAGGGAGTTTGGGCCATGACTCACCACGCCGGCCCAGCGCGGATAGCTGGGTGCTAACGACAGCAGATGCAGCCGGGACCAATGGCTTAATGTGCCTTCCGAAGCATGGAGGAGCTCCAGACAATAAGTTTTCGGTCACAATCCAACGCCATAAGTTCCAAAGTTACTTCAACGATTGCAGTCGAACACTAGCCGCCAACTACTTGCACCATCGAAGTCCTCCTCCACCATAACCTACATATATACAATTATAAATGATAGTCAACATGGTTTTCGTCCACAGAGAAGTACAGCAACGGTTTTGTCTAAGTTTTCAGATGATATAAACAATTCATTAAATGAACAAAAATTTGTCTGCGCTATATTCATAAACTTAAAAAAGCTTTTGATACCCTTGGTCAGGAGGAATTATTGCAGTCCATGCAAGAGTGTGGAATCAGAGGGCCAGTAAACTCATGGTGTAGGAAGTTTACTTAAGAGAGAGAAAAATTAAGGTGTGTGTATGTGGAAAGGAAAGCAGGGAGGGAACTATTAAATCTGGTGTACCTATTGGCTCTGTTAATGGACCGGTCGGATATATAATGCATGTTAACAGTATGCCTAATGTTATAAAAAAGTGCAGGTCCTACAAGTACGCAGATGATACATGCATTATATACAGCGACACCGACAGGAATAATATTCCAAAAGGTACACAAGGGGATTTTGACAATACGGTTTGTTGGGCACACGACAATGGTATAATTATAAATATCAACAAAACAAAGTGTTTGTGTATATTTTCTCCGTATACGAAAGATAAGAATATTGATATACGCATCAAAAGTCACAGTTATGACTGCTTGGACAATAACAAACTTAACTGCAAATGTGAACTTCTCGAATATGTGTCCTCTTATAAGTATTTAGGATATAATGATGATAATCACTTTGGTTGGAACTTGCATGTCAATTTAGTTTGTAATAAATTACGATCAATTCTAGGAAAATTACACAATATGAAATATACCGATACCAGGGGCATTAAGTATATTCTCTATTACGCGCTAGCAGATTCAATAATGTCGTATTGATTAAATACCTATGGTCTTACATATCCTGTTCATTTAAATAAAATTAAATCACTTCAAATAAGATAACTTGAGCATTTAATATCAGTAAAGGAAAAAAAAGAACTCAAATGCAACTATGAAAAACTGTTTTAAAAATTGTAAAGTACTACCAATAGAGGTAAACTTAAAGGTAGCAATTTTAACTGAACAATATTATAAATATGAGTTTAAAAAGAAAGACAATAAACGCTACCCGTCAATCTAAGAAGCCGCTACTTGTTGTTCCGAAATATAAAAAAAACTATTATGGTAAGCGAGTGAGGAGCTGGTCCACACCTACTTTGCTCAATGAACTGCCATATGATCTACTTAAAAATATTTTATGCAAAAATCATTTAAGGAGTACCCTGTGCAAGCATTACCTAACGTTGTGTCCATAAAGAGAGGGAAAGCCTTAAGTAGTAGGTTAATTAAAACTAGGTTGTTTGTTAAACGAGTATTTATAATGGTAAATTATAAAATCGAAAACGGTATAAATAACTAGATATTTGTGTGTTAATAGATTACTGATAATATCTGCAAGTTTTGGTGTAAGTCTCATACATATCTACGGCATCAGTATGCCTGTATCAGTTATGTACCTAATTTACGTATGTGTGCGCGTGGGTGTGTAAACGTTTTAAGAGGTAAACTATTTCAGAAAGTTTAATATTTATTTTGGATTGTTATTGTTTAAAAAAAAAGAAAAATTTAAGTGAATGTATCTTACTGTGTGTGCGCGCGTGTGTATGTAAGTTACGTGTGGCCGTGTGTATGTGCATCTGTAGATATTATTAATATTGTTATTTTTTGTTGAACTAGTTAGGTTTCGATTGTATACATGTGAAAGATTACCACGAGAGCTACTGCCGTCAAACTGATCCACAGGTTGGCTGATGTATACATAGTGTTAACATGTGTAATGTTGTGGGAACAAATAAATAAAAAATAAAATAAATAAGACGCTTGCAATGCCAGAGTACCCTGACTCTAACTAATTATTTCTTCATAATCCTTTTTTTTTCAAAGGTTCTTGGAATTATTCTCTAACACATTACTGTCGTCAGCTGCTTTTTTAAATTCTACGGGTTCGAGTAAATTATCTGCGTAATATCTAGTAAATATAATTGTATCAATTTTACTCAGCATCAAAATTATTTAAAAGATAGCAGTCTTAACTACAGTCTTTATTATTCAGCTTTAAATACATGTTCACGAATAGGATACCTTCTTTCATACAATAAAATGAACCTGTATTGGTATGCGCATAAAACCTATATAAAAATATTTAATTCCAACTTCAAGTGTGTCATTCTTTCAGTAGTTTGGTGCGGTCTCGTTTCCGTGATTCGTTCTTGGAATCTGATCTTCGAATATTCGAACATAAGCAGCAAGTTTTTAATTCTCCACTTTAAGAAAATCGTTATACCGAAATAGAGTTGGAAAGTTAAAAAAATTGCTCAGATATTGATGTTATTTTATATATTGTGGTGATTACACGGTGATGAAGTTAAGATCGGAGATGGTAATTGGAACAAGGTTGAACAGAGAGTGTGTTTATTATTATACTGTAAATTAAAAGTAAACTATAATTGCGTAATATAACATGCCAGCTTAATACATCGTGACTAATTTGTCTGTTTGCGGAATTTTATTATTAATATTATTATTGTATCATTACGTATTATGCGCTTACAGTATGGTAGTGTTATACATGTATGACAACCTCCGTGGCCGAGTGGTTTGTACGTCGGGTTTCATGGTGTCGCCGACTCGAGAGGTCCCGGGTTCGAATCCCGGTGGATGCAGATGTTTGTGTGATGAATACGAGTATTTGTACTCCAGTCATAGTCATGGATGTTTAATATGTATTTCTGTATAAATATACTTATATATGTACAGAATATGTATTCTATGCGTTACCCTAGCATCCCATAACACAAGCCTTAAAGTGCTTATTGTGGGGTTAGGCTAATTGGTGTGTGTTGTTTTTTTTTTTATATTTTTATAATAGGTTATATACCTATTTCTGGAACAACACAGATGAAAAATCTTTGTTTGTTTATTAAAATGGTGGCAACTCATTATACTTATGTCTCGCCTGATGAAAGCAGCCGTCATAAATTGGATTTGGATAGAATGATGTCCTGAAAGAGAGGTAGGAAAAATAGTGGAAGATTCAAATGAGGTTTTAGCAAGTAATTTTAAATAAAGTATATTTTCATTTCATATCATTCAGTATCACTGGCGCGTTACCTCCCCTAATGATTGTTGATACAAATTACCAAATTATATGAACACTGTATTATTTCTACATGGCTTAGTTAAGTTACTGGTTCGTTTAACAGAATTACGCGTGAT
Organism: Chilo suppressalis; assembly: GCA_902850365.2. NCBI lineage: Eukaryota > Metazoa > Arthropoda > Insecta > Lepidoptera > Crambidae > Chilo > Chilo suppressalis. The sequence continues at coordinate 5,806,046 of OU963903.1, forward strand.
ACTTACCTCCTCGTTCACAGCGCTCAAATATCAGTACCTATTTGACCTGACATTCAAATAGGACTAATAAAGTGTCCTATAAAAGTGTTTCAACAGTCCCATAAAGAAGACGTATAACCTCCGCATATATGCGACAAACGAAACGCAATGACTCAACCCGATCCCTCATCTCCAGAATGTGTCCATCTTCAGCAATCGTACAAAAGATACGGTTATGACCTATAACCTACCAAGTTTGCCCCCGTATTCCTCCATCTCCTGGACAATTTGACGTTACAATTTTGCTGCGCAACAAAATGTTTCTTGGAAATGTCAGAAACAATAATTTTCTTCTTTTGAATATTTCATCTTCGATATAAGTTGCTTTTGATGCCGCCGTATCGGAATGTAATTTATATGTATATTGTAGGTACATACTTTTAATGGATATTGGTAAAGAAATATTGTGTATTCGTGTCGTTGTATATATTCATTACGTAAAGTGACATCGTGTTGAATAAAACAAAATATGTTACTTAATGTTATGAATTTTTAGTCACATCAGATAAAATAACAATTATTATGTTATCGTGTCATCAATACTTAGTATTTGTACTTAGTATGTGTAGTTTGGGAGATTTTTAATAGTAATAACAAAAAGGTTAATTAGATGTTTTCGCAGAAAACAATAGTTTTAGTTATTAATGACGGACTATTTGTATACACCAACCGTGAATGTGTACCAATGCTTCAAAATTTGCCAATAATCATAGACATAATACATAGACCTCGCCGAAGCTTCGCTAGTGTTATGAAGATCTAAGTTGACCTGCTTCGAGAGTACATTGAAGTTATTATATATTGTTATTACAATTACGTAATAAATATGCATTCAGCCGACAGTTAGTAGACACGGGAAGGATACATAAAATTGGGTTCAACTTGAGGAGCTTTACTGGTACTTAACTCTAAAATTAACTTTAGACATATTTTCCGGGCAATCCATGACTAGATCTCAAGAAGACACGAGAAATATCAAATCCGTAATCTTTCGACTTTTTTCCAAAGTAAGAAGTTGATTCTTTTTCGATAGCTCAAGACACGATGCTATGATGCTTGTTTGCCATCTTTTTAATACTAGTACTTCACATAGGTAGCCCTTTTTATTTGCTACAAGGTTAGGAAAAGGGAGATTTCTGTCAAAATTTTAAATAGCAATATTACAAAAATATATTCTAGACCTTTACCAGCTGCACGGAATAATTGACGTCGCGAGCATTTGTTTTTCCTTATTTCCTTCACACACAAGTGCAACACTAAGTGTCGCTGCACACGGGCCACCGACCACAACCACAAAACGCCGCCACAGGCATATTTCTTGTAGTTTTCATACATTTTATATGGACTCGCCACACACGGTACGCCGGTGGCCGCCACACGCTACAAATCGTCGTTGCTCGCTTCTTGTGGTCCACATCTACCGCCGCGCCGATATAAAATGCCGCCACACGTCACTCGCGCGATTCCCCACCCCTCTCTCCCTTGCCTTAGTCGGCCGCTGTCGCGCGCTTCAGCCACTTTAGTAGCCGCTTCTAGCTTCTCGTGGCGGCGTTTGTGGCTGTGGCGTGCGGCCCGTGTGCGGCGACATTAAATAAAATTTCACTGTAAGTGTGTATTTTTATAATCATTATGGTACCTAAACTATTTTCTCACGAAGACCAATCTAAGTCTACTTATCGCTTGACCCGTCAGAAACCTTTGATATTTCATGTATCCGTCCAAAAAGTGCGAATTTACATATCTCCGCAAAAATAACGAGTTTGGACTTAGTCTAATTTCGTTGGCTTGTTTTTCCTATTTTGCGACAGCGTGCCTGGGACGCGCCTTAAATAAGTAGTTTTAAAACTGTGTAAGTGAGAAATACGAGTTTCGTTAGCTTTGTTGTTAAATTATACCAGTTCTGCTTTGTTGCCTGGGTATGCTTATAACTTTAGCCTCATAATTTCATATAAGGTAATTAATAAACGTTATAACTTAATGCTTTCCCTTAGCGTTTTAAAATTTGTTATACTCTGAGATTTAAAAAATATTTTTACTGAGTTTTTCTGAGATAACATCGTCATTTCTTATTATTTTTGGGCATTAGAATGTTAAGTGAAAAAAATATTATATGCCCGGATAGCAAAAGTCACCGATTCGAATCTAGTTCCATAAGGTAGAGTTGAATTTATTCGAGTAAATTTTCTTTATAATGAACACGGGAATATGAAACGTCAATATGGCCTTGGCCATACTAGAATAAAAAACATGGGAATATGTTTAAATATAATTTTAAAATATTGATGCCAGTGGATGTTATGTGTTTTAGGTTATTTTTTTCTTCTTAACTAGCAATCCCAATTAAATATCATAAACATAAATTTTGTATGTACTTAACTCTTAAGACTCCCAACTGCAATAGTCCATTTTTTCTTAGGAACTTGAAGGGAAATTGAAGGGAAATCATCATCATCAGCTTATTAATGTCCCCACTGCTGGGGCACAGGCCTTCCCTATGGATGGTATAGGGAGATTGGGCCATGACCCACCACGCGGGCCCAGTGCGGATTGGTGGATGCTAACGACTGCAGATGCAGCCGGGACCAACGGCTTAACGTGCCTTCCGAAGCACGGAGGAAATCGAGATAGTAAATTTATGGTCACCCATCCAATGACCGGCCACTGCGAAAGTTGCTTAACTTCAACGATCGCAGCCGAACGCGCTAACCACTTGCGCCATCGAGCTCTTCGAAATCAACCTGAAATTAATACCAAATACTTAAGTATTCAGATCCTCGGAGCAGTGAATAACCAACGCAGTTAGACAAAAAACTCAGTCGTATTTGATCATTATCTTGTCGAATATGTTGACTCGCAAAGGAATCAAAATCATTACTCTCTGTTGATCTAGAATCATGAAAGACAACATACAACTACGTGTACAAGTTAAGGCATAAATGAACATAATATTAAAAAACAAGTGTGAATAAGGGACACGATAGAGCAGGTGATTAGCGCGTTCGACCTGCGATAGTGTAAGTAAAGCAACTTTCTCAATGGTCGCCCATTGGATGGGTGGTCATAAACTTACTGTCTTGAACTCCTTCATGCTTCAAAAGGCACGTTAAGCCGTTGGTCCAGGCTGCATCTGCAGTCGTTAGCATCCATCAATCCGCACTAGGCTCCCGTGGTGGGCCACGGCCCAATCCCCCTTATTTCATCAATAGGTAGGCCTCTGCCCCAGCAGTGTGGACATTAACAGGCTGTTGAGGATTTAAATACAAGAAGTAGTTTTATTTTTAACATATTAGTTCGTCTAAAGAAAATATAACCAGAAAAAAATCCACGCGGACCAGGTAGCAGACGGGACTCGAACCCGCACCCTTCGCAATATAGGTAACCCACAATACAGCTTAAGAATGGCTGGAGGAATTTTGACGCGGTCCGTGAGGGCCGTGGTAGCATAATTGGTCAGTGCATTCGCCAGGATTGCGAAGGGTGCGGGTTCGAGTCCCGTCTGCTGCCTGGTCCGCGTGGATTTTTTTCTAGTTATATTTTCTTTAGATTTAAACATCAAGCAGTTACATGCTTTAAAATAATAAAAATTATATTAGTTCGTGTTATTTTTTCTATTCGTATTTAATTATCTTTGAAATCCTAGGATTTATCCTGCGTGGCAATATAAAATTTTAGAAATAATTTTTCTAAGAAAACTTTAAAGGCGTTTATAGAACAGCTGATATGCGAAAACATATGTTGTTTTCGCATATCAGCTGTTCTATAAACGAAAAAAAGGGTCTAAAAAGCTAAACTGAAAAGGCGTTAATATAACAGCTGGTATGTGAATACAAGACAAAAAGGGTCGAACAACCTAATTAAAATTAGATAGGTACCTACTTACGTATCCGTTTCCCAGAATGATACCGAACCGACCGAAAATTATCCGGGGCATGTTATCCGGCAACTTTTAACCTAATTTCCCACAAACCGGAGTACTAACATACGACTTGAAAACTTTTCGCTCCTGCTCCTGTGAAATTCACGTTAAATTATAAAACGGTTGACCCCTTTACGGCGGTTTGAATGCAGCATCATCTTTTTCAGATTTTGTTGGCGTAACACTAATTATGGTTTTCATTCGAATGTGCACTGGTTTATGCAGTTTAAAGAAAATAACATTTGAGTTTCCACATATTAAATAATATTCTTGTAAAGATTGAAACGAACATTAAGCTCACAATATTTTAGCAGTGTTTTGTTTACGTCACTCCAATGATATTTGATGTAGATTGAGACAAAATAATTAAAAATAATACAAGTGTTAGATTTTCATTTATGACTTATTCATAAACAGATGATAAGTTTAGAATTTACGTTTTCATCACACCATTCAAATGACGTTTGGAATGAGGCAATTAAAGACAAAAAAAAACTACATAATGTCAGCCTGCCAGTTAGAAGTAAATATAATAAAAGCGCAAGCTGCTAACTTTCCCAGGAATAAAAAAAAATAAAAAATTAACTCAATCTGTCACTACTGTTTCCAAAGTAATAACCTGAATCCAACCAATGCCACCAAGTAATGCAATATAGTGATTATTTGATTTTTTTTGTGAATATGCAGTCCTTCATGAAACTTTAATTCACTACAAACTAACAGATTTATTGTGACCGCCATTAAATTAAAATATCTTTTTATGCCTTCATAACTTAAATTTCAAGATAGTTTAGTAGGTAGGTAACATTTTATTCTGTACACCACATTAAATATTACACACTAGGATAATACTTAAAACTGTGAACAATTGGCCGTCTAATTGCTATATAGCCCTTTCTTTCAGACAACCACGGATTGTCGATTCAGGCGTGTCAAAATATAATAAGAGCATAATGGTTGAGAGTTTTAACTAAAAACCATTTGTCAAAATTTCACGCCATTTCTATTTTTTTTACACACACCAATTAAGTCTAGCCCCAAAGTATGCAAGTAAGGCTTGTATTACGGGATACTAGGGTAACGGATAGATTAGATATACGAATACATACATAAGTATATGTCATCTAAAAATACTTATATATGTATTCGTAAAATATATAAATAAACATACATAACTAAGTACAAATGTTCGTATTCATCATACTAACATTTGCCCCCACCGTGAAACGAAACCAGAACCTCTGAGTAGGCGAAATCATACAACCTGGCTAATATACTTCTCGGCCACGACGTGATCAAAAGATAAATGGGATATATGGGCTTAAACAAAATATACTTAAATACTTATGCAATAAATACTAATTTCCTTTTCTCCTTTTGTTCCCAGTATGAGACCCGGGCTTTCAACAGCACCGGGGTCTCTATAACGAACAGCTCGTGCGAACACCGAGCTTGCGTCATCACAGTGCGACCGGAGAGCGGCACCGCTAAATACACCTGCGAAGTATCTAGCGAAGGACCGCGGTTCGCCGTGGATAGGCGATCAGCTAACATGACCTTAGCAGGTAAGATTCATGACCTTAGAAGAACAAGTAACTAAACAGTACTTTTTTAAGTTTACTGTTTGAATAGGCATCAGGCTCAAAATCTTGGTGGCAGTTTTCATATTTTGACTTCTCTTCGAAAGGAGCTCGATGGCGCAAGTGGTTAGCGCAATCGGCTGCGATTGTTGAAGTTAAGCAACTTTCGCAGTGGATGGGTGACCAAAAATTTACTATCTCGAGCTCCTCCGTGCTTCGGAAGGCACGTTAAGCCGTTGGTCCCGGCTGCATCAGCAGTCGTTAGCACCCACCAAGCCGCACTGGGCCCGCGTGGTGGGTCATGGCCCAATCTCCCTATTCCATCCATAGGGTAGGCCTGTGCCCCAGCAGTGGGGACATTAATAGGCTGATGACGATATTTGGACTTAGACCCGACAGAAGTTTTTTTTACCCAATAAAAACTGGGTTTGAATTTGGTGAGACACTGCAGCGCCAACCAATAGGGTACAGTTGTAAGTAAAGTATTCTTTAATTGTATAGTTTTACGATGTTTAAATAACCTAAAAATGTGGATGATATCTAAAATAAAATAGTGTGACCTAGTGAAAATGAAGTTCGGCGTCACTAGCTTCTTTGCCAGAATTTACACTTACTTAAAATGTGTATACTTCACGTCTGATTGATTAGATAAAATATAAATATATATTCCTATATTTTTATTTCCAATTTATAAATAAGTATAATGTGTGAGTCGGCCGGTACATCAGCTAATGCTGAGGCAGGATCCTGTTAGCCCTTAGATTGAATATTGTATAGACACCTTTAAACTTTTTGCTAGTAGATTTTAAGGGTTTCTGAAACTTTATATTGCTAAACATGCGATTTACAATCTATTATAAACGAAACTTTACTTTTTATTTAGCTTGGAATAATTTTATAACTCCGAAGTTGGTTGCCGCACTAGATAGATGCCAGTTATGTGTAAGTGATTCTGTATTTATAATTGAAGCTACTATTGAGGCACTAAGGCCATAACACGGATGACTTTTCTATAAGTAAATCCTTCATCCATAGAATTCGTACAGAAATGCGAAGAGGGCGATCTATTATACAAAACTCATGTATCGTTAAATAAAACAAGTTTCAACGGTATCAGGATGTTTTGTCTGAATTAATTCATAATTAAATTAATTCAGACCACGCATAAGGATGCGAAAGGTCAATATATAGATAAATCAGTGCATTTATAACAAAACACCTTATTGAACACCACAGAATACATTACAATAAATACAGAGCCATTTAAATTAAGTGTTACAATGGGCAGCCTTATCGCTAAAGGCGATCTCTTCCAAACAACCTTAACCATTACTTAATGAGGGGTGTGCGTGAAAACCTAAGAAACAATCATGTTTCGTTCTTTATTTCCAGTGCTTCCAGAATACGATCCGTTGATCACTGGCCTGCCAACAATCGTGCAGGCTGGTGAGCAAGCGATGGTCAACTGCACGTCAGACTATTCGCTGCCAGCGACCACCATCGATTGGTTCGTCGACTCTGAACCTCAGGAGGTAAGATACTTATGAATATACATGTTGTGACAAAAGTCCGAAATAAAACTTTAGGGTTTGGTTTGGTTGTGTTCCTTGTATAGAATTACCTGCGAAAGTTTGACGCCTTTCAGATTACTTTTATTTTCTAATTAAATTAATAAAAATATCGTTTATACCTGCCTATGACAACCCTATAAATGCGTACGATTACTACTACCTAAACAGACCCTCCTCTCTCCCCTAGGCGCCCCTGCACCCCGCTCAGATTAGTGAACAATTTCGGGGAAATAACGTCCCCTTGTCTCACTCCACGATGCAATGGTATGGGACTTGTTTGCTGATTCTGTACTTGGACAGACATGGTGGCGGCTTCGTACAGACATCTAATCACTTGGATGTATCGCCAGTCGACTTGGCAACGCTGCAGGGACTCCAGAACAGACCAGATTTCAATCGAGTCAAAGGACTTCTCATAGTCCACAAATGGCCACACAGGGGCTGATTAGACTCTTTAGTCTTCTGTATAATCTGCCGCACTGTGTGAATGTGGTCTATGGTGCCGTATCCGCTCCGAAACCCAGCCTGTTCCGGTGGTTGGAAGTCATCAAGTCTTCGCGCAAGACGGTTCGCGATCACTCTTGAGAACAGCTTATAGACGTGGCTTAGAAGGGATATGGGTCGATAGTTCTTAGGTTGGGTCTTGTCCCCCTTTTTAAAGAACAAGACAACCACACTCCTACTCCACGCCTCCGGAGTTCTCCCTTCGAACAGGACAGTGTTGAAAAGCTTTTGGAGCTCCCTCAGGACGGGTTTACCTCCAGCCTTCAAGAGTTCTGTTGAAACACCGTCCTCTCCAGGGGCTTTTCCATTTTAAGCTGTCCAAGAGCAATCTCGATTTCGCCAACACTGACTTCTGGCAGGTCTTCGGTGAAATGGCGTGTTAATGTGGCTCTAGAATCCTCATTTCCGGGATCGGGTCGAGATGCATGTGATGCGTGCAACTGGCTGTAGAAGTCTTCCACTTCCGAAAGGACTGCCGGCTTTGAAGCAACAACTTCCCCACTTGCTGTGGTCAACTTTGTCAGATGGCTTCTTCCAAGAGATTGTACGAACACTTTGGATCCTCGATTCTGCTCGATCGCTCTCTCGATCGAGAGAGTATTGGAGCACCGGAGGTCGTGTCGTACGTGCTTACTGATCTCTTGGTTTAGAGTCCGCTTTGCCGACGAAGTGACGGGTGGATTTTCACGTCGTTCCTTCATTAGCCCTAAAGTCTCTTCCGAAAGCTTTGACTTCCTGCCCTTACGCTGCGTTGCACATAATCTCGTACCCTCTTCCCTGAGGATCCGAACCACATTTTCGAGGTTTTGGTTTACGTCTGTTGTGGTTTCCACGGCAGCAAATCGGTTCTCCAGATTTGACTGGAACGTTTAAGATTCTGTTATAGATTGGAGCAGAGTAGGTTGGAGCCTGGATTTCATCAAACGGACGCGCTCGGCCTTAAAGTTGATATTTTAAGAGCCCCGGACGAGTCGGTGATCACTACCGGTATTGAACCTGTTGATCACTGAGACGTCTCTGAATATGTATCTCTTGTCCGTCATGATGAAATCGATCTCATTTTTAGTCATAGTGTCAGGGCTTTGCCACGTCCACTTCCTTTGGGGCTGTTTCTTGAAAAAAGAGTTCATCAAGAAGAGCCCCTCCCGTTCGAGGAAGTTGACGATCATTTGCCCCCTATGATTTCTGCTTCCAAATCCATGCGATCCTACTACCGATTCGCTGCAGTTCTGTACTCCCACTTTAGCGTTAAAGTCCCCCATAACAACATTGTAGTGGGTCTTAGTAGTGGAGTGGAGAGCCCTCGATATACCATCGAACATATCCTCCACTTCGTCGTCCGAGTGTGTCGAGGTCGGTGCGTACACTTGCACCACCTTGAGGCTATACCTCTCGGTGAGCTTTATAATAAGGTACACTACCCTGTTCGACACGCTGGACATTTCCACAACGTTATCGGCAAGGGACTTATTCACCAAAAACCCAACGCCACCTTGGGACTGTTGGTCTCCGCCGCGGAAGTACATTAGGTGGCCCGATTCGAGCGTTATGGTGTCCTCCCCCTCTCTTCGGACTTCACTTAACCCTAAAATGTGCCACCTAATCTTCCCAAGTTCCACCTCGAGTTGCGCCAGATGCGAGTCAATCCGTAGCGTGCGTCCGTTGTACGTCGCCAGGGTCAGTCTATTGTGGTGGCCTCCCGTAGCCCGGAGATTCTTCGCACCCCCCGCCCCGCCGTTACCGTGGTCGCCACCGTGACCAGGAATAGCGGGGCTACCGGGAACTGGGGGCCGTGGCTTTTTGTTTGAATGCAATCAAGGTATTGCCCATAATCGCCACGCTGGGCAGGCGGGTTGGCGATCGCAGAACGTAGGTTATTTCACTGATGACGCTGCTGCCCGTCACCAATGAGATTTTCCTTCCCTACGTCGTTGGATGGTTATACCGCCATCGGTCGGTTTGCCAGAGCCTCGTCTGTTGGTCAACAGGGTGCACCGCGTGAAGGTGAGGTTGGCTTGAGTTCTTGCAGGTGTATTAAGAACCCCTTACACCCCAAACATTATAATAAATACATTTATTTGTGAATTAGGTACTTGAAAAAAATAATTAACAAATAAAAACTGTACTCCATGCAGATTTGTCTAAATCTAACGAGTACGCGTACTAAACAATGATATTTTAAAATTTACTGTTAACTCGTCAGGTTACTACAAAATATATAAAAAAAATGATTTAAAACTAGACTTATTTTTGTTGTTAAGAAAACTAGAACAGTATTAATTTGGAGAACTTTGTACCCATTCATATGGTTTGAAGTGCTGTTGTGTTTACAAACTAATAATAAAATAATACTTCGTTGACTCTTCAAAATTGCCTTCTTTATGTTTTTATTTCGCCAGATTAACCTTTGATTAAAAGAAGTAGTAAGTAAACCCATATTAATATTATAAATGCTGTGTTTGTCTGTCTGTTACCTTTCATGCTTAAACTGCTGAACCTAGATAAAAGAAAAAAAAGAGTATGAAATTTTATACAGTGATAATTTGAGTTCCGGCAAAGGACTTAAGAAAGTTTTTCTCATAGAAACCCTTTAGTGGAGTGAAAACTCCTTTTCGTTAGAAGTTTGTATAGGAAATAAGTTTTCCCACGCATGCCAAGTCGCTGTCACCCACTAGTTCAATATTATGTTAGTAACAAAATTTTCATTGAACAGCAAAATTTTTACTTCGTAAATTCAATGAAGCAAAAACGAACATCAACTTTTATTAAGCTCATGCGATGAATGAGATAGCGCAGCAACGAACTTTTCAATGTAAAATTTCAGAGGATGCAAAACTTTTGCTTACTTCGAATGGGTAACTAAAACTTTTTGTGGGTGTGGAATTCTGAAGGCATCTGCAGGCAGGAGTACATACAATTATGTTATTACTAGTAGCAAACACCGGAGTACGTATACTATAATTAATAAAAAAAATATTATGTTGTCTAGAAGATATCGCTTTTAGCGATAAGACCATCTTTACCCACCATAGTTTACTATCTATCTGTTCTTGTAACCCTATAATTGTGTTTGTGTGAGTAATAAAGAGTATATCTCTCGTTCTAAATCTAAATATTTTTTTGAACATCTAGCAGTTAAATGCTTTAAAACTAAAAATATAAAAAAAAGACCTATTCGTTAAAAAATTATCCGTGATCATTAAAAAAAAATTACGCGTCTAATTGATCACCTCCTCCGTTTTATTGTCGGTTGAAATAGATAACAAGCTTATTTTAATAATACAATGCAGGGCACTGTTGTGATATGACTCTCTTATTTCCTTATTTTCCGCTCGAATATCGCCTGGGAAATGAACCTCTAATTTAGAAGATATCTGATAATAGTATACAGGATGTTACAAAAATACAAACAAAGCTGGAAGGGCGTTGAAGTACATCATATAAGGAGTCTTCTCTAATTTTCTTAAAATATTTGCATGAAGTTTTAACTTTTTATAAAAACAGTTATCTTTAATGATTAATAAAAATATTGATCATTTTAAGACACGTCACTAGTTGGAGGATCATTAAAAATAACTGTTTTTATAAAAAGTTAAACTTCATTCAAATATTTTAAGAAAATTAGAGAAGATTCCTTATAAAAAAACTCCTTATAAATCCTTATAAAATATGATGTACTTCAACGCCCTTCAAGCTTTATTTGTATTTTTGTTACTAATACCAGAGTCAAATTACATAATAGTATTGTAAATGTACTGAAATAGTTATTAATGATATGAGTGCGGTAAGTTGGTTATTACAAACGAGTAGAGAAATATAAGCCCGACAAGAAGTTGAGGGTTTACCATACTCACGAGTTTGTTAATACCAATTCCGCACGAATGTTAAACAAAGTTTTTCAACACATTTGCAAAAAAACAGTACCTATATCCAATTTGAGTAATGAAACAAACTTTTTCTATAAAGAAAATGGCGAGCATTTCCAAATAAAACCACGTGCGAGTGGTGAACATTGGAACTATATCTTTCGTCGGTTTTTTTAGTATAAAAGTAAGACAGAGATAAAGATTAAAATCGCTTCCAAGGAGGTTCGATCGAAATAAAAAAAAACCGTTAAGATTACGCACGGCGCCATATATGGGTGCGTGCGATAAAATGTTTTACTGCACGCATGACCCGTAATTTTGAACTTTCGAACAATGTATACAACCTCCTAAACAATAACAGAAAATGGGTACACCCAAACATCGTGTTCATATTTTGAGGCGTTTCTACGAGGATGGAACAGCATTGGTGAGAACAGATGAATTACTGTCGAATGAGTTTCACCCCAGTACCAGATTCCGCCAGGGATGTATCGTCTCTCCATTTCTGTTTAATGTTTACACTGAACTCATCATGAGAATTGCGCTGGAGGACTGGCAAGATGGTGTCGCGATTGGAGGTTTGACTATTTCAAACCTACGCTACGCGGATACCACTCTATTTGCAACCAATATTCCTCACATGGAAGATCTATTACATCGAATGGAAAGCGTCAGCAGAGAATTTGGACTGAAAATTAATCAGACTAAAACAAAGATGATGATCATTGATCGCGCCAATAACAACTCGCCAGAGGTTACACAAATCGCGAAGTGTGATGTGGTCCAATCGTACGTTTATCTGGGCACGTTAATTACTATTAATGACGGATGCATCGATGAGATCAAACGTCGTATGGCTATAACTAGATCTGCCATGGAGAGACTAAAAACGATATGGAAGAACCTTTACATAACGAAAGCCACAAAGACCCGGCTCGTGAGAACACTTGTGTTCCCCATATTTTTGTATGCCTCAGAAACCTAGACATTACGTGAAAGTGAGAGACGGAGGGTAGATGCTCTCGAAATGTGGCGCTGAATAAGAATGCTTGGAATATCTTGGCGAATTTCTAACCAACATTTCAATTCTCTAAGAACTCGGCATCAAGCAGCGGCTGTCCTCTGTTGTCCGGGCTCGCATGCTTGCTTTCTTCAGGCACGTGTCTCACCGTAGTGAAACCTCCATCGAGCGTCTCGTCGTTCAGGGTAAATTTGAAGGCTGAGGGAGGTATGGCGTCGTTTTGTGCAGCGGGGCGACCCGCCACTGAATCCGCCGATGACGCTGTAGTAACGGCCATGACCACTCTGCCAAGAGAGTAACGACAAAGAAGAATACAACCTCCGTAAATGCATTTTTGAGCAAATGAGTTAAAAAAGGTATTTACAGCTCTCCGGGCTAGGGTTATCTTGACAAGTGTATTTTATTCTTTCTATTCGTCAGAATTTCCCGCGGGTCAACAGCATAATGTGTTTCAACAGCTCAAGTCAAACTTTGAATGGAAAAAGCTAGTTGGTTCTTACGTCCGATAGCAGTGCTGCTTAGTTTTATGTATTTCTATATAAATATACTTATAAATGTACAATATATGTATTCTATCCGTTACCCTAGTGTCCCATAACACAAGCCTTATAGTGCTTACTTTGGGGCTAGGCTAATTGGTGTGTGTGTTGGAAATATTTATTTATTTATTATTATTTATTTATTATATATACGCGGAAGTAAGCCCAATCTATAGGTGCAAATGACAAAAAAAACCCAAATTAGGGTATTTTCGTTCCATATGACACACAAAATAATGAGTGTCCCAAAACCCAACCGATGTCTGTCCCCGTGCGGGTGACACTTTTAGCGAAATAGGTAAAAAAAAGTAAACACACAAACCTTTTTTCCCTTCCGGCGTTATTTCACATAACATCGAACCACTTTTCCAACATTTTTACCTCATAACGCCGTCTCGCACACACTGTAATGTGTAGTCACCCTCCGTGTTCGCCACAACGGCGTCATAAGGCGGTTTATTTTATTAGAAAATTCCAGGGAAGAACTTTTTTTTATATGCGTCTGCAATGAAATTCTCGTGTCATATCGTGACCTGCTGCGTAAGAATAGGGTTGCTACAATGCATTCAAATAGTTAACAGTACATTTTTTTTGTAAAAACTGTACTGTTTGCTATTTGGATAAGCTGTTGAATACTGAGATGGAAAATATTTTGAAACTCATAACTCGACTTTTCCATCTATTGCTAAATCATTAAAAAAAGAAAAACACACGCAGAGACATTCAATCATCTCTCACTCAATGCATATTTCACTCAATGCATATTTATAAAGAAACCTCATTTTGATTACCTACCTAATTATTTAAATTGTAAAAAGTGACAGACAAGCAAAGTCACAAATTAACCACAGAATAATATAACACAGCTAATGATACTGGTTCACATATATATTTATTCAGTTTTTAGTTTCCTGTTCATGTTTACACTTAAGCACTGTTTTTCTAATTATAAATCTTTTCGTGTTCTTCACTAAATTTGTATACCGAAATATTGCACCATACAGGTCTTGCCAGAAAACCAGCGTTGTCGTGATACGTTTAGTTACCTTTTTTTTTTATAGATAGGTCCGACAAATGACTCCACAGGTGGGGTGGAGTCATTTGTCAGTCATCGTTGATGTTAAGTGAAGGTGAAGTTCAGACGCGAAGATAGCTGATACAGCAGTTCTACCTACCACACCAGCCATCCTCACCCTGCCGGCCTTTCATTTCATGTTGCTTATTCACGCCTCTTTTAAAGGTTCCCAGGTTGTCAGAGGGAGGGAACATGTGAGCGGGCAGAGCATTCCATTTACGGATAGTGCGACACAGAAATGAGTCACCAAATTTCTTTGTACGCGTTGGAATTGTAGCCACAGTAAGACCGTGACAACGTAAGCCAGCGCGCGTGGTCCTCTGAAGGAAAGGGGAAGGTGGGATAAGAGAGAATAACTCCTCAGAACACTCGTATGTTACGGCAGCATTATACTGAGGCAAGAACCTGATCGACCAATATTATAACTGTTAGGTTTATCAATGTTTGTGATGCTTACTTCCATTATGTTTTTATTTTAGCAGTTTAGAATTATATGATTGTGTGTTTTATATGTCAATAAAATGTATCGTCAGTGACCATGGAAGTTTAAAACAATATATTCTTTGATCGTCCATTATGTACGCGTTTATATTACATAACATAGAGAAATTCGATATTAATAACAGCCAATTTAATACACACATCGGCATTATTAAATTTCTTATTGGTTCTATTTCTAATTTAGTATACAAATATGTTATTATTGTCGCATCACTAGCAAACACAATGATTGTTGCTTTTAGCCCTTTGAGGTCGACCGGTGTCACGGCTGAATTGAAAGGTGAATGGTTTTAGGGTTGACACACACTACTATACACATCATGGAGGTTAGACAGAAGGAGAACGATCGCTACGTGCTAAAACATTAGCCCGCCTGTTCTTGAAAATTTGTAGAATTTATAGTTCATTTTTCAGCCACCAGCCGCGCTGCCGTCGGTAAGTAGTATCTGTGAAGTTAGCTGTTTATGAGTACAAGTAGATGAAGTTAGTTGAATATTGTACAAATTTTCTTCGCGGCATTGGTTATTTCAAATTCGCGCTTTTATTTAGATAACTTAGCGATCGCAGCGCCTCACTTATTTTGTCCCTATTTCTGGGACACTATTTTCTACAGCGTTAGTTCATCGTTCTCCTTCTCTCGAACCTCCATGATACACATGGCGTACCTTAAAAAAAACTTTTTAGTAAAATCTGAAAGAATCTCAAAGGTAGGCATTTTTCAAATCATTGTTTTGCTTGTCGTAATACAACTTATTAATTTTGACCCAAATCCCCAAATCGGTCCCAACTCAGCATAGTGCTGATGGTGCCATCGGCGCTGGTCTTACGACCTGGATTGATACATAGGATACTTTTTATTAATATCACGATAAGATATAAACGATACTTAAGATACGTGAACAAAGTTGCGGGCGGTCGCTAGTATATCTATAAGATATTACCGATTATTTTCATAATAATAAGCTTAAGAAAATATAACTAGAAAAAATTCCACGCGGACCAGGCAGCAGACGGGTCCGCGTGGAATTTTTTCTAGTCATATTTTCTTTAGATTTAAACATCAAGCAGTTACATGCTTTAAAATAATTGAAATTAGAACTATAACAAGCTTAGTTTGAGGTTATTATTCTCGTATCATTACACGAACTTCTTTCAATTAATAAATCGTCTTGTATATAAAGGAAAAAATTTATTAGTATTTTAATTAATTAACTAAATTGGTACCAACAATTCAGTATTGCTAAGTTTCAATGCTATCTCTGAGAAGTTTTGACTTCCTACGTGGTTGCGATCAAAAGCTTCATTGTTAGCATCAAAAAAAGCAAAATACTAAGAAAACCAACTCATGAGAAGTTAACAAACCATCAAACGGGAATTAAGATAATTAATAATAATAATAATATTGTCATTGTCCCTATAGTCGTGAGCGTAAACTGTCTCATAGCGAAGAGTCTCGACCAACATCTAAAGAGCCTCTCGCTAGATGGTTGGGTCAAGGGGCAGATGCAAAAGGCAGTACTCCTGGACACGGCGCGCATCGTCAGGCGGTTTCTTTCTCTGCGGCCCTAACCACCGGTAGCTTGGGCCTCGCTCCGCTGCTGGTGGCCTTCTAGGTTAGGTTTTTTATACTATATTTATTTTTGTATTTACGTTTTTGTATTTTACTTTTATATCTTTTTTATAAAAAACCTAACTTGTGAAATGAAATAAATGAGAGAATAATAATAAATTTTATTTTCTTTAACATTGGTTTAGTTACATTATATACTCATGATTGAAGCTACCTTTTAAGCAAATAATGCCTGTGACACGTGACTCCGCTCTTCCATACCTAAAATTACAGTTTGCTAATCGATCTCTATGTTTAAACAAAAAAACGGACTTACAAATGTAAGTACATATATCAAAGAATAATAAATCTTTAAATTTTGACATGGTTAATTTATTAATTATTAAGAAGAATAATTAGATCGGAGGCGTTCTGAAGTAGCAACATAAATATATTTGTAAATTGCTTTCACTCCATATTACACTAAATACCAATGTAACTTTTAACAGTCTCAGTTTTCAAGTGTATATTGAGACTTTATAGAATGTCTGAAGTTGATCAAAGACGAATTTGTGTGTAATTTGGAATCGCCTGCCTAATTATTAATTTCTAGGTCACCTCTCCAGGTTAATTAGATTTCGGTGAGAAATTCCCTGTAGTATAAGC
This sequence comes from Chilo suppressalis, assembly GCA_902850365.2. Taxonomy (NCBI): domain Eukaryota; kingdom Metazoa; phylum Arthropoda; class Insecta; order Lepidoptera; family Crambidae; genus Chilo; species Chilo suppressalis. Next base: position 5,822,873 of record OU963903.1, read on the forward strand.
TAATTTAACAAATAATTTGTGATGCTTGTCTCGATTTATCATTATTACTATAAGCATAGTTTTTAGGGTTCCATACCCAAATGGTGTCTACGGAACCCTATTACTTAAATCTCTGTTCATCCGTCCCTCCGTCTGTCTGTGAGTAAACTGTATCGCTGGTATGACAATAGGCAGTAACTTTTAAAAGACAAGGAATTTATATACCTTTTTAAAGCTACCTTGGTAAAAGCACAACAAAATTAAAATATATGTATATATATATATATTGACGTTTAAATCTATAATAAAATATAATTTAATATACTGACGATTTGATAACCCACTCTTTTTTGAAGTCGGCTTAAAAACCAATTTTAAAAATATATGAAACTAGCGGCCAGCCCTCGCTTCGCTTCGGTGTAGTGATGTTCTCAGGCTTGTATTATACACAATGACATTTATCTATGATTCTTCTTATACCTGCATGCAAAATCTCAGGCCGATTGGTTTAAAATTGACAAAGTTTCATACAAACTTTCATTCCCTATTTTATCCCCTTGGGGATAGAATTGATCAAAACCTTTTCTTAGCGGATGCCTACGTCATAACATCTACCTGCATGCAAAATTTCAGCCCGATCCGTCCAGTGGTTTGGGCTGTGCGTTGCTAGATCACTATGTCAGTCAGTCACCTTCGAGTTTTATATATATAGAAGATGTACGCCGCACATACAAGAAACAAATTTTAAGGCAGGGAAACGCTTCGTGTGTGCTCTGTTTTAAGGGTTAATATTGTGTACGGTACTTAATGCATAGTTTTATACATAGACATATAGACGGGTCGTAGGACAGCACAGGTTAAGTGATTGGATTCCAATTTCATCTTTTTCTTAGGACATATTATACCAATGGGGATGTCATAACAAAACGTTCACTCATCGAACATCTCTCAATATTTTAAGTAAAGTAAGCACTATAAGGCTTGTGGTATGGGATACTAGGGTAATGGAAAGAATGCATGTATAAAATAAGTATATTTATGTAGAAATATATAAAAAAACATGACTAGGTACAAATGCCCCCCGTATTTAGCCCCCCCCCCCCCTCCGGATTCGATCCCGGGACCTCACGAGTAAACGCCATAGGCACTTTTTTTGTTTTACGAAACCCGGTGTATATGTCATCGGAATATAAAAACTTTCGTGAGAATGTAAACGAGAGATAAAATGTATTATCTTACGGAAACATTTTCGTAAATTGATCACTTTACCAAGCTTAGCCGTAAAACAATACGTTAGTTGATAAACAAAAATAGTGGACATGACCAAACCAGTGAAAAGTCGGTATGGACCGAACAAAAATTTAAAAATGTGACGAAGGTATTATAGGGTATAACTGTACTTCCAAGGCCCAAGAGGTGATACTTGATTTTTTTTGTAGAAAAGTTTCTTTTGTTTGTGTGTTTTTTTTTGTTTTTTTTTTTCTGGCGCTTCGCCGGCCGCTACCGCAGCATGCTCGCTTTGCTCGCTCGGCTCTTGCGTTTTGGTCACAACACTAACCTAACCTAACCTAGTGTAAAGTATCACAGCTTGGGCCCTGGAAGTACAGTTTAGCCTTATGGGCACTTATACAGTCATCTTGTGTATGAAAATATTTGCACATGTCTGATCGTACCTAAGTCTATGGCGGCAAGCACCGAAGTGCTAACGGCGACCAATCAGAAAGCTTCAGAGGGACGAGGTAAACACAATCAAAAATATACGTACTCGAGTTCTCCTGCCTCAAAGGCCGGCATCGCATTTGTGATGCTCCTGGTGTTGCAGATGTCTATGTTGATCTCTTACAATCAAGGAGCCGTCTTCTCGTATGCCCTTATATTAAAAAAAAAACAGACAAAATAACAATAAATTCTAAAACTGATATTGCGGTAAATTCTACAAGCAAGCATTATCCACTCACTCATCGATAATTATCAAAAGCTCTAAATTTAATTCAGGATATGAAATATAACATTTTTAAATTTTACTCAGGAACAGTTACGGCAACATTCTCAACGTAAGCGTCGATTCATATTTGATTAATGTGCACGGCTCTGTTCTCTAATTGGAACCGAAGAATAAATCATCTTCGTGTCAATTTCGTGCATCGGTTTCGAAGCGGATTCCTCTAAAATTCTTACGTTTCATGGAACACGGAAATTTATACGTTACCATTTATGAAATAAGACGGCGTGTCATATTGCTTCACAAATATTTATAACATGCTAACGGCTTTATTAATGGCTCATTGAAGCCCACTGCTAACAATCGTTAAGCATATATGACGGACGAGTACAAGTTTTTAACAATATTGTTTTAGTGGACCATATCTACTACGAAAACAATCGTATAGATCCGATCAGAGTAATTAATTAAAATTCCAAGAGCTTGAAAGCTATCGGGCTAAATGAGATATTTTACTTTAATATTTTCGGCGATTTGAGGTCGGGGAGGGTGGAGGGGTGACCTTTTAAACGTTACACAATTTATGAACATTTATGCCACAGTAGCTTTAGGTGTTTCTTTGAAATCTACATATTATTACTAATTACATAATAATATTGGTTTTTCTATGAAGTGAGTACTATACTATAACGTTCAGACTCTTTCTTTACCACGTATATATACTATACTCATATACTTTCGCTTCTTTACAATATTTTGTTTGATCCCTCTTATCCCAATTATCTTAAAGAGCTTTTCAGTATTCTCCACTGTTCCCACTCTCAGTCTTTACGCTCATCAGAGAATTTGAGCCTTAAAACTGTAACACCACCTTTTATAAATATTCTTTTTGTGTTCAAGCTGTGCGCCTCTGGAACTTTCTTCCCGTTAACATCAGACGTGCCCAGACGATTGGTTTATTTAAAAAGCAGATATAAGATTTTTCCTTTCACAGTAGTTAGTCACACTTGTCTCGTTATTTCAGATTTGAGTTAAAACTTTTAGTGCAACGAGGAGACTTGGTTATTAAAGCAATCCGTGTAAACAAAAGAGATGCATATATTCATAGTTGATCGCTGACTGTTCACACTGCCGGCGAGAACTCGCCCCACTGATTTGTCGCTGAGCGACAAGGGCTATCAAAGAGATTACTGACGTGACGTGACGACCTCCGTGGCCGAGTGGTTTGTACGCAGGGTTTCATGGCTGTCGCTGATTCGAGTGATCTCGGGTTCGAATCCCGGTGGGGGCAGATGTTTGTGTGATGAATACGAGCATTTGTACTCCAGTCATGGATGTTTAATATGTATTTATATAAATATACTTATATATGTACAGTATATGTATTCTATCCGTTACCCTAGCATCCCATAACACAAGCCTTATAGTGCTTACTTTGGGGCTAGGCTAATTGGTGTGAGTGTCGGAAATATTTATTTATTTATTTACTCGCTCAGCGATAATCACTTGGATCGACGCTAGAGTAATCACCCATCGTACTCGCACACTCGCTTAAAGTCCAGAGCGATAAAACTATCAGAACTACACACTCGCTCCCACCGATCATCAACTCGTTTCTAGTTTCTATCTCTAGTCGCTTCTCGTTAATCGTCGGCAGTGGGACAAGTGACTTATACCAGTAATTTTGTTTCGTTTCAGCCTTCTGTGATACTAAGGCTTCAGACAATCTGAGAGCTTCAAAAACAATCGGCAGTTCTTTTATTTAATCAAAGGAAAAAATCATCATTATCAGCATATTGAATATCCCAGTATTGGGGCATAAACATTCCTTGACGGAATAAGCAGAAGCCTTAAAACCGGTGCATAGTTTGAACTTTTGGTTACCGATCCTAAAGTAGACCATTGCGAAAATTGCTTTACTTTTACGATAATACATGATTGCGGATTACTCCACGTGTTAATGAAAAAAAATGGTACATCTAAAGAAAAGTTTTACTAAAAAAAAATCCACGCGGACCAGGCATTGGACGGGACTCGAACTCGCACCCTTTGCAATCCGGGCGAATGCACTGACCAATTATGCTACCACGGCCCTGATAGCCGCGTCGAAATTTTCCTAGCCTTAAGCTGCAAGGCAGCGCCATCTCTTCGCATTGTAGGTAGCCCACAACGTCAATTGAATTTTTCTTTAGATTTAAACATCTAGCAGTTAAATGCTTAAAAATAAATAAAAACATAAAAAAAGTTACTAAAAATATTGATCCAGCTGAATATAATAATGAAATTTGAATGGTGAAAACGCGATTAAAATTGTTCACGTAGGCATCATCGCCGGTTGTTAATGGAGTCCATTTTTAATAACATTTGCCGTCTCCCGTCGTGTTGACGGTGTTTGAGCTTTTGTTCACCTGAGGAGCGATTTGCAGGGAAAGGTCAACCAAGGGGCGGAGTCAGGGTGCAAATTAAACAGTTTACAATTTATTACCCATAGTTTAAGTGAGTGTTGTAGTTAAAAAATGGCGGACTGCCATATTTTTTTACAGCAATTCTTTGTAGCAAGAAAATAATCTAGTCTCTGTATTGTGTGTATGTGTCTATCACAACAGATAGTGCTGTACATTCGAATACTTCCAAGTCCAGGGATAAATACTTGCTTGAATTTATTTAATATGATGCTGTGTTGATCACTTTTGCAATTCTATACTATTAATATGAAAATTGGCGCCTGTTGTTTACTTCAATCGTAGAGTAATTAATGGAAATTTTAACCTACCCATAGGTACCTTAAACAACGTAGGTAGTTAATAAATCCTTTGTTCTAAACTAAAGCTAATAATGTAGGTAATATTGGTTTTCATAATCTAGCTAGCGTCTAGCTCATCTAGACCTTATTTAGAACACTAGACGTAATAAAGGGAGCAATATCCTTTGTCTCTCGTATATTGAACGCAAGTTGTTATTCACTATTACCTAAATACCGAACACAAGCCACGTTTCTATCAAAGAGAACCATACTATTTTATTGCTTTCATAACCAAGTCTCCTCGTTGCACTAAAAGTTTTATCTCAAATCTGAAATGACGAGACTGAATCTGAAATGATGACACTGAGAATTTGTTCACTTATTTTTTATGTTGTTAAAATACGGTGCTCATCTCGTTTGCGAGAGAACCATAATAATTTAACACGTCATTTAGACAGATAATATTTTTCATTGACGTTGGTTGCGCCAGTATGGCATTTTGAATTGACCGCGTAAAATCCTTATAATCGCCCATCGTCTTATTTCAAATTAATAGTTAAATTGATACTTTACTTATTTCCTTTTCCCATCTCCCTTCTGCACATATCTATCTCGCATGCAAGAGTGAGTCGACGAATGTCCACTGGGGACATCTAGCGGGTGTTGAAGTTAACATCCTTCTAAGCAAATCCGCACCTTTTGTTAATGGCTGCCGTAAATCGCGCACTTCGTAATTAATTCGTTTGATAAACAATAACCATAGTACGAGTGATTCTCATTATGAAAATAGAAGTGCAAGCCTAACTATTTAGTGTACCCATAAGAATATCAACCGGCCACGAACCCAAGTTCGGTTTTGGAAAGCCGGCTCGACGCGTCCACCTCAGGAGCTTCTGGACTGGCCGTTGATGCAAGGTATTGTGCAACCTTCATTATTAGTTTCGAACTATTTCCTTTTGTTTTAATCTACGCAGTTCGAAATAGGAGATCTTTGATTATCGTGCCAATTTTAAATTTACAGTCCATTTAAAAAGAAAACAAATATTTAGCATCACCCGCGCAACCAGACGTCTTTAAGCGCGGTTGTAAGTGAATTTAGGTCTTATTAGTATTAGAGTTCTTTGTATGAAGCTCCCTACTGCAGCTCATCTCACTCACTAACCGGAATTGTAACATTATCGCCTTTCCTCGGGACAAGCTCGTGTTTCTTGGTGGGCGACTACGTTACAATTCCGATTAGTGTGCGTTGTAGGAGGGAGTTTCATACAAAGATCACTGAAAGGCTCGAGAAAATGTGGTAATGAGTTGATAGTTAAGTTTGAGTTCAAAAAACTTGTGCGTGAACACTACCTGACTACGTGATTTTTCCCTATAGTTTGCATTGACATATATTATATTTATTGTATTTTATGTATGTTATGCATATGTATGTATGTATATATATATATATATATATATATATATATATATATATGTATGTTTATGTATGGTTATATGAGTATTTTTTTATGTGCATCAATTTGTATTATTATTTCATTATTATTATTTTATTGCTGTTATTTTGTGTTAATTTTCATTTTATAAAATTTTTAGCAACTTTGCCCTATCGCCATACTATTTGTCTCCAACACTCATACTGGTTGACTGGTAGAGAATGCCTATGGCATTAAGTCCGCCGTTTGCTTATGTTGGCAATAAAGTTTAAATAAATAAATAGTCTGCTCTGATCTTTTGATGTCACAAAAACAGCTGACTGAGCAGACTGTTAGCGCAGAATCCGGCCCTGCTAGGCCTTTATTCCCAACAGTAGCTTAAATTTTTACACGTCACCCGAATAACGATTTTCGCCATTCCAACGTTGAATCGCCGGCAGAACGACGCAGCACTTTCACTTCACTTTCTGAACAATTTGGCGATTTTAGGATAAGTCATGTTCCTCATTGTCGGCCGGCCTATTGTGATCATTAGCGAGTTTAATATCTCAGCTGGTTTCATTTCAAATTTAGCCTATTTACTTTGTTAAAGTCAACGTCCTTTCATTTAGTCAAATAATTGTTGTACCTGCCCGCTGAATTTGGAAACTCTCTGTAGGCAAAGTGGCTGTTTTGTTTATAATTAATTTCTTGTGTAATTATCGTACTAAGGTTTTTATAGTAATATTTCTATTTCTATTATAATTCACATCTGTATATAGACATCTTTAACCACCGTTTTCTCGTGGACCTACTGATTTTTGACGACCTCCGCGGCGTACAAACTACTCGAGTTTGTACGCCAGGTTTGAAGGCGTCGCCTACTCGAGAGGTCCCGGTTTCGAATACCGGTGGGGGCAGATGTTTGTGTGATTAATACGATCATTTGTATTCCAGTCATGGATGTCAAATATGTCATCATCATCATCATCAGCCTATTAATCTCCCCACTGCTGAGGCACAGGCCTTCCCTGTGGATGGAATAGGAAGATAGGGCCATGACCCACCACGCGGGCCCAGTGCGGATTGGCGGGTGCTAACGACTGCAGATGCAGCCGGAACCAACGGCTTAACGTGCCTTACAAAGGACGGAGAAACTCGAGATACAAGATTTTTGGTCACCCATCCAATGACCCACCACTGCGAAAGTTGCTTAAGTTCAACGATCGCAGCCGAACGCGCTAACCACCTGCGCCATCGAGCTCCTCGTCGACATACTCTTCTAAGGAATTATCAATAGGTAAGAAATTTTCTTTAACCAATGTTGAACGACCATAACTCTTAAACTAACAAAACTATCATAACAGTTATAGTTTTCCTTAAAAGTTCATGAAAAGCACTATTATCATGAATTTCCAAGTTTTTTAAGCCAATGGTTTAGCTATGTTCTTATTTTTTTTTAATCATTTAACTGCTAGATGTTTAAATCTTAAGAAAAGTCTTACTAGAAAAAATTTCCACGCGGACCAGGCAACGGACGGGATTCGAACCCTTCGCAATCCGGGCGAATGCACTGACCAATTATGCTACCACAGCCCTGATGGCCGCGTCGAAATTTTCTTAGCCTTAAGCTGCAAGGCAGCGCCATCTCTCCGGATTGTAGGTAAGCCACAATTTCAAATGAATACTTTTTCAAGTATCAAACATTTGAAAGAAGAAATAACAATAATAGTTATGTTTTTATTTTTTTTAATCATTTAACTGCAAGATGTTTAAATCTAAAGAAAAGTTTTACTAGAAAAGAATAATTAGCTAGCCAATAGTTTAGCTTAACGACGCCTTACTCGAACAAAAATTAGCATTTTAAAGTTCAATATTTCGCAAACGGATCCCTAAACCGAAAAATACTCTTAGAAACCCCTAATAATTTTAAAGGACCTATTCAACGATATTTCTTACGATGGGGTAGACGGTGAAAAAAAAACATCGCCAGGTTACATGTATGGGAGCTATCCTAAACAAACATTTTTCCATAAAATTATTAAACCATTTTGTCGACGTGATCGATATACACATCTCCACAAAATTACAGGTCTCTAGTGCCAATAATCTCCAAGCAAAACCGGAGACGAACAAACGGACATGACAAAACCGGATTTTAAAGTTCAATATTTCGCAAACGGATCCCTAAACCGAAAAATACTCTTAGAAACCCCTAATAATTTTAAAGGACCTATTCAACGATATTTCTTACGATGGGGTAGACGGTGAAAAAAAAACATCGCCAGGTTACATGTATGGGAGCTATCCTAAACAAACATTTTTCCATAAAATTATTAAACCATTTTGTCGACGTGATCGATATACACATCTCCACAAAATTACAGGTCTCTAGTGCCAATAATCTCCAAGCAAAACCGGAGACGAACAAACGGACATGACAAAACTATAAGGATTCCTTTTAAGGAACCCTACGGAACCCTAAATAGCTTCAGTGCGCCTTTTAGAAGGTAACAGAGTCGATAGATAGGTTGGGGCAATATAGCCAAAACATAGAATATATTATTAAATGTTTGCGATTCGTAAGTAGCCTGTCCAAACAGGTGCATCCATATGTTTTTCTGGAAGGTTAATAATAAATAATAATAATAATAAACTTTACTTTCTCTCCACAATCTTATAAATGCTTCATGATTTTTTTTTATTTTTTTTTTTTTTTAGATAAAATATGAATAATACTGTTATACCAAATTACCTTAGGTTTTTTCATCAAATTATATTAATCTTAAATATAGATTTTATTTTTTATTTATTTATAAAGGTACATTAAACAGCCAAAGGCGAACAAAAAATGTACACAGCTGGAATAACATAAGTAAACCTAATTTACCAAAAAGAAAACATAAATAAAGAATAAACAATGATGAAATAGTCTTAAATGCTAAGTGTTAAAACAAAGCGGGGGATATTATTAATTATCATCCAATGTTTATTATATCCAGATGTAAAAGATACATTAAAAATAGTATTTAAAATACAAAATACAGGATACCAGGTAGTCAAGTATTTAGGTAACAGATACAAGATATCTTTGAAAAGAGTATTTGAAATACAAGATACATATTTTCAAAATACTTTATTTGAAGATAAAGATACTTTCTGAAACAAAATATGTTAGCATTATAGCCTGTCCGCTGTGCCTGTTTTCTGATAACAAAACTGTAAGGACACGCCCCAAAATAAGAAAACAATGATTATAAAACTTAGGTCTAAGATTGTGAGAGACTGGTGACCAAACTAAGCTGACGCCTGTGTCTCAGTGCACCAGCCTCTCCCCGCTTGAGAAAGTGTTACATAAGCAAAAAAAACAGAACAACGATAAAATCTAGTTTCACATTTATATTATTTTGCAGGATATGGTATATGGTAGTGCTGGTTGTGAGTATGGTGTTTATGTGCGTGTGTGAAGTGTGTGTGTGTGTGTGTGTGTGTGTGTGTGAAGTGTGTGTGTGTGCGTGTTTATGTGTTAGTGTGTGTGTGTGTGGAGGGGGCGTGTGGGACTGGCTCGTAATATGATATGTTAAACATACATGCATGATAATATAAAGATTCAACATATGTCTTAATAATAAATATATTTTCAGTGCTAAGAGTGCTTACGCCATAAAGATAGCTTCATTTTGTACTAATTAAAACGCAATTTTCAGTATTTCACTCAGGCCATTAGGTGTAGGTTAATTTACGTTTAATTTAATGGTAGTTTCATCGTTCAATTTTACTATAGCAACAATAAAAAAGTACTACCGCGTTTTATTGTGTTAGATAGGTCTTCAGAAGAGTTATTGACGGTATTGTTTCTATAGCTCTTGATACTGATACAATTATAGTCTTAAAGCTAAGCTGCTGACAGACGGATGGAGGAACAAAGCGAAACTATAAAGGTTGACTCCGGAAATTTAGAAACTATAGTCTAGACATCAGAGCAAGGCGAGGGTGCGTCACTGTATCTATACTTATGTACTATTATTATAAAGCTGAATAATTTGTTAGTTTGATTGTTTGATTGAACCCGCTTATTTCGGGTCCATTTAAAAATAGTTGGATAGTGCATTTCTCGAGAAAGATTATAGGCTACCTATAAAAGGATACGACTAATTTGAAAAAAAATTGAGTAGAATAGCGCATTTCTCGAGAAAGATTATAGGCTACCTATAAAAGGATACGACTAATTTGAAAAAAAAAATTAGTAGGATAGCGCATTTCTCGAGGAAGATTATAGGCTACCTACATAAGGATACGACTAATTTGAAAAAATATTTTTGAGTTGGATAGTGCATTTCTCGAGGAAGGTTATAGGCTACCTATATAAGGATACGACTAATTTGAATAAATATTTTTGAGTTGAATAGTGCATTTCTCGAGGGAGGTTATAGACTACCTACATAAGGATACGACTAATTTGAAAAAAAAAATTTGAGTTGGATTGTGCATTTCTCGAGGAAGATTATAGGCTACCTATATAAGGATACGACTAATAAAATCATAGCATTAATGAAAAATGATTCGGAATTTGCGAGCTTCAGTTGCGTGTGCTGCGTAAACCGTACCCCCCTAATAAATAAATGAGGAATAAGGCTTGGACTTGTTACGCCGTGTTTTGTTCATATCACTCAAATGTACTTTCAAAAAATCAATGAACAGTGACAAAACGTGGAGTAACTAATCCAAGCTTATTTTTCGTTTATTAATAATGAGGTTAAAGTTACACAAAATCATGTAGGTATGTTCTCCTTAAAATGTTCTACAAAAAAGTCCGCGATAACATAAGACTATCTTTTAAAGGTGAGCAGGTACAACCTTTCTGCTCAAATTAACGCGGGTGATACGGCAGGGCACCTCCAGTGGTGTTATATAATTACTGAATATTTCCATTCCTCCACCATTTGGTGCAAATGTAAATTCGGATTAAGGACATCTTATGCTTGGCAGGCGAATACAGACAATACTATCTTTAATCATGCTTTCAAATTCCATCCCATGACCACAGGGCAAGTAAAAGCAGAAACTACAATATTTTTTTATATATACCTACATGTAATTGTATGTAGTTCTGTATTTTTATACACAGGTACGATAATAAAGGGAATATGTGATGTACTACTATCGGAAATTAACGCTCTTAAAATATTTAGTATGTTTTTTGATTTAAAGGAGTTTTATTAAGCATTATGGGAACCGAATTCCCAGTTATGAGAAAGTCTATGAACCACAGTGACCGGTCGCTACCTAGCGGCGCATACGCCTGTATGTCGATTCTTTGATATAGAATCAAAAAATAAAAACGGACATATTTTCAAGTCCGTTTTCATTTCAAAATTTCCATTTAAAAGTAAAAATATGTTAAACCATCTAACAAAATTTAATGTTTTAATCAAAATATAAGTATCTGTTTTTATCTTGACCTCGCTCAACTTCCAAATCATACTAGAACCCGCCCGATTTCGTGATTTCGTGTGAATTGAATTATTATTTTTTACTTTTCAGTTCTATTTTCAATTTTGAAGTCAGTTTAAATTTTTTATTCAAAAATATCACTACTTTAAAGAAAACTTTTAGCCCAAGACAATTAAAACTGAATTTGGTTTCTACCTACCCTGGCATTACAAAAATATGTGTCTTATATTTTTATCACGTCAAGTTTTTTAATACACTTTTATTAAGTTATTTCGCTAACTTGTTACTGCAGTACCATGGTGTTACCATGGTGCTGAGTTATATATTATATTCGCTTTTGTTGTATTAAACATTTAAGAAAGATATAGCAAATAAAAAAGATATTAAAAGAAAAAAATTTTGATAGTCATTCATCCAGTGTCGAAAAAGATACTTGGTATTGATTTAGAGCAGTAGTAAAAAAAATCTTGGGCAACCATAAATCAGAAGATTGTGAAAAAATTGTTTCCAATTTGTTGAAGAATTACCATAAGATGGGGGTGAATATGTCATTAAAAAATCATTTTTTACATTCGCACCTGGATTTTTTTCCTGAGAACCTGTTAAGCGTAAGCGGTGAACATGGTGAAGGTTTTCATCAAGATTTGAAGATTTATGAAGAGAGGTACCAAAGTTTTTGAGATTAAAAATATGTTACGTGATTACTGCTGGCCTATATTCAGAGAAACTGGTTATCTGAAAGTACAACTGAAAGTTTTCTGTGTCATTTTTGATTTTTTGTAGGTTACACATAAAAAATTGTTAAAAAGAAATATAGTAAATACTGATAAAACTTGATGTCCTATTCTTTTCCTACTTCAGTAGGTATCTAACATAGGGTTTATTACTCTACTGATTCACATTAATTTCATATATGGGTAAAAAAACCTTGTAAAGTAGTGTATTTTTATTCCATCCATTTTGGTAAAGAGCACCTACACATAGGTACATAATACCCCTAAAAACCGTATTAAAAAGTATCATGAAAATTACATCGACCAAGTCCAACAGAAATGCTCATAAAATTATAACTACTAGGTCAAACTGAATTAAATTTTCACATGACGAAATGGCAACTTTTCTACATTAGAGAAAAAAGAAATTACGGAAATCGAATCAGAAATTATGTGTACATACATAAAAAAACATACCAACCAAATTGAGCACCTTTTTGAAATCTGTTAAAAAATGCACGTGAGAATATAAGCTTTTGTACGGTAACAAATACTAAATAAAGAGAGTAACAAGAGCCCTAATAGTAAAGATATAACACTTACTTATATTCATATATTTTCAATTTCTTTAAGAGGAAATCACGAATACAACATTATTTAAACACAGTGATATTTGAAGTTCATAATAAGATAAGCTTAATTATCTTATTAAGAACTAATAAAATAAATTAAATGACATTTTATAATAAATTATATATGATTGGTATCATCTATTACCTACTATAATTTCGATATAAAAATTTTGGTAATGTAGACTATATGACCCAGTTGACCAATTTTATTTAAAATTAAAGCGGGATATTTTAATGTGTTACACATAAAATATTATGTATTGATAAAGTGTGCTATAATTTTTGAAATTTCGGAAAATATCAATTAATGTAAAAAAAATGTAACCTTCAAAAACCGGTATCGCGGGAAAAACATAACATAATAAAAGCTGGTATCATAATTTGCAAACTTGACATTTGCATGTATCATTATTGTCTCCGATATTAAAAAGCAAACTATTTATTTTATCAATGTGACATACATTCTAATAAGAAGCGTCGGTAAGGGTCAAGTTACTGCTATTACATATCTGTTGTGTCACGAATAATCGTTGCCAACTGTGGCACGCTAAGCAGACAAAGATAAGGATAATAGTTGCTATTCTCTCGAGCTACTGTTCCAACAAACAAAGCTACCTCAGTGACGCGAAAAGTGGCGTTAATTTATTTTAGCACTAAATTATGAGACAGATAAATATTTTGGCGTGCGGTTACACATTTAAAACAAGGCAGCTGTGCTCTTGGAAAAGGGCACGGCTATTGGTGAACAAGTTGGTCGGAGAAATATTTTTACAATAAAATATAGGTACTTATAATAATTTTGAAACTCTCAAAAAGTAAATATCTAAAAAAAATACTCTAACATTATTTTTAGAAGTATGCAATAAAAATCATTAGTCGCCATTAAGAAATCGATATGTCATAATAACCTATTAATAAATAAATAAAAAATATTCTTCTAAGACATTAACAATCAAGTAATCTTTTACAGATTCATTATTTAATTATTTTTCTTTAATTTGGCTAAAACTTTCTAAACACTATGTTTTAGTGGATATTCTTTACGTAACAATTATTAAGAAAAACGATGCGTATAATCGTTTGTTAATAAAAAATATTAAATAAAATGCAATAAATACGTATTATCGTTTTTCTGTATAATTGTTACGTAAAAAAATCCACTAAAACATAGTTTTTTGTAAGTTTTAGTCTAATTAAAGAAAATTAAATAGCTGAAGCGGCAAAAAGTGTGGCGCTTTAGCCATCCTTAGCTTTGGTGGCCTGGGCCCGATCTCCTACACCGTGGAGGCCTAAATGAAATATAGGACTTTGCATTTTAATTTTCACTTTTAAGGAATCATAATTTTAAAGGTGCTTTTCTTAAATAGATTCTTTATTCAAATATGTAGATTGAAAATCGCACTAAATGCTGCAATTAAGTATGTGTAGTAGAGGTATACTTATTACGTATTAATGCACATTTAAACGATGCAGACGTAACTTCACATTTGGCATTTTGAGTCTATGATGTTAACACTGCAAACTCGTCTCACACATTTGACAACAGTTTCCAAACAGAGTTTATACCTAGATATGAAATCAGTTTTTCACGCGAAAGGTAGCGGGTGGCACGTTTTGGAATGAACTTATTTTTCGAAAGTTAGGGCGGGGGCTAGGTGACAAAAAACAAATTATACAACCTAACGAGACAGCGAGATGGGCACCTTTTTTTTCGATGACGGGGAGAAAAAATGCCTTAAATCTACGACAATGACCAACGTCGTGTTAGTTTGCTGTCAACAAGCCTAGCCCGAAACTAAGCACTATAAGGCTTTTTTTTAAGGCTTGTATTATGGGATGCTAGGGTAACGGATAGAATACATATACTGTACATATATAAGTATATTTATATAGAGATGCATATTAAACATCCATGACTGGAGTACAAATGCTCGTATTCATCACACAAACATCTGCCCCCACCGGGATTCGAATCCGGTGCGTGGTGCATTCGGCAAGCGGCGAGCAGCCCGAGGGCCGCTAGTCGGTACGGGTAAACTTTGACGAGTTAGATGGGCACCTAGGTAACCGACCACTGACGGCGGTAGCTGTGGACTTGGCTTTAATGTTTTGTTTGATATTTAGTTTGACTAAATAGGAGATTTGTACTATGGCCCACCACGTGGCCCCAGTGCGGATTGGTGGGTAAGATACATTATTTATGAAATCGGGAGATCGGGTCATGACCCATCATGCGTATTCAATGCGCATTGGTGGGTAGAATATTTTTTTATGGAATAGGCAGATTGGGCCATGACTAGCCATGCGGGCTCAGTGCGGATCGGTAGACCACTACGCGGCCCTAGTGTGGATAGGTGATCGACCACGTGGCCTTAGTGTGGATTGGTGTGTAGGATACTTTTTTATAGGATAGGGAGAGAGGGTTAGAAATTATTAATTTAAAATTAATGATTTAATGAAATATTGTGATACATACTGATAAGGCGTAATATGGCTGTATTGTAATTAAGTGTTTTCTGGATAATAACTCTATAACCTGTATTTGCAATAAGAACGATTATGATTTGATTTGAATTCCCTCTCACTCTCTTTACGAAAATAAACATCGAACAAAGCAAACGGAACTCTTTTGTGGAGAAACTTAATTGGAATTCCTTATCTGAAATATCTTTTAATCCAAATTAAACCATTAAATAGGTTTGTGCCAACGGAGGGCGGATGAAAGGCACATTTTTAGAAACAGCTAATCATCGAAAAACCTCATCAATTTGAAAGCAGCCCGAGGAGCTGAAGAAAAGGGCTGGACCACGGAAATTAAACCAGCGGGAGATCGACACAGTACACATTTAATGCAGAAATGTGTCTTTAACGGCTTACGGTGCGCTCGACCCGTCACAGTACCCTTACCACGAACCAATATCGAATTCGAATAGTTGTATTCGATCTCGACACGCGTCAAATGTCGAGAAGTTTTGTAAATGGAAATTTGAACAGCGCCACATCGGACGTAACGAGAGGTTATGTTAATATTGTGTAAATAATATTGTTTCAAAGACATTTTGCAATGCTTTTTGGATACTATCTAGGGTACTTAATTTTTAGGTTATAACTTCGCATGTAGGTCATAAGAATAAATAATTTGTATCTTCTACAAACGAACACTATGATCTTGAACGTTTTTATTTTTCAAACCTTTGGTATAGTTTCAAATAATATAATAGCGAAAAAATAATTAATTATTAAATCCTATACAACGTTATATCTTTACTTATATAACAGTCTGTTACTTATTTTTAGTTAAGTACCATTTTCCAGTTTCACTTTATGTACTTTCCATCGTACACTGTGTAAATCCAACAATGTTATTTAAATGTTTGACGAAACCTGAATTACCCTAAATTACAGTATAAAGTAATATTTTTTTTAAATATATCTTAAGATGGAAGACGGACAAAAGAGTCAGATTTCCTGTAGATATGATTGGTCAAAGTGTCGAAAAGGTTAATCGCGAGGTTAACCTACAAAGCTATTGTCTTTTATTTTAACCAGCCATTGAAACAATGTTACAGAGAAAAGGTACATTTTCATAGAAGCAAATAGCCACTGAGACTTTTCGTATAGGCATGTTGAGAAATCTATTTCAAGTTTGATTTATAATAAAAGTCCGGCGCTGTAAACAAGTGATCTATTCAAGCGAAAGTTACCGCCAGCACCGAAGTTTAAAGTCAAGCAATATCCTACTTTCACACTATATGTCACAAACTTGTTAATTCCGTGCATTTCAAATGTTTTGATACTCATAAAGTTTACGACAAATAATTGAATAGCTCATTATTAGGTTCACAGTTAGCGGTATCGTATTTTCGCCGCATTTGCTGAAGAGTCTTCCCTAATATGTATAGAAGTAAGTAAAAGTAGGCCAAATAGATTGCGTGAATATCACTCGAGTGGAAGATCAAACTACGCCGGAATCTAAACGAAGTAAGCGAAGCTAACGAATTGCTTAAGCATAGCTAAGTAGGTTGACGCTCAAAACGAACATACACAATTTAAAAGCACGCGAGTGCACTACGGTGCTTGTTTGTGGTGTCAACTGTCTTGCGATTTTCTTGTTTCCTTCTTTTAAATGTCATATTTCATAAACTTGCGGAATTTCAGCTGTCCATAAGTATTTTTTGTTATCGGCGGGATTAGTTGATTTTTGTGAGTGCCGAAATATCCGAGACACGCAAAAAACAATGTGGTAGTAAACCCACTGAATCCACCAAATTTGTCATCAAATTACTAAAATGTAAGTGACCATGAAAGTTTAAAACAATTTTCATCTTTCAAAAGAACAGACTGTGCTTGCCTGCTACCCTTGAATTAAGAGACGAGCATAAACCCACAGCCAGCGACTTTTTCATTCACTTCAGCGCTTGTGAGGAAATAAAGAAAGCTCACAAACCATAGTTTAGTTTCTGGATATAATAATATAATAATAATAATCATTTATTCATAACCCTCAACATTTTACATTTAAAGTATTAGGCTGATAAAGTCTACGGGTATTTATATAAAAGTCTGAAAAAATGGACCCCTAACCCAGAAACTAGTAAAAACTGTAATTATCAGGGTTAGTGATTCCTCGGTCGACATATTACAAAAATATTTTAATTTTAGAGCAGCCCAATAGGTTTGTTTGACTACAGCTGTTGAGGTGAGTAATCAACTAACGAAACAAAACAATTTATCAAATATTGATTAAGTGTGAGCGTACAAGTGTGAGTGAAATTATATTGGTGGTGTGTTTGTGTATGTGTGTGAGTGTGTGTTTGTGTGTGTGTTTGTCTTATATTATCCATAACTGTTTCTTATTTTAATTTTAATAGATTTTCTGTGTCTGAATAGTTTTGCTTCAAAAGATAAGCAGAGGTGTTCTTCTTCACTTCATACATATTTTGGGTATAAATTAAGATAAACTTATGCATCTTATTGTACAAGGCTGAAGAAAGAGCATCATATTGACGTGACGCGAAAATTGTTTTATACCTAGCGGGAGGACATACATGGACTGCGGCGCGTCGCCCTGAAAGAACGTTAATATCCAACGGAACACAAGCATGTTTACGTAGTATGCATCTGAGAATGTACAGTTGCCGTACCGTTAAAACCTGGCATTCAGAGTACAGCAAGTCTGTGGGGTATCGAATTGGCTTGTGTGTCATTATCTTAAGAATGGCTCTTTGTGCCCTTTCCAGATTCAGCATCACAGTTCCCCTAGCTCCCCCCTTATTGGGATACAATACGCCAAGACCGACTGACACAAAGCAAGGTACACCGATTTAACGATTTCAGAATCAGCCAAATTTCTAATAATTTTGAATATATATATCAGCTTTCATACCCTTAGTTTTAGAGTCTCAATTTGAGTGTGCCATTTTAGATTAGTGTCAATATGAATGCCCAGGTATTTTACACTAGAAGCAGGAACAATCGAAAAACAATAACATGCACTTGAGGGTGATATACAGGTATGCATTGTTACTTTGGCGTCATTGGGTGGTACTGAAGAAGCAGAAGTTATGGAGAAAGGTAGGATCTTTGTTTTTTGTAGATTCAGTTGATTAGTTTGCACAGGTCATTCACATATACCTGGAAAAGTGTTGGTCCTAATATGCTGCCCTGAGGGACGCCGTAGCCAATGTTCTCCGTATCACTGGTAAGAGAGTCAACTTTAACGCTTTGTGTACGATCCTGAAGGTAGCTTTTGAGAAGTTCCAGCTCCCGACCTCGAATGCCACTGTATTCCAGCTTCTTGATTAGTACAGGTATCGAAACTGTGTCGAAAGCCCTGGAGAGGTCTAGAAAGATTCCGAAACATTTCTGTTTACCTTACCTTATCTACCTTACCAACTACTGCACTAGTAAAACTCGCGATTGCGTCCTCTGGGGAAACACCTGATCTGAAGCCAAATTGGTTCTTTGCAATTATATTATATTTATCTAAGAAACCAACAAGTGCATTGTTGATTATTCTCTCCAAGATCTTCGAGAGTACCGGTAGCACTGATATCGGTCTGTAATTGGCAATATCACTTTTATTCCCTTGCTTGTAAATGAGACTGACAACAGCTCGTTTCAATACCCTAGGAAAAGTACCAGAGGAGATGGAAAGATTACACATATGTGTAATCGGAGGGATCAGGACATCTTTGGAAGCTTTGATCACAGAGGCAGAGATTCCGTCCTATCCGGGAGCACAGTCGTCACGCAAGCCACCAATTATACGTTTTACCACATCAGAGTCAGCTTCTAGGATTGCCAGAGAATTTGATTGAGCAATCGTCGTCGGTGGACAAACCTCTGTCGAATCGGTAATTTTATTTGCTAAATTTACAGCTACATTTACAAAATACCTATTTATTGAGTTTAGGGCGGTACGGGAGTCTACGTTTGCACTAATAAGAGCACGTGAGGATTCTGCTTGACTCGTGCAATCTGTCACTTTTTTTACCACCTTCCATATAGCCTTAGGATTTTTTCCTGCCTTAGCAAACTCACTTCTCTGGAATTCTTGCTTTACTTTATGTAAGAGATTATTTAGAAAATTACGGTATCTTTTATAGGTTACCTTCATAATATGGTTTTTTGGATCGTTACGTAATTGTAGGTGCATTTTATCTCTATTTCGTATACAACGTAGTAGACCCTCAGTGATCCAGGGCTTCAATGGAGTTTTTCTACGTGGAATTACTGTCATTGTGGTATGAGTTTTGATAGCATTTTGTATGATATTGATAAGATTTTCAGCCGCCTGATCAGCGTTTACCGAGCACATCACAGAAGAAAAGTTACTCTCATCGAGGGTTTCCTTTATGGCAGCATGATCTAGTCTGGTAAACATACGTAATCTAATATCCTTATAAGATTGGACATGCGTGATGCACAGCAGAATGGGAAGATGATCAGTTATCGGAGATTCTAAAACCAAAGCCTTAGACACTAGGTTCGTTTTCAGTAGTACGTGATCTAAACAACTGCTCAACCTGGTGGGGTATGTATGGGCGGGTAGCAAACCCAAGGCTGCCGTTGCAGTAAGGTAATAGTCCGAGTTTCTATCATTGTTATGTGTTTTAATGTCAATATTTATGTCTCCTAGCATAGCAATATTTTTAAATGGTTCCAATGTTTTCATGAGCTGGGTTAGGCTGGTTATGAAGTTATCTATTTTAGAGTATGATGGAGAGCGATAGATGCCTATAAGAGCAAATTTCTTTTCAACGGTGCATACCAAGCAGTTACCATCATAAAAGCTGGGTTCCCACACCACAACATCCAAATCCTTTCTAGCATAGATAACAACTCCATCATTTTGAAGTTTGTTATTAAGTGTATGATATGAGCTATAACCTTCCAATTGCGGCACTCGGTTCAAATTTTTAAGCCAACATTCGCTGAGGATTAGGATATCAAGCTGAAGATTTATAGAGGTGACCAGGGCAGCAAACTGATCAAGGTTTTTGTTAATACTCCTAATATTAATGTGAATAATGTTAAAATATCGGAAAGGATCACCTATTATTTGAATACACTGGTCGGGTGAACATAGAAGCGAGTTTGCGACATTAAATGAGTCTAGATCATTTGTGACTTCATTTAAATCAAGCATTTTTAAGATTTTATCTGCAGGCAAAATTTGGAACGAGGTGGTTGCATGGAATTTTTTTTATTATTATTATTTTATGTAGGCTTAACGTAATAATTGAGTGACATGAAGTAGGTACCAGATTTTTAAAACAGTTAAAATATTTGCCACCGTCATAAGAAACATGTGGGCGCGAATTTTGGAAATGTATCGTTAACTTATTTTTATAAATTAAATGTAATGTGTATAAGGTATGGCGATTGTACCGCCTGTGTATAGTGTGTATGTGCGTTAGACTGATTGTTAAGTGTTTGAATGTTCGGTGTGAATAAGGAAGTTTTTTATGTGTACATATTTTACAATTATATTTTCTAAATAAATATTTAATAGTAATAAGATAAGCACCTTCCAAGAAGAATGACACAGATACACTCAATAGTCACTGTTTGGCATGGAGATCACGCAGATCTTGTTCAGATTTAATAAGTACTTGTTTAGTCCCTTCTTCCCTGCGAAGATACACTCGAACAGGAGTTCGAAGTCCAGCAGAATCTATACCCATTCTCCTTAGCAAAAGCTCTCGCTTGAAAGAAAAGTTTTTTCGTCGAATATGACAGATATTCATCAATATATATTGGTGTTTTTTCTCCTGGCAATCCAATGTGGTGAGTGTGTAGCTTTTCCGTTGGCTTGAGTGATTTATTGAAATTACGAACAGAGGTAAGAATATCATATTTCAATTGTACCTTCGAAAATTCGACTATGATATTTCCTGTTCAGCCAGGCTTAGTGGGGCCGCGATAAATATCTCGTAAATTCGTAGGCTGTATGTTTATATTTAGATATTTTCCTATATTGCATACAATTCCTACCAGGTCATTTGTGGTCTCTTTACTATTTTTTGGAAAATTCCGGACCTCAATTACTGCAGATCGCGACATCCGTTGCAGCTCCTGAATTTTTCCCTCCAACAAGACTAGACATTCCCGATTTTCTTTCTTCTCTTTTTCCAGTGCCGCTATTCTTGAGTGCATTTCCTCGTATTTTTTGTCTACGAATCCCAAAGTTTTTTCTAGGTCTTGATAGGATTTCTGTATATCTATGCATTTCGCTTTAACTTCTGTAATCTCGGATACAAGTTTTTTTAATAAGGAATCCTGGTCAGATTTCCACAGTGCAAGGATTCGCGGATTCTTGATCAGTTTTCCAGGAGCAGAGCAGGCTTTTAATTTCATCCTTGAAATTCGCAAACATATTTTTGTCGTCAGGCGAATCAGTGCGCTGGCGCTTATTCCTCACAGACACGAAGGACTTCTCAAACTCCTTACCCACTTTAGATGGAATATCGGGTTCAGATTGTGCCTGTACACCTGCAGTGACGCTGGACGATGTTGGCGAGCGTTGAAGTGGCATTATAATAATTTCCTGTGGTCACTTTGTAGCAAGTCACAAAAAGCGTAATAGATAAGCAAGCAAAAGCAATTTTTATTTATTATTTAACTGCTGTACGTGCTTACGAGTTTTTGTTTACTATCGGTTAACGTCATAGCATAGATAATCTGTAGACTAAAATGGCCGACAGTGTTTTTGTATGTCCATGAAAAGTCTATTTTAAAATTAAAGATTTGTAGCTTTCTAGGTTTCAAAAAAATACAATTCATTTTTTTCGGTCTAATAAAACATTTATTAACCATTTAAAACCTTTTTCCAAATAGGGTCAACTAGCCTATTGATCGAATTCGACTAATTGAATTCGATAATGGTTCGTGCTTAAGGTACTGATGTATATTACTCGGTGATTCAATTACATATTCTAGTTTCCAAATGACTGTAAAAGAAAAGGGTAAATGAAATAACAAAAGAATCCCAATATCATAGTCATGTTGCAACATCCAAACACCCGTAATAATAATCGCTAACGCCCCAGCCGACCATCAGTTCTCATCGTCCGCATCATAATATCATGGCGTACTTTCGTATTTCACCTCTAATTCTGGCCTCCGCCGGATTATCATAATAAGGAATGATGGTCCCCTCAGACGGAGCCGCTCGTATCTTGCGGATCACATCCATTTTAATCTCACGGTAATTTAGCGGGGTATCTTCGCTGTCAGTTAAGTGTGTTAGATCTACGCGCGGTGTCAACTGAGCTAGAAGAATGTTACACGTTACGTGTTACCAGATCTAACGCGGCAAAGTTGGAGCTGCGGAAATGTGGATCGATCTTTGCGTATTTATTTCTTCTAACAATTTTATGGAGTAAAATGTATTCTTGTTGAGTCGAAGGGGTAGCTAATAAGTTTCAGTCTAATTAAACCATTTAGAGCCGCCGTACTCGCTTGAGTACAGTGAGTTTCTCTAGCATTTTTACTGATTTTAGGGTAGGTCGTAAGAAGCTTAAGTTTAAAAATTGGGGAATGTAGGACTGTCACAACTGACCGCCATATTGGAAAACGCGTTTATCGCTATATCTCCGAAACTATTGACTTTACAGCCAGTGGCGACCACCCTACATACCCAATGTTTTTTAAATTAATCTTTTTATGACCTACCCTAACATCTGTAAAAAAACTAGAGTACGGCAAAATTATCCATTACGATCAATTATAACTGCGATCTCTGTTTCTTGGGCTATTTTAGTACTATATGAGAACATGGGAAGTATTATATCAGTTTTACATTAACAATTTTCTCAACAGGATCCAGTCATAACTGGCACAACGCACGTGTCCGGTGCGGACGGGGAAGGCTTGTGCGCGTCTTGGCGCACTCTGCACGTCTATCCAGACGACTACGAGACGCACCGCGGCTACTTGTCGCTGCGATGTCGCGCGACAGTTGCCACGCGACCGCCGCACGTGCGCAGCATGTCCGTGCGACTTTACGTCGCGAGCCGGCCGCACATATCCTCCTATATGTTCAGTAAAAACAGTGAGTATCAAAAAGATTAAATCACCTTCAAGTGACCTCGATGATTTACGGGACGCGTCGCAGCTACATGTCGCGCGACTTACACACTATTACATAGTATATCCGTGCTTCTGTACGTCGCGAGTCAACCACACATCCTCCTATATGTTCAGAAAAAACAGTAAGTATCTGTATATGTATTACATACAAGTACCATATAGATGATTGAAGGATATAGAGCACCATGCAACAGCCACATGTGCGCAGCGTCGCGAGCCGGCTGCACATATCGTCCTATATGTTCCGTAAAAACTTACTGTATCTATACATATTAGAGGGACACACAGTGGCTACCTGTCAAAGCGGTGTCGCGCGACCCTTGCCACGTGACCGCTGCACGGGCACAGCATGTCCGAGCGGCTGTATGTTGCAAGCCGGCCGCAATATCATCATATATGTTTAAAAAAAGGGTGCGTCTCAATAATATATCATGTATGTGCCATATGATTGAAGAATAGAGAGCGGGCCCTATCTGTCGCTGCGATTTCGCACGACAATGGTCACGAGACTGTCACATTTTCATTCGATAGATAATTTAATAGTGTGGGTTAACAATTACTCCTCCCAACCTGAAATTAAGTATGAATTGGGGTCTGGTTAAGTAGGTAGGTAGTTGTTTTATCGTACTAGCTGAAACTCCTATTATCATTCGTCTTAACTGATTTTTATTCTGCACCCAAAAATATAAGTAAGTTGATTCAATAATCATAAAATTTTGCAAATTATATATTTGAGTAGGTAAGTTACTTAGGCTATATAGTTTTTAAGTTTGTGTTATTTAAATATTTCAAAATTTCTAATAAGGTAATTAGATAAAATTAAATTAAAACTTTTGTTATTTTCTAAAAAAAATCAAGTCGAAACAATCCCTGAGTGTAAAGCGTTTCGTTTTTTCAAATTTATTTCGTCCCAAAGGCGCATCGTCGGGCCGTATCTTCTCTAATGGAGCGGGAGCTGTGCCCGTAGATTACACGATAAAGCATATTAGTCTGAATTACTTACGCAACTGAAAAAAGATCTTTCGGCTGCTTGAACAGCACAGAAAAAATAAAGCGACTTTAGCTTAGTACCTACGTTGAACGTAATTGTCCAATTGTGATTGTGTTCTTAAAACAGAATCGCTCAAATTAACTTTATGGGGGAGAAACCCTCTCGCTTAGAAAACTATCATCTCTAGCCTATTAATGTCTCCACTGCTGGGACACAGGCCTTCTCTATGGTTTAAATAGAGATATTGCGCAATGACCCAGCATACGGGCCCAGTGCTGATTGGTGGATGCTAATGACTGTAGAGATGCAGCCAGGCTCGAGATAGTTTATTTTGATCACCCATCCTATAAAAGAAATGCTGATGTTGTTTTACTTCCACGATTGCACATCACACGCGCCAACCACTGCGTCTCTTCTTAGTTAAGGTTAGGGTTTCTATCTTCCTCTTTTTCATCGCTTGACGTACCTTCAAAGATCTCACCCTTTCGAGGCAGACGGTGGACCAAGAGTGATTCGAAGTATTTGTTGTAATGTAAGATGTTATATCTAAGATGTTAAAATCTGAAGAAATAGTAATACTTCGCTTAGAAAAAGATCTAATTCAAATTCAGCTCATTTTGAGTCAGGCTAGCACACAAACTGTTAACAGGACCAAAAACTTACAAAACAAAACTACTTTATTGGTAGAAATATATATTAAGGAAAAAGATTTTTTTGTCTGTTTATAAGGAATCACGGATCAAGGATACAGTCTGCTGAAGACGAAACTTAGGCTTTGGAATAGGACCCCGTTTTCTTCCTTTGCTTACAGATCTTTTTTTTTTTAATTTATGGGTAATGCCTTACGTATCCGTCAACCACCGGGGAGCGAAAAGAAGGTCTCCTCCCATCTGGGACTACTCCCTGCTCATTTCAGCCGGCCATCCTTCGGGTTGGAAGAAATAAACAGGACCCTGTTCATCACCCACGGCCTGGTGAACCTTCTTGATTATGCAGGCCGAAGCAGCGGGAGATACGCGCGGAACGGCCTCCACCGCGCGTACTTTCTTGACTCCCTACAAATTATTCTTTATCTATCTCCGTGTCCCTATGGTCCCTCTCCCCTTTCTGGGGCGGACGTACACGAAACGCCTTCGTCGCAATCCCAGTCATCCCGTGCCCACTCTGAAGTGGTACCGCTGGCTCCAAATTGCACGGTCCTCTCTTCTCTCTTTGCCTCGGGTCTTCTTTCTGCATTCTTTCTTTCTTGGGTCTTTCCTGAACAGGGCCAGTAAAAATCAAACAATACTCCTGCACCGGTCACTCGGCATACATTCTGAGTACCGTGGTCATGCACGCGTGTGGCCGCGGCAACCGTTGACGACTGACCGCCCTTGGGTATGGAACCCTAAGGCTTAAGAACTCACTCATTTTTATTAACATTGAAAATGTTTTTTCGTTCGCTGCAGTAGGCCCCTATTTTCGTGGTAAGTGCGACTCGCCCGTGATACCCCGAGGTTTAGGGCCACGAAGACACAAGTAGGCTCAAAAGACACGGAATTCCAAGGGCTTTAAGAAGATGTAAAAAAGTAGTAGTGTAGTTCGGAAAAGTTTTTTTAATAATCTATAATAGGTAGATTCATTTTGAGTCGTGCAAAGCACGAGATCTGTGATTCTGTATATACACATAGTTATATTTTAATTTTTTAAAGCATTGAACCGCTAGATATTAAATCTAAAGAAAATTTTCTTTTCTTTAGACTTCTATATTATTTTTAAGTCCTTGTGACAGCGTAGAGATATAAAATTTCAATTTGAAGTGTTTTCCCAACGAAGTTACACGTTTAATTTTATATAAGTACCGCTACATATTAAGAAAATTCACACCCTGACATATTATAATGATATTGGAAATCAATAAAGGCTCCTTTTCGAGAACCTTCCAAAAAGACCTCTGTAAAACTTACTCAACTCTACATATTAACTAGTAGAAAGAGACAATTGTGTAACTTTGCAGTGTGTCAGAGTGGGACGGGAGCGCTTAAATCTGGTCCTAAAGTGGGGGTGAAACGAGAAAAAGGAATGTTGAATTTATTACGTAAATGACTTTTAAACGACGGGAATTCTCAAGTTTCTTTTGTTGGGGTGTTTAGGGCTCGTGGCGAGATGTGGCGAAATGGCTATCCCTACCGTTGAATTTACACATGGAATGTAATAAGGCTATGTCATTGCGGGTTTTGATGATAGTGCCCAGTTCTGTTAAGGCTTTACGAGATAAAATTATCTTTACACATTGCGTAAAAGAAAAATATATTTTAATAAGAACACGTTTATGAAAGCTGAATTTGATGACCTTCGCAGTTTTTTGCTTCTTTAAGACTGGCTGAGAAGGAATGATCTCAAAACTTATCAGCATTGAACAAAAGATGAAAGATTTTTCACAATCCACCTACGTCAGTTGAGAGACAGAATACAAAAATAAATATGAAAACATTTTTTTTGAGTGTCTGTTAAAGGAGTTTAGTTTTTATACCAATTTTCAAAAAAATGCCAGTAGTATAAGAGGTTTAAAAATCGCTTCTATGATTGCAGACCGAACGGCTGCTTATTCTTAATTTGTAAGGTGTCAGGAGAATCCGAAAGGAAAATTCATTGTGCGCTTCACCTTATTTTAAGTTATGTATATACCTATAAGGTTTTATCAATTTCAATTAATTTTCAACAAGTCGCATTGACTCTAAAGTACATTTAGTTTAGCACAAGTTCTTACTTAAAATGGGCACTTGAAAGAAAATCATGTAATACAACTTTTGACTTTCTTTTCAGCTCGTTAAGCAAGCTTTTAAGTGCTAACTATCGCTAAGCACCTTTTGAACGCTCCTTTGCACTTATTTCTCAACAGGCACTGAATAAATATATTTCGAATTGCCCAACTTATTTTTACTAGAGTAAGTAATAATTACGGTAAAAAAATAATTCTAGTTGCACAAATAAGGCCTTCTTTATTTCATAATTCTTTAGTCGAATGGCTGGAATACAACGTATTATAATATAATGTCTTAGGGCACAAGAAATTATTCGTAGCTTTTACGATGATGATTTTTATACATTACTCAAAAAAGAACCACGGCTAGTTTAAGATAATAATAGAGTTAATAACAGATATACGACGCAATAGTGGAAGGATGGAGAAGCCGCGGAAGGCCAAGACCACGATTAAATTGATCGCATTTTGAAGTGGGTGACGTATAAGCCGTATAAGACGTAGAAGCCGCATAAACCGGCGAGCGTGTATGAAATGAGTGATAAATGTGAATGAAGCGAAAAATATGTGTACGGACCGTCTCTTATGGAGCTCTGCTGTCTCTGCCTGCCAATGCCAATGCTAACACGGGCGTCGTGAAGATAGTTCCGACTTTCAATAAATTTAAAGATACCATAACAAAAAACTTTTTTTTAAAAAACTTATTACCCACAAAAATGCTTGGGTTTGAACTGTTCCAATCATCAAAACAGGTTTTCTCTAAGAAATAAACCATGATTGTATTGATGTTGTAACAACATAATGATTTTGTTACATTTATTTGTATTTTCGCTCGTTAAATAATTTTTTGGACGATTCAAAATGTGGTGCTAAGGGCTGCAAATGTTGTCCGAAATATTTTATTATTATTTTTTTTATTTAAAGATAGATATGACCGAATTTAATTATTATTATTTTTGTTTCAGATGCTGTCCCCAGAAATAGTTCGAATAGGTTGGAAATTGAAATGACATTGTGGACGTTGTTAATCATAATCTTGAAACAAGTGCCTTTCATAGTGGATTGAAGTGAGTTGAAACGAAATCATGACTATTCAATTTTTTATAAAAAAGTGCACAACGTGGAGCTGTGAGTGTTTTTAAATGAATCATAGTATTACAAAATGCGTGTCTATAAGTTATGTTTGTAATAAATGCACATATTTAACATTAAGGTTACGGTGAGAAACAAGGGATAATATACATACGTAGAGAAGTTTAATATTGTTTTAGATTAATTTTCTTTATTGCAAAATTATTTCAATTCAATTTATTTGGATTCATGGTACTTTTAGACAGGAAAATACACTAGTGTTTTTTATGTCGCAATGCCAAATAATATTTTCTTTTTTGTACGCATAATCCACACTTTACCGAAAAGCGATATGAAAACATCCATCGTAAAAAAAACCTTCGAAATTCATTTGCTTTGTTCATTAGCTATCAAAACCTCACTACAACTCTGCCTAATGAAAAATATTTTCGGTATTCTAAAGCTGATGTAGGATGAGGCATGATGGAGTGACGATTTGCGCAAGGTGGCTGGCAGGAGCTGGATGCGAGTAGCCCAAGATCGATCTGACTGACGTGCATTATTTGGCCTTTGTCCAGCAGTGGACTAAAATGGGCTGTTGATGATGATGAAAGCTGATGTTGAATTAACCGCAACGGACAATTTATATATTTTTATTATTTTATAAAATATTATGGGACATAACTCATTACATGCGCTTATTATTTATGAAAATGTATATTGCGGATGTTATTAGGGTTGTATCGAATCTGCCGAATGTCGAATTCATCCGATTGTTCGGTTTAAATATTATGTGCCGTAGCTGAAGTTCGATTAAATTTCACGTGCTTTTGCTCTGTGAACAAAATATATAAACATAATAAAATATTGCTTTACTGTATAAAAAATAAATAAATACCAAAAGTCTAAATATAATAAAAAAAAACTATAATAGGAAGAAATACTAATTCCATTGCTGATAGATTATATAACAATTGACAATTTCATTAAAGCCGGTTTAGGATTCTTGATATTTTTCTTATCTAGGGAAATAAAATCAAACACGAACGAACATCCGCGTTATGCTTATTTACACTTACATCTACATTTAGGCCCGTATTATAGAATGACAACTAAGTGTTGATCTTTACTTGAGTACAGTTAGAAAGGGATGTCGCTATGTGCTATATATAGCGACATCCCTTTCTAACTATGCTCAAGACTAGATCAATCACTGAGAATCTTTCTGTAATACGGGCCTTAGTTTTAAAATATGTTTCTTTTCACTTTTCCGTTTCTTATTTAAATTAATTTAAGTAACCAAATTTCGGTCAACATTCAGCACATCTAAGCGAACTTAGTCGAAAACGAAGTTCGCTAATCGATGCCGAGCCTTGGTATCACCGAATGTGAAAATAATTTCGGTGCATCTCCATTTGTTATAGTTATAACCCATGGTTATTACATATTAAATCAGTTCTTTTTCTTTATTCTGTATGTGCCATTTAGCTTTTCATTAGCAGAATTACTACCAAAGTACCAAACATATTAAGCAGAGTAAAGTATTTTTGATGATAAGTGTTTTGCTTTCGTATTTTTTTATGGCCATGGCCCAATCTCACTATTCCATCCATAGGGAAGGCCTGTGGCCCAGCAGTGCGGACATTAATAGGCAGATGATGTTGAAATATTTTGCAATTAAGCATTAAAGTTGCATTTCCCTACATGACGCTAAAAGTTGGCGAAGTTGCTAATATTATTACAGACATATTTCTTTCAACTTTTCTTATATTATTGTGGATCTCTGTATGTGTGAAAGATGGATTGATGAATTTGAATATAGGTTTTTATTTAAAAATTGTTTTCTATATAAAAACAATATTTAAAAATATTTCAAATCTTTATTTCCATAATGCACGAGTTTTTCATATTAAACGTCGAATTATGTGACACTGTTGTTTAATGTAAATACTAAATATTAATAAATTGTTAATATTCTAATTATAAATCAGAGGTTCTCAACAAGTAATCGAATTAAAATATTTATAATTAATTTAACAAAATAATTAATGTGTTGGGAACTTCTGAGTGAAATCGATTGTATGACAACGATTTTATATTATATCAAAACTAATTATTATTGTTATTGTAAGTACTAATTATGTTATACGACGCAGTGTGATAATTAAGATAAAAAAAATATTTTTTGTGTAAATAATTAAGTCAGTGTGCCAAACTTTGATATTATTTGTGAAAACGAGCTAATTATGCATTAGAAAATTAAAAAAAAAATGTAAAAATAAAACTAAGTTTGCCGCACGCTTGTATAGACCAGGGTCGATAATTTTTGAGACCAAAAAAAATTATAGTAGGATGAAACCCATTAGGAAAGGTAGAGAATATACCAAAAATGAAAGGAAAAATAAATTACGGGCGATCTGAGGTCGGGAAGGGGGAGGGGGTGAGTTTTTAAGTAAAAAATGGTTAATCTCGATTTTCGGTAAAACTGCAAGTCCTATGAAAAAAAGTTAAATGGCAAAGTTGTAGGTAATAAAAAGATCTACAACTTTTGTATCGACACTTTTTTCACATAACTTCAAAATTTATGTGATGAATGCGAATAACCGAGTTTTTGGTTTTTGATTTTTATTTTTTGCAAAAAAAAAATATTTTTTCACGAAATTTTTGAAAACTTACCTTTGTATGTCCCAAACATACAGTAATTTATTTGATTTTAAATATTCATTTTTTCACCTTATTTTGACTTAATATCGAAAAAGCACCCTTATTTTCAATCGAAAATTCTCTCGTAAAAATATCTGCTTTTTTAAAAAAGTTGGGGTGTTTTTTGTTTGTTGAAATCTCTACTTTCTGATGGTATAAAAAAAAATATACACTACTATGGTAAATGTTCTCAGAAACTGCAAATTAATAATGAAAAAAACTCCAATCCGAAAAATAGATTTGAATCATTATGTATAATTTTGAACTATTTATTGAAATTTACACTTTAATTACTCGAAAAACGTAAGATTTCATGTTATATTGATAAACAGAAAAATTACAAATCCATAAAACATGCAAAAATAGTTGTTGTAAGTAGGTATTAAAAATAGGATTTCGGATTCGAGTTTTTTTCATTATTAATTTGCATTTTCTGAGAACATTTATCATAGTAATGTATATTTTTTTTATACCATCAGAAAGTAGAGATTTCAACAAACAAAAAATATCCCAACTTTTTTAAAAAAGCAGATATTTTGACGTGAGAATTTTCGATTGAAAATTAGGGTGCTTTTTGGATATTAAGTCAAAATAAGGTGAAAAAATTAAAATATTTTAAATCAAAAAAATTACTGTATGTTTGGGACATACAAAGGTAAGTTTTCGCCAAATTTCGTGAAAAAATATTTTTTTTTGCAAAAAATAAAAATCAAAAACCAAAAACTCGGTTATTCGCATTTTTCACATAAATATTGAGGTTATGTGAAAAAAGTGTCGATACAAAAGTTGTAGATCTTTTTATTACCTACAACTTTGCCATTTAACTTTTTTTCATAGGACTTGCAGTTTTACCGAAAATCGAGATTAACCATTTTTTACCCTTAAAAACTCACCCCCTCCCCCTTCCCGACCTCAGATCGCCCGTAATTTATTTTTCCTTTCATTTTTGGTATATTCTCTACCTTTTCTAATGGGTTTCATCCTACTATAATTTTTTTCACTTTTCACCATTTTTAAAATTATCGACCCTGGTCTAGTATTATTACGTCAATAGCAATAAATGTCACGTTTATAAAGACTGACTCAATTTTTCTAAATGTTTTTTTTTTCTTTTTTGGTTTTGTAATTGTCACAATTGAATTAATTAGGGAAATTCAGTATTGCAGTAATTTTTCAGCAGCAATTTTAATTGTTTTTTATTGTTTGAACTAGAATGTTATTAGCACCTTTACTAAAGTATAATAATTTATGAGTAAAGCTTCAGAAGTTTAAACTTTTGAACTAAAAATAAATAAAGCGTTTTTGACTTGTGTCAATTTTAACACTCACTGGCGTATTCTCTGGTCAAAATAAATATCTGTTTCTTACCTAATCTTCAAGTCAGAAAAAACATGGACAAATGTTCATTTAGATAGCTGAGAGATCTCATGTACCTTTGGGGTTGACGCTCTTAAACTTGAATATCATAAAACAAATTAATACATCATTTGTTTTATATAACTTGTTACTAAGGCTACGCGGAATAAAAAAACTACTGCGTGTTATATTTGTTTTATGTAAGTTCTTTGTTTCTTGGGCCACTGGGAAGAAATTAAGCCTCACGTGAAAGGTATAACAATGCTTATTTTAGTCCCAATAAATTGTTAATATTTAAACAAAAACATATGTTTATTTCAAACTAAATGAAACTAAAACAGCCGAAGCGACAAATGGTTCTGAATCAATAAAACCTTTTCCGTCATTCCATCAGTTACAACAATATGAAAAATTTGCCTTTAACTACGAAAAAATTCGTAGCTGAAGCATTCATTACTTTAGCGGTATTTAGAAAAATAAATGTAGTATAAAATAAGCAATACTAAATACATAATAATATTATACTTATTTTCGTTTTAAACAACCATCCCCCAGCTCAACATTGGGTTCAGCCTAAATGCAGATTTAGAGCGATGTAAATTTATAAATTAACAATATCGAGTCTGAATAGCTTTATTAAATTACAAAGAAGAGAGAGTAGTAACAAGATGTCCGATGATAAAATCTCATTTAATTCAGAAACTTAATCAAAAGCCCTAAGACGAAGGCAGCTGCCATTTTCTTACATCAATATCACAAGAAGCTCCTTCGCGAGTTATTCCGCGGGCAAAAAATGAGTTGCGAAAGCCAATTGGAATTCGTTTCGGCCGTAAAATAGCCGAACAGATTCTAAAGGCAACGAAAACTCCCATTTTGTGAAAGCTCCTGGCAATAAAATTGGCCGAGTTATAACAATCAGCTTTATTTGTTAGAGCGCGGCTGGATTGCGGGAAATCCATTATGACACAGTACAATTCGGAAACAGTGATTCTAAATTGCCTATAGAGCGTAAACTTTTTCAAGTAATAATAATATCTACTTTAAGCAATATACTTGTTCTGTAACAATAACATAAAACCCGAAGTCAATGCGAAAGTTTCAGTTTTGCTTAATGTAACGAGAATTGTATTAGCTCAATCTAATAAAGTTAAAGAAAGCATTTAATTAAGAACAAAACAAAAAAAGTTACGAATGAAAAACTCCGAAAATGTATACACAAATTAATTAACAAATATAAAAGGTTTTGTACTCTGATATTGCATTTAAGAAAATTTAATTAAAACCCTGGTGCTGAAAAGGTGGAGGTGTTAAAAATAAGTAATTTAAATAGAAAGCATTTGAGTAATCAAAAAAAAATCGTTTAAAAAATAACTTAATGATGTGCAGTGTGGCTTAAATAAGTTATGATATGCTTAAACTGGAAGTAAACTAGTTATAGTCGAACGTCGAAATCTTTGTCTATAAAAAGTTAATTATTTAGCCGCGAAATGGATTCGAATTACTGCAAGTGCGAAATTCTACTGTGCAAACTTGCCTTCCTGATGAAATTTTCACACCTAAGTCGTAGTATGAGCAACGATGCGAATCCGGTGCCAGAATATGTCTGGTTGCCAAATGAACTGCTTCTTGAATAATTCTAACAGTGTGCTTGATTAAGTGTCGCAGTACTATTTCCCTTATTGCACTTGGATTCGATAACTTTACTACAATCAGCAAACTTTCAGGTTTACAAAATGTTAAACCCTTTTAAATTTCACAATACTTTCATTTAATATAGCTATTAACAGGATTGTTACCATGTACCTTGTTTTTTATGAGTCTCCGATATTTCAGCACTGTTGCAAGCGCCATGATCACGGAGTCACTGAAGTAATTGCGGGTAGATGATATTGGCAGACATATCGGTCTACTCTTTGACGTCGTCTTTTACTGTGCTCAATACCCCTACCACTGGTCACATTCTCACTATTCGCTGGCACCTGCTCCCGACACCAAACTCACAGTATCAGATCGCAGAACGACAATATCGAAATATCAGAGACTCATAAAAAAGGTACATGTTAACAATCTCATTAATAGCTATAATGTTAGTGACTATGAAAGTTTAAAACAATACTTTCATATATGATGTTGAGATTCTACATTCAATATCATCATACATAATCTTTAAAAAATATAGAATGCGCAAGTGTTTTGAAATAATAGATTAAACATAAGAAGGAGATAGAAAGCTTCTCTTGAGTTTGTTTCGCCGGTTCTTCTCGGGAAGGTCTCCCAATTTTGGAACCGGTGGTAGTTTACGGTAGTTAGGGTCAAATAAATAAACTCAAAATTACAAACAAGAATTTTAAATAAAATACTTTATTAAGTAAATTAAATAATAAATTCATACATAGACAATAAAACTTAAAAATCGAACAATGAAATAACCAAACGCTCAATAAAAGTCTTTCGAAGGTAGCTCGACAAATTAAATAAAAGTTTTATTCTGACGACGTAGCCTGTAAAGGCTACGAAACGTCAATAAATAAATAAAGTTTTCGTGCATTAACCCGTAAAAACTAGTTTTATTTAATGAGTGATGTGCGTGAAAACCTAAGAAACAAATATTATCAAGATGCAATTCAATTCTACTTCTAGTTCCAAACACTATTATTTTCAAACACTAACTTTGAACAAGCTAACCAAAGTCAAAGATTAGTTAAGATGGGTTTCTGTGAGAAACGTTTGTTCGTCTTTTACTCTTAAGCTGCACCTTAAATACTGTGCGAACCCCACAAGGGAACAAATGGCTTTTAAATATGTATCAATATTCCTTAAATTAAAACGCATGACCCTGTTACTAAATTCAAAGGAAAATTATTCTATAGTATGGTCTCATAATTCAATATCGCTTATTCTGTCTAGGCTATTAGCAAGCACTCGTGAACGTTTAAAAGCTACGCTGTTGCCGGTTCATAAATTTATGTCGGGAGACTTTCGGATGTACTGCAGAGAACTGAGACACGACCCTACTATAATGGCCCACCTTCTTCTGTTTTCTTTCTTTTGATTGGACACAAATATGTATGTAAACACTACCTACTAAAGTGAAACTTGTTTAGCTCCATCTGCATATATATATATATATATACATGTATGTACATACACATATATTACTTTTCTACAAATATTTAAATTTAATTTATGTATTCATTGATAAACAAAAAAGTCAAATTTTCCAATTTCATCTTTCCCAAATTTAACTTGAAGATTTGTTGATAGAAAAAAAATTAACATTCCGTGGATTTCAATGGCGTAGAATTTATAGTAAAAAACTGATTATTGATAAATTACGTGGTGTAATCAATTAAAAAACCTATTTCACTAGTTGACATCAAGTAAACATGTAAGTTAGCACTAGAATCATGTATTTTGTGACAAGTATTGTTCATTGTTTACCGATGAGTCACCGGTGACACTAATCGTAACGCGTAACTCGTAACGCATTCGCCAGTTTACCACCCAAGTCAAGCGCGCCTAAAGAAGTTTCACTTCATAAACTCTCCTAATAAAATCTGTTGTCACACGTTCTATTAGTTAGCATGAATGGAGAACGGCTTCGTCCGATTGGTTTTGTTGTATTGACAAATAATTGAAATACACTATATATATATCAATGTCCATGTTGTAATAAACTTGCTATAACTTAAGAGATGCCATTGAGTTCGAATCGCTCATTGTGTATGAAATCAAGTAAATCATTAAATTATAAATATAATGAAATATTTATTCAGAACCTTTAGGGGAAATTTTTACTACATCCTTTATGCCAAAAAGTAGTTAGGTAGCATAGTTTTACATTATTCTAAATACTAAAAATAATAAAAAAAAAATAATATAAAAGAACAAACCTTTTTATTTGTTCAGTGGAACTTTTATATCAAGTTTGTCACAAAGTTATACCGAATTAAAATGTCTGTATAAAATAAATTGTCTAGGGAGTACGCCAGACGATACAAGATGAAAATAAATATAAATGATAATTATATTGTATTGTACATAATAAATAAAAATGTCTGAATGTCATTTAACAATAAATTATTTGCGAGTATTTTAATGTGCATTATTTCATATGGATTGTTCACTTTCTGCCGTGATGGCAAGCGGTACCTTCTATTACATATACTACAATAAAAAAGGCTGACGGCAGAAAAAAAAATTGCAACGAAATTGGGGAGGGGGTGAGTTTTTAAGGGTAAAAAATGGTTAATCTCGATTTTCGGTAAAACTGCAAGTCCTATGAAAAAAAGTTAAATGGCAAAGTTGTAGGTAATAAAAAGATCTACAACTTTTGTATCGACACTTTTTTCACATAACTTCAAAATTTATGTGATGAATGCGAATAACCGAGTTTTTGGTTTTTGATTTTTATTTTTTGCAAAAAAAAAATATTTTTTCACGAAATTTTTGAAAACTTACCTTTGTATGTCCCAAACATACAGTAATTTATTTGATTTTAAATATTCATTTTTTCACCTTATTTTGACTTAATATCGAAAAAGCACCCTTATTTTCAATCGAAAATTCTCTCGTAAAAATATCTGCTTTTTTAAAAAAGTTGGGGTGTTTTTTGTTTGTTGAAATCTCTACTTTCTGATGGTATAAAAAAAAATATACACTACTATGGTAAATGTTCTCAGAAACTGCAAATTAATAATGAAAAAAACTCCAATCCGAAAAATAGATTTGAATCATTATGTATAATTTTGAACTATTTATTGAAATTTACACTTTAATTACTCGAAAAACGTAAGATTTCATGTTATATTGATAAACAGAAA
Source organism: Chilo suppressalis (assembly GCA_902850365.2). Taxonomy (NCBI): domain Eukaryota; kingdom Metazoa; phylum Arthropoda; class Insecta; order Lepidoptera; family Crambidae; genus Chilo; species Chilo suppressalis. The sequence goes on from OU963903.1 coordinate 5,860,031, forward strand.
AATTACAAATCCATAAAACATGCAAAAATAGTTGTTGTAAGTAGGTATTAAAAATAGGATTTCGGATTCGAGTTTTTTTCATTATTAATTTGCATTTTCTGAGAACATTTATCATAGTAATGTATATTTTTTTTATACCATCAGAAAGTAGAGATTTCAACAAACAAAAAATATCCCAACTTTTTTAAAAAAGCAGATATTTTGACGTGAGAATTTTCGATTGAAAATTAGGGTGCTTTTTGGATATTAAGTCAAAATAAGGTGAAAAAATTAAAATATTTTAAATCAAAAAAATTACTGTATGTTTGGGACATACAAAGGTAAGTTTTCGCCAAATTTCGTGAAAAAATATTTTTTTTTGCAAAAAATAAAAATCAAAAACCAAAAACTCGGTTATTCGCATTTTTCACATAAATATTGAGGTTATGTGAAAAAAGTGTCGATACAAAAGTTGTAGATCTTTTTATTACCTACAACTTTGCCATTTAACTTTTTTTCATAGGACTTGCAGTTTTACCGAAAATCGAGATTAACCATTTTTTACCCTTAAAAACTCACCCCCTCCCCCTTCCCGACCTCAGATCGCCCGTAATTTATTTTTCCTTTCATTTTTGGTATATTCTCTACCTTTTCTAATGGGTTTCATCCTACTATAATTTTTTTCACTTTTCACCATTTTTAAAATTATCGACCCTGGTCTAGTATTATTACGTCAATAGCAATAAATGTCACGTTTATAAAGACTGACTCAATTTTTCTAAATGTTTTTTTTTTCTTTTTTGGTTTTGTAATTGTCACAATTGAATTAATTAGGGAAATTCAGTATTGCAGTAATTTTTCAGCAGCAATTTTAATTGTTTTTTATTGTTTGAACTAGAATGTTATTAGCACCTTTACTAAAGTATAATAATTTATGAGTAAAGCTTCAGAAGTTTAAACTTTTGAACTAAAAATAAATAAAGCGTTTTTGACTTGTGTCAATTTTAACACTCACTGGCGTATTCTCTGGTCAAAATAAATATCTGTTTCTTACCTAATCTTCAAGTCAGAAAAAACATGGACAAATGTTCATTTAGATAGCTGAGAGATCTCATGTACCTTTGGGGTTGACGCTCTTAAACTTGAATATCATAAAACAAATTAATACATCATTTGTTTTATATAACTTGTTACTAAGGCTACGCGGAATAAAAAAACTACTGCGTGTTATATTTGTTTTATGTAAGTTCTTTGTTTCTTGGGCCACTGGGAAGAAATTAAGCCTCACGTGAAAGGTATAACAATGCTTATTTTAGTCCCAATAAATTGTTAATATTTAAACAAAAACATATGTTTATTTCAAACTAAATGAAACTAAAACAGCCGAAGCGACAAATGGTTCTGAATCAATAAAACCTTTTCCGTCATTCCATCAGTTACAACAATATGAAAAATTTGCCTTTAACTACGAAAAAATTCGTAGCTGAAGCATTCATTACTTTAGCGGTATTTAGAAAAATAAATGTAGTATAAAATAAGCAATACTAAATACATAATAATATTATACTTATTTTCGTTTTAAACAACCATCCCCCAGCTCAACATTGGGTTCAGCCTAAATGCAGATTTAGAGCGATGTAAATTTATAAATTAACAATATCGAGTCTGAATAGCTTTATTAAATTACAAAGAAGAGAGAGTAGTAACAAGATGTCCGATGATAAAATCTCATTTAATTCAGAAACTTAATCAAAAGCCCTAAGACGAAGGCAGCTGCCATTTTCTTACATCAATATCACAAGAAGCTCCTTCGCGAGTTATTCCGCGGGCAAAAAATGAGTTGCGAAAGCCAATTGGAATTCGTTTCGGCCGTAAAATAGCCGAACAGATTCTAAAGGCAACGAAAACTCCCATTTTGTGAAAGCTCCTGGCAATAAAATTGGCCGAGTTATAACAATCAGCTTTATTTGTTAGAGCGCGGCTGGATTGCGGGAAATCCATTATGACACAGTACAATTCGGAAACAGTGATTCTAAATTGCCTATAGAGCGTAAACTTTTTCAAGTAATAATAATATCTACTTTAAGCAATATACTTGTTCTGTAACAATAACATAAAACCCGAAGTCAATGCGAAAGTTTCAGTTTTGCTTAATGTAACGAGAATTGTATTAGCTCAATCTAATAAAGTTAAAGAAAGCATTTAATTAAGAACAAAACAAAAAAAGTTACGAATGAAAAACTCCGAAAATGTATACACAAATTAATTAACAAATATAAAAGGTTTTGTACTCTGATATTGCATTTAAGAAAATTTAATTAAAACCCTGGTGCTGAAAAGGTGGAGGTATTAAAAATAAGTAATTTAAATAGAAAGCATTTGAGTAATCAAAAAAAAATCGTTTAAAAAATAACTTAATGATGTGCAGTGTGGCTTAAATAAGTTATGATATGCTTAAACTGGAAGTAAACTAGTTATAGTCGAACGTCGAAATCTTTGTCTATAAAAAGTTAATTATTTAGCCGCGAAATGGATTCGAATTACTGCAAGTGCGAAATTCTACTGTGCAAACTTGCCTTCCTGATGAAATTTTCACACCTAAGTCGTAGTATGAGCAACGATGCGAATCCGGTGCCAGAATATGTCTGGTTGCCAAATGAACTGCTTCTTGAATAATTCTAACAGTGTGCTTGATTAAGTGTCGCAGTACTATTTCCCTTATTGCACTTGGATTCGATAACTTTACTACAATCAGCAAACTTTCAGGTTTACAAAATGTTAAACCCTTTTAAATTTCACAATACTTTCATTTAATATAGCTATTAACAGGATTGTTACCATGTACCTTGTTTTTTATGAGTCTCCGATATTTCAGCACTGTTGCAAGCGCCATGATCACGGAGTCACTGAAGTAATTGCGGGTAGATGATATTGGCAGACATATCGGTCTACTCTTTGACGTCGTCTTTTACTGTGCTCAATACCCCTACCACTGGTCACATTCTCACTATTCGCTGGCACCTGCTCCCGACACCAAACTCACAGTATCAGATCGCAGAACGACAATATCGAAATATCAGAGACTCATAAAAAAGGTACATGTTAACAATCTCATTAATAGCTATAATGTTAGTGACTATGAAAGTTTAAAACAATACTTTCATATATGATGTTGAGATTCTACATTCAATATCATCATACATAATCTTTAAAAAATATAGAATGCGCAAGTGTTTTGAAATAATAGATTAAACATAAGAAGGAGATAGAAAGCTTCTCTTGAGTTTGTTTCGCCGGTTCTTCTCGGGAAGGTCTCCCAATTTTGGAACCGGTGGTAGTTTACGGTAGTTAGGGTCAAATAAATAAACTCAAAATTACAAACAAGAATTTTAAATAAAATACTTTATTAAGTAAATTAAATAATAAATTCATACATAGACAATAAAACTTAAAAATCGAACAATGAAATAACCAAACGCTCAATAAAAGTCTTTCGAAGGTAGCTCGACAAATTAAATAAAAGTTTTATTCTGACGACGTAGCCTGTAAAGGCTACGAAACGTCAATAAATAAATAAAGTTTTCGTGCATTAACCCGTAAAAACTAGTTTTATTTAATGAGTGATGTGCGTGAAAACCTAAGAAACAAATATTATCAAGATGCAATTCAATTCTACTTCTAGTTCCAAACACTATTATTTTCAAACACTAACTTTGAACAAGCTAACCAAAGTCAAAGATTAGTTAAGATGGGTTTCTGTGAGAAACGTTTGTTCGTCTTTTACTCTTAAGCTGCACCTTAAATACTGTGCGAACCCCACAAGGGAACAAATGGCTTTTAAATATGTATCAATATTCCTTAAATTAAAACGCATGACCCTGTTACTAAATTCAAAGGAAAATTATTCTATAGTATGGTCTCATAATTCAATATCGCTTATTCTGTCTAGGCTATTAGCAAGCACTCGTGAACGTTTAAAAGCTACGCTGTTGCCGGTTCATAAATTTACGTCGGGAGACTTTCGGATGTACTGCAGAGAACTGAGACACGACCCTACTATAATGGCCCACCTTCTTCTGTTTTCTTTCCTTTGATTGGACACAAATATGTAACGTAAAAGTAAAAAAAGCGAGTGTGCTTGACTAGACGACTGAAGTGAAACTTGTTTAGCTCCATCTGCATATATATATATATATATATATATATATATACATGTATGTACACTCGCGGAAAGACCCGCTCTGTCACCCATAATGCCATAATCGCTTGCGGTAGCGGCGTAGTAAAAAGTCATTCATAGACATGTAATTATCGCTGTCTTACTTTTTCGTATAGCACTGTCGCGATCACGATGCGGATGACAAATTGCAACTAAAACAAATACAATACAATTCATTATTCAATCAATGATATGCTCTCTGTCTTACTTTTGTGCGGCGGCCCGGATTGGCGCGTCCGAAGCGAAGGCGGGGCGTAGTAAAAACTACTGTAGAAAACCGTTCAAAGCATTTTGTTCGCCAAGTGACAGAGCGCAAAATTCCGCGATAGTACATACACATATATTAGTTTTCTACAAATATTTAAATTTATTTTATGTATTCATTGATAAACAAAAAAGTCAAATTTCCCAATTTCATATTTCGCAAATTTAACTTGAAGATTTGTTGATAGAAAAAAAATAAACATACCGCGGATTTCAATGGCGTAGAATTTATAGTAAAAAACTAAGTTGTTATTGATTATTGATAAATTACGTGGTGTAATCAATTGAAAAACCTATTTCACTAGTTGACATCAAGTAAACATGTAAGTTAGCACTAGAATCATGTATTTTGTGACAAGTATTGTTCATTGTTTACCGATGAGTCACCGGTGACACTAATCGTAGCGCTTACCTCGTAACGCATTCGCCAGTTTACCACCCAAGTCAAGCGTGCCTAAAGAAGTTTTACTTCAAAAACTCTCTTAATAAAATCTGTTGTCACACGTTCTATTAGTCAGCATGAACGGAGAACGGCTTCGACCGATTGGTTTTGTTGTATTGACTAATAATTGAAATGTCCAATACACTAGTCAATGTCTATGTTGTAATAAACTTGCTATAACTCAACAGATGCCATTGAGTTGCCATGTGAGTCATTGTCTATGAAATCAAGTAAATCATTAAATTATAAATATAATCAACTATCAATTCAGAACCTTTAGGGGAAGTTTTTACTATATTCTTTATGCCAAAAAGTAGTTAGGTAGCATAGTTTTACATTATTCTAAATATTAAAAATAAAAATTTAATTAATATAAAAGAACAAACCTCTTTATTTGTTTAGTGAAACTTTTATATCAAGTTTGTCACAAAGTTTTACCGAATTAAAATGTCTGTATAAAATAAATTGTCTAGGGAGTACGCCAGACGATACAAGATAAAAATAAATATAAATGATAATTATATTGTATTGTACATAATAAATAAAAATGTCTGAATGTCATTTAACAATAAATTATTTGCGAGTATTTTAATGTGCATTATTTCATATGGATTGTTCACTTTCTGCCGTGATGGCAAGCGGTACCTTCTATCACATATACTACAGTAGAAAAGGCTGACGGCAGAAAATTTTTTTGCAACGAAATTATGCATAGAATACTTAATGAACTTTATGTCAATTATATAAGATACAAATTAAATATGAGCCAAAAAATTGCCGCGCGCATTGCAGGAAATCTTCGCGCATCCTCGAGAAGTAAATCCTCGAATTTAGTTTTTACCTATGTTATACAATTAACAAATTTCATAATAATTATGCTATACATGCATAATGATTGCAAAAAATTGCTTCCATTCCATTCCGCGGTGGTAAAAATTGAGCCTTAGCACCAAGACTCTTTGTAGTGTGGGGCCTTCCAAACTTCAGCTGCTTTTGAGTTTTTCTGTAATTGGTATTGGCTCCCCCCTCACGCTCGTAATTATCGGTCGATCATATCGGATGCGTTATTGCGATATTTCGTCATACTTCTATTGTGTCGTTATTATCGCAGTAGTGTGTAAGTTCGTAGCCGTCCTAATCCATAATGTACTAATAACAGATATCGCAATAACGCATCCGATATTTCAACCGATAATAACTCGCATCCGGGGGGTTATAATCTTCTGATTTTTTGTTGTAACTTGACACTGTGCTAACTAGATATGTCGATGTCTGTACATTGTATCCCCCTTAAGCTAAAGTGCTTTTAAATCACATGTATTGAATAGCATGGCTGCATTTCCACAGAAGGGGAGCTGGCTGAAGTATTATTTAACCAATACCATTGCTCAAAGTAAATTATGCATTTATTTTGAGGAATGCCATTGGTCAATTTCTTTTAGACTCTGCTTGGCTCCGCACAGCTCCGCCTCAGTGGAAACACAGTCTTACTATTCATGAATAATGGTGAGAAGTTACATGATTATGGCTGTATTATTCAAGATTTTCATACAGAGAAACACGTAATTTTCTAGAGTTTACTCTGATCGTTACAGCGAAAAGATGGCAAGATATTACATCGAATATATCTACACTACGAACAAAAGGTAGGAAAGGAATAAAATACAATATACACGAACATTTAACGTTTCGAATTTATAGTACGGCAAAACTGGGCGAAACAGAAACACAAAAGAGCTTTTACTTCAATTTAAAATAACATATACCTACCTACAAACTCAGTGTCAGTTTATATAGAACACGCTATTAAGAGAGTGTTTTGTCAGCATTGTGCGTGACGGTTTGTGTCGGTGACGCCACGGTTTTGTGTGGGCAGGCGTTGAAGGCCTATTAGCCTGTGGGAAGTACTGGCTTGATATTTTGTTTTCTTTTTATAATGGAAAATTCTGACGTTTCCCGTTTTCCCAATAGGCGGGATTCGAAACGAGGTAGAACCTGTTTTTTACAGTTATCAAATTACGGATTTTTAAAAAGAATATCAGGTAGTCAGTTTCGTTTCAATAAATATGCAGAATGGGTGAAGTTACGCCCTTAATATTTTTATTAATTTGGAAATTAATATTTTACAAGATTTTTTTTTTCTTTGTATATTTAATTAGTTCGATAAATCAAATTTATTACCTGTTTAACACAACCAACAAAAGTAATTTTCAATGTAATTTGAAGAACTTTCTACTTAACCACGTGCATTTTATAAGTCTGTCGGCTCTGTCGGTGATATTTTTCAGTTTAACGTCATTATCTATAATTACATACTTGGTGATTTTTTCTTCACATGTGTAATATAGAACAATAATGATTTGGAAAGCAAAAGAGGTGCGTGAGCTAACAAAAATAAGCACTTTAAAACTATCACAAACGGATTGTTTAATCAAAGAATTCAACTATAACACTTTCTAAGGAGAAACTCTAAACCAAGTTCTTGTTTTAATAATTTTAATTTACTACTTTGTCATCGTGCCTAATATGTACGAGTATGTTAATGCCATGCCAAATTATACTGCATTATATATGCATTATACATGCTATATTATAATTATACATATGCAGCTTTTTACTAAATGTCACTGAGCTAAGCTACGCATTGTATTTGACTTTGTTTATTGAAGTGAAACCTCATACATCAATCAGAATACAATGTTGATAGAGAAAAAATAAATTCAACTTTTGATTAAAACCAGTTATACAACACTACGGATAAATGGATACACCGAACCTATAAAGGTTCTTTGTTAACTATGGAATCCTAAAAAGTAATAATTATAAAGTCTACTTTTATTATTTACATAATCTTAGTTGACAACGCGATCGAAAGTTAAATTGATGTCGACGTTAATATTACGAAACTCGAGAAAATTTTACAGGCAAGACGGACTGTAAATCAATCAATCATTAGACTTTTTTTTCCTTTTTTCACATTTTTTTTTTAAACTTTTTAAATATGCAATGAGCGTACGTAAACAAGAAATAAATCAAAGCGCTCGTTCGAATGGAACACAACAATAAGAAGATCCGTAGACATTCGCTTTTTAGCTCCATAAATATTCCGGGCGCAACTCAAAGTTCATCAAATAAAAATTTCGTGGAAGATTTATCAAGACCCCCTAGAATGTAAAGCTGAAACATTTGGGTTACTCTTGTAACTCTGAAAATCGAAGGCAACAAAATTATATATATTTTTTAACACATTTGCTCAAAAAATGTATTAACGGAGAGCTCTTGTCGCAGTCAATGTGCCAGCGGTCCTAGAGCCTAGCGGCATCTTCCGAGACGATAGCAAGATACCTGACAGAATGACGCTCATTTCTTGTTAGCAGGGTCGTCCTCTTGTATGGGACGCAACTTACGTGGATACGCTTGCTCCGTGCCATACAAGTGGTACCTCCCTAGCTGCAGGCACGGCGGCGGCCTCTGTTAAGTGGTCCAAGCGGCGTAAATGGGATTCACATATTTGTGCCGTTTGGTGTTGAGACTATGGGACCATGGGATCCCAACCCCTTGTTCCTTCTTTAAAGAATTGTCTAAGAGACTTACCGAGGTTGCCAGTGATTAAAAGGCTGGCAGCTACCTTGGTCAACGGATTAGCCTTGCTATTCAACGTGGAAATGCTGCCAGCCTATTGGGCGCCATTCCCGACGGCGGCGCTGGGGGTGATATATTCTTTATTTTGTAAATTGTATATTATTTACCTTAGTAGTAAGGTATTTCTGGTTTTTAACTTTTCAAACATAAAACAGTTTTAAGATATTGCAATTTAAATATTTCTATGTAAATATAAATAAATTAAAAGGTGTTAGCGCTTTCGGCAGCGATCGTGATCGCGAGCGATCCAGCCATGTGTAAGCAATTCCGAATGGTCTGAGTGCTAACTTCAAGTCCGGAAGCGGCCCGTATTTCGGCTTTTAATTTAGTGGCGTTCATTGTTCCATCGCGGGCTACCAGCAACCTGATGTAACGCTTCTGAGCAGCTGTCAAAACAGTTGGGCGACCGCAGCGGGGTCGATCAGCTAAATTACCCATGCCGTAGTACCTCTGCAACGTGGTTACTACACAGGATTGGGATATGGCAACTGTGCGTGCTATTTCTCTCGTGGAATAGCCTTCTTCCCTGATTGTTACAATTCTGGTTCGTAAAACATCTGATAATCCTCGTGGCATTTTTTAAGTTACAACTTTCCGTGAAAAACTATTTTAAATTCGATAATATTGACTAAGTCAGGTTTCTGAATGAGTGTCAGCTTGGATTCCATGTCTTTTTATAGGGAAAAACAATTGAATTATTTTATTGTTTTACGTTGTAATTCTAATTTAAAAATTTAGAACCTTATCAGAAAAAGAAATTACAAAAAAGTCTTCTGTAACACTATACTAAAAATAAACTATTTTTCAAAGTGATCGCAAACTTTTTTTTATGTGTGTATGTCATTTAGTTTTTTACTACTCCTGTAAAATTTAATTTTATGTAATTATACCGTTTTGTTCGTCAGCTCCTCATATTGTAACCAGCAAACCAATAAATCCTTTTACCCACTCGAGGTTCATAGCATCTAGCATTCAACGTGAATAGCGATGAGACCCGCAGGGTACAGAAAAGTCAACTCTGTAATCCAATTTATAGCTCTGGATTTGTGAAACGGTGCGATTCTATGTTTGTTGACCTAAAACTGATTTACGCAGCTACTCATGGACGAATCAATCAATGGTCAGTCAGTAGGCTCAGAAGCAACTATTGCTGTTGCTTTGTTGATACCTGTTTTCGTTATCGGCGACGTTGTGACACTATTACGGAGCTGTCAAAGTTCGTGCTTAGGCCTCAGATTACAATTTCTCTAGATTTTTATAAACTGGAAGACGAAGGGAAGAGGGAATACCTGTTGAAAACAACTCAATAAGAGCAACAATGTACGGGTGATACGTATTGCACTGCATTGTATTCTATTATCTAATGCTTACCATAAATCTGAAAACCATTTATTCTAAAGAAAATATAACTAGAAAAAAAAAATCCACGCGGACCAGGCAGCAGACGGGACTCGAACCCGCACCCTTCGCAATCCGGGCGAATGCACTGACCAATTATGCTACCGCGGCCCTCACGGACCGCGTCGAAATTCTTTCTAGCTATTCTTAAGCTGCAAGGCAGCGCCATCTCTTCGCATTATAGGTAAACCCACAATGTCAAATGAATACTTTTACAAGTATTAAACATTTGAAAGAAGAAATAGCAATTATAGTTATAATTTTTATTATTTTTAAAGCATGTAACTGCTTGATGTTTAAATCTAAAGAAAATATAACTAGAAAAAAAATCCACGCGGACCAGGCAGCAGACGGGACTCGAACCCGCACCCTTCGCAATCCGGGCGAATGCACTGACCAATTATGCTACCGCGGCCCTCACGGACCGCGTCGAAATTCTTTCTAGCTATTCTTAAGCTGCAAGGCAGCGCCATCTCTTCGCATTATAGGTAAACCCACAATGTCAAATGAATACTTTTACAAGTATTAAACATTTGAAAGAAGAAATAGCAATTATAGTTATAATTTTTATTATTTTTAAAGCATGTAACTGCTTGATGTTTAAATCTAAAGAAAATATAACTAGAAAAAAATCCACGCGGACCAGGCAGCAGACGGGACTCGAACCCGCACCCTTCGCAATCCGGGCGAATGCACTGACCAATTATGCTACCGCGGCCCTCACGGACCGCGTCGAAATTCTTTCTAGCTATTCTTAAGCTGCAAGGCAGCGCCATCTCTTCGCATTATAGGTAAACCCACAATGTCAAATGAATACTTTTACAAGTATTAAACATTTGAAAGAAGAAATAGCAATTATAGTTATAATTTTTATTATTTTTAAAGCATGTAACTGCTTGATGTTTAAATCTAAAGAAAATATAACTAGAAAAAAATCCACGCGGACCAGGCAGCAGACGGGACTCGAACCCGCACCCTTCGCAATCCGGGCGAATGCACTGACCAATTATGCTACCGCGGCCCTCACGGACCGCGTCGAAATTCTTTCTAGCTATTCTTAAGCTGCAAGGCAGCGCCATCTCTTCGCATTATAGGTAAACCCACAATGTCAAATGAATACTTTTACAAGTATTAAACATTTGAAAGAAGAAATAGCAATTATAGTTATAATTTTTATTATTTTTAAAGCATGTAACTGCTTGATGTTTAAATCTAAAGAAAATATAACTAGAAAAAAATCCACGCGGACCAGGCAGCAGACGGGACTCGAACCCGCACCCTTCGCAATCCGGGCGAATGCACTGACCAATTATGCTACCGCGGCCCTCACGGACCGCGTCGAAATTCTTTCTAGCTATTCTTAAGCTGCAAGGCAGCGCCATCTCTTCGCATTATAGGTAAACCCACAATGTCAAATGAATACTTTTACAAGTATTAAACATTTGAAAGAAGAAATAGCAATTATAGTTATAATTTTTATTATTTTTAAAGCATGTAACTGCTTGATGTTTAAATCTAAAGAAAATATAACTAGAAAAAAATCCACGCGGACCAGGCAGCAGACGGGACTCGAACCCGCACCCTTCGCAATCCGGGCGAATGCACTGACCAATTATGCTACCGCGGCCCTCACGGACCGCGTCGAAATTCTTTCTAGCTATTCTTAAGCTGCAAGGCAGCGCCATCTCTTCGCATTATAGGTAAACCCACAATGTGGATTCGCCCGGATTGCGAAGGGTGCGGGTTCGAGTCCCGTCTGCTGCCTGGTCCGCGTGGATTTTTTTCTAGTTATATTTTCTTTAGATTTAAACATCAAGCAGTTACATGCTTTAAAAATAATAAAAATTATAACTATAATTGCTATTTCTTCTTTCAAATGTTTAATACTTGTAAAAGTATTCATTTGACATTGTGGGTTTACCTATAATGCGAAGAGATGGCGCTGCCTTGCAGCTTAAGAATAGCTAGAAAGAATTTCGACGCGGTCCGTGAGGGCCGCGGTAGCATAATTGGTCAGTGCATTCGCCCGGATTGCGAAGGGTGCGGGTTCGAGTCCCGTCTGCTGCCTGGTCCGCGTGGATTTTTTTCTAGTTATATTTTCTTTAGATTTAAACATCAAGCAGTTACATGCTTTAAAAATAATAAAAATTATAACTATAATTGCTATTTCTTCTTTCAAATGTTTAATACTTGTAAAAGTATTCATTTGACATTGTGGGTTTACCTATAATGCGAAGAGATGGCGCTGCCTTGCAGCTTAAGAATAGCTAGAAAGAATTTCGACGCGGTCCGTGAGGGCCGCGGTAGCATAATTGGTCAGTGCATTCGCCCGGATTGCGAAGGGTGCGGGTTCGAGTCCCGTCTGCTGCCTGGTCCGCGTGGATTTTTTTTCTAGTTATATTTTCTTTAGATTTAAACATCAAGCAGTTACATGCTTTAAAAATAATAAAAATTATAACTATAATTGCTATTTCTTCTTTCAAATGTTTAATACTTGTAAAAGTATTCATTTGACATTGTGGGTTTACCTATAATGCGAAGAGATGGCGCTGCCTTGCAGCTTAAGAATAGCTAGAAAGAATTTCGACGCGGTCCGTGAGGGCCGCGGTAGCATAATTGGTCAGTGCATTCGCCCGGATTGCGAAGGGTGCGGGTTCGAGTCCCGTCTGCTGCCTGGTCCGCGTGGATTTTTTTCTAGTTATATTTTCTTTAGATTTAAACATCAAGCAGTTACATGCTTTAAAAATAATAAAAATTATAACTATAATTGCTATTTCTTCTTTCAAATGTTTAATACTTGTAAAAGTATTCATTTGACATTGTGGGTTTACCTATAATGCGAAGAGATGGCGCTGCCTTGCAGCTTAAGAATAGCTAGAAAGAATTTCGACGCGGTCCGTGAGGGCCGCGGTAGCATAATTGGTCAGTGCATTCGCCCGGATTGCGAAGGGTGCGGGTTCGAGTCCCGTCTGCTGCCTGGTCCGCGTGGATTTTTTTCTAGTTATATTTTCTTTAGATTTAAACATCAAGCAGTTACATGCTTTAAAAATAATAAAAATTATAACTATAATTGCTATTTCTTCTTTCAAATGTTTAATACTTGTAAAAGTATTCATTTGACATTGTGGGTTTACCTATAATGCGAAGAGATGGCGCTGCCTTGCAGCTTAAGAATAGCTAGAAAGAATTTCGACGCGGTCCGTGAGGGCCGCGGTAGCATAATTGGTCAGTGCATTCGCCCGGATTGCGAAGGGTGCGGGTTCGAGTCCCGTCTGCTGCCTGGTCCGCGTGGATTTTTTTCTAGTTATATTTTCTTTAGATTTAAACATCAAGCAGTTACATGCTTTAAAAATAATAAAAATTATAACTATAATTGCTATTTCTTCTTTCAAATGTTTAATACTTGTAAAAGTATTCATTTGACATTGTGGGTTTACCTATAATGCGAAGAGATGGCGCTGCCTTGCAGCTTAAGAATAGCTAGAAAGAATTTCGACGCGGTCCGTGAGGGCCGCGGTAGCATAATTGGTCAGTGCATTCGCCCGGATTGCGAAGGGTGCGGGTTCGAGTCCCGTCTGCTGCCTGGTCCGCGTGGATTTTTTTCTAGTTATATTTTCTTTAGATTTAAACATCAAGCAGTTACATGCTTTAAAAATAATAAAAATTATAACTATAATTGCTATTTCTTCTTTCAAATGTTTAATACTTGTAAAAGTATTCATTTGACATTGTGGGTTTACCTATAATGCGAAGAGATGGCGCTGCCTTGCAGCTTAAGAATAGCTAGAAAGAATTTCGACGCGGTCCGTGAGGGCCGCGGTAGCATAATTGGTCAGTGCATTCGCCCGGATTGCGAAGGGTGCGGGTTCGAGTCCCGTCTGCTGCCTGGTCCGCGTGGATTTTTTTTCTAGTTATATTTTCTTTAGATTTAAACATCAAGCAGTTACATGCTTTAAAAATAATAAAAATTATAACCATTTATTCGATTAGAGCTTTGAAATCTCTCCTGAAGTCCCGGTTGTGCCTTCGGTTCGCAAGTCAACCGCAGAGGACAACCAAAACAACCGGCACGACTTACCTTGTCACTATAAAAAGTAAAAAGTTATACAACTATGAGTTACCTACAAATGTGCGTGCTACCATAACACGAAAGAATAAAGGCAGTCACTTTTTTTCGGCTTTCGGCAACTTTCTATAGTCAGTCACCTTGCTGACCCCGAATGTGTTCGGGACACGCACAGCATAATAAATCCAGTCTACACAAGAAAGGGACTAAACCAGTGCTGAAGCGGGGATTTGTGAGGAATGCGTGGTTGCCGTTACTGGCGGTGCGAAACCGCAATAAATTGCTGTTATCTTATCTATTTCCGACTAAATTGACGTTGTACCAGGTGAATTTTTAGTAGTTTCTCTGTGTATTATCCACATATATTAATATTATAAATGCGGAAAAAGTTATTTTACCTACAGGTATGTCTCTTTGTTACGCTCTTACGCTTACACCGATAAACGTTTTTAGTGAATTTGGATATGAAGATAAAAGAGAATTTGAAACAGGACACAGGGTTCTTTTTTGGTCGCGAAAATTATTTACCTCTTTAATAAATGGATGAACAGAGAATAATCAGTTAGAAATAAGAAGTTTGCGTTCTCACCCGTTCATTATGAAACCTAAAAAATCTTTAAAATAAGTAACGCTTTAGATGATTAACTGCTAAGGCTTGGCTACAGTACATCTTCACAACAACCATTACCCCATCTTTCGAAAATGTTTACTAGCCTTCTTTTAAAAGACCAGTTCCTAGTTTTTTATTTCTCTATTACAGTTAATAACATACCCGTATTCAAATCATGATTTAATAACTGGAAACTTCTTAGTGAATACACATTTTTCTAACAGAACAATTAAGGCTTTTGAAAATAATATACTGAAGGTATTTTATAATAAAAAGAGCTGATTTTCATGTGTTGTGTGTCTTTTTTTTATAAAATATCCAAATATTAATCTAAAATATCCAGGAAAATAATTATCATGATCAAAAGGGATTATCACAAAGTCAAAGTTCACTTGGCAGATCAGACCCTTCCATTGATAGGGATTAACTTCCTTCCCCCATTGAGGCGTAAATAAATTTTGTTGATATAGGTTTTGATAACGGTATGGAGTTACTTCACATGAAAGCTAATGAGTTTCTTGCGTTAGAATGATATCCATCGGACTCAAGACCCCATAAATCACTTGAAAGCTATATACCTACGACACAATGCGAAGGTAATATAAGTGGTTTTGGATAAATATTTTTTAAGATAACCCTAAATATGTCAAATACATTTACCGCCAAATTCAATGAAAGTGATTTCATTGACAATCGCTTTTAGGGTTTCATTTCCAAAGAGTGAAAACGAAGATTTTTCAGTATTATTCGGGACGCTGACCGAATGTTTTTTAAAATAAAACTAGTTTTTTACGGGTGCAATGCATGAAACTTTATTTAATTATTGACGTTTCGTAGCCTTTACAGGCTACGTCGTCGGAATCAAATTTTTATTTAATTTTGTCGAGCTACCTTCGAAAGACTTTTATTAAGCGTTCGGTTATTTCATTGTTCGATTTTTAAAGTTTTATTGTCTATGTATGAATTTATTACTTAATTTAGTTAAATAAGTATTTTAAAATTCTTTTTTGTAATTTTGTAAAGTTTTATTGTCTATGTATATATATATATTATATATATATTTTTTTTTGTAAAGTTTTATTGTCTATGTATGAATTTATTACTTAATTTAGTTAATAAAGTATTTTAAAATTCTTTTTTGTAATTTTGAGTTTATTTATTTGACCCTAACTACCGTAAACTACCACCGGTTCCAAAATTGGGAGACCTTTCTGAGAAGAACCGGCGAAACCAACTCAAGAGAGGCTTTCTATCTCCTTCTTCTGTAGTGTTTGTTTTTAAACAGAGCGTGACACTGACACACGTAGGACAGCTGTTTTGTCTATGATAGCGAACCGCTTACGTCAGCGTAGCTGTCAAACTTCATTGATTGGGTTGGTAGCCTTGAGGGAAGAGTCGATTTTCCTATTCGACTAAAATATTCGCCTTGAGACTTATAAAAAAAAAAAAAAAAAAAAAAAAAAAAAAAGTAATCAGGCGGGGAATCTCTGTGGGGCGCGTGGATGAATGGATGGAGTTTGACAGTTGTTGAATTTTGAATAGTCTTTCCCAGATCGATTTGAGTCCTCCTTATCGGGTGCTGTTTTTTAATCGATTTTGAATTTCCTCGCTGATTTGGGTAGGTATTCCCTTTTCCTCAGCTTACGGCGAGCGTAGGTATATAGTTTTGAGTTTATTCTTCGGTTCGTCTCGAATGCGGCGGCTGTCTGTTTGACTGTGGCCTTTGCCTTCAGTTGAAGTGGGAAACAAATCATAGACACATGTTTGGGAGTAGACGATTCGTCTATCATCTATGAGCAATTGTCAAAACAACTTTTAAAATTTCACAATCTGTTTGTGGTACAGTTAACTTTTCATCTTTTCTTCTGCCCAAAGTATAATAAACGGCATATTATTGTCGTCGAAGTCGTGAGATAGATCCGAAGAGTTTATATCCCGAAGGATATTGGCGGAAAAAGCGCGGAGTCGCTAACCGAACTGAGTTTCGTAGGTATATTGGAGTGGCTCTTTTTCCTACATAATTTGCAAGTTTGGGCTGTGAAAATAACCTTTCTGTTGATATTCTGTATCGTAGGTGGACGAACACGAACCTTCGCAAGGCGATTGCAATAATAAGGCGGTAACTTGTGATAGGAAACAAAATACTTACGGATAGTTTCATAATTCGAACGGTAAGCTATCATCGGATCTCATATTTATTCTCCTAGCACTAATTGAACTGCATTATGCACAATATAGTGATTCTTGTCATCAAGTATACCTAATCATTCTTGTCAAGTTAGTGAACGTGGAATTGATTTTCTTCAAACCGGGTGGGACGGGCCCCCAGTCCTGTAGTGATTCAAATTTTAAAGTGTAAACATTGACCGTGAATATCCCTCACTCCCTCATCCACCACAGATGTGGTAATCTATGTATTTTCCCCATATCTGATCATTCTTTTTCAATGTGAACTTCAGGCTTGTACGTTCCCCTCAAGAAATACTGGAGGACTAACAAGGAGACTTTTGTTCTATGCACGGACCAGAAGGGGCGCGGGAGTTTATTTGCCAGCCGCTCTCCGGTTTTATGTAACCCGGCCGAACAGCAGACAGATTATACACAGCTTAACCTATCATAATCAAGGTATTTCTCTACTAACCCCGGGTGAACGTGAAAAGGAAACAACAGGCGAGGTTGGACCCCGACTTACCCATTTCCATATATTTACATATATCTATATAGCTGGTTATCTCACTGAGAACTAGAATTAACTAAGTTTGTCACCAATATCGATCAAACGAGCCGTAGAACCTCTGAAATCCACTCAATAGCTTATTCAGTCTAGTCTATGTGGTATTTGTGGATAAAATATATTAGTAAGGATTATATTGTAAGTACATGGTAAAGTGTTATGAATGTTTGATATTCATATAATTATAACCTTTCATGACAACTTGTTGGTTTATATACACATTAACTTTGAACTACTGTATTCAGCTTAGATATTTATAATTAGTGAAACATAGTTATTATATAAATAATAAACATAGTTAGACTTGTTGATTTATATAAGCAACAACTTAAATCTACTGAAGTCCTAGGCTTTGGTATCTAAAGTGGATAAAATATACTTATAACATTATCTTAATTTTTTGGTTTTCTTTTATTGTTCCCCCGGTGCTCTGAGTGGGCTAAAGGAGGGCTGTTGAAGAGAATTTAACATTACATGTGGCGCCCGAACAAGTGGAAGCAAGGCTTTGTAGCATTTACTTTGCTCTTTTTTTTTTGGTCATTTTTGCTCAAAAAAGGTTGATCGATATTGGTGATTTTTTTTAATTTTTCTTTTTTCTCTGAATTATTTGGCTTATATCCAAAGATTTGTTTATCTGGTTATACTGTGTTGTAAACATAATAATTTGTAACATCGGATGATCGATATTGGCTCAAAATTTACAATCAAAAAAGTCATATTTACTTTTTTATACCCTTATTTAAAGGAAAAAAAAAAAAAAACCCTCTTGTGTACTGATTTTTGGTAGGTTAGTTCACCAACCTCACTTTTTTGAACCTAACAAGAAGAAACCTAACATTGAGAAACCTAATCCTTTAGAACCTAACAATTTTCAACCCTCAGGTGTGAAACCACACTTGTTACAACACTACTATTTTAACTGATATATCTTAACAGGTAGGTGATTTTATTATCATATTAATTACACTTTGTTATTGAACATTTCTTTATTTTGCCACACTAGGAGTAATTTTAACTTACAAAATGGAACAGAGGCCAATCACTTTTAACTTGTTACACAAAGATGAGTTGGAATATGAAGTCAGAATTAGGGGTGCGAAGCCTGTGGACGGGGTGCCTGCTTTAAAGGCACAAGTACGTGCTTTAAATAAAGATTTACCTTCTGATGAAATATTAACTTGTGAAGTAGAGATAGAATCAGAGTTGGATATTATTAGGGAGAAATTAGACAGTTTAGATGATCTTACTTCTCAAACTTCTTCTAGAGCTAGTTCCCTTAAAGCACTGAACAGAATACAATCATTAGCACATCACTTGTTTCATAGACTTAGCCGCTTAGATTCTGATAATGATGACAGCATCGCCTCTCAATTGGAAGCGCTGCAAGAGCGTCTAGACAAGTTTCTGGTTAAGTTAGATAACATTATGCACCATTTTAAGAGTAGTTTAACTCAGGTGCCTCCGGAAGAGAATAGCAGAGTCCATGCTGCTTCTGAACGCACTGGGAATGCTTCCCATGACTCTGGTGCTGCCGTACATAAACTAAACATACGGTTTAATGGGAAAACCTGTGTAAAGGCATTCTTGCAGCGTTTAGAGGAGTTATGTTTGTCTCGTGGTGTAACAGATGGTAAATTGTTCAATTCTGCAGCTGAATTGTTTACAGATGAGGCTCTTTGTTGGTATCGTGGGGTGCAATCCGAAGTACATAGCTGGTTAGGGTTGAAAACCTTGCTTCTTGATGAATATTTACCATCAGATTATGATCATCGTTTATTACAAGAGATCCGGTCTCGCACTCAGGGTTCCGATGAAAGCATAGTGAATTATCTTAGCATTATGCAGAACTATTTTACTCGGTTGTCAAAGTCGCTCTCAGAGGAAGAGAAATTGAATATTGTTCTTTTTAATATTAGACCTTTTTACACTACACAATTAGCTTTGAATCCCATAGAGTCCTGGACAGATTTGAAACGCAAATGTAGACTTCTGGAAGGTGCCAAGGAGCGTTCCCAACATTTTAGTGAACCACCTAAAATAACCCAGGCTTGCTTAGCTCCAGATCTGAGTTATAAGAATAGCAATAATAGACAACTGCCTAAGGTCTCAGCCGTGCAACTGGTGGGAAATGATAAGTTCTGTGTGCGTTGCCGTGTTGAAGGGCATACGCTGGGAACATGCCGGGAAGCTCATGTTTTGGTTTGTTATCGTTGCGGCCGGAAAGGGGAGACGGCAAGATCGTGTCCCGAGTGCTCCCAGGGGAAAGCTAAGAATTCTTCTCTTCCAAAAAACGGGAAGGTGTGAATCGGCGCTGTTATACATTTTTGTCTAAACACGAATGGGATTCGTGGTTGGAAGTAATTCGACGGTTTTTCGATAGTAATAAACAAAACATTATTAAAAAGTGTCAAAATGAATGTCAACATCTGACAGCGCCGATTCACAACACAAGAGGGGATGCCCGTCCATTTTTAAAAATTACTATTTATGAATTAAAATATATAGGCTTGCTAGACTCTGGTTCTGAAATATCTATTGTAGGTAACAATGCAATAAAACATTTTTCTGGCCTTGGTACTGTACATAAGTCATGGGACTTAACACACATTACTACTGCAAACGGTTCGTCGTCTCCAGTGACGGGCTACATATTTTTGCCAGTCACTGTCGGAGGAAGAACCGCCACTATTAAATTCTACTTAGTACCTGGGGTCGCCACTGAGCTACTTTTTGGGATGAATTTCTGGAAAGAATTTAAGATAGCACCCGACGTTCTATCCTTATTGGAGGGTGGTGAGTATTTGCCGGGGGGTAATCATATTGGTTCGATCACTTGTGACGATAGATTTTTACAAGATTTTGAGTCGCTCTCTGAGTCCGAGCGTAGGCAGGCTCAGGAAGTAATACGATTGTTTGAGGATATATCAGCGGAGAAGAGAGGATTAGGTAGGACTCACTTGGTCACGCACAAAATAGACACGGGCGATCATCCACCGATCAAGCAGCGTTACTATATCATGTCTCCGGAAAAGTTGGCCGAAATGAACAAGCAACTAGACCAAATGCTCAAAGATGATGTGGTGGAGCCGAGCAATAGTGCGTGGAACAATCCCGTCACTCTGGCGCAAAAGTCGGATGGATCTTATCGTTTTTGTTTGGACAGTAGGAAACTCAACGCGATTTCAAAGCATGACGCCTATCCTTTGCCGTATATCAGTAGCATCCTGGACCAGCTCCGTGACGCGAAATTCCTGTCTTCAATCGATCTTAAATCGGCATACCATCAAGTATTATTATCACCGGATTCCCGGGAAAAGACCGCATTCACTATTCCCTCCCGCGGGCTATTTCAATTTAAGGTCATGTGTTTCGGTTTGACCTCAGCGCCTGCCACTCAGCAGCGCTTGATGGATAGTTTGTTTGGGCCGGAGTTTAATAAGCTGTTGGGATCCGGGTCACCAGATTTTAACCCGGATAACCATAAAATATTCATTTATTTGGATGATTTAATAATTTTAACTTCCTCGCCTGCTATGTCCGAACATCTTGATATTCTACGTAAAGTCAGAGATAGATTGTTGGAGGCTAATTTAACTATTAATATGGGGAAGTGTCAATTCTTTAGAAGACAGTTGAAGTATTTGGGTCACGTGGTTGATGAATATGGTTTGCGTACCGATCCCGATAAAATAAGAGCTATTATGGATTTTCCCATACCCGCTAATAGAAAGGAGGTGAAACGTTTTCTGGGAACTGCATCATATTATAGGCGATTTATTAAAAACTTTAGCCATATGGCCGGGCCATTAAATGCTCTCACTTCTACGCGTAAGGGTGCTCCTCCCTTTAAATGGTCGGATGAGGCAGAGCAAGCATTTCTGGACTTGAAGTCGGCTCTTACAAGTGCTCCAGTTTTGGCATGTCCGGACTTCACGAAGGAATTTGCAGTTCATTGCGATGCGTCCAATTTTGGCATTGGAGGTACCCTCACCCAAACCGTAGACGGCCAGGAGCATCCGGTCGCGTATTGTAGTCGCTCACTTACCCACGCCGAGCGAAATTACTCGGCTACCGAGCGGGAAGCTTTAGCTGTGGTACATGTAGTCGAGCATTTCCGTCCCTATCTGGAGGGTAGTAGGCCATTTCGTGTTATTACCGATCATGCTAGTCTAAAATGGTTTCTGAAGCTTAAAAATCCGACCGGTCGCTTGGCGCGTTGGGGTTGTAGATTATCACCCTATAATTTTGTAATAGAACATCGCAGTGGCTCACAAAATGTGGTACCTGACGCGTTATCCCGCTCTGTTCCCGTGGCATCTATAGGTATCACTGACGCCACAGCCGACTCGTGGTATAATAATATAATTAAACGTTGTACGGACAAACCTAGAGCTTGTCCAAATTTTCAGATAGTTGATGGTAGGTTATACCGTTTCACAAAAAGTAGTAATAAGCTCAGTGGTGATTACCAGTGGAAACAGGTTATCCCGATTGAGAGTAGGGAATCTATAATTAAACAGAACCACTCTGAACCAATCGCGGCTCATCTTGGTGTGGCAAAAACTTATAAACGTTTAAAATTAAGATATTTTTGGCCGGGTATGTATAAGGATACCGTGGATTTTATTAAGAGTTGCTCGGTTTGCAACGCATACAAACACAGTTCACTGGCAACTCCTGGGTTCATGGGAGAACCTAAAGTTTGCTGTCGGCCATTCCAGTGCATCAGCATCGACTTAGTTGGCCCACTGCCGATGTCCAGACAGCAAAACAACTATTTGCTGGTAGTAGTGTGTTGCTTTACAAAATATTGTTTATTATTTCCTTTACGTCGAGCTACGGGTAGGGTGATTGCTCAGCGACTGGAGGATCATGTCTTTTTGATTCATGGTATACCTCAAACCGTGATCTCCGATAACGGATCGCAATTTGTAAGCCATGAACTTCAATCTTTGTATGCCAAATATAATATACCACAAGTCCATTTGGGTCCTGTGTATTGCCCTCAGGTTAACACTGTCGAACGTTATAACCGTACTGTCATCACTGCGGTGGCCTCGTTCGTTGAAAATGACCATAGATCTTGGGACGTGAATATTCATAAGATCCAGTTCGCTATGAACACCTCTGTGAACGAATCCACGTCATATACTCCGTTTATGTTAGTTCATGGTAGGGAGGCTGTGACCGATGGTAGTATTTATGCCGGTTTCAACGATCTTGACGAGTTAGTGATAGTACCCCGGGATACTCATGCGTCTAATCTGGGTCATTTAGGTGAAATCTTTAAAGAGGTCAAGGACTCACTGCGAAAAGCCCACGATAGGAACGTTAAATATTATAACAGGCGTCGTAGGGATATTTCCTTTAACGTAGGCGATTACATTTGGAAACGGACGTATAAACAAAGCGCGGCTCATAAATACTTTTCAGTCAAACTTGCACCGAAATATGAACGTTGCAAAATAATCCGTAAACTCTCCCCACTCGTTTACGAGCTCGAAGACGAAAACGGGAAGTATGTAGGCAAATGGCATATAAAAGATTTCAAAAGCGCTGACCCCGAATAGATATTTAGGTAGGGACTTATCGCCGTGGATGTGGCGGCCGACGAATACCCATTCCGCCTTCTGCCCGGCGTGACGTAGAAATCGTCAATGGGTCTTGGTATCACACTGCATCTTAGATACCCATGTGTGTGTTCGTCCCCGATAGTGTGATCTCTTTGTTTGCCACCTAATTAATGCTTAAACACTTAATTGTCTCTTAACTTTTCCAGGAGAAGGTTTTGTTAATGTGCTTGTTAGTTTTTTACCTACCAAGGCATTTTATTGAAGTTGCTAATACAAATGAAAACGTATTAACAACAACTTTTATCATAATATCCTATGATGAGCATAGAATATTTATGATATTTTTTTTATTTCTCTCGGGAGACAGTAAATGAGACACACGATGGACGAACACACAACATGCAATTTTGTGAGCAAATCGCCTTTGACCAATAACATCTCTTTGGTTAATTTTCTACCATTATGTTTTTCGCGGTATAACTGGTAACATTATAATTTTTTTTATTATATCTATTTTCGGAGCAAAGATGCTTGCGGTACGGCCTTGAGTGGTATACACTTTGTGTTACTATTGTCATTTATTATTATCTATTTTTGTTACAACTTAGAGATTTATCAATGATTTATCGTTCTGTATGTTTATTTTTTTTTAACTTAGCGGTTTATAATATTCTATTATTTTATACAACATAACTTAATCATATCTTAACTAAAGTACATAAGACATGGGGATATACGAACGAGGGCGTTCGACGAATTCCCTACGTGAATTCTGCCGTGGGTGGGGGGATACTGTAGTGTTTGTTTTTAAACAGAGCGTGACACTGACACACGTAGGACAGCTGTTTTGTCTATGATAGCGAACCGCTTACGTCAGCGTAGCTGTCAAACTTCATTGATTGGGTTGGTAGCCTTGAGGGAAGAGTCGATTTTCCTATTCGACTAAAATATTCGCCTTGAGACTTATAAAAAAAAAAAAAAAAAAAAAAAAAAAAAAAAAAGTAATCAGGCGGGGAATCTCTGTGGGGCGCGTGGATGAATGGATGGAGTTTGACAGTTGTTGAATTTTGAATAGTCTTTCCCAGATCGATTTGAGTCCTCCTTATCGGGTGCTGTTTTTTAATCGATTTTGAATTTCCTCGCTGATTTGGGTAGGTATTCCCTTTTCCTCAGCTTACGGCGAGCGTAGGTATATAGTTTTGAGTTTATTCTTCGGTTCGTCTCGAATGCGGCGGCTGTCTGTTTGACTGTGGCCTTTGCCTTCAGTTGAAGTGGGAAACAAATCATAGACACATGTTTGGGAGTAGACGATTCGTCTATCATCTATGAGCAATTGTCAAAACAACTTTTAAAATTTCACAATCTGTTTGTGGTACAGTTAACTTTTCATCTTTTCTTCTGCCCAAAGTATAATAAACGGCATATTATTGTCGTCGAAGTCGTGAGATAGATCCGAAGAGTTTATATCCCGAAGGATATTGGCGGAAAAAGCGCGGAGTCGCTAACCGAACTGAGTTTCGTAGGTATATTGGAGTGGCTCTTTTTCCTACATAATTTGCAAGTTTGGGCTGTGAAAATAACCTTTCTGTTGATATTCTGTATCGTAGGTGGACGAACACGAACCTTCGCAAGGCGATTGCAATAATAAGGCGGTAACTTGTGATAGGAAACAAAATACTTACGGATAGTTTCATAATTCGAACGGTAAGCTATCATCGGATCTCATATTTATTCTCCTAGCACTAATTGAACTGCATTATGCACAATATAGTGATTCTTGTCATCAAGTATACCTAATCATTCTTGTCAAGTTAGTGAACGTGGAATTGATTTTCTTCAAACCGGGTGGGACGGGCCCCCAGTCCTGTAGTGATTCAAATTTTAAAGTGTAAACATTGACCGTGAATATCCCTCACTCCCTCATCCACCACAGATGTGGTAATCTATGTATTTTCCCCATATCTGATCATTCTTTTTCAATGTGAACTTCAGGCTTGTACGTTCCCCTCAAGAAATACTGGAGGACTAACAAGGAGACTTTTGTTCTATGCACGGACCAGAAGGGGCGCGGGAGTTTATTTGCCAGCCGCTCTCCGGTTTTATGTAACCCGGCCGAACAGCAGACAGATTATACACAGCTTAACCTATCATAATCAAGGTATTTCTCTACTAACCCCGGGTGAACGTGAAAAGGAAACAACAGGCGAGGTTGGACCCCGACTTACCCATTTCCATATATTTACATATATCTATATAGCTGGTTATCTCACTGAGAACTAGAATTAACTAAGTTTGTCACCAATATCGATCAAACGAGCCGTAGAACCTCTGAAATCCACTCAATAGCTTATTCAGTCTAGTCTATGTGGTATTTGTGGATAAAATATATTAGTAAGGATTATATTGTAAGTACATGGTAAAGTGTTATGAATGTTTGATATTCATATAATTATAACCTTTCATGACAACTTGTTGGTTTATATACACATTAACTTTGAACTACTGTATTCAGCTTAGATATTTATAATTAGTGAAACATAGTTATTATATAAATAATAAACATAGTTAGACTTGTTGATTTATATAAGCAACAACTTAAATCTACTGAAGTCCTAGGCTTTGGTATCTAAAGTGGATAAAATATACTTATAACATTATCTTAATTTTTTGGTTTTCTTTTATTGTTCCCCCGGTGCTCTGAGTGGGCTAAAGGAGGGCTGTTGAAGAGAATTTAACATTACAATGTTAAATTATGCAAACAAAAAGAACTAATAGTATCTGTTGGTTTTGCAGTGTGTGCTCGGGGTTGGGATTTTATCTCCTGTATAATGGGTTCCCAAGCTGGTGGTATATACCAACCATCTTCCCTATTGAATTTTGGATATTTTTTAATCTCAATAGCCTCGTGTATCATTCTAGGAATGAATCGTTGCTCAGTTGCAAGGATCTGTGGTTTATCAAATCTAATGTAATGGAGTGGTCCCCTTAATGCATGTTCACACACTGCAGACTTATTTTCGCGCCTATGTTTCATATCTGCGATATGTTCTTTTACCCGAGTCCCTATACTCCTCTTTGTTTGCCCTGTAAAGGCAGGCCAAAAAACGTCAATAAATAAATAAAGTTTCGTGCATTAACCCGTAAAAAACTAGTTTTATTTAATGAGTGATGTGCGTGAAAACCTAAGAAACATTTTTTTTAAAGTTAAGAATACATAATAATAAATTTGTTACTTGTTGAATACATAATAAAAAAGTAATGACAAAAATACTTACGCCGTGAACTAATAGGGTATCTGTACCCCTAGCACGAACCGATATCGAATTCGTAACGTTTGCGAGTTCGAAATGTCATTGTCAAATGTATACTGATTTTTAGTTCTTTGTGGCACTGCTATTCAAGTTTCCATACAAAATTTGACATTGACATTACGCACTCACAAACTATTCGAATTCGATACTGGTTCGTGCTAGAGGTACAGGTCGTAAAACGTGATTTGTGACTTATTTTACTTTGTGTAGTTTTTATTATTTTGCTATAGTTCGAATCTTTCCATTGGAAAATCGAACGCGCACTTATTTATGAGAACGCAAGGTAAGGAAATAAATCTATGCGTGATTTAAGAACTTTTTAAAACACTCCTTTGAAAAGTTTTTAATTGAATGGGTTAGCGCTGTGCCCTAGACGGCTTTACATTTGGAAACTATCTATAAAGGTACCTAGTATAGATTTTTTAAAATATTGGAAAAAGTAATGATATCATATCTCCAGGACACGATGGCCTGTGTCGAACATCTGCGTTTTGCTGGAGCCCACCTGCCTAGACTTCTGGCTATGCTATTTTCTCTATGTATCAAACACTCATATGTTCCGACTGAAATGATGAAAACTAATGTTCTGCCAGTAATTAAAAATATAACAGGTGATGCTTCCGACATGGGCAATTATAGGCTCATCTGCTTAGCTACTATAATAGCTAAAGTGCTGGACAGTTTACTTGAGGCACATTTGAATGAACACCTGAACTTGCATGATGCCCAATGCAATGTTCGCTGAGGCAAAGACTGATGGATTCCATGCCGATATCCGAAAGATGTGCCTCGCTACTGAGTCGGGTGCGCGCCAGCCCCAACAGCATCCTGTGCGTGTTGTCGGATAGGTGGGAGTCGCCTCTACTCCAACATTGGGTGGGCCTCCATATAAAACAATAATTAAATTGAAATGTATTACTAAAGGAAAAATGTTACTAACAAAACAAAACTATGGACACTTTAGTCTGTTTTTTTTTTATTATTATTATATTATAAAATAGCAGAAGCATAAACGCAGACTCGAAAACAGGCCAATTAGAGCGTCTTGACGACTACTAAAGAAAAAAATTGAAGTGGTTTTGAGACGCAATTTCTATAAAGGCAACATATCTCAAGAAATAATATAGCATTGGGACAAAGTATACGGTATTCTAGTCAAGCTCAGTTTTTTGAAAAAATAGGTACAAAAGAAATTTGCTGTTTACTTAGAACCTTCGCGCAGATCTAATCTCTGATCCCTTTGTGTAGGGCTAATTTCCCGAGGTGACATGTCTGGCTCTCCCCGCCCAGCCTCCATTCTTGCGTCGGGTCGCCTGAATTTATTATGCCTCGCATGTCCCAACTCCATTCGGGGCGACACAGGGGCGCTGCGAGATGGAATAACCGAGATTTCAGATTTCATAATTGCGTTCCTGCAGCTGTACACAATCAGAAGGGAGAGAATCTTCAAGTTAGGGATTTGAGGATGATGATTTTATTGATATATTTATGTTACTTCTTATTCATGTTAAAAGGATGGCGTCATATGCCTGCTTGGCATATGGCGTGCTTGATTGTAAGCGGACACTACAACTATAGACACTTGCGATACCAAATATATAACTCGCTCCATTGGCGTTGTTTACCCGGTGAAATGCGTTACGCAAGGCGACGGAGTTATGTGAGGATCCACCCCCAAATCCATCAGAATAGGGTATAGTCATACTCATTAAATCACCGAGAGGTGCCCTGACCGGAGCCCCAAGGGGATATTCCATAGATCTAATGACGCTGGCGAATAATCGCTAACACGTCTTACTAGGTCCACTCACATCAGGGAAGAAGCGACTACGCTATATCCAACCGCATCCTATAGAGGAAATCCGCAATATCCAACCTCTGTTCATAATTTTTTCTTCTGTATCCGGTATACGCTCTCTCTCGATATTTGCATAATTATAATTAGTTAAACACAATAAACCACGTAGGTATAAAGATATGTACAAATACAAAGATACAATATCAGCAACTAAATCCAAATTTTATTATAAACATAAAATTGAACCGAATATGGACTAAATTTGTGTATGTTCTTTTATAAGACACTGGAATATCACGGCATCTGAAACAAAACAAAACAAAACTCAACAAATATCGTACCCGTGGTCAGTGTAAGCAAAATGACCGTCAAAACGCTCTGTTATATTTCGAGTTCCACTGAACCTATTGTCTTCATTTATGTCTTAAATGAAGCTTAAATATTTTCCGCATCTATTTCTTTTAATCTGAATCTGATCAGAATATAATTTCAGTAAAATGGAAAATTTCAAGTACAAAAATATAAAGAAAAAGTTGGACATTCTTTTAAAGCTTTCCGAGTGGAAGCTGAATGCTTAACTTAAGTTAGATAATAAGTGAAATGGTGACTTTTTCTACTGAATGGGAATGCATTTAGGTCACGCAGTGGTCATGTCTCGTCTTAAAATAAGCGGGGTTAGAGTGAGTTTAAAAACTAGGTCGCATCGCGTCTAACCTTTTTAATATAGTATCACAAACGCTCTCGAACCAAAACCGCGAAAAGACTGATTTTGCCGGAACACCGCAGGTCTCGAGTGGTGTGGTTCATTCGAATATGAGTCTTATGCAGTGTGGCGTAAGGGTGAAAGTGCAACGACATCTGTACATGTTTGCAACTTATACGCGTTACCTACGTATAAGCAGGTACTACGCACTCGCAGGTGCTAGTTAACTCTCAATTTAACAGAACTTTTCTAAAATACGTCGATTGGCGTATATGAGCGCGTTCGGCGCCGCGCAGTAGATAGTTGAGTTTGAACAGCGACTTCGGAACGAATACAAAAGCGATCAAAGTGCAACTTAAGTCTTCAAGTGCGATTCTTAAAAGACTTGTATAGTGAAGTACAGTATTTAGTCAGTGTATTGTGATTACTATTGTATGTTAACTGTGTGAACTGTGTGATAAATTAAGAATTGTCAAGCGTGAACTGGCATATAATTTCGGACCTCATCCCGATACGTAATAATATTTTAAATTATAAATCTAGTGGCTAGTGAGTTATACTACACTGAAAGGCTTTTAGCTGGCCTATATACTAATCATACTGAGCTTTGAATGTCTAAGAGATCAGATCGTTAGGAAAAATATTACGCGCCCTCCGGGTATGTTAGACCAAGGGTCAGAATGTCCACATAATGTCCGGATGTTATAAAGACCGTAAGTCAATATTTACAAGGCGCTGAATGTCCAAGAAGGGACAATGTCCAGATGTTATAAAGACCGTAAGTCAATGTACACAAGTCTCGTAAAATTAGCTCGTTTAACTTCTAATCTGTCACTTTTACCAAAAGATTTAATTTCTGCTGGCTGGAATGCATTGTGAATTCTAATTCTGAAAAAACTACAGAAATCGAAAATTTTGAACATTAGTTTGTCTTAACAATTTATTCTTATATCAGCATGCAATGATTTTGACAGCCATTCCTTACAAATATAAGTTGTTCCAATGATACATAGAAATAGAACGAATAACTCTGTCGAGGCGTGGCACAGTCTTATCAAGAAGCGGATGCACGGCACAAAACAAAATTTATTCAAATTTGTAAAGGACATGCTCGTTCCCCATATATTGAATGCCCCAGAACGTACAGCAATGAGAAAATGCTAGTTGTGTTCGGAATCATTCATAAACTCTCATTAGGCATTTGTTGAGATACGCACAACTTGAGGAACCGTAACATACTACAGAATGTATTAGATTTTGAGGTTATAATTATTATTATATACTTAATCGTAAACGATGTACACTTTATATATTCTGAATAGATTTAATAATATAATTTATTTGAACATAAAATGCAATTAATAATAATAGTAATAAATGCTCATATTCATATTGATTTATGAGTGTTGGTAGTTGGCACCTACGATACCTACCTGTATAATAATAGATTTCTTTTCAAATTAAATGTTTAAAGGCTTTCCACTTCCCTGTTTCTATATTTTATTATTGGTAATAAGGTATGTTCCTGGTTATCATTATATTACCTGGTTTCATAAATAGATATTATATGTATAAATTATCTTTACATAATTTCAGAATGTATCTACCTATAAGAAGACTATACATACTAGTTATAAGTATTATTAGTATTCGTCCTCCACGACAACGGCTAACTAGAGCCGAGGTCCGAGTCTCAGAGACGCCCTTTAGTTGAGCCGACCCGCTTAGGTTCGAGTGGTCTAGAGGCTCCAGACGATGCCATCCACCTGAAATACCTCTAGAGGCACTCGCCAATTCTCGGCTTGGGATCTCACCGTCCCCAAACCCGGTGACGCTGTAAAGGTTATCTGCCTGCGACCAACAGCATACACAAATGTTTTATTAAAATGTATTATTAACTAAGGAGGGTAGGTACCTAATAAATAACGATTTCAAGACAGACTAGATATAGCAAGCTTGGAATTTTGTAGTCTAAGTGTCCTTTATACACAAACGGTACATCTCTTTTAAGACCCTTTTGAATTAAGATGAGACGAGACTATTTTAAGGCTCTAAGGATGATATGACAGCAAAAATTGTGTAATAGTTACAGAACTTTTAATTTTATTTTAGTTTTTACCACAGAATGTCCGTTCACTATGGTTAATTTGTAATAAAGTAAGAAAATAATAGAAAAATATAAATGAAGGACATGCGTTTGTGCATGCTGGGGCAGATTTAGTCGATGTCCTTTATTACGCAAAGAGGCACAACATCAAAATTTCATATTATATGAAAGTTTATTTGACCGTAGTAAGAGGAGGAGGAGTGTGATACAATGAAAAAATACAAGACATTTTCCAAGAAAATATTACGCCGTTGCAGTTTTTTCAAGGATGTATAAAATTACGGAAACAGTGTCAATAAGCAAGTGCCAACAATATTAGTTAAGTATATGTAACATTGGATGCTGTTAAATTTAATTAGGGATTATGTCAAAGTGGCAAAGATTTTTGTCATATTTTCTGTTGATATAGAAAGAAAGGACCTTGGGCAAAAATGTATGGACGCTGCACCCACGTCCGCCACGGCTTAAACTACATTTGTTTGAAAGGTATTATAGTCAAGATCATATGTGCCAAAGCACATCAAATTCCATCCCGGGGGTCTTTAGTTTTTTTAAGTTAAATATGTACAAGTACTATAAGGAACCAACATTAATGAAACAAGGTAATTAATTTAGTTAGTTAGTTCGACCCTACATAGGGTGCTCAGGAATCATGGGAGTACTTTACAAGGTGCAGGGGTGCTTCCTTATGTTATTCTGCCGCGCTAGAGTAAATCCAAAAATCCCCGCATGGGTTGGGATTTTTTAAATCATTCTTTTCTTTATAGTAAATTGTTTTCTATGTAAAACGGAGCGACCACAGATTACACAAACTTGTCCACGCTTCAGAGAACACATGATTCCAGTTCATCCATACTAATTGACAAAACCGCTAATCGTGTTCCAATATCCAAAGCGTGTTAGATAAAAATCAATCAAGTAGCAGGGAGCGCACAATTACAACGAACTAAGACGAGTCGACTATTTGCAACTGCAAGTCATTCAGCATCTGTAAACCGTTGAAATGTCTGAGTAAGAGCAAGCGCAGGATGATCGGCAGGTTTTGTCGTATATCTGGTTGTATAGTACGATATGGCATATTATTATGATTACTAATAATATAAAATGGAGGTACTATAAAATGAATTTATTCAGCTACTTAAATATGCCCATGTGGCATATCTGTTGACTACCAAGATATTTTTTACGGTGTCGTATCTTTTGACTCCCAGGATATTTATTTTCGGTGTCGTAATAAAAAAAGGTAGTTTTTCATAGATCTATCGATTCATACTAATTATATTGTTGGCGAGGCTGGATGTGTTTTGCCCATTGTCCTTTGTTTTTAACTTTAACAGGATGTTTCGAAGGTTAGCAATTATATTTTAGCAATTTGTTGTTTTGACACCAGCCCCCCTAGCATGAGCACCGCGATATGATATATAACACGTTTTTGTCACGCTCAATTGTGAAATTACTATAGAGTTTGACAGTTAGACGCGATAAAAAACGTGATATAATGTAAATTGTGGTGCTCATGCTACGTGGACTGGATATTAATAAAACAATTAGATGTTTTGATAACTGGACCTTAGGACAACTTGACTTTTTAACTACCTAAATATTTGTTGTTTTGACACCTGGATGTTATGACAGCTGGGCATTTTAACAATGGGGCATTACATCCTTGTCATTTTGACACACTTGACATTCTGACACTTGGCCCAACATACCCCGGAGGGATTACGCGAATAGGTCAGTAAAACAGTTGTTAACATCAGAAAGTATTTGACATGTTTTATTAATTCGGTTTTAAAAGAAAAAATAATCCCGTGGATTTAAGTAAATTTTGAAATTCATGGAGAGAGCATTTGTAATAATGCATTCAAAAAAACACGTTTACTTGTCTAAATAATAAAGGACGCCCCTTGGGTGGCTCTATTTTGTGAA
This sequence comes from Chilo suppressalis, assembly GCA_902850365.2. Lineage (NCBI taxonomy): Eukaryota > Metazoa > Arthropoda > Insecta > Lepidoptera > Crambidae > Chilo > Chilo suppressalis. The sequence continues at coordinate 5,892,806 of OU963903.1, forward strand.
CATGTATAACAATATTACCATAATACTGTTTCCCATCCCTGTTTATTGCAACCATAATATGTGTCAACTTACAGTTAAAAGTGGAAAACTAAATAAGTTTGATCATATTGCCCCCGATCAAAGAGAGTTATCGCTTCCCACATAAAAATAATTTGTTTACAGAGTCTTAAAAAATCTCTTATCTATTAGACAAGTCCGTCCGTCCGTCTGTCTGTGGTGCTCTTTCAGCGGCCAAACCGTAAGAGATAGATAAAGAGAATGTTTAAGTTATAAGTTAAGAATAGTCTGATAAGACTACAAACCGGATTTGAGTAACGTAGCACTTCCGGTTTTCGAGAAATCACGAATTTCAAACGAAACCACACAAAATCTCCGAAGTTCTCAATTAATTAAATACATTTTTTTTTAATCAGGTTTTGGTGAACATTTGGTTCACTGGTTTGCTAGTATTTACTAATCCCAAAACGCCCGTCTGGGGAAGTAACCTCTACCTTACAAAACATGACAGTAAAATAACACTTTTTTGTGGTGTTTCTTTCGGTGAGTAAGGTTCTAGGGCTTTACGGGGTAGGGGATTAGGTCAGGGTAGGCATGGTGTGAATGATATCATAAGCTTCTATAGGCTATGGTGGCCGCTTAACACCAGGCGTGTCGTACGCATGTTTGCCAACCTATTAACATAAAAAAAAAACAAATTAAAATAATCTATCTATATATGGTAGAAAATAACGTCTCTGTTATCGATATCTCTTAACTTATTTCTCGAATTCGATCTTTGAAGTATAGATACAAACTTACACAAATATTTTCTCAGCGGTCCAAGTACCTCAGCCATACAGCTACGTCTCACAAAAGCTTTGTTATTACAAGAAGAGAACAATATGAAAATCTTTTAGACGTATTTCTTTCAAAGGTTTTCATAGTGCTATCATTCTGTGAACGGTACATTCTGCTTACTTTTTTTTCAAACGAGAATCTGTATAGTTATATTTTATTATAATAAGGCACTTTGTAAGTCTATTTTACCATATAATAATTTTCGTTTTGACAGCGCGTATAGTGAAACTACTATACTTGGAATCAAATCTACAATTTAAATTCATCTATGTTTATAAATTAGGGACAAGTGAATTTCAGTTTCACACAGCCTTTGATTTTAGATGTTTCTTATTATTAATATCAATCAATTAACTGATTTATTAAATCTCTTTGTCCGAATCGAGTTGAAGCGAATTCAAGATTCGCGGAAATATCTTAAGTATTGAAATTTAATTAAATAAAACGTAAAGAAAAGTTATTTATATTGCAATCAAAGCTAAAAATGAGTAAGTCATAAAGACTTGTCAGTCAGTAATTGGTTCAAAAAGGTCGTTCGTGGTGAAATAGTATTATAAAGTTAATGAGAGTTCAGAAGTTGATTTTATGAAATCAAGACATGTTTTCAAGTTTTGATGTCATCTTTCAATTGACGAAACTGTTTGAAATAAATTAGGGAGAATAAATAGCCCTTGCTGAGTTTTAATCCCGTTCTTCTCAGTACAAGTCCTCCTGTATTTTAGCATTGAATTCAACCAAGTTCTTGGTACCCCATTCGGAAATGTGGTCCAAAGCCTTTTTGAGTTGAATGACAATATTTTCCCGTTTCTCCTTGGTTTCAACCAAGGGCCAGCCGCTGTATGTACGAAATATCCCGCAAGAGCTGTATTATCGTCTGCATAGCAATAAATAATCGCAAGAAAGAATTAATGCATTCAAATGCAGCATAAAGTGTGGGTGATAGAACGGAGCCCTGAGGAACACCGGCATTCACTGACATGAACTGCAAACTACATTCTACGTTCATGCAAGAACTCCGCCACCCTGGTACAGAACTTAACTGACAGACCAAATGCAGGAAGCTTGGAGAGTAGATGTTTATGCCAGACCCCGTCAAAAGCCTTAGTGATTTCAAGTATATGATGTAGTGGAAAATGGCGAATTCGTAGAATGGCAAATTCGTTGTTAAGGAACATGAAACATGAAGTACTATTTAAATACCATTGTGTATGAAGAATTTCCGTACCATTATCTTTTGAAAGTCAGAACATGCAAAACAACCACCAGGGAAATTTATAGACGCTACTTTATCATTGAATGTGTAAAAACTTCGCCAACCCATCGCTCACGTTTAAATATTCAAATTAATAGTCGTCCATTTGTATACACAGTACAAATTTACGGGCAGTGCTTTAATGATATTGCGTTAATAAATTGTTATTGTTTTACATTAAAATTCCATTCAGTGGCTGTAGAAAAAAAGTCTATTATGTCACGTTCTAAAGTCGCGGCACGCTATGATGGCCGTTTTGACACATTTCAATAGTGACGTGAAAGTCAATTAGTTATAGAACAAAAACAAATGCAAGCCACATCTAGGAATTATTGTTTTACTAACATTGCACGAAGAAATAATAAATAATAATAAAGATTAAATGAAAGGAAAACATAAATGTTTACTCACACTCAGAGATCCTATATGTAGCGATCTTATTAATAAATGCAGAGTTATATGGGCGAATATATTTATATTATTATGTGTATGATAATATAACAGTTCTTGATGATGTTAACAATAAAATAATTAATTTACTTAATCCTTTTACGATTCTGTCAAATGGCCGGTGATTTTGATTTCTGGTTGATTTAATTCTACGCCCTGAAATTAACGATTCGATAAATTTTATGATTAAATGCGCGCGTCTTTAATGACAATGAATAACAATAATTATTTCGCATTTAGAATATGAAACTTCATCGAAGCACAAACGTCAAAACGGCCATAATAGCGTGCCGCTAATATAATGCTATCTAATGCCAAATAAGTTCTACCCAAAACTAAATCTTCGCAGCAAAAAGTATTTATGGACTGTGTCAACAACAAATTCGCACCAATTTAATTAATAAATAGGCAGGTCCTTCGCAATAATATTTCGTATAATTATTAAATATAGCTATAATCGTCATCGTCGTCATAGAGATTTATAGAGTGAACAAGAAAATATGGACAGAAATCTCTCTTCTAAAATAGGGATGATGACGGGGTAAAGTAAACGAAATTATATTTAATTCGCCAGTTGGAACATCGATTAAAAATGGACATTAGTTTTAGGTTTCCGTAGCCAAATGGCAAAAAACGGAACACTTATGGATTCCTCATGTCTGCCTGTCTGTCTGTCTGTCCGTCCGTATGTCATAGCCACTTTTTTCCTAAACTATAAGAACTATACCGTTTAAACTTTGTTAATAGATGAATTCTGTGAATCGCATTAAGATTTTCACACAAAAATAGAAAAAAAAACAATAAATTTTGGGGATCCCCATAATTAGAACTGAAACCCAAGATGTTTTTTTCATCAAATCCATACGTGGGGGGTATCTATGGATAGGTCCTCAAAAATGATGTTTCAAATATCATTTTTCTTAATGAATAGTTTGCGTGAGATACACTTATAAAATGGTAAAATGTGTGCCTCCCCCCTGTAACTTCTAAAATAAGAGAATGTAAAAATTAAAAAAATATATATTGTAATTACCATGTAAACTACCACCGAAAATTGGTTTGAACGCGAAATCTAGTAAGTAGTTTTTTTTTAATACGTCATATATCACAAATAAAAAAAAACACTATTATTAAAACATCGATCAAAGTTGCAACATACTACAAGTACTACTACTACTGGAACTTTTATATTATGTTACAAGTAATGTTCATGGGCGATCCTTCCTTCGATCAACTAAAAAAAATACGAAGATTACACTTATGATATTAACGGGATTGCTACCATGAACAAAAAGCAATTGTAGTGTAGGAAGGCCAAAGGGGAAGATCTTCCTCCGAACTAGATGATGGTAGCTCGGGGGCCGCGGCCCGACTGACATTGGTCGGGCATCGTATATATGAACTGTTGGCTACCGAATTTTACTTATTCTTTGGGGCGTGTGCCGGAGACTTGGAGAGATGCCAATGTGCAACCGGTGCCCAAAAAAGGGGATCGCTCAGACCCGGCAAACTACCGGCCAATAGCAGTCACCTCAGTTTTATGTAAAGTTTTAGAAAAGGTCCTTAATAACCATCTGACCCGCTACCTAGAGGATCACTCCTTGATTAATGATCGTCAATATGGTTTTAGACCGAAACGATCGACGGGTGATCTTCTAGCGTACTTAACTCATATCTGGGGTGAGGCTATCGACAAGCGTGGCGAGTCGTTGGCTATCAGCCTTGACATTGCCAAGGCGTTTGACAGGGTCTGGCACAAAAGCCTTCTCTCCAAGCTTCCGGCATACGGTCTGCCAGCCCAATTCTGTTCTTGGGTAGCTGACTTCCTGCATGAACGTAGAATTCGTGTCCTTACGGATGGTAGCAGTTCGCGGTTCATGTCAGTGAATGCCGGCGTTCCCCAGGGCTCCGTCCTATCCCCCACTCTCTTTCTGCTGCATATCAATGACTTAATTCCTCTTGGAAATATTCATTGCTATGCAGACGATAGTACAGTGCATGCGGGGTATCTCGGACAAGCAGCGGCTGGGCTGGCGGTAACCAAGGAGAAACGCGAGAATCTTGTCATTGAACTCAATCAGGCTTTGGACCACATTTCCGAATGGGGTACCAGGAACTTGGTTGAGTTCAATGCCAAAAAAACTCAGGCTTGCGCTTTCACGGCAAAAACATCGTCATTACTTCCCCTTCCATCTCTTCAGGGCACAACACTACCGCTGCAGAGCAACATTTCCATGCTCGGTATGGAAGTTCGCTCAGACCTGAATCCAAAGAACTACATCGAAACCGTGATCAAAACAGCTTCACGCAAACTCGGAGTCCTGAACAAGGTGCGGCGTTTTTTCACGCCCCATCAACTGTGCTTGTTGTACAAAACGCAAGTGCGGTCCTGCGTGGAATATTGCTCGCACCTCTGGGATGGCTCCGCCAAGTACTTGCTCGATGCTTTGGATAGGTTACAGCGACGCGCGATCCGCATCATAGGCGATGAGGAGGTGACTAAACACCTTGAGCCTCTTCAATTACGCCGTGACGTGGCGTCACTAAGCGCGTTCTATCGTCTGTACCACGGCGAGTGTTCTGAGGAGTTATTCTCTCTTATCCCACCTTCTCCTTTCCTTCAGAGGACCACGCGCGCTGGCCTACGTTGTCATCGTCTAACTGTGGCCACAATTCCAACGCGTACAAAGAAATTTGGTGACTCATTTCTTTGTCGCACTATCCGTAAATGGAATGCTCTGCCCGCTCACGTGTTCCCTCCCTCTTACAACCTGGGATCCTTTAAAAGAGGCGTGAAGAAGCAACATGCAGGCCGGCAGGGTGAAGATGGCTGGTGTGGCAGGTAAAACTGCTATATCAGCTATCGTCACGTCTGGACTAGGGTTGCAACGATATATCGGAATATCGATAATATCGATAATATCGAGACCAATATATCGATATTTATATCGATATTTAAAATTCACTGATATCGATAATATCGATATCGAAAATTCCAAAATATCGATATTTCGTAGACTAAATTTAAACACAATAATATCAATTAATTTACCTGCTATGACTATATGACTATCTAAATTAAATAATATCGAAATAACTATTGCTTTGAAATCTCAAGAGCTTATAGATGTATTAAAAAAATCTTGAACCCCAAGAAATATACTTAACTGGTGTGGATTATGGCATGATTCTCTCAACCTAAAATTAAATTTGACAACAGTGTATCCTTGTCATTCTCTATACAGAATGACAAGGACTAAGTCTAACAGAGAGACTGATGTTAAATTTAGTTTTAAGTTTAGATAATCATGCCAGAATCGACACCAACGTATATAGGTATAATCGTATACCTAATGGTAACTCATGCACTTAAATAAAATCCTTGCCTCTCTTTCTAGATAATTGTCAACTACTGATTAATTGAAATTAAATATCATTGTAATATAACACAAAATAAAATTAAGAATCTTATACAAATCGTAAATTTTTAAGCTTGCCAAGTCAAGAAAGTAAGATAGGTATAGTAATTTTTGAAGCCTTGGGTTTACCCTATTTTGAAGCCATGGGCACGCCCCTGATGTGTGGGAGACTAAGCAATTTGCGTATTTGATGTGCGCTAAAAAAACCGACATAGCTTGGAAAAGCACGAATGTAGTGAAAACTTAGCGAAGGCATTCGCAAATGTCGTCCCACATATGCGGGTTGGCGCATTCGTGCTAACGAATGTGAGTGATCTGACCAGGATAATAATTTTAATTTTTTGGTTTCCTGTCGTGGCTGAAATACAAACCGTGAGAGCCAAAAAAAATCCTGCTTTGCGCGATTTCATCAAGCGTGTTTAAAGAAAAAGCTGGCTCAATGCATTTTGCGAGAAACTCGCCAACAAACATATGAATGTGTCACACTCACCCCGTGTTCTAATGTCAATAAAAAAAAAGTAAAAAATATCGATATATCGATAATATCGAGTTAAAATGGTCGATATATCGGATATCGATATTTTCCTGACTTCGATATAAATATCGATATAATATCGATATTTCAAAAGACTTTGCATCCTTAGTCTGGACTTCACCTTCACTTAACATCAGGTGGGGTGGAGTCATTCGTCGGACCTATCTATAAAAAAAAAAATAAAAAAAAAACTTGCGCGATGTAGGCTTTCCTTACGTTGTGAACGCAGCGCCGGTAGTGCCATCTCTTGAGGAGGCGTAAGATTGATTCCTCCATGTTAGTTATATGTCAGGCGTGTAGATGTCGCCGCCAGAGTAGTTATATTTTTATTATTTAAGGCATCAGAAAACGCACATTCTCTAGGTATAACTTTGACAGTTGTAAGTTTTTTATTCTTTTTGTGAAAATCGAATGAGAGTTCCGGGATAGCAAGTGACTCGATTTCTCTGCTGTCCAGAGTAGTGTTAAACAAACATCTAAGTTAATTGTAGACAGTTGTAATGTGCTACTAAGTTGTAACATTAGCAAACGTAAGGTTCCATGGCTCAAAGGGGATTGGGTCAGGCAGAGGTGCGACTGAGCTGGCTTCACAAATAACCTCTGTAAAGTGTAATTTAAAATAAATAGTGTAATGCAACGGTGTTTCCTTCGGCTTACAATAATTAGGTAGTCCCAAAGTAAGCTGAGTTTGTAGGTACTAAATTAAACGGATTGTAGTAGTTAGTTGAGTAAAATAAATATGCATGAGTCTGGAACTAAATTTTCAGGGCTATCATACAAAATAATGACAGGAAGATTCAAACTCCGCATTACTTTGTAGGCATATAAGTTACCAGCAGTGTAAGCATTATACTTGTGTTCAAATTCAGGTGAAATTGTATTATTTGAGAAAGTTCCTAGTAAGTTTCACCTCACTCAGCGCACCACAGTTCTTAGAAATTCCATATAATTTCGGAATTCATCTAATGGCGAATTCTTCGTATAAATGTTGAGTTTTTTGCACACTAGCTTCCACGGAATCACTAAGCTATTGTTTAATAATTTTTACAGAACCTTATTAATGAACTTCTTCATATTTTATGACGAGTACAGTAGCCCCTATATTGGGCGTTACTGAAGCGAATTTAAAAACTAAACAAAATATTGTCATAAACATTGTGTGAACCAAACTCACCTTCAAATCACTAACATGTGCTTTGCTGTGATGTGATCTTTGTTATAAAAACACATAGCCTCACAAAACGCATTTTTTTATTCCTCCCAGGCGGGGGAGCGGGTGTGAAACCCTCATGGATACCCTACAGCCGGCTGCAAGGTTATGTCAGACTCCTACTACCTAAAACACACCCGTAGAACATGCTTATGGCCTGAAGGGCCTTACAAGCTTCATCTGAAGCGATTATCACCTGAGGGGGATAATGCAGTCACAAAACGCAACACAGCGTAAAAAAAACATGTTTTTTTATGCTAAAAGGCGGTAAACAAGCGTATGGCCCGCCAAAATATATGATCTTCCTGATGGTAAGCAGCACCATAGCCTATAGACTCTTGAGATATTAAAAATATCCTCCTACGTTGCCTGATCCCCTGGCCTGTGGAAAACCCGCTATACTGTAAGTGTCGCCGCACACGGGTCACCGACCACAACCACAAAACGCCGCCACCGGCATATTTCTTACACACGGTACGCCGGTGGCCGCCACACACTACAAATCGTCGTTGCTCGCTTCTTGTGGCCCGCACCGGCCACTTAATGCGCCGATACAAAACGCCGCCACACGTCACTCGCACGATTCCCCACCCCTCTCTCTCTTACCTTAGTCGGCCGCTGTCGCGCGCTTCAGCCACATTAGTAGCCACTTCTAGCTTCTCGTGGCGGCGTTTGTGGCTGTGGTGTGTGGCCCGTGTGCGGCGACACTAATGGAAGCAAGGTGACTAAATAGAGAAGAGCACATCATAGCGCAGCATATCTGGATGTTGATTTGACACCTTAACTTGGTCGTATAACACTGACTGAGATGAGCATGATAATAATACACAATTACGGCTGTTATTCCAATTTACAAAAACTGAAAGACGTTACACACGATTTTGTAGAAGATGAACTCACCTAAATAAGACATTTGGTCGTTGTTTAACCAATATCTGCTAAAATATAACTTTAAGACATTAAAGCAGTTAATATTTGACAATATTCTAGCTGATGCACACAGTTTTTTAAGCAACCTCTATTTACCGTTTAAGGCCAAGAATCGCATTTAGTCTTTGTATTCGAAAATTCACCAAGCAAATTGGTGCACCGTGGAGAAGACCTATACCCAGCAGTGGGTGTACAAAGGTTGAAGAAGTTTCGAAAATTCGGTTAGCATACTACTCACAATAATGAAAATGTCGAGATCTCCAAAAAGCACATATATCAGCTGATACTGGTTTGACAATGACTTTGTTATTTTATACGGATAACTTAAATCACGCTTATAAATTATGCAAGCAGCTCGATTTGAAATTCATGACTATTTTTTTCTGGTGGTTTATTTACTTTGTCTAATGATGTCTCAAGTGGAATAAAATTACAAAGGAACCTATTAAAATGTATGTGTATTGGGATTAACATAATCCTCTGCTTCGCGTATAGCCCCATAATTTACATTATGTTAAACAGGATCAGCTAATGAAGAAAAAAATATGGAATGTTATTTTCGAGCGGAACGCCGCCGAACGGAAAAATATTTTGATCTAACAACTAAGCAGTAAGGTAAGGGCGTAATCATCTTTTTTTCTCGGAATTAATGAGTCCACCGTTGAGATTTTATTGATCCTTATTCAATCCTTCTTTGAGATGTTCCGAAAAACAACATTCGCATATAATTCTGTAAAGTAATGGATTGAAATAAGCCGGTCGCGCGTCATCTTCCCTCCATCAGCCTATTAACGTCTCCACTGCTGGGGCACAAACGGTCCCTATGGATGGAATTACGAGAATAGGTCACGGCTCAGTTTGATAATTTCACCATCAATCACTAGAAATTTAACACAAAGTAACATCTCTGATATTAAAAAAAAAAATTTATTAAATTGGATTGCATTGAAACTCTTTTGAAAAGTCAGTTTTATTTTACTCTACCATACTACATTCGACTAACAGGAGTAAGGCAAAGCGGATTTTCGCTTGAATTGGAACGCCTGTCTGGGAAAGGAACCACCTCACAGAATACCACAATAAATTAACACTTCCTTTTGGTGGTGTTGTGTTTCTGTCGTAGAGTAAGGTTCCAGGGCTCGACGGGGTGGGGTATTGGCTTAGGGTAGGCCAGTAGTAGTAGTATACAGTAATCTGTGGGGCAGGCAATGGCGTGTGTGATAGGTATTTTACTATGGCAAGCGTGTGTAGGCTTTGGTGTCCGCTTACCATTAGGCGGGCTATATGATTTTTTTGCCACCCTTTCAACATACAATAATCCCCTTAGATTTTTTTACTATGAAGAAAAACAATCATAATGGCTTCTTTTTTGTTTTAAACTTTCATGGTTACTAACATTATAGTAATATAAGTTATTTACAGGATTATTACCATGTACCTTGTTTTTAGCGAGTTTCCGATGTTTCGGCACTGTTGCAATGATTACGGAGTAACTGAAGTAATTGCGGGTAAACTGTTATTGGCAGACATATAGGACTACCCTCCGACGAAGTCTTTTATAGCGTTCGATACCCGTACCACTGTTCACATTCTCACTATTCACTCGAAACTGTTCTCGACAGACAAGGCTTACAATATCAGATCGCGACAAGACACTTTTATGATTATTTCGGTTTTTACACATACGAACCACAGGATTCCTGAAATATCGGAACTCGAATAAACAAGGTACATACAACCAACAGGTAACAATGCTGTGAAAAACTGATATTACTATAATAAATAATGTATTCTGTGACATGAAACGATCTTATTAAAATCCCAACCTTAAAGTTAAGTTAGTGTTACCCACTGTACACTATTTCACTCTGATGAGTGTGTCTACAAGTTTAAACTCATGATGCCGTCAGAAGTTTCAAATATCCCCTCCCGACTTAGGTACTTGAGACGTGCCATGTTTTGATTAAAGTGAACTGGCAACTTAACAGCTTAACGTGTGGTTTGCAGGACTGATATGAAACACTCCGGTTTAATGTTCCAATTAGTGAAGTCAATTTTCTTAATAAAGATATATTGTTTATGCGGCATAATAAATCTCTTGCTATTTTTTCTGTTGTCTTTTTAATCAGGACGTGGTTTTTAGTACATACTCTACAATTTCTTCAATAGCAAGTTGTGTACTCCAGTGAAGTCCACAGCGGTCGCTAATTGTGTATACTATAAATATCGTTGCCATGGTCATTTGTGAAGACGCCACTTTTGACATTCAATGCGTGTAAGTTGTATTCCAGAGTTATAAAGAAGTTGCCAGCCCATCGCCTAGACTATTCAATACGATCATTAAATAATATAGTAGCACTAATTTTTATATAATTAGTAGCTACTTACATAAAGACATATAAAGCTGACAGTTAGATGAGCTTATGACTTTAGCTAGTGGTGTATATTGATGTTGTTATTAAACGTACCACAAATTAAGAGTTCAACATTTTAAAATAAATAAATAATAATAATAAATAATAATATTTCCAACACTCACACCAATTAGCCTAGCCCCAAAGTAAGCACTGTAAGGCTTGTGTTATGGGATGCTAGGGTAACGGATAGAATACATATACTGTACATATATAAGTATATTTATATAGAAATACATATTAAACATCCATGACTGGAGTACAAATGCTCGTATTTATCACACAAACATCTGCCCCCACCGGGATTCGAACCCGGGACCTCTCGAGTCGGCGACACCATGAAACCCGGCGTACAAACCACTCGGCCACGGAGGTCGTCAATAATAGGTCTATTAAAAAAATATAACTTGTACAAAAACATTTGCAAGTAAAATTAGCAATTTTAATATAAATAATAACTTATTGCAAGGCTTTTGTCCAAGTAAATGATTTCGTAGTCATAACGACCGTCGTAGCAAATATACTCGTAGCACCTGTAGCTGCATCAGATTTTAGTAGCTCTACAAACTTCCGCGCCTTTTAATGATTGAAGGTTACCGTTCATTAGAGCCTCCCGACAGCCTCGTCGTGCGACATTCAGTCGTGGTAGACGAGTAAAGTCAGGTGGCCGCCGCGTTGTCAACCATCTAACATTAGGTGGGCCACGGACGGACGCCACGTTGTCAACCAGTGAACGATAGTCAGGTAGTCGACGGGTGATCTCCGCGCTGCCGCGTAGTTGACTCCACTTTGTCAGCGAAAAAAGTGTATTTTAATAAAGTAAGATCTCTAGATCTTCGTCAGCTTAACACGTGTGTTTTCAGAATGTTGAATTTTACAAACCATGAATTGCCTCTAATAGGTCGTCTTGATGAAGAAGAAAATTAAATACGTTGTCTACTCGCAGGCAGCGCGCGGTCCACTCAGGAGCAGCGCGTTTACAACCAGCATCTAGCACACGGCTAGCGTGCCAGCAAGGCGACTCGGTGACGGTACAGAGTTGATATAGTGAGCGTATACCCAATGTCGCTGACAACGTGGATTTAATGGAATGTGACCTTTAAACTACTCTACGGGATTTTGTAAATTTCATGACGATATGAATAGAAAATTAATGATATCTATATCCTCTGTAATGTCAATCGTAAGTGGTGTTCAAATGAAAAACTGATGCGACAGAGACATGATGATGAGGAGATATTTTCCATTCTATACACACTTATCTAGTCTATGTTGAACAGATTAAACCAAGAATAGCATTTCCAATGTTTCATTTACAAATATTTGACTAGTTTTTTATACGTAAAGCATGCCCCCAATAGGGTGACATTTAACAAATATAATATAACCATTACTGAAAAACTTTGAAGTAAATTATAGAAGAAGTAATTATTTTAATACAACCTCTTCATAAAATCCTTTAAGCTGTACGATTGTTGACGAACACAATACCTACAAGCATCAAAGGTTCTTGACATAAAAAGTCTGTATTATGTCGTAATAAACGTGAACCCTGCGATTTCCTTACCTTACCTGCTTGCGTAGCGGCCGGTTCACTGGCGCGGTACTTAAAGAACGAATTATATCAAACGTGCCGAGACCGTAGCGAGTACGAGGTTCATAACCCCTTGCCACTGCGGACTGAGGGAACCAGTAACGAAGTTTTCAACTTCACGAAATTTAAAACTACTCATAGGTATAAAATTATATTAATCATACCACTGCTGAGTATAGGCCTCCCCCAAGGATCTCCACACCGATAGGTCCTGCGTCAGTCGCATCCATCGGCTTCCCGCAACCTTCATAACTCAACTCAAACTCAAAGGTTTTTCTTGCTACGTGTTCCACCCACTGCCACTTCAATCCTTCGAGCGATATCGGATATAGAGAAAATTTGACACGGCCTTCAGGGTCGCAGTATAGCATAATGGTCAGTGCATTCGCCCGGATAGCTACCGATTTGTGCTAAGCAGGACTGTTTAAGCATGGCCGGCAAAAATAATAAATAGGTACTTTTTTTATTAAATTACGAGGTATAGAACGACTCTTTAGGATAGTCCATATTTATTTTCGAGGAGCTCGATGGCGCAGGTGGTTAGCGCGTTTGGCTGCGATCGTTGTGGTTAAGCAACTTTCGCGGTGGTCGGTCATTGGATGGGTGACCAAAAATTTCTATCTCGAGTTCCTCCGTGCTTCGGAAGGCACGTTAAGCCGTTGGTCCCGGTTGCATCTGCAGTCGTTAGCACCCACCAATCCGCACTGGGCCCGCGTGGTGGGTCATGGTCCAATCTCCCTATTCCATCCATAGGAAAGGCCTGTGCCCCAGCAGTGGGGACATTAAGAGGCTGATGATGATGATAATTTTTTTACCTACCACCTGCGTAAAATCGTCTCGGACTCGGCACGGTCTAATAAAATTGATCTCTAATACAACACGCATTTTCCTTTTTCACTCAGCAACACTTGAGATGCGGTCATTATCGCGAGTTTGCGTCGGGTCTTTTTTTGTACAGGTTTTCCGTAAATGTGGTTAACGTTCACGTGAACCTGTTGGGGAAATATACAGGAGGAAAGCTTTCTTTTCGAGGAAAAGTAAAACGAGACGGAATTAACATTGATTTTCCTGAGATTAAAATATTTTAAGGTTGGTGGGTAATGTTACAGCGGATTTTCCACTTGTTGTGGAAGTGCCTCCAGGCGATTGCAAAGGACATGGTAAAGTTTTGTATGAGCGACTGCCCTGGCAATGTATAAATACTGTACTTAGTAATATTTAATGGTAAATGGCTAAGTATTTATAATTTCTATGAAAAAAGGCTCAGGAACTTTTGATAAAGTCACAATCTTGAAAATTATGAGAATTCCTACTATGCCATTACTTTACTACAGTTGATAAAAGAGATTGCCAATTATTTACAGAGTGATCAATTTCGCATTTTCTTACAATCTTTATTCCCATTTCTCTGATTAACTCTTCACAAAAAGTTTTTTTAAAGCAAAATTAAATACAAACAATTTGTTATCGTCGGCCTGACAGGAAATCTGTGATGTTTTATTTTGTCCATTTGCAAAAATTAAAGGATTAATATCATACAGCCTTGTCTCAAGCCTGATCAGAATAATAAAATCTATTATTTTAGGCCTTCAGTGATTTGTTATAATAAAAACTAGGGCCAAATATGTCATAGTTTGAATTTGTTTCGATATACTTACACAAATATTTTTTGTGTACATTTATTTTTCATTTATTTTGTAAAACGGAATATTTTGCTTTTTAAACAGACATGAAGTCAACTTTTATACTTTTAAATTTTTGATTACTTCACGAAAGTTGTATGAGAATAATAAACACGTAATAATTGATAAAAAAGTACTGTAAAGTTACGGGCTAGTGCGAAATATTTATAGACGTTAAGGGCAGTTTCTTAGCCACGTCCTCTGCAATGTTGCTTTTATCGAAGGAAAACCATTTTGCCCTATTTATTCTCACCATGTCGCAATAGATATTTATCTACGGATGATCAGTAGACATACATCGACTGGTAAAAAGCCTTCGATATATAAATATCTATGGACCTTAGCTTGTCAATCTTGTCATTTTCACTTTTTTTACCTATTATTTATTGTGTTGTCGTGTGTCATTGCCAATTATTGTTACCTAAACATGTTGTTAACTGCCTTCTTAAATAAGTAGTAAATAAAGAAGTAGGTAAACAATATATAGTAACGAAGGATAAGTTGATTCATGTTTTCCTCATGACTTAATAAGTCAAGCGACTGCTGCTGCTGTGCCAAGGCGCCGCCCCGTTGTGGGAGCAGGAAAACCAATTTGAAATGAGGGACGCCGACTTCTTAAAAAAATTACGTTTAAACAAAAATTTGGTAAGATATCTTTAACGTGACAAATAAAGTTATGAATGACGTTTTCTTATTGACGTGTCGGAGTTTTTTGTGGGACTTATTCGAGTGCGGTTGGCGTCTTATTTTAATTAATCTAAAATTCGTTCATAGTGGATATTGCGAAATAAATTTGGTATGATTTTGTGTTACAACCGTCTGCGCAACTGAAGAATTAGTGGAATCTTTAAACATACGCTATTCCGGTCAAGAGGACGTGAGAACTTTATTGTAGTGTTGACTACCCCACAGAAGATTATCGAAAAAACCTACTCCATATATTTCCAAACAATTCACGAAACATTAGAATGCGTCACATCGACATTCTAATGTAAAAAAAGATTAATATATCTAAAGACTAGGCTGTATGGGCATTGTTCCCTATGCCTTCCCTTAAGGGGAATCTTAATAAATATTCACGTTTCATTATACTTAACGTTGAGATTAAATACGCATACAATTTAGGTAAAGTTGAGATTTCTTTGTATACTCATATTTTTAATATTAATGGCATTCCTAAAATATACAATATAATTTTTTGCTTGTAATATATTGCTTTAATTTATTATTGTTTTATATAGACTGTGGTGTTAACTTAATCGAGAAAAACGGAACGTATTCGTCAGTGAACAAATGTCTACGATAGATATAATATCATTGGAATATCGAGAATAGCATTTTTTGCCATCAGTAGATATTTTCAATACATATCCCTACTTTTGATATTAACTCGAAGGCGATATAATATCTACGCCGCGAGAATTGGGGCCCAGGGCTGAGGAGTGCCAAGCGATGCTTACCGTACTAAGCATGTTATAACTTATCACCATAAGAATTTCTAGCCTTACAGACAGACCGTTACTCGGAGGGTTCAGTAGCTCTTGGTCTAATAGAAGATATTGGTTTGACAACGACGATACCAAGCTAGGTTGGATGGCAGAGCTTCAACTGATAGACAGATTTACAGGCATATTTATCAGGAATATTCACCATCCCCTTTTGTTTTTCGATAACATTGCCATAATTTACAAAAGTAAAATTACAGTCGGAAACCCAAAATCTATTATCTGACTGTTATATCTGACTGTTAATTTATATTTTGGTTACCTATCTCACACGATACCACCACGGACACTTCGAAGAGAGTATTATTTCCTACCTTAAAGTATGCATTAAGTAATACGATATTTCATTTTCCTTATTGTATGTTACCACTTAACTCAACCAGTCAATTAAAATTACCTGAATACTTATGATGTATGAAAGCAGCCACTTCCAAGCAACCCATTATACTTACATTTCGTTTCCAATAATATCAATGTAATGTCGTGTGGCATTTTGCTGCGGGCAAATGGCAGCGACATTAAATGTGTTTCTGTGCTGTAGGAGAGTGCTATTCGATTAATTTATAATCTAACGGTAAGATGCTTTTATATGTCTTGTTAGCCATTTATTTATTTGCGAACTACTAGTTTATATTGTTATGTTTTAGAAAAAGAATACTTAAAGCTATTTAAAACCCTAAACACAAAATGAGTTATGGGAATTAAGTAATATTGCAGTTATTTTTGAAGCAATTTATTGATTGTTTTATATATTTTTTTAACGCGAAGAGCGACCTAAACCTCCTATAATATAACTAAAGGCCACATTCAAAGGCGGTGTTTTTTAAGTTTTAAGCATTAAGATATTTGCTAAAGCAATAGAATGAGTCGACACATCAGTTTGACATATATTAAATGGAGTTGATCGTAGTAATTATTTAAGAAAAGGAGATATTCTTATTTCTTTAAATTCACTCAAATTGTGGTTTGCAAACGGGAGGAAAAACAAACATAATTTTATAATAGCCGACCTATCTTGTAGACGTCTGCGATACCAAAGAATATATAAACGATTTACATCGTTCGCAATCCCTTAGGCCCTAGAAACCACAAAAGGTCAGAGTCATTTAGCTAGATTTTTTTATTGATGCTTTTCCTAGACGAGGCTGCCGTTCCGCAAATCCGCAGTTCCCAGAATCCGTAATTCGCAAAATTGTTCGTTTTTATCAAATCCTATTCCTTCCTATCAAAAATTATTTTCAGATGTGGAAGTCTAAGCCTACATAGTTGCGGCAAAGCCTACCCTCCATAGAAAAACGTGGGTCTCAAGGCCGCACAGCAAATCAACTAAACCCCAAATAGTCCACGCTAACCGCAGAGATAACGAATGTTCGCACAAAAACCGGACGGCGGCACTGGCGCGACCGGACGGCCGGACGCGCCACCATAACTCAAAGGAGCTTCCCGGCCGATAACAGAACTGAGAATCGAGTACATCCAGTGAACATTAACCTTTCGGTGTTTCCGTAAGGGTGTAATCACATGTTCACCGGCGCCAATTTTTCACTCCGTGGCGCGAATGTCGAAGTTTCGCTGTGATTACAACATGAAAGCGTTCTCTGTTTTTTTTGGTTTCCCCCCAGGTGGGGAACGGTGTGAATTCTTCATGGATACCGTACAGCCGGCTGAACGGGTTATTTCAGACTCTTCGCTGACCAGATTAACTGAAGTTGGCCGTTGCGGCCAAGTGCGCGACGTTCATGGTGACTATAGTAACTATTGACTAAAAAAGGAGCTCGATGGTTAGCGCGTTCGGCTGCGATCGTTGAACTTACGCAACTTTCGCAGTGGTCGGTCATTGGATGGGTGACCAAAAATTACTATCTCGAGCCCCTCCGTGCTTCGTAAGGCACGTTAAGCCGTTGGTGCCGGCTGTATCTGCAGTCGTTAGCACCCACCAATCCGCACTGGGCCCGCGTGGTGGGTCAATGCCCAATCTCCCTATTTCATCGATAGGGAGGGCCTGTGCCCCAGCATTGGGACATTAATAGGCTGATGATGATGATGATGGCTAAAAAAGTGATTTTTGTCTGATGTTAACATGAGACCTTATGTATCTCACGTAGAGAGTTAATCTGGTCGTCTCGGTCACTGGCCGTGGTCGTAACCTTCTCGTATACGAGGTGCCTTACTGACTAAAATACACACGTCGGGGATGTCATAAGGGCCTTACAGACTTCATCTTATGCGATCAACCCCTTATAAGGGAAGAGATGGTGCAAGAAAGCGTTTTAATCTGTCTTCTCACAGTCTTCTTCGTTCATCTTTAGCATTACATTTTTTTTTTATTAAAAAACTCCGACCCTTCCCACAAGTAGAGATAGGGGGTTTAGTGGTAGAAAGCTTGCCTGGCACGCGGGCGGCGCTGGTTCCATTCCCAGCTGAGGGAAATCTTTTACTTTTCCACCTTTTTTTAACCTAAAGTAACATTACTAAATATAGGTTAACGCTTAATACATAGTTTGACTTGCATCGCGGTCTCATAAATCCCACACATTTATATATATATTATGCCTACTAGTAATCCGTCCCGTGTTCGCACAGGTCTAATTTACTAATATTGTTTGTTAGATAGAACAAAATGCGTGGCACGAGTGGTATGAACGCCTGGTTTCAAGGTGGCGCCTACCAAGAGGTTCCGGATTCGAATCACGGTGGGGCAAATGTTACTATGCTAAATACGAGCATTGTACCTAAGTATTAATATGTTTTGGATCCGTTCCCCTAGTATCCCATAATACAAACCTCACAGTGCTTACTAAGTTGCTAGGCTGATTGGTGTAACTATAACAATATTTAATTATTGGATTCCAATAAAAGATTGCCATCAAGAAATTTCGAAATTAGAAACATAATAACCTATATTGCTTCTCAGATACACGTCGGGATTGTATTTCTATATATATAAATAGATTTTCATAGAATGCCTATCAAAATACCTACCTGATGGAATTTGTATCTGAAGCTGAGATATTAAGATTATTTGAGAAGTCACACTCCAATTAGCAATTCTACGAAAACACATAATAGTATCAAAATTATGGTTTATTCCAGCTATATTTAGGTTTCTTTCTTAGAATTCGTTCGAATTTCGCATTTCAAGCGCTCTGATTCATTCAAAAATCTTATTGTTCATTTATTTCTTGGAATTTCAGTTGTCGCGAAGTATGTGCCACTAGTTGCCGCGAAAAAAATCCACCGGACTTTATGGCACATATTATGTGTACCCAACGTAAACTTGTGACTTGACAAAGACATGACTATCTTATTTCTTTTTGTATTTGATAGATTTAGTTAATTTTATCCCACTTAATAGTTTCGAGTTACTGTCTGTTTACTATCTATACTAATATTATAAAATCCAAAGGTTTGTTTGTTTGATTACTTAGTTGAAAGCGCTAATCTCATGAACTACTGATTCATTAAAAAAATATGTTTGTGATAGATAGCCCATTTATTGAAGAAGGTTATAGACTATATAACATCATGTTAAGTCTAATAGGAGCGGAGTATCGATATAAAATATTGCGAAAACGGGGAAGAAAAACCTTTTCAGGGCTTACGTTGCGTGCGTTGCGTAAACGGTTTTAAAGTTACACAAAAATCATGCATGAAGAAATTGTTTTCCTTTATAAGTTTTAAAAAAAGGCTGCGACCGCATATCTTTTAAGGGTGACTCACTATAACCTTTTTTTGGTTATCAAACTGTTCAGTTTGTTCTATAATAATGTCTAATCTGCGAAGGTGTTATTGTAAACATGATAATTATTCCTTATCAAACAACGATATTAAATACTCTAGGTACACCATGTGCGCCCAAAATGTGTCCCAATCAAGAAGTGTTTCAACACGACTCAAGCACTTCTTGGTTCACAGTCAGGCGCGGACCGTTGAAAAGTCAACATGCCGCCTAGCTCCGTGAAAAAATGTGAAAAAAATACTTATATTATGTAAAATGAAGTTTTTTCGGCAGGTATGTAATCAATGTTTGTTAACTTAATGCATTTGAAGTAAATTTTGTTTGAATTCTTACTGTTAACGGATTTAATAGAAAATATTTTTGATATTCAAATGCATGGTCGGTAATATAGCCGTCTCTTTTTCTCGCGATCCGTACCTGCTATATTGCTAACAGTGCATTCAGAATTGCGCGTAGAGTCAAATAAATAAGGTCTATATTCATCCGCATATAGCAATTACTCGTAAAATACGAGCTTACATTTCAGACTGTTATAACTCTTTGACACATGCGTTTTAATTAAGACCTTATACAGTATGCCTTAAAGGTGATTTTCAATGTATATATAATGCCTTATGGAGCTCCGTGGATCGTCCAATGTACCTTGTGGACAGGTTTCGGGCATGATTCTTGGTGTGTCTAGGGTATTTAATATCGTTGTTATCAAAACTATTACATTGTATTAAATTTGATCATAATTGTTCATGACTTCATTCGATTTCAATAAATATCTTAAGAGATATCATA
Source organism: Chilo suppressalis (assembly GCA_902850365.2). Taxonomy (NCBI): domain Eukaryota; kingdom Metazoa; phylum Arthropoda; class Insecta; order Lepidoptera; family Crambidae; genus Chilo; species Chilo suppressalis. The sequence continues at coordinate 5,913,159 of OU963903.1, forward strand.
GTATTAAAATAACTCAGCGCATGCATTTTTTTTAGTATGTAGGCTGTTGGTCGCTGATGACCTTTACAGCGTCTCCGGCTTTGGGGACGGCGAGATCCTAAGGGGACCTCAAGCGCTAATTGGTGAGGAGGTATTCCAGACGGATGGCATCTCCCCACGGGGGGAGTCTCCTCCCCGTCTGAAGCCTCTAGAACACTTAAACCTGAGGGGGGCACGCATTTATGTTGTCCACAGTGGACTGGTGCTGGCGGGACAAACGTGAAGGGGAGGGCGCTAGCCGGCCGCCGGTAGCTGTGAAAAGTAATAACATGCCGCGCGGCTGATACTTTTCATTCCGTGAAAATGTCAGAACCCTGAGAGATTTTCAAAAAAAAACTAAAGTTAATGTGGACAAAGTCGTGGGCGGCCGCTAGTTACTACATCACACATATATTATAAAGGCGAAAGTTAGTGAGTGTGTGAGTGGTTATGTTTGTTACTTCTTCACGTCTAAACGGATGGAGCGATTTTAATAAAATTAGGTGTGCAGTTAGCTGACACCGTGGATTAACAAATAGGCTACGTTTTACTATAGGAAAATGTCTTATTCCTATGGGAAAATCGATGAAAAATATTTTTTTATAATAAACCGCGGATAACACCGCGGGGCACAGCTTAGTAAAGTTTTATTGATGAGACACCTAAGAAAGGTATAGGCATGGCGGATTTACCGCTCGAATTGGAACGCCCGTCTGGGGAAGTAACCTCCATCTTACAGTAAATCACAGTAAAATAACTATAACCTTTTGATGGTCTTATGTTTCGGTAAAGTAAAGTTCAAGGGCTTCACGTGGCCGTTTACCATCGGGTTGGCCATATGCTTGTTTGCGACACTTTTAACATAAAAACAACCAAAGTAAATTCAATCTGTAAGAATATTGCACAGTAATTAATTAATCAAATAAATTTGTGTCATAATTTTCGAAATGTCGATCTTTTAACAAAGCCAAACGAAGCTCAATGTCACCGGGAAATGTTGAATGTATTTGATAATTCAATTTATTGATGTATTTATTTACAAGATAATTATTTCGGAACCAGAATGAATAGGCCGTTTCTGCGTAAGATCGCTATATCTTACATCAAATCTCTATTCAGGGATGGGATCTACGATGTGGCAACCTTCACATTTACCTTCTTACGGTGATGAACATTCATTATATTATATTAAAGGGCTTTTGAATGGAAAACCCCTTCAGATCGCAAGATAAAGATTCTTTTGAATAAATATTATCATATTATTTATCAACATGAAGTGTTTACGTCTAGTCTTTAGTAGGTTAGTTTTTGTGTCATGTTGTCTAATTTATTATTTTATTTACTAATTATTACTATAAAAATGATCTTATGAACATGTATCCGAGGTTCAGTGGTGATGTTGCGATTGCCTAGTTACTAGGAAAAACAATGGTGTTAAAATAAGTATTATAAGTTTTTTTCATGGCTGAATTTTTGGTTTTTATTATTATCGTAGATCATTTCGGACTAAAAAATGGAGCCAGATCCCAAACAGGTAGAAAACTTGCGTAACACGCGGGCTGCCCGGGTTCGATAACCAGCCGAGGAGGGACTGTTTTTTTTTTACTTTTTGTAAACCTGAAAAAATTAGAGGCGATCTACAAAAATTCTTATTTTTATTGAAGTAAAATTTATTTTCGGACGGGGTGTAAATGGAAATATCCTATGGAAATATATATATGTGTGTGTGAGATGCGTGCGCAGCTCTTCCCGAGGAGCATGAAAGTTCGAGGGTAACTCGGCGGAGGCTGAAACGCTACGAGCGTCACGAGCGTCACATCCAACAATATATATACGTATATATAAATATGTATATAATAATATATGAGTGATGCGTACGCTACTAATTTCAGAAAAGAAGTTTATCTTCAGATGAGTGGTTCGTGCACACATTTTTTTTTGTTACTACGCACAATTTCCTTGGTATTAAACTACACAGCTAATAAGTCCCCGGAGTTCATCTAACTTTAATAGTGGAAATTAAAGTCTGGCACAAAATTAAACGCATTCGTTCTAATCTCTATGCGCGACAGTAGACTAATAATTTGCTTATTATGCAGGCCCTGGGTAGCTGGGTTAAACGGTGGCAAGGGGGCAATTCTAAATGCAAAACGTGTAAGAAAATAATTTATCATAAGCGATGGCAGACTATATTCATATTGTTGAGCCACTATTTATTTTTTAAATTCTTTCACAGTAAAAAAGTAGTATCTGCATGGCCTAGTGTTTATTTTTATTTAACAATTAAAAATATTACGTGAAAAAGAAAAAGTTGTTTTTATTTTAACAAAACTTATTTAAAATTTAAGAAAATTAAATAAATCACTTTTTAAGGAGCTAAAATACGTTTTAATGTTTTTTTGCGTAGCTCGACGTTTCGCATTCTTTTCAGGATTTATATTGTTTATATCTGAGATTATGAATCCTGAAAAGGATGAACAATGACGATTTATGTAAAAATCATTAAAAAATGCATTTTGAACTGGTTAAAAATTATTTTATTTAATGGGTGGTGTGCGTGAAAACATAAGAAACATATAAAATTTTAGAATTTAGCTGTTTATCGTTTATTAAAACCCCAGGCAGGTATTGCAACTGTTGTTTTTACTTGTGAAATCTGAACAGCATCAGAAAATCCATCCATGTCGCCAAACCTATTTAAAATACCGAGCACCGACGTTTCCAACGCTTTCTAAATTAATGAAAGAAAACTCAGGAAAAAAATCTGCGCCCACTCTTGCTTAAAAAGTAGCTGTATTCCCCATTTGATTTTTTTTTTCAAAGGAAACAAGTTGAATTATTAAATAGATTACTAAATTGAGAGGAAGAAAATATTATTTAGGGATAAGGAGCTTAACGGGATAATATAAGGTAAAAAACGCTATCTGTGTCAGTTAAATATTTAATATTTCACTTGGAAATTTATAACTGCTGCTTATTCTCGTAAGATTTTATTATTAATTCCATAGACTTTGCAGACTTACTCGTTAATTTTATTTGGCTGACTTGGCACTGTTTTTCCGATTGTAATATTTATTTTTAAGTCACTCTTATGAGTTCTCTAACTACTTTAAAAGAAGTGATTGTGTATTTTTTTATTATTAAAGGGAAAAATATTATACCTAACGTCCCTGTCTCTTTCAGTCCGACATCAAATATAATGTCATCAAAGGCATCAATGTTATTAATAGAAAAAATATATCTTTGTTGTTTTTAAATCCTAATGTAAATTAATACGTATATACCTAATGGATTATTACTTGAGAAAAACTTATCCAATTTGGCTGATATTTTCTTGTTGTGTTCGTAGTGCTGGAACAACATTCATCGTGCATACTACGCAACAATAGTAATCGTACGAAGAAACTTCTTTTTTTATCTACAACGAGCGAAGTGCTTTGCTTCTCCGCTCCATTTCTTGGATGCGGAGCAGAACGACCAACTGAAAAAAAGTACGTGGGCGATTCGACCCGTGGAGCGAATAGCTCAAACCAAAGACCCGTCTCAAAATTCGTTGTGAATTACATCGCGAAGTCGCACCGTGATGAAATTACTACAAAACGAAATGATCGAAGCGGTCGCTCTGTATATTACGGCGTCAACTTGACTAAGTGGATATATTAGAGATGAGATTAATTGAGTAACTAATTAAAAGTACCTCCCCTAATATTTGGGTTTTGGCGATTAATGTGGCCTAGGCATAATTATAACGACATGGTACGTAGTTCACCTTGCCCAGGGGCGGGTTATGCGCCATATATTCCTTAGGGTAAAAAAAGTATATGGTACTGTGTATTCAGTGTATTTTTTCTTTTATTGAAAAAAAAAGGAAATTTGCATTTTCTTAAGGTATTCATTGTTGTAACACTGTTTTTACTAAAATAAACCAGGGACAAATCCAGGGTTGAGTATTATAATTACAAACCACCCATGTTATTTTTATTTATTTTTTATTTTGGCAATATACAGTCAGTACATCAATGTTTACAATCATTTTAAAGAAATACATAGGTTTTAAACATTGAGCGCCTACAATTATATTGTTACTTCTGTGTAAAAATAAAGCAAGTCTTTGGTAAACATTGCCAAAACTAAATTTACTTTGAAAGGAAACTTTCAACGAGAAGCTTAGAATTCAAACAATGACTATTCTTCTCATTGTGAGAATAATACTTTTCCTTTCCGCTAGATATAAAAGTTTTGCTTTTTTTGTATTTATCTTTGAGTTGTTATAGAAGATTTTTCTATAGAAAAAAAAACTAAGTGCTCTGTCCATCACACCTAAAATTGTTATGATCCAATTATACTTTCACGCAATATTTATAACGAGAAAATTATTTTAATAGGTAGGTCAACTCTGACTTCGGAATTTGTAGTAATAAAATCTGAACGACAGATAATTTTCAACTTACCAGTGATAATCAAAAAAAATATATCTAGAAACATCAAGTTTTTTTTGTTGATGGGTAAGCTCAGGATCCTCTATTAATCCCGAGAGCAGGGACGGGATCTAGGGTGTAGCGAGCTTACGCAGAATGAGCGTATTTATTCTGGCTTTAAAAAGAGTCGGACTATATGTACTGGAAAACACAGACGCAGGCAGACATTTCCACTACTTCGGCTGTAAGCTTTATAAAAGTATTTGTGAGGCGTTTGGTGCAAAGAGAAGGAACAATAACCAATAAAGGATAATTTATTAGTAACCTGCCGTGCGTCTAGACGTCAAATGGTAGAAGTGGGAAGGCGGAATGAGTTCGTATTACTCCTGATTAGAACTAAGGATGATAGTTTCAAGATGCTCTTTCAAACATGACAGATAAATGAACTATGCTACTTGAACTATTTCATTTTTATTCTTTATTATATTTTTGAAGTTATACTTCTTTAGGCGCGTTATGAAAAAATGATGAGAGTGAAATTTAAAGATGCGCGCGCATCACTGTAACACAAAAAATTAACAGCATGAAGTTGGTCGCTAAAGCGACCGACATGCTGTTACTTTTTTGTTTACCGCACATTAAGAAAATCTACCAACAAAATAGAAATAGAATCTCTATTTTGTGGGTGCTAACGACTGCATTGTGAAGGCCTATCAAAAGTATTTATTAATCTGGAACAACGGAACCAAAGCGCGATTCAAGAGACTACAGCGCCATCTCTTGACCATTGGTGTAGTAGAACCAAAAACCACATCTTTATTTTTTGTAATAAAGTAACAGTTATAGGTATTCATATTTATAATATCAAAAGTATTTATTAATCTGAAACAACGGAACCAAAGCGCGATTCAGGAGACTACAGCGCCATCTCTTGACCATTGGTGTAGTAGAACCAAAAACCACATCTTTATTTTGTAATAAAGTAACAGTTATAGGTATTCATATTTATAATATTTATCCACATGTTTCTAGTTTGTATATTCGGAATACGTGTTTGAGTTTCATACAAGTGCAAATCACATATGTTCTAATAAATTATATTCAGTAGCGATTTTAATTGAATATTTTGATTATTTATTTAATTTTTCAAATTAAAACTGAACTTTATTGACTGTGTCCTTTTCCAGACTTTTTATTAATTTATTGTAATTAATTATTTGCATGCAATTAAAAACTAATTTTAAACGATGCCAAAGAAGGATAACTTCTCACGCGCCTACATAAGTACACGCACCCATTTTTTTTTATGCAAAATAAGCAATGTGTTTGACCACAATCTCACCTGATGGAAAGCGATGATGAGGCCTAGGATGGTACACGCCTGCCTAGAAGATAATAATTAATACAATGAGTTACTCTCATTACTTGACTAGTAATAAGTTTCTGGTGGTCATTATTACATTTGCCATGCTATAAAAACATCTTCGCTTTTTCCGAATAAGGAGAAGCAAGAATGCTTTTGCACTATCCGATATTTTTTTATATGATATTTGAATCACGTGGGAATAATTGTACTCTTTCTGCCTCGTTCTTAGCATATATCATTAAGATATGTTACACATTCTCTACTACATTGCAGACTGAACAAAGTAAGTGGTGAATCTACTTTGCCCATAAGGTGCGCAAAACTGTTCAATGGAATGTGCCTCGAACCAAGACCCGTATTATAGAAAGATTCTCAGTGGTTGATCTAGTCTTGAGCATAGTTAGAAAGGGATGTCGCTATATACAACACATAGCGATATCCCTTTCTAACTGTGCTCAAGTAAAGATCAACACATAATTGTCATTCTGTACAATATTGGATCGACTCATATTGGCTCGATCAATCAAAGGAAATTTAGTTACATTTGATTGGATTGTTCGATAACAGATTAAAATATTTGGTCCATAGTTGACAGCAACTATTTCGCATGGTATTAAGATCAGCAAAGGTTGGATCACATGAAAGATGCACCTTCAATCGCGGCCTCTTTAGCTAGTTGCTCTACCATCTTATTCTCTACTAGTGGCCCGCCCTCGCTTCCCTTCGGTGTAGAGCTGTAGTGTAAACTATAGTTTTTGTTCTAACTAATGACTTTATTTATATAATTACACGTGTTATTGTGAGTCAACCACAAAAGATAGACATATGCTGTTGCGGGATATTTTTTTGACAATTTTATGTAGAATATTTCCGTCATACATGATTTCTATGTAACTTTAATCATTAAGGCTGCACACGCGACGGAAGCTTAAAAAATGGAGTAACTTCTCCCGTTTTCCCAACATTTCCCTTCACTACTCTGCTGCTATTGATTGGAGCGTGATGAAAAGTATACTATAACCTGCCCAGGAGTATGAAAAATAATTGTACCAAGTTTTTGTTTCTATAAGGAACATACACACAGACAGACAGACAAAAAATTTACTGATTGCATTTTTGCCATCAGTATCGATCACTAATCACCCCCTGATAGTTATTTTGAAAATATATTTCATGTACAGAATTGACCTCTCTACAGATTTATTATAAGTATAGATTAAGCGGAATAAGTCGGAATCCATTGTGTAATTACATATTTGTTTATTTAAATTAGTTCTCTAGTATGTACATTGTAAAATTGTGTATTAGCATACACAGCAAATGGAAATAATAATACTTCGTATTTTTTTATGCAATTTATTAGATGCGGGCACTTTTTGAATCTGTAAAAATTACGTAATGATTGCTACTACATGGCATATGACGAAGCTTCTGCTATGGCAATAAGATCTGCACACATTATGCTCATATTTGTACATTTTATGTTAATTTTCTGTTTAAGGATCTAAAAACGCTCCTCCAACAATGTATCTATCTTTTGAAGCATTATTGAAAATTTTGTAAAAGTTACTATATATCTTGTTTTAAAATTCTGTCTCTAATTTCTTTAACTTATTCGAATAATATTAGAGTATCTTTTTGTAAATATATTTTATATCCAATTGTGTAATATCAGAAAAATACACATTGGTGATCCATGTATCTAGTATAAACCTTTCTAATTGGGGGTTATTTATTTAAGTTATTATATTAGGGGTCCAAAATTCCTTAAGCTTATTTAAAGTGCCACCGTGAGAAAGTGTGCACTCATTAATGCAAATTAAGTGCCTTTTCAATACAGCTTCATTAAAGTTATCTTATAAATAGCGTTAAGGAAGCCTTTTACAATAATTAAATAATTTCCTTTTGTCTAATTATCAATTTTTTTGCAGAAAATAAGTAAGGTTGTGTTTTTGCTTCGATATTAAAAGTGTCTGGCAATTAAAACCGGCCAAGTGCGTGTAGTGCCACGCGCAGTATAGGGTTCCGTAGCCTGTCGTTACCACAATATATTTGAGCAGAAGTCTAAATTTAACATAATACCTAAATAAAAGTCGAACTGCGTCGCAAACTCTAAATCATTTTTTTAATACGACTGAATACCTCCGATCATTTCAAGTAGGTACTTTATAAAAACATAAAGATAAAACGATTCAGAAGCTAGTACTCGCGGTAGCTTTCTGGAACTAATGATATTTTATTGTTATTTTACTAATGATAGTTTTTTTAGATTTTGTTTTTAATGCAAAGTTTTACGCTGTAACAACTTCATCTTTATCACTATTAATGGTTTCTTCTAAGAAATTTTCAATAGGTAAGAAATTTTCTTAAACCAAAGTTGAACGACTATTCCTCCTAAAGTAACATATCTATTTTAACCGTTATAATTTTCCTAAAACAAATTCATGAAAAGCACTATTTTGCAAGCCAATAGTTTAACTTTTAGAGTGGGGGCGCCCTACTCGAACAAAAATTTGCACTTTAAAGTTTAATATTGCGCAAACAGATCCATAAATTGAAAAATAGTCTTAAGGACTCCTAAATAATTTTAAAGTACTTATTTAACGATACCCCACACGATGGGGTAGATGATGAAAAAAAATCATCCCGAGGTTACATGTAGGAAAGCTAACCAAAATAAAAATATTTTTCGAAATGTCTACCGTTTTTTCGCCGTGATTGATATACATATCTCCACAAAATTACAGCTCACTAGTGCTAACAGTCTTCAAGCAAAACCGGGGACAAACATGACGAAACTATAAGGGTTCCTTGCCAGGACTACGGAACCCTAATAACTGCTGGCAGAATTTGTCAGGCAGAATAACTTTCAAGTTGTTTACAACATTCTCTACATCCTGGGTTCCGAACCTAGGGGTAATTACCCCTCCGGGGGTAAATCAGTCATACTTTGGGGGTAACAAAGTACCTAATTATTTGGTCAAATCTAAATAATAGTACTAAATAGAGCATGCGGTCCTTCTTGCTAGTGAGCCCGCGGGCAGCTGAGTGTGGGAAGCGGGGCGAGATTCTCTCCTGATGATGACATTAGTAGAGACGAAGATGTAGCGGCCAAATTGGAATTTCTTGGACTGATGATAACATTTTAAATTCGGGGTAAAATCTGTTTTCCTAATAGGTTACAGAGGTAGCAGTATTGGAAAGGTTAGGAAACACTGCTCTCCATCATACGTAAGAATCAATCCTCAGACTGTAAGTAAGGTGAGTAAAATATTTACGTGCCTGTGCCAACTGAAATTTGGCCCATAGGACGGGCTAGTAAGTATGTAATAAGTTCATTGTACACACTGATACTGTTTTTTTGTGTGTATGCTGTTTGCCGCAGATGACCTTTACAGCGTCACCGGGTTTGGGGACGGCGATACTAAGAGGACCTCAAGCCGAGATTTGACTAGTACCTCTAGAGGTATTCCAGGCGGATGGCATCTCCCCACGGGGGGAGTCTCCTCTCCATCTGGAGACCCTAGACTACTCAAACCTGAGGGGGTACACTAATACTACTACCCATATTTTTACCCTACTCAACTACCCATATATTTGTCCGTTATAAAATAAGTAAAGACTGGTAGTCGTGGGATATTTTGCTATAAGTTCGTGCTACCCTTTTAAAATATAATAAAGCAAGATTTCCCTTCTATGCGACAATCATCGATACTTTTCAATTACCCATTCTCAAAATTTGTATTACGGAAACACTAACTGAACATACAAGATGCAAGGGAAACATGACTATACATAGTATAGTCATACATTTAATATAGCGTCTAGCAGCAATAAATCCTTGAATAATGTCCGAAGTTCTTATTTTCCATGTTATCACGGTACAGCTATTTCTCATCCTAGCCAGAGTTTCAGTTCTCATGGGGAAACTAAAAGTTATATAGAGAGCAGCCGACCGAAATAATAGTTAGAGGGCAAACGCCACATTTGTAATGGACGCCGTATCACGTAAGGCATAGGGTTGAAAATGAAGCGAAAAAGTGGGCGGTTAAGAATGATACCAAGCGGTACGTATATGTTTTTTTATAGATAGGTCCGAAAAATGACTTTACCACTCCTAATGTTAAGTGAAGGTGAAGTCCAGACGCGAAGATAGCTGAAACAGCAGTTCTACCTGTCACACCAGCCATCCACACCCTGCCGGTATTTTATTCTAGTAAAGTTGTATTTGTCAAATTATGTGAAATACAGTTTCAAACAAATAAACCTATAACTTATTTTCTTTTGTTTATTTGTCTCTGTAAATTTGAGCAATTTCATACAACGATTAAGGTAATTGTAAAAATTGTAAACTTAGACTATATTCAGATGGTCACGCGATCATCTAAATGGTCATATATAATTATTTAGAAACTATATACGCGATATAAGATAATTTTTATACGTACCTTACTACACCTTGAGATGTTGGGGTATACGCAGGTATGAATAAATTTCACCAGTCTTGTTTAATAATGTTCATTGACTCATAAAAAATTTAATGTTTCCATTATCTTTTATAGCTGTCATATCAATAAGCATTTAAGCTGGTTTGGAGTCGAAGGCGAAAATGTTTAATGGTTATAATGAAAAAAAGAAAATGAAAAAAAAAAAACTTAATGCTTACAAGTTCCATAATAAACATGTTATGTATTCGAGGATACTCGATATAAGGTGATATAGAAATCAATGTCCCATCCAGTGGGGGTGATAATTATCGATGCTCATGAACATGTTCGACATTAGAGAAAGAAAATACACAAACTAAAACCAGAGTGGCCTGAAAGCACCCGGTGAAAACGCCTTTGAAAAACCCAATTTCGACTTCATCATTTTATTAGCTGGACGTTGAGCACTACTGAGCATAAGCTTTCCCTAAGGAAATATATCAATACTAGCTGACCCAGCGAACTTCGTACTGCCATAAAAATAAGGGTTGGTGGTAGAGGGGTGAATATTTAGGGTTGTATGTATTTTTGTATGATGTATCATAAAATAATAAAAACAAAAAAAATTGTCCAAAAAAAATTTAAGGGTGGACAAGACAACCCTTAACATTTAGGAAGACGAAAAATAGATGCTGTCCGATTCTCAGACCTACTGAATATGCATATAAAATTTTACGAAAATCGATCGAGCTGCTTCGGAGTAGTTCAATTACGCACACCGTGACACGAGAATTTTATATTTTAGATTTCTCTCATACACATCAATTAGCCTAGCCCCAAAGTAAGCACTATAAGGCTTGTGTAATGGGATACTGGGGTAAATGAAACAATACATATATAAATATATTTATATTAAGAAATACATATAAACAAACCATGACTTAGATACTAATGCTCGTATTCATCACACAAACATTTTCCCCACCAGGATTCGAACCCGGGAACCTCTTATTAGGCGACGCCTTGAATACTTGTACCTACGCCGTACATTCCACTCGAGCCACTGAGGTCGTCAATTTTTGTCAACGTCAACATGTTATATGTTCTTTATACTACTTTCATCAGATCGTCAGTTCACCTGAAGACATACCCACTGAGCGACGTCCAGTGTGTGGCTGCCATTTTTTTTCTAAGTGAATCTTTTTACATTAATCGATTCTTGTATTTCTAGATCAAAGTTCAGATATAATAATGCACATTTCTGTTAAATCTCTAGCATGTGAGAGAGGTAGAGCATATTAGATTATGAGAAAAAGAGATATAGTTTTGATTCGTTGGAAACTTAAGGACTGTCGGAGCGTAACTTTATTCTGTTGTATCATTTATTTCTTTATATTACATCCAGGTCAAAGTTATTCCTGTACAAATGTTATTATAATAAACAATGGCTACTTAAGAATTTATTGCGCGTACAGCAATGCTTTACAGTAACACTAAAAATATCACCATTATATGAAAGTATATCAGTACTCTTGAGAATACAAGAAATAGCATATTTTGCACGTACCATGGGTACGCGCGTAATACATTGCTGTGTCGCAGCAAATGCGAGTAGCTGCAACATTTCTGAAATGGTTTTCGAAATATTAAAGACCCGTTTTTATCGTTTCTTATGAATTTATAATTAGTTGTCTGGAATAAAATTTGAAAACAAAAAAAAGGACTTCTGAATCCGAGTTTTAGTTTTTGTTTAATAAAAATATTTCATCCATTTTAGTGAAATTTAAATCGTCCAAGTAAGCAATAAACAAAAATGATCTACAGCAAACTCAGACCTGACTGTTGATGACACCAATAAACGCAAGCCGCGTATTATAATCGTGGAGTACCTTCATCTATGACTGAAAGTGACGTCTATAAGTGCATCTACGAGCAAAACGTAGCAGAATCGTCATTAAATATATATAGAGATACTTTCCTGAACTCTATAAAACTGAGCCACAAATCAGGAAAACGAGATGCAGACACCTGCAACTATATTTTAGAAGTACCTGCTACTATACGCAAAGCCTTAATTATACAGGACAGACTTTTTATTAACTGGAATTTTTGCTCGGTACGTGATTTCACACTTGTAAGTAGATGCTACAATTGCCAGCAATATGGCCATGCCGCTAAAACTTGCAAGGCGACAGCTTCTACCTGTAGCCACTGTGGCGAAGATGGTCATTCTCTCCAAGACTGTACAAAAAAAGCCGATCCACCAAAATGTGTCACTTGCCTTAAATTTAAAAAACCGTGCGGCCATAGGACCGTAGATGCAGAATGTTCAGCTAAAAAAGCTGCCGAAACTAGGTACATTAATACTATTGATTATGAAGGCGCCTAGAGCGCCACTTACTTGTTATAATTAGAACTTTACTATGGACATTAATATAATAAATGAAATAGATGATCTATCTATGTCTAATTCATGTTTATGTGAAGTCGAAGAGTGTAAACAATATCTGACCGCTTATCAAAACACATTAACTGTACTCACCAAAAATATACGTAGTATTTATAAAAATATTGATAATTTTGATCCATAGGCTTAACTTTGTTTGTGATGTAATTATACTTACCGAGTGCTGGTTAACAAAACGGAACGGCAACCTACCAACAAGGCCAGGTTATAACTTATTTTATAGTCAAAATAATCACAACCAAAATGATGGAATAGTTATTTATGTTAGAGACTCCTTGCAAGTCACCCTCGAGGAACCAGCTCTTCAAGGTTGTAGTTGTTTGTTGGTACATATTAACCAAGATACAGTTATTGTCGCAATATATAGATCCCCATCACAAACATAGATAATTTCAACGGAAACTTAGATCAGATACTTCAATCATTAACATGTTTTAAAAATGTAATAATTACGGGTGATATTAACATAAACATTATACCCGACATACATGATGCTGGAACCCAAGATTATCTCAATCTATGTTCGTACCATGGTTTTTACCCAGCCCATACATTACCAACACATCAGAGTGGTTCTTGTCTCGATCATATGATGATAAAATCTAGGTCAACATATCTAACACTTGTCACAAAAAAGCCGCTTACCGATTCCGCTGTCTTACTAACCTTAAATTTATCGCTGCCTAAACTGAATCATAAACTAGTAAAATCTAAGTTAAACATAAAGAAACTCGAACACGATTTATGCAAGCTTGACTTTGCCCCAGTTTTTCAATCGACGGACGCGAATGCATCTTTGTTGTATTTAATTAATAATGTTGAACAAGCTATATTACATAATACGTCTATAGTTGCTTCAAATAAACAATATCAAAATATCAAACCTCGGATAACCGGATAAAAATAAAAAGTATTCATATTTTTTTATCAAAGAAGACGTGAAAGGACGTCATGATGGAATATTCATACATGAGTATAAGAGTTTTCTGAATAAGAATAAAATACAAGGTTTCAAGAAAAGAGAGGAAGAGATATTCAAAGTTTCATCACATTTTTATTTAATGACTATGACCCGGCGAACCTCAAACGCCTAACATTGATGAATGGTTAATCTGAGGAAAAAGCATATAATGAGTCAAACTTAAAAGATGCTGTCGTAGACTTTTTATAGAACTATTAAAAGGGAACAATTCTGTGATACATAATTTTTGTGTCGCTTTAACCATTTACGCAGCGCACGCAACGGAAGTTCTCAAATGGAATATTATTTCCCCGTTTTCGAAACATTATTCATCGATGCTGCGCTCCTACTCATCGTAGCGTGATGTTATAAGCCTTCCTCGATAAATGCACTATCCAACAAAAGAAATATTTTTAAAATCGGACCTTGACTGGAATCGAAATCGGAACGTGGTTCCTTAGATTAGCGAGTTAAATCAAATAAACAAACAAACTCTTCAGCTTTATAATATTAGTATAGATGCAACTGCTAGACTTAAATAAAATCTCCAGATTGAAAAGAAGCTGATTCGATACCAGGCTTAAGGGCAGAGTTGAATTAATTTTAGTTTTTTAAGGTATTCATAATTTACTAAAATACTAGATTTATACCAATTAAGAGCTAAAATTGTTATCAAAAGAATAAGTTGATGAAAGCAATCCTCTATGCTGAAAGAAGATATTTTCTGGCACGTCGCAAGTCACAATGAAGCTTTATAAGACCGAAGATTTGGCAAAGGATTCCTTTATACCAAAGATTTATTCAAAAATTCTGTTTCAGTTACCTAAGCTCGGATTCCTTTTTGATTTAAAAATTTTGCAGAATCCACATTGTTCAAAGTTCTTTGTGTGTCAAAAGAATCAAAATTACGACGCAAATAAAACTTAAAATGCATGTTTTGTGATAATTTTAATGATAAATCGTAATTAATCATTATTAAATCTTAAAGTAGCATCTCTAAAGGAGTAGGCAAAGAGAAGCAAGCTCCAATGACCGGTACCTGTAGTTTATTCATAGTTTTGCACTGGTTTTCATGCACAAATGATTGCTCTCCTTGCAGTCGACCAAAGGGAGACCTATTACTTATCTAAGGCTTTTTTGTATACACGTCTTTCGTAATTTTGTGTGAAATAATTTAACGATATTATTTTAGCTGGAACATACCATTGCATATAATATTTTGCTCTTTAAGAAGCATTAGTGAAAAGAACTTTAGACTAATCGTCATATTGCGATGTTGCGAAAACGGGTAAATACTTAACGACCTCCGTGGTCGAGTGGTTCATACGCCAGGTTTCATGGTGTCGCCGACTCGAGAGGTCCCGGGTTCAAATCCCGGTGGGGGCAGATGTTTGTGTGATGAATACGAGCATTTGTACTCCAGTCATGAAATTTTAATATGTATTTCTATATAAATATACTTATATATGTACAGTATATGTATTCTATCCGTTACCCTAGCATCCCATAAAACAAGCCTTACAGTGCTTACTTTGGGGCTAGGCTAATTGGTGTGAGTGTTGGAAATATTTATATATATTAGCCCCGTTTTACCCCTCTAAGCAGTGTGTTTTGAAAAATCCTTTCGTTTCCTTTTTGTTATGGGATAATTTGACAAAAAAGCTATCTTATAACTTCATTCAGACAGATAGTTAACGATGGAAAAAAATTGTTGCAAAAAATGTTCATTTCCAAATTCTTTCATTTAATAATTTTTGCAACTGGTTTTATTTGAAATACTTTACATTAGATCATTTAAGAAATTACGAACACTTTTATCACAGTACCCATCTCGTATTCATCATCAACTTCACAAGACAATTCGACACTGAGACAATTTGAACTCGCTACTTCCACGATAAACTTTTTAGGCTAAGAACTCACGGAGCGCTGTCCACCCGCGCCAGCTGCGGCCACGGGACCGCAACTGAAATTGTAGGTAATTATCATCACCGCCTTTTAATGTTCCCACTACTGGGCACGGGCTTTCCCTATTCCCCATAGGGAGATTGGGCCGTGACCCACCACGCGGGACCAGTGCGGATTGGTGAGTGCTAACGACTGCAGATGCAGCCGAGACCAACGGCTTAGCGTGCCTACCGAAGCGCGGACGAGCTTAGGATAATAAGTTTCGGTCACCCATTCAATGACCGTAGTAAAAGCTACTTCACTTTCACGATCGCTGACCGAAACGCTATACACTTGTGCCATTAAGCTCCTGAAAAATTGTAGGAAATATACAATAGCAAATTTTATGTCGCGATTTACTTAGTGCGCGATTATTTTCGGTACCCACCAGCAAACGCGGACTTACATTATGCTGTTGGTCGCAGATGACCTTTACAGCGTCACTGGGTTTGGGGTCGGGGAGATCCTAATGGGACCCTAAAGCCGAGAATTAAGGAGTGCCTCTAGAAGTATTCCAGGCGGTTCGCATCTCCCCACGGGGGGTCACCTCTCCGTCTGGAGCCCCTAGACCACTCGAGCCTGAGGAGGTCGGCTCAACTAGAAGGCATCTCTGAGACTCTGACCTCGGCTCTAGTTAGCCGTACTTGTACCTGATATTGTGTGTCGTGTATAGACCGGGTCTTCGCACTCCTATCCTACGGGTGCGGTGCCTGCTTAATGCTGAGCTATTGTGCAAGTTTGCTAGCTGTGTAGTGTTGGTGTTTGTGGCCTGTGTGTGAGGAATCGGAGCAGATGCGGTAGCCTTGGACCGAAATTCCCGTGTTAAGTTTACTAGCGCTATCGTAACCGCGGCTGCTGTGGAACCGCACAAACTGCGGTCACGTGAATTTCTAAATAGAAACAGGTCTCCCACCTCCGTTGCGGGTTAAAATCGAGTTCTTAGCCTTACGGAGAATGTTTCTCGCGACGCCGAGCAGCACCGCGCGACACGCATCGTTTGTCACCCGAATCGTCGTGCGACAGATAAAAACGTCACCCGCAGTTCAGAGCGGCTGTCGCGAGACCTCGAAACAAAGCCTTCGACGTTGTAAAGCAACCTCCACAATGGCTGTTGAAGGATGCTCCTCTATTGTACTAATTGTGAATAAACGACTATTAAATATTTGTTTATATAGGGCACCTCTACACAATGCTAGCTGTGTACCTACTCGAAATATGTCTGCGGTTATCTCTGTTCCAAGTTCTATTTATAACCGTAGCTATATTTTAGCGAGGAAGCTTAATTATATCGGAGAATAATGGCAAATTTTTTTGAAGTGAATTACTCCAGATAATGACTTCTCTTTCATTCTACTAATATTAATTAACTAAGTCTTACTAGAACGTCCGCTTGCAACAACAATATTAATGCCTACACAAAAATAAAATTTTGAACCAAAACACGCGCTTTTTTTGTAGCAGATCGAAATAAATATTCAAAACTACAAAACAAGAAGTGTTACAGAAATCCTTTTTATCTACGTTTATCAGGTAGATTATCAAAAAGTATTGGACACGTTTGTTTTTGTTTTTTCACATAAAATAAAAAAAATCAGAAATATATTTATTTGAAACAAGTGGCCTGGCCTCGCTTTGCTTCGGTGTAGACAGACAATAGTTTTTGTTCTCAGGCTTGTATTATACCTAATATTATATAAACAATCCGTGAAAAAATGTCTAACTAATACTGAACATTTTGTATTAGGACCCGTAGTACCGGATGCACCTTTACCATTGGTCAATGACCTTATTAATTATTATAAACGTATCTCGTGACGCAGTGTACTGCAGTAAATATCATATGTTTTGTACACGGTTTTGTACACATTATAATTATAGTCTTGAATAATTGCCAGCCTATTAATGTTCCAACAGGCCTTTCGTATGGTTGGAACGCGGGTCCAGTGCGGATTGGTGGGTGCTAACGACTGCAGATGCAGCCGAAACCAACTGCTTAACGTGCCTTATGAAGCACGGAGGAGCACGAGATGATAATGTTTTGGTCACCCATCGAATGATCGTCTATTGCGAAAGTTACTTAACTGTCACGATTGAGCCTCGCGCCATCGCCTCCTTAGTTTGGAATACGAAGTGATCTATTTGGATAAATGATTAATACCCAGGTACAATTATTGTACCGGCGCGGCGTTTACTATTGCATATTATAACATGAAAAAAATCATGCTACGCGCAGTATAGGGTTATGTAGTTGCCTATCTATGTCACTAGAGTCTGTGCAGAAAGAGAATAGGCGTGGCGAAAAACGGAACTAACATTAAGATTTTTATTGGCAATCAAACCCAGCAATCTGTAAAACGTCAAAGTTTTGTATTGATAAGGATTTGTTTGTTGTTGTGATTTCTTGCGGTTTTTTGTATTTAATCATGTCTAAAAGGCATAAATCCTTACAAATACGGTAGAAAAGCACTACAGCGCCCTGGAGGGCGCGTAATCTAAATCCTATTCTCTTTCCGCACAGACTCTATTAATGTATTCTTCTAAGGGATTTTAAATAGGTAGAATTCTTTAACCAAAGCCGAACGACTATAACTCTTAAACTAATTTATCTATCTTAACCGATATATTTTTACTTGAAAGTTCATAAAAAGCACTATTATCATGATTTTTCCAGGTTTTTCAAGCTAATAGTTTAGCTTTTAGAGGACCCCTCCTCTAAAAGCTACTCGAACAAAAATTAACACTTTAAAATTCAATATTTCGCAAACGGAGACGATAAAATAACACACCCAGGCTAGATGTAGGGGAGCTACCCTAAAAAAAAATTTCATAATTTTATTCTACCATTTTGTCGACGTGATTTATATACATATCTCCACAAAATTGCAGCTCTGTAGTGCTAACAGTCTCCAAGCAAGACCAGAGACGGCCATGACGAGGGGGGCGGTACGATGGGCACTAGGCCGCGTATTCAGCCCCCACGCGCGGGCCATCCTGCGCACGTCTGCGGGGTCCCCGCAATGCCTCGGGAGACCCCTGCCGTGGAGCCCCGGCTAGGCCGGGAGGCTGCTGGGTGCGGAGACGCGGAAGAACCCCTAAACGGGGATCCCGTGGTTTCGCACCAAGCAGTTTACAGTGTATTCGCAGGGTTTTTTAGCGGATATTATGCCGTAAAGTGCCCGTAAGAGTTACGTAGTTCTCAGTGGGCAGCCACTGTGGGGGCTCGTAAGGTTAGCGGGAGCCAGGTGTGAGGTCCGTTCGGCGGTGTGCCTCTTAAAGGCGCCGTCGTCTGTAAACAGAGTTTTTGACTGCGTCACAAAAAACAGAGACGGATATGACGAAGCGGAACCCTAAAAAGTATTATCGTGACATTACTGTAACAGGTAGACATTTTTTTTGTGGATATTGATGTTTTCTATAAAAGTGTTGTACACCACTTTGCTCTATTTGCAATAATTTCCGCAGCGTACAGCGTATAACGAATAACGATATGTTATTTAATTTTCTAGTTTCTATGACACTATGACGTTAACGGTCTTAACGAATTCGCTACGATGAGTTTTCCACTTGCTGCAATTCTTTTTACCTTGAGAGCATTCTCTCTTTTCAATTTCATAAAATTAGTAAACCCAAAATGCGTATTGGTTGCCATTAAAGAGTTCTACGAGTATTGTGTGTCTCCGAAAGTACTCGACAGAACTACACCAAATTTACATAGGACCATTTCAAAACAAAACTGATTCAAACAAAATAATATTCAAAATCTTTTCATAATTGGCGAAGATGTCGCGTAACAGATTAAAAAAAAACATACAGTCGAATTAACAGCCGTCTTATTTTGGAATTCGTTTAATATAATAAGCTCTAGTATCATGTGGTACTTACTTATACTTAAACAATACGGCACTAATCGATAGCCTGAACTAAATGATTTTTCATTTTATTTGGTGTAAAGACTGGGGTAAAATTTAATCATCACTATAATTATCGATACAAGGATTTAATTCCTTGTTAACACGCATAATGAATGTCTGTGTTTTCTCTAATATTATGAGTCTAAAGTTTTATTGCTGTGTAAATCCGTTGGGGCATATATTTTTACAGCTTCTCATTTCACTGTAACATATTAATTTTGTTTTTCGTTAGCTAAACGAAACGCCGAACTATCGGCACAGCGAGTGACGTCATGTTAGTCCTCACGGACCGAGCGGCTCGGACAGTAACAAATTTGAACACGAAAATTGTTCAAACAACATTTTTCTCACAGTTGAGGCAGCTCCTGGGAAAACACGTGGCCAAGACCAACGATATTAAATTACCCGTATTAAATAAAAAATACGGTATTTAATATCGTTAGCCGAGACAGTCAAGTGGACCACTTATACAAAAATGTTTTTTTTTTCCGATACAGAAAATAATGACTCCTGCTCAAATATATTGAGGTAACGACTGGTAACTAACCCTACACTGCACATGGCATGACGCACACTTGGGTGGTTTTATCTACTATATAAAAATAAGTCGGGTTTTCCTTCCTGACGCTATAACTCCAGAACGCACGAACCGATTTCCACGGTTTTGCATTCGTTGGAAAGGTCTCGGGCTCCGTGAGGTTTATAGCAAAGAAAATTCAGGAAAAATTAAAAAAAAAAACTTCTTTTAATCACCAAACGAAATGTTACATAAAACGAAGCCATCTGGTGGCGAAACGGAGTTCCCGGGTTTGCTAGTACTTAATAATATTTTTATTTGATATATAAATAGCGACGCACAAACAATATTCCATTTGTAGTTGATTATTATGTTGAAAGTTCTCGATTACTCACTCAACTAAAAGTTTATATATCAGCACAATCTTCAATAGTATCCAGAATTACGCCTGACCTTATAAATAGACGATTCAATACTATCTTTGGACCAAAATAGCTGTAAATATTATATTCTAAAACTGAACTGCTACAAACATCAAACTAAACTTTGTAACTCAATTGTGTTTAAAACTAAATATTACAAGGAAATTAAAAGCTTTACATACCCTTCTATTGACGTCACTGTAAAGCATGTATTGTGCGTAGGTAGGAACTTACATAGTGTTCATGATTTGGGCCCCGTTTGTGGAAGACGGGTGGCAAAACACAAGATACGTTCGGTCAATATTTACATTTTGGACTGACGGGTCGCAGTCTAGTCGAAACTTGGTCAGTAACTCATGTATTGAAAAACAAATTCTTATTCGTATAAACTACGCATTTCTATTCGTATTTTATCACCATCATCATAAGCCCTCCATCCATAGGTAAGGCCTGTACCTTACCCATGGATGGAATAGGGAGGTTGGGCCATAACCCACCACGCCGACCCAGTGCGAATTTCTGAGTGTTTACGATTGCAGATGCAGCCGGGATTAGTGGCTTCCGAAGTACGGAGGAGCTCGAGATAATAAGATTTTGGTTACCCATCCAATGACCGACCATTGGGAAAGTTGCTTAACTTCCACTATCGCAGGCCGAAAGCGTTATCCACCTGCTCCATCCCGCTCCTCACATTAGAATTATATATTCGTATTTGTTATATGTATATTTCATAGAATACTTTCTTTTTCATTCCCCAAGCCGACCTCCGTGACGAGATTGACGACCTCCGTGGTCGAGTGGTTTGTACGCCGGGTTTCATGGTGTCGCCGACTCGAGAGGTCCCGGGTTCGAATCCTGGTGGGGGCAGATGTTTGTGTGATGAATACGAGCATTTGTACTCCAGTTAATATGTATTTCTATATAAATATACTTATATATGTACTGTGTATGTATTCTATCCGTTACCCTAGTATCCCATAACACAAGCCTTACAGTGCTTACTTTGGGGCTAGGCTAATTGGTGTGAGTGTTGGAAATATTTATTTATTACTTATTATTATACGGCGCTTATTTAAGCGCCATGGTAAAGGTAATAGTAATTTACTTATCAAACTTTATTGACCGAAATATATAAAACTAGCAAACCAGTGAACCAAATGTTCACTAACTAAAAAAAAAAAAATTAATTGAGAACTTCGGAGATTTTGTGTGGTTTCGTTTGAAATTCGTGATTTCTCGAAAACCGGAAGTGCTACGTTACTCAAATCCGGTTTGTAGTCTTATCAGACTATTCTTAACTTAATACTTAAACGTTCTCTTTATCTAACTCTTACGGTTTGGCCGCTGAAAAAGCACCACAGACAGACGGACGGACGGACGGACTTGTCTAATAGATAAGAGATGGTTCAAAAGACGACTAAAGTAGAAATGTTGATTACATTTGCACCATTTAATTATCCAACTCGTTTAGAAAGTTTAGTTACAAAAGCTTAAATGTAGTGTTATCACCTTTACTCGTAAAATTAAAGCAATAAAATAAAATTACAATCTCAATGGTAAAAGGATAAACAGAGTAACAGTAATCAAGGATTTGGGTGTGACCCTAGATAGCAAACTGACGTTTGAGACGCATATTAATGATATTACAACTAGGGCGTTGCGTATGCTTGGGTTTATAATTAGAATAGGAAAAGACTTCAAGCACTTTTCTACATTAATGCTATTGTTTAACTCCTTTGTCCGTTCTATTTTAGAATATGCGTCCACTGTATGGAACCCACAGTATAAGGTTCATATAAATTCAATAGAGAGAATCAATCATAAATTTTCGAAATATTTAAATTACAGAGCACATCTATGTAACCAACCTGTGATAATTGTTTCTTCCTTAACGGATCGTCGTGTTGAGAGAGATCAAGTCTTTCTTTATAAAATTATGAACAATCTCATTGACTCTCCATTCCTTTTGAATAGCATTGGTTTAAGATGCCCTCGGGCAGGCTCCCGTTCAAAAAGTTTATTTAGTTTACCTATAATTAGCACCAAATATACTGCTAATACTTTCGTGATAAGGTCTTGTACTGATTATAACTATAGGTTCACATCAATCGACATATTTAACTGTTCACTCAAAAATTGTAAAAAATATATCCACGATATGGTTCTTAATCATTAATTGTAACCAACCAGACTTGTTATTTTTTTTTTTTTTATTGGTAAAAACATTAACGTCTTTTTTCTTTCTCAATTTTAACTTGAACTCCTTTATATGTTTTATATTATAGTGGAAACTTTATTGATGTATGTTTGTTAATTAAATCTAGGTATAAGTATTAATTCATTGTTTGTTTCCCAAATAAAGAGAAAAAAAAAATAAAAAAAAAAGCCTTAAGAGCAACAACAAGAATAACTTACAGTTTAAATTTTTTAATGAATCGTCATCATTATCAGCCTATCAATGTCCTGCTGGGGCACAGGCCTTAACTATGGATGGAATAGGGGAATGGGCCGTGACCGCACCATACGGGCCCAGTGCGGATTGGTGGGTGCTAACGACTGCAGAAGCAGCTGGAACCTACGGCTTAACGTGCCTTCAGTAAGCTCGAAATAGCAAAATTTTGGTCACCTGTCCAATGACCGACCATTGCAAAAGTTGCTTAACTTCAAATAAAGCAGCCAAACAAGTTAACCATTTGTGTCATCGACATAACTGCATACATAGCACGTTTTATGACTTTTTGGAATATTTTTAACTTTTTGTAATTGCACGCGATTTACTATTTCTTTTTATTAATTACTAGCTGTGCCCCGCGGTGTTACTCGCAGTTTATTAGGGATATTTTCCCGCAGTAAAACGTAGGCTATGCGTTAAGCCAGGGTGTCAGGTAACTCCATACCAAATTTTATTAAAATCGCTCCAACGGTTTAGACGTGAAGAAGTAACAAACATGTACACTCACAAACTTTCGCCTTTATAATTAGTGTAATAACATAAGTCTGCATGAAAATATATGAAACACGTAAACGAAATACTGTCTTGAATTTTGTTGTGGCAGGCATTGTAAGGAAGGGCAGATGACACATTACACGATCTTGTCCTTTTAGGATAGTGAATTCAGGCCTGATTTGTTTGAAACAATCAAATAAGACTTTGTTTTAACAGTAGCCACTTCTTTGAACAGCATTACATAATAGGTAAATGTTTTTCCAGATGAAATAAATCACGTCTCTATACGGAAAATGAACCAATATTTTTTATTATCTGAGTGAACTTATTGTTTGTCACATTTTATGTTTGAATATACACAATTAAATTGATTACAGATAAGTTTCTTTAAGCCTCTGTACGCAATTGGAACCATTTTTTAAATCATTGATAAATAATTTTATCTAATTTTATTACTTATTTCAAGTTATTCTAGTTCGGAAAGAAATACTTATATAAAACTACTCCTAGAATGTTATAGCATTATTTTATATGAATAAATATGATGTATACTTAATTACGAATTTCCAAATGTACATTTTTTTTTGCATAATAGGGTATTTGACAAGTTTTAGAAAACGATCTCACGTTGTTGACTTATGTTTATGGAGTCTATAAAAAGTGGATATTCATCATTCAGTTGTAGTCAGTAAAAATAACCAAATCAAAAACTCCATTTTCAAGTTGCCGCGAAAACGTTTTTTTGGACAATATGGCGTCTTACTAGTGTGTGACGTCCCACGACTGTTATTAAAACGTCAAACGATACAATGTAATGTCACTTTAACCTGAAGTTTACTTGCGTGTGACGTCATTTTAGACTCCGCCAATCCCAAGCGTTTTAGGTCACGTGACAATAGATAAAAAAACTATTATCTTTTCGTTAGTTTTTAGTAAAATTATGAATATTTTTTTAGTAAAAATAGTAAAAACCCCTGTCAATATTCATTCTATACACAGATGCACTTTATTTTTAACACTGTCAAATACCCTATACGTCGTCTCTTTCCTTGGATTAATTTTTTTATTGCCAGCATACGTTTTCGGTGACAGCCGTCGTAGGACGACCACTCATTTGTTCATCCCCCAAAGCAAGACGACCGCGTTTGAACTCGCTACACTAGCGGTAGATGGTTGCTTTTGAAGGTCCTTCATCCATAAAAGCAGTTCGAAATCGATCAAATCTGATGACTCATCAGGTTTTAAGCCACATTTAAAATCGTAAATATTCACAGCACGAAAATGTTTGTCGATGCAGATCCATTTTTTAATGAGACAAGAAAAATTTCATTGGCTCTCGAAAAAATGCGTATTTTTACTTTAAAATAATCGAGGTTTTCCAAAATAATTACGAGTGGCCAGTGTCTTATTCATAAAAACTTTAATCGCCGATAAACGATTATCGTAGTATAGTTGCATCCCTAATAATTACGTTTCTTTGGAATTCAACAATCGATTGCGCGACATAAAAAATGTACCTAGCGTGAATGAACGAATTGACCTGTCGAATTAACTGTCTGCGGACGAAATGAATACATTCATTAACGGTGTTGTTTATTCTTTTTTTCTTTAGGATTTGATCGAAAGCAGTATAATTTGACTTAATTGCATGACTAGACTTGTAGATTTGTACTCGTATTATTGAATCAATTCTATGTCCACGTGTACTAGTAATACGTGCGATATTCCAATACAACTATGGAATTGTATAATAGGGATGATGACTAATTTTTCTTCGTTTATCAGGTAGATTATCAAAAAAAATTGGACACGTATTTTTTTCTTTTTTCACATAATATGAACATTACAAAGATATATGGATTTGAAAAGTAGCATGACACAAATCCGCGCTTGGTCCGTTATCACCCTTCAATCTTTACTAGGTCCATTATCACCCACTAATCCGCGCTGGGTCCGTTATCACCCACCAATCCGCGCTGGGTCCGTTATCATCCACCAATCCGCACGGGGTCCGTTTTCACCCACCAATCCGCGCTGGGTCCGTTATCACCCACCAAGCTCTAGGTTCATGTATTTTATGACGGGCATTGTTCATTGTTTACCGATGAGTCACCGATGACACTAATCGTGACGCAAAAATCGTAACACATTCGCCAGTTTATCCCCCCAAGTCAAGCGTGCCTAAATAAGTTTCACTTCAATTTTTTTTTATTTTTACCAAAGGATTGTATGGTACAACTACCTACCATGAGTGAGGAAAATGGAGGTTGTTCTAGTAGATTCGAAGAAGGCAGAACCGTGTAGGTTAAAAGCGGAACGCGAGTCCATTGCCAAAGAGTCCGTATAGAACTCTGAAAAGCGGTACAATCTGGCAATGCTGGTTACAAGGCCGATACCGTTGATACCAAATGTTATCGTATTTCGTTATCGTCGTTACTTAACATCCATTGGGCCAAATTCTTGTTTACCACCCTTAATAAGCAAACCGTATTTCTGGGTACAAAGTTTTCAACTGTAATATCAAGAAACAGAAATGAAGTAATCTCAAAATTAAGACACAACATAAGGTGAGTAGGAGTCTGCTACTGAAAATGAAACACAAATTAATTATGCAAAAGCTGCGTCTTCGTCCTCGTCGTCGAGAACCAACTTTTTCTGTGCTCTTTGATCTAGAAAATGTTGCGACGTTACGAATTACGCTTGCTTGCTTACAGAATAAACGTTTAATTTAATTATAGTTTTAATGTCATGTCTCTAAAAGAATCTGATTTGTTACAACGCGCAACGTCCTGTTTGTATTCAGACAAAAGTCCAATTTTATTATCTTTGTATTTTTTAAGCATTTAATTGATAGATTTTAAAATTTTGAGTAAAGGACAATGGGCAAAACACACCCAGCACCGCCAACAATGTAATTAGTATGAATCGATAGATCCATGAAAAACTAGCCTTTTTTATTATGACACCGTAAAAAAATATCCTGGTAGTCAAAAGATATGGCACATGGGTATATTTAAGTAGCTAAATAAATTATTTTTATAGTACCTTCATTTTATATCATTAGTAACCATAATAATATTCCATATCGTATTATACATAGGGATGCCAACGATACACCGATGTTAGTAAAACATCGAGGTATCGGTCATAAACATAGATATTAACATCGATGTTTTGATGAGCGATATATCGTCGAATCATCGTTCACTACATTTACAAACATCGACATCGTTCTTGTCTGTTCGGATTTTCGGAATCACTGTGACGTTCGCTCACATTGCATTGCTGTGCTGACACGTAAAGCGTAGATGAATTTGATTAAATATAATTTGATTCTTTGACTACATATCTATACACATTTTAGATTTCTTGATTAGGTGAGTAATGTACTCGTTGAATTAATTTATAAATAACTACTTTATAAATTAATTCTGCTGGTGGTATATACCAACCATCTTCCCTATTGAAATTTGGATATTTTTTAATCTCAATAGCCTCGCGCATCATTCGAGGAACGAACCGCCGCTCAGCTGCAAGGATCTGTGGTCTATCAAATCTAATGTAGTGGTTTGGTCCCCCTAATGCATGTTCACACACTGCAGATTTATTTTCGCGCCTATGTTTCATCTGAAATCTGCAGTGTGTGAACATGCATTAGGGGGAACATATCGCAGATATGAAACATAGGCGCGAAAAATAAATCTGCAGTGTGTGAACATGCATTAGGGGGACCAAACCACTACATTAGATTTGATAGACCACAGATCCTTGCAGCTGAGCGGCGGTTCGTTCCTCGAATGATGCGCGAGGCTATTGAGATTAAAAAATATCCAAATTTCAATAGGGAAGATGGTTGGTATATACCACCAGCTTGGGAACCTATTATACAGGAGATAAAATCCCAACCCCGAGCACACACTGCAAGACGATCAGATACTATTAGTTCTTTTTGTTTGCATAATATAACATAAGAAGGAGATAGAAAGCCTCTCTTGAGTTTGTTTCGCCGGTTCTTCTCAGGAAGGTCTCCCAATTTTGGAACCGGTGGTAGTTTACGGTAGTTAGGGTCAAATAAATAAACTCAAAATTACAAACAAGAATTTTAAATAAAAATACTTTATTAAGTAAATTAAATAATAAATTCATACATAGACAATAAAATTTTAAAAATCTTCCAATGAAATAACCGAACGCTCAATATAAGTCTTTCGAAGGTAGCTCGACAATTTTAAATAAAAAATCATTATTCTGACGATGCAGACCTGAAAAGGCTGCGAAACGTCAATAAATAAATAAAATTTCGTGCATTAACCCGTAAAAACTAGTTTTATGTATAATTTTAAGGTTAAAAAAATTACAAAACGAATAGCTTGTTAATTAAAGCAGCTTGTGAACTGACAGTTCATATTAATTTGTTTATTTGCGTAATTGAATGATGAGAATCATTTTGTTATAATTTAATTTAACATCATGTATTTCTTATTTTTATTAACCTTTAAGCATCGAGCATATTTATACCGAATAGAGCGGTAATGTTAATTGTTTCAATGAAGCATCCTATTAAAAAAAAATAAGCATCGGCAAAAACATCGATATATCGCTCTTACCAACGATATTTTTGAACATCGATGTTTTTCATGCAAACATCGATGTTTTAAAATATCGATGTTTTTCAGAACGATGTTGCATCCCTAATTTATACAACCAGATATACGACAAAGCCTGCCGACCATCCTTCGATGCCTCAGTAAGCGTAAGCGTAAGGTTGGTGCGCAAGGTGCCCCTCTAAATAGTTTACAGGGGTTGAAGGACTTGCAGTTGCAAATACTCGACTCATCTTACTTAGTTGTGATTGTGCTCTCCCTGTCACTTAATTGATTTTTATCTAACACCTTTGGACATTGGAACACGATTATACGGACGATAATACGAACTGAAATCGTGTTTTCTCCGAAGCGTGGACAAGTTTATGTGATTTGTGGTCGCTCCGTTTTAAATAGAAGACAATTTACTATAACGAACAGAATGATTGAAAAAAACTCCAACCCATGCGGGGATTTTCGGATTTACTCTAGCGCGGCAGAATAACATAAGCGGGCACCTTTGCACCTTGTGAAGTACTCCCATAATACCCCCCCCCCCCTGTAGGGTCGAACTAACTAAATTAATTCTCTTGTTTCATTAACGGTCGTTCGTTATAGTACTTGTACGTATTTAACTCGAAATAACTAAAGACCCGCTTGGCGGCGCGCGAAAGCGCGAAGAGGCGCTTTGGCACAGATGATCATGACTATAATACCTTTTAAACAAATGAAGTTTAAGCCGTGGCGGACGTGGGTGCAGTGTCCATAAATTTTTGCCCAATGTCCTTTAACAAGAAAAAAATCTATGCGGTTCAGGCAGATGACCTCGGCCCCGCACCCTACGCAAGCCGGGCGGATGAACTGAGCATTATGCTACGTTTTGAAATTTTTCTAGTATTTCTTAGGCTGCAAGGCAGCGCCTTCTCTTGGCATTGTTCCGTTTGCTGCCTGGAACCACGTCGATTTTTTCTAGATTTTTTTTGTCGATTCAATGTCGCATTTATTAATAAGTTGTGTGATAAATTATTAGCACTTGAATTCGACCCACAATAGTTTTATTTGAAATCCATGTTCTTATTTTAAATCAGAGTGCGGATTCTGAGGCGAGAAGGGAGTTTGTTTTTACAGAAAAGCACTGCTGTTTATTCCGTACAAGTTTATTAGAACGCTAATGTTAGTCTGAAACGTTTGTTTACGCGTTCTTTAAGGTAATTTCATTTCTATGTAAAGAACCCTAAAAATTTTACAATCATATGTAATTATGATTCTATTTATTTTTTTAAGCATTTAACTGCTAGATGTTTAAATCTAAAGAAAAGTTTACTAGAAAAAAATCCACGCGGACCAGGCAGCGGACGGGACTCGAACCCGCATCCTTCGCTATCCGGGCGAATGCACTGACCATTATGCTACCAAGGCCCTATTAGCCGCGTTGAAATTTTCCTAGCCTTAAGCTGTAAGGCAGCGCCATCTCTTCGCATTGTAGGTAACCCACAATGTCAAATGAATACTTTTTCAAGTATTAAACATTTGAAAGAAGAAATAGCAATTATAGTTATGATTCTATTTATTTTTTTAAGCATTTAACTGCTAGATGTTTAAATCTAAAGAAAAGTTTACTAGAAAAAAATCCACGCGGACCAGGCAGCGGACGGGACTCGAACCCGCATCCTTCGCTATCCGGGCGAATGCACTGACCATTACGCTACCACGGCCCTATTAGCCGCGTTGAAATTTTCCTAGCCTTAAGCTGTAAGGCAGCGCCATCTCTTCGCATTGTAGGTAACCCACAATGTCAAATGAATACTTTTTCAAGTATTAAACATTTGAAAGAAGAAATAGCAATTATAGTTATGATTCTATTTATTTTTTTAAGCATTTAACTGCTAGATGTTTAAATCTAAAGAAAAGTTTACTAGAAAAAAATGTGTGGGTTACCTACAATGCGAAGAGATGGCGCTGCCTTACAGCTTAAGGCTAGGAAAATTTCAACGCGGCTAATAGGGCCGTGGTAGCATAATGGTCAGTGCATTCGCCCGGATAGCGAAGGATGCGGGTTCGAGTCCCGTCCGCTGCCTGGTCCGCGTGGATTTTTTTTCTAGTAAACTTTTCTTTAGATTTAAACACCTAGCAGTTAAATGCTTAAAAAAATAAATAGAATCATAACTATAATTGCTATTTCTTCTTTCAAATGTTTAATACTTGAAAAAGTATTCATTTGACATTGTGGGTTACCTACAATGCGAAGAGACGGCGCTGCCTTACAGCTTAAGGCTAGGAAAATTTCAACGCGGCTAATAGGGCCGTGGTAGCATAATGGTCAGTGCATTCGCCCGGATAGCGAAGGATGCGGGTTCGAGTCCCGTCCGCTGCCTGGTCCGCGTGGATTTTTTTCTAGTAAACTTTTCTTTAGATTTAAACATCTAGCAGTTAAATGCTTAAAAAAATAAATAGAATCATAACTATAATTGCTATTTCTTCTTTCAAATGTTTAATACTTGAAAAAGTATTCATTTGACATTGTGGGTTACCTACAATGCGAAGAGATGGCGCTGCCTTACAGCTTAAGGCTAGGAAAATTTCAACGCGGCTAATAGGGCCGTGGTAGCATAATGGTCAGTGCATTCGCCCGGATAGCGAAGGATGCGGGTTCGAGTCCCGTCCGCTGCCTGGTCCGCGTGGATTTTTTTTTCTAGTAAACTTTTCTTTAGATTTAAACATCTAGCAGTTAAATGCTTAAAAAAAAAATAGAATCATAACTATAATTGCTATTTCTTCTTTCAAATGTTTAATACTTGAAAAAGTATTCATTTGACATTGTGGGTTACCTACAATGTGAAGAGATGGCGCTGCCTTACAGCTTAAGGCTAGGAAAATTTCAACGCGGCTAATAGGGCCGTGATAGCATAATGGTCAGTGCATTCGCCCGGATAGCGAAGGATGCGGGTTCGAGTCCCGTCCGCTGCCTGGTCCGCGTGGATTTTTTTCTAGTAAACTTTTCTTTAGAATTATATGTAAATTTTTAAGGTCCATTTTTTACCCTTCTACTCTTATTTGTAAAGGGATTGAGAATATGTTATTACATAATTTTAATGATTATTTCAGTTATAAGTTATGTTTTTTTCTATGATGGATTCTTAAATGAAAATAAAAGTAATATAATCATATTTATTAATTAAAAAGGGTATACATATACTATATATATACTACATATATATATATATATATACATATATATATATCACTGTTCACACATACGTAAAAAGGGCAATAGTACATGTAAAGACGGCTTAGTCATTTATCGTGAACGGACGTCACCCTTTAGATTTTCATAACTAAATAAACTTCTTTGCATATCAATGGCTTGTAATTCTATTTGGATGAGAATTTTTACAAATAAATGTTTGTACTGTGTCATATATATTCTATTTATGCTGTGATGACGTTACTTAGTTACAGTTGTTATTGGAATGTCACTTAATTATCTTATAAATGAAATGTACAATCATATTAAACTAATAATATCTTAGTTAAAAGTGGCGATAATATTAGAAAAATAAAAAGAGGACGCGCCTCTTTACGGGGTGCCCCGACTATATATTGGGGACTTAAAAAATTTTTCTACTACTGTTATGCTATGGACGTAAATTTACATTAATTACCGATGACAAGCCACTTCATTTTTCACCCACATCAAACTTTGCCCACTCTAAGCACAATGACATTGTTTCATTATGCTCATTACCTATCGGGATTTGACTATGACATAGAGTACAGAATATCGTCAAAACATTCGAACGCGGATTACCTATCAAGATTTCCCACGGAAACGTACAAAGAAAACAAAATATATCAATGCAGTAATTTCCAATTACAAGAAATGAATACCTTAGACGTTTGTCCAGATATAATTTCAAAAAAAACTTGAAATGATCCTGAAATGAAGATGATTCTAGAAGCATTACAACAACAACAGACAATCAGTCAGAAGATACGGATATCAAGATAATTAACTTACCTTACAAAATTACATACATATTAAAGGTACACGTGTAATGAATTCACCAAGGTTGCGCAAATATATATTAAATGAACTCCACGTTGGCCATCCCGAGATGTTGAAGATGAAACTGCTGGCTCGTAGTTTTGTCTACTGGAAGAACATCGACCAAGATATCGAGAATAAAGTAAAGTCTTGTAGAGCGTGTCGATTACAACGGAACGAACCAGCAATTAAAAGCAAATTCCATTACATCATTGGGAATACCCTACTGAGGTATGGCAGAGTTCACATCGACTTCGCAGATCCAATCGGAGGCTACTATTTACTCATCCTAGTGGACGCTTATTCAAAATGGACTGTAATCATACCTACGAAAACAACCACGAGTATTAAAAAGTTGTCTGAAATATTTGCTACATTCGGATCTCCGTACACATTTGTATCCGATAACGGTCGGCAATTCGTGTCCCAGGATTTTCAAAGATTCTTGAAGGACACACACATGGGATTACACAGAAAACTATTCCACCATACCACCCCGCTACAATGGGCAAGCAGAGCGCTATGTACAAATTATCGAGAAAGCTTTGCTAGCAATAGCGGAGGAGGGAAGCGATATTAACGACAAATTGAATACTCTCAAGGATCGGTTGAGACGTAATTATCTAATAAATAAAATGTACTATATGTATTTTAAATAAGATATTATTGAACAAATAATATCTTATTTAAAATACTGAAACCCGTACCGTAATAAACGCAAACTTAAAGCATCTGATGTGCATATCTCTGTCATCAAATTAAAACCGAAACCTATTTTTTGAGAAATCAGTTTATGTCTGACTTTATCAGCAAATACTTTTTTTTTTAATTAAAGTTATTTGCTCACTCTGTAGTTTTCAAGGTTTCCCAAAGACATATGATGTTTGTAAAAGAGCTTCAGACGCAGCTGTCACACATTGCATTTTACTGCTAAATCTGCTAGTAGCTTTTTTTTTAATTTAATTTAATTTTATAGTATCGTAGCTGCTTACAGCATGTAATACTGGCAAAATATCGCATATACGAGTACTTTCACCCAGGGATTCAACAGGCATAGGGGGGAGGTACGGTGGTCACTAGACCGCGCACTCAGCCCCCACGCGCGGGCCATCCTGCGCACGTCTGCGGGGTCCCCGCGATACCCTGGGAGACCCTTGCCGTGGAGCTGCTGGGTGTGGAAACGCGGAAGAATCCCTAAACGGGGATCCCGCGGCTTCGCACTAAGCAGCTTAGAAAGTATTCGCAGGGTTTTAAGCGGATAGTACGCCATTGAGCGTGCTCGGGTTTTCGCAGCTTGCTTGGGGGTTAGCCCCATCGTGCCCGTGACGTTTGCGGGTGCAGGGTGCGAGGTCCGATCGGCAGTATGCCTCTTAAAGGCGCCGTCGTCTATAAACAGGGGTTTTGCCAGCGTTACAAAAAAAAGGGATTCAATAGGCATTCTAGAAAATATTTCTTTGTATGAGAACAGTTGAACCATAGCCCAAGACACCCAATATTTGCTAGCTATTTCCATTCCATGGCGAATATCTATATCAGCGCTGATTATATATATGAGCTGAGATGATTATATATGAGCAGATTGAATCCTTACTGTGGCAAAATATACTTGTATCAGTTTCTAAAAGCTTTGATTGTAATTCAAGTATGTACCTCACAAAATAAAGATGCTTGCAACTTAAAACATTAAGTTGGATCGTCGAATCCTCTACAAACGTACATCTTGCAGTCTTCTTTTTCTAGTACATATTTTGGAGCATTAGTGCAAAGAAATCGAACAAAATGCCTAAATGAAAATGAGTATTTTTTGCCCACTATATTTCTGTTTAATTTCGCTGTTTTTTTGTGGATGTATGTCTTTTTTTTTTAATTAATAAATATGATTTCATTACATTTATTTCGTTTTCATTTTCATTCAAAAATCCATCCTCACTTTAACCTTTAGCAAAATCTATAAATTATAACTGAAATACTCATTAAAATGATTTAGTATAATGTACTCGATACATTACCTTTACAAATAAGATTAAAGTGGGTAAAAAAATGACCAAAAAATTTACCGGTAAGATCTATATTATTAATCTTTGACCTTTTTTTAACTCAAATCCATTGGTGGAATTCGGTCCTCACATTTTGCATAGTCGACTACTTCTAGTGCCTGTACTATTAGGCAAATTCACCAATTTCCAAATTAAAAATGCGCTTCTACGTTTAGTAAATGACTTTGACAATATAAATTTCATAGAATTTCAGAATGAGAATAGTTTTATTGCAGATTCGTTTGGACTGGGAAATCACGATCTTCCTGTTAAGGGCAAGCTTTACTTAGATAATTATTGAATTAATATTTAGATTACATTAACCATGCGGTCCCGTCTGCTGTCGGACCGCGTATAAGTTTCCTCATGTTGTTGTCGTGTTGTTTTATTCTGTAGCTTTCACATAGAAAGTGACAAACTTAAAAAACATTAACGGCTCTAAGCTCTGCCGCAAGTTCTTTAGCAATTTGAAATATAATAGTTAACGAAATTTAAAAACACGAATTCGTAATCCCAAAAAGATCAGTCCTTCACGTGTATCTTGGTAGAACAAAAACATGACAGTAAACGAGTGGAAAAACGAATACCTTGAATAATTCAACAGTCTTGCTAAAGAATCCGGTGGCTCAATTGGACCGAATAGCACCTTGAATAGGGAAAATCCTCTGACCCTAAATCGATGAGAAAATTATCTATAAAACAAGCCTTTATAAAACAAACGTATCCTTTTAAGCTTTGAAAGTATATTTTTGTGTAAAAATATATATAGAAATAAGATACTTTGGATACTTATAAGAAAAGGAAAAAACACTGACAAATATTACAGCTTTTTAAGTACACAAGATTCACTTTCGAAATAAAAAGAACTCGAAACAGGTTAATTTTGTGTTATAGTTTCAAAGAATGCTAATAAAATTTGCTTTAAAACTTTTTAAAATAAAATCTCTTATTTCTGTAGTTAAAAGAAAAAAATGGTACTTATTTTTGCAGGCCAGTGTATATAGATTACTAGTGGCCAGCCTTCGCTTCGCTTCGGGTGTAGACTATAGTTTTTGTTCTTATATATAGTATGACGCTCACAAATAACGTGGCTATCTTAAATTCAAAGCATTTTTAATATCGGTTCTTTTAATTCAGCGGTTAACCCCTAACAACCTCATAAATTCAAAACTATGCCTTTTTATAATATTTGTATATATGTTACGCTCAAAGATCGAAAACGCTCAGTGAGCGGAAAAATAGCTCACGCGTTGTGGTCACAGTAAAACATCCACATGGCGAAATTCGTGTTATAGCTCTAATAAAAACGCGCACGACGCGTTGTGGCAATCACAGAAAGACCAAATAGCGAAATTCGTGTCGTGGCTGACATGCTATTCGATCTCAATGCGTTGTGGCAATGAAGAAAAGCCATGACGCGTATGGAATATTATTTGATTACGACGCACACACACACTTTCCGATATGGATCCTACTAGGCCTAGGCTGGAAACATTTTGGTAGATGTCTTTAGGAAATATTTTTTATTTTATAAAATCACTGCATAACGTGTTTGTCATATGTCAATTATATAAATTAAAATAAAACGATATTTGTTATTTATTGAGATTACTTTATATTTAAAATAAGCGACGTATTAAGTAATAAATTATTGAACACAAAATATTAATCATTTGTAAATTACTTATAATTCACTTAAAATAATTAGGGATTTTAATTTTTTCATGACAATTTAAAATTCTTTCAAGTAATAAAAATATTTAACACAAGCATAAATGTTTATTGAGCACCAATAAACAACAACAATGTACTTAAATCAATTACTTATTTTAGAAATTACTATAATTGTGAAAACTAAGTATTTGATTGCTATTTATTTTTACAGGAACTATTACTGTGGTATTTTGAGTTGCATTTTATATTCTTGGAGTGACACTTGCACTTTTTATCAACACAGTATCTTTTGCAGTGGCACATTATAAACCCTTGCTTACTTCCAGATGAAAACATAGATGCTGTGCGAAGTGTTAATGACAAAGTTGAGGGCACATCACATATGTTAATAAAGTTGGTTTCAGAAAGTGTAAACTCATTACATGCATAAAGTCTATCGAATGTACCTTCCTTGTTTCCTTACTGGTAGAGATCTGATGGAATAATGCTCATAAGAACACACATAACATTCCTGGGTGCTGCACATCCTCTATCAACTTACAACCTGTCCGTAGTGATATGGTTAAAACAATGAATATGATATGGCAATGAAGAAAAGCCATGACGCGTTCTGGGCAACGCGTCATGGCTTTTCTTCATTGCCACAACGCGTTGAGATCGAATAGCATGTCAGCCACGACACGAATTTCGCTATTTGGTCTTTCTGTGATTGCCACAACGCGTCGTTCGCGTTTTCAATAGAGCCATAACGTGTTATGACGAATTACGCCACGTGGATGTTTTACTGTGACCACAACGCGTTGTGAGCTATTTTTCCGCTCACTGGGCGTTTTCGATCTTTGAGCGTAACATATATATAACCAATTTTTTTTTAAATAGAAATTTTCACTTCTGATGTACAGTTTCTGAGACTAATAATTGTATTTTTAAACTATAAGTTACCACAAATGTCTCTTTATAGGGTGGTAACGCAAATTGTTTTATAGTAGGTATCTATCGTTTCAAATAAATATGACAAAAGCTAATTTATTATGCCAAAGTAAGTTTCTAGTAGCCGCCCCTTAAGTTAACTTGTTATCAGCAAGCTCTGCTCACTTATTGGACTCCGTTATCTCCATTACGAGTTCCCAGGTATCGGCTAACTTGAAAATATCAGCCCCAGGGCCGTACTAGTACCGTAAATTTTACAAATAACAGATAACTTTATGGGGATTTACGTGAGTAAAGTTGTTGATTCACGAAAGTTTTTATGTTCGATATAAATATACACATAATAATTGTTTGGTAGATCTGTGTGTCTGTCTGTGAGTATTTTAATGTTTATTATAACTAGAGTCCGGTAAAAAGACCAAAAATACGATCTAATTTATAGTCTTAAATTCAGACACTCTGTCCGATTATTTCGTGTCCGAATCGTCACCTCGTCTGTATACAATACATTGGCAGATGTAGATTTTACTTTGAGTGTAGCTTAATCTATGTTTAAGTGTGCATTCTATATTCTTTTTTAAAGAAGTTCTTGAGACAATTGTGCATTAATAAGCATGCATGCTGATTATTGTTGATAGTAGTTCTTTGTTTTATATACACGAACTACAACGAAATGTATTAAACATAGTCTGTTTCATTAAACAACGCTGCACATCTAAAAAGATCTCACAAAAAACTACCATCTACGTGCCACGGACCCTAGCTACAGCTCTGTACCGAACGGCGTCTGGCCAAGTTGACAATGGCCCTGATTGCGCATTTACGTCCAAACTTAGATATCGGATGTAGTAAACATTGAGTTGGCGACTCCCAGAAAATTCATGAGCGCTTCAATCTAATACAAACTTGGTATCTTATCTGATTGCCTACATTCCTAAATTAAGTCATACGTGCTGGTCCTGGTAAGTTATAATTTTATTTTTTGCGTGAGTAATACCAACTTACCGTTACTGTTTATTTAAAGTACCTGCTATGTAAACCAGCAGCTATCACGTAAGTTAATCAGACTACCTAGACAAGACCTGAAATAAATCGTGGGTATACTCACGGGTCACGGCTACTTCAACAAACACCATAGGTATTTCTGACAGCCCTCTGTGCAGAACCTGCCTGAAGGTGGAGGAGACGAGCGCCCATGTTCTGCTGGAGTGCAGAGGCGTTGCAAGACAAAGGACTTCTCTAATGGGAAGCCCGTGGACACTAGTAGAAGCCTGCAGCAACATCTGGGGACTGCTGAGCTTTCTCTTTCATCCCAGCGATGGCAGGACTGAAGCCACTTCCCCACGCAAAATAGGCACTGGGCAAAATAGGTCGAGTTGCGGAAACAGCCCGCCGTACTACTAAGACTAAGACCTGCTATGTAAAAAAAAACGAGTGTGCTTATGACCACACGACTGAAGTGAAATCTTTAGCTCTATCTGTATGTATATTTATTTGTGTACAATATATACATGTATGTACTTAGGCATGTTTCATTTACTAGCCATAAGAGAAAGAGTGAAAGAAAATATTTGCGCGCACTGCTTTCTCTTGCTTATATCCCCCACTCAACTCCCGTCCGCCTCGCCCAAACACACTTTTCGTAACGCGTAACGCATTCGCCAGCTTATCCCCCAAGTCAAGCGTGCGTAAAGAAGTTTGACTTCAAAAAGGATGCATCGTTTGACGATAGTCATAATGAGATTGACAGTGACATTAACAAACGAGGCCGGTTAAAGTTATAGTTAAATTTAACTTTAATTAACTTGGTGGTGCAACTCCTACACTTGGAATCATTGTTTTTGAGTTTTTGATATGTTGACTTCTAACATTGCTTTGGTTTCTTCAAAAATCATTGTTTATAATCAAAAAGTAGAAAAAATGGATTCACAATATTTTTAGATAGGATAAAGCATAGAGAATTTTTCACTCAAGTTGGTCCTAAGAAAAGTGTACTTCGCCTTTCAGAAGTCTGCAGGTTTTTAATTAGTCTGTGCTGCGGTCCTGAAGTAAGATAATTCTCAGTAATAACGCGCCATCGGATGTCCTGGTTGGGATTAACACCCAGGATCTTAAAGGTGGCACCTGGCAATACCAAGATTCGTTATCATCAGGCTATTAATATTTACACTATTATGTATCACTACATAGTATAAAACAAAGTCGCTTCCCACTGTCTGTCCCTATGTCCCTATGTATGCTTAGATCTTTAAAACTACGCAACGGATTTTGATGCGGTTTCTTTTAATAGATAGAGTGATTCAAGAGGAAGGTTTATAATAATGCATTAAAACGTAACATAATAATGCATGCATGCATGTAATACATGCATCATATTGTCACAAATGCTCTCGAAACGGAACCTCGAAAGTGCTAGAGACCGAATTTGCCAAAGCACAGCGGGTCGCGATAGAGGTCGAGTAATGCGGCTCATTCTAAAATGAGCCTTATGCAGTGCGGCGTAAGGGAGAATCACTTAAAAGTACTTCCTAGAATGCGTCGATCGGCGTATATAAGCGCGATTGGCGCCGCGCAATCGAACGGCGATCAAAGTGCAACAAAAGTGTTCCATTGAGATTGTTTAGAGACTTGTATAGTGAAATACAGTGTTAAGTGAGTGTTTTGTAATTAACATTGTGTGTTAATTGTGTGAACTGTGTGGTGAATAAAGAACTGTCAAGCGTGAACTGGCACATAATTTCGAACCCCATCCCGACACGTAACAATATAGTAGAGAAACACTGATAATTTTAGAGGTTTTTAATGTAAGGTCGTAAATAAAATCATTTTTTTGCGCTTACATTGCAAACGCTGCGCCGGCTGAACCCTACGAGATAGATCAAATTAATGTACTACAATATCGTA
Organism: Chilo suppressalis; assembly: GCA_902850365.2. Classification (NCBI taxonomy): domain Eukaryota; kingdom Metazoa; phylum Arthropoda; class Insecta; order Lepidoptera; family Crambidae; genus Chilo; species Chilo suppressalis. Next base: position 5,952,732 of record OU963903.1, read on the forward strand.
CACCTTATAAAGATCTATAAAAAAGTCCGCGATGGTGTATGCCTATCTCTTAGGGATAACTCACTATAGCCATTTTTTAATTACTTATTACGAGAAAATAATGGCTTAATTACGAAAAAGCGATTTTAAGCAATACATCATTAATCCTTTTCTAATTAAGTACCTTAAATACATTGTGCATGTAAGATATGTAGTTCAATATGGCCCTTTACAGCATGTAATTTAAATGAATATTTTCGAAGATATTACAGATTTAAAATGCAGGAACATACCGGTTCGCGCGGTACTGGCCGGGGGGCCGGCGGCGGCGCGTGCTTATAGTAATTAGGTATTTAAAGAAAGTCATTGTGTTTAATAGAAGCCTGAGAACAAAAACTATAGTGTAAACTACAGCTCTAAACCGAAGCGAAGCGAGGGCGGGCCACTAGTATATATATAATGATTATGACCCCAGTTCACTGTTTCTAATTACATTTAGTATAACCCCTTTCAAGGAATAGGTTATACTAAATGTAATTAGAAGTTTTCCTGTCATCTATAAGGCGACTTCATCCGAACTCACTTATTTGGTTCTTTTTTATGTCATCACGTAGTACAGTCTCTCCCAGTGGTAACATGATCGTTTTATGTTTCGCAAAGGTTGTAAAACACGATAAGGATCTTGTAAGTTATAAAAATATTATTTAATATTTTTTTGCTATGCTATAGGGTAGAATAAGATTTACGGTTGCAAAACATTATTCAACTGAGCAACGATTCATTCCTAGAATGATACACGAGGCTATTGAGATTAAAAAATATCCAAATTTCAATAGGGAAGATGGTTGGTATATACCACCAGCTTGGGAACCCATTATACAGGAGATAAAATCCCAACCCCGAGCACACACTGTAAGACCAACAGATACTATTAGTTCTTTTTGTTTGCATGATTTAGCATAAGAATGAGATAGGAAGGCTCTCTGAGTTTGTTTCGCCGGTTCTTCTCAGAAAGGTCTCTCAATTTTGGAACCGGTGGTAGTTTACGGTAGTTAGGGTCAAATAAATAAACTCCAAATTACAGAAAAGAATTTTAAATAAAGTACTTTATTAACTAAATTAACTAAATTCATACATAGACAATAAAGTTTTAAAAATCTTCCAATGAAATATCAATAAAAGTCTTTCGAAGGTAGCTCGACAAAGTAAATAAAAAATCATTATTGCAGACCTGATGCAGACCTGAAAAGGCTGCGAAACGTCAATAAATAAATAAAGTTCGTGCATTAACCCGTTAAAACTAGTTTTATTTAAAACATTATTCGTTAATAAGAATGACCATTAATAATTATAAATTATTATTACTATTAATATAAAATAAATATTTATCCCTGACATTGTCGTTTTATTGGTTGTTTACACTTTATCCCCCTTATTAATAAACAAGGAATAAGCTTAGACTAGTTACGCCGTGTTTTGTTCATGTCACTCAAAAGGGGTGATGAAGGGGTACAGTAAACGAAATTCTATTTAGTCCGTCAGTTAGATGATCAAAAAATAATGGACACGTATTTTTTCTTTGGGCAATCAACCAAAAAATGACAAAATTATAGCACGTCGAAGTTTGGGAGTAGGGGCTCGTGACGTCACTTTTGAGTGAATTTTCCCTTATAAGTGTACTCAAACGTGACGTCATGCGACTTTTCAAATCAATATATCTCTGCAATGTTTATATTATGTAAAAAAAATACGTGTCCAATACTTTTTGATAATCTACCTGATAAACGAAGAAAAAAAAATAGTCATCATCCCTAATGCCATTTGTCATTCAATAGACGGAGACAAAGGATGGAGTAACTAATCCAAGCGTAGTCTTCGTTTATAAATAAGGCGTATAAATCTAAAGAAAATTTTACTAGGAAAAAATTCCCGCCCCTTTTTCACACTAAGTTTTAATTTCCTGAAACATGAATATCAGCGTTTGACTTCCGTAATTCAATTTAACGCTGATAAATCAAAAACGAACACTAATGTAATATTACTACAGAACTTTGCTCATTAAATTCTTGCTCGGTTCGGTGTTACAATTGCAAACAGTTGCGAGCGAAAGTGTAATTGTAACATTTTGCTGAACACCATGTTTGACTCTAAAAATAAGGACTGAAACTGAATTCAGCGCAACGCAAAAAACTACCGCAGCTCTGTCGAGTTTCGAACATTGAAACATTGTTAATTTTACTACTCGTATGTAACAAATGTAGTCGATATTGTGACAATTTCAATGGACGTACCTATTCGATTGTAGGCAAAAGAGTTTTCATAGTATCTTATCTCTAACCTGTATTTTATACCAAAATTTGTTGTCTAGCTAATTTCACGTGTTCAGCAAAAGTTTTAGAGGATCTGAATGACGCAAGTGGTTAGCGCGTTCGGCTGCGATCGTTGAAGTTAAGCAATTTTCGCAGCGGTCGGTCATTGGATGGATGTACCAATAATTTAGCATCTCTAGCACCTCCCTGTTTCGGAAGGCACGTTAAGCCGTTGGTCCCGGCTGCATCTGCAGTCGTTAGCACCCACCAATCTGCACTGGGCCCGCGTAGTGGGTCATGACCTAATCTCCCTATTCCAGCCATAAGGAAGGCCTGAGCCCCAACAGTGACGACATTAACAGGCCAATGATGACTAAAAGGTTTCATAATTCCTTAAATTTATTTTGGTCGATACTGATAGAGCTGAGCTATGAAAGACGATACCTATACTTACACACACAAGCAAATATTAGACTTTTTCCCTTTTCGCAGGCGAGTAAATACAACGTTACCTTTTACGGACGTTATGTCGGCGGTATCGAATAGAAACGAGCGTGATTAAGTGAAAATGAACCAGCCATTGGAATGCTATGGGCTACACATATTACGCTACAGAATAGATGAACGAAAAAGTCTAGAATGCCAATGAAAATGTATAGGATTCCGATATTGAAAGGTAAGATGAATCACAGTCAATTATTTTTATAGAGAGTTTCTTGATTATATTAATATGGAATTAAAATACCTATTACTGTGGTTTTATACAACCATAAAGTAAGTTAAACTTTTAAAATCATTAATAAAAAAATCCTTCTTCATCTGGTAATCGAACCCAGGCCATCCACGTAGCAGGCCAGCTTTTTACCACGGTACCACTGATGCTTGTTGGTAAAGCCTGATTTTTAATAACAAATAAATACAAAGATATTACAAAAAAGCAACTATTAAAAAAACTTATTACAAAGTGTCTGATTATAATACAGACAAAAATACTAAGGTTTGAACTGTTCCAATCATTCCAACAGGTTTTCTTTAGTAAATAAATCATTATTAACATACTGATTTGTAAATGTTCTTACATTATACTTTTAATGTTGTGAAGTTTTTTTCGCTCGTTTTTCTGCGCAGATAAAAAATATATCCAATAACAAGTGGTAGGGAGAAAAACTTTTTGACAATTCCAAAGAGTTGTATTATACATCCAATTTGAATAAAGATATATTGATTTCTGATTAAAAATGTAATACGATACGTTAAAGATCAATGAATCAAATTGTGGCGACGTAATTAAAGTTTCACTTTAAAAAATGTAGTAGTAAGTTTCACATTAGCCGGACATAGGCTGGGGTACCAAAAATTATACATTTCGAGCTCCTCCGTGCTTCGGAAAGCACGTTAAGCCGTTGGACACGGCTGCATCTGTATTCCTGAACGCGCATTAATGTACACTAGGCCCACGTAGTTGGTTATTGTGGCCCCTTCTATCCCAATTTCTTTTCAAACTTTATTTTTTTTTGTAGCGGAGATAGAAATTTTTGAGATGCTTCTATTAAAGCCCGTTGACAGATGGATGGACACTGGAGACTCTGTTATAGGCATCCGGAATGCTAGCAGCAGCTGAAGTAGATAGCCTATCGGCTATCATTAGGAAACGCGTCGCGTCCCTGCTGCAGCGAGTGCGGGGTAGCACCAACAGATTCTTGAAGGCGGTCGTGGCGAGACTGGACGCGGACAGTGCTATTATGCAGCACTGGGGGCCAATCGCCTAACTGGATTGCTTTGGAAAACGCTATCGCTTACGATTTCATTTTGTTATTTCTAGCCGCCTGCGGTTTTCAATTGCCTCGCGCTCTTTTTTTTTCTTTTGCATTGGTAATAACAATGTTAAAGAAAATGAGCGTGAGGTATTTGAAAACCTTCGGCGGTTAGAAATAACAAAATGAAATCGTAAGCGATAGCGTTTTCCAAAGCAATCTGGTTAGGCGATTGGCCCACTGTACTCGCGTCCTAATCGTCAAAGACACAAAAATAAATTATAACTATTTTATTATTTATTAATTAATTATTTAATTTAAATTTGAATTGTACTAACATAGTTTTAAGCTTCCACTGTCACTAACACTATATGGACTCAGGTTCGAAATAAACATATTTTATTTTATTTATTTATAGGATTCCGTTATCCCCGTTTTGGCACGCAATCGTAAAAATATCGAAAGCCGGAATGATCGCAATACAGATTACGCTAAAAGATGACTTTTGTAGAATCCGATGATCAAATAATAGCATTAAAATTAATCACGTCATCGTGATATGCGGAACGAAAAAATAAGATAAAAAGTATGCCATGTGCGAATTATGTTCGCATCGAAGGTTCTTATGAAGGTGCTATAGTAATAGCACAATATTTAAACTAGACAGCGGCAGACAAAAAAAACGAGTGTGCTTATGATAACACGACTGAAGTGAAACTTCTTTAGCTCCATCTGTATGTATATATATATATATATACGTGTGTACAATATATACATGTATCTACATAATCATTTACTAGCTATAAGAGATAGAGAGAAAGAAAATGTGCGCGCGCACTGCTTTCTCTTGCTTTTATCCCCGTCGTTAACACGTATTAATATCACCATACTAAATGACCCTGACCCACTATGTGGGTCATTATGGCCAGTTCAACCCAAATTTCTTTTAAACTTTATTTATTTTTGTAGCGGGATAGAAATTTTGAGACGCCTATTGAAGCCCGCTGAGGGACGGATGGACACTGGAGGCTCTGTTATAGGATTCCGTTATCCCCGCTTTGGCACGCAACACGGCTGAAGTGAAACTTCTTTAGCTCCATCTGTCAACTACCGTTCGCCTCGCCTGAACACACTTTTCGTAATGCGTAACGCATTCGCCAGCTTTCCCCCTAAGTCAATAAAGAAGTTTCAATTCAAAAATGTAACGTTTCATCTATTGTTTATTTTATTATATATGTTTATTATTAAATGTGTCTTCTTATTTACGTTCAAGAGCCAGAGCTCTATGACAGGACGTACAGACAGACAGCGGAGGCATAACAAAAGTTTTTTTTACTACTTAGATAGGGAACCCTAAAAAGGGAAGCTATGACTTGCAACCTTCACAGCAGGAATCAGTTTCGTAAAAGCAATCCCATTTCAGGATATAATAAAAAGAAACAAAATTTCGTTTCTGCTCACGAAACTAATGTCATGAAAGCTAAAGCTGTTACGTTCCGTTCGATTGTAACTAATATTTCGTTTCCTTGTAGTAACCTTAGAAATATTAAACCAATGATTTTGTTATTGGTCCGTTCGTGTAAAGAACACTTTAGATATACAATGAACTTTTTGTCTCCGTTTTCAATAAGTTATTTATTACCTATTTAATTAGAATGATATGTCATAGCCAAATAGGTAAAAATGACAACCGGGGTAATTTGGCCTCCGCTGTAGGGACATTAAGTGACAATGATAAAGGAGAAGTGTTTTGAGTTTTATCAATTTTGATGAAAATCCTAATGGTCAGTGCATTCGCCCGGATAGCGAAGGGTGTGGTTTCGAGTCCCGTCTGCTGAATGGTCCGAGTGGATTTTTTTCTAGTAAACTTTTCTTGAAATTTAAACATCTAGCAGTTAAATGCTTACAAAATAAAAACATAATTAACATTTTGTTATAACCAAGCCAAGCCAGCCAGAATATATTCCGGAAGCAGGAAAGCCTCTTTGATATGGACTACTTCATTATATCAATTGTGTAGCTCAAAGCCACTGATGCTCTTTTATACACAAAAGTTCTGTAACTACATCCCGTCTCCCGTCCTTGATGTTAAATCAACTGTAACAGTTAGTTTCTTGTCTAGACAACTGTTGAACTGTTAAATGATGGACATAATTCGATGGCTTGCGAGTTCATTTAATAATTTCCAAAAGAGCAAAACTCATTAACTAATATTACTTAGGATGTTGGTTAACACAATGCCTATCCATGTCTGTAATTTATATCTCAGAATTATACCGGTTTTATAACCAAAGTTATTTAAATATTATAGATAAAAACCAAGTACCAATAAAATCTAATCAGGAAATCCAAGTTTGGAATACAGGAATCAGCCAAATTCCAGTTCACAGGAAATGATAGTTTGAATTAGAAACTCGTATCATCTGACGAGTCAACTCCAGTTATTCCTTTTATTAGTTATACAAGTAATATTTAAGTTTGAAGACCGTATCTACGAAATTTCTAATCAACACAAAACAATTTTATCGTTAACATTTTCCACGCGCCCGTCATTACGACATCCAATGTAAAAAAAAGGAAAATAATACCAATTCCTTCATACAAATTGCCTACATTGCTCCTGATAGCTTATTACAGTCATCCAAATTCGTAATCAAATTATGCATATTTCCCTCGCACACAACTGGAGTCCGGAGTAAATAAAACTTCCGCAAACTTGTAGGAAATTATTTCTTACGCCGCAGCGGAACTCAGTCACGCACCGGACGGCTGCCGGCCGGTCGATTTCTTCCGAATTAACAATTCAAATTCCAGACATCACTCGTCTTCTATGTAACGCGAAGGGTGCGTGCCTGCGAAGCCTCTCCTGCCTTGTAACATACGAGAGCTGTTTGTTTCAGCAAATTGACGGGGAATCCTGCAGACTGGCAACCTTCTGAATGTATAAACGATTCGGGAGTACTTACCTCATGCATTTTTCGCTTGGACATTGACAAAATTTTTACGCAGAAAGATGAAAATTTTTCGTTTATAAACCGAAATTTGAAATTTTGAAATCCATCTTGCAGCGATATTCCTAAAAGCAAAAGGGTGTTGTTGAATTTTCGAGATTCTTGAATACGGAACAAATTTTACGGGGATATGCGGATTCTAAGAAATTGAATTTTCAAGTAAGAATATCAATGCAAAACAATTTTCAACTGAAATTGGATTGAGGCTTTCTTTGATTTATCACACATAAACCTATCTGCTTCCTACTGGATTTAAATAAAATGTAAAAGGGCTAAATTTAGTTTTAACTTTTGGTTAAGAAGTTTAAAAGAAAATATATTGAAGGAATGTTCCATTCAATTCATTTAAAAAATTCTAACACAGCAACCAAGGTCTATCATAATCAATAATTGTTGTAAAAGAGCTTATAAAATATTGTGTGTCAAATTCAACTTCCTATTTATTACAACTTAAGAGATAATACTGACAAACACACGAATGGACAGCAGAACTTTAAAAATAGTAGCCCTGTCCCTTTAAGTAATAAACCCTAAGGTTTAGGTTTTCTGAAACCTTAACAAAAATCTGATACAAACACGGCAAATATTTGCAATTTACTTCTGTCGCTAAGCCTACAATTAAAGAAGAACCATTTACTTATAGCAATATAATCATAATTATAATCAAAATCATATATTCAGTTTAGGCTGTTACAAGCACTCATGAATGTCTAGAAGCTACGCCATTGTACTATCTAATAATATAGTGCATCAGGCAAAACCAAAGCGATCTATATCTGATTTCAAAATAAGCATAAGGTTGGCATTATGCTGGCTTTCCTATCTAAGATACGATATAGCATATTGGCGAGGAGCTTAAGGAGCGTCAATACGATCATTTTTTGCATGCTGTATCGAAAAATACTTTGGCAATTTTACGACATAAGTTCATTGGTCATACTTTATAGTCTTCCATTTTTGTATATGTTTCAGCCATGTCTTGTGTTACTGATGAAAATATTTGAATTGTAAAGAGCTTATTTTTTTATGGATGTTTTTTATTGTATGATTTACAGATTTTTTCCACAGCCTAAAATTGTATCTACATAACATAATGAGTCTCATAATATGCAATAAATTACTTAGCTAAGAGTGAATTTTATTCAGCCAAATGATAAAATGTATTTGAAATGTTGTAAAAGTCCAGACAAAGAATTGGGTTGTGGAAAACTGTTCAGTGTTAATCTACAGTTGACAGATTATTAACTTCCCATTAAACATTTCTTTGGGTCTTCAAAGCCACAAAATCACGTAACAAAATGTAATATCCAATGAACTGTATGTACTTGGTAATGTGCCTTCAAAGCGGCACCCTTTTCACAAACTTAGCCAATTAATTCAGACCAAAAATACCAGGGGCAGATAAGATTACCTTTATTATCGGGTAACGGGATCACTGAATTGACGATCTGCTACTACGGATTTAATTGTTGTTCTCCAGTTTTCGCTGACCCGCAATGATGAGACGATTAAATGCTTCCCAAATAAAATTACAATTGTTTTCGGGTTTCTTACGCGAAGGCGAACAACAGAACTTTATTGCCTACTGATTATTGAGAGATTCGGCAAATGCAAATACACACATCAAAAGTGTCTAGGGATCAACATATATTTTTGCAATAACTTTTCTCCTGATTGATATTAATTAAAATTTTCTTTAAGGATTCATCAAATAAAGTGTTTTCGTTTGTCACAGTAACGATAAACCAAGTCACCTTTGCATTAATAAAGAAATTTGCCATTTTCCTAATAAAGGGATTTTTGACATTTGAACCACTAACACAAAAGTTCGAAAAAAAGACTGAAATAACAGTTTTCTCTAAAATTTTATTGGGTAACTTAAACAATTAATAATCCGTATTTCTACCGCGAACACTAACAACACAAGAACATCGGTTTGGCATACTCAAAATGAGTTCATCCAAATCACGCTGTGGAATGGCCGCCCATGTTCGTTGCAACAACAAAAAAAGGTCTTCTTGCGACTGGATACCCTCCATATTCGGCAGAGCTCTTCTCTGTAGCATATCCCATGCATGCTCAATCGGGTTCAAGTCTGGCGACTGAGCAGGCCAGGGCAGGACATTGATGTTAGCTGCGGCGAGAGTCTGTCTTACAACTCTTGCGGTGTGCGGTCGTGCATTATCATGCATTAACTGAAATAAGGGACCGATTTGCACTTGTAGAGGAACGATGACGTCTGATACAATCGTCTCAGCATAAATTTGAGCGTTGAGGTTGCCTCTGATCCAAATCAACTCAGTTCTTCCGCCGATCCAAATACCCGCCCATACCATGATGGTTCCACCACTATAAGGATGGACTTCCTGGCAGGATTTTAATCGCTGTTGGCATCCAGGGGTTCTCCAGTGTCGTATACGTCTTGTATCCGGTCTCATACCAAAACGAGACTCATCAGAAAAGCACACGAAACGCCATTGTTCTTCTGCCCAATTTCTGTGTTCAAGAGCCCATTGATATCGAATCCTACGATTGTGCATTGCTATAGGTGGTACCCGTAGCGGTCTTCGGGAATGAAGGTTCACTTCATGCAAGCGGTTTCTGACTGTTTGGTCGCTAATTAAGTTCCCTGAAGAGTGATGAAGCCTCACGGCTAACATCATGGCGGTTATTGTTGGAGCTCTTCGAGTTAAGATTTGAATGTATCGGTCTTGTCTCCGTGTGGTGCAGCGAAACCGTCCTCCATGGCGCTCAGCCACGGTACCAGTGCTTCGGTATCGTGTCCAAAGTCGACTGATAACACTCTGACTTGTATTCAGAGCTAAAGCCACAGTACGTTGCCGGGAACCAGCTTCTATCATTCCCACGGCTCTGAGCATTACTTCCCTGCTTAAATGACGTCGCCGCTCCATAATAACGTTGGTTTTAATCAGTAGTAGGGAAACAGTAGCACTAATAATGTCTTCAATGCGTTGTATGTTTTTATAGGGAAAATATTGACAGCTGATTTTCATCTTTTACTCGAATTTGATTCACAGTTCCTGATTCAAATTATGAAATGCACCAAAAAGGATCCATATAAATTTATAAAATCATAAATTTATTACAAAGCCACATCTCAATCTCAAGAAATCCGCATAAAAATTCTTGATCCCTAGACACTTTTGATGTGTGTATATTCAACTGACAAACTTATCTAACTTATAAATATCTTTCTCTCTGTATTAAGTTTATCTTGTATGTGGCTTATGATGTTAGCAAGACATAATTAGTAAGCAAACATTTATCTCTGGCTGATGCTGCTGCCGCTGTCTCTGGCTTCTGTAGCGGTCAGAGTAACGGCGGGGCAGGGGGTGCTAAGAATCTCCGGAAGAGATTCCGCTGCTAACCCCGACGACTAGACCTGGCAACATATAACGCTCGCACTTTCAGGACCGTCGAGAAGATCCTAGAGCTGGGAGATGCAGTGAGTAAATTGCGCTGGGGCATTATAGGATTATCTGATGTCCGTAGAGAGGGAGAGGACTCGATAATCCTTCAGTCCGGCAACTTACTCTACTAGCGGGAGGGCGAGCAACAGTCCCAACGTAGTGTCGGGTTCATCGTCCACAAGTCCCTCGTCAACAGCATTGTCGAAGTCGGGAGCGTGTCGAGCAGTGTAGCGTACCTGATACTCAGAATTACCAAACGGTATTCGTTGAAGGTCATCCAGGTTTACGCGCCGACCTCGGCATATCCTGACGAGGTGGTAGAGGCTATGTATGAGGATATAACTAAAGCCATGCGTACCTCGGCCTCTTACTACAGTGTTGTGATGGGGGATTTTAACGTAAAATTGGGCGTGCAAGACGGTTTCAAGTCACCAGCTGACGCGGCTGAAGACCGAAAACGGTAGTCTTATCTCCTGTCTCTTTAAGCTTCCGGATTGGAGCGGATTTGGCATCAACGTCAACGGCGAGTACATCTCTCATCTTCGATTTGCAGATGATATAGTCGTTATGGCAGACACTTTGGAGGACCTCATTATAATGCTCAACGACCTCGGCAGAGCTTCTCAACAAGTGGGCCTTAAAATGAACATGAGTAAGACAAAAATATGTCTTACGCTCGTGTTCCGCTCCACTCAGTAATAGTTGAGAGTTCTGCACTCGAAACAAATATATATAGCTGGGACAAATAGTCCAGTTGGATAAGTCCAATTTCGAGATTGAGGTAAACCGCCGAATCCAACTCGGCTTGGCAGCGTTTGGGAAACTACGCTATATCTTCTCGTCCGAAATCCCTCAGTGCCTGAAGACCAAGGTCTTCGAACAGTGCGTGTTGCCAGTGATGACATACGGAGCTGAGACGTGGTCATTGACTATGGGCCTCATAAGAAGGCTCCAAGTCTCACAGCGAGCGATGAAGAGAGCTATGCTCGGTGACGTAATCGAATCAGAAATGAGGAAATCCGTAGAAAAACTGGAACAACCGACATAGCTCAACGGATCGCCAAGCTGAAGCTGAAGCAATGAGTGGGGTACATAGCTCAACGAACCGATGAAGGTTGGGGTCCCAAGGTGCTTCAATGGCGACCTCGCACCGAGAAGCGCAGTGTCGGTTGACCCCTCACAAGGTGGACTGTTGACATCAAGCGAATCGGGGGGACCCACTGGATGCGGAGAGCGCAGTATCGTTCCATATGGAAATCCCTTGAAGATGCCTATGTCCAGCAGTGGACGTCCATCATCTGATGATGATGATGATGAGACATTTATCTAATAAAAAATAAGTTTCCTATTTAATTGAATACATAAATATTTAAATAATAATAACAAACCTTGTTACAACTTTAAAGTTAATCATGCGTTCAACAGGAGTTTAAGAAGAATTACATACGAAATTGGCCTAAACATGACTTCAAACAGCTAAAACTAAGTTTTTTGTAGGACAACCAAAAGTATTTTTAAATATTAAGCATTTATCTAGAGTATTAACAATGGGAAACAATGAAAAGGTAATGAAATTTGCCTCTTTGAAACTTTACCCCAACAGTAAATGAGCCCGCATAACCATAATTAGTAGAAATCGAGAGGGACGAACTGGTTCATGTTTTCCATTATCGCAAAGGTAATTATACAACCTTGTTCACAAACGTAAGATACAAACTTTTGTTTAACAGTTAATGTTAAAATATGTACCAATTTTATTATATCACTGGCATTGAACCCCCGTTTTAATACACCAGAATGCGACTTACAAATCGAGGTAATAAATATTTTAATTTGGATCAAATCACTTCAGAGTTCATCCACAGCAAAAATATGGTGATTTGAGATTTTTATATTTTAAACGATTGAGCAGACTTTGGTCTTGTTTTATTGTTTTGTACGAGTAGTTCATCGTACTCGTTCATGTTAAAAGATGAGGTACCGCAGAATTTTATTGATGAATAGTTCAACACTTCAAATATTTGCCTATTAATAGTAGGAGAGCTACTGAACCCTCCGAGTAACGGTCTGTCTGTAAGGCTAGAAATTGTGATGTGATGTGATGAGTCATAGCATGCTTAGTACGGTAAGCATCGCCTGGCACTCCTCAGCCCTGCACGTCATCAAGCCTAAGCCTCAAGTATAATTTTGAAAGAGTCAAAAAAATATTTAAAAAAAAACTTGTTGCTGTAAGCTTGAAATTTTTATACAATTTAGTTTATTCATTTTTGTTTAAAAAAAATTGCCAGGCGTTTACGATGAGCACAAGTAACCGCCAGGCGAACCGGAAGGTGTGTAATATATACATAAAAATAAACTTTATTCTGTAAACTTGAAATTTATGTATGTCTTTGTTTAAGCGATTTAAAGTAAGTAGGTAGAATGCCAGGTGGTTCTGGCTAGCACAAGTCCTTGCCAGGCGAGGGGAAAGATGCTGCGGCAGTGGGAGTAAGAGTTGTAGTATGAAAACTTACGGTATATTATTGATGCAAATGAAATGATGTAAAAATAAAAGTTATGGGTAAAATATATTTTTTTTGACACTTTCAAAATTACACTTGAGGCTTAGACTTGATGATGTGCAGGGCTGAGGAGTGCCAGGCGATGCATACCGCACTAAGCATGCTATGACTTATCACTATAAGAATTTCTAGCCTTAAAGACAGACCATTATTCGGAGGGTTCAGTAGCTCTTGGTGTATAAGATCCTCACTACTAGAGTATAGGCCTTCTCCATGGATGTAACAACGATGCAATTGATTATATATTTAAATAACCATACGTAATTGTATCTATTTTAAATAATTATTCAAATATTCCTAAAGTGCACTCAGCGCAGCTTTGTACTGGGTTGGCAGCCAACACGCATAATATGATACTTCTTGTATCATAGGCGTCCATGGAAAACGGTGACTGCTCACCTTCAGACGGACGAGAAACTCTTATTATAAATAAAAATAAGTACTCTCCTTTCATCGCTCGACTTTAGTCGTACGATGATAACTAAATGTGAACTATGAATTATCCTCACCTTACACACCATGTCTGAAAGTATCATTGAAAGGAAGACGGACCACGTTTAGTTGTACGGAATTTACATTTTATGTATTGATAAGTACGGTCCAGTTACTAGGGCAGTAATAAAAATGAAACTTTTAACATTCCCAATTTCATTTCTGCTTTGTGTGTCTGTACGTGAACTACAAAGCAAGCAGACTGTCAGAGAAATCTTTTGAACACGAACATTTTGTGAATTTGCCGCGAAATCGCAGCCAGCCAGCAGCGGGAGAGAAGAAAATTTCACGAAGCTTTTAAAAAGACGCGCTTCGAATCTTCGCAGAAATATTTCTTTGAAAATGTCTTGTCTGTTATTAAAATTCATTCAAATTACAGTATATGTAGAACCTCGGTTTTTTACGCTGTAATGTTTTTAAAATAAAGTTTACTGTTTAGTTTCCTAATGTTACTTACAGTGATTATGTGGCGTGTGAATTTTCAGTCTGTGACCTTCTTATTTTGGCTTATAATAAATGAAGTTCGAAGTAAAATTTTGCACAGCATACTTTTGATGGTAGCTTGATAGTTACAAACCTTTTAGCGAATATTCATATTAAGAAGTTGCTCGAGATTTAGACAAGTTAATATTATAATAAATAAATAAATATTTCCAACACTCACACCAATTAGCCTAGCCCCAAAATAAGCACCGTAAGGCTTTTGTTATGGGATACTAGGGTAACGGATATAATACGTTTACTGTACATATATAAGTAAATTTATATAGAAATATATATTAAACGTCTACACACACTAACATCTGCCCCCACCGGGATTCGAACCCGGGACCTCTCGAGTCAGCGACACCATGAAACCCGGCGTACAAACCACTCGACCACGGAGGTCGTCTTTATCGGTCGTTATTATACTTTTCAATTTTCGCTTTTCACATAGCTATATAGATACAGTTACAATAATTTTAAGAGAGGTAGGACATAGTGGATATTCCATTCGAATTGGTGCACCCATCTGGGGAAGTAACCTCCACCTTACGGAACACCAAAATAAAATAACACTACTTTTGGTGGTGTTCTTCTACTGGTGAGAGGGGTACCAGTCCTCCGCGGGCTAGGGGATTAGTTTCAGGCCGGCATGATGAGGATAGCCGGAGCGGTGCACTTTCTACCGCATCGTCTATCTTCGTAACCGGACTCAAGTTGCACTTAACATTAGATGGATAATTAAATGAAAGAAAACAGCCAAATGCGTGCTGTGCCACGTGCAATGTAGGGTTTCGTAGTTGCCCCTCGTTATCAGATTATATTTCCATAGAGCAATACGGTGTTGCTCAATGAATATATGATATATTTCAGTCTGTCACTTTTAATGTTTTAAAGATTTTTTATTAGATAAGAAATTCTCTAATGCATAAGTTGCACTAGCAATAATTAGCACCCACAAATACGCACTGGGCCCACGTGGTGGGTCACGTTCAAATCTCGCTATCTCATCAATAGAGAAGAGCTACATCGCAATTCAATACGTTGATGATGATGGAAATTAAATTTTTACTCGTATTTTCATCTTTTTGCTATTTAAATAGGTAGTAAGCAGATTAATGAAAACGCAGATTGGGCAAAAAAAGCTACCCAAATCACTCGAAGCAAATGTTTAAAGTCAAATTAAAATGCCACTTAATGACATTGCAATGCATGTAAAAACTTTGTTTCCCCGTGCAATCAATTTGCGGAGATGGTCTTCTGAACCAGGTGGTACATGACCCCTGCTGTTATTGTTTGGAAACGAATGACACACATACACACGTAGAGAAATTTAACACCAGCGTTTTAGACACAATTGTGATGAATATGAATTTTTAATTATTGATGTGTATCAAAGATGTTCGAGAGCATAAAATGTATCCTTGTCAGTCTCTTTGCAGAATGAAAAGGAGAGACTGATATTACGAGTAGGTTTTGATTTGAGATTGGAGAATTATGCAGCCAGTTATATATATAGCGCACCTTACAGGCCCTGCCAGAATACCAGCGCTGTTGTCACTCGCATAGTAAAGTGTGGCAACAGCATCATGCTGAGGCAGGGTCCTGATTAACCATTAATTTACTTTTATAGTTTTAAGTTCGTTTTTAATTTTGTTTTTTATGTTAATGTTTATGTGTTTTTTCATTGTTGTTGTAATACTCGTAACAAATGGTTAATAAAATCTCTCTCTCTCTCTCCTCTCTCTAATTCCACGCGGACAAAGTTGCGGGCAAAAGCTATACACTATAAATTACAGCTCTTTAGTGCCAATAGTCTCCAAGCAAAACCTCAGACGGACATGACGAAACTATAAGGGTTCCTTGTCCTTCAACTACGGAACCCTAAAAATGCAGTTAAAAGTATTAAATATGAAACTAACATTACACGCTCGCTGCGGATTAGCAGGAGCTAACAATTGCAGATGCAGATAGAACCAACGTGTTAACGTGGCATCCGCAGCACGAAAGAGCCCGTTATAATAATTTTTTGGTGTTCTGTTGTTACTTTAACTGACCTTTACAAAATCGCAGACTGCAAGCCTTTTTCAATTATAAAAAAAATCAAACAAATGTGCGCGACGAATGACGACTCACAGCCACCACCTGCTTTTTCAACTCGATGTAGGCATGAAATATCTAATTAAGATGTACATATGTAAGCGAGTGATTAGTATATATAGTTATGTTATATTACATAAAATGGCTCTGGAGCCTAAGTAGACGAAGAGAATTATCGTAACATAATACCTCAAAACGATTTTGTATATGTATATCTTTGTATAAGAAACCTTATTAACGCACGTGAAACGTCTCTGTGACGTAGCAATACATAAGATAATATCACATGCGTAAAGAAGGCACACAGGTGAATCTTCATGCAGCGCGCCTGTGTGAGTAAGCACTGGCGATCTGCCTGTCATGAATCCACGTAGAGTATAATAAAACTTTTTTGTTAAGTATATGCTCTTTTTAGTGATTCGGTTTTTTTTTTTATAGCTGTCTAAAGTAAGAAGAAAAGAATGTGTTTGGTTTCCCATTATATTTAGTTTGGTTTTTGTGATCTATAATATAATTATTTTATCCCAAAGGACTTTTTCATTTTACAAGTGTCTTGGGCAAGGCGTAAGCCAGGTAATCGGCCAAAAGAACCTGGAAGAAGCGAACAAATTCTTCACACTGCCTCCGCCAATAGAAACATTGCTCTGTGTACGCGACAGGTATCAGTGCTTACCCGCACACGTGTAATTGTATGAAGCTTTGTCCCCATGCCTTCTCAAGCATGTGGTAATATTACGTTACTGAAAATGTAAGGTTATTTCACTCCTGTGGGCGTATTTAATTGGCACAACTGGCGAAATTTAATAACAGGTACGATACGACTCTAAGCAGCAGTGTCAGACTCACTCGAATAGGTTTACAGAGTACAAACACCAAAATTTTCACCGTATCTTGGATTTTTAATTTGACACAACATCTACTAATTAAAAAATATAAAGAAAAAAGAAGCCACGTTCTCTATAACTGCTTCTAACTCAAGATCATTTTGAACAACAGAAAAATATTGCTTGTCTGTTTTCGACAAGTTTTCCGTGTAAAAAAATTTGATCGAACAAAACAGTGTGGATTTAACAGCTCTTCGCCCCCGCATCAATTATGTCGCTCACACAAATATAAAAAAAGGCCTTACTAATTTGCAATCATCAGATTCACATGAACTTCTATAAACCCATACACTCATCCAGCTCCAGGTTTCCTCACACGGTATCCAATCCCTGATCCCACGATGGAATCTTGGAGACTTAGGCCCGTATTATAGAAAGATTTTCAGTGATTGATCTAGTCTTGAGCATAGTTAGAAAGGGATGTTGCTATATATAGCACATAGCGACATCCCTTTCTAACTGTACTCGAGTAAAGATCAACACTTAGTTATCATTCTGTAATACGGGCTTAATCACCAGCAGCAACATAACACTATCAAAATGTTACAGCATTTTGCTGTGATCTTCTATGTGGTTCATGGTCGATCCAATTTGAGCTGGAAATCACTTATCTTGTTTCTCTTTTACGGTTAAGTCGTCACCTTTGACTTGTATCTGTCACGTTGAGATCTAAGACGGAACGATATACGTGTTTCTCACGCTCTTGCGATACACACCAAAGCCAAACGGCGTCCCGCAAGGATGCGTGCAGGGATCGCTTTAATTTGCCCTGAACAGTCTGGGAAAATTTAGGAAACCTACTTTCAAACCAAAACGCGTGCTGACCGCAGCTACGACACGACACAATTACGCAGAGGGAAATTTTAATTATAATGAAATTCCAACGTCACGCCCGCTGCCGGATACTGCGTAATTTAATAATAACTTATTAACCTCGCAGGCAAGATTTGTTTGACTGTCAAATTTCTTAGGTGCGCTTTACGTAGCTAATATTTCTTTTGTGTTATCTTCATTTGTTTTTTAAGTGAAGTTGTGACTTGAAATTCGATGAAACGCAAATACTCGTAGAGTATTTGACACAAGGTAGGTATCCGTAATTTTGTAACACTCTATAAGAGACGAATAGCTAAACGAAATTGGTCTTGGATTCGATACCAAAAGATTGGCGGTCCTTCACCTCACTAACTTGTAACTCTACACCTTAACTAACTTGTTAAGCACAAATTACGTTACCTCCGTATCCAAGCAGAGAGTCCGTTCAGAACAAAGCATATATTATACAGTAGTGGATGTTTCTTTTTACTTATAATATTTATTTACAAAATAATTCGCGGGTATGAACTAGGTACTAATAACAATAACAATAGCTTGATTACTCTTCAGTAATAAAGAGCAAAACTTTTCTCATTTCGTTTACTTTTGCGTACTTTTCGTGTAACGCCAGAATCCATTGATTCCAATTTCCTTGGTTATATACGATAGTACGTGACAGATTAGAGGGATTTTTTTCTGCCAAGCCGGAATCTTTTTTTATATAGGACCCAGCGATATACTCCATGTCACTAAATGATAAGTATGAGCAGTATTCAGTTGTGAAAATAACTGTTACGGCAGAGAAACTAGCTACTTCAAACTGTTTTATTTCAAACTCATCATCAGCCTATTAATGTCCCCACTGCTGGGGCACAGGCCTTCCCTATGGATGGAATAGGGAGATTGGGCCATGACCCACCACGCTGGCCCAGTGCGGATTGGTGGGTGCTAACGACTGCAGATGCAGCCGGGACCAACAGCTTAACGTGCCTTCCGAAGCACGGAGGAACTCGAGATAGAAGATTTTTGGTCACCCATCTAATGACCGACCACTGCGAAAGTTGCTTAACTTCAACGATCGCAGCCGAACGCGCTAACCACTTGCGCCATTGAGCTTCAAACTCATTTAGACTTTATTAAGTTTAGTTTTTAACACTTTGAATTTAACTTTAAGTAAGTACCATTTTCATTTGAACTGAAAAATATGGTATTTTCTGATATTATTTTTTTAAGTTTATACACCAAAACACCATTTATCTTAAAATTATTTCAATTTAGCGACTTACTTTAGAAGTTATTGATATTGGATAAGTATATGTGCTTTTATTTGTAAATACTCTTACGTATAATCCTCTTCTACTATATTGAACACCTTTTCTACCAAAAAGCTAAAGCTAAAATTCTTGTCAAAGACAACCAAGTACCCGTTTTATAAATTTTCAACTAAATGAGCTCGCTGAAGTTAAAGAAAACAGTCAATTTGAAAATTGACAAGGAAATTAACATCAATCTCCTTGGCTTCTAAGCAGATTAGATTGAGTTCAATCAGTTTATTTGCCAATTTCCCTATTGAATATTCATTGGCGTAATGAATCTACAGAGCAGCGCACATATTGAGTATAAATTGCGCTTTGATATATTAAACTGTTTTATTTCTCAACGAAATTTATGTTTTATTAGCAGCCACTGATGATTGATATGTTTTATTATAGATAGACAAACATTATTACCCTAACGAGATGTTAGGGTAATAATGATTGTCTATCTATAATAAGAAGTGTATTTAGTAATAATAATTTAAACATTTATTGTCACACACATTAAGATTGCTTTAAGGCTATTATTTAACAAGACATTTTTTGTAACAAAAGGCTCAGAATATAAGCCACGGAGGTCTAAAATCTTGTAGCGCCTGGCGAGACAAAAAAAGTGTAAGATTTTTTTTTATAATTTATTCATGATCACGGATACAAGTCCTTCAGTCGTATACATAAATACAAACCTTAATCTTCTTTTTTTTACAGTAGAATATCAGTGTGACGCATTCTATTGTTTCCTGGAGTGTTTGGTACGAAATGTATCGAGTTGGTTTTTTCGATAAGCTTTTGTGAGGTAGTCAACACTACAATAAAGTTCTCACCACCACTTGACCGGAATAGCGTATATTTTAAATATTCCACTAATTCTTCAGTTGCGCAGATGATTGTAACACAAAATCACATCAATTTTAATTCGCAATATCCACTATAAACGAATTTAAGAATAATTAAAAAAAGACGAAAAAAACTCATAAGAAATTTTTCGTCACTACAGTGTTGCCAGATTGGGGTAGTATTTATACGCCATTTTGCTGGAAAATATTTATCTTAACTAGATTTAGTTTTTTTAATAGTTTCCCGTCTTCCTATGGTAGTTTACAATGGTAGTTTTCTCAAATTTTATGTTAAGTTTTGGTTGGTAGTTGATTCCTTCTATGGTCTAGTTTCTTAAGAAATGAGAAATTAGGGGTCAAAAACCAGTCAATACTCCAGCGCGTATCGCAAGGACCAAGTTCCCTGGCATATCTGTTAGTTGGGTGGGCAATGCATGGCACCCCACAGTGGGACAGGCCACGCGCCCGCCGGTGATTATCTGGTGCAGGACGTTCCCCACAGTAAAAAGGGACTACCCATTGAGGAGCTCGATGGCGCAAGTGGTTAGCGCGTTCGGCTGCGATCGTTGAATTTAAGCAACTTTCGCAGTGGTCGGTCATTGGATGGGTGACCAAAAATCTTCTATCTCGAATTCCTCCGTGCTTCGGAAGGCACGTTAAGGCGTTACTATCCTTCTTGCTTGTTTATTTTCTAGAGCCAGCATCTGCGGCTGGCAGTTAAAAAAATAATAAAATAAATCTGTAGGTTCAGTGAAAAGTGATCTAACTCGAAAATCGCGATTTTTGGGAAATCGCATTTGAAGTATTATTAACTTAGGACTGAATTTGGCATCGGTCAGTCCTTTTCATTCACTATACGTAGTGACAGGGATACGCTGCTGTCAGGTTTAAGTTTCCGTTTGGGGGGTCGTGCCGGAATCGACGCCAGTATGATACATGTTAAGTGGTATTTATTAATGTCTGTATCTAATTGTCATTTTGTAAGTTATAAGTATAACAATTTATCTGTATCCGTGTACTGTGTTGAATAAATGATTTTGATTGATTGATGAAGTAAAAAAAATCATTGAATATGTGCTTTTTCATTTATGTGATAAGATCTATCATATTTTGAGTTTACCATTCGGACTCATTTTCTTTCTCACAGAAGTCAACCAAGATCTGATCTCTTGCCTTCCTTGGCTCAACTCCGAATTGCCCCAAACTCAACTCATCACCGCAACGCTTCCTCAACCAAACGTTGAAGTTTCTCATCACAACCGTGTAATGGCTTTAGAAATCTCCTTATACATAGCATCCAACGTGGTACTCCGGCAGCGTCACAAAAGCGGATTTCTGACGAAGAGGGTTTCATTAAAGTGGAAAGGAAGGAAAGGAAGCCCATTCGCCGCAATCTGTGCGGTGCCGTCCCGACCGGACCGAACCATCTTCTGCGTCTTGCAATACCGACGACGCCGCTGTACGTGTCCCGACTGCATTACTCTACGAAGGAAGAGGAGATCGTAGAGTACCTGTGGATTAAGACCAATTTCTCCCTCAAAGTCGCACGGTTGGAGTCCCGTCACAATGTGAATTTTAATTCCTTTGTGGTGCGGGTGCCAACCGAACATCTGGCGACTTTCATGAAAGAAGATTTTTGGCCGAAAGGTGTTGTGTTCCGGCGGTTCCAAAGCCGGCTACCTGACACCACTCCGCGTCACACGTCGCCGTCTATACGTGTTAATTAGGTTTCTACTAACATAGTTTTTTTTTAATTACTAGCATTTAATGTATTACCTATATCTGTATTTATGTTAGACTATAAGGTATTTATCTATGGACCTACGTTGCCTGACTATAAACAAATAAACAAACAAATAGCCTGTACTTTGTCATCTGTATGTGCACGGTCAGAACATAGACCTGAATGAAATTCAACGAATATCTTTTTGATATTTTGATTATCAGGTATGCTACCCTGGCCGATACACTTCTGATGTTAATGCGCGGCAGACGTTTGGGGTAAGTTAATTCATATAACTCTGTCGAGCATTACCATATAACATAACTTATAACATTTTTCACCAATCATTTAACTAAAATGTTTGTTCCGATTTTAAAATGTTTTTAATCTAAGTAACTTATATCATTTTACACTTACACAAACCTTATTGTGGTTAATGATATAAGTCTAAATAATTTGTTTTGCAAAAGTAGGATCGAAGGAGATTTTTGACATTTTAATAATGGTGTATTCAATGTCTCTACCAATTTTCAGCTTTATGCGAATTTGGGAATGTCAAGTGTCTAATTTGACTGGACTATAATATATGTGGTGACAATAAATTGGTCTATTTTTACCATACTCTTCTGTTGTCAGTTAATTATATTAAGTAAATTCACTTGAAGCAGTTTGTAACTTGAAATACAAAAATTACATTTAAAGTATCATTTTTTGTTGAGCTATAGCTAGCTAAACTATTTGAACAAAAACCGAGTTTGACTTCTAGTAACTATAGTTATGTAACCACTATTATTATATAATAGGAAACAAACATTTTTGTTTTAAGTTACACCACAATTTTATTTATTACATATGGTAGTTAGCCCGTATTCTGGTGCACAAAAGACATTACTCGAATTCAGGCACCCTAAGAAATATCGAGCCGTTACCGCCAAATTATCGTAAGCGACACTTTTGTCGAAATGCGTTTTTTGTGGAAACTAATATTTTAAACCGTAACGGACCCATCTCTGTTGATATTTCCCTCTATTCTTCACTCTATTATATTATAACGGTGTTCTTTTGGAGGGAAATATCAACAGAGATGGGTCCGTTACGGTTTAAAATATTAGTTTCCACAAAAAACGCATTTCGACAAAAGTGTCGCTTACGATAATTTGGCGGTAACGGCTCGATATTTACACTAGAATACGGGCTGGAAGACGGTGTCGGGTAAACAAAAGGCAAGGATTTTCGAGTTAGATCACTTTTCACTGAACCTACAGATTTATTTTATTATTTTTTTAACTGCCAGCCGCAGATGCTGGCTCTAGAAAATAAACAAGCAAGAAGGATAGTAACGCCCGCATCGTTACAGGAGTTACACAAGTACGAGAACGCCTGCAAAGAGTTGAACACGCACGTCATGAACCTGCTACGCGGGCAGAGCTGCACCAGGCCTATCACACTATCCGCGAGTCAGCGGACTGGTGTGGGAGCACCAGTCTGCATTGCACCGGTTCCTGTAATGAGTCATCATCATCATCATCAGCCTATTAATATCCCCACTGCTGGGGCACAGACCTTCCCTATGGATGGAGTAGGGAGATAGGGCCATGAAACACCACGCGGGCCCAACACGGATACGGGCGTACTCGACTCCGTTCATTTACAATTAGTCGTTTACATGAATAGGGATGATGACTAATTTTTTTTTCTTCGTTTATCAGGTACATTATCAAAAAGTATTGGACACGTATTTTTTCTCTTTTCACATAATATAAACCTTGCAGAGATATATTGATTTGAAAAGTCGCATGACGTCACGTTTGAGTACACTTATAAGTGAAAATTCACTCAAAAGTGACGTCACGAGCCCCTACTCCCAAACTTTGACGCACTATAACTTTGCCATTTTTTGGTTGATTGCCCAAAGAAAAAATACGTGTCCATTATTTTTTGATCATCTAACTGACGGACTAAATAGAATTTTGTTTAATGTACCCCGTCATCACCCCTTTTCTATTGGCACTCGCATTCGGGCTAAGGACCAAGTGTTATCGCGCCGTAACTCAAAACTTTTTTCAGTGTAATAACTTCCGATGAATGAATTAATATCTACATGCCCACTTTAATATTTGTACTGGATCAACCGTGCGTGAGTTCAATTTAAATTTGATTGTTTTTCCTCTTTTGCCTGTATAATTGAGTGTGTCTACTCTTCGTTTTAAACCATGTTGTGGTATAAATTGGTGTGGTTTTATGAAACTACAAAGCAAGTGAAACTTTTAATATCATTAATAAAAAAAAGTCCTGCCTCGGCTGGCAATCGAACCTGGGCCGCGCGCGTGCTTTGCAGGCAAACTTTCTAGCACTGAACCGCCGATGTTTAAATAAAAATAAATATTTCCAACATTCACAACAATTAGCCTTACCCCAAAGTAAGTACTGTAAGGCTTGTGCTATGGGATACCAGGGTAACGGATAGAATATATACATATTGTACATAGGTATATAAGTATGTTTTTATAGAAATACATATTAAACATTCATGACTGGAGTACAAATGCTCGTATTTATCACACAAACATCTGCCTCCACCGGGATTCGAACCCGGGACCTCTAGAGTCGGCGTCACCATGAAACCCGGCGTTTAAACCACTCGGCCACGGAGGTCGTCTAATGTTTGTTAATAAGGTCTAAATTTTGTAATACGACGTGCTAAAGCTAACCCAAAACTTTTGTGGTGATGTTATATAAGTTTCACTTTAAAACAATTACAAAAACAGTATCAATATGTTAACGTATTCCATGAACAAACAATGTTCCGAAAATATTGTGATAACTAATTCACGGTCAAGAAAAAGGCGAAGGGAAACTACACCGCCGACCTTTTTAAGCCCACTTGAATATTGAAGAAGGCTGTGCACGCCCCCTGATCATACATTAACGGCTGTCGTGAATAATTTAATGAAAAAACATGCCGGCGAAGATAAGAGCCACGGGCAGAACATGATTTGGCAGCGGTTTGGTAACTAACTATATAAAATATTTAAACTAGTGTAAGGTGAGCGATTGCGAAAAATATTAATTTGTTTCTTAAAAACAGTGATGTTCACACACTTAATACAAGAAATAAAAATAAACTAACTTTACCTGCTACTAGGCTTCACAAAATTAATAATTCATTTAAAGGTCTTTGTGTTCGCTTATACAATAAAGTCCCAATCAATATCCAAGAGTTAACCATAAATAAATTTAAAGATAGTATAAAAAAGCACTTATTAAAAAAGCTTATTACAAAGTGTCTGATTATACTACAGACAAAAATGCTTGGGTTTGAACTGTTTCAATCATTCCAACAGGTTTTCTATATTAAATAAATCATAATTGTATTGACTTTGTAACAACATAATGATTTGTAAATGTTGTTACATTAGACTTTCATGTAGTCCATAACGAGTGGTAAGGAAAAAAAATTTGGACGATTCAAAAGAGTTGTACTATACATCCAATTTGAATAAAGATATATTGATTTCTGATTTCTGATATTGGTACGACAACGTACTGGCATCTCTGTAACCGCGCGGGTGAACTATACAAATTAACATCTGCGTTACCTCCCGCCGCGGTCCGTGCGTTGTGACACGCAGTCGCTTATTCCACCTGTCTAAATTCAGACGTTCTAAATCATTCAATAACTAATTCAGTCAAGTGAAATAGCATTTAGGAAGTTAGGATAAAGAAGGAAGAAGTGTGGCTTCTGACTGACTAAATCATTTAGTATCCTAATTAGAACTCGGTTTAGAAAGGTGTAATAGCGTTTAGATTCGCACCGCAGGTGTCACTGCATGAGGACGTGTTGTGTCTACGATTACGAATTACGCGAGTGTGCGGCGGTAAAAGAAAATGAAGTTATGAGTAACATAATCGAATTGTATAAACATATGCCGTATCTTTGGAACAAAAATAATAAAAATAACTTTTTTAATCTTTCACCCGCGTTTTTCGTTTTTACTTTATTTCATTTTTATTGAGCCAACGGCCAGTCCTACGAGAAGAAAGATTTTTTGTTGCTTTGACAGGACAGGAGCCATTACGAAAAAGTCCAACTGAATTCGCCGCGCGCTTGTAACTGACTGAATCAGTAACTAAATTAGTCAAGTGTAATCAGAAGCTTCTAATTAGCTTTCTTTTTAGGATCCTAACTAGGAAGTCTGAATTTAGTCAGGTGGAAAAAGCGCTTTATAGAGGTAGTGTCTGGGGAAGTAACCTCCACCTTACAAAAGATTACAGAAGAATAATACTACCTTTGGTGCTGTTTTTTTTGAGTAAGGTTCCAGGGCGCCACAGGGTAGGGATAAGGTCAGGGTAGGCAACGGCGCGAGTGATATTTCTTTATTTTTTTATATAAATAGGTGCGATAAATATCTCCACCCCACCTGATGTTAAGAGACGGTGAACGAGACGCAAGGATAGCTGGTACAGTAGTTCTACCTGCTACACCAGCCATCATCGCTTTTTTTTATAACGCAGGTAAAAAATCTTTTTACATACGACGGCGCCTTTAAGAGGCACACCGCCGAACGGATCTCACACCTGGCTCCCGCAAGTCTTACGGACCCACAGTGGCTGCCCACCGAGGATCGCTCCGCAATTCTTACGAGCGCTTTCTTGAGACGAGCGCGGAATCCCCTCGCGAGGGATTTCTCCGCATCCCCGCACCCAGCCTCGCCGGGGCTCCACGGCAGGGGTCCTCCGAGGTATTGCGGGGACCTCGCAGACGTGCACAGGTAGGGCTGCGCTTGGGGGCTGAATACGCGGTCTAATGCCCACCGTACCGCCCCCCGTCCGCTGCGGAGGGCTACTCGGGCGTACCCATAGTAGCCCTTTGTAGGGCAAAACTACAAGGGGGGCGCCATCCAGGGGGCGGAGGGAGCGGGAGGGGGAGAATATGAGCGTTCCCCCCCTCTTCTCCTTCTCCTAGGAGAAGAGGGGGGGAACGCGGCGAGTCATGCTCGCCCTGCCGGCCTGCATTTTCTGTATCGCAAGCCTCTATAGGCTATGGTGGCCGCTTTTTATTTGCCACCCTTGTAACGTAAGCAAAATTACGATTGAGCGGGTATTCATGAAAAATCTAAACACTAATTATATTTAAAGAAAATATAACTAGAAAAAAAAAACTCCACGCGGACCAGGCAGCAGACAGGACCGTCCCGGAAAAATAAAAAATATAATTATAACTAATTATATTTTTTATTTTTTAAGCATGTAACTGCTTGATGTTTAAATCTAAAGAAAATATAACTCAAAAGAAAATCCACGTGGACCAGGCAGCAGACGGGACTCGAACCCGCACCCTTCGCTATCCGGGCGAATGCACTGACCAATTTACCTTACTAATTGTTTAATTAATAACTGTTATTTTCCTTAGATAAGAAGCTTAAAAAACGTACGTAACAGTTATTTACGGTAAAGTTTTTAGTACCTATATAATAATTTGAAGTGCGTAGCATCGATTGCGTAGTGATTCTGGTTAGTGCGTTCGGTTCGCAATCTCAATTACGCTCGTCATTAGGATTGGTGACCAAAATGCTTCAGAAAGCTCGTTCAGACCACTGTACTTATTGGGCGACTCCAATTTCTTCTGGTTTTTTTAGTAAAGTTTCCTTTAGGATAAACTAAACGAGCTTAATTTGCGAGTCCAGAGTTGCGTAATTTAAGCTACTTTTGGAAAGAAAAGTCCTGTTGTCTGCCGACTCATTTTGGGCCGTGGTGAAAATCAAACAGGACATTTCTATGAAACCGAATGCAGCTTAAATTACGCAACTGAAATTAAGCGACTCACAACTCAAAATATTACGCTCGCTGGCTTCACTTTTAGTCAAAAGTGTTATTTGGCTGTCGATTTCTATCAAGTATCGGGTGGTTTCTCAAGCTGGCGAACGCTTCAATCTGAGCGAAAATTTATTCTTTGAAATCAATAAATAGATTTTTCTTGTATTAATATTTGTAATTATAAAGACCAGGCTAACTTACCTTGACGTTCGATCCCTAATTATGTGTAATAGTGTGCTACGTAGTAGTAGGTACAAAGAGTTCATTACGTTGTGTTAAATTATAGGTTGAGGTTATGAAACATAATATTAAACCACTTCGCAAAAATTCACCAGCCACATAATTTTCCTTCTATTACTCGCATAACATTGGTTTTCTGGTCGTATATTTATGATGCGAGAAAATTTTATACGAGTTGGTACACACTATCATCTCACTCCTTTTATGGATATGACATGTCGTATGTATCGCGCTTCGCGCTTATGTTCCTATAACAAAGGCGCTTGCCGTTTGGTAGTAAGAACTTTATGATATAAGCAAAGTATCTCACTCACTCACTTACACTTGGTCATCAGTCCGTATTCAGACACGAAAGACATTACTCGATTTCGGGCACCCGGTGCAATAATATGACATATAGATTTGGGGGCTATTTCGAGGGAAAATATCTGTACTACTGTATGAAATGAAATCAGCGTCGGGTTACTAAAACGATAACTGTTTGAATAAGGTCGTACTCGACTCTGTTCATTTGCTCGTTTATTTAGTTGTTAGTCCGAATTCCATTGACAATCGTATACGAGTAAACGGTCAAGTGTAATTTTACCTTTAGGTCGTTTATCTTAATAAATATTTACGAACGTGCACGGCGCGTTGTACTGGAGGCCTACTCTATTTCAACGAAAAACGAAATTTCGATCGAAATTTCGCACGTTCCCTACTCTGTTTCCTTTTCATTTCGAAAATTCGTTCGTCCGAAATATTTTGACAATTAAATTCTCCAACCCTACTCTAATTCACAAAACTTTCGAAGGAAAAGTTGAATTTGACAGATAATTATTCGAAATTTTAACCTGAAATCGACGAAATGAAAAGTGTTACCTTTTCATTTTCGTTTTGAGATTTTTGTTTTAATTAAGCCTAAAATACTTGCAAGAGTATTTTTAATAATAGCTGCTTAGCTCGAGAAACATTTTTAGCATGTAAAATTAACAAATAAACCATTTTTTTATTATTTTTTGTAATTTCGATACTTCAAAGTATTAAACGACAAATTGAGGTTGACATACAGTAGATTGTATCGACTCTACAAATTAGTCGGCTAACACTGTCAAAGAAGGTTCCTTCAATGTCATCAAAAAATTTGCCGTAAACTACCTATATTGTTTCCAAGTAAAAAAACGTTTTCTTAAAAGTAGAGATAAAAAGAACTCAAAAACATGACTCATTCCATTCGTTCACGAAAACTGTTTATGGTTCCGAAGTTAATGTGCCTGTTCGAAAATGAAATAGAGTAGAAACACTGGCGAAATTTCGTTTGAAATTCGTTTCGGAGAAAGAGAGTAGAGCTCCTAGTACTGTGGAAGATTCGGTCTAAAAAGATCGCAACTCGAACTCGGAAGTTGACAAAACTTCTTGGTGCGGAAGTTTGCGAACTCGCAACAGATGTGACTCAGCTAGAAGTCCACTTGCATTCTGTTTGCTGAGTTTCGCATAAAAATCATAACACGAATGTATATTATTTAAAAAGTTTTACAAAGGGAAAATGTGAAAATTTGTCTCGGTCATATGAAATGGGGTCAGTAAGAAACTTATAATGTAATCTTATGACTATAGGTACTATTAATAGCCTATTGTAGACTGGCAATTGACCAAATACCAGTTGAAGTCGTGGAAAGAAAGCATAAATCCAGTTTCGAGTTCATCTGGAAGGCAAGGCCAAATTATCCACCAAGAATCTTGGTGTGCTCATTAGATTGAGTAGAGTGCACTTCACACTGGCCCACCGACCGCAACTTTATAAAGCACAGGTTCAGCCTCACATGAAGTATTGTTCTCATCGTTGCGCGGGGGAACCCCCCGTACCAGTTTCTCCCTCTGGATCGCATACAGCGCCGAGCGGTTCGAATTATCGACGAGCAGACTTTTCCATTACGCAAAACCGTATTTATTACGCGGAGTGTTCAGATGAATTGTTCGGATTCATCCCAGCTGCTGCTTATCGTCATCGTACATCGCGACAAAACTTATACCTTGCTTGATTTAGTCCAAATTTTTTAACCATGTACGACAAAACTGGAACGGGGAATACATTGTCACCAGCAGTGTTTCCGGATCAAATACGACCCAAAAATCTTCAAAAAAAAAGCGTACTCCTTTAAGTATTAAGGCGCCCGCCAATCCGCACTGGGCTCGTGTGGTATGTCACGGCCCAATCTCCCTATTCCATAGGGAAGGCCTGTGCCCCAGCTATGGGGCCATTAATAAGCTGGTGATGATGATGTGATGCCTTTGGGCGACAATGATCACAGGTGTGCCAAAAAATTTTATCGGTTCTCTTAGGAGCTTTCGATTATTATCTATAAGACCAAATCGATCATTTAAAATAGACATATTTCGTAACTACAGTTACGAAATATGTCTATTCAGACACGGTAAAGGTTTCTTACCTTTACTGTGTCTGCATTACGTAAACATTAGAGCGTACAGAGTAATTATATAATTAACCCATTTCAACACGTAGCGCGTACATTAAACGGACCATTATCCCTTGCACGCAACACGCATATGTACAGTTCATGGGCACATTTGAAATGTGATAGTTATTTCACTTTTCATTAGTAGGGCTTAAATGCTGTAATAATTATACCTTCATATAAACATTAGCTGTGCGTCATAAATGTTTGTTCTCATTCAATTTCCTTGTCTATTCCAGTACGATAAAAGTAAATCTAATAAATATTCAACTTCGAAAGTACAATCAGTACAATTCATAAAATGAATGTTTTTTTTTATGTGCAACCACCCCCTTTGTAATACTGTGGTGCGACTAAGTACTTACATCTATATTATTAATTTTGTCAAGGAGTACGGTAGACTCGAAACAAAACATAAAAAAATATTGATTTCGAGTCGACAACATATATTCGTAAAATTCGGATTATGGAGTATTTCGTTAAATTTTAATGGCACTGACAAACCAACCGCAGTCGCCATACAAACAAATTGCAGTGGCCATCTTAGATACGCCCTTAGGAATCGCCGCGCCAATCAACACATCGCGTGCATCGCGCTAAAAAAGTATCGTTAACATTTCACGAAAATATTGTTTTTGACACTTTTTTATGATTGTACTCTTTATTAAGTATTTTTTCTTTAAACCTGAGATTGGCCGATTGCAATAACAACCATAGAAAAAAGAACACTAGCCACAACCATAAAAGTAGAAGTTTTAGTTCAAATGTCATTTAGTTTTGCATATTGATTTACTTTGTTTGGATTACACACATTATGCCGAAAATCGTAAGAACTTCATAAAATCTTTAATTAGTCGTATCTTTGTCTTTGTTTGGTTTTTTGTTTGATGATACCTTTACAATTTTGTGAACAGCCAAATCTCCTTGCATTTGGTAAACATTGGGTAAAACTGTACTTCCAGGGCCCAAGAATTGACACTTCACTATTTTTTGGAGAAAAGGTCTCTGTTAATGAAGTCTCTATGCAAAGTCTCCATACCAGAGCACTGATAGTTTTTGAGAAAAATAAAATATTGAAAATTACTTTTCTATTAAATAAATATCACCATTTTGACAAATTTCATTGTTTTTTTATATTCTCTTTATTTAGATAAGGCAAAATAAAGAACCACTTTCTTTATTTTGCCTTTATACAGCCTTATTTTTTCTACCATTATACAGCCTTATCTTTTCTTTAATGATATCCATGTCAATATTATCATACAGCCATCGAGAGTTTTTTTTTGGCAGCCAACAATTTTCAGTTATTGGAAAGAATAGAGGAAATAGAGGAAGAATAGAGGAATATATGAGTCCTTTAAAGTTCTCTACCAATTTTTTTTTTGTTATTCACTACACTTCCGCATCATCTCCGGCGCTGCGGCAATAGCAGCCCCTCCGCCCTTGCGAAACAAAGGCTCACAGGCACTCACGATTCCCTCCGCAGCTTCGATTAATTTTAATTTTAATTTAACATAAGAAGGAGATAGAAAGCCTCTCTTGAGTTTGTTTCGCCGGTTCTTCTCAGGAAGGTCTCCCAATTTTGGAACCGGTGGTAGTTTACGGTAGTTAGGGCCAAAAAAAAAAACAAAAAAAATAATCTCAAAATTACTAAAAGAATTTTCAATAAAGTACTTTATTAACTAAATTAAGTAATAAATTCATACATAGACAATAAAAATTTTAAAAATCGAACAATGAAATAACCGGACGCTCAATAAAAACTCTTTCGAAGGTAGCTCGACAAAAATAAATAAAATTTGATTCTGACGACGTAGCCTGTAAAGGCTACGAAACGTCAATAAATAAATAAAGTTTCGTGCATTAACCCGTAAAAAACTAGTTTTATTTAATGAGTGATGTGCGTGAAAACCTAAGAAACTTTTTCCAATTTCCAAAAAATCAAACTTAATAGATGTACTATTAAATTAGGCAGCTAGCTAAGCTACTAGCTAGGCAGCTAGCTAGGCATCTACCTAGGCAACTATCTAGGCAGCTAGCTAGGCAACTAGCTAGGCAGCTCGCTCGGCAGCTAGCTAGGTATCTAGCTAGGCAGCTAGCTAGGCAACTAGCTAGGCAGCTAGCTAGCTAAGCAACTAGCTAAGCAACTAGCTAAACAGCTAGCTAGGCAACTCGCTAGGCAAGTAGCTAGGCAGCTAGCTAGGCAACTAGCTAGGCTGCTAGCTAGGCAGCTAACTCGGCAGCTAGCTAGGCAAGTAGCTAGGCACCAACTAGGCAACTAGCTAGGCAACTAGCTAAGCAGCTAGCTAGGCAACTAGCTAGGCAACTAGCTAGGCAGCTAGCTAGGCATCTAGCTAGGCAACTAGCTAGGCTGCTAGCTAGGCAGCTAGCTAGGCTACTAGCTAGGCAGCTAGCTAGGCATCTACCTAGGCAACTAGCTAGGCAGCTAGCTAGGCAACTAGCTAGGCAGCTAGCTAGGCAACTAGCTAGGCTACTAGCAAGGCAACTAGCTAGGCAACTCGCTCGGCAACTAGCTAGGCAAGTAGCTAGGCAAGTAGCTAGGCTACTAGCTAGGCAAGTAGCTAGGCTACTAGCTAGGCAACTAGCTAGGCAAGTAGCTAGGCACCAACTAGGCAACTAGCTAGGCAAGTAGCTAGGCATCTAGCTAAGCAACTAGCTAAACAGCTAGCTAAGCAACTAGCTAAACAGCTAGCTAGGCAACTAGCTAGGCAGCTAGCTAGGCATCTAGCTAGGCAGCTAGCTAGGCAGCTAGCTAGGCTAGCTAGCTATGTATATAGCTACTAGCTAGCTCGGCAAGTAGCTAGGCACCAACTAGGCAACTAGCTAGGCAGCTAGCTAGGCTACTAGCTAGGCAACTAGCTAGGCAAGTAGCTAGGCACCAACTAGGCAACTAGCTAGGCAAGTAGCTGAGCAACTAGCCAGGCAAGTAGCTAAGCAACTAGCTAGGCTGCTAGCTAGGCATAGGCAGCTAGCTCGATAACTCGCCATGCATAGCTCCGACTCCCAGTTTTAATTTGAATTTTAAGGTACTTTAGTGAAGAGGTTGTCGTGGCCTAGCTATGTATATAGCTACTAGCTAGCTCGGCAAGTAGCTAGGCACCAACTAGGCAACTAGCTAGGCAACTAGTTAGGCAACTAGCTAAGCAGCTAGCTGGGCAACTAGCTAGGCAACTAGCTAGGCCGCTAGCTAGGCAACTAGCTAAGCTACTAGGTAGGCAGCTAGCTAAGCTACTAGCTAGGCAGCTAGCTAAGCTACTAGCTAGGCAACTAGCTAGGCAGCTAGCTAGGCATCTAGCTAGGCAGCTAGCTAGGCAGCTAGCAGCTAGCTAGGCTAGCTAGCTATGTATATAGCTACTAGCTAGCTCGGCAAGTAGCTAGGCACCAACTAGGCAACTAGCTAGCCAACTAGCTAAGCAGCTAGCTAAGCTACTAGCTAGGCAGCTAGCTAGGCAACTCGCTCGGCAGCTAGCTAGGCAACTTGCTAGGCAACTAGCTAGGCAAGTAGCTAGGCACCAACTAGGCAACTAGCTAGGCAGCTAGCTAGGCTACTAGCTAGGCAACTAGCTAGGCACGTAGCTAGGCACCAACTAGGCAACTAGCTAGGCAAGTAGCTGAGCAACTAGCCAGGCAAGTAGCTAAGCAACGAGCTAGGCTGCTAGCTAGGCATAGGCAGCTAGCTCGATAACTCGCCATGCATAGCTCCGACTCCCAGTTTTAATTTGAATTTTAAGATACTTTAGTGAAGAGGTTGTCGTGGTCTAGCTATGTATCTAGCTACTAGCTAGCTCGGCAGCTAACTCGGCAGCTAGCTAGGCAAGTAGCTAGGCACCAACTAGGCAACTAGCTTGGCAACTAGCTAAGCAGCTAGCTAGGCAACTAGCTAGGCAACTAGCTAGGCAGCTAGCTAGGCATCTAGCTAGGCAACTAGCTAGGCTGCTAGCTAGGCAGCTAGCTAGGCTACTAGCTAGGCAGCTAGCTAGGCATCTACCTAGGCAACTAGCTAGGCAACTAGCTAGGCAGCTAGCTAGGCAACTAGCTAGGCTACTAGCTAGGCAACTAGCTAGGCAACTCGCTCGGCAACTAGCTAGTCAAGTAGCTAGGCAAGTAGTAGGCTACTAGCTAGGCAACTAGCTAGGCAAGTAGCTAGGCAAGTAGCTAGGCTACTAGCTAGGCAACTAGCTAGGCAAGTAGCTAGGCACCAACTAGGCAAGTAGCTAGGCATCTAGCTAGGCAGCTAGCTAAGCAACTAGCCAGGCAGCTAGCTAGGCAACTAGCTAGGCAGCTAGGTAGGCAACTAGCTAAGCAACTAGCTAAACAGCTAGCTAAGCAACTAGCTAAACAGCTAGCTAGGCAACTAGCTAGGCAGCTAGCTAGGCATCTAGCTAGGCAGCTAGCTAGGCAGCTAGCTAGGCTAGCTAGTATGTATATAGCTACTAGCTAGCTCGGCAAGTAGCTAGGCACCAACTAGGCAACTAGCTAGGCAGCTAGCTAGGCATCTAGCTAGGCAGCTAGCTAGGCAGCTAGCAGCTAGCTAGGCTAGCTAGCTATGTATATAGCTACTAGCTAGCTCGGCAAGTAGCTAGGCACCAACTAGGCAACTAGCTAGCCAACTAGCTAAGCAGCTAGCTAAGCTACTAGCTAGGCAGCTAGCTAGGCAACTCGCTCGGCAGCTAGCTAGGCAACTTGCTAGGCAACTAGCTAGGCAAGTAGCTAGGCACCAACTAGGCAACTAGCTAGGCAGCTAGCTAGGCTACTAGCTAGGCAACTAGCTAGGCACGTAGCTAGGCACCAACTAGGCAACTAGCTAGGCAAGTAGCTGAGCAACTAGCCAGGCAAGTAGCTAAGCAACGAGCTAGGCTGCTAGCTAGGCATAGGCAGCTAGCTCGATAACTCGCCATGCATAGCTCCGACTCCCAGTTTTAATTTGAATTTTAAGATACTTTAGTGAAGAGGTTGTCGTGGTCTAGCTATGTATCTAGCTACTAGCTAGCTCGGCAGCTAACTCGGCAGCTAGCTAGGCAAGTAGCTAGGCACCAACTAGGCAACTAGCTTGGCAACTAGCTAAGCAGCTAGCTAGGCAACTAGCTAGGCAACTAGCTAGGCAGCTAGCTAGGCATCTAGCTAGGCAACTAGCTAGGCTGCTAGCTAGGCAGCTAGCTAGGCTACTAGCTAGGCAGCTAGCTAGGCAACTAGCTAGGCTACTAGCTAGGCAACTAGCTAGGCAACTCGCTCGGCAACTAGCTAGGCAAGTAGCTAGGCAAGTAGTAGGCTACTAGCTAGGCAACTAGCTAGGCAAGTAGCTAGGCAAGTAGCTAGGCTACTAGCTAGGCAACTAGCTAGGCAAGTAGCTAGGCACCAACTAGGCAAGTAGCTAGGCATCTAGCTAGGCAGCTAGCTAAGCAACTAGCCAGGCAGCTAGCTAGGCAACTAGCTAGGCAGCTAGCTAGGCAACTAGCTAAGCAACTAGCTAAACAGCTAGCTAAGCAACTAGCTAAACAGCTAGCTAGGCAACTAGCTAGGCAGCTAGCTAGGCATCTAGCTAGGCAGCTAGCTAGGCAGCTAGCTAGGCTAGCTAGCTATGTATAAAGCTACTAGCTAGCTCGGCAAGTAGCTAGACACCAACTAGGCAACTAGCTAGGCAGCTAGCTAGGCTACTAGCTAGGCAACTAGCTAGGCAAGTAGCTAGGCACCAACTAGGCAACTAGCTAGGCAAGTAGCTGAGCAACTAGCCAGGCAAGTAGCTAAGCAACTAGCTAGGCTGCTAGCTATGCATAGGCAGCTAGCTCGATAACTCGCCATGCATAGCTCCGACTCCCAGTTTTAATTTGAATTTTAAGGTACTTTAGTGAAGAGGTTGTCGTGGCCTAGCTATGTATATAGCTACTAGCTAGCTCGGCAAGTAGCTAGGCACCAACTAGGCAACTAGCTAGGCAACTAGTTAGGCAACTAGCTAAGCAGCTAGCTGGGCAACTAGCTAGGCAACTAGCTAGGCAGCTAGCTAGGCATCTAGCTAGGCAACTAGCTAAGCTACTAGCTAGGCAGCTAGCTAAGCTACTAGCTAGGCAGCTAGCTAGGCATCTACCTAGGCAACTATCTAGGCAGCTAGCTAGGCAACTAGCTAGGCAACTAGCTAGGCAAGTAGCTAGGCACCAACTAGGCAACTAGCTAGGCAAGTAGCTAGGCACCAACTAGGCAACTAGCTAGGCAAGTAGCTAGGCATCTAGCTAGGCAGCTAGCTAAGCAACTAGCTAGGCAGCTAGCTAGGCAACTAGCTAGGCAGCTAGCTAGGCAACTAGCTAAGCAACTAGCTAAACAGCTAGCTAAGCAACTAGCTAAACAGCTAGCTAGGCAGCTAGCTAGGCTAGCTAGCTATGTATATAGCTACTAGCTAGCTCGGCAAGTAGCTAGGCACCAACTAGGCAACTAGCTAGCCAACTAGCTAAGCAGCTAGCTAAGCTACTAGCTAGGCAGCTAGCTAGGCAACTCGCTCGGCAGCTAGCTAGGCAACTTGCTAGGCTGCTAGCTAGGCAAGTAGCTAGGCACCAACTAGGCTGCTAGCTAGGCAACTAGCTAGGCAACTAGCTAGGCAGCTAGCTAGGCATCTAGCTAGGCAACTAGCTAAGCATCTAGCTAGGCAACTAGCTAAGCTACTAGGTAGGCAGCTAGCTAAGCTACTAGCTAGGCAGCTAGCTAAGCTACTAGCTAGGCAGCTAGCTAGGCAACTACCTAGGCAACTAGCTAGGCAGCTAGCTAGGCATCTAGCTAGGCAACTAACTAGGCAAGTAGCTAGGCAGTTAGCTAGGCAGCTTGCTCGGCAGCTAGTTAGGCAAGTAGCTAGGCAGTTAGCTAGGCAGCTTGCTCGGCAGCTAGTTAGGTAACTAGCTAGGCTACTAGCTATGCAACTAGCTAGGCAAGTAGCTAAGCTACTAGGTAGGCAGCTAGCTAAGCTACTAGCTAGGCAGCTAGCTAAGCTACTAGCTAGGCAGCTAGCTAGGCTACTAGCTAGGCAGCTAGCTAGGCATCTAGCTAGGCAACTAATTAGGCAAGTAGCTAGGCAGTTAGCTAGGCAGCTTGCTCGGTAGCTAGTTAGGCAAGTAGCTAGGCAGTTAGCTAGGCAGCTTGCTCGGCAGCTAGTTAGGTAACTAGCTAGGCTACTAGAATTTTAAGATACTTTAGTGAAGAGGTTGTCGTGGTCTAGCTATGTATCTAGCTACTAGCTAGCTCGGCAGCTAACTCGGCAGCTAGCTAGGCAAGTAGCTAGGCACCAACTAGGCACTAGCTAGGCAACTAGCTAAGCAGCTAGCTAGGCAACTAGCTAGGCAGCTAGCTAGGCAGCTCGCTCGGCAGCTAAGTAGGCAGCTAGCTCGATAACTCGCCATGCATAGCTCCGACTCCCAGTTTTAATTTGAATTTTAAGATACTTTAGTGAAGAGGTTGTCGTGGTCTAGCTATGTATCTAGCTACTAGCTAGCTCGGCAGCTAACTCGGCAGCTAGCTAGGCAAGTAGCTAGGCACCAACTAGGCACTAGCTAGGCAACTAGCTAAGCAGCTAGCTAGGCAACTAGCTAGGCAACTAGCTAGGCAGCTAGCTAGGCATCTAGCTAGGCAACTAGCTAGGCTGCTAGCTAGGCAGCTAGCTAGGCTACTAGCTAGGCAGCTAGCTAGGCATCTAGCTAGGCAACTAGCTAAACAGCTAGCTAGGCAACTCGCTAGGCAAGTAGCTAGGCAGCTAGCTAGGCATCTAGCTAGGCTACTAGCTAGGCAACTAGCTAGAAAACTAGCTAGGCAGCTAGCTAGGCTACTAGCTAGGCAACTAGCTAGGCAACTAGCTAAGCAGCTAGCTAGGTAACTAGTTAGGCAGCTAGCTAGGCAACTAGCTAGGCAGCTAGCTAGGCAGCTAGCTAGGCAACTACCTAGGCAACTAGCTAGGCAGCTAGCTAGGCATCTAGCTAGGCAACTAACTAGGCAAGTAGCTAGGCAGTTAGCTAGGCAGCTTGCTCGGCAGCTAGTTAGGCAAGTAGCTAGGCAGTTAGCTAGGCAGCTTGCTCGGCAGCTAGTTAGGTAACTAGCTAGGCTACTAGCTATGCAACTAGCTAGGCAAGTAGCTAAGCAACTAGATAGGCTGCTAGCTAGGCAAGTAGCTAGGCACCAACTAGGCTGCTAGCTAGGCAACTAGCTAGGCAACTAGCTAGGCAGCTAGCTAGGCAACTAGCTAAGCAGCTAGCTGGGCAAGTAGCTAGGCAACTAGCTAGGCAGCTAGCTAGGCATCTAGCTAGGCAACTAGCTAGGCATCTACCTAGGCAACTATCTAGGCAGCTAGCGAGGCAACTGGCTAGGCAGCTAGCTAGGCAGCTAGCTAGGTAACTAGCTAGGCAGCTAGCTAGGCAGCTAGCTAGGCAACTAGCTAGGCAGCTAGCTAGGCAACTAGCTAGGCAGCTAGCTAGGCAAGTAGCTAGGCAGCTAGCTAGGCAACTACCTAGGCAACTAGCTAGGCAGCTAACTAGGCAAGTAGCTAGGCAGTTAGCTAGGCAGCTTGCTCGGCAGCTAGTTAGGCAAGTAGCTAGGCAGTTAGCTAGGCAGCTTGCTCGGCAGCTAGTTAGGTAACTAGCTAGGCTACTAGCTATGCAACTAGCTAGGCAAGTAGCTAAGCAACTAGATAGGCTGCTAGCTAGGCAAGTAGCTAGGCACCAACTAGGCTGCTAGCTGAGCAACTAGCTAGGCAAGTAGCTAAGCAACTAGCTAGACTGCTAGCTAGGCATCTAGCTAGGCAGCCAGCTAGGCTACTAGCTAGGCAACTAGCTAGGCAACTAGCTAGGCAACTAGCTAGGCAGCTAGCTAGGCAACTAGCTAGGCAACTAGTTAGGCAACTAGCTAAGCAGCTAGCTGGGCAACTAGCTAGGCAACTAGCTAGGCAGCTAGCTAGGCATCTAGCTAGGCAACTAGCTAGGCATCTACCTAGGCAACTAGCTAGGCAGCTAGCTAGGCAACTCGCTCGGCAACTAGCTAGGCAAGTAGCTAGACAGCTAGCTAGGCAACTAGCTAGGCAGCTAGCTAGGCAACTTGCTCGGCAACTAGCTAGGCAAGTAGCTAGGCAGCTAGCTAGGCAACTACCTAGGCAACTAGCTAGGCAGCTAACTAGGCAAGTAGCTAGGCAGTTAGCTAGGCAGCTTGCTCGGCAGCTAGTTAGGCAAGTAGCTAGGCAGTTAGCTAGGCAGCTTGCTCGGCAGCTAGTTAGGTAACTAGCTAGGCTACTAGCTATGCAACTAGCTAGGCAAGTAGCTAAGCAACTAGATAGGCTGCTAGCTAGGCAAGTAGCTAGGCACCAACTAGGCTGCTAGCTAGGCAACTAGCTAGGCAACTAGCTAGGCAGCTAGCTAGGCATCTAGCTAGGCAACTAGCTAAGCTACTAGGTAGGCAGCTAGCTAAGCTACTAGCTAGGCAGCTAGCTAAGCTACTAGC
Source organism: Chilo suppressalis (assembly GCA_902850365.2). Classification (NCBI taxonomy): domain Eukaryota; kingdom Metazoa; phylum Arthropoda; class Insecta; order Lepidoptera; family Crambidae; genus Chilo; species Chilo suppressalis. The sequence goes on from OU963903.1 coordinate 5,992,417, forward strand.
TAGGCAGCTAGCTAGGCATCTACCTAGGCAACTATCTAGGCAGGTAGCTAGGCAACTAGCTAGGCAGCTCGCTCGGCAGCTAGCTAGGTAACTAGCTAGGCAACTAGCTAGGCAGCTAGCTAGGCAAGTAGCTAGGCACCAACTAGGCAACTAGCTAGGCAGCTAGCTAGGCTACTAGCTAGGCAAGTAGCTAGGCACCAACTAGGCAACTAGCTAGGCAACTAGCTAAGCAGCTAGCTAGGCAACTAGCTAGGCAACTCGCTCGGCAGCTAGCTAGGCAACTTGCTAGGCAACTAGCTAGGCAAGTAGCTAGGCACCAACTAGGCAACTAGCTAGGCAGCTAGCTAGGCAACTAGCTAGGCAACTAGCTAGGCAACTAGCTAGGCAGCTAGCTAGGCAACTCGCTCGGCAACTAGCTAGGCAAGTAGCTAGACAGCTAGCTAGGCAACTAGCTAGGCAGCTAGCTAGGCAACTTGCTCGGCAACTAGCTAGGCAAGTAGCTAGGCAGCTAGCTAGGCAACTAGATAGGCAAGTAGCTAGGCAGCTAGCTAGGCAACTACCTAGGCAACTAGCTAGGCAGCTAGCTAGGCATCTAGCTAGGCAACTAACTAGGCAAGTAGCTAGGCAGTTAGCTAGGCATCTAGCTAGGCAACTAACTAGGCAAGTAGCTAGGCAGTTAGCTAGGCAGCTTGCTCGGCAGCTAGTTAGGTAACTAGCTAGGCTACTAGCTATGCAACTAGCTAGGCAAGTAGCTAAGCAACTAGATAGGCTGCTAGCTAGGCAAGTAGCTAGGCACCAACTAGGCTGCTAGCTAGGCAACTAGCTAGGCAACTAGCTAGGCAGCTAGCTAGGCAGCTAGCTAGGCAACTAGCTAGGCAGCTAGCTAGGCAACTAGCTAGGCAACTAGCTAGGCAGCTAGCTAGGTAACTAGCTAGGCAGCTAGCTAGGTAACTAGCTAGGCAACTAGCTAGAAAACTAGCTAGGCAGCTAGCTAGGCATCTAGCTAGGCTACTAGCTAGGCAACTAGCTAGAAAACTAGCTAGGCAGCTAGCTAGGCTACTAGCTAGGCAACTAGCTAGGCAACTAGCTAAGCAGCTAGCTAGGTAACTAGTTAGGCAGCTAGCTAGGCAACTAGCTAGGCAGCTAGCTAGGCAGCTAGCTAGGCAACTAGCTAGGCAGCTAGCTAGGCAACTAGCTAGGCAGCTAGCTAGGCAACTAGCTAGGCAGCTCGCTCGGCAGCTAGCTAGGCAACTAGCTAGGCATCTACCTAGGCAACTAGCTAGGCAGCTAGCTAGGCAACTTGCTCGGCAACTAGCTAGGCAAGTAGCTAGGCAGCTAGCTAGGCAACTAGCTAGGCAGCTAGCTAGGCAACTTGCTCGGCAACTAGCTAGGCAAGTAGCTAGGCAGCTAGCTAGGCAACTACCTAGGCAACTAGCTAGGCAGCTAACTAGGCAAGTAGCTAGGCAGTTAGCTAGGCAGCTTGCTCGGCAGCTAAGCTACTAGGTAGGCAGCTAGCTAAGCTACTAGCTAGGCAGCTAGCTAAGCTACTAGCTAGGCAGCTAGCTAGGCAATTAACTAGGCAAGTAGCTAGGCAGTTAGCTAGGCAGCTTGCTCGGCAGCTAGCTAGGCAACTAGCTAGGCAGCTAGCTAGGCAACTCGCTCGGCAACTAGCTAGGCAAGTAGCTAGACAGCTAGCTAGGCAACTAGCTAGGCAGCTAGCTAGGCAACTTGCTCGGCAACTAGCTAGGCAAGTAGCTAGGCAGCTAGCTAGGCAACTTGCTCGGCAACTAGCTAGGCAAGTAGCTAGGCAGCTAGCTAGGCAACTACACTACACTAAATTAAAAAAAAATATGTTAAGGATTTAACTTTTTTTTAGAAATGTCAAATAAATAGTTATATTATTAAAATTAAAGAAAATAGACAATTATCTATTTACTATCAAAGCACAGAATAATCCTGAGGTCCATGGTCTACATAATGCTGTTCATGAGACCACTACGGAAGAACGGGCAGTTTCTTTGTCCCCTTTTGAGTACGGAAACCTACAAATATAAAACTTTAAAAAAACATCCTAGTCACAATTCCACGCTTTTGTTACACCACAGAGTCATCCTCGTAATAATATCATCATGGCAGATTATAAAATAACGCGTTTTATGGACTCCCATAAACACTTGCTATCGCCCCGGATCTACCAATCACGGGGCGCGCATAAACCGGCGGGTATTGACGACAGCGGTTAAATCGCGGTTATTACCATGGCAACACTGGATCGACTGTTTGGCGTTATTATAGCAGCTTAATGGCCCATGATAGGTATTTTGTAACTTAATAATAGTGTGTTAGTGCTTACAGTTTTGGGTGGTACAAATGTACAGATTCTACACTAGTGCTCGGGTACTCGCAAACTTCATCCATCGATCATTGTATATCCTTTTCCGTGGCTCAAACTATCCCCGTAAATTTCTTCTAAATCGGTTCAGCGGTTTAAGCGCGTGGAAGTAAGTCATTCACACATTCGTAAATCGAAAACTCAAGCAAAGAAAAAAAAAAAGGAATTAGAATTTTCATTATTGAAAAAATTACCATTTACTGATAAAATTAAACTTAAATAAACGACGGGTTGCACTGCGGGAGAAGTGAAACTTGAATATTAACGTTGTGCATTTTTGATATTTTGGAATGGTTAGGGAATAATTTTGCACGAATTGATTTAATTATCAGTATAAAAGTACTATCATGTATGTGGTAGAATACAATATTTATTTATTGCGCTATCGTACACAATCAGGACAATTTATATTACATTAAAAAAGTTTATCAGAAAAATCAACTTACATGAATCACGTTTAAGCGCACTGAGCGACATCTATTGTAAAAAAATGCATTTTCTTCGCAATAAAGCTGCCACGTGTACGTCCTAGATAGAGAGTTATTATTATAATACGTTAATATAAAATATTACTATGTTTCGTCCAATATATTGAAAGTCAACAACCTTTCCAATTTTATTGTGTGTCATGATGCAATCAGCCTACGTGTTTAACCTGACGCGAGTTTAACATTTTCTACACATACAAAAAAAAAGTGTACAGCGCCACTAAAGAAGTTTTCACTTCAAAAATTATTTCGGTTTTAACTTCAAAAGTTACCTAGTTATTTTTCTCTGAATCACCTGTGTCGGTTCTTGTCATTAAAATGACTGTTACAAATGCTGATACGGGGCATCCTGCTAGAAGGAAAATGAGAACCACTAAAATGTTACTTTTTTATGCCAAACATTTTTGAAAATATAATATATCTAAGAAAAAACTATGAAGCATTTGCAAAAAAAAAGTCTAACCCATAACACGAGATTTCAGAACAAGCTTGCCGTTCCATGTTTCAAACTCCAAAAATCAAGAGGTTCATTTTTGGGTTGTAGTATTGCATTCATTAACAAAGTTCCCCAAGATCTGATTGAGCTTCCACTGACCAAATTTAAATCTCATATCAAGAATACTCTTATGAATAAGGGTTATTATAAAGTTAATGATTATCTAAATTATCGTAATGCATGGACATAGTGTTTCTTGTAATTTGTTATTTGATGGGTATCAGTCATTTTTTATAACAGTAATATGATACCTATCTAAAACCGCTTCCTATATGCTAAATATATAATAAACTATAAAATTTTTGAAACTATATATCTATATCTTTATTGCTTAAGCAGCTTCGCTGAAGAGACTCGGTAATTTCCTTCCTATTGCCACCAAAATTGCCCTAGCACAGTCTCTGCTACTTCCTATTCTTGATTACGCTGACGCCTGCTATCCTGATCTCACGGAGAACTATCTTAACAAGCTTGAGCGACTTCAAAATGTCTGCATTCGGTTCATATTCAACTTACGTAAATATGACCATGTATCTCAATTTCGATCACAGCTCAAGTGGCTACCACATACATCCTACATTTCTCTACAATATTTTGTTCAATACCTACTTTGTCCCCGCGCTATCTCAAGGAATGATACGACCTTCTATGGTCGTTCTTTTACCGTCCAAGCTAAGCTACGTCAATGGAATTCTCTTCCTGTATCCGTAAGACGAGCGCAATCTATTAATGTCCAGACTAATCCAAGTTCATTGCCAAGGGACAGTTCTCATTAGTATATCTGAAAACAATATCGGTAAACAAAGGAGTAAGTGCCAATTCTGCCGATTAAATCTATTTAAGTAACGAATATGTTTTTAATGAATAAAAATATACAATTGCCTTCCTTATTCCAGAACTACAAAATTTTATAAATAGATTCTAATATATCTTTCAATTCTATTGACATAAAGGTCATCTTAATTTTTATTCAAACAATATCTTATTAAACAATATATCTAACAGCGCACAGCCGATACTAAGATACTGGTGTCGATTCTGGCACAATTCTCTATATCTAAACTTAAATTTGACAACAGTCTATTCTTGTTATTCTCTATACAGAATGAAAAGGAGACACGGATGTTAAATTTAGTTTTAAGTTTAGATAATCACGCCAGAATCGACATCACTGTGTGCCATAACTTTTATATGAATAGTTACTCAGTAAAAAGGGAGGCATAAAATTAAATTTGAAAAATTAGCTTGTTGCAGAATTTTAGCGCTCCAAAAATCGCTTATTCGTTTCGTTTGAGGTTGGAATCGGAGAAGTGTCTCTTGTAAGGAAGACTTGTCAGCCCCGAGCGCCATTGCCGCGGCTTCGGAGATACGGAACTTATGTGGGACTCACAGTAACTCCTAAACCATTTTAGGAAAAATGTCTGAACATACCATACATTTATCACTTTAAACTCTAATATTTATCAGGGATTTTATGGAGCCCTGTAACCGTATTATAATATTATGGAAAAAGCACTTCTTCGATAACCAATTGAAAAATTCATATCACATTATTTTAAAAACAGAATCATGAGTATCATAGGGCAAATACATAAACATAGAAAATATTACAAAAAGTTAGCTATAAAATACTAAACAAACAATGAACTATGCCCAACTGAAACCGTATGTGATAATTAAAAAAAAATCATATTGTTATGAAATCTTAACGTAACACTTTTCCTTTCAGGAATCCATTAAAATCTGATATCTGATTCCGAAACTACCAAATAACAGCATCTATGAAAATCCATCCGATTGCTAGTTTCCGAGAAATGCTTTGACAAAATGACTTCCATAACTTGGCACAAGTGGCTTAAATCCTACAGAGATGATTTTATTTTAATTAGATATTTTATAGTTATATAATTACATTTACTGCTAGATGTTTAAATCTAAAGAAATGCTTAAAAAATAATTGCTATTTCTTCTTTCAAATGTTTAATACCTTGTAAAGGTATAATAGATATTAACGGGATTGTTACCATGTACCTTGTTTTTTATGAGTCTCCGATATTACCTCCGGAGTAACTCCATGATCATTGCGCTTGCAACAGTGCCGAAATATCGGAGACTCATAAAAAACAAGGTACATGGTAACAATCCCGTTAATATCTATAATGTAAATGACCATGAAAGTTTAAAACAATTGTAAAGGTATTTATTCACTTGACATTGTGGGAGATGGCGCTGCCTTGCAGCCTAAGAAAGGCTAGAGAAAAATCGACACGGTCATCAGGGCCGCGGTAGCAGTAATTGGTCAGTGCATTAGCCCGGACAGCGAAGGGTGCGGGTTCGAGTCCCGTCTGCTACCTGGACCGCGTGGAATTTTTGAAATGAAACTTATTTTCGGACGGGGTTTTAAAATCCTATGGAAAAATGAAACGGAAATGCGTCACGAGCGTCACACGTATGTGTGTGTGTATGTGTGGGAGGGAACTCGGCGAAGGCTGAATCGCTACGAGCGTCATACGTGACAATATATATATATGAGTGATACGTGCGCTGCTATTTTCCCCTATGCCTTATGCAACATCTAATATTAGTTTATTTAAGAAAAGAAGTTTCACTTTAGATGTGGTCCTTGCACACAATTTTTTCTAGTACAATTAATATAACAATATTGTTGCCTATAACCTATAAGCTTAACAATACGTTACGGTAATTGTATTTATATAGCTGCACGTATAAGGGTACAGTCACGCACACTCGTCGTTCGCGTTGCTTACTCCGCTTAGTTGCTTAATAACCCGGAAAATTGTCGGCTAATATTATGTTATTAGGTTATTTCGGATATGGATCGAGTATTTCATATTGTTCCCATTATCTGACCACTGGTCAAATGTATTTACGAGAATAATAAAAAAAACATATCTTGTGTTAACAATCATCTATCTTATAAATACATATAATAAGAACCTGACTGACTAACTGACTGACGTATCAACGTACAGCTCAAACCGCTAAGTCTAGAGACTCTTTGAGTTATAGAACTAAAACTTAGATCGATTACTTATCTGAATAAATTATAAAGTTTGCCATTTTAGATTGAAGAAAACGCAGAATAGATAAAAAAATAAACTACACAATGAGGAGCTCGATGGCGCAAGTGGTTAGCGCGTTCGGCTGCGATCGTTGAATTTAACTAACTTTCACAGTGGTCGGTCATTAGATGCTTGATCAAAATTTACTATCTCGAGCTCCTCCGTGCAGGCACGTTAAGCCGTTGGTCCCGGCTGCATCTGCAGTCGTTAGCACCCACCAATCCGCACTGGGCCCGCGTAGTGGGTCATGGCCCAATCTCCTTATTCCATCCATAGGGAAGGCCTGTGCCCCAGCAGTGGGGACATTAATAGGCTGATGATGATGAAACTACACAAATCAGTAATTCCACGCGGACGAAGTCGCGGGCACCCAGTGTCTTTTGTAAATACGAATAAATTGACAAAATGTATGTGAGTGCAACAAATTTGGTAATTCCTTTCATGTTTTGTTGCCCTCGTGTGAAGCCGGGCGCGTCGCAGATTTGTGATAAACGCGAACATCGGCAAAATAACAAATGTTTATGCATGTTAATTAAAATTCTTTTTTTTTTCGTGAAGTAGGTAACGTTTTCGATTATATTATTACTAACTTTCAGCTCACTTTCACCAAAGACATTAATTCAAATTAAGTGTAATGATGTTAAACACACCATTCCATCTTTGTCAATTGTTTTAAGACATAGATATGGAATGTCACTTAAACACAATTAGCTTTTAAATATGAATTAACTTTGGTGCAAAGTATATAAAAAAAACACTTAAAAATCTGTTAGCATGGTAAAATTACATTCTACAATTTAGTATTACAATAGAAAGTATGTTTTTCATTAATACAATAATATAAATCTTTGAAAAAATCAGCAAACTTATGTTTTACGGCGTCCATTTAAAATTCCGTACAAACAGATTTTTAATTTCACTGGCGACCGATAAATCTTGTATTGATGGAGCCCTCGGGACTTCAATATCGGTTTGAGCTGCTGCTACAAGCAAAAAAATCTATTCCAACATCTAAAGTTGTCTTTTACGTTTTATATTTCAACGTTAACCACTGAACGGACGGCGAGCTTGGCCTAGCGGTTATGTTAACAGCGAATCCAGCGGCAGCGAGTTCGAGTCCCAGATGGGGCAAATATATTATGTCTGGCGTTTTATCTCGGCTGATCAACTATGTTCCTGTTCCATGAAGCAAGTGCGGTCCTACTTTGAATACTACTCGCAAGTACTTACTCTATGCTTTGAATAGGTTATATATATAAATAAATAAAAAAGTATTTCCAACACTTACACCAATTAGCCTAGCCCCAAAGTAAGCACTGTAAGGCTTGTGTTATGGGATCTAGCATCCCGAAATCGAGATAACGGATAGGATACATATACAGTACATATATAAGTACATTTATATAGAAATACATATGAAACATCCATGACTGGAGTACAAATGCTCGTATTCATCACCCAAACATCTGCCCCCATCGGGACTTGAACCCGGGACCTCTCGAGTAGGCGACACCATGAAACCAGGCATACAAACCACTCGACCACGGAGGTCGTCAATTGCAGCGGCGCTGTACCCGCAGCGTTGATGATGCAGAATTAACTTACAACCCCGAGTCTCTTAAATTACTCCGCAATGTGGTATCATCAAGCTCATTTTACCGTCTATACCATGGCGAGTGTTCTGAGGAGTTATTCTCCCTTATTCCATCTTACCCATTCCTTTAGAGGACGCTACGCGCTGGCCTGTGTTGTGAACTCCTGTGCTCACCACAGAACACAGAAAGAGGTTAGAAGGGTGATCAAAAACCGTTTGTACGGGAACCGATGTCGCCAGCTCACCTCCGCTACACTTCCACGTGATAAATAATATAATAGCCAATCAAACTACGCGACATCAAATAATCGAACCAATCAGCGCTCACACCCGAGAGCAAAGACGCAATCATAACCAAGTTTTGGTCAAGTTATGAGCATTTGCTCACACATAAATGTGGTGCGCCTGCCCCGTCCACGACATCCTTTTAAATTCTTTCTGAACGTCTCTCTATCTCTTTCGTGTAGGAATAGTGGGCACCACAGTTCTGTGGTGGTTCTGGTTCACAGTCATGAACAAAAAAGAACAAAATTTGGCGACTCGTTTATTTATCGTACTATTCGCAAGTGGAATTCTATGCCTGCGCTCACGTTCCTCCCGTCCTACGATCTTGGTTCCTTAACCCTAGATTCATAAACATTCGTCTCACAGACCGCAAAAATCACGTAAACGCTTATAGCTTTTAGAGTGAAAGAGATAGAAAGTTCAACTCCTTAGTACCTTCCTGGTTCATTAATGAATTAGTTTTGCTGAACGTCTCTCTATCTCTTTCGTGTAGGAATAGTGGGCACCACAGTTCTGTGGTGGTTCTGGTTCACAGTCATGAACAAAAAAGAACAAAATTTGGCGACTCGTTTATTTATCGTACTATTCGCAAGTGGAATTCTATGCCTGCGCTCACGTTCCTCCGTCCTACGATCTTGGTTCCTTAACCCTAGATTCATAAACATTCGTCTCACAGACCGCAAAAATCACGTAAACGCTTATAGCTTTTAGAGTGAAAGAGATAGAAAGTTCAACTCCTTAGTACCTTCCTGGTTCATTAATGAATTAGTTTTGCGCCAGTCACACGCCAGGGCGCACATGTGTAAAAAGAGTTATAGTAATTAGATAGTCCGACAGACGAATGTTTATGTATAGTGTTACTATTGTAGATCAGGTGTGTTTATTTGAAGCCGTGATATATTCGAGAACTGGAGTATATTTCAAAGTAAATATTTATTACTATTATTAGTTTATAAAGATGAAATGAGATATTTGCCTATTTTATCTATACTAATATTATAAAGAGGTAAATTTTGTGAGGTTGTAGGGGGTAATAATGCCAAATTTGAAGCGATGCCTAAAAAGGAAAATTGCAGAAGTACTTGGCGAAACTTCGTCCACTGCTCAACCACAACCCAGTGGATCACAGAAAAAAAATTGTGCTTTCTGCAATTATAAAAAATGTCGAATTAAAGAACCTTATCTTTTGTACCCAATGCAAAAAGTTCATGTGTATGGATCACCGAGGAATGTTATGTGTTGATTGCACAGAATAATTTTTTTTCATCATTTCTGTTTCATTTTACTATTAATTAATAAACAACTTTTCATATTCAAATGTATTTTATTGAATTATTTTATTGTAGAGATCTAATATCATCGAAATAATATATACGTCTGAGAGGCGAATGTTTATGAATAGTGTATCTCCCAAGTATGTTTATGAATCTAGGGTGTGATGTTATATTCCCCTCCTCAGCTCTTTACTAGCCTACTCAGAGCACCGGAGGAACAATAAAAGAAAACCAAAAAATTAAGATAATGTTATAAGTATATTTTATCCACTTTAGATACCAAAGCATAGGAATTCAGTAGTTTTAAGTTATTGCTTATATAAATCAACAAGTCCAACTATGTTTATTATTTATATAATAACTATGTTTCACTAATTATAAATATCTAAGCTGAATACAGTAGTTCAAAGTTAATGTGTATATAAACCAACAAGTTGTCATGAAAGGTTATAATTATATGAATATCAGACATTCATAACACTTTACCATGTACTTACAATATAATCCTTACTAATATATTTTATCCACAAATACCACATAGACTAGACTGAATAAGCTATTGAGTGGATTTCAGAGGTTCTACGGCTCGTTTGATCGATATTGGTGACAAACTTAGTTAATTCTAGTTCTCAGTGAGATAACCAGTTATATAGATATATGTAAATATATGGAAATGGGTAAGTCGGGGTCCAACCTCGCCTGTGTTTCCTTTTCACGTTCACCCGGGGTTAGTAGAGAAATACCTTGATTATGATAGGTTAAGCTGTGTATAATCTGTCTGCTGTTCGGCCGGGTTACATAAAACCGGAGAGCGGCTGGCAAATAAACTCCCGCGCCCCTTCTGGTCCGTGCACAGAACAAAAGTCTCCTTGTTAGTCCTCCAGTATTTCTTGAGGGGAACGTACAAGCCGTTCGAAATATGAAACTATCCGTAAGTATTTTGTTTCCTATCACAAGTTACCGCCTTATTATTGCAATCGCCTTGCGAAGGTTCGTGTTCGTCCACGAAACTCAGTTCGGTTAGCGACTCCGCGCTTTTTCCGCCAATATCCTTCGGGATATAAACTTTTCGGATCTATCTCACGACTTCGACGACAATAATATGCCGTTTATTATACTTTGGGCAGAAGAAAAGATGAAAAGTTAACTGTACCACAAACAGATTGTGAAATTTTAAAAGTTGTTTTGACAATTGCTCATAGATGATAGACGGATCGTCTACTCCCAAACATGTGTCTATGATTTGTTTCCCACTTCAACTGAAGGCAAAGGCCACAGTCAAACAGACAGCCGCCGCATTCGAGACGAACCGAAGAATAAACTCAAAACTATATACCTACGCTCGCCGTAAGCTGAGGAAAAGGGAATACCTACCCAAATCAGCGAGGAAATTCAATTTCGAGTAAAATTCAAAATCGATTAAAAACAGCACCCGATAAGGAGGACTCAAATCGATCTGGGAAAGACTATTCAAAATTCAACAACTGTCAAACTCCATCCATTCATCCACGCGCCCCCACAGAGATTCCCGCCTGATTACTTTTTTTTTTTTTTTTTTTTTTTTTATAAGTCTCAAGGCGAATATTTTAGTCGAATAGGAAAATCGACTCTTCCCTCAAGGCTACCAACCCAATCAATGAAGTTTGACAGCTACGCTGACGTAAGCGGTTCGCTATCATAGACAAAACAGCTGTCCTACGTGTGTCAGTGTCACGCTCTGTTTAAAAACAAACACTACAGTATCCCCCCACTCACGGCAGAATTCACGTAGGGAATTCGTCGAACGCCCTCGTTCGTATATCCCCATGTCTTATGTACTTTAGTTAAGATATGATTAAGTTATGTTGTATAAAATAATAGAATATTATAAACCGCTAAGTTAAAAAAAATAAACATACAGAACGATAAATCATTGATAAATCTCTAAGTTGTAACAAAAATAGATAATAATAAATGACAATAGTAACACAAAGTGTATACCACTCAAGGCCGTACCGCAAGCATCTTTGCTCCGAAAATAGATATAATAAAAAAAAAAATTATAATGTTACCAGTTATACCGCGAAAAACATAATGGTAGAAAATTAACCAAAGAGATGTTATTGGTCAAAGGCGATTTGCTCACAAAATTGCATGTTGTGCGTTCGTCCATCGTGTGTCTCATTTACTGTCTCCCGAGAGAAATAAAAAAAAATCATAAATATTCTATGCTCATCATAGGATATTATGATAAAAGTTGTTGTTAATACGTTTTCATTTGTATTAGCAACTTCAATAAAATGCCTTGGTAGGTAAAAAACTAACAAGCACATTAACAAAATTCTCCTGGAAAAGTTAAGAGACAATTAAGTGTTTAAGCATTAATTAGGTGGCAAACAAAGAGATCACACTATCGGGGACGAACACACACATGGGTATCTAAGATGCAGTGTGATACCAAGACCCATTGACGATTTCTACGTCACGCCGGGCAGAAGGCGGAATGGGTATTCGTCGGCCGCCACATCCACGGCGATAAGTCCCTACCTAAATATCTATTCGGGGTCAGCGCTTTTGAAATCTTTTATATGCCATTTGCCTACATACTTCCCGTTTTCGTCTTCGAGCTCGTAAACGAGTGGGGAGAGTTTACGGATTATTTTGCAACGTTCATATTTCGGTGCAAGTTTGACTGAAAAGTATTTATGAGCCGCGCTTTGTTTATACGTCCGTTTCCAAATGTAATCGCCTACGTTAAAGGAAATATCCCTACGACGCCTGTTATAATATTTAACGTTCCTATCGTGGGCTTTTCGCAGTGAGTCCTTGACCTCTTTAAAGATTTCACCTAAATGACCCAGATTAGACGCATGAGTATCCCGGGGTACTATCACTAACTCGTCAAGATCGTTGAAACCGGCATAAATACTACCATCGGTCACAGCCTCCCTACCATGAACTAACATAAACGGAGTATATGACGTGGATTCGTTCACAGAGGTGTTCATAGCGAACTGGATCTTATGAATATTCACGTCCCAAGATCTATGGTCATTTTCAACGAACGAGGCCACCGCAGTGATGACAGTACGGTTATAACGTTCGACAGTGTTAACCTGAGGGCAATACACAGGACCCAAATGGACTTGTGGTATATTATATTTGGCATACAAAGATTGAAGTTCATGGCTTACAAATTGCGATCCGTTATCGGAGATCACGGTTTGAGGTATACCATGAATCAAAAAGACATGATCCTCCAGTCGCTGAGCAATCACCCTACCCGTAGCTCGACGTAAAGGAAATAATAAACAATATTTTGTAAAGCAACACACTACTACCAGCAAATAGTTGTTTTGCTGTCTGGACATCGGCAGTGGGCCAACTAAATCGATGCTGATGCACTGGAATGGCCGACAGCAAACTTTAGGTTCTCCCATGAACCCAGGAGTTGCCAGTGAACTGTGTTTGTATGCGTTGCAAACCGAGCAACTCTTAATAAAATCCACGGTATCCTTATACATACCGGGCCAAAAATATCTTAATTTTAAACGTTTATAAGTTTTTGCCACACCAAGATGAGCCGCGATTGGTTCAGAGTGGTTCTGTTTAATTATAGATTCCCTACTCTCAATCGGGATAACCTGTTTCCACTGGTAATCACCACTGAGCTTATTACTACTTTTTGTGAAACGGTATAACCTACCATCAACTATCTGAAAATTTGGACAAGCTCTAGGTTTGTCCGTACAACGTTTAATTATATTATTATACCACGAGTCGGCTGTGGCGTCAGTGATACCTATAGATGCCACGGGAACAGAGCGGGATAACGCGTCAGGTACCACATTTTGTGAGCCACTGCGATGTTCTATTACAAAATTATAGGGTGATAATCTACAACCCCAACGCGCCAAGCGACCGGTCGGATTTTTAAGCTTCAGAAACCATTTTAGACTAGCATGATCGGTAATAACACGAAATGGCCTACTACCCTCCAGATAGGGACGGAAATGCTCGACTACATGTACCACAGCTAAAGCTTCCCGCTCGGTAGCCGAGTAATTTCGCTCGGCGGGGTAAGTGAGCGACTACAATACGCGACCGGATGCTCCTGGCCGTCTACGGTTTGGGTGAGGGTACCTCCAATGCCAAAATTGGACGCATCGCAATGAACTGCAAATTCCTTCGTGAAGTCCGGACATGCCAAAACTGGAGCACTTGTAAGAGCCGACTTCAAGTCCAGAAATGCTTGCTCTGCCTCATCCGACCATTTAAAGGGAGGAGCACCCTTACGCGTAGAAGTGAGAGCATTTAATGGCCCGGCCATATGGCTAAAGTTTTTAATAAATCGCCTATAATATGATGCAGTTCCCAGAAAACGTTTCACCTCCTTTCTATTAGCGGGTATGGGAAAATCCACAATAGCTCTTATTTTATCGGGATCGGTACGCAAACCATATTCATCAACCACGTGACCCAAATACTTCAACTGTCTTCTAAAGAATTGACACTTCCCCATATTAATAGTTAAATTAGCCTCCAACAATCTATCTCTGACTTTACGTAGAATATCAAGATGTTCGGACATAGCAGGCGAGGAAGTTAAAATTATTAAATCATCCAAATAAATGAATATTTTATGGTTATCCGGGTTAAAATCTGGTGACCCGGATCCCAACAGCTTATTAAACTCCGGCCCAAACAAACTATCCATCAAGCGCTGCTGAGTGGCAGGCGCTGAGGTCAAACCGAAACACATGACCTTAAATTGAAATAGCCCGCGGGAGGGAATAGTGAATGCGGTCTTTTCCCGGGAATCCGGTGATAATAATACTTGATGGTATGCCGATTTAAGATCGATTGAAGACAGGAATTTCGCGTCACGGAGCTGGTCCAGGATGCTACTGATATACGGCAAAGGATAGGCGTCATGCTTTGAAATCGCGTTGAGTTTCCTACTGTCCAAACAAAAACGATAAGATCCATCCGACTTTTGCGCCAGAGTGACGGGATTGTTCCACGCACTATTGCTCGGCTCCACCACATCATCTTTGAGCATTTGGTCTAGTTGCTTGTTCATTTCGGCCAACTTTTCCGGAGACATGATATAGTAACGCTGCTTGATCGGTGGATGATCGCCCGTGTCTATTTTGTGCGTGACCAAGTGAGTCCTACCTAATCCTCTCTTCTCCGCTGATATATCCTCAAACAATCGTATTACTTCCTGAGCCTGCCTACGCTCGGACTCAGAGAGCGACTCAAAATCTTGTAAAAATCTATCGTTACAAGTGATCGAACCAATATGATTACCCCCCGGCAAATACTCACCACCCTCCAATAAGGATAGAACGTCGGGTGCTATCTTAAATTCTTTCCAGAAATTCATCCCAAAAAGTAGCTCAGTGGCGACCCCAGGTACTAAGTAGAATTTAATAGTGGCGGTTCTTCCTCCGACAGTGACTGGCAAAAATATGTAGCCCGTCACTGGAGACGACGAACCGTTTGCAGTAGTAATGTGTGTTAAGTCCCATGACTTATGTACAGTACCAAGGCCAGAAAAATGTTTTATTGCATTGTTACCTACAATAGATATTTCAGAACCAGAGTCTAGCAAGCCTATATATTTTAATTCATAAATAGTAATTTTTAAAAATGGACGGGCATCCCCTCTTGTGTTGTGAATCGGCGCTGTCAGATGTTGACATTCATTTTGACACTTTTTAATAATGTTTTGTTTATTACTATCGAAAAACCGTCGAATTACTTCCAACCACGAATCCCATTCGTGTTTAGACAAAAATGTATAACAGCGCCGATTCACACCTTCCCGTTTTTTGGAAGAGAATTATTATTTTAGCTTTCCCCTGGGAGCACTCGGGACACGATCTTGCCGTCACCCCTTTTCGGCCGCAACGATAACAAACCAAAACATGAGCTTCCCGGCATGTTCCCAAAGTGTGCCCTTCAACACGGCAACGCACACAGAACTTATCATTTCCCACCAGTTGCACGGCTGAGACCTTAGGCAGTTGTCTATTATTGCTATTCTTATAACTCAGATCTGGAGCTAAGCAAGCCTGGGTTATTTTAGGTGGTTCACTAAAATGTTGGGAACGCTCCTTGGCACCTTCCAGAAGTCTACATTTGCGTTTCAAATCTGTCCAGGACTCTATGGGATTCAAAGCTAATTGTGTAGTGTAAAAAGGTCTAATATTAAAAAGAACAATATTCAATTTCTCTTCCTCTGAGAGCGACTTTGACAACCGAGTAAAATAGTTCTGCATAATGCTAAGATAATTCACTATGCTTTCATCGGAACCCTGAGTGCGAGACCGGATCTCTTGTAATAAACGATGATCATAATCTGATGGTAAATATTCATCAAGAAGCAAGGTTTTCAACCCTAACCAGCTATGTACTTCGGATTGCACCCCACGATACCAACAAAGAGCCTCATCTGTAAACAATTCAGCTGCAGAATTGAACAATTTACCATCTGTTACACCACGAGACAAACATAACTCCTCTAAACGCTGCAAGAATGCCTTTACACAGGTTTTCCCATTAAACCGTATGTTTAGTTTATGTACGGCAGCACCAGAGTCAGGGAAGCATTCCCAGTGCGTTCAGAAGCAGCATGGACTCTGCTATTCTCTTCCGGAGGCACCTGAGTTAAACTACTCTTAAAATGGTGCATAATGTTATCTAACTTAACCAGAAACTTGTCCAGACGTTCTTGCAGCGCCTCCAATTGAGAGGCGATGCTGTCATCATTATCAGAATCTAAGCGACTAAGTCTATGAAACAAGTGATGTGCTAATGATTGTATTCTGTTCAGTGCTTTAAGGGAACTAGCTCTAGAAGAAGTTTGAGAAGTAAGATCATCTAAACTGTCTAATTTCTCCCTAATAATATCCAACTCTGATTCTATCTCTACTTCACAAGTTAATATTTCATCAGAAGGTAAATCTTTATTTAAAGCACGTACTTGTGCCTTTAAAGCAGGCACCCCGTCCACAGGCTTCGCACCCCTAATTCTGACTTCATATTCCAACTCATCTTTGTGTAACAAGTTAAAAGTGATCGGCCTCTGTTCCATTTTGTAAGTTAAAATTACTCCTAGTGTGGCAAAATAAAGAAATGTTCAACAACAAAGTGCAATCAACATGACAATAAAATCACCTACCTGTTAAGATATATCAGTTAAAATAGTAGTGTTGTAACAAGTGTGGTTTCACCCCTGAGGGTTGAAAATTGTTAGGTTCTAAAGGATTAGGTTTCTCAATGTTAGGTTTCTTCTTGTTAGGTTCAAAAAAGTGAGGTTGGTGAACCAACCTACCAAAAATCAGTACACAAGAGGGTTTTTTTTTTTCCTTTAAATAAGGGTATAAAAAAGTAAATATGACTTTTTTGATTGTAAATTTTGAGCCAATATCGATCATCCGATGTTACAAATCATTATGTTTACAACACAGTACAACCAGACAAACAAATCCCTGGATATAAGCCAAATAATTCAGAGAAAAAGAAAAATTAAAAAAAAATCACCAATATCGATCAACCTTTTTTGAGCAAAAATGACCAAAAAAAAGAGCAAAGTAAATGCTACAAAGCCTTGCTTCCACTTGTTCGGGCGCCACATGTGATGTTATATTCCCCTCCTCAGCTCTTTACTAGCCTACTCAGAGCACCGGAGGAACAATAAAAGAAAACCAAAAAATTAAGATAATGTTATAAGTATATTTTATCCACTTTAGATACCAAAGCATAGGAATTCAGTAGTTTTAAGTTATTGCTTATATAAATCAACAAGTCCAACTATGTTTATTATTTATATAATAACTATGTTTCACTAATTATAAATATCTAAGCTGAATACAGTAGTTCAAAGTTAATGTGTATATAAACCAACAAGTTGTCATGAAAGGTTATAATTATATGAATATCAGACATTCATAACACTTTACCATGTACTTACAATATAATCCTACTAATATATTTTATCCACAAATACCACATAGACTAGACTGAATAAGCTATTGAGTGGATTTCAGAGGTTCTACGGCTCGTTTGATCGATATTGGTGACAAACTTAGTTAATTCTAGTTCTCGGTGAGATAACCAGTTATATAGGTATATGTAAATATATGGAAATGGGTAAGTCGGGGTCCAACCTCGCCTGTTGTTTCCTTTTCACGTTCACCCGGGGTTAGTAGAGAAATACCTTGATTATGATAGGTTAAGCTGTGTATAATCTGTCTGCTGTTCGGCCGGGTTACATAAAACCGGAGAGCGGCTGGCAAATAAACTCCCGCGCCCCTTCTGGTCCGTGCACAGAACAAAAGTCTCCTTGTTAGTCCTCCAGTATTTCTTGAGGGGAACGTACAAGCCGTTCGAAATATGAAACTATCCGTAAGTATTTTGTTTCCTATCACAAGTTACCGCCTTATTATTGCAATCGCCTTGCGAAGGTTCGTGTTCGTCCACCTACGAAACTCAGTTCGGTTAGCGACTCCGCGCTTTTTCCGCCAATATCCTTCGGGATATAAACTTTTCGGATCTATCTCACGACTTCGACGACAATAATATGCCGTTTATTATACTTTGGGCAGAAGAAAAGATGAAAAGTTAACTGTACCACAAACAGATTGTGAAATTTTAAAAGTTGTTTTGACAATTGCTCATAGATGATAGACGGATCGTCTACTCCCAAACATGTGTCTATGATTTGTTTCCCACTTCAACTGAAGGCAAAGGCCACAGTCAAACAGACAGCCGCCGCATTCGAGACGAACCGAAGAATAAACTCAAAACTATATACCTACGCTCGCCGTAAGCTGAGGAAAAGGGAATACCTACCCAAATCAGCGAGGAAATTCAATTTCGAGTAAAATTCAAAATCGATTAAAAACAGCACCCGATAATGAGGACTCAAATCGATCTGGGAAAGACTATTCAAAATTCAACAACTGTCAAACTCCATCCATTCATCCACGCGCCCCCACAGAGATTCCCCCTGATTACTTTTTTTTTTTTTTTTTTTTTTTTTTATAAGTCTCAAGGCGAATATTTTAGTCGAATAGGAAAATCGACTCTTCCCTCAAGGCTACCAACCCAATCAATGAAGTTTGACAGCTACGTTGACGTAAGCGGTTCGCTATCATAGACCAAACAGCTGTCCTACGTGTGTCAGTGTCACGCTCTGTTTAAAAACAAACACTACAAGGGTTAAAAAAAGAGACGTGAAGAAACATTGCTTAAGCCGGCAAGGTGAAGATAGTTGGTGTAGCAGTTCATAATAGCTGCACCAGCTATCTTCGGGTCTGGACCACCACTTAACATCAGGTGGGGTAGAGTCATATATCCTTACCAAGCTTCAAAAAACAACTGTGATGAACACGTGCATTTTCCTACCCGCCATATCAGTATCCTCATCATCATTCTATTAATGTTCCCACTGCTGAGGCACAGGAATTTCCTATGGATGGAATAGGGAGATTGGACCTAAGCCCACCACGCGAACCCAGTGCGGATTGGTGGGTGCTAACGACTGCAGATGCAGCTGGGACCAACAGCTCAACGTGTTGTTTAACTTCCACGTTTGCAGGTCGAACGCGTTAACCACCTGCGCCATCGAATTACTCATACTCATATCAATATGTTTATACGTTATTAAGCACCTATATCTAATCTATCAATCACCTCTCTATCCAGTACCAGAGAGTTTGGGCCTTTGTTTTTTTTATGTCTGAGTAATGCCTTACACATCTTTCAACCACTGGACAGCGAGAAAAGTCTGGGACTCCTCCCTGGGGCTCAATAAAATCAAAACCCAGACAATACTCCTGCACCGGTCACTCGGCACGCATTCTGAGGACCGCAACCCTTATGCGTATCGGGAGTGCGGATGTGGTCGTGGCACCCGATTTCCAACTGGCCACATATCCACCGGTAATTGTCCTTTGCCGGACCTACCCCGATGTTACCGGACCCACCCGCATGTGATATTTTGGAACTGGATGATTGTTATGAAAGTTTGCAGTAAAAAAACACTACCTTTTGACCTTTTGGTGGAGTTGTATTTCTGTCGGTGAGTAAGTTTCCAAAGCTCCAAGGGTAGGGGATTAGTCAAGATAGACAAGGCGGGAGATACACTTCTTTGCCACAATTTTAACATAATAAGTGTCTAACATTTATTATTTTCTTAACTACAGATGTAGCCATGTAGCTAACTTTATAATGAGTTTGGAGAACATTGGTTATGCTTTATTGCTCAAATTAAGGTTAAAGGGAGTTAATTATATTTAACTTCGCAAATAAAATCGCAGGCATAAGTTAGTACCTTTATATAATTGTCCCTACACGTCTTCCGAAACTTTTACTTGTCAAAATGTCGAGCAATTCTTGCGCGCTTTCCGCTCGTCGCTAACACAGTTAATTGTTCCACTGTCACAGGGGAATCAACCCCAATTTTTGTGATAAAACAAAATATTCTGTAGGTAATTACTTCGATTGACGTTCTTTCTGACTGATTGTCTGCAGTGCTTCATTTTTATAATTAGTTACATACACACATCAAAGAAAGTTTGCGATCACATTGAAAAATAGATTGTTTTTTGTGTTACAGAAGACTTTTTCGTAATTTATTTTTCTGATTAGATTTATAAATTTTAAAATTAGAATTAGAACGTAAAACAATAAAATAATTCAATTGTTTTTCCATATAATAAGACATGCAATCCAAGCTGACACTCATTCAGAAATCTGACTTAGTCAATATTATCGAATTTAAAATACTTTTTCCCGGAAAGTTGTGATTAAAAAATGCCACGAGGATTATCAGATGTTTAACGAGCCAGAATTGTAACTTTGTGGGAAGAAGGCATACACGAATTCCTCGTTCAGCCTAAAGACTCAGTTTGAGCAGTTTGAGCAGTATGAAAGTGTGCGTAACTTGATCCATCCATTATTTTAGCTTTGTTGCGCAACAATCTGTACAAATCCGTATGCTTAATATTTTCTAACACCAAGCTTATTACAGTGCTCACGACCACACGGGCCGAAGTATGCGAGATTAAGGGAGGTGCTACACGGGCGTTGCATTAGCGCTGCGTCGTCGCAACACAATGATTTAAACGCAGTGAATGCCACTCGAGCGCTACGTCGGCGCCGCGTCTGTGCCTTTATATACTATTAAATTAATGAGTACGCCGCCTCTCCGTCGTTTCAACGCATTTCCTTCCTTCCCCACCTCGTCTCCCTCCTATCCTTGTGCGTTGCGTGGCCATCCGTCCTTTTAACACACCATGTAGCATGTCGTCCAGATTTATATGTAGCGCTAACGCAACGCACAGGCAGCGCCCGTGTGGCATCTCCCTAAGCAACAAATTCTAATTAATACCTATCCGAGGTTATTTGGACATTACCCATTTCACTTGGATAATTAGTAAACGTAAACTTTAGGTTACCTAGGTTTACTTAGAATCTGCTGCGCAGTGCTTCTAGTATTACCTGTAATGTACTACTGTACCTAGATATTCCACAAATGAATGGTAAATGACACATTATCAGGTCATCCAATCTTATCAAAATAAAGAAACTGCCCTTAACATGTATAATTACTTCGCACTAGCCCGTAACATTTAAATATATTTTTATTAATTATTACGTGTTTATTATTCTCATAGAACTATCGTGAAAAAAAAAAGTATAAAAACTGACTTCCTAATTGTTTCAAAAGGAAAATATTCCGTTTTACAAAAATAAATGAACAATTAAAATATTTTTTCCAAGTATATCAAAATAAACAATATTAATTCCAAACTCCTAAAAACCATGGAATACTTAGCCCTATTTTTTATAACAAATCACGCTTAAAAGCTTAAAATAAAAGATTTTTTTTTCTGATCAGACTTGAGACTAGGCTGTATAAGAATTACTCGTTTGATTTTTGCAAATGAACAAAGTAAAACTTCACATATTTCCTGTCATTCCGACGACACTGTTTACAAATATTTGTATTTATTTTTGCCTTAAAAATACTTTTTTGAAGTGTTAATCTGAGAAATGGGAGGAAATATTCTAAGAAAAGGCGAAATTGATGGCTCTGTAAATAATTGGCAATATCTTATATCAAATATAGCAAGGTAACGACGAAGTAGTAGTAATTTTACATAACTTTCAATATTGTGACTTTATCAAAAGTTCCTGAGCTTTTTTTCTTAGAAATTATGAATATTTAGACATTCAGCATGATATATTACTAAGTACAATATTTATACAATGCAAATGCAGTCGCTCATACTAAATTTTACCATGTCCTTTGAGGAAAACAAAGAATATTATCGAGCCAAAAAAAGTCAATTCTTCAAAAAGTAGGCTGCTTTTGGAAAGTGTAGACGCAGCTACGAGCTAACGAAATAATAAATAATATACTTTAGAATATAATGCTTCATTTTATCTCATATTGGAAATCCTAAAAAGCACACAAGAACCTACACGAAGGAAACCCGAATGTGAGGTAAATTATAAATAACACGTGGGCGGGAACAAAATAAATGCTTTAAGCAAACCCAATGGATTTTATTTATTTACCGCAATCGCATTTTAAAAGTAAACATAAACGATATTCCTCGATTACTGAAACGAGAGTGAAAACATGGTTGCGCTTAGATTTCGCCGGGATTTAAAGGGGAGAGGAGATTACACAGATTTTTGTGATTTTACCCGATACCGTATTACGTTTACGTAGTGTAAGAATGTCGCAGTAGCGCAATAACCACCACGAATATGTAGAAACCTTTTGCTATTTCAAAAACTTTGCGTGTTTTAACATCTAATAAGATAAATGAAGTTTATTAAACTTTAGAAAATGGGGGTAATAGTCAAGTATGTGAAACAATTCAATTCAATTCTGTACCAAAAAAACAAAAACTGTTAGTCAAACAACTGCACGATATACTCGTAAGTGAAAACGTGTAAATGTATGAGAAGTAATATAATTTTTATGTGCGCTGTTTTATATGAAAAATAATTATAAAGACATCCATTTTATAAAATTGAAATCGAAAGAAAATATTACTAGAAAGAAATCGTATTGGTCCAGGTTTCAGTCGGGATGTTTATAGCAATATTTTCTTTAGATTTAAACATCTAGCAGCTAAATGCTTAAGAAACATATATAATCATTTATAAATGTTTTTTGTATGCACATTTCTGTATTTATGTGACACTTTTTACATAAATACAGTTCAATGCTTTTTTCCATTCTAAATATTACACACCGTCCATATTTCAAGTAAAGTTAAGTTTTGAACTACTGTTTTGTGCACATATACTGTGCCAAGTCGTGGAGGATCAGTGCTTTTAAAAGCATCAATCACTCATTGTCCCTTTCAACATTATTTTATTACTGTATCGCCGTCTCTTACCAGCGGTTCTGAAATGAATAATCGAGACTTCGAAAGTCTGTGAATTATTTATTTGGCGAATACGTAATGCCATTGTGGTGAGCACTGAATAAGGGAACGTGATTGATTTTATTTTTTATTCTGAGAAGTATTAGAATACAATTATTGGATTGTCGTTCCTTTCAGTCGGAACGGAAGGCAGGGTAGTCAACTTTTTATTTTGTGATATATTCTGATGTCGTATAGACAAGGTCTTTATATCACTATCGTCATCATCTGGCTTATAATGTCTCCCTCTCTTGAGACACATATTTGCAGAACAGCATTATACTTTTGGAGCTCAATGACGCAGGTGGTTAGCGCTGTCGGTCTGTGATCGTGAAAGTGAAGCAAATTTCGTAAGGGTCGGTTATTCGATGGGTGACCAAAAACTTATCATCTCGAGCTCCTCCGTGATTCGCAATTCGCAATTCGTAAGGTTCAGTTCGCATCCAACAATCCGCACTGAGCCCACGTGGTGGATCACGGCCCATTCTCCCTGTCAATCCATAGGGAAGGCCAGTACCTCTGCAGAGGGGACATTCATAAGCTGATGATGATGATCATGATTACGCTTATGATGGTATTAGTGCTGAGTTAGGGGTGCTCAAAATGCAGATGCTGCCAGGACGGAGTACTGAGCAATTCAAGAGAAGAAAATTTTGGTAACCCATCTGATTATCACATTCAATTCGGGAACGGCACTTAACGAAGGAATGCGTTTAAGTTTATTTTGTAAATCACCACCATCACAACCAACACTCACCAGTCACCTTCGACAAGACCATGATTGGTCATCACTGTGGACGCGCCCATTTGTTTTGTTTCGTGGGCTATCTCATGTACTTTACGATCAGACATGCTCTCTTATGGATCAAAAGGAAGACGGGTAGGAGAGGACGGCAGCACGCCCTGGCTGCGCCCATCCCATGATACTACCCAGGGGATCCCTCGCTGACAGGCATGGCGCCAGCTGTGCCGGCCACCGACGGACCGCGTGACGGCAGCCCCCTCTTGTAGTTCTGTCCTACGAGAGGAAGCGGCGGGAGGACCTGCGATGGGCACGCCCAAGCAGTCCACGGGGAGCGGTGTGGTGGGCACTAGGCCGCACACGTAACTCCCAGATCGGGCCTACCCGCGCACGTCTGCGGGGTCCCAGCGATACCCCGGGAGAACCCGGCCGTGGAGCCCCGGCTAGTCCGGAAGGCTGCTAGGTGCGGAAACGCGGAAGAATCCCTAAACGGGGATCCTGTGGCTTCGCACTAAGCAGCTTAGAGGGTATTCACAGGGTTTTTAGAGGATATTATGCTCAGTGGGCAGTCACTGCGGGGGCCCGTAAAGCTTGCGGGAGCCAGGTGTGAGTTCCGTTCGGCGGTGTGCCTCTTAAAGGCGCCCTCGTCTGTAAACAGAGGTTTTGCCTGCGTTAGCAAAAAAACGGCTCTCTCATGTATGATTACTTTACAGAGAGAGACAGGGCAAATCGATTTTCCAGCTCATATTAGAGCGCCCGTCTGGGGAAATTACCTCCACCTTAAAATAAATCTAACTTTTGGTGGTGCTGTATTTCTGCCGGTGAGTAAGGTTCCAGGGCTCCACGGGGTAGAGCATTGGGTCAGAGTAAGTAATGGCGCGAGTGGTATTTTTTGGTATCGCAAGCGTCTATAGCCTATGGTGGCCGCTTTCCATCAGGCGGGCCATATGATTGTTAGCCACGCTTTTAACATAAAATGGTGGTGCTTATTAGATTTTGACGTGACAACGTCTTAAATTAGGTTGCGGCTGGGAGTCACTTATGAAAAAGTGTAACGCTCGGTAACGTTACGATGAGTCTCTCGTGTTAAGTTTAAGTTTACATGTACAATGTTTTAGTAAACAAAATATATTTCTATAGTTAAAATTTGTGCAATTCTTATTTTCATTCAATTCCTTGTTCCTATTGTGCAATTTAATTATATTCATATCAATAAATATTCTACCGAGAAAAAGACGTTGTCACGTAAAATCTTCGCCCGTAAAACCGACTTTACAGGCAACCATTTTTTTAATTGTATCTATAAATAATGTTGACATTATGATTTTTTTCAAACATTTAACTGCTAGATGTTTAAATCTAAAGAGCATCATCATCTCAGTGCATTCGCCCGGATAGCGAA
Organism: Chilo suppressalis; assembly: GCA_902850365.2. Taxonomy (NCBI): domain Eukaryota; kingdom Metazoa; phylum Arthropoda; class Insecta; order Lepidoptera; family Crambidae; genus Chilo; species Chilo suppressalis. The sequence goes on from OU963903.1 coordinate 6,017,612, forward strand.
GGATGCGGGTTCGAGTCCCGTCCGCTGCCTGGTCCACGTGGATTTTTTTCTAGTAAAAAATGTTGACATTAATCAAGTGGCACGTAGGATGTCGTCTCCTCCATTTCTAAATAATATTTGCTGCTGTCGGTTTTACTTTCTGGTTTGTGAGCTAAAAAAAGGTTATCTGATTGTATTCACCAACTATTTCGAAAGAATATTCAACTTAGAAAATAATATTTCATATTTCTTCACATCTGTTGTTACTAACTTTTTATTTGCATATAAGTTTGAAGCTGTACCTAAACTGCTTTTTAATATTGTTTTTCTCAAAAATATCAACGTCGTTTATCATACTAAATTAAAACACGGCTTTGTCGTTAATTACGTTACAACTGAAACGGGTGTGCCGAGTTGAATTAAAGGTTTTCGACGTAGCGTGTTTGAGAACAAACCTAAATTTCGTCATAAATGCTTAAAATTAAACTTTACCGCTTGCTTAATAAAGTTGTGGGCGTCTGTGCAGTTAATGCTGCCTACCGAAATCCCATTAGTTATGCTGGCTAATCATAATTCATATTAAATAACCGAAAAATTTTGACTTTCGCACCAAAAATACTTCATATAAATACGGTTTAATTGACTGACGGCCAGCGGTCCGGTCTTCCTTGCATGTATGTATATATTGCTGTTGAAAATTGTTAACCTGTTGAATGTTACCTTTTTACTGAAGAATTAATTAGTTATGCTAATTGGGATGATGACTAACTTTTATTTCTTTGTCTGTCATGTGTAGATTATCAAAAAGTATTTGGTATTATACCTATTTTTGCACATAATCAAAACATTGCAGAGATATTGATTTGAAATGTTGCATTATGTCACGTCTAGGTACAATTTTACTTTGAAGTGACGTTACGAGCCGACTACTACCAAACTATAAAGTGGGTTTAGTCTTTGTAATTTTTTGGTTGATAGAGAAAAGAAAAACAATACCAATATTTATTAAGAATCTATCTGGCGCACTTAACAAAATTTCGTTAATTTTTTTGTAACTTTTTTTAAATACATTTTGCGCACAAAGAAGTATGAGATTTTTGTACAATTAAAGTTTATGTGCAGAAACCTAGTTCAGAAACCATGTATCAGCTTCAATGACGAAAAGTCTGTTACGCCTCAATTCACAGACTTTTCAGTCGGTTTTTATATTTTGAAATTAAATCAAATCAACACTTAAGCAGACAGTGACGTAGCCGGAACTTTGAAGTTCACAAAAAAATATTAACAAAAACACGACGGGCTTTTCGTATATTTTTTCCTAAGGAATTATTCTAAGTTCATAACTTTAACTATAAATTTTAATAAATATAAATAGAAAAAAGTGGCATTTTTCTATATAACATAAAACATCTTAATACAAGCAAGAACAAAATTTGAGATATTTCTGGTATCCAACATGCATTTAGCCAATGAATCTGTGAATACAAACGATAAAAGGTAGGGTGCTCAACAAGCAACTAAACGAATAGGAGGCAAATTGAATCGCATAGTTACTTGCGAAAAAAAAATAGATTCTGTTCGACAATCGCAAGCGCTCAGCAAGTTGGTTAGATCCTGGTTCAGCACCTAAACAATGCCCCAAACGAACACTGTCCTTAAAAAAGTGATGGTCACTGTTTGGTGGTCTAGCGCCAATTCATCATTCATCACAGCTTTTTTTATAGATAGTTCCGACAAATGACTTTACCCCACCTGATTTTAAGTAAAGGTGAAGTCCAGACGTGAAGATAGCTGATACAACAGTTCTACCTGCCACATCAGCCATCTTCACTCTGCCGGCCTGCATGTTGCTTCTTCACGCCTCTTTTAAAGGATCCCAGGTTGTAAGAGGGGGGGGGGGGGGGGGAACACATGAGCGGGCAGAGCATTCCATTTACGGATAGTGCGACAAAGAAATGAGTCGCCAAATTTCTTTGTACGCGTTGGAATTGTGGCCACAGTTAGACGGTGACAGCGTAAGCCAGCGCGCGCGGTCCTCTGAAGGAAAGGAGAAGGTGGGATAAGAGAGAATAACTCCTCAGAACACTCGCCGTGGTACAGACGATAGAACGCGCTTAGTGACGCCACGTCACGGCGTAATAAGCTTCTGACCAAACTGGATGAGCATTACTGTAGATGTGTATTGTGAAGAACTTAACACAATGATGGAGAAGCTCTCACATCTCCAACCAGCTTTAGTCAACCCTTCCGCTCCACTGCTCCTGCGCGACACCGCGCGACCACATTCTGCACAGCAGACGGTATCCAAGAGCTGGGGTTGGAAATTCTGCGTCATCCATCGTATTCACCATACCCTGCCTCTACAGACTTCAACTTTTTACAGTATTTGGATAAATTCTTAGCAGGGAAAAAGTTCAACAACCAAGAGGCAGTTCAAAATGCCTTTGAAGAATTTGTTGCCTCCCGTACAGCAGACTTTTTCAAAAAGGGCATCAATAGACTACCACTACGTTAGCAAAAATGCATTGATTGCATGGGTAATTACTTTGATTAACAAAAATTAAAAATGTAGAAAAAAGTGCGTTAATATCGCCGCACACGGACCACCGATCACAACGACAAAACGCCGCCACCGGCATATTGCTTGTAGTTTTCATACATTTTATTCCAAGCTGGTGGCCGGCACACGCTTCAAAAAGTCGTTGCTCGCTTCTTGTGGCCCGCACCGGCCACTTAATGCGTCGATACAAAACGCAGCCACACGTCACTCGCTCGATTCCCCACTCCTCTCTCCCTTACCTTAGTCGGTCGCTGTTGCGCGCTTCAGCCATTTTAGTAGCCGCTTTTAGCTTCTCGTGGCGGCGTTTGTGGCTGTGTGTGGCGTGTGACCAGTGTGCGGCGACACTTAGCTTATTTCATGAAAAACGCAATATCATAAGTAAAGACCTTATATACTTCTTCTGCTGTGGTAATTCATTTTATAAAAAAAAACTATAACTCTCGCCCTTACCGTCACTTACACCAGTGTTTCAACGTTGATATATTAGTTGTAATATTGGGCCTTAGAAAGGCCTAAGTCTGGAAAAAACTGTGGCAGATTTCCAGCTTATCGCATACTTACTACAACTTTTTATTGCTTTTTATTTATACTACTTACTGTTTTCATTAAATTAAGATTTTTATCTTTATTTTATTAAGATCGATAAAACATCCGATATGCCGCAATTACATTTGGTCGTTAGCCCGTATTCGGGTGCAAGAACGACATTACTCGAATTCGGACACCCGAAGCCATATTTCCACTGCGATACGGGCCGAATAACGGTATCGGGTAAACAAAAGGAAGTCTACCCTTCTTGTCTTCGAGTAGGGCTAGGCTTGGGTTTGACAGCGGCGCATTCCTGTCATTCTCTATACAGAATGAAGGGGAGGAACTGGTGTTGAATTTGGTTTTGGGTTTGGAGAGTTACGCCAGAATCGACACCAAATATACCTGTTATTTTGTTTCCTTTATAGAGCCTAACACGTCCTCGCACAGGCCCTGCCAGAATACCATCGCTGATATAGTGAGAGAATATTTTCTCATTGTATCAGCATAATCTGAGGCAGGGTCCTGATTGGCCGTCTTAAATCTAGTGATTAATTTTTGTTCTTAGGTTAAGTCTCTTTTTTTATTTTTATTTCTCTGTTTCTTATAAACAATATAGACTTTTCATTTCATTTTGTTTCATCGGCCAATAAAGATTTTTCATTTCATTTAATTTACCCGTATACTCGTACTCGATCGTTCATTTACACTTAGTCGTTTACCCGACTTCTATTGGCAGTCGTACACGGGCCAAATGTAATCATGCCATCATTCTTTTTGGATGAAAGAGTAGTACAACAGACAGATGAAAATCTATTAGATACCTATATACAAACACGTTGAAAACAGTTTTGACGACTGCCTGGCTGGCTGTGGCCGAGTGGTTTATACGCCGGGTTTCATGGTGGCGCCGACTCGAGAGATCCCGAGTTCGAATCCCGGTGGGGGCAGATGTTTGTGTGATTAATACAAACATTTGTATTCCATTCATGGATGTTTAAGATGTATTTCTATGTAAGTATACTTATTTATAAGTACAATATAGTATGTATTCTATCCGTTACCCTAGTATTCCATAACACAAGCCTTACAGTGCTTACTTTGAGGCTAGGCTAATTGGTGTGTGTGTAAAAAAACAGTTTAATTTCGGTAAGCGGGTACGATGTATTTGTATTTATATCTTAATGCACTCTCACTCACTTTATCGTTAATGTAATGCCGTGTGAAGCCGGGCGGGTAGCTAGTTAATTTTTTATAATTATCAATATTTTTCAAATTCAACAGCAAAATATGCATGATTTTGCCAATATAATGATATTTTAATTCATTTAAACTAGCCTATTTATAACAGAAACATTGCGACGCAATTAATTACATAAAACCAGAATTTAAAATTATACGTTTCGTGAGTGTCAGACTGATATATGTATAATTACGGGAAATATCAGTTCGCTGTTAATATTATACAGAAGATAGTAATCAAATTAGCATAAAAACCGGGAACTGAATTGTAACGTTGAATTATTCAAATAACTTGTGCTTATTTATGTTTGTACGCATTTTCATACCAAGCCGTAATAATTACAACATAAAAAGTTTATGTAAACCACTCACTGACTTCAGTTTTGGTGAAGTACAAAAATTTGAATGTAATTATTCAGTGATTAATAATGCGATTCCTGGAGAAATAAGAAAAAATGCGGAGAGATAGTGTATATTATGCTTAGTTTGTTTTAAAAAACGGAAAAAAACAACGGGTTGCACTCTGGGAGTGCCGGCAAAAGTGAAAACTTGAATATTAACGTTGTGCATTTTTGATATTTGCTTTAATTATCAGTATAAAAGTATTATCATTTATGTGGTAAAATAAAATATGTATTCCGCTATCGTACACAAACATGACAATTTATATTGCATTAAAAAGTTTATCTTTCTGAAAAATCAACTTACATGAATCACATTTAAGTTCACCTAGCGATACCTATTGTAAAAAATAGTAAATTGTATGATAAGTACATCGCCCGAGGGAAAATTAATTTGCTCTCGAGTCATAAACTCTACTTTTCATTCCCTTTCTATGAGAAAATAAATAATAGACGGTGTTATGTAATAATGAATATATTTAATTAAAAGAAGACATGTGAAACGAAGTGAAAATAATTACAAATTTATATTTATACTGGATACGCTAGCGCAATTATTAAAAGTTGTTGTTACTGTTTTATTTGGGATCGATATTGTTGTCGATTCATTTACATTTTGAGTATTTGTAACTCTAAGTATCTGAGTGATGCTCAAGAAAAGGTACATAATCCTTTGATGTAGAAGGACGTGGCGACAATGGCATGGATGAAGTGTCTTTAGGTATTAACTTAATGTTTTCTGCAATGCGGGTGCTAGTTTTCTCCTTATTTTGAATAGAATCTTCGATGTAACCCTCTGCTACAGAGCTGGATTTCCACCCTCCGTGCCGCTGTAAAACAGTAAGGTCCGCTCCAGGATCTGCCAAAAGTGTAGCGGAAGTTCGGCGAAAACAATGTCCCGTGTATAGCTTGCAACTGGGTAATTTCAAATACATAGCGATTTCTAGGGGCATTGAAAATATTCTATTTTTTCCCATAACCTGTTTGAAGCACTTTCCATTTTGATATCTAATAAAAAATCTATTAGATGTTATATCAGAAGGACGCAGGCTCTGATATTTTTCTACTATTCGTTTGTACTGGCCACAAATGACAAAAGACCGATAATTTTTTGTTTTTGTGTCAGTAAGAGTCGCCGCACACGGGTCACACGCCACAGCCACAAACGCCGCCACGGGAAGCTAGAAGCGGCTACTAAAGAGACTGAAACGCGCGACAGCGGCCGACTAAGGTAAGGGAGAGTTGGGTGGGAAATCGCGCGAGTGACGTGGCCGGTGCGGGCCACAAGAAGCGAGCTACGACGATTTGTAGCGTGTGGCGGCCACCGGCGTACCGTGTGTGGCGAGTCCATATAAAATATACGAAAACTACAAGAAATATGCCGGTGGCGGCGTTTTGTGGTTGTGGTCGGCGGCCCGTGTGCGGCGACACTTAAATTCAGTAAAAGTAATTCATCTCAGTGTTTTTTGATATCTTCGATTGTTATTTTTATAAGCTCGTTACTACGACAAGCTCCATGTATACCGAATATTAAAGCCACCTGTGACAAAACAGAATGGAAATCAGACAAGTAGGTACAATAATACGTTCACGTTTCAAAACACTTTGTTTATAGATTACAATGGAAAAATGAAAGATACATACTTTTCTTGCGAGAAATTCCTTATCAGGCGCGTCATTCAAAAAAGTCTCCACGTTTTGGTGAGAAAATACTTTTGATTTCTATGGTTTGTGTCCTTGGATAGTCTCTTCAGATAAGCTAGTAATTTTGAGTAGCTATCAATTTTAATATTTTTATTGGTGTTTACTGTAGATTTAAGCATTGAGTATATACTCCAAAGGGTTTCTACCCTTTGGCAGGGCTTGTTTACCGGTTAATTTTCAAACCTAAATCAGAGACAAGTACATTAGGGACCGTTTTATTTAGGTTTGGCTCTACCTTAACCTTAAAAACTGGTTTTTCTAAAAAGCGAAATCAAATAGGTTTTGAATCAATTTAGCGGGTTTTAAAGGGTTTCATTTCGCTCTTACTGACGGCTGAAATAAATACACAACTACAAAATGAATAACTTGACTCACTAGACGCTAGCAAACGTATCAATAAATGCATCAATCTCTGAGCATTAACAAGTTGTGACTTGATTACTTCAAACAAAACAAACTTCAAGCAATGCCGACGCGTGCACGTGTCGGTCTAGATTAAACCGGTTTATTAAGGTTTTAGGTACTTACCGCTTTCATTTCGGACGCACTCCGAACGAAACCTTTACTAAAAACCGGTATTAACTTTTATTTACCGCTATTTTTGTAACCGGTTTCAAGCCCTGGTAGAAGGTTGCTTAGTTTTGGCCAATTCTTGAAAATAGGCCAAAAACACATTTTCCGAAAAAGGTTTTGCTCCTTTTTTGTTTTTCCATAGAATGAAATTGTCATTAGCCCTTAAAGATTTCTCCCGGGATTTCGTGGGTAATAAGTTTTGTACGAGGTTGTTAGCTTCTATAGTTATTGTTTCAGGAGTACAATGCATTACATTATCACTTTCATAACTTGAGGTAGTAGAACTCATTATTTTTGCAAAATACAATAAAATATGTACTGAGTTAACAAGAACAGAAAAGTAATTCGCGAGCTTTTGTTTTTTTTTTAATTAGCGCGGGTCCGTGCCGTTCAGCCAACACGTACCAGCCAGTAATTCATACAATTTGCCTTCGATTTCTATGAATGATATATGTTCTAAATTCAAATCTCTTTGACGCCCGCTAAAAAGTTCTTATCGGAAAAGAGCTATTTTGTTCCCACTTATAGAGGAACAAAGCGACAAAGGGATGAAAAAGCATTTTGTTCGCAATAAAGCTGCCACCTGGACGTCCGTGAATTAAAGACTTTATAATACGATAAAATAAAATATTACTATGTTTCGTCCAATATATTGAAAGTCAACAGCCTTTCCAATTTTATTGTTTTCGTCTTACGCTACGTGTCCTGACGCGAGTTTTACATTTTTTACCCATTACAAAAAAAGTGTACAACGCCACTAAAGAAGTTTTCACTTCAAAAATGACGACACCAAATCTTACAAAAAAGTGGTTTTGTTGATATCAGCCCAGAAAATTTTAAATAATGCCAGTAAAAGAATTTGGCCTTTCTAAAATTGCAATTATTTCTTTCTGGAACTTGAACAAATTGTTATCAATATGAACGGAGGATTTCTTGATAATCAAAATTCCTTTCCTGCCTCAACGAAAAGTTTTTTTGTTTATCGGTAATTACAACGTCTCGCTACCAATGTTTGGCTCATGGGGACTTCAGTTCTCATAATGTAAAAGGTAGTAACCAATTTTACTCCCTTGAGTAAGGTTCCAGGGCTCCACGGGGTAGGGAACTGGGTCAGGGTAAGCAATGGCGGGAACGAGATTTTTCGTATCTTTTATCATAAAAAAAATAGTCAATACTTAAAAGTGTTATTCATAATATGTGTGCAAATGTATTCTTTAATAGGAACAAAATTATTTGACAGTTTTACTGAATACCTATGTCACTGGTGTTGAGATAGGTACCTGATAAAAAAAATCCCAACATTTGAATAGCAATGTAAAAATATTAAATATATAAATAATATAGCCACAGAAACGCAACCGCTGAGCGCCGAAAGCCCTTCATTCACACTCAAAAGGTAATACTCATACGTATAGAGGCTTAATATGCTATATTAAGGTTCGTACGCACTTCCAATAACAGTAAATATCCGAACGTTACCGCTGCCCAGTCAGTGTGGACGGAAATATCCGCAAAGACGCCAGAAAACAACTTCATTGAGGGTTGTCCAAAAAAAATGACGTAACGTCTAAATTAGGATTTCTTTAATTATAAATTTTTGAAAGTGAAATGGAAAAATCCTATGGAAAAGATGAAACCGAAATGCGTCACGAGCGTCACAAGCGACATTATATATATACATACACAGTCAGGTCATAAGTATTGTCACACAATAAAAACTTTTCTTTTAGAATGCTGGCCACAAAAAAGTTAATTGAATTCGAATTTCGAATTGATCATGAAAATAAAAATGTATACTTTTTAGAATTTTACTCATTTTTAGGGTTCCGTACCTCAAAAGGAAAAACGGAACCCTTATAGGATCACTTTGTTGTCCGTCTGTCCGTCCGTCCGTCTGTCAAGACCCTTTTTCTCAGGAACGCGTGGAGGTATGAAGCTGAAATTTATATCAATTACTCAGGTCTACTGTCCCTTGAAGCTGTGAAAAAATCAAACTTCTAAGCCAACGCAATCAAAAGATACAGCCGTTTATGCCGCAAATTTTAGACACTTGCAAGGGAATCAAAACCTACAGGGTGCTTCCCGTGAACTCAGAATCTTGAAATTTGGTACCAAGCAATGTCTTATAGCATAGATAAAGGAAAAATTACGAAAACCATAAATTTTTAGTTACATCACATAATATATTTTTTTTTAATAATTTTAACCTTACTACCCATTTTCTCATAAACGCGTAGAGGTATTAAATTGAAATTCATACCAAATACTCAGGTCTATAATACCTTTAAGCTGTAACAAAATCAAACTTCTATGTCAACGCAATCAAAAGAAACAGCAATTTAAGCTGCATATTTTGAAACTCGCAAGTACTCGCAAGGGAATCAAAACCTAAAGGGTACTTCCAGTCGACCTAGAATCTTGAAATTTGGCATGAAGCAACGTTTTATAGCACACATAAAGGAAAAATTCCGAAAACCTTAAATTTTTAGTTACATTACAAAATATATATTTTTTAATAAATATAAACTTATTACTTTTTTCCTCATGAACGCGTAGAGCTATCAAGTTGAAATTCATATCAAATACTTAGATCTAATTGCCTTTAACCAGTGAAAAAAAAAAAATTCTAAGTCAACGCAAAAACGCAAAACGCAAAAGTACAACCATATTACTTAAACGATAAAGAGATCTTTGTCTTAAATTTATGCTCCTCCATCTTTCCCCATTGTAATGTTATGAATTTCATTTTGCAATAAAAATACCATAGTTATGACTCGATTGTCGTAATGAACGAACTTTGTAAACCTTGCAGGTTTGTACGGAACCCTCGGTGCGCGAGTCCGACTCGCACTTGGCCGGTTTTTTAAATATGGAGTGGACGCTTAAAGAAGACCGTGTTGCAGTTATTGCGTTGCATCGTTGCGGTTACGCGCTAATTAAAATTTTTGACATAGATGAAAAATTTTAATATAACCAAAAGATTCGTTTATCCTACCATCAAACGATACAATGAAGACTCTAGTGTAGATGACAGGTCAAGAAGTGGTCGCCCTCGGTCTGTTAGGACTCCAGCAGTGATAAAAGCTGTGAAGGCGCGAATTCAAAGAAATCCCAAACGTAAGCAGAAACTGTTGGCCCTTCAGATGGGGTTAAGCAGAACCACGGTGAAAAGGGTGTTAAATGAAGACTTAGGGCTTCGGGATTATCGAAAAAAAACAGGACATCGTTTGAATGCTCGTCTAATAGACCTGAGACTGAAGAGATGCCGCGCTTTGTTGAAGTGGTACGCGGGAAAAAATATCGGGAAATTCTTTCTTCGGATGAATAAATTTTTACCGTTCTGTGTGCGTTCATTTTGTTTGTTGTAGCTCTCACAACAAACAAAATGAACGCACACAGAAGTGAAGAAGCGAGCAACCTTATTCCGCGTGTCCAACGAGGTCATTTTCCATCCTCGCTCATGGTATGGTTGGGAGTTTCTTATTGGGGCTTAACAGAGGTACATTTTTGTAAGAAAGGTGTAAAAGCGAATTGCGGTTGTGTATCAAAATACAGTCCTGACGAACCTCGTGGAACCTGTTTCTCATACCATGTTCAATAACAGGTACTGGATATTCCAACAAGATTTGGCGCCAGCTCATAAAGCGAAGAGCACACAAGACTGGCTGGCGGCGCGTGAAATCGACTTTATTCGGCACGACCACTAGCCCTCCTCCAGTCCAGATTTGAGTCCGTTAGATTACAAGATATGGCAACAACATATCTTTATATATATAATTCTTCTGTGAGTGTGTATGTCACTGAACTTCTCTTAAACGACTGGACCGATTTTGATGAAATTTTTTGTGTGTGTTTAAGGGGATCTGAGAATGGTTTAGATTCACAATTTTGTCCGCTGGACAACCCCTATTTTTTTTGGGCGGTACGAAGTTCGCTGGGTCAGCTAGTGGTATATAAATGGTTACATAATGAATAAACTTGTTTCAATTATTTTATATTAAACATGTGACAAAATTTATGACCTGACTAGGTATACCTATATGAGTTATGTGTGCGCTGCCTAATTCCCCTATGCCTTATGCACCGCCTAATGTTAGGTTATTTAAGAAAAGAAGTTTCACTTCACATGTGTGGTCCGTGCACACTGTTTCTTTTTTTTAATTTTTACGCAATAAACTCAGACTTCACATCGGACACATTGTAACTATAATACGTATAATGATTTTATTTTTATTTTAAAATACAATAAAGGCTATGGTAGCCGCTTACCATCAGGTGGACCATATGCTTCTTTGCCATCCATTTAACATAAAACCGCACAATTTGGACATCCAGATTGTTTTTGTTTTGTTCTATTATTATTATATTAATGACTTCTATTATTTGGTATATTAAATGATTGTCATGTATTTCCGTCCGTTGATGTTCAAATTATCCAGAATATCAGCGTTGCAGCGGCAATCCATTTATGCCCTAGTTGACGATGTACCTTTTGTTTTATGTTTGATGTGTATTTATTATAATTGTTAATGTATGTCGTCAATAAATGTTTTTTTTTCTTTCTTTCTTTCATTTACAAATATAATATATCGCCACAATGCCAATGTATTGACATTGCACCTTAGCCTATTGATGCTTGCGATACCAAATTTATCACTCGTACCGTTGCCTACCCATCACCAAAGTTAGTGTTTTATTCACTATTTATTGAACTATGTGGAGATTCATTTTGACTGTTTTTCTCTACAGCTAATAAGAATGTTAATAACAGGGATAAGGTAAAAATATTGCAGGATTCAAAAGTTTGTCGCATCGGTGACATGTTAATCAAAGCGTTATGTATCGCGCCGCGGAAACGATCTCGTCTTGCCACACCGAATCTCACGGTCTTTCAAAATGGCGCCTACTTCATAGCAATTCAAGTATATAATCATTTGCCTAATTCCTTAAAGACCCTCCAGGGTAAGCAGTTTGAGCCTGCACTAAAGATTTTTTTACTATGTAAGACATTTTATACAATTAATGAATATTTTAGGGAAAAGTTTTAAATTTTGACATTTGCATTATTTTTTGGACAATTGAATGAATTTGTACAGTATGTTATGCAAGATTGAAAATTTGTTATATAGGAACATTTTATAATTATAACTGTAGATCTATCTACTTATTTGTAAGCATTATTGCAATACCCTAACTGGGTTATTGTTTGGAATGATATATATTTTTTGTAACAGCATGTAAACATCAAGAATGCAATATATAAATATGAATATTTAATTTCAATATAATATAGTTTAATTTTGGTTTTGATTTCTGGTCCTGACTAAGACGGAAACTCATGTGTTTACTCTCCCGTTATTCAGAAAGTGCCAACCCTGAATTAATTTGGCCAAAAGAAGGTGTGCTTTTACTTCGCATAGCACTTGAATGAGCTACTCAAAGGCGTGTCCTGCAAAAATGGACCTTATTCCCCAACTAATTAAATGGAGAAAGCCCGCTTTATATTTCCTCGTAAATCGGAAACAGCGCTTTAAGTGATCGACATCACCGACTTTTTATTAAATGGGCATTAAAATTCTTTAATCTCCAACTTCAATAGATTTATTGAGGTAAGGTGTGGATATGTTCTGTACAACCCAACATTAATTTAGAATATAATATCGTTTTTCTTTGTCCAGGTAATCATGGTTTCCAATCTGCATGCATGAAGTTAGCTTTCACTTAATTATATATTTAAGAGATATTTGATTAACTAGCGGCACACCCTGCCTTCACAGGAATACATTTACAAATATTTGTTAAGATTTCAGTACAAAAACAACGTTCTTATAACAACAAATATGAACTCTAACGAATGTTGTTTTCTCTTAACTACAAATTTTGATTTTCACTAGCTGCTCTATTATACCACATCACTTGTGTTGCCACATGACACATTCTCGGGAAAACAGTTCCATGATGTTGTCACCCAAAATATATAGTAGGAAGTAATTAAATTAAAAGTTATTGATTGTTTTTAGGCACACCAATCATTAAATAAAAACACTTTTATCAAGTTAAAATAATATACCGCTTGACATATTACTATCATGTTCCGTCAGGAATAATGCCTTAAATACACTTGTTCGGTTGGCACTTGGAGTTAAGAAGTTTTTTTTTTACTACCCGACACCGTCTTCCAGTCCGTATTCGTGCACCCGGGATACAATACCGTATTCAGGGCTATCGACCAAGTGTAATCAAGGCATAAGGCTCCTTATCTTGTCAACACGGAATCTGTACAGGACCCGAAACGTCAAGAATAATGATAATAATAATAAACGCGCTATATCCCGTTAAATGTGAATTTATTTAATGTATGTTTTTTTTAAATATGAGATTTTAATTTTTACCCCTCGGGTCGTTGGATGAGTGACCAAAAATTTACTATCTCGAGCTCCTCCGTGCTTCGGAAAGCACGTTAAAGCGGAGGTCCCTGCTGCATTTGCGGTCGTTAGTACCCACCAATCCGCACTGGGCCCGCGTGGTGGTTCATGGCCCAATCTCCCTATTTAATCCATAGGAAGGCCTGTGCCCTAGCAGTGGAGACATTAATAGGCTGATGATGATGATGATCCCTTCATTTATAAACGAGGAATAATTTTAGACTAGTTACGCCGTGTTTTGTACATACCACTCAAATGCCATTTGTCATTCAATGAACAGAGACAAAACATGGAGCAACCAATAATAATCCTTCTTCATCATTATCATCATCGATCCATGCTCGTCCACTACCGGACATAGGTCTTCCCTAATGCACGCCACTGCTCTCGATTTTCTGCCACTCTCATCCAGCCCACTCCAGCCAGCCTTCGAATGTCATCATCCCATCTTGTCTCAGGGCGTCCCACACTACGTTTACCGAGTCGCGGTCTCCACCCAAAAACTTTTCGGCTCCATCGGCCGTCAGCTCTGCGGCTAATGTGACCAGCCCACTGCCACTTCAGTTTGCTAATTCGGTGGGCTATGTCGGTCACTCTGGTTACTCTGGTAAGATTTTTCTTAATTATTAATAAAGGGGTAGATGTTAGCGTTTGCTGGAATGGAAACATGGCCTTTTGTCTGCGGGACCAGTTTAACTGTGTTGCGTTTGTGTGTGTGTGTGTAGTCTTCTTTCGATCACTTAGCTATAAATTATATTAATTATAATAACTTTATTTGGAACAAGTTCATTGTATATACTATCTCAAAACGAAAAATTCTGTTATAGTTTTACAAAACTTTGTTACAGATTAAACGCCTATTCCCGTTTAATGTGAAAACAGTGTTCCTATCAGTGTTAAAATAACACAAACTATATTTTTACCAGAAAGATTGTAAAGAACAATGTTTGAGAATATTAGCTTAGTTGCAGAACGGGTTTCGGTCTAAACCCGTTCTGATCACAACACATCACGAATTTCAGTTTTACCATTCGTTTTGTTATTAGGTACGTTTCCCTAAACCTTTCCATAATAAAATATCTCAAGAAATCTCCATTTCAGAACCAATAAATCCTTCTTTTTAGGCTCAACTTTGCATAACAATGAACATGATTCTAACATCATTCTCTCAATTTGAAACTAAATTTGACGCCAATCTCGACTCTATATACTATGAAATACATTATACTATGACATTCATGATAAGGATATACTGATGTGAAATTGAGTTTAAGATTTATAATAAACAGTATCCAGTATCCCCAGTACTTTTGGTGTTCTAGCACCATCCATCAGCAAGATCTGGAATGAACTTCCCTCAGCGGTTTTTGCTTCAAAATACGTAAACCAGGTACAAGGCCGAATTTTTAGAGATAATCAGAGTTATATAAAATTAAATATTAAAATTAATACTTGCAAAAAAGCAATAAACAATAAACCTGTAAAATTATATAACCAGCTTAATGATTTTGGTAAATTAAATGTAAATCTTAACCCATAAGGACCGATAATTTTTTATACAAAAGCTTGCTAAAAAGAATCTTAAATGTAATATAAAGAAAAAAATATATAACAAAAAGGAGGCACAAGGGCGCCCGTACCATATGTGGTACAGTAGGACTATAAGCATACAAAACACTTGATATTACGAAACAAATATTTACTTTTTTTAATGGTAAATAATAAAATATTCCACGTCTACACCAATATTGTACTTGACACACCTTGTTGAGCATTGTTTGTGACATTGTCCACATCTGCCCCCCTAGCATAAGCACCGCGATATGATATATAACGCGTTTTTATCACGCACAACTGTTGGCCGGTTGTTTAGCGCGTATTACAAGTTCTTTGTATGGGGACACCACTTATTTTTTGACTTAACTTTATTTTTATATTTCTATTATATAGCAAATATAATAAAACATTTATATTGGGATAGTTTCAAATATCTGCTTGTAACGGATCCAATGCTAAAATTATTTTTTGAAGTATAAACTTCTTTAACGGCGTTGTACACTTTTTTTGTATGGGTAAAAAATGTTTAACTCGCCTCAGGTTAAACACGAGGGCTGATCGCATCATGACACACAATAAAATTAGAAAGATTGTTGACTTTCAATATATTGGACGAAACATATATTATAACAATAAGTCTCTATCTATGACGTCCACGTGGCAGCTTTATTGTGAAGAAAATGTATTTTTGAATTGAAAACTTCTTTAGCGGCGTTGTACACTTTTTTTTGTATGGTTAAAAAATGTTAAACTCGCCTCAGATTAAACACGTAGGCTGATCTCATCATGACACACAATAAAATTGGAAATGTTGTTGACTTTCAATATATTGGACGAAACATAGTAATATTTTATTTTATCGTATTATAATAATCCTCGTAAGTCTCTATCTAGGACGTCCACGTGGCAGCTTAATTGCGAAGAAAATGCTTTTTACACTAGATGTCGCTAGGTACGCTTAAATGTGATTCATGTAAGTTGGTTTCTTTACAATAGATGTCGCTAAGTGCGCTTAAACATGGTTCATCTAAGTTGATTTTTCTGAGAGATAAACTTTTTAATGTAATATAAATGTTTGTGTACGATAGCGCAATAAATAAATATTGTATTCTACCACGTACATGATAGTACTGTTATACTGATAATTAAAGCAATTCGTGCAAAATTATTCCCTAACCATTCCAAAATATCAATAATGCACAACATTAATATTCAAGTTTTCACTTCTGCCGGCACTCCCGGAGTGCAACCCGTCGTTTTTTTTTGTATGGGGAACCCCCTATTTTTCTACTTTCTTTTATTTTTAGATTTTTTACAACGCTTTCCAACACACAAATTTCGAGCTGGATTCCAAAGGACAATGTTAAAATTGACCTAAGAACCAACACCAATTTGGCATTTATGATACTTCTTAGTATATTTTTTGCAATAATTATCAGTATTTAGATTGTGACGGACACTTTTAGTTCAGTAAGCTAAATTAAACAGTTAAAAAATAATTGAGACGATAAATACCATTTTATGTGTATAATCTATGACAGCGCTGCAGACAAAACACTCTTTAATTAACTTACATCTAAACTAGTAGTAGCAGTTCTATGTTTCTCGATTTTAGTTAATTGACTTTGAACTGTCGTTTCTTCCTTTGCAGCAGCACAAACTTTAGCTTTACTGACCTTAGTATTTACTTTCTTTACTTAGATTTCTTTACTTTAATAGTTTTATCCTTTTCTGCTTTTGCTTGTTCTCGCCGGATTTTTCTATTCTTTACATCGTCTTTCTTTTCTTCTCATTATCTTGAGTTCCAGGTATTCTTTAAATTTTTTAGAAGTTAATGCTAAAGGAGCTGGTGATTGTAATTGTTTTCGCTTTGTGCCTACTTTGGATTAAGGAGTTGGATCATTGACTTTTTTCACATGTAACGTCAGGGCTTTGGGGCAGGGCTTTCATTGTTGAGCAAGTCATCTTGCAGTGATAAATCCTGAATAATTGGAGCAACGTCAAGGTTCTGGGATGTTTCTTGATTATTCGACACATCAACTTTGAATTGAAAATTTGAAAAACAAAATAACTTAAGCGTTCAACTTAAAAACCGATACCCAAAAGTTGAACGAATATAATTTGAACATAATTGTTTGGTTCAAGTTTTAGGCATGAATCCTAAAACGGTTTCATAATAAAATAAAAGACGTAAAAATAAAGAAAAGCCTTTACAAATTATGTTCAACTTTTGGTAAATAGCTTCATAATAATATTTAAAATCAATTTGAGTTGATTTGGTTTGACTATACGAATGATTATATAGATTATTGATGTCTGCAAATATTTGCACTATTTCCAATAGTAGAACGCCATACATTTATTGGATTTTACTTACAAAATTTAATCCATTACTTGAACAGATTATTTCTCTAAAATACAGTAAATTGTGCATGAAATATATCAAGATAAGTATATTAGATAATTTTATTTAAGTATTCGTAATAAAATTATATGTTTAATTTGATGTTCACCTTGCTAAAGTGAGTAATTAATGCACTCGTGTTAATTTAGCCCTCGCTGAGTTATTAATGCACGAGTCTTATGTTGGTTCCCGAGTGCATACTCGGAAACCAACATAAGACTCGTGCATTAATATCTCACTTTGCGCTCGAAGCAACAACCTACTATTAATTTTAAGTAGCTGCTAGAATAATTTAGTACAAAATATTTCCTTTCAGACATCAGACGGGATCCCGTCGGGTGCCTGGACCACCTGAAAATTTTAATTTTATATTGTCTAGTAATAAAGGTCTATCAAATAACAATTTCTCAGGTTCTAAATCTATTAAGTGCAGGCTCTAGGATGACGACCTGTCACTTTTATTTCTTGAATATACTTTGTACTGCTAACATAGCGAGTAGTGTGTGTAACTGTATTGATGAATTAACATTCTAAACGTTAACTATTTTCTCAAGAAAAAGCTAAATGATTTTCTGTATTTTAGGACATTATTCTCCGTAAATTAGCTGACAAACAAATTTACTCCCCCAAAAACCTCGAATACACATCAGAAACTCCACAATTGTCGCCATACAATGCCCATCGCACGCACAATGGCGCTGATCAAACGACTGAATACAGAGCCAAAAGCATTTTATATCTGCCAACGACCACAATAAAAGCGACAGCCAATTTTGTCACAACTCATTGAGCCTTATCTTGACCACGAAACGCCTACCAGAAAGCAAAACTAACTCACAAAACGCTACCGCAAACTTAACCGCAGCATCCAACGACGTTTTGTTTAGTAACTTTTTCGCGTGACCTCAAAGAAAGCGAGTTTCAGTCACCGTACAATGCGGTTTTACAACAGGGGTTACACTAAAATAGGTTGGGCAAAGAAAAACGGTCATAACTACGCCACAATTGGGGACATAATGTTGTATTCTTATTTTCGTTTCTTAATAGGAAAGAAAATAACTTTTGAGGGTGAAATGTGGAGGGCTTTATGAATGGCGGAGTGACGTGAACCGATTGTCGTCTGCCTTCGTTGATGTCAGATAAATCTGATTTACTACCAGACGAATGTACATACACTACGTTGTAATGACGTAAAAATAGAAGAACTCATTTTCGGAAGATGAAGGGTCTATTGTGAGCGCTGATTTGACGTGGAATGTAATATTTATTTTTTATTAGGTTCCATGTAAATTTTCTGTAATTTTATTTCTAATTAATTATAATTCTAATCTTGCTTTTAAAGAAAACCACGATTACCTATAATATAAAAATTAATCGCTGAATGTGTTGCTAATCTCGAGAACAGCTGAACCGATTTCAATATTTTTTTTTTAGAATATTCCTTGAAGAGCTCGATGGCGCAAGTGGTTCGAGAACAGCTGAACCGATTTCAATTTATTTTTTTTAGAATATTCCTTGAGGAGCTCGATGGCGCAAGTGGTTAGCGCGATCAGCTGCGATCGTTGAAGTTAAGCAACTTTCGCAGTGGTCGGTCATTGGATGGGTGACCAAAAATTTACTATCTCGAGTTCCTCCGTGCTTCGGAAGGCACGTTAAGCCGTTGGTCCCGGCTGCATCTGCAGTCGTTAGCACCCACCAATCCGCACTGGGCCAGCGTGGTGGGTCATGGCCCAATCTCCCTATTCCATCCATAGGGAAGGCCTGTGCCCCAGCAGTGGGGACATTAATAGGCTGATGATGATTCCTTGAAGTACTAGAATGGTTCTTACGCAGAAAAAATAAAAAAATAGCCTGAAAATGTCCAAAAACAACACTTTTCTATACTCCCATACAAACGATTCTTAATAATACTTAAAAGTCAATTTGAACTTTAATACCATATCATAAATTTCAAATGTTAGTGGAGAGATTCTGGGAAGGCAAAACAATTGAGCGACGTAATGTCAACAGAAGTTTGGAAAAGGCAAATATACCATTTTCAGTTTTTTTTTTATAATTACTTATATGTTACGCCGTCACTCACTACCGGAAACGCTGACGAAGAGCTGTCCCCAATTTAATTTCAATAAACAACCGATTGACGTAAATTGATGGCACGAGGAGCTGATGCAGCGGAACGTGTCATCGTCGGGGCGCCGGACTGCAGGCATCGACTCGGCCACTTCTATTCAAGCATCGATAGGGTCAATAGTCTAATTAGTAATAAATAATATTGTAATTTTTATTCTTGAATAAATCATTTTTTTTCGATACTTCGGCTGTGGCTCATTTAATTGGCGCAGTCGGTAGGATTCTCGGGACGCGCACGCGGACAAGATTTCCGAAAATCGAAAGCAAGATTTCCGAAACGTAGCCCGTCTAGCTATCTAGCTTTGACCGAGAAACCTGAACCTGAGACCACGCCGCAGAGTAACTGACATGAAGTTTCTGTAAGTACTATTGAATCTTTCTTTTGTGTGTTGCTTTTCCTGTAGTGTGTTATACCTATCCTTCCAAGATTTTCCACCCACGTCAATCGGGTTCTAAGGACACTACATCGCGTAGCAAGTCCAATAGACATTGTAGAGTAGATTTGTATAGAGATATAGATTTTAATTTAAATAGTTTATTCGATAGTAGCGAAATGGCGCACGACCCGGACGTAATTTTTAAAGCCTTGCGCCCCGTTCCCGAATTCGACGGGAACCCTAACGTACTTACTAGATTTATTAGATTATGTGACCAGATAGTTATTAATTACATGTGTGATGAGCCAGGTAGCGAGTTAAGTAATCTTTGTCTGTTAAACGGAATATTGAATAAAATCACGGGCCCTGCCGCAACAAAAATCAATTCAAACGGCATCCCGGATACATGGCTTGGCATTAGAAATACATTGATTAACAGTTTCGCAGACCAACGCGACGAGACAGCGTTATATAATGACCTCTTAGTAGCGACTCAAGGTAATAACACACCGCAAGAATACTATGACCGATGCCAAACGTTATTTAGTACGATAATGACGTACATCACTCTCCACGAAACTATACCTACCACCATTGAGGCTAAACGCACGCTCTATAAAAAATTAACTATGCAGGCATTTGTTAGAGGCCTCAAGGAACCATTAGGGTCTCGCATACGTTGCATGCGGCCCGATTCTATAGAAAAAGCCCTAGAGTTTGTGCAGGAGGAAATAAATGTAATGTATCTCCAGCAACGAAACGACACAAGTGACAAAAAACCAAATAACGTCACTCAATTGAATAGAATGCCTCCACAGGCGACCCCTCAGGTTTTTCCTGTGTTACCACCAACTAGACCATTTAATTTCCCACCTATGGCTAATTTGCAGCGGCCAACGGCCCTACCACAGTATAATAATTGGCGGCCAAGTTTCCAATCACAAGGGTTCCAAAATCGTACACCTAACATGCCTACGCGTACGCAACAAATGTTCCGTGCGCCGCCGCCCAATTATAACTCGAAATCCAATGTATTTAGAATTCAACCGCGACAAAATCAAACCCCTCATCCTCAACCTATGAGTGGAGTAAGTCATTTCGTTCCAAAACCATTACCATTAAGAGGACACGATTGGCGTCTGTCTGGTAACCCTCCGCCATCTAATTATTTTAAGACCAGAGATGTTAACTTAAATGAGTGTTATGGCTATGATAATAATTTCTACTACCCTGACTATCAATATTCTTACGAGACTGACTATAACTATTGCCCTGACTATACCGAATATAACTGTGAAAGTACTGAACCCTTACATTATGAAAATAATTTTGGAGATGTTACTTGTGATGAAGAGCCTTCAGCTTCTTGCAGCAATGAGCAGGATTTTCGGATAAATCCCAATTCAAAAGAATTAAAATAGAATTAAATTTGCAAACCCAACGACAGCTCCCATTCATTAAGATAAGAAATCCACCCCTCAATCTTTTAATAGACACAGGAGCTAATCAATCCTTTATAAGTCCAAATGCAGTTAACCAATACTTTCCACACGTTACATTGAATTACGACCCCTTTGAAGTTACAAACGTTCACGCAACTTCAAGGAATAATTATTCTATCACTATCCCTAACTTTAGTGAATTTAATTGTCCCGATAGTATAAAACTTTTTGTGTATGACTTTCATAATTATTTCGATGGACTAATTGGACTCGACTTGCTAACCAAATGGGAGGCTAAAATTGACTTAAAGGACAATGTGTTGATTACTAAGACATCGACAAACCCTATTGCTATGTTTAATTCTCGGAATATCAACTTATATGAGGATATTATACCAGCAAATACTAGCAGACTTATTAGATTACCAATTAACGCATCTGACGGTGAAGTATACATTCCACAGCAGATATTATATAATTGCACGGTAAGCGAATGTCTAACAACTGTGTGTAATAACCGCGGTATTGTCGAAATACAAAATCCGTCACACAATGACGTAATATTTTCTATGAATCAGCCTGTAGAAGCCTCGCTTTTTACTACTGAGTGCACGCGTACCGAACAAGACCCAACGCGCGTTAAAGAGGTATTATCTCGACTACGTACAAACCATCTTAATGAGGAAGAAAAGGCAAATATAGTTAATCTTTGTTCTAATTATGCAGATGTATTTTACATCGAAGGGGAACCGCTATCCTTTACTAATAAAATAAAACATCATATACGAACAACTGATGAAATCCCTATTTATACTAAAAGCTATAGGTATCCATTTGTACACCGTCAGGAGGTTAGAGACCAAATATCAAAAATGTTAGAACAAAATATAATTAGACCTTCTGAGTCTGCATGGAGCTCACCGATCTGGGTAGTTCCAAAAAAAATAGATGCCTCTGGAAAACAAAAATGGAGGATAGTCATTGATTTCCGAAAATTAAACGAGAAGACTATAGACGACAAATATCCCATCCCGAATATAAATGACGTACTGGATAAGCTAGGAAGATGTCAGTATTACAGCACACTAGATCTTGCGTCTGGATTTTATCAGGTCGAATTAAACCCCGCTGATATACCTAAAACAGCGTTCAGTGTAGAGCATGGGCACTTCGAATTTTTGCGAATGCCCATGGGTCTTAAAAATTCACCATCTACCTTTCAACGGGTGATGGATAACGTACTAAAAGGACTACAGAATGAAATTTGCCTCGTTTATTTAGATGATATAATAGTTTTTAGCACATCCTTACAGGAGCATGTTATTAACTTAGAAAAGGTTTTCCAAAGATTAAGGGAATCCAATTTTAAAATCCAGATGGATAAATCTGAGTTTTTAAAGTTGGAAACCGCATACTTAGGTCACATAATTAGTAATGAAGGCATAAAGCCTAACCCAGACAAGATTGCTGCAATACAAAAATATCCCATACCAACTACCACAAAACAAATAAAACAATTTCTTGGACTAATTGGTTATTATAGAAAATTTATACCTGACTTTGCCCGTATAACTAAACCTATGACGCTGTGTTTGAAAAAAGGAAAGACCATTACAATGAATAAAGACTATGTTGACTGTTACGAAACCTGTAAGAAATTATTGACCAATGATCCAATTCTCCAGTACCCAGACTTTACAAAAGGCTTCATACTTACAACGGACGCTTCGAATTTTGCCCTAGGAGCTGTGCTGTCACAAGGACAAATAGGTTCTGATAAACCAATAGCATATGCATCTCGGACCTTAAACGAAAGCGAAATTAATTACAGTGTGATCGAGAAGGAGCTCCTTGCCATTGTGTGGGCCACAAAATACTTTAGACCGTATCTGTTTGGCCGTAAATTTAAAATTATTACTGATCATAAGCCCCTTCAGTGGGTTATGAACATAAAAGAGCCTAACTCGCGATTGACTAGGTGGAGGCTCAAACTCAGTGAGTACGATTTCACAGTAGAGTACAAAAAAGGCAAATGTAACACCAATGCCGACGCCCTATCGCGAATTGAGGTTCACAATGAGGAAGTTAGTTCTATAATAGTTAACCCTTCTGTAGCCAACCCACCTTCTGTGGACGGTTCTACAACACAAACAGCCCACACCAGTAATGAAAATCCAATTCTCGAGATTCCGATAACAGATGAACCTTTGAATAAATTTCATAAGCAAATACATTTTGTAGTAGTAGGAGACATTAAGAAACGTCCAACAGTTAGTAAGCCCTTTGAAAATCACACACGAACATCAATCCAAGTATCCCAAACTAACTTACAGGAAGACGTTATTAATGCCGTAAAAGAGTATGTGAACCCAAAGGTTAGGACTGGATTATTGATAGATCCGCCCTTATCTATGTACGAAATTATCCCAATTATCCAAGACAACTTCAAGAGTTCCGCAATGAATTTAGTTCTAACGAAATCCGAATTAGAAAACGTAAAAGAATACCTGAGGCAACAGGATATTATAAAACATTATCATGACGGGAAAACCAACCACCGGGGAATAAATGAATGCTATCTTTCACTATCTCGAAAGTACTACTGGCCAAAAATGAGAGAGCACATAAGTAAATACATTAACGATTGCACTCTCTGCGGTCAAGCCAAATACGACCGTAATCCTATAAGACAAAAATTTAATATAGTCCCACCTGCAAGTAAACCATTTGAAATAGTTCACTTAGACCTGTTCACAGTACAATCTGAAAAATATTTAACTTTCATTGATGTGTTTTCCAAATACAGTCAAGCTTATCTCCTGAGGGACGGTACAGCACTTAGCATCTTACGAGCTCTGTTACAGTTCTGTACTCACCACGGCCTTCCCCTAACCATAATTACGGACAATGGAACTGAGTTCACAAATCAGCTATTTACAGAGTTTTTGAAACTACATAAGATAACTCATCATAAAACGTTGCCACATAGTCCAAACGACAATGGCAATATAGAAAGATTTCATTCGACCCTGCTGGAACACTTGCGTATTCTTTCCCTGAAACATAAAAATGAATCAGTAATAAACCTCATGCCATATGCATTATTAGCCTACAATAGTTCGGTTCACAGTTTTACGAGATGTCGACCGTACCATATTATCAATGGTCACTTTGACCCTAGGGACCCACTGGACATTGACTTAACTACACATCTTTTACAACAATACATACAGACACATAGGGATCAAATGAAGACTGTATACGAAATTATCAATGAATCCTCTTTAGCTAACCGCACCGATCTTATAGAGAACCGTAATAAAGATCGCGAATCTGAAGAGGAGTACGAACCTCAACAGCAAATATTCATAAAAAACCCTGCCGCATCTAGACAGAAACTAGCTCCACGATACACACAGGACACTGTCTTAGCTGATTTGCCGATACACATTTATACATCTAAAAAACGTGGTGCTGTTGCTAAGTCTAGACTTAAACGCGTGCCTAAGTCATCAAAATTGTTGCAGAATCCTGTGGACTCTCGTCATCCAACTGACAGCCAGTGAAGAAATTAAGTTTGAGAATCTTAATAGGAGTATAGGGCTACTTCCGTTTAGAATTGGGTTGACTCAACTGACTAATCACTATCACAGCTTCCTTCAGTATATCAAATTAGACGATATTGGTAATACTATTTCCAACTTACAGACTCAATTATCTAATTTCAGACATCATATGCCAAATGACACTTATACTTTGTATGAATATCAAATAGAGTATCTAAGTGGCAAATTAATTAAGGTAGCCAAACAATTAAAAAGCTTATTACCTGGCCGTTACAAGAGAGGTCTTGTAGATGGTCTAGGATCTGTTGTCAAAAGTATTACAGGTAATTTGGACTACACAGATGCTGTTAGATTTAACAAAGCAATAGACATTTTACAAAATAATCAGATTAAAAACTCGAACGAGATAAATAACCATATCAGTCTTAGTAAAGAATGGATGGCTCAACATACAAGTATTCTATCTAAAATAATTGAAAATCAAAGTAAAATTAATACTACATTACAGATTCTTCTTGATAGTGATGTTCAAAGGGATTATACTCTAATGAAGTTCACGAAGCTAGCTCAAATTTTGGCCATAATGAGTGAAGATGTAGAAGATCTTTCTCAAGAATTATTAAGATTAGAAAATATTCTATCCTTCACCAGAAAAATGGGTACACACCATAGTATGATAGGAATAGATATTTTAGGTAATATGTTAGTTAAACTTAGAAAAGTATATCATAGAGATCAAATATTAGATTTAGAATTAAGAGAATACTATGACATAATTAAAACAGGCTATTATTATGATGAACGGAAGTTAGTGATTGTCTTTAAATTCCCGATAGCTTCAATAGAGACATTTATCCTTTATAGATTAGCTGTAGTTCCCAACGAACATTCCCAAGCCCTTATACCTCCTTATCCTTATATAGCAACCACTGGGAAAGCATTCATGTACATTGAGGCTGAATGCCCGAAGTTGAGCTCCAACCAGTATCTCTGCGAAGAGAAGATGAATCATCACGTCCGGACGGATGCTGACTGCGTGCAAAATTTCATCTCAAGCAAGACTCTTGACAGAAGCTGCAATCTTACAACAATTCATCTACATAAAGAGGCTGCTGAACAACTGGACAGTCGCCACTACGTTATCTCGTTCCCGCATCCAACTAAGATTCAAACAAAATGTGGAGATGAAAACTACAACACATTGCAGGGCAGTTATCTACTGACGATTCCACTTTTGTGTTCGCTGCGCACAGATGAAATTACCCTTATAAATTCTAACGACGAAGTCAGAGGACAGCCACTGAAGATCCTCAAAATCGATTATGATGTCAAGACACAAGCATCCACGTCAACCCACATTAACTTGAATTCCATCAGCTTGAAGAATCTGCACAAGATCCAAGATGACATCATGCTACAGACTCCTGTAACAATCGAGAAGATCCCTGAAGGACTCTATCATACCACAATACCATTTTATATAATCACCATCATCCTAATTCTAACCGTTGCTGCCATAATCATCAAGAGGTATTTCAGAAGAAGACCCTTAAACCAAGAAAACACTACTGAGACCAGGAAAATTGGAAACCAGGAATATGCGATCCCTGAAACTTCAAACCGAGACAAGAATTTTCCAGCAACATTTTCACTCAGCGTTCGCAAATAGTTGCTGAACTGGGAGGGGAGGTGTTACGCCGTCACTCACTACCGGAAACGCTGACGAAGAGCTGTCCCCAATTTAATTTCAATAAACAACCGATTGACGTAAATTGATGGCACGAGGAGCTGATGCAGCGGAACGTGTCATCGTCGGGGCGCCGGACTGCAGGCATCGACTCGGCCACTTCTATTCAAGCATCGATAGGGTCAATAGTTTAATTAGTAATAAGTAATATTGTAATTTTTATTCTTGAATAAATCATTTTTTTTCGATACTTCGGCTGTGGCACATTTAATTTATATGAAGAGTTATTTAAATCTAGACTACAGTCTACACCGAAGCGAAGCGAGGGCGGGCCACTGGTAATATATTTATGGAATTCTTTTAAATTCCATCACAAACCCTAAACACATTCACTACTAAGCCTCCTGATAATATTGGGCTATTTCAAGCACAAGTGCACTTGTATGGCGTCATCATAGTTTTATTCAAAATACTGTTAATATTTTTCTTTCGTAATAAGTAAGGTTACGAGAGCTACACAGCCCTCAACTTTCCAGTCTGGATGTCTTTACAGAACGTGTAACTCATTTTAGGTCCTATTCGCACCTTAGAATGGTGACCAAGTTTTTGTTCTTTGTCTATTCATCATCATCATCAGCCTAATGTCCCCACTGATGGGGCACAGGCTTTCCCTATGGATAGAATAGGGAGATTGGGCCATGACCCACCACGCGGGCCCAGTGCGGATTGACGGGTGCTAACGATGCAGATGCAGCCGGGACCAATGGCTTAACGTGCCTTCCAAAGCATGGAAGAGCTCAAGATAGTATTTTTTTTGGTCACCCATCCAATGACCGACCACTGCGAAAGTTGCTTAACTTCAACGATCGCAGCCGAACGCGCTAACCACCTGCGCCATCAAGCTCCTCCTCTTTGTCTATTGGACGCATGTATTTTCTTTTTCACATAATTAAAACATTAGAGATATATTCGGTGATGTATATTCCTCAGTGCCGCGCTTATGCAGACATTAAAATAAGTAGTGACATAATCGATGTTAACTTTGACTCACTCAAAGGTATTCAAAATTTTGTTGCATTAAATAACAGGTGTTAATGTTATGATTAATGTTGAATATAAATTTATTATTACTATCATTATTTGTTATTTATTATTTTTATTAATTTAGAAGCAATTTAATTCATAACGTTGTATTTTTTTTTGTATATTTGTATTTATTGCAAGTGGTATTTAACCATAATTGTTTGATTTATTAAAACTAAGCCATTTGATTAAAAATGATGTACTCAAATGTTGAAAAATAAATTAATAAATTGTTTTGATATGTCGCAATACGTCATAGAATAAGATCCCAGAGCCCCCAGACCTACGTCATTTTAGCAAAGCTGATATTTTGAAGACAGAATGCGTACTAGCTCGAAAGCCTTTCACAGATAGCGCGAACTAAAGGTGTCTAAAAACCACAACTACGTTTAAGTAGAAACGAAATGCCCTCACGCTCGCACTCAAAGGGAAAGCTTTAAAGTGTCTGGGAGAATTATTGGCCCATCGGATTAGTCTGGCTGCTTACAAAAGGTCTTGAAATAGTACCATGAGTAATATATGTAAAATCAGGCTTGCTATTGAAATTGAGCGTGTCTACTTTAACGAAGGTAAGGCTTTTATACACCTTTAGTTCGCGCTACCTGTGAAAGGACCGCTTTCGAGATAGTAAGTACGCATACTGTCTTAACTACATAGAAGATTAGGAATCCTCAAAATTTCAGCTTTGCTAAAATGTCGTTGGTCTGGGGGCTCTGGGATCTTGGGCTATCACGTCTAGGTCCAATTTTCACTTAGAAGCGATGTCACAAGTCTCAATTCATAAACTTCAACGCGTTTTATCTTTGTAATTTTTTGTTGATTGTTAAAAGATAAAACAAAGATTCTATTATTATTTGATGATCTAACTGACGGACTAAATACAATTTCACTTACTCTACCCCATCATCATCCCTGTTAACATATGGTGTTATGAAGTTTATAGGAGAATCAACGACATATAGGATCGCCTACAAAATAACAAATATTATTAATATCTACGTAGTTAGTAGTAAACTGCTTGATAACCACAAAAGCAGTATAGCAGACTAGACTGTACAATATTATCGTAAATCTAACTTTTGTTCTATTTGAACATGCAAAACTTTCTCGTTTATATGTCGTTTTGAAACCCTTAATGTTTCACCATAAAATTGCGTAACGGACGACACAGAATATAAAGCGATGTGCACAGGTAGTTTAAAAATGAAAAGTTGGACAATAAATTTGGTTGCATAAAGAGTTTGTAAATGCTTTTCATTTTAACGGTACAGTTCAGATGAGATATCGTTGGCTCACTGTATCAGCATATCTGCTGTTGAATTTATAACATCCCACAATATTCATAATAAATATTTCAATTCATCTGATCAACGCAGATAGGCGCAGACCAAAGGTTTCCATTTTTCTTGCCCAAGACGATATATAATTTTGGTATATAATTTAAGGTGCTCTCTTGGAATTATATTATTGCTATGACTTCAAAGTGATTTATTTATCTTACTATTTCGCATATTTCTATGTTGCATCAATGTCTCCCAATCATTATTATGGTCAAGTCATAATAATGGTTATCATATTATTTACGTAGAAAGAAAATTTGTTTCAAATTCAAAATTTGAAATTGCTACAGGTTTGAAGTTTATTAAAACCTCATTAAGATTTTGTATCAAGAATCTTTTAATTACAATCACGGACCAAACTTCAAGTGATCTATCGTCTGTTTACAGAATAGAAAGAGAGCAATTTAGATTTAGATACAATGGAGAATCTATTTAATTACACAATTATTTCGAATATTTCAGTGTCTGAATTTGAAGTTCGAGAGAATTCGAACAATATTTTCGAAAATAGTTTTATAAGAATCTATAGGTAAACGAACAAACGCGACGAAGTTGACTCTACCTACAAAAAAACGTCTAAACTAAGACACACGCAATAAATCATGGGATTTTGTAATTTTCCAAATGACTCGGATTCGCATCAAAAAGTGATCCTAATACCAAGGTCCGTAATCCCTTGAGATATGGCCGCTCATTATTGAAGAATTCTGGCGCTCGCCGTGATCTCTTTACATTCTGAACACCTTCGAGATTTATGTACCCCTCTCGGAAGCCTCCGAGTGCCTTAAGGATTTCGGAAAATGTACTTGTTTAACGCTAAAAATGTACAACATTTTCATCTACACAACTTTTTCGCTGGTAAAATACTACCACCTGTGTTTGACATAGTTTTGTATTAATTCTCTTTACAACGTATTTGTTTCTAAAGTTTGCACGCACACCCAACACACCTCTCAACTTAGTCAAAATTTTAGTGTATAGTCCGTTTGTATAAAAAAATTACACTACATCGAAAAAGGTTCTAAAAAGAGTACCATATCCCCATTTTGAATGCTTATACCCAAACTTATAACCAATCTCAGATAAGTTTAATTAAGTTCTTGCATTGGGTCTAAAACCATCCTTGTCTAACTTTTCAATTGGAACTTTTGAATCGGAGTTTGGCGCAAATTGGTTGGATCCATGACGGTGACGACCTCGTGGCCGAGTGGTTTGTACGCCGGGTTTCATGGTGTCGCCCACTCGAGAAGTCCCGAGTTCGATTCCCGGTGGGCGCAGATATTTGTGGGATGAATACGAGCATTTGTACTCTATTTCTATATATATATATATATATATATGTACTTACATATGATGGTATATTTATTCTATCCGTTACCCTAGTATCCCATAACACAAGCCTTACAGTGCTTACATTGGGGCTAGGCTAATTGGTGTGAGTGTTAGAAATATTTATTTATTACTTGTGGCCCGCCCTCGCTTCGCTTCGGTATAGAGCTGTAGTGTAGACTAAAATAACTCTTCATATAAATTATAAAAAAAACTGAAAATGGTATATTTACCTTTTCCAAACATCTATTGACATCACGTCATTGAATTGTTTTGCCTTCCCGGAACCTCTCCACTAACATTTGAAATTTATGGTATGGTATTAAAGTTCAAACTGACTTTTAAGTAGACGAATCGTTTGTATGGGAGTATAGAAAAGTGTAGTTTTTGGACTTTCAGGTTTTTTTTAAATTTTTCTCTCCGGAAGAACCATGCTCGTACTTCAAGGAATATTCGAAAAAAATAATTATCGAAATCCGTTTAACTGCTCTCGAGATTTGCGCTTAGCAACACATTCAGCGATTCATTTTTATATTATAGATTATTGTCGATCAGTCCCTAACGGATATAGGTAAAACCATTTTTGTATTGTATGTAGCGACCGCCCGCGAGTTTTTCCGCGCTAATTTAGTTTTGTCGGAATCCTACAGGACCCTGTCGTAGTTCCGTGATAAAAAGTATTGTACGAAATTAATTGGCTCGAGTGGTATGTACTATCGCGGAATTTTGCGCTCTGTCACTTGACGAACAAAATGCTTTGAACGGTTTTCTACAGTAGTTTTTACTACGCCCCGCCTTCGCGTCGGACGCGCCAATCCGGGCCGCCGCACAAAAGTAAGACAGAGAGCATTTCATTGATTGAATAATGAATTGAATTGCATTTGTTTTAGTTGCAATTTGTCATCCGCATCGTGATCGCGACAGCGCTATACGAAAAAGTAAGACAGCGATAATTACATGCCTGTGAATGAATTTTTACTACGCCGCTACCGCAAACGATTATGGCATTATGGGTGACAGAGCGGGTCTTTCCGCGAGTGTACGACGATTTTAAGGTGTTGCCTACTCAGAGATTCAAATCCCGGTGAGGCTAATGTTTTTGTGACGAATACGAGCATTTTTTACCTAAGTCATGGATGTTTATATGTTTTTCTAAACAAAAAGTATTTGTATTCTATCCGTTACCCTAGTATCCCATAAAACACGCCTTACAGTGCTTACTTTCGGGGTGGGCTAATTGGTCTATGTGTGTTAGAATTTATTTATTTATACTATATCTCAATCCTTTAAAATAATCAACATGCCTACCATTTTTTTGCTGTTGCTGTTGCCTGCGTGTTCACGTGTTCCTTCCTTCTTATAACCTAGTATCCTTTAAAAAAGTTGTGAAGAAGCAACATGCAGGCCGACAATGTGAGAATGGCTGGTGTGGCAGGTAGAACTGCTATACCAGCTATCTACACGTCTGGACTTCATTGAGGTGGAGTCATTTGTCGGACCTATTAATAAAAAAAACAGACACACACACAATTGTTTAAAGCACGACTCATATTAATAAATACATTGATTAACATAAATGGTACAAAGTTGGCGTGCTTCGTGCAGCAGTTTTGCTAGTGAAGGCTTGGTGTCTTGTAGAACAGGTTATCATATTGTAAATACCAGTCTTCACATTAAGTAATTATTTTATGTGATTAAGCACTTCATTGTAAATGAGATTGTTTTTTTACTTGCCTATGTGAAGAAATCAATAGACTATTATTATTATCACTCTTAAATATTTGTTTTGGTACGTTTCAAAAACCTTTCATATCCGCTGAACTTAGTATTAATAATACATATTTATTGACGTTAATACGAGTTAGTTCTTTTTCTATCTGATGTCGTCATCGAACAATATTTTCGCAAATAAAACCTATTCACTAAAGCTGCCAACTATAATGTTATGCAAAGTACAGGCTAATAGCCGTGGAAAACCAACCATTTGCATATTGCAGCAAACAAGTTGAAGGTTTTGTTTTTTTACTCGGTGGCCAGTACGTGGCAACTGCTGGAGTTTACGTGAAAAAGGCATAATTTACCAGTTAATTACAGTTAGATAAGCTAACGATGTCGTTGAAAGAGTTGACATTATCGTGATAATGATGGAAATTTTAAATTGGTTATAAATAATTCATATATTCCTTTGCAAACTTTTGAATAACAAACGAGGTTTGAATTGAGCAATCTTATTGTTAAGAAACTGTGAAAGTTACTTCGACATGTTAGGTTTTTCGGCATCCGTACCTTAACAGTAAAAAATGGAACCCTTTTAATATCACGTTGCAGTCCGTCTGTCTGTCAAGACCCTTTATCTCCTTTATCTTTCTTAATACATTACGCTTAAATGTATTAAGTTGAAATTTAAACCTTATACTCAGGTCTAAAATTCCTTGAAGTTTTTTAACGTAAAATAAGAATACAGCTATATATACAGATACAGCTTATGTTGCGCCTTACAAATTTGTACGTAACTTAATAATGGCTAAAACCGACTGTGCTACACTTCTGAACAAATTACATTTTATTTCTATGACCACAAATTTTGTAAGCATGCATAATGTTTTCTTCTTTTATGCATTCTTTACTTTTTTTATAAAGGTATAAATTGTATATGCCACATTATTTTCCTCTAGTATAACTTGTAAAAGAAATTTCCAGTTATAAAAGTTTGTTGCATCCTACAGTTGTAGATCATGAGATACATGTGAATTTATTACTTAATTTGTATCACTTTTATATTATATACATATACAGAGGTACGTGGATGTTAGTTTATTTAATTAATTTATTTCCTCTTACAACCTGGGATCCTTTAAAAGAGGCATGAAGAAGCAACATGCAGGCTGACAGGGTGAGGATGGCTGGTGTGGCAGGGAGAACTGCTGTACCAGCTATCTTCGGGCCTGGACTTCACCTTCACTTAACAACCCCCACCTGGGGGTGGAGTAATTTGTCGGACCTATCTATAAAAAAAAATGTTGAATAGACAGATCACTGTAAGTTTCACCCTTTGTCAACTTTCTGGTAGAGCATATTTATTATTATTATTATTAAAAATGAAGTAATACTTGATAAACCACAGGGATTACCACTATAAATTCATGTCAATGTGTCAGCGGGACAGGACCAGCTTCAAACGAAATGGAATTTTACCTGAAACAAAATCATGATCTTTTTACGTTTTGAGACCACAAAGCCATTGGAGTAGTTTTATTGAAGTCCATTTGTTCGGATGGCGGAAAACTTCAAGAGCAAATAACATTTTAATTAAAAACTTACCAACTGTGAAATATCGTTCTTATATATTTCCAACTTTCATTTTGTTTAAACAGAATGGCCAAAAAAATTATTTAAATCAAATTAGCCTTACGTAAGAATTTTCCACCTCGCTGTCTTTGAAGCCCGATTTTAGCGAAAGTAGCCCCCGTAAGTACTATTTTTTTAATGATTATGAAAGTAACTTCTTAGAAACCATGAACTCATCTGTTAAGAATTTTAATTTAAAGTTGAAAATTAAAGTCATAATTTTCAACTTTAAATTTAAATTACCTTTGTAACTTAGATAAAACTTTCATCAAAGTTACAAAGCTAATTATTTTATGCATAAAGTACAACTCATGCGGTTTCAGTTGCAAAAAAAATACGAAAAAGTCTTCTACTTTTTTTATTTTTATTTTAAGTTGGTCAGGTCGGAAATTCCCGAAAATTCAGAAAAAAAATCATAACTCGAAAACTATAAAAAGTCGCAGAACAAACATGGGGGTGATTCGGATACCCGCGATACGAGGGACCTACATTTAGTAACGGTTTCTAATATTCATTATGTTAATCAGTTGGTGAGTTAGGTTCCAGGGCTCCATGGGGTAGTCGTGGTAGAATCCGTAACGGGGACCCCGCGGCTTCGCACTAAGCAGTATAGAAGGTATTCGCAGGACTTTTTTAGCGGAAATTATGCCGTAAAGCACCCGTAAGAGTTGCTGGGTCCTCGGTGGGCAACCACTGGGGGGTCCGTAAGACTTGCGGGAGCCAGGTGTGAGGTCCGTTCGGCGGTGTGCCTCTTAAAGGCGCCGTCGTCTGTAAACAGCATTTTTTACCTGCGTAATGAAAAAAAGGGCTCCATGGGGTAGGGGATTGGGTAGGCATCGGCGCAAGTGATATTTTTTGTAGCCTACGCGCCTCCGATTCCTTCCACACAGGCCACAAACACCAACACTACACAGCTAGCAAACTTGCACACTAGCTTAGCATTAGGCAGACACCGCACCCGAAGGTAAGAGTGCGAAGACCCGGTCTACACACGATACGCTGTACCAGGTACAGGTACAGCGTATCGTGTGTAGAACGGCTAACTAGAGCCGAGGTCCGAGTCTCAGAGTCGCCCTCTAGTTGAGCCGTCCCCCTCAGGTTCGAGTGGTCTAGAGGCTCTTAATTTAATGGCTCGGTCAGTTCTGAAGATGAACTAAGAAGAACGAGCCATGATCAAAGACGGATGCGGATAGAAGGGTGCTAGCTGTGTTTTTTAAGTGAAAATCTTTTTTTCGGGTGGGTTGTAAATTGAAAAATCCTATGGAAAAGATGAAACGGAAATGCATCACGAGCGTCACACGACTATATATATATATATATATATACTAGCGGCCCGTCCAGTGGTTTGGGCTGTGCGTTGATAGATCACTATATCAGTCAGTCACCTTTTGTGTTTTAAATATATATATATATATATATATATATATATATATATATATATATATATATATATATATATATATATATAGATACCAACACGGTAAATGTTGATCTTTCGAGACGTACGATCAGTTAATTGTTGATCCGAAAACAAATGTTGATCCGGAGGCTTTATGTTGATCCATTACGCTATTTCTCATACTGATGTGGCTCCGATCGGATCAACATTTGGTATTTTTGTCACGTGACTTGGCTGCAAATTACTCTTGTCAAATGTGGCTCCAATATACAAATCCGCTCCGATAAATGTTGATCCGATTCAAACGGACCAATCAGGATGAAGCACTTTAATACTTCCACCGTGATTGGCCCATGGAGGTCAATACAACGTTGCCGTTCCGCTTACTACAGTAGTTGGTCCATTGAGAATCCAAAATTTAACTTTTAATCTGTGCGTGTGCGTAATTGAACTACTCCGAAACGGCTCGACTGATTTTCGTGACATTTTATATGCATATTCAGTAGGTCTGAAAATCGGACATCTTTTTTTCATTCCCATAAATGTCAAGAGTTTTTTAAGGTCCACCCTTAAATATTTTTTTGTTTTTATTTTTTTATGATACATCATACAAAAATACATACAACCCTAAATTTTCGCCCTTCTACCACCAACCCCTTTTTTATGGCGGTACGAAGTTCGCTGGGACAGCTAGCCTAATATATAAAATTCTCGTGTCACAGTTTGCGTAATTAAACTACTCCTAAACGGCTCGACCGATTTTCGTGAAATTTTATATGCATATTCAGTAGGTCTGAGAATCAGACAAAATCTATTTTTCATCTCTCTAAATGTTAAGGGTGGTCCACTCTTAAATATATTTTTTGTTTTTGGACATTTTTTTTATTTTTATATTTTTATGATACATCATACAAAAATACATACAACCCTAAATTTTCACCCTTTTACCACCAACCCCTATTTTTTATGGCGGTACGATATTCGCTGAGACAGCTAGTTTTAATATAAGAATGCTTTCGTTTGAATTGAGTTTAAATGCGGTCAGTTATTACATGAGTAGGATTTGACTGACAAAGAGACAGGACGCCATGGAATGCCTCAGAGGGAAGATAAAGGCTCCCGACCCAACCGGCTTCCGAAAAAGGCTGTCCACCGTAGACGCGATACTCAGACTAAAGCGGCTCTCCCAACAGACATTTAGCAGAGGGGAGGTTGTCATAGCGATATCGCTTGACATAGCAAACGCATTTAGCACC
Source organism: Chilo suppressalis (assembly GCA_902850365.2). Classification (NCBI taxonomy): domain Eukaryota; kingdom Metazoa; phylum Arthropoda; class Insecta; order Lepidoptera; family Crambidae; genus Chilo; species Chilo suppressalis. Next base: position 6,053,942 of record OU963903.1, read on the forward strand.
CTTCCCTACAGCTGTATTAGGAAGTCCCTCTACCACCATCGGCTCCCCACATATTTGATGGTCATAATGGAGCACTATCTCCAAGACAGAGAAGTGCTCTATACAGATTCTATTCGGCGCGCAGTGGTCCTCGGACCGCTCCTGTGGAACGTGGGTTTTGATTGGGCGATTCGCGGAGATTTGCTGCCCCATAAAGGGGTTATCTGCTATGCAGACGACACTCTGGTCACCATACGCGGCAATAATTGTGCTGTCTGCATAATTATTGCCCCGTATGGTGACCATCAGGTTCGCCAGAGCAGGAGTAACATCCACATTCAAGTAGACGAGGTAAAGGTTCCATTAAAACCCTCAATCAAGTACCTTGGGGCTCTGGCTTGACTCTTACTGGAAGGTAGTGAGCACTTCCGGCGCCTGGGCCCCAAGCTAGAGGGAGCGGCAGCTGCCCTAGGCAGACTTGTGCCCAACTTGGGAGGATCTAATGCCACCTGTCGAAGGCTATATGTGGGTGTCCTCCACAATATGGCCCTGTATGGTGTGCCGTTCTGGGTGGACGCCCTTAACACAGAGAATAGAGCTATGCTGCGAACCGTGAGAACCGTGGCCAATTGCGCAGTTGATGGCTCTCGAATGATCGCCTGGGATGTAACATGCATCCTAGCCGCCAACCCGTCTTGGAAGCTAGATGCTTAGATCTTGACGGTTGTTTACAATGAGCGCGCCGACCCCAAGGAGCGAGGTGAACGACCCGCCATTGAGGCTCTGTTGAGGACAGGAAAGGATGCATCCGGGCATAGCTGCTTTGGAAATTACCTGCACGTGATGCGAAGGAAGGCGACCCCGTCGTGTCATGAGGGCGGCGCTACTGAGGACACTGCGCAGCTTACTCTAGAGGTGCGAAGCGCGTAGGTCAGCGGTGTGACACCCTAACGACGACTCTCTGCCTAGTCAAGTCAACGCTATGCTGAGCGACGACAGGTCTTGGCGTGCCGTGGTCTCCATTTGTGAGGACGTCATCTCGCAAAAGGAGGCAACGGAGAGGGCTCACGAGGTGGACGCTAGAGCTGACCCCTTGCGCCGTCGGAGCGAAAGAAGGAGAAGATGCCTGTATGCGCGGTACCCTCCATAGGTGGTTGGCACATCCTAAGTTCTCTCAATCCCTGTGTATGACCGAATCGAGGTTGAGTGCGCCGTGCACGTGGCCTGCCCCGAGTGGCACCTCCGCCCGGCCCTCCACGACCCAACCTGACTCTGTGCTTCCCTGCGCCCCGGCGCCCTGTGTCTCACGCTCCTCTCCGAGCGAGAGGGGTTCGGGCGGCTCGACGGTGCTGGGAACAGGAGACCTCGAGAACTTACCCCCCTTACAGGGAAGAATGAGCCAGTTAAGGTTGACCGACGCTGGATATGTCAAGCTCCAGTGCTTCAAATTCATTGCTCCAGTTTCATTTATTGAATTTCATTTTCTGGTATAATGTTTTGGATGACCATTTTTCAGAATGTCGTAAAAAAATCGATTCTCTACCGAATCTACTAAACTATACCGATTTTCTACTGAAATTATTACTAAATCATCAAAATCATAATTCATTTATTCAGTCTAGGCTGTTAGAAGCACTTGTGAAGGTCAAGAAGCTACGCCATCGGTTCGCAAAACTACGGCGGGAGACCTTGTACTTAGATGAACCGGCAAGAAACTCAGCAAGGGCTGTTTTTTTCTCCCTGTATTGTTATATACAGAATCGTCAAGTTGAAAATTTACTTCAAAGCTACTTCTGAAGTCGCCTTTCCATTACATCATTTAGGATATAGTAACAATAAATTTTATAATTAACTTTATATTTAGCATATAGGAAGCGGCATTAGATAGGCACCATATTACCTACACTAATATTATAAAGGCGAAAATTTGTGTGTGTGTATGTTTGTTACTTCTTCACGTATAAACGCCTTGAGCGATTTTAATAAAATTTGGTATGGAGTTAGCTGACTTGGATTACCACATAAGCTACGTTTCACTGCGGAATAAAATCCCTAATAAACCGCGGGTAACACCGCGGGACACAGCTAGTATATTATACATATTTTTATAAATGTGTTGCGATGCCAGTGTTAAAATATTAATTTGTTTAAAATTTTCCCTAAGAGATTCTCTTGCTTTTAAGTTGTATATGGCGCGAAGAGCTAGCCCTCTTTTGCAGTATGAAAATACTTTCGATATTGGCAGCTGAGCCCCACAAGAAATGGCCATGACATAACATCGTTCTCTTTGCCTCAAATTTACTAAAAAAGTAGAAATCTATTAGAAGTGCTTATGCTGGACTCGTGTAAAACACATCTCTACAATTCAAAATGCAGAAATACTCGACAGAATGTTGTCTCACATTCACTTTTAATGGAATGTATGCTTGCTTCATTTGCCCAATAGCGCGACGTTGCCGTACTCTTCATATTCAACTATGGAGCCACATTTACCACTAAAAGTCGGATATAAATCGGAGCCACATTTTGCGCTTGCATATCATTTTTTTGACCGTTATTGGATCAACAAAACCCTTAAAATTTTATGACGAGTAAATTGAAAACGGGTAAGAGCACATCCACTGACGTCAGACGCTGAATTCATATATTCGATCTATACAGCCGTATCTGAATCCAGAGCTGAATGTACACACGAAATAGGTGGATCAACATTTGTTGTAAATCAGTACTGGATCAACATTTACCGTGAAAGGTTGATCATATATATTCCTTCCATGCTTTACTCATTGCCTAATGTTAGGTTATTTAAGAAAAGAAGTTACACTTCAGATACCTTTTGATGTGTATCTGAAGTGTAACTGACTGTGTGTAACTGACGTTTGGGCACACATTTTTTTCGCACATCCACAAACAGCCTTTGGCGAATTTACTTAACTTTCATGATCGCAGATCGAATGTACTAGCCACCACTGCGCCATCGTTCTTCACGAGATCAATAGTTGAATGACAATAAAAATAACTTTGAAATTTTGTTTTAATTTGCAACTTAAAAGAGTTGTCATATCTTTTATGCTTTCTAATTGGCTAGCGAAGATATGTATGCATATTTGTCATATAAGTAACCTTTAACTTATTTCAATTAATGCTTTAACATTAATTTAATCAAACTGTCACTCAAATCACGACGCAGCGTTACGAGATATATCAGAATTTCAATATTGAAATAGCATAGAGTTACTGTTTTGATAGATATTCTTGGATTTTCTATGTCAATTTGATATAATAAAACAAGTATACCAAGTTAACAAAGAAATTCTAGAAAACAGTAATTTAAGGAATTGAACGAGGCATTTTTAATTTTATTACCGATGAAATTAATTCATGCCTTACACTGTTATACCAGACTTAGGCACTTGTCCCACCTCCGACGCGATTAGAGCCAGAAACTAGAAACGAGTTGGCGAGCAGCGGGATGCGAGTGTGTAGTTCCAATAGTTTTATCACTGGAGTTTAAGCGCCTGTGCCAGTAAGATGGGCGATTACTCGCTCGTGGCGACAATACTGAGCAAAAATGCACGGCGGCGTCTGCACCTTAATTAAAAACTGGAAAGAAAAAAACAAGTAGGTACTGTTAAGAAAGGAACAAAATACTTTAACCATCAGGACCCATTATACTACTACTACTACTACTACTATAGAATTTCTAATGGGTCCCGAGTGCTAAAGTAGCTTTATTTAGTAGTTTTTGCGTGAAAGAGTAACAAAGATCTATACAAACGCAAGATTGAAAATAGAAGTGCAAGTGGTTGATCTGCAACTTTAAATCGTCATAGATCCTAAACAGTCGTAAACAATGAAAAATGATGTTAGAAACTTAAACATGATTTTCAATTATCTATTCCCCGCTCACTATATATTCTCAACTTATTTTTCTCACAATATAGCGCCTTATTGATGTCATATTATTTATTAATTTTGCTTATTATCATGTATTTATTAGCACTTACTTCCATGATTAAGACGAATCGATTAATGTATGAATCATCAAAAACGGACCACGCGTTTTGTCTCTAGTGTGTCGTGTCACAAAGTAACATACATACATTTAAAGACCGTTAAACATAATACCCTGTCAGTGTGCCGCGGAAAGAACATACGTGTATACCTATATATAGACCGTTAAACACTATACCTTGATTTATTTATTTGTGACGTTTTGCATCCTTTTGAGTCTGCAGAATTCTGACGACGCAGCCTGAAAAGGATGCAAAATGTCATAAAAAAAACGAGTGTGGTCATAAGACCACACGACTGAAGTGAAACTTCTTTAGCACCATCTGTATGTACACACGTCAAAAAAAGTTTGCGATCACTTTGAAAAATAGATTGTTTCTTTTTTGTAATTTCTTTTTCTGATAAGATTCTAAATTTTAAAATTAGAATTAGAACGTAATACAATAAAATAATTCAATTGCTTTTCCATATAAAAAGACATGCAATCCTAGCTGACACTCATTCAGAAATCTGACTTAGTCAATATAATCGAATTAAAAGTATCTTTCCACGGAAAGTTGTGATTTAAAAAATGCCACGAGGATTATTACGAGCCAGAATTGTAACTTAGAGGGAAATAGCACGCAGAGTTGCCATATCCCAATCCTATGTAGTAACCACGTTACAGAGGTACCACAGCATGGGTAATTTAGCTGATCGACCCCGCAGCGGTCGCCCAACTGTTTTGACAGCTGCTCAGTAGCGCTACATCAGGTTGCTGGTAGCCCGCGACCCAACAATAAACTCCACTAAATTAAAAGCAGAAACACACTTTTCGTAACGCGTAACGCATTCGCCGGCTTACCCCCCAAGTCAAGCGTGCGTAAAGTTTCACTTCAATAAATAAATCTGTGCATCGTCATCATCGTTGAAACTTGTTTCATTTAATGAGTGGTGTGTGAAAACCTAAGAAACAAATACAGTCATCCTGTCTGCGCGTCGCATTTCGCGCTACCACTAACCTCATTAACGTTCTCACTTAATAAGGTTGAATTTCGACCAAATGGCGACAACTAAGTAGATATTTTAAATGCTAAAGTTTATCTATATATCTGTTATATTTTTAATTGGCATAGAATGAACTTGAAGCAGGACATAGGTATTTTGAATGCTTTTTGAAATCTGTTTTTCGCACAAAGTATCTTAAAGTTTTTACTCAGCCGAAATCATGGATATATTATATGCTAGTACGCAAAGCATAGAATAAACATTTTTTTTGTAGAAGTAGAATTTTCCGTTAAAATCCACCCAGAATACCAAATACTAAACGAATGTCACACATTTTTATTGTGTTTTATCTAGGAATTGAAACATTTTAACTAACCCAGCTCAGCAAGCTCTAACTGTAAGCTAACTTGTTCACTGCAGTTTTAACAACTCCTGAACTCACCGTCATACATATCAGTGAATATGAGAATCACTGATGCGTACTTTGCTACTTGCTACAAATATAAAAAATGTGAAAGTTTGTGTGTTTGTTACTAAATCACGTGAAACATTAAAAACTAAAAAATACAGTTAACACGTGCCAAAACCATTCAGAACGATAGTCCAATTAGTGCTGAAAAAAAAAATCAAATGGGCGGCAAACAAAAATACTGCAAAATTAGAATTTAAAAAAAAACAAAGATGAAATAAAATATCTACTACTATTAATAATAATGAATGAAAGAGCTATAAGTGGAGTGTGTATGAGAAATCTTTCTAGATTCGATTTTTTAGAAACGACTCGACCGATTATAATGGCATATATTTTATGATCTGGATTGAGACATAGGAAATGTTTTATCCCAGAAAAACGTGAGGTTCTGTGGGATTATCGAAAAACTAAAGTTAAAGCGGACTAAGACACGGACGGCTGCTAATATATTAAAAAGAAGTATTTACCATCTGTCTGAAAAAATCCTGAGTATTTCCAATTTCCAATAAATCGGTCGCGGCACGAACAGGTAATGAAATCCAAGACGGCGCAGTGTAAGACGACGACGACAAAGTGTAAGTGTTGCGATGTAAGACGCAAAACAAACAAAAACGAAGCTGCAAAACAAAAAGAAGCTGCAAAACAAAAAAAAAATCCTCACTTTGGACTGTCGCGCTCGCCGTAGACTGCAAAGCAGTACTACAATTTAATTAATGGGGAGGATGGAGAGCGAAGCATAATTTAAGGAGAATGAGTTTATGAACCATTGCTAGTAACTCTGCCTCCAAAAGTGGCCCGAACCTTCATGAGGCCGTTCACAAGCAACCTCATTTACCTCTACAAACTTCCCGCGTGCACCCCTACTATCATAAAATTAAGCTTAAATATTTTAACGACTTCCTTTCGAAGCTCATCGCGACCCGGGTGAAAAAATGGCCGTTAACCTTTCATAAGTGTCACAGGAGTCACAAAGTTAGCGTTAATAAACTAACAGCAATAAAGTAAATTTACGATGACCGTCGGTATAAAGCAGACGGGCAAGGCTTTTACGGTAATAGCGATGGCAACCGGAGCACTCGCATGGCAACACTGGCTGTTCCGTTAACGCCATTTTAGGTTTACATCCACTCATATTTAGTATGTAGGTTGTAATGACTTTAAATATATATATATATACTGCTTGATGTTTACATTTAAAGAAAATTAAAAGCTTTTATACAAAAAATCGTTTAATAATATGTCATTCATATGTATGCAGGTTATAAAAGCAAAAAAAAATATGCGTAAGTAACCGATAACTAAATATGGTAACACCAAGCGATAGACACTTGCCACTTAATAATAAACGAGGAATAAGCTTCGACTAGTTACTCCATGTTTTGTTCATGTCACTCAAGTGCCATTTGTAATTCAATGAACAGAGACAAAATATAAAGTAACTAATAGAAGCTTCATCATCATCATTTCAACCGTACGACGCCCACTGCTGAGCAAAGGCCTTCCCTAAGGATCTCCACATCAATCGGTCCTGTGCCACGCGCATCCATCGGCTTTGCGCGACCTTCACCAGATCGTCCGTCCACCTATTTTTTTTTTATACGCAGGCAAAAAATACTATTTACAGACGAGCGCGCCTTTAAGAGGCACACCGCCGAACGGACCTCACCCCTGGCTCCCGCAAGCCTTACGAGGCTCAGCAGTGGCTGCCCACTGAGGACCCCGTAACCCTTACGGGCGCTTTACGGCATAATATCCGCTAAAAAACCCTGCGAATACCCTCTTAAGCTGCTTAGCGCAAAGCCGCGGAATCCCCATTTAGGGATTCATCCGCGTCTCCGCACCTAGCAGCTTCCCGGCCTTGCCGGGGCTCCGCGGCAGGGGTCTCCCGGGGTATCACGGACCCCGCAGACTTGCGCAGGATGCCCCGTGCGTGGGGGCTGAGTACGCGGCCTAGTGCCTACCGTACCGCTCCCCGTCCGCTGCGGAGGGCTACTTGGGCGTGCCCATGTAGCTCCCTCTGCCACCCCCCTCTTTGCAGGACAGAACTACAAGGGGGGTCGGCAACCCCCGTCCGTCCGTCACGGGGTCCGTCGGTGGCCGGTACAGCTGTCGCCATGCCAGTCAGCGAGAGACCCCCGGGCAGGGTCATGGGACGGGCGCGCCGCCGTCCTCTCCTACCCGTCCTCCTTTGGCGGGAGGGAGCGGCCAGAGGATCATCCTCCCGCTGCCTCTCAGCCGCCTCCTTCTGCGAGATAACGTTCTCGCAGAAGGAGGCGACTGCCTCCCATGCCCTCTCGCTGCGGAGCATGGCCTCCACCATGCACCGAGGGCTCCATCGTCCGTCCACCTGGTGGGGGCTCTTCCAACCGAGCATCGTCCGGTGCGTGGTTCCCATTCGAGAGCGTTACCGCCCCAACGGCCATCAGTTCTCCGCGCTCTGTGTCCCGCCCACTGCCACTTCAGCTGAGCAATTCTCGACCGATGTCGGTTACTTTATTTCTCCTATGGATTTCCTCATTTCTGATTCTTTCACGCAAGGAGATACCAAGCATCGCTCTCTATATTGCCCGCTGTGTGACCTTGAGCCTTCTTATGAGACCCAATAGAAGCTTATTCTATGTTAATTAATAAGGGGGTTAGTGTAATGTATCCTTACAGGCCAGGCGTAAAAGATATGATTTAATTTGTCTTCATAAGACTCTGCACTCATACATCGATGCGCCAGCTTTGCGCGAGTGACGAGACACTCTCAGTTAATTCGTTGTATAGATCCCGCCATCCAAATACATTTGCAATTCTAGTTTTTAATAATAACACCACAACTTATTATTATACTATAGTCAGGATGAGTAGACTTATTACGAATTTTTTAAAAAACAATAAAGCTCGATGCTTGATGTGTTCAATTCCCGTTTCTCAGATTTCCCTTGAAGCATCTCGTGGTTTTTCGGTCGTGGTAATCAAGATCCTTTTTTTATTTTATTTTTAAATACCTCGTTTTATAACCTTTTTCAAAAGATTTAGCCTAGTTTTAAGGTTGTTGTATTTTGTTTCTATTTCGCCATAATTTTACTTATGCTGTGTCAACTGTTGTGGATGGCAGTTTAACTGCACTCTGTTTACCACCAGCAGGTTATAGCTGGTGGTCGACCACGCTGGTGATGGGCCACCGATCATGTGCACCGCCCGCCATGAAAGACTGGCCGCCGGAACACTGGTCATCGGCCCGGCACCGTTACAAGTTATGACTTATTGTCTTAATAATTTCTAAATACTGTGAATTAATTAATTAACTCAGAAGTACAACCAGCGAAAATTTCAGTTATTAAAAAATAAATAAAAAAAAACTGCACTCTCTTTGTATACCTATTAGATAAATTAATTTAATTAATTAATAAATATAGCTTATTTTCATTGATTACAGAAAAAAGTATACGATTTTTGGTTCTTGCCCCATTTTCTTTCTTCTTCTTCTCATTAGTAGCTTAATTCTCTATGATTTATTAAACAAGCTAGGCTTTATGCTTAATTGGCGAAGCCTGAAATGACGTCACACATTTGTAAACTTGCTGTCCTACTCAATTCATGTCGATTTCAATCCAGAACTGAACTGATAAAAATATTGACAATAAATCAACTTGTGAAAAATAATTAGATATCGCAATTGAACAAAAAATATAGATATTTTCAAACATTAAAATGATATGATATTTTTATTCAACTATTAACTTTTGACTATTATTTTTTTTTTGACAACCATTAGCGCCATCTCTACACTGAATAAGGAAATAAATAAGCCGCCTAACTATTAAATATCTCCTATGAAAGTTCTGATTGAATTTATTAGGTACTATAATTGAGAAAACATTTTTTATACCTAAATGCTTTATCATTTTGTCCGTCCTTCACGAGAAGATTTCACACAAGAAGGCTACACAAAAGAGGTTTCATTTCAAAAATGCAATATTTTCCAACAATGGTGTCGATTCTAGCATGATTCTCTAAACCTAAACTTAAATTTGACAGCAGTATATCCTTGTCATTCTCTATAGAGAATAAAAAGGAGAGACTGATGTTAAATTTAGTTTTAAGTTTAGAGAATCACGCCAGAATTGGGTCCACTATCTGCTTTTTAATTAATTTTCCCAGTGCCATAAAAGCCGCCTGTATATGAAAGTGTTTGAACTAATACAGCATGCATTGCGACAGCTGCCCTGATGTATCTTTAGAGAGCTGTACGACCGCAACTGATGTAATTGCCTATTAATCTACGCCAGCCGCTATGCACTCGCTACCCGTCCATCAGGCTGTAGATCAGCGCTGATTTTGTCACAGCGAGATCGTTTGACAAGCGTTTTGATTAACTAACATCTGTGCGTTATGTTAGGTATATTATGATGCTATAAACCAAGGGATTGAGTTGAGAGATTGTGAAGTATAAAACATATAAATCACTAAAGGATAAGTACACTCGCGGAAAGACCCGCTCTGTCACCCATAATCGCTTGCGGTAGCGGCGTAGTAAAAATTCATTCATAGACATGTAATTATCGCTGTCTCACTGTTTCGTATAGCGCTGTCGCGATTGCGATGCGGATGCAAATTGCAACTGAAACAAATGCAATTCAACTCATTATTCAATCAATGAAATGCTCTCTGTCTTACTTTGTGCGGCGGCCCGGATTGGCGCGTCCGACGCGAAGGCGGGGTGTAGTAAAAACTACTGTAGAAAACCGTTCAAAGCATTTTGTTCGCCAAGTGGTAGAGCGCAAAATTCCGCGATAGTACCTACCCGGCTTGTGCTCCTATGCAAAATAATAAATATACATTTTCCTAATAAAATTTATATTTGTAAGTATGAAAAATATAAAGTACTAAAGGATATGTACTCGGCTTGTGCTCCTACGCGAAATAATAATTATACATTTTCCAAATTAAATTTATATTTGTCCCGCCTGACCTGATGGTAAGCGGCCACTATAGCCTTTAGACGCTGGCGATACCAAAAATATCACTCACACCCTGACCGAATCCCCCACGACCTCTGGAACCTTAATCACCGACAGAAAACAATACCATTTATCCATCCATCAGCCTTTCTCCGTCCACTGCTGGACATAGGCCTCCCCCATAGAACGCCACAATGCGCGGTCATGCGCTATCCGCATCCAGCGGCTCCCAGCACATTTGACGATGTCATCAATAATGTCAAAAACAATACCACCAAATAAATAATAAATAAATATTTCCAACACTCACACCAATTAACCTAACCCCGAAGTAAGGCTTGCGTTATGGAATACTAGGGTAACGGAAAGAATACATATATAAGTATATTTATATAGAAATACATATTAAGCATCCATGGCTGGAGTACAAATGCTCGTATTCATCATAATGATTTCAAATAATATCATACATCAAATGGTAGTGTTATTTTACTGTGATCTACAAGGTGAAGGTTACTTCCCCAGACTACCGCTCTAATTCGTGAGAAAAAACCGCTAGGTCCTCCCTTATTTTTAATTTGGAACACCGCCCTTTGATGATCTTGAAAATGTTTTCATGAGAAATGTCAGAAATCGACTTCTTGAATGGAGCGTATGTGCCTATATAATGTATTGTTTAACAGCCATTATTAATAATTCAACTCCAGTGAAGGTTCAAGATATAAAATATATATTATAATACTAAAGGTATGCCTGTTAGAGCCTGAGGTCATACCTAGGTATTTTTATAAAACTCTGCCTACTATACTAATTACGTTGATTAGTATCGTCATCATCAGCCTAATAATGTCTCCACTGCTGAGAAATAGGCCTTCCCTAGGAATTCCTTCCCTAGGAAGGCCTTCCGGAATAGGGAGATTGGGCCATGACCCACCACGCAGGTCCAGTGCAGATTGGTGGGTGCTAACGAATGCAGATGCAGTCAGGACCAACGGCTTAACGTGCCTTCCGAAGCACGGAGGAACTCGAGATAGAAGATATTTGGGCACCCATCCAATGACCGACCACTACGGAAGTCGCTTAACTTCAACGATCGCAGTCGAACGCGCTAACCACTCGTGCCATCGAGCTCCTCCTGATGAGTATTGTGTCCTGTTATAACACTGTTAAAGTAGATTTACCAACATAAGGTAAAATGAAGGGCGTTAATTTTACATAATTCACTCGATGGTGCAGAATTGACAAGCCGAAAGAAAATCGCTTAAATAATGCAGATATCTAAACTTTCAAAAACGTGTAACTATTACTAGTCCGGGTTCATTAGCTCTATTGGAGCTCAGTAAAGTTACTGATACTCGAGTTTTCCCCATGTGGATATTGAAACTTTTTTACCTACAGTAAAAGCGTGGAACTTTCTAAAAACGGCGCTCTACGAAGCTGAAGCAGTCCGGTGTAGACGGTCTCTTTCTAAATTATTCCGTCAACTAAAAGCTAGACTTTCAGATGGAATAATTTAGGAACAGATAATCGCATCAGCTTCGTACTGCAACATTTTATCTGCCCCCATTTCCGTTAATTCCTTTTCCAAATGTTGAACATTTTAACTTATGGTAACGAAAACAATAGCCTCACTAATATCTACTCAATAGACCGACCATTTGCTTGCGAATAACAACTGTAAATATGCGCCTAATAAGATGGTAATCATAATTCCAATACGTGTTTGCCTTAGCACACATAAGTAATACGGTTTAGTAAATTGCGTTTTATAATCACAGAACCCATTCAATGTGTACATAGGTAGATTTCAAGTTCGGCATAAGTGAGGTCGAAATTGCGTATATACGAGTACGATAATTTGTGAACCGTGTCCGTCCGAACCCATAAAGTAATTACTGTGAAAGCCTCTCAATTTACGTGATGGATGTCCAGACGACGAAAATGTATTTGCTGCTTAGTATCATGGCAATAGCATGATGTGAGAATAGGTATGATTATATACGTAAGTAGCTAGTAGCCTTTGCCTGTGATCCCGGAAACATAAAAGATGGCAGTGATTGTGTGTTGAAAAGAGGTTTATCATGCGCGGCAGTTAGAATTTGATCCCCCGAATTACACATTCATACCGTGTTCTTACGTGTGATTCTCTCTCGTCCTTTTTAGGGTTCCGTAGCCAAATGGCAAAATACGGAACCGTTATGAATTCGTTTACGAATTACCGATATCGCTCAAACGATGGCTCTGCTGAAGTGGCAGTGGGCGGTACACGTAGCAAGAAGAACCGATGGCCGTTGGGGCGGAAAGGTTCTGGAATGGCGACCACGCACCGGACGACGCTCTGTGGGTAGACCCCCCACAAGGTGGACCGACGATCTTGTGAAGGTCGCGGGAAGCCGATGGATGCGAGTGGCGCAGGACCGATCGGTGTGGAGATCCCTGGGGGAGGCCTATGCTCAGCAGTGGGCGTCATACGGCTGACATGATGATGATGATGAATTCGTCATGTCTGTCTATCTGTCCGTTCGTATGTCACACACTGTTGAAACTTGCTAAGTAGATGTATACTGTGAACCACCTTAAGATTTTCACACAGTAATAGAAAAAATCTTGGGGGTTCCCCATACTTAGAACTGAAATTCGAAATCATTTTTTTGCATCAAACCCCTACACGGATTGAAGACCTATCCATATATACCCCATATGGATAGGTCTTCAAAAATGATATTGAGGTTTCTAATATCATTTTTTCTAAACTGTATAGTATACGTGTGAGACACATCCAAAGTGGTAAAATGTATGGTATATGATGTACATTACCATGCTGACTTCCACCGAAAACTGGTTTGAACGAGATGTAATAAGTAGTTTTTCTTTAATAATTAATTAATTAAAAAAATACACTATTATTTAAACATCGATCAAAGTTACAACGAACTACAAGTTTTATATTATGTTAGTTGCTGCTACGGAACCCTTCATGGGCGAGTCCGACTCGCACTTGGCCGTTAATTGTTAACTTTCATAGCGTAGTTTTTACACTTTCTAAAAACACAATTTGGCATTTTGATTTATTTTAGTGTGAAATACCCAGGCGCTTCACCAACCGCTGATAGTATGCGACTAAGTTACATTGTGTCAATTGACACAATAGAGCGAAGCACTTGCCACACGCTAGTGTGGTATCTACCTCTTTTTAATACTTACACTATACTTGAAAGATGGCAACAAGTAATAAATATAACTACTTACCTACTATTAAAATAGAATAAACTTTGCAATCCGCTGAAACCTCTTGGTCTACTTATTTCTACTGCTTACGTGTATATACTACCTATTTCAAAGTCAGATTTTTTGGAGTTATCGGTTTAACCTTATTATCTCTTATATCATCCCTTAAAGGTGTGATGGATCATTTAAGCCTATTTTACACTAACGAAAGGACTAATTTTTCAAATTGTTATTACGGAGCATTCCCCTACCTTAAAATACCAATACCCTATCTTTTAAAAAAAACTAGTAAACTATCATTTTTTGAGCACAGGAGATTGTTAGGTGAAACGGGAATTGGGGGGTGAAAAGGGGATTGGAGGGTGAAAAGGGGATTGGGGGTGAAAAGGTGATTGAAGGGTGTAAAGGAGATTCGAGAGTGTAAAGGGGGATTGAAGGGTGAAAAAGATTCAAGGGCGATAATAAGGGAGGAGCTCGATGGCGCAGGTGGTTAGTGCGTTCGGCTGCGATCGTTGTAGTTAAGCAACTTTCGCGGTGGTCGGTCATTGGATGGGTGACCAAAAATTTCTATCTCGGGTTCCTCCGTGCTTCGGAAGGCACGTTAAGCCATTGGTCCCGGTTGCATCTGCAATCGTTAGAACCCGCCAATCCGCACTGGGCCCGCGTGGTGGGTCATGGCCCAATCTCCCTATTCCATCCATAGGGAAGGCCTGTGCCCCAGCAGTGGGGACATAAAGAGGCTGATGATGATGATGATCTCTTATATGTTGCGCTGGTTTAACTTTAAGTTCATTGAAGTAAGAAAATGTAAGGAAATGCATTTCAATTAAAAACATTAAAAAAAAAACTCCCATTAGCTACGTTAAATTCAAATTCAACAACTTACTCTTGCTTTTATTCAAAGTCGGCTAAGTTCATCTTGGTACTAACTTAATTGTATCTTCATTCCACCATTTGGAGTAACTTAATAAGCAACAACGTTTGTAGGGCTGTTCAATTTAAAGTCAATTCTAGTTAACTTAGTCAAGTCCCGACTCCTAGCCCGTTAGGTCTTCTTGGAACAAGTTATTTAGCTCATAAATTGAAATCTACAAAACGGAGAACAATGGACTTACATAGTAGTTTCCGGATGAAATAACTTTAACAGCAATTACTAGTTTTAATATATTTAAAAAGTTGCTTCATAACAGCAAGCTCCGCGAGCAAACTGCTGAGTTCGTTCAATTAAAGTTGAAAAATAGTTTAATATTAATAACTTTATTGGAGATCCCTTAATGCGATTAAAGACATTATTTATTTTGTGTAAGTTATAATAACTTTTGCGGGATACACTACTTTGTTGATAACTTAATGAGAAAGTTAAGGCATAGCAAAATTCCCGCTCAAATTGGAGCGCCCATCTAGGTTAGTAACCTTTTCCTAACAAATAATCACAGTGAAATAACACTTCCTTTTAGTGGTGTTGTGATTCTGTCGTTGAGTAAGGTTCCAGGGCTAAACGGGGTAGGGTATTGTGTCAGGGTGGCAAAGATGCATGCGATATTCTTGATATCGCAAGCGTCTATATACAGGGCGTCCCACGGGTTTGTCACACGAAGGGAAAGTTTATATTTAAACTAGCGGCCCGCCCTCGCTTCACTTCGGTGTAGAGCTGAAGTGTACACTACAGTTTTTGTTCTCAGGCTTGTATTATACACAATGACATTCATCCATGATTCTTCTTATACCTGCATGCAAAGTCTCAGCCCGATCGGTTTAAAATTGACAAAGTTTCATACAAACTTTCATTCCCTATTTTATCCCCTTGGGGGTAGATTTGATCAAAATCCTTTCTTAGCGGATGCCTACGTCATAACATCTACCTGCATGCCAAATTTCAGCCAGATCCGTACAGGGGTTTGGGCTGTGCGTTGATAGATCACTATGTCAGTCAGTCACCTTTGAGTTTTATATATATAGATATAGATTGAAGATAGGATATTTTACTAAAAAAAGGAAGTAAGTAGAACTGCATTCACAGGTTTAGAAAAAATCGCCTGCCAAAACCGGTAATCAAACTCGTGAAAAGTGAAACAAAAAACACATTTATTTTATGATAAACTTCGAAAGGGTAAAACAGGAGGATTACTTTTTTCCTAAATAACATAGCAATTTAAATTAAAGAAACAGCGAAATTTGTCTTTTTTTAAATAATTGAACACAACCTACAATAATAAATAAATGGTGCAAGGTTTGTATAAGAATAGCTTAGTTTTCACGTACTGATAGTAAGGAAATCCTGTATTGTGAAGTGAGTAGGTACTAGTTAGTAAATACTTTGAAATGATAACATAACGGATAAGTAATAGGAAAGGACATTGGGCAAAAATGTATGGACGCTGCACCCACGTCCACCACGGCTTAAAGTACATTTTTTTGGAAGGTATTATAGTCATGATTATTTGTGCCAAAGCACATCAAATTCCATCCCGGGGATCTTTAGTTATTTTAAGTTAAATAGGTCCAAGTACTATAACGTACGAACATTAATGAAACAACGAAATTAATTAAGTTAGTTAATTCGACCCTACATAGGGGGCTCAGGTATTATTTTAGTACTTCACAAGGTGCAAAAGGGGCACCCTTATGTTATCCTACCGCGCTAGAGTAAATCAAAAAATCCCCGCTTGGGTTGGAGTTTTTCAAACATTCTGTTCGTTATAATAAATTGTCTTCTATGTAAAACGGAGAGACCACAAATCACACAAACTTGTCCACGCTTCGGAGAAAACATGATTCCAGTTCATCCATACTAATTGACAAAACCTAAAAATAATGGTGTTCCAATGTCCAAAGCGTGTTAGATAAAAATCAATCTAGTGACAGGGAGCGCACAATCACAACGAAGTAAGATGACTCGACTATTTGTAACTGCAATTCCCTCAAACCCCGTAAACCATTTTGAGGTGGCTCAGTAAGCGCAAGCGCAGGATGGTAGCCAGGCTTTGTCGTATATCTGGTTGTATAGTACGATATGATATATTATTATGGTTATTAATAATATACAATGAAGATACTATAAAATGAATTTATTTAGCTACTTAAATATGCCCATGTGTCATGTGTGTGTCTGATGTTTCTTATGACTACCAGGATATTTTTTACGGTGTCATATCTTTTTACCGGGATATTTTTTTACGGTGTCATAATAAAAAAGGCTAGTTTTTTATAGATCTTTCGAGTCATACTAATTTCATTGATGGCGGAGCTGGGTGTGTTTTGCCCATTGTCCTTTTCCTGAACAAAATTTTAATTTCATGAACTTCCTTTCATTTAAAATGCTATGTTAATAAGGAAAAATAATCCTTATGAGTATCCATTTCGATGGTTATCATAAAATACGTAATGTGTTATTTTTTCTAATTTCTCTCAGACTCCCAGTTGTAGCAGGCGATTTAAAAAAAAATGACACAGTCTGTTCTCTTTATTATTAAAAATCAAATGATGTCTTCTTTCAGTAAAATATCCTATCTTCAATATTTAATATACTTTCCCTTCTTATGACATGCCCGTGGGACGCCCTGTATAAGCTATGGTTGCCATTTACCAGCAGACGGGCCACCCGCATGTTAGCCATTTTAACATAAAAAAAGTTTTCACTACCTAATATATTTACAGATTTTGATTGCAATATTGGTGTTGTGAGAGAGATATATTTCAAAATGTATGCGGCCTCAGATTTTTTATGTAATGCACAATGATTTCTATATTCGGTGACGCAAAACGATTCAGCTATTTTTCAATAGGTATTATTTTTTACAAATTTTCGCACTACTGTCAGCTGGTGTGATATAGATGCCAAGAGATGGTACTTTTGCCAATTTCTCACACCCGAACCGACATTTAGGCAATTTTAACCTCATTGACCCTCGCAGTAAATCTTATTTTCTTTCGCTGCCACGAAACTTTGAAGCAGTTGTTGTGGGCAGTTTGTAAAAGTCGCTGGTTTTACGAGCACTTTTCTAGGATCATATCGTATCACATTAAGTTGGATTGTTTTTATTACTAGATAATGTAAGTTCATCTGACTTAGCAATCTAGTAGACTAACGCAATTGAAATATAAATGTTGAAGTAGTAAATATGGCTCTGTATTTTATCAAGATGGCATTTTCTTGACTGTTTATGAAATTTCTATTGACAAAAGTTTCTAATACTTATATGTTTGTTTCTTTTTTGACGACTTTCGTGGCCGAGTGGTTAGTATGCCGGGTTTCATGGTGCCGCCGATTCGAGAGGTCCCGGGTTCGAATCCCGGTGGGGGCAGCTGTTTGTGTGATGAATACGAGCATTTGTACTCCAGTCATGGATGTTTAATATGTATTTCTATATAAAAATGCTTATATAATTATGTACTTGCATATGAATTCTATCCGTTACCCTAGTATCCCATAATACAAGCCTTACAGTGCTTACTTTGGGGCTAAGCTAATTGGTGTGTCAATAAATTATTCTGACGATGCAGAGCTGAAAAGGCTGCGAAACGTCAATAAATAAATAAAGTTCATGCATTAACCCGTTAAAACTAATTTTATTTAATGAGTGATGTGCCTAAGTAACAAAGTAATTGGTGTGTATTGTAAATATTTATTTATTTATTTTTACTTGCTTTTCGTTAATTTCCGGATTTCATTCTTAATATTCGGCCTAGGGGCTAAGGGCCTAGAACCTTTTTAGGTTAGGTTAGGTGAAAACAGAACCCTGATTCCATACTTCAACAAAATCCCACAAAAATGTAAGGATAACAAAAATGGAATAAAATGTATATCTTAACTATCCCATTCACTATTACAATTAAGTAACATTAGAAAGAATTCATTAGTTTCTTCATCATCTATTTATTTCATTTCAAAGATAACACTTTAATTTACATAGAAACCCCTTATTTATTAATTAACTCGCACAGTCTACATAATACAAGGAGGTTGTAGTACCAGCTATTGCCAAAAACTATTCCGAACACGATGCACAATGCCAAAACGATGCCACTACTTGCGGAATTGGAACTATTTCAAAACTGGTATCGAGTTCCATTCAGTGGCTATCTATTACAAGCCGAATGTTTCCGGTGGCATTTTTAAAAAGGGAGAAGTACTACAAAGCTTTTAACTCAAAAAAT
Source organism: Chilo suppressalis (assembly GCA_902850365.2). Classification (NCBI taxonomy): domain Eukaryota; kingdom Metazoa; phylum Arthropoda; class Insecta; order Lepidoptera; family Crambidae; genus Chilo; species Chilo suppressalis. The sequence continues at coordinate 6,072,728 of OU963903.1, forward strand.
GTAATAAAAAGATAAATACTCCTCAATGACGTGAAGCGTGGGTGGGTGTAGCCCAAAAATTTAATGTGAAGCTGAAGAAGCTGTTGTTGATGATATAGACCACGTATATATCGCACCAGCTACTGCACAATTGTATGAACATTGAAGGGATTTTTCACAAATGAATTAGTGGAGCGCTTTCTTTATCACGCAATTTCACGAAAAATATAGAATAGAGTATCGTATCACATAAAAAAGGCGCGCTGTCGTTGGCAGCAGTAACGTCAACTGTCTGGAATAAGGACTACCTGGTCAGTAAATGAAAAATCAGGCAGAGCGTTCTGTAAGAGCTGACTTACTTTTAAACTTCAGTGTGATTAGAAATTGGTTTTCAAATATGTTGATGGCGAGCGTGGTTAGCGCGGTCGGCTGCGGTAATTGAAGTTAAGCAACTTTCGCAGTAGTCGGTCATTCGATGGGTAACCAAAATCTTCTATCTGGAGCTCCTCTGTGCTTCGGAAGGCACGTTAAGCTGTTGGTCCCAGCTGCATCTGCAGTCGTTAGCACCCGCCAATTCGAACTGGGCCCGCGTTGTTGGTCATGGCCCAATCTCCATATTCCATCCATAGCAAAGGCCCTTGCCCCCGCAGTGGGGACATTAATAGGCTGATGATGATTTCAAATATGTATTTTAATTTTAAATCACTCGCAGATTCCGCGGTAAAAAGTGAGTTAGCTCTTACAGAATAGCTCGTTTCCGCGAATACAGTGTAGCAAACAAAATTCAAATAGAAAACATCAGATCCGATTTATATAATGCCTTGACATTCATAATGCCTTTTTTTAATAACAGTAAGATTGAAGTTAGCAGTCTCACTTCGGTAACGAAATTCCGTTGCCACAATGTTGCTCTTTTGTTTTTGTAACTAAAGAAAAACCTACCGCATATCCAACGATGTTTGCTAATTAGGCTGCGTCGGCCTTTGTTCTTACCTTGTTAGAAATAGGAACGCTTCAAAAAAATTGCACATCACTTTCAGTAGGTAGATTGCTACTTCAGTCTGATACTTTATGAGAATCATTGTCCGTACTGCCCTGCGTAGTTTCATAAAGTCTGTATTCGATTCAAACGATATACGGTGTTAAATGTAACAGAAATTTTATCAACTATAATAATACTAGACAGCAAATAAATCGGGTCACTTGAAACCTTGGAACTCTGATTTGATTTTCTCAAAAAGTACTTAACTTACAACTTTTTTTTTTTTTTTTATAGTTAGGTCCGACAAATGACTCTACCCCACCTGATGTTAAGTGAAGGTGAAGTCCAGACGCGAAGATAGCTGATACAGCAGTTCTACCTGCCACACCAGCCATCCTCACCCTGCCGGCCTGCATGTTGCTTCTTCACGCCTCTTTTAAAGGATCCCAGGTTGTAAGAGGGAGGGAACACGTGAGCGGGCAGAGCATTCCATTTACGGATAGTGCGACAAAGAAATGAGTCACCAAATTTCTTTGTACGTGTTGGAATTGTGGCCACAGTAAGACGGTGACAACGTAGGCCAGCGCGCGTGGTCCTCTGAAGGAAAGGGGAAGGTGGGATAAGAGAGAATAACTCCTCAGAACACTCGCCGTGGTACAAACGATAGAACGCGCTTAGTGACGCCACGTCGCGGCGTAATTGAAGAGGCTCAAGGTGTTTAGTCACCTCCTCATCGCCTATGATGCGGATCGCGCGCCGCTGTAACCTATCCAAAGCATCGAGCAAGTACTTGGCGGAGCCATCCCAGAGGTGCGAGCAATATTCCACGCAGGACCGCACTTGCTTTTTGTACAACAAGCACAGTTGATCGGGCGTGAAAAAACGCCGCACCTTGTTCAGGACTCCGAGTTTGCGTGAAGCTGTTTTGATCACGGTTTCGATGTAGTCCTTTGGATTCAGGTCTGAGCGAACTTCCATACCGAGCATGGAAATGTTGCTCTGCAGCGGTAGTGTTGTGCCCTGAAGAGATGGAAGGGGAAGGAATGGCGATGTTTTTGCCGTGAAAGCGCAAGCCTGAGTTTTCTTGGCATTGAACCCAACCAAGTTCCTGGTACCCCATTCGGAAATGTGTGAACTATCAAAGTAATGTATAGAAAATGTGTTTCACGATAATTAAAATGAATGGAAATTTATTGAGATATTTTTTTTTAAGTTTTTCATAAGAGTTTTCCAAAGAATAGTCGTTTTATAATTGTGTTAATCAGTAGTAAAAGACGTAGCAAAAAAACACGTGACTAAGAAAACTACGGACAAAAACTTTAGCTCCATCTGTGTATACAATATATACATGTATGTTCATATACATTTTTCATTTCATTTATAAGAGAAGGAGAGAAAGAAAATGTGCGCGCCCAAGTCTAGCGTGTCATCATATTTTTATCATAACTTGCTCAATTTTGATGAACAGCATCAAAATTGAGCAAGTTGTGATAAAAACTTTTTACAGTGCTCATTAGAAAGGTATTTCCAAAGACTTTAAAAAGTGTTTTGGAAGTTTAAGTCATAAAATGCATCAGTTTCTCGTTATTTAGGTTTGAATTCTTAGATTTAAGTACTTGCCAAAAAAAATGTACATACAATTATCTAAAGCTCACTTTGAATTAATATTTAATGTTTTCCAAAGTAGGGGTTTGTTTATTTTTTATTAGCTTAAATTTTGGTAATAATACATTTTTTGTAAAAAGTCATAGTTTTTGAGTTATTTATGAAAAACCTCTTTAAAACAATTATTTTTATCACGAAAAATCACAATCTTTTATCTTTAACTAGTGGCCCGCCCTCGCTTCGCTTCGGTGTAGAGCTGTAGTTTAGATTATATTTTATACCGGTATGTTCCTGCATTTTAAATCTGTAATATCTTCGAAAATATTCATTTAAATTACATGCTGTAGTGTAGAGGGTTATATTGATCTATATTACACGCACAATGTATTTAAGGTACTTAATTGGATAAGGATTAATGCTGTATTGCTTAAAATCGCTTGTTCGTAAATAAGCCATTATTTTCTCGTAATAAGTAATTAAAAATGGTTATTGTGGGTTATACCAAAGAGATAGGCATATACCATCGCGGACTTTTTTGTAGACCTTTTTAAGGTGTACAATACTGTAGTACATTATTTTGATCTATCTCGTTGGGTTCAGCCAGCGTTTGCAATGTAAGCGCAAAAAATGTGTTTATTTACGACCTTATATTAAAAACCTTTAAATTATCAGTGTTTCTCTACTATATTATGCATGTATTATACATATAAACCTTCCTCTTGAATCACTCTATCTATTAAAAAAAACCGCATCAAAATCCGTTGCGTAGTTTCAAAGATTTAAGCATACAAATGGACATAGGGACAAAGAAAGCGACTTTGTTTTATACTATGTAGTGATAACTCAGAAAATATGTATTTATTTCAAAAACTTTATATAACAAATCTTGCTTAGAATTTGTCTCTCTATCAATTCCTGAAGTAATTTTTATTAAAATAATTTTCACCCCGAGAAGGGGTGGCATCTACCCCCAGGGCAAAAACGAAAGTTGGCACTATGTCACTTTTGTTTCTTAAGGTATCCCCCACCTCACTCACCAATTTTCATGAAAATCGATGGAGATTCAACGAAATCGGAGGTGAAAACCTTCATGGACTGGACTTAAAAGGTTCATTGCTCGTTCCCCGTTGGTGATAACGTGATAATATGTAGCCTGTATGTTGACCCGACTTCTTAATAATATTATTTAATTGTCAAATTTGAAGTAAATCCATACAGTACTTTTTGTGTTCCCGGACATACATACAGACAAACAGACAAAAATTCTAAAAACTATATTTTTGGCTTCGGTATCGATAGTAGATCACACCCCAAGTATTCTTTTTAAAAATATTCAATGTACAGTTTGACTTTCCTACCATTTTAGTATAGGTATAGGTAGGTAGGTATACTAGTGATGTAAAGAATGTCATTTTTTGAACATTCGCGAATGCGAATGCGGATGCGAATGTCTGGTACCGACATTTTTTTTTAATTGGCGCCAATTGTTTATGGCGTGGTGGCAGTCTCGTTCGAATTGCCGAGTTGATATGAACTCATCCGACTGAAGTGTCATTCCGCTCGCACCGGTCTTTCCGTAAACAAAACAAGTGAATTTTAAGGTTAGTGATTGTGAGTGGTAATAGTGATTTATTAACATGAGTAAATCGAATTCTAGTGAAACATGGACTTATTTCACACTTTGCGATGCTGAACGAGCTAAATGCAAACTGTGTAACAATGAATATTCAAGGAAAGGCAGAACTACAACTTCCACAAATTGTTTTTTTCATATTCGCAAAACATTCGCAGAGATTTTGCGAATGCGAATGTGAATGCGAATATTCGCGAATGCGAATATTCGTTACATCACTAGTATATACTATGTTAGTTGTAAGTTTTATACTCTTTAAGAAAATCGATCCGAGTGAAAAGTAGACCCAGTAGAGTGTATTACAACCAACAGAAAAAATTAAGGATTTTCAGCGCATAAGTGAAAAGACAAAGTGGAAAATTTTCAGTGTTTCTTTACTCCTATGAATATAACGGATTAAGAAACAATAACATTTTATGGTACGTTTTGAGGTTCCGTACCCAAAAGGTAAAAACGGACCCTATTACTGAGACTCCACTGTTCGTCTGTCTGTCACTAGGCTGTATCTCTCTATTATCTTGTATAGATAGTGGTACATGAGCCCTCGTGGCCTTTTTTTACTTTTCATCTAGTAATCTAAGGAGGATCTATTTTAAGGAGAAGACTTTCAGTAATTTAATACTAACATAGTTCAAGAAATGCAAAAGTGATGTAAGTGCATTCAAAAACAAAGATTCAAAAAAATTCAAAAATTCAATATCGTTTATTCAGTCTAGGCTGTTACAAGCACTTGTGAATGTCGAAATGCTACGCCATCGGTTCGCAAAACTACGGCGGGAGACCTTGTACTGAGAAGAACCGGCAAGAAACTCAGCAAGGGCTGCTTTTTTCTCCCTGTTTTATTTCATACAGTGTCGTCCAATTGAAAGTTGACATCAAACTTGCAAACATGTGTTGATGTCAACTTCCATCACATAATGTCAAATATGTAACAATCAATGAATTTACTAACAATAAGTGCAAAGATAAGTCCCAAAATAGCAAGAAACAATTTTCAAAACAAAATGAACAAGTATATGAAAGGGAGTAAGTGCAAGGTTCTCTTCAAAACTCTTTCTAAGGCTGGGAGCCTTAGTTTTAATATAACTTTTAAAAATTATCTACAGGTAAAATTACAACCAGGCCGTTTTATCATTCAAATATTGATTGACAGTATAATATCCTTTCTTAAGTAAACAATTCTTAATGTGTATTTTAAATTTATGAGGAGGCAAATCAAGGATATCAATAGGAATCTTATTATAGAAATGTATACCTTGACCCATAAATGATTTATGAACCTTCTGTAACCTGTAATTTGGTATCTTGAGTTTATTTTTATTCCTTGTATTAAAAGAATGTATGTCACTGTGTTTTAGATAATAGTTAATATTGCTTCGAACAAAAAGTATGCAATTATAAATGAATTGAGAAGCAACAGTCAAAATCCCGGTTTCTTTAAATTTTTCTCTAAGAGATGTTCTGGAAAATGTTTGTGTGTTTGAACACTTTAATCTTAATATACATAAATTACGCGTCACGTTGTTTGTCTTAAACTACTTTACCGATTATAATCAAATTTGCACACCGTGTGCAGTTTGATCCAAGTTGAAAGATAGGATAGCTTTCATCTCAATTAATAGTCGCAATATTATTTTATTGCAAATTATTACTTTTGGGCGGTACGAAGTTCGCCAAGTCAGCTAGTAAAATATATTGTCACAAACGCTCTCGAAACTTAACCGCGAAAGTGCCAGAGATCGAATTTGCCAGATCACCGCGGGTCGCGATAGAGGTCGAGTAATGCGGCTCATTCTAAAATGAACCTTATGCAGTGTAAGGGAGAAAGTGCAACGACATCCGCACTTGTTTACAAGTTATGCGCGTTACCTGCGTAGGTATAAGTAGGTACTTCATACTCGCGGGTGCTAGCTAATTCTCAATTTAACAGGTACTTTCTAGAATGCGTCGATCGGCGTATATAAGCGCGATTGGCGCCGCGCAGAGACAGTTGAGTCTCAACGGCGATTTCGGAGCAAATCCAAAGGCGATCAAAGTCCAACAAAAGTATTCCAGTGCGATAGTTTAGTGACTTGTATAGTGAAATACAGTGTTTAGTGAGTGTTTTGTAATTAACATTGTGTGTTAATTGTGTGAACGAGTGGTGAATAAAGAACTGTCAAGCGTGAACTGGCATATAATTTCGAACCCCATCCCGACACGTAACAATATAATAAACTGAGTAGGTACGTATGCTGAGCAGGAAGGTTCCCACTAAGCCTTGTCTACCCGTAAAACTACTTCCGCTCCTAAGAAGGCTTTGTACATATGGAAGTTCCGGTCGAAGGTAAAGCTTACAAACAAAACTTATGAAATTATTACAATATCTTTTGATAAAATTTCAGCTCCCATACTAGACTAGAAACAAAAGAACAATATGATGGTCGATTGCAGTATCGCCGCGAAGTTTGATAATCTTTTATCTGACATTATTTTGGAAAGTATTTTTAGCGTTTCACAATCGTTGAGTAAAGTTTCTAAGTGAGCTAATTTGTTCAGTGAAGAATAGGGATGCTGTAAATTTCTTGGAAAGCTTTAAAAGCAAGCAACAGTGCCCTGTCAACGTCAAAGTCAGCATCTCTATTTGTTTACTGAACAGATAAGTTCCAAGTAGCTTATTTAGAACTTTACTTAGCGATTTTGAAACAGAACCTTAGGGTTGCGCTAAAAAAGTTAACTATATAATTTGCTAAAAATAAAAATCATTAAAGCAATGGCCAGTATGTTATTTTGAGATATTGACAGTTATTATGTTTGTGAGAAAACACACAGCGTGAGCAAGTTTCTTGCAGGTGATTTCTGAAGAGTATGAACTGACAGTGACAGCTGTCGCGGAGATGCTTCATCGACCAAGGATATTGAACCATTCAGCATTATTGATGGGTGACAGAATTATTTGTTTAATTATACTGAAAACATACAGGTGCGTCACTTTATATATTTGCATGTTCCGGGGAGTTGGCGCGCTTCTTCTTCAACGCTGTGTGTTTTCTCACAAACATAATAACAGTTTTGTTGGAATGCAAAACAGTATTATTATTAGCTATATTCAGTACCATTCCCCTTCCTACATACATGGCTGACATACAATATGAGAGCGCGAAGCAATATCCCAAAATTAGACTTAACAGAAGGTAATCTCAAGTATTTACTTCAATTTGCATACCTACGCTTGGCGGTCGCGGTAGGATTGTCAACATTGGCTTATGCACAAAAAACTATCGCGATAGTGGCGTTCGTATACAGCAGTTCGCTCTATTTTGTCGAATACGAAACAGAAAGAACGAAAATATAAACCAATATTAACTAAATTACCTATGAACTTCAATTTTAAAGTTGTTTTTTTTTTCAATTTTCAAAAACCGCTTCATGTTGAATTTCAGCAACCGTCTACTGAACAGATACATTAACTTGTTTTTTAGGGTTCCGTAGTCCTGACAAGGAACCCTTATAGTTTCGTAATATCCGTCTGTCCGTCTCCGGTTTTGCTTGGAGGCTTTTAGAGCTAGAGAGCTGTAGTTTTGTGGAGATATGTTTATCAATCATGACGACAAAATGATAGAATAAATTTAAAAAAATGTACCCTGGAGTAGATTTTGTTTTCATCATCTACCCCATCGTGTGGGATATCGTTGAATAGTTCCTATCAAATTACTTAGAGGTTCCTAAGACTATTTATCGATTTAGGGATCCGTTTTCGAAATATTGACCTTTAAAGTGAAAATTTCTGTTCGAGTAATGAGCCCCCCCCCCCCTCTAAAAACTAAACTATTGGCTTGAAAATCCTGGAAAAATTTATGATGATAGGGCTTTTCATGAACTTTTAAGGAAACTTTAAAAAAAACGGTTAAGATAGATTTTTTTGTATAAGAGTAATAGTCGTTCAACTGTAGTTTTAATAGTGACATATATGAAGTTATAGCCGTCCATACAGCTAGTCATGTATACAGCCAACCGCCCATACAGCCTAGATGTCCATATAAGTCTATGATTTTAATCCCTTCCACCGGACGTCTGGTGAGAGGGAATGTATATAACGTATATTTTGGGTTGGCTACAATCTAATTGCGGAGACAAGACTGTCCAATTAAAACAAAGAAGTGTAATCACTCCAATATTGGTTTTATTAATGTCAACTGCTTCGTATTTATTGGGTTCTATAATTTCAGATACAGAAAATAAAGACTCCTGCTCAAATATATTGTGGTAACGACAAGCAACTACGGAACCTTTCATTACGCGTGACACGACATGCACTTGGCCGGGTTTTTTTCCTCCATTTTTACACAAAAAAGTTCACAGATGCGTATCTCAAGTGGAAGACACTCGCGTTCGCAATGGTTCGAGATATCCTGTCCGTGAGTGGTGTCAATGTGTGCGTTGCTCAAGCGCACTTTGTATGTAGATTACCTTCTGTTATGTCTATTTTGTGGCAATACGAACACAGCATGACGGTCCAAGCGACGGTCAGCCGCAAGCCAGGACCCTAATCTCAGAGATTTATGTCTTCGTAGCTTCGCTTTGAGAGCGAATGCATGCCTGATTTATCTTAAACCGCCGCGGATACAGGCCAAAAAAATTAAGGCGCCCATATACCCTATAAATCCGAGATCTTTGTACTTTTCTCGGAGATTTGATCGGCATTTTGTGAACCCTTATTTTACCAACACGTGTAGGTATGCTTAAGAAAGAAAACTTTATTTGATAGATGAAAAGGAAAGTTGAAAAGATTTACCTTTCGCGTTTTCTATCGCTTTGCACGAGGCTTACACATTTTTTTTGTTTTGATTCTGAGAATGAGTAGAGAGCTCAGAATAAGCTGACTTTTTTTATTTTTGGGAACAGTCAGGAACATTTATCAATTTATTTATAAAAAAATAATTTTATTTATTGTGAGAAAATGTTATACATTTATTTCAACTTAACCAGCGTCTGAGCAGCATCTTTTCACAAATAGTTGTGGATGTTATCAAAGATTCTTTAGAGTATGTAACCAGAAAAATCTCACTCTCCCAGGAATCAAAAATGTGTTTCGGTAGCACCAGCATCAGTAGTGGATTTTCCATTGGTGAAGCCACACCGGTTGTGATGTAGTAGATAATTTACTAAAAAGTAGGATGACAACCAAGTAAAGATAATCTTATAAAACAGTATACTCAATGCTGGTAATATAAATATTTTTCTATTTTATCTCCAGATTTTAAAGCAAGGTAGTAAATTACTGTACATCACCAATTTTGGAAATATCCCCTATCGATATATTTATTAAATATGAGTACTAGATGAGAGGCAAAAATATAGGTATGATAATATTTGTTGAAATGCCCCACAGATCCTCAGCTTTTATTATTATTTAATGCTATGAAAGTTAACAAGATGGTGCGAAAAAATTCTAACACCTTATTTACATTTCACAGCACTGGTTGGACAACAGTCAAGGTTACTTGTAGTGTCTATATATTTGATAGAAATAGTTTTCAAACACGGAAGCTATTGATTGCATCATCAGACTCAACTATTTTATTATTAACCTATAATGAATATAATTGGTCGTTATTTTAAAGGGTCTTAATTTAATTTGACGATGCGCTAATTTTATTGAATATATACACTTTGCTATGGCTTTTAAAATGTTTTAGAACATAAATGTTTTTGCTTTGCTTTTTTTACCTGATAAATTATAAGGGTTAGGGTCCTTTCATCTACTGCCATGCAACTTTTGTAATAATATTTTTTTAACATTTATCAATGCCAAGTAACACCACGAAAATATTGGATTATTCAAAAGGTGGATGAATTTTAAAATTACAGTAATTTTTTTTTTCCTTTTTTTATACATTACGCACTACCTAAATACACACACAGTAAAAAAGAGATTTTCATTAATTGTCTATACAGTAAACGGATAACAATATGCATATATATATATATATATAAATAACTACCATATATATATATATATATATATATATATATATATATATATCTTTATATATATAATTCTTCTGTGAGTGTATATGTCACTGAACTTCTCTTAAACGACTGGACCGATTTTGATGAAATTTTTTGTGTGTGTTCAAGGGGATCTGAGAATGGTTTAGATTCACAATTTTATCCGCTGGACAACCCCTATTTTTTTAGGGCGGTACGAAGTTCGCTGGGTCAGCTAGTATCTATATATATGCATGTGTATGTAGATTTTACGTTTTGTATGTATTTTACATATGTATTGTTATTTTTATATTTTATTTTATTTTATATTTTGCGGGCACATTACTCTTCTATCTCTGTTAAACTATCTTTCGACTTAAAGGTTGTCTGGAAGAGATCGCTTTCAGCGATAAGACCGCCTTTACCCACCATAGTTTACTGTCTGTTTTGTAAACCATTTAATTGTGTATGTGTGAGTAATAAAGTATTTATCTATCTATCTAACAATGACCTATTTATAACAAGGAGTTGTTACATACCGTATGTTCCACAAGCGTTAACTGAAGCCACATTAAATTAACTCCCTCTCGATCGGCACCAGCATTTCTCAGGAAATGCACAAACTTGCAGCAACACAAATTGTGTGCAACACAATCTAGAGCACTATTAGGATTTGAATGCCTCTGATATCGGAGCATGGACGTTTATATTGATATTAATATAATAAAGTGAAAATTTTTGTTTATGTTTTTATGTTTGTCACTCAATCATGCAAATACGACGATTTCGATATATATTTAAGTTAAGACAGACGAAGTCATGTTTATGTTACATTTAAAACCAGTTTTTAGATAGAACGCGTTTTCTCTAGTTAGAACTAGTTTTTAGTAAATGCCTTTGTTAAAACTAGAATTGACTAATGCTCAAAATGGAATATTAATTAGTTAAAACTAGTTCATACTAGACAACACGCGTTTTTCCGAAGCGAGTCAGTCAAAACTATTCTCAATAAGCATTTATAAAGGATAAGTATATTTAAAGTTACAATATTTTTTCTAATTTTCACAATCTTTTATTGCCTCTCTTTAATATCCTATTTATTTTAACTATAGCTTGTTTTCAATCCTAAATAAAATTAGTTTCTCTAGTGCTAGTTTTAGCTAAAGCTCAGAGTGACATCTAGTTTTATCTGAAAATCAAATATATCAGTGGTGAATTCTAGTTTTGACTAGTTATTTCTTGTTTTAACAAAGGCATTTAGTAAAAACTAATTTTAACTAGGGAAAACGCGTTCTATCTAAAATCGGGCTCTAACTGTAACATATATAAAACACTTTTTTTACAAAGAAGAAACCGCCCTAAAGTGTGCGTTGGAATATTAAACTTGTATTCCTACAGTGAATAAGATATCCAGATATCCAACTCCACAGGCTTCGATATCTGCATCCCTTATGTCGGGTATTCTTGTTTACCAATTTTTTCAGAGTAGCTGTTCTACTCTCTATGGCCCGTATTACAAAATGACAACTAAGTGTTAGTCTTTACTTGAGTACAGTTAGAAAAGGATATCGCTATGTGCTATATATAGCGGTATCCCTTTCTAACTATGCTCAAGACTAGATCAATCACTGAGAATCTTTCTATAATACGGGCCTTATAGAAGGCGAGGTGCAATGACTATAAGCAAGGTAGAACGACACGAGATGATGCCAAGAACTATTCATCTACACGAAACTCGCAGGAACCAATATCGAATTCGAATGGTTTGCGAGTGCGGAATGTCATTATCAAACGTGTATTGATTGTAAGATCTCGTTACGTCCTTTGTGGCGCTGCTTTTCATGTTTCCATACAAAATTTGATGACATTATATATATATTATATTAATACATATATATATATATATATATATATATAGAAAGAGAGGGGGCGACATGGGGGCCTCCATGGTGGTGGAGGCGGAGTGAATGGTGTTCACTCTTGGTCTAGATTGAGTTGCTGACCCAGTGGGGGAGGGGGAGGCGGCTGGTACTGCGCCTAAGATTGCCAGCGGATTGGTCATCGCAGCCTTCGATGGCAATGGTCCCGAGGGGGAGGCCGGCGTGGTTGATGGCGCGCGTATAGGCGATAACAATGCCGCTGCCGCCGGCAAAGACGAAGAGCTGGTTGAGGACGAGGAAGAGGAGGAGGACGAGGATGATGAAGAAGAAGTCCTCGGCACCGGGCTGCCCACAGGGGTCCCCGTTATGGTCCCCGCAGTTACGTCCGCAGTCGAAAGCGGCAAAGGGGAAAGAAGGGGAGGGGGGGGGGGGGGGGGCAAGGTAAGATATGCCTTCGCAAGTGGCAGATTCGGGGACGGGGACCCCTGATGATTTTCCGGCATCGGCAAGACCAGCGATGACGGAGCGTGAGGGTGAGTGAGGGACTCACGAGAAGATGATGCTGGAGATAAGGCTCGCTTTGAACAGGGAGTGACTGTCCCAACAGTAGTTGTCAAATCATCCGCATGGGTCGTAACTAGTGACCAGTGGGACGAGGCCGCAGGCGCCACGGCTGGCGGCAGTAATGAGGGGGAGAGGGGGGGAGGTCCCCCCAGACTCCCCAAGGTCGCGAACTCCACAAGCTCGGCCACAGTCCACAGACCGGATGCGCGAAGCCTCTCCAATCTCCCAATGTATTCAACGCATTTTGCCAGGTTTGCCCTATCTTTCTTGCACCTAGGGCTCATGCAGCGCTCTCCGACAGGGTCCATTTTAGTTATACTACAGGCCTGATGCTACTTCAATGCGTGATTAGCCGCAACTATGACATTTAGCAGAAAATTTTAAATAAAATTACGTGAATTCGACTCTACTTAGGTATAAAAAAAAGCAAGCGCTCTGCAGTAATCAATAAACAGCCACTGGCTCCACAGCGTTCCCCTGCCGCCACCGGTGCAAAGAAGGTGAGAAGAAGCAGAGTCTGCTCCGATCCTCCTTGGCCGGGAATCTTGCGGCAACGTGCCCCCTCTCCATGCACCGGAAGCAGTGCGTGCGCTGGCACAGGACCTTCACTTGCGCCAGGCTCCAGCCTACTTTAATTTTCCCTCCTTCTGCCACTTTTCCGGCGGCCCATGCGGGACAACGGACAAGTGTCCCCCCTATGCCACCTGGCCACAGGTATCACTCCCCCGGCCGTCACCTCACTTGTGGAGCAGCCCCCCTTCCTGGCTACCGCCTCTTTGACTTCCTCCAGTGTGATGGACTCGTCCAGCCCTGCTATACGGATGTCGACACTTCTCGGGCCTGAGTACCTCGGCGTACTCCTGCACCACCATACGTTTGGGCGGGGCATCCACCTTCGCCCTGCTCTCCTGTCCTGAGATGATCAGGAGCTTCGATCCCGTCTGGCTATTTTTCATAATAATGCCCTCTTCTATGCCCACGGACGACAGATCTACAGCCACCCATGCCATCTCCACAATATTGGTGAAGGTGAAGCTCAGCTCTTCCGCCCTAGGCTTCATCTTCAGCTCCACCGACTTGAACGACTATTACTCATAAACTAACAAATCTATCTTAACCGTTGCAGCTTTCCTTAAAATTTCATAAAAAGCACTATTATCATTAATTTTTGCGGGTTTTTCGAACCAATATTTTAACTTTTAGAGGTCCCACTTTTAAGGCGTAGTCGACGCCTTACTCGGGACAAAAATTAGCACAATATTTTGCAAACGGATCCCTAAATCGAAAACAGTCTTAAAAACCCCTCAGTAATTTTAAAAGGCCTATTCTACAATTTTCCGCAGATGATGAAAAAAAATCATGTAGAGGAGCTACCCTAAAAAATATTTTTAAAATTTTTATTCTACCATTTTGTCGGCGTGATCGATATACATATCTCCACAAAATTACAGCTCTCCAGTGATAATAGTCTCCAAGCAAAACCGGGGACGGACAGACGGACATGACGAAACTATAAGTGTTCCTTGTCAGGACTACGGAACCCTAACAAGAAATCGATCGCAATTCTAAAATTGTAAGAATTTTGCAATACAAATAATCAATAAAATGTGAAATAACAATCTTTCACATTTTTCCCACCAAAAGTTTCATTCTTCCAGTTTTAAATGGCGCCATTAAAACTTTAATTGTTTTATCACTGTTAAAAGGGAAAAATAAAGTGCTAACAGTACTTATTAGCCCCGGAGGACCAAAAGTTTCCGGTGCCGATTACGGATAATGAGGGTTACCAAAGAACAGTATTATCTCACGCAATAATTGGCCGCTACGAGCGACGCCCGTTGTTGAAATGAAAACGAAATTTTGGTTGACATCACAGGACAATCATGACACGATATTATTTGTTGTTAAACTTATAACAATTGAATTTTATTACAAATCGAAAGGTTGAATTTACTTATTATTTATTGGCAGCTTTGTCGATTTCTAACTACTAATCGAGGTAACATTGGAATATGCTGTGCTACTCGGCCTAAAATTTGTCACTACACTACCCTTAGCACGAATCTATGCAATTCGATATTGGTTCGTGCTAAGGGTACTGCTGCAGTTAAAGGTATTTACATCTGAATAGTATATTAATTATAGTAGTGTTAAAATAGCAACAAAATGTATATCAGTACATTTGCTTTTAGGAAGGAAGGAGGAGGAGTTAAATATTGGTAGTTCTCTTTCGCAAATTCGAAGATTGGTCTTTACCTTTATATAAGTTTAAATATTTTGCTGACGTTTTCTTTGCGATATCCAGCACCTTTCACCTTTCTCTTGACTGGATACGAAGGCGAGCGTTTCGACTTATCGGTAACCCTGAGCTCACAGACGCGTTGCAACCCCTAATCTTACGCAGGGACGTTGCGTCTTTGTGCCTGATGTAACGTCTGCACAATGGAGTCTTCCAAATAATTATTGAATCTAGTGCCAGCGGCCAAGTTACTTCGCTACGCTTGGAATTCTAGCACCCATGCGTTACGTGCGTTCCTTTTTCTTGCGTACCAGCAAGATCTGAAAAATAATCGCTTAGCAGTTTTCTGTCTTAGTTATGACATGACGGTCTTCAAAAGGCGGTTAAACCTTTTCTTTCGCAGCCAGAAACGCGTCGCGTGGCCCTTGGTGCTGCAAGCTGACTCGTTGCAACCCCTAATCTTACGCAGAGGCGTTGCGTCTTTGTGCGTAATGTACATCTGCACAACGGAGAGTGCTCCGAGAAATTATTGAATCTAGTGCCTGCGGCCCAGTTACTTCACCGCAACACACGCCGTAGAGAGAAATTTCACCCCCACCATATGGACGCTTGGAATTCTAGCGCCCATGCGTTACGAGCATTAATTTTTCTTGCGTACCATCAAAATCTGAAAAAAAAATCCCTTAGCGGTTTTCTGTTTGAGATATGACATGACGGTCTTCAAAAGACGGGTAAACCTTTTCCTTCGCAGCCGGCAACGCATCGCATGACCCTTGGTGCTGCAAGTGTTCATGAGCAGCAGTGACTACTTACCATCAGGTGGACTACCAGCTCATTTTTCGGCGTAAATATAAAAAATAAGATACTTAATTGCTTTTGATTACCTTGTATTATTACCTGGCTCTCACCTTTATGTTGTCGAAGTTCCTCCCATTCGCACGAAGCGATTTGCTTCCGCATTCATTATGCGAACGGCTAGGGAGTGGAACTCCTTACCGAGGTCTGTTTTTCCGGACCTATATAATCTGGACATCTTTAAGGCCAGAGTGAACAGGCATCTTCTAGGCAGGCGTGTACCATCCTAGGCCTCATCATCGCTTTCTATCAGGCGATATTGTAGTCAAACGCCTAGCCTATTAAACATAAAAAAAACCTTGTCTTTGATTTTCCATACAACAGAATGAAGCAAGTTTCCTATGTAGTTCACAGTACTGAAAAGCTTTCACACTTGCCTTTCCCAGGTACGTGCCACCAAATATTTGGGCACAGTTAGACGATAGAACTGTCGTCGGCTACAAAACAAACTAAACCAGAGTGTACTCAGGTTTCTTGTGATCTCGTGAAACTTCAAAACGAAAGTCGAAATTGTCCCCTAAAAGCCTGTTACTGCGTTTATGGTCTACAAGTCTGTACTCAAATATTGTATAAATATCGATAATATTTTTAAATAATATTATAAATATACTAAGGAATCACGCTCACGCGCATGCCCACACACAAAACACATAGGTATTTCATTAAACTCACATTTAAAAATCAGTACCTATAAATACATTTCTAAATTTATTTTTCCTTTAAAAGAAGATCATGTGTATCGAGTTCTGAGATTCTGTTGTGGTGTCAACTCAATCCATTAGAGTTTGATAATTATGTACATTGGGACAAAATGAAATAAAATGGTTTAAAACAAAATTTTATAATCCAAGTAAAATGTTGCTATGTATGTAAAGACTATTATTAAAGTACGTGTAAAATATCAAAATATACGCAAACAGTTTGTTTTTTATATCAGTATTTTTTTCTTACATTGTCTACTGTAATATGGTGCTTATTTCCCCAACAGGCTCCAATCCGTAAAGTAAATCCACTGTGGGATTTCAATAAGGACATTATGCTATAAAGACAATTCGTTCGAAATTGCAGTGGTTATGGATCATTGTTTATGTGAGTGAACTTAGCACATCATTTCCCAGCAGTTCTAAATTAAATGTGAGTCCTTTTTGCATGCAGCTGAGTTCTATGGTTCCTGATACTTTTCAGAAATAGTTCTGGCGTTTTCCGCCAATAATGTCAATTAATAAAATGGTCTGCTTACTTCCCGTAGCATGTCATGTTGCAGCAAATAGAAAAGAAATGTGAGTTCTTTTCGCATGCTGCTGAGTTCTATAGTTCCTGAAACTTTTTAGAAATAGTTCTGACGTTTTTCGCGTTAATGTTAATTAACAAAATCCTCTGCTACCTTCCCACAGCGTAATATCATTTCGCAGCAAATCTAAAACGTAAATGTGAGTTCTTTTCGCATGGAACTGAGTTCTAACGCATATTATATTTTTAATTTTAAGCATGTAACTGCCAAAATTATTAAAATTTTTACTAGAAAAAATTCGAGTTAGCTATGCAGCCTGGACCGCGTGGAATGTATTGTCATAAATTTAATTCAATCAAATGTATACTAAAATTATAAGTCAGATTTTGTATGAAACCTTGAACTTGAAAACGCACTTCACCGATTTACTTTTCTTTAATGCAATTTCAGTCACGTTTGCGTTAGTTTAACTAAATAATTTGCTTTCCCTTTCATTTGGCACCGCAGATTCATGAAACGCTTGGTGACAAGACAACACAAACGGAATCAAGAGAGTGTACTCCGCAATCACAAACTTGGTACCTACTCAAACTTTACAAAACTTGGAATAAACCCTTTTGCTAATAAAACGTGTGCCTAGCATGGAGATTGCGTTCCGAATTATTATTGAAACGAAATTCCTTTTGAATACGGTAAGGCGGTTAGGCATATAAAATATTTTTCCACCACAACGACATTGCTAAATTGGAGTATTAATACGCCATTGTGGCGGAAAACTTTGCTCTTGGCGAGATTTTTTTTACGCTAGTTTCCTATGGTAGTTTTTTTGCCTATGATAGTTTTTTATTTTGTCATAAACATGGCATTTTTGGTTAATAATTTCCAAAGGTGGTATGTTATACCATAGAAACTACCAAGTTTCTTGTATTTTTAAGTCAAACTTTTAAAAATCCTATGGAAAAGATGAAACGCAAATGCGTCACGAGTCAACCACTTTTTGTCACCAGTTATCAGCCTTTTCAAAAATGATTCGGTTTCATTACGTCGTATAAAGAATTTCATTTTTTTTTGTGTACCAAGCTTTTTTCAAATGCGCCATAACTGTTTTGTGGTCAATTACCAGTTCTTCAGCTACGTCGTTACTAATGATATGCCGTTCTTGTTCCACTTTAACAAAAATGCCATCCATTTTATCCGTAACAGGGTGATCAAAGCGACGTGCATCATCGACATCAAAATTTCTGGAATGAAAACGCTTAAACCAAATTTGTGCTACTCTCACAAACACTGCACTAGGTTCATAAACATCCCAATTTTTTTCGCGGCTTGCGTTTCAAGATGTCACAGTTTTTTTTTATTTATTAGGACCACCAGAGAAAGTTATATTAAATCTTATTTGTAAACATTACAGTGATACATACAAAATGCAAAAATTCTATTGAAGGTAGCCACATCATGCTTAAGAGACAGTACGAACACACAGGATTTTATTTAAAAAACAAACAGAAAGACAAACTGAAACAGGATATAAATATTGAAATTTATGAACTATTAGTGGCGCCTTTGAAACTATACACAATAGAAAACTAATATATATATATATATTTCTTCGATATAACGAAATTACAGACAAAAATAATATAGCGCAACTTTGTAAGAAATACCTACCTCGGTTTCTTTTATTGAATATAAACGGGCAGGAACCGCGCCACAGCATTGTTGAAAATTGTTCGTAGCATGATTTGGCCTTATACTTTTTCTCACTAATAAGTCTTGTTTTCCAACGAACAGTACTTATGCTTGTTGCTTTTATGAGTAACTCCTATGTTTGGGTGACGGTTGCGTTATTAATCATGTATTTTCTGAATGTAAATTTATATTCTGGCTGAAATGACACGAATGATCGCATTGCTTGTTGTATGTTTTATGATTTTTTTAATTATTGTTCTACTTACTTATTTTCTTTATTTACTGTAACTTGAAAGCTAAGGCTTTTATAGAAAAAAAATGTATATTTTTATGTGCCTTTCTAAACAGTGCCTTGTGCCTAAACAGACCCTTTTTTACATTAAATAGGCTTACGCTTGACGGCCACGTGACTGATGAAGAGCGACGTAGCAGCCTAAGGTGGGACGCGCTTGCCTAGAAGAAACCGATTCACTCGCGACTTGAAGAGCCCCAGATTATAGGTGACTGAAAACAGAGATTCCGGCAAAGAGTTCCACAACCTGCCAGAGTATCAGCGCTGGTGTGCGCACAATGTCGCATTAACTAATGCTGAGGAAAGATCCTAGTTAGCCCTTAGATTTGTAAATTTGTATTGTAAAAATGTGAATGATTAATAAAAACTTTTTTCTTTTGTTTCTTTCTTTCTAATCGCACGATCATGAACGAAAATACACCGATCCTTTTTGAGTGCCTTAATTGGTCGCGCGTCATAGAACGAGCACCGCAACACGTGGGGCTTGAGACGACCTGGGTGAGGAGCAGTACTCTGGTTAAAGGATGAAATAGGTTTTGAGATCAATGTTGTTAGCAATTTTTAGAGCAATATTGCCCGACTCCAGAAACTGAGCATCTCTGTATAGAGCCATTGTTAAAATGGCGCTGGTGAGTTGACGGCGGCGCGACGGCCCGGGTACGATTTCCAGTCGGGAAATGTCTTATTTTTTATTAATGATATTAAAAGTTCAGCAAGAACCTTCTAAGGTTCTTCCTGAAGCAAATAGTAAGAAAGTAACGCTAAACTAAACGGAGACGGAGGTAACGGAGATCACGGAAACAAAGTCGAAGACATACGCTAGTGTCTGATGAACATTACGCTTCATCATCATGGCAGCCTATTAATGTCTTCTTTTTTTTAATTTTCATAATTATAGAAAAAGCCTGTCGGAACGCTTGGAAAAGTTTAAACCCAAGTATTTTTGTCTTAAATATAATCAGACATCTTATAATAAGCTTTATTAATAAAAACTTTTTTAATAGTAGCTTTAAATTTAGTAACGCTAAATTTTTGGATATTGCTAGGGACTTAATTTAAATAAATAAACGAAGAAATGCTACTTACTAGGCCCTCTGTACAGTCTTCGTTTTGAATATATCGGTTCACAGCAGATGGGTTGCGGCCGCCCTTAATTTAA
Organism: Chilo suppressalis; assembly: GCA_902850365.2. NCBI lineage: Eukaryota > Metazoa > Arthropoda > Insecta > Lepidoptera > Crambidae > Chilo > Chilo suppressalis. The sequence continues at coordinate 6,092,806 of OU963903.1, forward strand.
TAGACAACACTCAGATTTCAATTAATGAAACGCCCTTAACGGGGTGTAAAACCCTTAATTTTATTTTAATTAATATTAACGGGTTTCATAACGAACCGTTTATCTAATAAAACAAGCCTATGAAAATTATATTTTAGATATCACTATGTGGTTGTATTCTGTATAAGGTATGATTAAATTGAAGATATTTTATATTGTTACCGAACCGAACACGTAGTACAATAAATTTGGAAATTCTTATGCGAAGGTTGTGATTAAAAGGTGAGAAGGTTCAATAATTCGGTACATTTTTTGAGCAAATGTGCTGAAAAAGTGGTTTTAAGCAAGGTAATGGTAAATAAACAAAACAAAATATACATAAGACCTTAGTGTCGATAATAGTGACAGATAATTATTAAAAGCGATTCTAAGAGAAGGTTCAATAATTCGGTACATTTTTTGAGCAAATGTGCTGAAAAAGTGGTTTTAAGCAAGGTAAATAAACAAAAAAAAATATACATAAGACCTTAGTGTCGATAATAGTGATAAATATTTTTTTATAATATATAATCTCAACCTTTGTGTCACTTTAGTATTTAAAAGAAAAAAAAAACGATAGATATAGATCTAATTTCACCACCCGCAAGTGGCTCCATTTGAAAATACGCGCCATTTCTTATTCGAAAAAGTTAAATTAAGTACCTGAACTTTTTTCTCGCAAATGTGTTGAAAAACGTTGTACGACAGTTGTGCGGAAATGGTATTTACAAACTCGTGACTATGATAAGCCCTCGACTTCGTCCCGAGATTACATTCGTCTACTCTTTTGTAATAACCAACTTACCGCACTTTCATCATAAATAACTATCGGCTGTATTTTGGTGATATCTGACAATTGTGGTCATAATAATATGTAAGCCCTTTACTGTTAAAAAAAATCAAACTTCGAATGGTAAACACAATTTCGAATGAACTAACAAATTTGACGACCTCCGTAGCCGAGTGGTTTGTATGCCGGTGGAGGCAGATGTTTGTGTAATGAATACGAGCATTTGTACTCCAGTCATGGATGTTTAATATGTATTTCTATATAAATATACACTATACATAATATATATGTACAGTATATGTATTCTATCCGTTACCCTAGTATCCTATAACACAAGGCTTATAGTGCTTACTTTGGGGCTTGGCTAATTGGTGTGAATGTTGGTAAAAAATATATTTTTAGTTGAAACTTACCGATAATATTATCATCTTACATACTCATTTGATTACTCATTCAGATGCCCAATTTCATTTCAACTTTAATAATTTTCGCTCTCTGTCTCTCTCTCTCTACTGCTAATTGAAAGATTTCAACTTTACCAAAGGAATTAGATTACTTACGCCGAACTTGGTGAGAAATGTTATATTGTATTGCCTGCTTAGTAATTTATCTTAATAACGAAACTTCCATTTTAATTTCCGTCGCGGGATATGAAATTCTATTATTCCGCGAAGGTGATGGTGAAAATGTAAAATAAGCAACGCTTTATTATGATTCCTGTTAAAATATGTCGATGTGAAAGTGAAATATTCAAGGTACCAGCGTGGTTTAAAAGCTTATCGTGCTATGTAATCATTGAACATGTATGCCGGAACGCTTGGTACAGTTTAAAACCAAGCATTTTTGTCTGAAATATAATCAGACATCTTATAATAAGCTTTATTGATAAGAACTTTTTTAATAGTAGCTTTATTTATTAACGCTAATTTTTTGGATATTGCTAGGGACTTTATTGTAGAAGCGTTTCACAGTGATCTTTAAATGAATTATTGATTAAAGCAAGCAATTCTGGCGAAATAAAACTTTGTTTTTCAGTAACAATCTCTGAAACAGATGCCTGGTTATGTCCTCCTGAATAATAGTTGTTGCTCGACCATTGTGCACTTTTATTTCTTCTCTGCTCAACATAGCATCTATTAGGAAGAAATCGCTGCAATCGTTTTTCATGCCGACGTCATCGGAATGTTAATTTTAGAAGAATCAGTATCCAGAATATGTACATACAATCCATCAATTACGAATGCTTTTAGAAATGATACCACCAAAACGCCGCGTAATTGGGGTTAACGTGGCAAAACCGGGCCACCCCGCCCGCCTTCACTAAAAAATAAAACAAGTAATTAAATTCAAATAAACCCCGACCGGAGCGGCCTGTCAGAGGGAGCCATCAATCTTGGCGGGATAATTCTGTGGCCGTCCCTCCGCTTCGGCGGAAAAAAACTGATCCCGTCACTGCCGCGGCGTTGAGACGCGGCTACAATCAGTTTACTGGCACGTGAACTGCATAAAGTTGAAAGAACTGCGTTGAAAGATAGGGGAAGGGCACCGAATATGGTACAGTTACTATTATGGTAGGTAGTAAGTTGAAAAGTTTACTGAAACCATGCAGCGTTAGCGTTTTAGCTACTTTTGTAATAGCTGGTTATGAAATAGGCTACTAGAACTTACTAAAAAGTATATTTAGATAAGACAGCTTAATGTAGTAGTCTCAGCTGCATCTGCAGTCATTATCATTCGACTATAACTGAGCCCTAGTGACCCGATTTCCTGTGTTATTCAGTCTTAAGAGGATAATCAGTTTTCTGCTACGTGAATAGGGGTGATGACAGGGTACAGTAAACGAAATTCTATTTAGTCCGTCAGTTAGATGATCAAAAAATAATGGACACGTATTTTTTCTTTGGGCAATCAACCAAAAAATGACAAAGTTATAGCGCGTCAAAGTTTGGGAGTAGGGGCTCGTGACGTCACTTTTGAGTGAATATTCTCTTATAAGTGTACTCAAACGTGACGTCATGCGACATTTCAAATCAATATATCTCTGCAATGTTTATATTATGTCAAAAAAGAAAAATAGGGGAAAAACCGAATAGTGGTGGAAGTTGACCTCAATACATGTTTGTAAGTTTGATGTCAGCCATCAATTTGACGACACTGTATGAAATAAAATAGGGAGAAAAAAGCAGCCCTTGCTGAGTATCTTCCCGATTCTTCTTGGTGCAAGGACTCCCGCCGTATATTTGCAAACCGATGGCGTAGCTTTCGACTTTCACATGTGATTGTAAAAACCTAAACTGAATACATTAATTTTGAATTGAGTTTCTTGACGGTTATTCTCAGTACATTTCGTTCTCGACATACATTTACAAACCGATAGCATAATCTTTGAATTTCAAAAGACGTAACAAAGTGAATAAATGATTTTATTTTTATAATTTTTATTTTTTAAGCATGTAACTGCTTGATGTTTAAATCTAAAGAAAATATAACTAGAAAAAAATCCACGTGGACCAGGCAGCAGACGGGACTCGAACCCGCTGTCCGGGCGAATGCGCTGACCAATTATTTGTGATTTTATTATTTTTGATTATGGAGCATTCCAAATAATCTGTATACGTCTATTTTTTATGAATCAACGCAGTGGTTAATGCATTTAGTGTGTTGTTTTTTCCCATAGTAAATCTTCTATATCTCCATAGCAATGGTCAACTCATATTGGTTTGATATTTTAGCGTTAAAAAGAGCAAAAATAAATTCTTTTTATGCTACATTTTGGCAAATCATGTGTAGATGCAAGTCCTGGAGCTACTAAATAGTTCCAACAAATGTTGGCAAGACAGAGCTAGGGATTTCGGCCATAATGGGTTGGTTTGAGCTGCCGTAATATTCCAAAAGAACAAACTAATTTTTCACCTCGAAATCCGCGGTGTAATATAAATTGGAGCACAAAGGACATTGCTCGTTCCCCATACATTGAATGTCCTAGAACGCACAGCAATGAGAAAATGCTAGTTGTGTTCGGAATCAATCATAAACTCTACTTAGGCATTTGTTGAGATACGGACTACTTGAGAAACCGTGGCCTACTACAGAATGTATTAGATTTGGAGGTTATAATTACTATACTTAATCGTAAAAGATGTACACTTTATTTAATCTGAATACTACTGTTTCTATATTTTACAATCGGTAATAAGGTATGTACCTGGTTATCATTATGATTTTCATAAAAATAAACAGACATCATATGGGATGGGAGTATAAACTATCTTTACATAATTTCAGAACTTATCTTTTTATAAATATAATATAAATACTAGTGATAAGTATTATTAACTAAGGTACCTAGTTCTGTTGATAAATACCTTAGGTCGCCTATATTGCATTTATTAAGGTAAACAATCTTGGTACAACTTTTTAACAAAATCACCCATTTAAAAATAAAATAATAACGAAGCCAATAAACTATTAAAATAAATCATTATTATAGACTGAAACCTATTGAATCCTGTTATCAGTTGTTTTTAATGCTGTATTTTCAATAAAAAGGAGTGCCAAGGTTGTTTACCAAATAGGACAAGTTAGGATGAACAGACTGTAGTATCTAGTAACAGAACTTTTATTTTTACAAATTGTCCGTGTGAATTTTAACAGATCGTCCGTGTACTATGATTACTTGCTAATAAATTAAAAAAAAATAGAAAAATAATAGTGAAGGACATTGTTTTTGCATGCTAGGGCCGATTTCGTCGATGTCCTGTCAAATTATACCGGCGAATACCTAAAACTGAGTTTATTTTTACAGAATAGCACTGTATAATCTGCTGAGCCCTTACGACACGATCTTCCTAAATGATTCAGTCCAAAAGGAAGTTTCACTGATGATGAAACCAAGCCTATAATTTTGTTATGTTTTGCCTAATAAGCACTTAACTACTACAACTAAAAGGTTCTTTATACATTCGTAATAAATGAAAGTAAATATAAATTTATAAAATAAAAAAAATCAAATTCGCCACCGTTCTATTTTTATGAGTAAATTGCATGTGACGATTTTTTTTACGAATTGTCCCAGCAATGTATAAATATTGTACTTAGTAATATTTAATGGTGAATAGCTGAAAATTTATAATTTCAATGAAAAAAGGCTCAAGAACTTTTGATAAAGGTACAATACTGAAAAATATGGAAACTCCTACTATTTGATAAAATATATTGCTTATAATCATCCCTCCCACTTATCTGATTAACACTTCTCAAAAAGCATTTTTAAAGAAAAAATAAAAACAAATAATTCGATGTCGTCGGCCTGACAGGAAATCTGTGAAGTTTGCTTTTGTTCATTTGCAAAAATGAAAGAATAAATTTTCTTACAGCCTTGTTTCAAATCTGATCAGAAAAATGAAATCTAAAGCTATTAAACCTTCAGTGATATGTTATAATAAAAAATACGACCAAGTATTACATAATTCTAAAAAGTTTTGAATTAATCTTGTTCATTTCGATATAGCTAGATAAATAATGTTTGTGTAGATTCATTGTGCATATATTTTTGAGAAAAGGAACAATTTTTCTTCATGTCATCTCCTTTATGGCGAAAGTACAACAACCCAACTATTATCAATGGCAAAGGGTACTGGTTTTACAAAAATAAATATACAAAAAACTAAGCATTTTAGAATTTTGATGATTTCTACATACATAATAAAAGGTGTTAAATAAAACCTTACAGTTTTATTTAATAACAAATTACTTTGAGTAGGTATATTAAAAAACTAGTTCCTTATTTTTAATCAAAGAATTGTTTATAAATTTTCAAAAAAAATCTCTTAATACTTTTTTGCAAGATTCGTTGAATTTAATTAGAATTTTGTTTCTTTTCGAATAATTAATAAATTGTAAATAATTACCTAATGAGCTGGTAACTTTTATTGCTAAATAACAAACATCCATCGAAGAACATGGTTATTTCAAAATGCTTGTGCATTAAGGTATTATTTTACATGCAAAATTGGAATCATATATCACTATTCTGCCTAATTTCCCAATCTTAAACTTATAATGAAACATGCTGTTATATGAATGTTAATCTTTTTCTTACCATTAAAACGGTTCCCTTCTCTGGTTCCCGAGAGGGAGCGTGTTATATTTTGTTAATTGACGATTTGAAAGAAATTATTTATAATGAAATTTATTTATTAATCAACTGGTACTACATTATTATTAAATTAATTTATTCAACTAGCCATCCATACATACATCTCGCACACCGAAGAGGGCGAGATCCACTCCACAGATTACATGAATGTAGCTCAAATATAGATAGTCTTTCAGACACAGATTAACTTTCACATAACAAACTCATGTTTATCTCCTACATAAGTATTGCAATTCCCAGAAAAAAAAACAGTATAAATTTATAGTTTAAAACCAAAAAACCCAAAAATCTGATTGTGTTTTGCCGAAACGCTGCATGTCCTCTAATCTCGTTTTTTCACTATCCAGAAATTGTGTTATCGTGAAATTATAATACTTTGGGTAATAAGCTCTCCGCCGACGATGAATGAGAAGCGAGTAGAACTAGAAACGAGTTGGCGAGCAGTGGGAAATGAGTGTCTAGTTCCAATAGATTTATCACTTGGCTAGAAGCGAGCGAGTATTATCTTCAATAGCTCTTGTATCTCAGCAATCAACTATTTAAATATGCATCTCTTTAGTTCATACGGAATGTAAATTTCCGATAGTTAGTCGCTTCTTTGCCGGCAGTGGGAAAACTGCCTTATGGAAACAAAAAAATGGGTGCGTGTACTTATGTAGGCGCGTGAGAAGTTATCCTTCTTTGGCATCGTTTAAAATTAGTTTTTAATTGCATGCAAATAATTAATTACAATAAATTAATAAAAAGTCTGGAAAAGGACAAAGTCAATAAAGTTCAGTTTTAATTTGAAAAAATAAATAAATAATCAAAATATTCAATTAAAATCGCTACTGAATATAATTTATTAGAACATATGTGATTTGCACTTGTATGAAACTCAAACACGTATTCCGAATATACAAACTAGAAACATGTGGATAAATATTATAAATATGAATACCTATAACTGTTACTTTATTACAAAAAATAAAGATGTGGTTTTTGGTTCTACTACACCAATGGTCAAGAGATGGCGCTGTAGTCATAATCATAATCAAAATCATTTATTCAGTTTAGGCTGTTACAAGCACATATGAATGTCTAGAAGCTACGCCATCGGTTCGTAAATCTACGGCGGGAGACCTTGTACTGAGAAGAACCGGCAAGAAACTCAGCAAGGGCTGTTTTTTTCTCCCTGTTTTATTATTTACAGAGTCGTCAAATTGAAAAATGACTTCAGAGGTGATTCATGAAGTCACTTTTCATTACATAATTATTAAATATACATTAATTGTTTACCTGCATTTTGATTGCTGTGTCATACAGTATAAATACAAATAGTGTTATTTATATTCAGTGTGACTAAACATTAACTTCAATATTAAGGAAGTTAGGGCAGACTCATCTCCGCTGGCAGCACCCGTTCACGAGCATGACGCATGAACCAGCCATCGCTTCGCTCAACCATATTTTAGGGAACGTAACGACCCGCCTCACACGACACCGCCGAAGAGACTATTATGAGAGCATGACTACCCATAACTACCCATACTAACTACAACATATTTACTTAAATTAAGTTCATTTACCTGTAAGACACAACAAACAATTACAAAACAAAGCAAAGGAGAAATCACGACCACGCCGTTTTGTCAATCAAATATTCTTAAACAGTCTGATAATCTTACTTAAGTTATCAACTTCATATACAGCTTTCAGTTTAATTATAATATTGTCAACACATAATTCATAATTTAAATCATATAGAAATACCCGTTGGAATGGTTGGAACAGTTCATACCCAAGCATTTTTGTCTGTAATATAATCAGACACTTTATAATATGCTTTCTTAACTAGTGATTTTTTAATGGTCGATTTAAATTTAGTCATGCTTAACTCTTGAATATTGCTTGGAACTTTATTGTAAAAGCGGACACTAAGACCTCTAAACGAATTATTGATTTTGTGGAGCCTAGTAGCAGGTAAAGTTAAGTTATTTTTATTTCTAGTATTATATGTATGTATTTCACTATTTTTAGTAAACAAATTAATATTTTTTTTTACAAATACTAAGTTGTCATATATGTATTGTGATGCAACTGTCAATATACCTATTTCTTTAAACTTATCTCTTAATGAATCCTTAACTTTAAGATTATAAATTGATCGAATAGCCCTCTTCTGCAGCACAAATATAGTTTGAATGTCGGCGGCATTTCCCCACAGTAAAATACCGTAAGACATTACACTATGAAAATAACTAAAGTAGACTAATCTGGCAGTTTCTATATCCGTTAACTGCCGTATTTTCATTACAGCATATGCTGCAGAACTAAGTCTCTTCGACAATCCATCAATATGTGGGCCCCACTGCAGCTTAGAATCTAGTGTGATTCCTAAGAACACTGTGGTATCTACAGAGCTCATATGTCGATCCTTTATATTTACATTAGTTTTTACCTGTTTCACATTAGGTAATACAAATTTCAAACACTTAGTTTTCCCTTCATTTAGCATCAAATTATTAACATTGAACCAGTGGACTACCTTCGAAATAGACCTGTTCACGTCATCAATTTGTGACTCCCTACGTTTAATTTTAAACAAAAGTGAAGTGTCATCCGCAAACAATACTATTTCGTGGTTATCCTTTACAAAATAGGGCAAGTCATTGATATAAATTAAAAATAAGAAAGGACCAAGGATTGAGCCCTGCGGAACTCCCATCTTAACCGACGAACCAGGAGATTTTACTCCATTGATGTCAACCCTCTGAACCCTATCACTCAAATAAGATACAATAAGATCCAGAGTGGTATCTCTAAATCCATAGTGGTGAAGTTTCCTGATCAATGTTTCATGAAAAACGCAATCAAAAGCCTTTGATAAGTCACAAAATACACCTAATGCATCTTGCGAGTTCTCCCAGGCATCAAAAATTTGCTGTACAAGCTCAACACCGGCATCGGTTGTTGAGCGACCCCTTGTGAAACCAAATTGTTTACTATGAAGAATGTTATTACTATAAAAATATGATTGCATTTGATCTAGCATAATTTTTTCAAAAATCTTACTAAAGGTGGGTAACACGGATATAGGTCTAAAGTTTGTGGGGTCAGATGTGCTACCCGATTTATGTAATGGAGTTATTTTACTGAGTTTCATTAGATCAGGAAAAACACCACAGTCAACACATTGATTAAAAATGCTAGCCAAAATAGGAGCTATTGTCTCAATTACTGATCCAGAAACATCCACGGAGTTACCCCACAGATCCGCAGTTTTCTTTTTATTTAATTGGTTGAAATATTTTATTACATCTTTACAGTTAACATACTTAAATTTAAATTGACTAGTATATTGTTTTGTGTGTTCTTTTAATATTGATTCAGCAGCAATGGGGGACGAGTTCAAAGATTTTGTAGTTGAAACTGGAATATCAGTGAAAAAGTTCTCAAATGCTGTAGCAACTTCAACATCTGATGTAACATTTCTATGTTCAATGTTTAAATTAAAACTAGTATTTCGAGTTTTAGATTTTCCAGTTTCATTGTTTATAATGTTCCAAGTCATTTTGATTTTGTCATTACTATTCTTAATCTTACTACTTAAATAATTTGATTTTGCTGTACGACATACTTTTTTAAATAACTTTGAATAATTACGTACGTACTCTTTGAAACTTTCACTAGTATTAATGCTGCGTTCATTGTAAAGTTCATAAAGTTTCCTTCTACTTTTATGTATGCCTGGGGTGGCCCACTCGCTGAAAGTTACTGCATCACTAACACATATGGTTTTGGGAACAAAGACATCATTAAATTCTTTACAAAAATTATTAAAAAAATCATTATACTCAAACTCCTATCTAACTGAATTTTAAAACGCTCTATACGGTTAACAGATTTTGGCACAATAGTAATATATTTCTTGGTGATATTTTTATTTGGATGTGGAAAAGTAATCATCTGGCCACAATGATCACTATCCAGTTGATTAACAATTACTTTTGAATGTGGTATTATATCCGTATAAATATTGTCAATACAAGTGGCCGAAGTGGCAGTTATTCTAGTAGGCTCCATGAACAAGTTTTCAAGATTATATGATTGAAATAGATTTCTTAATTTAATACTCAAATTAGAGGTTTCTAATAGATTAATATTAAAGTCACCACAAACAATTAATCGTTTACCAGTGTTGACAATTTTTTCTAAAGCTTCATCCATAATAGTTTCAAAACAATCATACAATGCTGAAGGAGGTCTGTATACACTCAATACAACAAGCTGGTCCAGTTCCACACAGGCAATCTCTATTGTTCGCTCAACCGAGAGGCTCACAATATCTTTACGTTCCTTAAATTTAAGTGCCTTATTTAATAAAATTAAAGAGCCACCGCGAATCGCATCTTCTCGACTGAACGAACTACCAACCTGATGATTATTAAAATTAAAGATGAATTGATGACTTTTAAGCCAATGCTCTGTGATACAAAATATATCTATATTGTTACAATTCAAAAATAATTCAATTTCTAAGTCCTTACCCATCATTCCTTGAATATTTATATGCATCAGGTTGATCAAGTTTACATTTTCTTTTAATTGTTTGGAATTTTTCTTAATTAAATTAATATTTTTATGCAAGTTATTACAATAATTATTTATTATTAAGCAAGACGAGTTGTCTGTTGTCTCATTATTTAATTTAAACAATAGTTATTATTTTGTAATTTGTCAGTAGAAGAATTACTGACTGTCAAGTCAATGGAACATTGCTCAATAAAAGCAATTTGTTTAGCCAAGTTTTTGGCTGTTATATAAAAATAATATGATAGCGACTTAGCTATCTGTCTTTTATAATAATTAGAAAGATAATATTTATCTTTGGTCAAATATAAATTTCTAACATAATTGTTAGTGTCAATAATATGGAATTTTTCACTTTTACACATTGTGAACAAAAGCATATTTAATTTATATCTTAAGATATTTTCCTCCTTTGGCAGATTTCTACAATAGGGCAATGTAAACAATATAATTTTTTCAACATTTAATGAGCTCAGGTCATTGACATATTGAATCAATGATTTTTTGTTCAAATTGCCTCTATTTCCCACAAAATTTAGTCTCCTGAATCGCGCTTTGGTTCCGTTGTTCCAGATTAATAAATACTTTTGATATTATAAATATGAATACCTATAACTGTTACTTTATTACAAAAAATAAAGATGTAGTTTTTGGTTCTACTACACCAATGGTCAAGAGATGGCGCTGTAGTCTCCTGAATCGCGCTTTGGTTCCGTTGTTCCAGATTAATAAATACTTTTGATAGGCCTTCACAATGCAGTCGTTAGCACCCACTAAATAGAGATTCTATTTCTATTTTGTTGGTAGATTTTTTTAATGTGCGGTAAACACAAAAGTAACAAGCAGCATTTTGTGTTACAGTGATGCGCGCGCATCTTAAAATTTCACTCTCATCATTTTTTCATAACGCGCCTAAAGAAGTATAACTTCAAAAAATAACGAATTCATTTTTATGCGAGTGCTCTCCCACACTCATTAAATTACTCCAACACACACCTCTTTCCTTCCAATGGTAACGCAATATAAAACCTCTTTAGATAACAAGACTGAATGATGAATGACGCCCAGAATCAAAAGTAACAGAAACACTGAATATAAATTACGTCCTATTCGTAACCTTAACGGCATTCCTAATGTTAACCAAGTTAACTCTAGATATAGAGTGCATTGCGTGCCGTGAACGGCTGTTTGAGAAAGTGTCGAGAAGAGAGTCGGACTTGTAAGTAACACGAATGATTTCGGACTTGGTATCTGGGGTAAACCAGATTTGAACGCATATGCATTCGGAGCACGGAGTCTTGGAGCGAGCTGCCGAACGTCTCTGGCATAAAGAGGTGAGACAAGCCCGTGAAACCATTGGAAGCATGATAATTTATGGATATGTGACAGTGCACCCTGGCTGTTAACAGTAACATTTGAAACAACTACGCTGTAAGCGCGCACGTTAATGTTGGCGGGTTATACGTGACTTTGATACACTGAAGACAGCTTTTATCTGGTAATAAACCTGCTTTTTTGTTGATATTGAAATTTTTGAACAGAATAGGGAAAATGCATGTACTTTTTATTTTATTTTATTGAGGAGTTTACATCCCCTTTATAAAGGTATAATAATATATAGTATAACAAAATCTACGTCTAAAATGGAAGTAAATATATATAAGTGTGTGTGTATAAAAAATATTAAAAATAACCACTTTGCACGGGCATTTTAAACGCTTGGGCGTGACGTCACAATGCATCATAATAGCCTGCACAGACGACGGACTTTCGACCGCGGAGGACTTTTGTCAAGTATTATAAAAAGATTGTCCGCCGAGGACTTGTCACGGACTTGCCCTCCCGACAATTTAGTGAAGGGCAAGCTATAGAAGCAATATTGTGAGATAGCGTTGTATTGAAATGAAGATGAAGTTAAAGAAAAAGAGAAGACGTTCTTAAACAGAACACTGGGTCCATCCCTTTATATTGGATTGATTATTTATTTGTATTGTTATGATTATGTATTATACTTTCGCTATAATATTGAATGAAACAATGATTCACGATCTTTCTGAAAGATAATTAAATATAATTTAAGCATAAAGCGATGCAAAACATACTATAACTTGAGATTGATTTAATCACTTAAATCAGTAAAAATAGGCTCAGAGGACATGAGGCTAAGTGACAATAAAAAAAGTGATTACTTACTAATTACTCAATCGTGTATCGTAATTAAGTTTTTTATTCCAGACTTAGACAACTCGCCGCAATTATTTGATAAATTCTTTAAGATTATTTTATTTGAATTTCTGATTATGAAGTCTATAGACGCTTAATAATTCCTTCAACAAATATTGCGCCATTGACCTTTCGGTCGTCATACTCTTTTTTTGATGCATCATAAATAAAGGAGTTCTTTTTTCCGCTTCTTTACCACGTACATCACTATCGAGCGCGCACCTCGGACTAGTCCGCCGTATGCGTTGCCGTCTCTAGGCACATATGTTCTATTTTTTCGCGGACTCTCGCGTACTTTTTTCCTGTCTGGTCCCTCGTTGTGTACTGTAGTTTGGGGGACTTTTTGTCATCGGTATTTAAAATCCATCGTATGCGTTACTCGTTGCAGTTGTAAGTGATCTATTACAGAGAACAAAATTCTTCCACGGACAAAAATCCCTCGTCTGCGTAGGCTATTACATCAACCTACAAACAAGATCAATGACCTTACAAAGATATTGACATTTTGCGTTCCATACCTTCACTGCGGATGAAAGTTAGAACCTACATCAATCAAAGGTGAGTTGTCCATAATATTGATAACTAGCTGTGCCCCGCGGTGTTACCCGCGGTTTGTTAGGGATATTTCCCTGCAGTAAAAAGTAGCCTATGTATTAATCCAGGGTGTCAGCTAATTCCATACCAAATTGTATTGAAATCGCTCCAGCCGTTTAGAATTTCAGAAGTAACAAACATACACACTCACAAACTTTCGCCTTTATAATATTAGTGTGATGCACTGTTCGGGGAGGTTTAGTTAGCAAGTTAATAAACCACTCTGTGAATTTATTTTGTGTTCATTTCTTCGTGATATTCTTTTGTACTTTTTGACTCGAATGCGAGTAGAGAATCATTCAGAAAACCTGCCCCGGCTGATCCGGCGTGGCAGATTATTAGGCGTCCACCCTTTCCCATTGGTACTTTTAAGCAAGATGCCTTGGTTTCGTCCGCCCGTGGCTGCGGTGCGGATTCGAGTTCAGCCAAGTCCCATCGATAAATATGACATTGACCCAATTTGTCATTTTTTTTACTATCATTTGACTTTTTTACTAATTTTAACTTATATTGCAAGTGTTAGCTGATTGAAGAGATTGATAAAAACGAACATTTAAATGTAAACTCAGCGATCCTATATGCAGTGATCGTATTGACTTTATAATTTTTAAACCCTAATTTTGAAAAAAAATAATGCGGAGGCAAGTTATGTAGTGAATAAGGTTGTGAGTAATGATATGATGATTCTCTAAACCTGAACTTTAATTTTACAACAGTGTATCCCTGTCATTCTCTGAAACAGACTTGACAAAATGAAAAGGAGAGGAACTAATGTTAATTTTAGTTTTAATTTCGAGAATCGAGACCAAAGTGAATAAATTTAACTAAATTAATAAAATTTACTCGTTGTTCTATATTACTTATAATTAAATATGATAGGAAACGCTGCCAGTATCTTCGGAACCTTGCCTAAAGGGACTCATTTTATTAATGTATTTTAATTTAAGGTTTTTAGTTAAAAACATCTTACTATTTGTTCTTTAGTTAAATGTACATACGAATATATTTCTAGATAACTATACTAATAATAAAATTTAATATGATTATGTAAAATTTGTATTCTACGTCCCCAAATTACCGATTCGATATATTTTATGACAAACTGCGCGTCTCTAATGACAATGAATAACAATAATTGTTCTTTTTCGAGTTCAGAACTAATTTCGAATGAAACTTCATGGGCGCACAAATGTCAAAACGGGCCTATACTTCGTGTTGACTTTAAGTGCGGAAACCATAATCCTTGGCATAGAACAACATAAAACAAAATAATGTACTGAAAAGAGAGATAAATCTAGCCCATCCATACTAATATTATAAAAGCGAAAGTGTGTCTGTCTGTTACCTCATCACGCTTAAACCACTGAACCGATTTAAATTACATTTGGTAAAGAGATGTTTTGAGACCCGGGGAAGAAAATAAGATAGCTTTTCTCCAAGAAGCCATCCTTTAAGTGGGTGTGGCTGTGACTTTACACCAACCAAAAGAACCCGGCCAAGTGCGTGTCGTGCCACCCGCAGTGTAGGGTTCCGTAGTTACTCGTCGTCATCACAATATATTTTGGAAAGAGTGTATATTTTAAGCAAATTAGACGAAGTGTATAAGTCACTTTTAATGTTTTCTTCTAAGAAATATAGATTAGGTCAGATATTTTCTAATACATAACTTAAACGACTATTACTCTTAAAGTAACAAATCAGTTTTAACTGTTATATTTTGTCTTGAAAGTTCATAAAAAGGACTATTATCATGCATTTTTCCAGGTTTATCAAGCCAATACTTTAGCTTTTAGAGGGGGCCTACACGAAGCCCTACACGAACAAAAATTAGCACTATAAAGCTCAATATTTTGCAAACGGATTCTTAAATCCAAAAATAGTCTTAAAAACCCCTAAGTAATTTTAAAGAACTTATTCATCGATACTCCATACGACTGGGTAGACGATGAAAAAATATAATCATCTACATGTTACATGTATGGGAGCTACCCAAAAAAAAATTCATAATTTTATTCTACCATTTTGTCGTCATGATATGCCCACAAAATTACAGCCCTCTAGTGCCAACAGCATCCAAGCAAAACTGGGGACGGACAGACAAACGGACATGACGTAACTATAAGGGTTCCTTGTCAGGACTACGGAACCCTAAAAACTAGGAAAAATGTGAAAAAATGGAGAAAATCATTTTAGTAAAAAAGGTAAAAATTTAAAGGCTGATTTTAAAAGAAAATTACTACCTGGGATTATCGGCTGCAACTTTTTCGCTAAATCATTGCGATATTGAGTGAGTGTAAAATTCACTGGCTGTAATTGAAATAGATGACTAGCTAAATTCAAGTAATCCATACATTTTGAATTTAAATTCTAACGCTGAGCGCATAAGAATGTGGGAGAAAATTGAGTTATAGTTAAAGTTAGACAAAGAAGATTTATTATCAGTGCCATTAATTTTTACAACGCTGCCAATGTAACAATAAACCTTGAGTTGGATCCGTAAATTTTCGGGCATTTTGTTGTGACTAGCCATTTGATTCCCTGGCTCCAAATAGGCTGGAATACGTGTTAGGTCTCCCATGAGAAAACTAAACTTGATTGGTCGGCCGCCGCCGGCCTAAATTTTGCACATACCTGACTATAGGCACATGAGTAAAAAAGACACAGAGACAAAATTTCCATACAATTGTGCGTGTGTTGATGGGCACTGGCGGCCGGAGGCGTATACACTGAACTGATAAGACCTCAACCACATAGGCTCATTTTTATCGGTCGATAATATCGAATGCGTTATTGCGATAATACGCCCTTATACTTCTATTGTGTCGTTATTATCGCAGCAGTATGTAGCTTCGTAGCCATTTTAATACATAGTGTCCTAAAAACTGTGAATGCAGTTCTTGTTTTTATCAAAAATCGGTTGTCTGTAAAGTCAGTTTTCTGTCGATAGTTGAACAAATTTTTACAATGTACATAGTTTTTACAAGTATGAATGTGCTTTGAGCAATTGTTTTACAATTTTTATTTACAACTTTTAATCATGTGTGATATCATTATCCTTATAGCCGCAATTATCGTTGCTGTAAACAATTGACACCACATTCACTTTTCACTGCACTTCATACTTGACGATAACATGTAAACGTATTATTGTATAGCAGCTGTCACGCGGACGCATCGCTCTCTCAAGTAGGAGAGAGACAGATGTCGAACGCTGCCGAACACGGAGGCCGATTGTGCCTCTTTGTCGCTCGTTGCGCGCTCTCGCTTGCACTTCAAGCCTTAAATGGAACGCCTCAGAGAGAGGTAACTCCGCATGAGTCATGTTTTTTCGTGCGTGCAGCCAGCTCCATCGAATTATAAGACGTTGTCACGTCAAAAACAGATATCGCAATAATGCATCCGATATTATCGACCGCTAATAACGCGTTTATTGGGGGAAGGCGTTTTTTTTCTGTCTTTATTGGATCATCAACAGTAATAATAATAATAAATAATAATAATAAATAAATATTTCCGACACTCACACCAATTAGCCTAGCCCCAAAGTAAGCACTATAAGGCTTGTGTTATGGGATGCTAGGGTAACGGATAGAATACATATACTGTACATATATAAGTATATTTATATGAATACATATTAAACATCCATGACTGGAGTACAAATGCACGTATTAATCACACAAACATCTGCCCCCACCGGGATTCGAACCCGGGACCTCTCGAGTCGGCGACAGCCATGAAACCCGGCGTACAAACCACTCGGCCACGGAGGTCGTCAGTTCGGTCGTCGACAGTTACTACATCTAGTACTATTAGCAGTGACTGGCGAGAGTGCTCACACACACACGCACTGCATGAATCGTCACCTCTGTGTATTCTTTACTCATGTGCTAGAGTTGGTACTCCCGTTATAATTGAAACCATTTTTGACAACTTCATGAATACAAAGCTCCAGTTGATGAAATTGGAGATCATAGTTATATTCTTATAAAGATCGGCAATGCAAAAGAGCTGTATCTTTTGACGTGACGTCAAGAACCGCCACTACCAAAATTTAACGCGCTTTATCGTTGTCATTTTACGTGAATTGTTAAGAGAAAAAAGAACTTTATATCTTAACCTGCTTGGTATTAATGCCGGTGTCCCCCAGGGATCTGTCCTCTCCGCAACTCTATTCTTGCTGCACATCAATAATCTGCTCCTAACTCCCGGTATCTTTGGGTATGCAGACGACAGCACAGTTTCGGAGAGATATCTGCCGGATGTGAAGTCTGATGCAGATGTCCGATCATTAAGGGAGGCGATGGTGGAGGGAGTGAATGCAACCCTGGAAGCTGTTTCCCTCTGGGGTGAAGCAAACTTGGTTGGGTTTAATCCCTCAAAAACACAGGCCTGTCTCTTCTCGATGAAACGGAGTCCATTCCATCTGACTCCGACTTTCCGAAATGTCTCCGTGCCGGTTAAAGACCATCTCGAGCTCTTGGGTATGGACATCTCATCCAGCCTCAATTTCGGTCGCTACATCGAGTCCATTGCTAAAACCGCTGCCAGAAAACTTGGAATACTTTCTAAGGTCAGGCGATATTTTACATCTGAGCAGCTCCTTAACCTTTACCGAGCCCAAGTTCGCTCCTGCTTGGAGTACTGTTGTCACCTTTGGGACGGATCTGCTCGATATCAGCTGGATGCACTGGACTCGGTGGAACACCGTGCGAAGAGACTCATAGGCAATGCCGCTCTCGTTGAGGCTAATCTCCAGAGCCTTGACCACCGAAGACGTGTAGCTTGCCTCTCGGTGTTTTACATTTCGGAGAGTGTGCGGAGGTATTACATAATTTGATCCCCCCTTCCCCTTTCCACCACCGGACGACCAGGCGCGGCGAGGGCTTCCACCCTTATGTTGTCGAAGTTCCTCCCATTCGCACGAAGCGATTTGCTTCGGCCTTCATTATGCGAACGGCTAGGGAGTGGAACTCCTTGCCGAGGTCTGTTTTCCCGGACCAATATAATCTGGACATCTTCAAGGCCAGAGTGAACAGGCATCTTCTAGGCAGGCGTGTACCATCCTAGGCCTCATCATCACTTTCCATCAGGTGAGATTGTGGTCAAACGCATTGCCTATTATGCATAAAAAAAAATAACATAATATAACTATTTGTTTCTTAGGTTTTCACGCACATCACTCATTAAATAAAACTGGTTTTTACGGGTTAATGCACGAATATATATATAATAAATAATTAATATATATATAATTAAAATTAAATATATATAATTTATATAATATAACTAGAAAAAAATCAGCAGACGGGACTCTAACCCGCACCCTTCGCTATCCGGGCGAATGCACTGAGTAATTATGCTACCGTGGCCCTGACGGCCGCGTCGAAATTCCTATAGCTATTCTTAAGCTGCAAGGCAGCGCCATCTCTTCGCATTGTAGGTAACCCACAATGTCAAATGAATACTTTTACAAGTATTAAACATTTGAAAGAAGGGATAGCAATTTATAGCTATAACTTTAATTTTTTAAGCATGTAAATGCTTGTATGCATGTAATGGGGCAGTGGGGGTGATGAATACGAGCCTTTGTACTCCAGTCATGGATGTTTAATATGTATTTCTATGAATAATAAATATACTTATATATGTTAGCATTTTTATAATGTTAGCATTTTTTACAGATCGGTCAATAGTACAGTTATTGTTTTTATCTTAGTTTGTCTATGCTAAATCACGCCACATCACCTTACCTCCCTACCATCTTATCACGTGACGTGAAGGGGGGACGGACTAGCGAGTGGAGCGGTCATAAATACGGTATTCAGTCGAGAGCCTTCGTCGTGAATAGTGGTCCAAAATTTAACGTGGTGTTGCTGCTAAATATTCTTGTTATAATAATTTTAGTTTATATTACAGTGAAGTACAAGTTGAATAAAGCAAGTGGAAAATTAACATTGTGGTTTAACTTCTGGAAACTAATCTAATAGTTTCAGAAGTGGGATGGACTGAGAATATCCTGATATTCTCACTACGCCCAGAAAAAAACGCAAGTTATTTTTTATTTTACTTTTTTTTCTCATTCATAAGTGCTAATTTCATAACTCCTATATTTAAAGTTTCAAGAACGTTACATTTTTTTTTTATTATTATTATTTTACATGATCATACACGTCCCAATAATGCTTCTGCATGTATCCTGCCAGGGCTACTCCCTGGGGTTACGTGTAGTTGCTGTAAAAATACACACCTTACTGGGGCTACTCTCTGGGAGTGTGTAAATGAAGTTATAATCTTATTGTTTCTCTTGAATACTTTTGCATTAATTAATAGTAGCCTCCAGAGGCTATTGCCTGGGGTACGTGTAATTGTTGTCCAAATGCACACCATATTGGGACTACTCTCAAAGGGTGTGTAAATGTGATTATATATATATATATATTTTCTTCTTGAATACTTCGTGGGCTACACTGAGTTTGCATTAATGTGGCCATTGTGTAATTGAACACTGAGATATGATATAGCACTTCTCTATAAAGTATGTAATCAATGCAACTCGGTTTTGCATAAGAGTCCTTTCACATTTTTTGCAAAAAACTAGCCTCGAGCGCCTCGTTTACCCCCTTAGAGAGATTTTGACTATTTCCAATAGAAGTAAACAGTAGATTTATTCTTCCTATTGTAAGTTAATGTAGACTATTTGAAAATACTATTTTCTTTTTTGTACTGATCGTTCTACTGCAGCTAGTTTACGGAAAAACGATAATATGCACAACTTCAAACGCCCCAATATCTCAAAAAAAATTGATCAAATTAATTACTACGACGTCAGAAATATGTTTTTGTTGTAACATAATGTATGAGAATTTTAATTTTCCATATCATTATGGTTTCTGGTTTAAAACATTTATTTCTCAAAACAGAACACAAAATTCACTTACATGAGAAAACAAAAGAATAATCCAGTACGTGTGTATTTAGTTGGACATGCACACACTTATATCACAAATCACTATTGAAAAATGTTTTTTTTTTTACTATAACTGTTAATAATTTACAAATTGATGACTTAGTTCAAACAATGCATATAAATATTTGTTACGCAAACATCTGTAAAATGTGGGTAGTCCGTTTTCTGTAAGAGAAATCAAGTCTATATTACGTATCGAAATCCGTTTGCTATCAATAGCCGATACAAATTGCCTTCAGAATGATGTTAAGTTTTTATATGACGGCTGAGCTAGCAGTGGAGAGAAAGGACGCCATATTTTATGATATACGCATATATACATACATCTTATGCACTATTAAATTTATATATGTTTTTAAGTAATTTTTATTAATGATTTGATAATAAGGCATTTGATATTGTTGTTAAAATGATATTGAGTTATAATAGAATTACTATCAAAACTTTCATAAAACTAATCTACCATCATTGAACTACTGAAATATCTATATTTTTTTATAATTAGTTCATTACTAATTACTTTATAAGACTCGAAACATCTCCCGTGAAATGCAATATATACTAGTGCAAATCTACCTACGCGCCGATCAGTACGGCAGTGGCGCAATTTTGTAAAAGGGCTCTTAATATTTTTTTTCATCTGACTGGGGACTACCCTATGTGCTCAGATGTTATTTTTACTCATGTACATGTTACCTTATCTTCTAAGCGTGTTTTCATTATAAGGCTGTTCTAATTTCATCCAGATTGAATGTGGTCAGTTGTCCCTTCGTACTCTACGAAAAATGACTTTTATTTTTTATGTACGCGAAATAATGTCCGTTTCAGATATGGAGGAATACAATAGAAACGGCTGTGAAGGTAGACAGACGTTTGAATCATTTAATGACCTAGGAGTGCCTGGTATGGGCCGAGGTCTACGTAATGCGGACGACCTAGGAGTGCCTGGTATAGGCCGAGGTCTACGTAATGCGGATGACCTAGGAGTGCCTGGTATGGGCCGAGGTCTACGTAATGTTTTTTTTTGTTATCAAGGTATTAATTTGTACAATAAACTTAATAAAGAACTAATGTTATATCCGTTAACAGTAGGAGATTGTAAAAAAAATTTGTAAAAGGCTGAGTTCAGGCATTAAGCTATTCAGACACAGAAAATCTACTTAGCCATCTAAAATAAATTCTGTTAAGTGATCAAATTTTTGCTTATAATAAAAAAATAATTAACTACCATGCATTTATAAACGTTTCTGTTTATCTCTCAACCTTTAATTTTTTGTTTTTGTATTTACCATGAATAAATATTATGTGTATACAGGTTCAATATGGTTATGAAGAACATTGTTATGTATAGATTATTTTCCAGGGGTAAGGACCTGGTGATCCGTAGTACAGGTTAACGCCGGTTTCGGACACCAGCTTCTTACAACGCCCAATAATATTACTTAAGTGTTGCTTAACCTGTATTTTATGTGCTTCAATTGTTGTAAGAAGAAATAAATAAATTTATTATATTATTATTATTATATTAATGCGGACGACCTAGGAGTGCCTGGTATGGGCCGAGGTCTGCGCAATGCGGAAGGCCTAGGAGTGCCTGGTATGGGCCGAGGTCTACGCAATGCGGAAGACCTAGGAGTGCCTGGTATGGGCCGAGGTCTAAGGAATGTGGATGACCTAGGAGTGCCTGGTATGGGCCGAGGTCTACGCAATGCGGATGACCTAGGAGTGCCTGGTATGGGCCGAGGTCTAAGGAATGCGGACGACCTAGGAGTGCCCTGTTGTAGTGGCCGAGGTCAAAATTTAGAAAGTTCTGATGAGGTTGACTAATTACTGTTGTTTGTTTTATATAAAACTTTGTAACACCTTTTGGCAAAAGCGGAGCACAGATAGGATTTATATTCTAAGAGATTGCTTACTGTTGATCTATTAACCAGGAAACCATGCTGATGAGGTGATGGAAATGGCTTGAAATGTGAGTGGAGTGTCTCATATATTAGAGATTCAAGTGGCTTGGCAAAGCGAGACAAAATACTGATGGGTCTGTAGTTGCTGATTTGCTCTCTGTCACCAGATTTATATATGGGAATAACATATGCAGTCTTTCAAAGACTAGGAGGGGTGCCACACTCTAATGACTTATTGAGAAGTATGAACAGAGGAGCGCTGGGCTCATCGCGGCGGCTCTTTATAAAGTGAGGAGGGATTTGATCTGGGCCGGCTCCTTTACCAATGTCAAGAGACCGTATTTCTGCTTTAATGCTATCATAGTTTATCCTTGCGTCTGGCAGAAGCAAACCACGATTGGCTGTTTTGTTAGGCGAGTAGAGATAGCAGTTATTTTTTTCATGGACGGAACTAAAGTGTTTCGAAAACATTTCACATATCTCCTCCACATTTGAGGATGTGACGTCGCCGTGTGTCATGGTTCGGGGTATGCCAGTGGATTTTCTTTTGTCGTTTACATATCTAAAGAAGTTTTTAACATTAAGTTTGACGGAACTTTCAACAGACTCGAGATGGGACCTATAACATTTGTTCAAAAGTAACTTGCAACGAGCACGAAGCAAGTCAAGGGAGTCATAATCACGAGGGTTACCATATTTTTTGTACCGCCTGTGATACTTGGGTTTTTCATTCATACAACGAATCAGTGCGGGACTAAGCCAGAAAGGAAATTTATTGGATCTATTGCTCGCTTAGGGTGTATGTTTATAAATGATTTGATTCAATATCTCGTGGAACTTACTGACAGAGTCATCAATGTTTGCACGGGCCAAGTACTCATTCCAGTTTACAGAGTTCGGTTCATCACGAATATTAGCAGGATTGCATTTGTAGAAATTGAGTCTCTTGCTGCGGGCTCGCGAGATCACATTAGAAGTGGAGGTTTGGCAAGTGGTATCTATAAGCAAAGGTGGATGATGGTCATCAGTGCGACTCGGTGAGTGTGCCTCATGAACGCTTAAGGAGTTAGATGTGTGTAAGACTAAGTCTAAGTAACGGTCATTTTTATTAGAGATGTTATTGAACTGTTTGAGGTTACAGATGTCCAGAGTCTCCAAGAGAAGCTCAGATTTGGCTCCCACAGATATAGGGCCTGGACACATATATGAGCTTGTGGTACGTTTAGTCCAGTTTATGGTAGGCGTATTAAAGTCGCCAATGCACAGGAAGTCGGTGTTGATCCCCCATATGGATCATTTTCCCCTGACAGTTGGAATAAAAGGCTTTTAGTTTGTCTAGCTCGGGATCAGGCGGCAAATAGCATAAGCAAGCGATCAAGGACTTATTAGAGTGCGTACTGATTTTGACCCAAGCATCCTTAGCCTCAGATTGCCATTCAAGTGGTCGACGAGCATTTAAAGTCTTTTTTTTACCGCTAAAGCTACATCACCCCCCCTCTCTCTTTTTTATACAAGTGCTATCACGATCTCGGCGAAAGGCTACATATCTGGAGTCAAAGAGCTCAGCATCGCCGATACTCGCATTTAGGTTCGTTTCTGTAGAATAGATCACGTCATGGTTGCAGTTAAGAATGTTTGGGTAAACATCGTCGGGCTTACTTCTAATCCGGTTGACGTTTTGATGGTATGCTAACATTGTGGAACAGGCAAAGGTCCAGATGAATTGAACAAAATAAATAGAAAAGGGAAATAGAACTTATTTAGACAGATTAAGATTAATTACTTAAGTTTGTTGAGACAGTCCCAAGGTTTTAATGTGAATAGAACTTGATTCATCATCCTTTCTAACAAATATACGACCGAATTTAATCCGAACAAAAGTGTATTTTCTGTCTTTCGCAACCCTTCTTGTCTCGGCATGTAACGGTTTGCAGTTCGGAGAGATGTGTTCAGTAACAAAAACTCTTGTTTTGTTGTCTGTGGATCCGAGGTGTGAGGCATTGAGTGCGTTGATGGGTTCTTTAGCTGCTTTATTGTAACGTCTTACCAAAGACAAGACGGTGTCCCGCAAACGAGGCGAAGACAGAGTCACAAGAATATTTCTGGGGCGACTTGACTTTTGGTCCATTTTGTCAACCCTTCTACAGGCGGTTATTTGAGTCTTCGATTGCCATACCTATTGTGCTACAAAGGTTCCTAAATATAGTCACCATATTTTCTGAACGACTCTCAGGAGCCGCTTGCAATTCTAAATTATGATTTCGAGATAGGTTCTCCATGCTAGGGGTTTTATTATTTAATAAAGAAAGTTCAGATTTCAATTTGTTATTTTCATTCTCCAAAATTTTAATTTTTTCTCTATTTTCGGTGACCAAGGACTTTGGTGTGATCTGTTCCGCGCAAATAAAGTCGGTTGTAGATGTAAAATTATTTTCTAAATTTTTAATCTCGGATTGAATTTCTGATTTAATTTTTTTTTTTGGTATCTTCAGGTGATTGTTTAATTTCTCGTCAAGTACGGCCGATACAGAGGTTTGAATTTTATGATCTAGTGAGTTGCTTATTTTATCCATCGTAACCGCATCGCAGTCCTTTCCTTGCGGCGAGCTGTTGTCGAGGGACATGTTCATACTGTAGTCGGGGGCAGATTGGTGATGCCCGCCAACCGGTGTATTAACATTAGAGCCGCGCCGTCGAGTGTTTGCATTCGGGCATGCTGGGCACATCCGGGACTCCGGCGCCTGAGCCGTCGTCAAAGAGGGATCTTTTTGCTTATATTTAGACATAATCGATGGTATTTTCCAGTGCAAATTTTACACACAATATAGTCATCCTTCGAGTTAATCTTCTTGTTGCACTGAGCGCTGCAATCCATAGTGGAAAGTGGTGGGTAAGTGTATTTATGCTGCCCTCTTACGACTCTGTTGGGTAGCTCCAGTTCAGTGATAGGCAAGGCGTGGCAATAGTAAAGCAGCAAGCAGTGCTAAAGGTCTAAAAGCGGCGTTGGTGTGCGTCAAGGCGCTGTTGCTTCTTAACAGCAATACACGTTCCAGAGCAGCGCGTACGCGGGGCGCCTCATGGATGGCGTTGCAGATGCATCAATTGGAATGATAAAGCAATTTTGAACGTTTGGGTTTGAAATGCTTTCCAATTATTACACAGTAATTACTTGTTGTACCAGGCAGAGTGTCACAACAAAGCGCGGAGGGTTCCCAAACTGCACGAAACAATCACAAAATGTCAGTCATAAGATTGGTAAATCCATTAATGCACCAATTTGTAGTTTCTTGTAAACAGTTCGCAGTAGCAGCGAGATAGCAGTCACAGTTCGCCGCTATAACGAGACACTTGGGTTGATAAAAATTTGATAAATATTCTCTTGACAAGTACAAATGTATCGAATAAATTATTGAGAGCTAGTGCAAAGACAGTGTTTGCTTGTAAGCGCCCTCTGGCAGAAGAAAGTAGTCTTCTTTAATGTAAAAATGTGTATCTTTTAGTGTTTTTTTTTTGTTTGTTTCAATACTTTTAGCTTTGTACCTGAATGTGTTAGTTATTTTTATATAGTCTTATTAAAGTGTATGCCATTGTTATAAAATCAAAAAGAATCTAAGATAATTTAGAACGGTTATTTGAATGTAATTATATTTTACGGTATTTTAGCTAATTTGTTTTGTTTATTTGTTGCTTTATTATTGCTATTTCTTAAATGGCAATATGAAAATAAATTATGATTCGAATCATTATATTTTAGAGAAATTATATAAGACTGTAAAATAATATTATATAATAATATTAGGGGGACCAAACCACTACATTAGATTTGATAGACCACAGATCCTTGCAGCTGAGCGGCGGTTCGTTCCTCGAATGATGCGCGAGGCTATTGAGATTAAAAAAATATCCATAGGGAAGATGGTTGGTATATACCACCAGCTTGGGAACCTATTATACAGGAGATAAAATCCCAACCCCGAGCACACACTGCAAGACCATCAGATACTATTAGTTCTTTTTGTTTGCATAATTTAACATAAGAAGGAGATAGAAAGCCTCTCTTGAGTTTGTTTCGCCGGTTCTTCTCAGGAAGGTCTCCCAATTTTGGAACCGGTGGTAGTTTACGGTAGTTAGGGTCAAATAAATAAACTCAAAATTACAAACAAGAATTTTAAATAAAATACTTTATTAAGTAAATTAAATAATAAATTCATACATAGACAATAAAACTTAAAAATCGAACAATGAAATAACCAAACGCTCAATAAGTCTTTCGAAGGTAGCTCGACAAATTAAACAAAAGTTTTATTCTGATGACGAAGCCTGTAAAGGCTACGAAACGTCAATAAATAAATAAAGTTTCGTGCATTAACTCGTAAAAACTAGTTTTATTTAATGAGTGATGTGCGTGAAAACCTAAGAAACAAATATAATAATAAACCTGTCTTTATTGTAAACCAAATCGCGAAGGGTCTCGCTTGATGCAGGATGGCCGAGCTGTTAGCATTTTTATAATGTTAGCATTTTTTACAGATCGGTCAATAGTACAGTTATTGTTTTTATCTTAGTTTGTCTATGCTAAATCACGCCACATCACCTTACCTCCCTACCATCTTATCACGTGACGTGAAGGGGGGACGGACTAGCGAGTGGAGCGGTCATAAATACGGTATTCAGTCGAGAGCCTTCGTCGTGAATAGTGGTCCAAAATTTAACGTGGTGTTGCTGCTAAATATTCTTGTTATAATAATTTTAGTTTATATTACAGTGAAGTACAAGTTGAATAAAGCAAGTGGAAAATTAACATTGTGGTTTAACTTCTGGAAACTAATCTAATATATATGCACAGTATATGTATTCTATCCGTTACCCTAGTATCCCATAACATAAACCATATAGTGCTTACTTTGGGGCTAGGCTAATTGGTGTGAGTGATGGAAATATTTATTATTTATTCTATAGACGACTTCGCATAGACGCGCGAAACGCGTTACAGCATAATTGCACGAAAAGTGCAATTTTTCCTTAGTCGTGTGTCATCGGGCTTGGGGACAGAAGCACGATCTTCAAGGGACCAAGCCAAGAATTGGAGTGTCTCTAGAGGTATACCAGGCGGATGGCATCTCCCCGCGGGGGTCTTCTCTCCGTCTGGGGCCTCTAGACCACTCTAACCTGAGGGGTGAGGGGCTTTCGGCTATCATCACAACTGAACTCCACTTACGGACATTAAAACTTTTTTGTTTTAAAATGCTGGCTTAGTTTTAAGTACTCATTAAAATTCAGTTAATGTATTTACTAATTATATTTATTTTATAAATACTATACAAGAAATTTATAAAATACACTTTTAATAGACATATATAGCCAATCAGTCTTTTGTGAGACAATACATGTTCATTTTGCATGATTATCCTCCATGGAAGCCGTCCAATTTCATGTTTCCCCCTTCACAATTCTTACATTCACTATAGAAAAGCCTAACAATAGAACAAATTCATGCGATTTGTAATCTTATGTTGGTAGGAATAACGGTTACATTGTTGTGCGTATTTGCATCGTCTCGTATTCGTTGATCCCGTGATTTGTCGTACGCACAATAATTGTGTTTGGACAATATTTGAGATCATTATTCAAATTCCAAGAATATTAGTCTGCAAGAGTCTCTTAATCAGAATGCTTATATTATTATATACATATGAAGTTACTACTAAGGTACATATCTTCACATTACAATTGGTTGGGGAAAAAGACTTTTCGCCATTTCTCATTAGAGTATGTAATGAACTTGTAATAAATTCTCTTTGGCTACCGACGCATTCTTTTCAGGCCGCGTCATAAGTCATGATGACGATATGGTGATAATTCTGATAACACAGCCTAAAAAGGATGCGAAACGTCAAAAAAAACATAAAACGTATTTTAAACCCATTCAAGAATTTTTGGCGGGATCGAAAAGCATCACATTAGCGGTTTTGTTTTTCTTGTTAAAAATTGTGTTGTGGCGGATGTTAGTGGATTATTAATCACTAAGTGTTCGGGAACATGCACAAGTATTGGCAAATGAAACAAAATAGCGGAAAGTGTCTTTCGCCGTTCCCTCAAGAAGTCCACGGGGAGGTTCCAGTAAATCCCCACACATTTACTGAAACATAGGGAAAGGTGAATTGACTTGACTGCCACTTTGACTTGATTTATTACTTTGACCACGAGTGCTATATAATTTGTAAACATTTTAACACTTGACATTAGAGCAAAGCCGTGTGAAGCCAATTAGAAAAAAACCCATTGAAGCGTGTTTCTGAAAAACCGCCCTAGTGCCTCAGGGATTCCGTACTTACCAAATTTGCTGATGAAAAACTGTTGTCAGCGTGGGTCATCTGCCATGACTCACGACTCACGATTCGAGTAGTTCACCAACTGCAAAAAACCGGCCAAGTGCTGGTCAGACTCGCGCACGTAGTTTCAACAAATTATCGAGCAAAAAACGACAAATAATCATCTGTTTATTTATTTATTGCATGTCACATTACATTCAAGATGGTATATTAAATATTATGCTTGGTAATTATGTGACGCCCTACAAGGGCATTGCAAATATCATGCCAGAGGGCTCGTTAAATTATGTTATTATTCTATGTACACATTTCATTTTTACGCAACAAACAATTAAATTTTATAAAACAAATTTAACAATGTCAATAAACATTAATAATAATGAAAAAGTCAACTTTAGAAATTAATTACATTTGTCCTCAAAAAAATCTTTCAAATTATAATAACATTTTTGGATTTAAATATGATTTTAATTGATTAATGAATTTGGCAGATGTTTCTATATGCTTAATATAATTAGGTTACATGATTAAATATTTTTATTGTCATAACATGAGGACGTTGGACGACGTAGCTGTTGTATGGGTAGTGTATTTATTTTATTTTAATTTATTGATATATTTTTAAAATGAATATTCTACTAAATATTCTGTAAATATTTCAAATCTACCTGTTGCCGTTATTAATATACAGAGCAGAAAACGGCAAAAACGCGTTTGTTGTATGGAAGCCCCCCTAAATATTTATTTTATTCTATTTTTAGTATTTGCTGTTATAGCTGCAACAGAAATACATCATCTGTGAAAATTTCAACAGTCTAGCTATCAAAGTTCATGAGATACAGCCTGGTGATAGACAGACAGACGGACAGTGGAGTCTTAATAATAGGGTCCCGTTTTTACCTTTTGGGAACGGAACCCTAAAATCTTAAAATAGATCTTAAAATTATTTTAGCATGGTACATGACCCTGTCAGGGTGTTGCAAGTACAATAATTATATCACCACAACTACTAAACAGTTTCAGTTTCAAACAAGTTAGTGAGCTTTCCGTGACGCCGTAGTATGCTTTCTTGATAAGATGTTGTTTGAGTTTCATTTTAAATGTATTTATGTTGCTTTCTCTTTTAATTTCTATCGGAATTTTATTATATATTAGAATTGAACGGTATAGAGGACTTTTTTTGAACATTTCTAGTTTTGGCACTGGTAATACTAAATCAAATTTATATCGCGGATTTTTATTGAATGTAAAATATGTTGGTTGTTTGCGAACAAACAATGCTATTTCCATTATATACAGTGAAGGAAGGGTTAACAATTTCTCTTTAATGAAATGTGGTTTACAACTTACTTGCTGTCTGATATTGACGATAATACGGAGACACTTTTTTTGAGTGATAAAAAGGTCGTGAACGTCTGTACTATGCCCCCATAATATTATTCCATAGTGCATCCATGCGTATGTATATGCGTAGTAAGCAGACAAGGCGCATTTTGCATTCGTATTGGCCTTAAGAACGCTAAGCGCGAAAATAAATTGTGAAACCTTTTTCTTTATTTTATCTATATGAGGTTTCCAGTTCAGATGTGTGTCGATGGTTATGCCTAACTATTGAATATCGGTTACTCCTTCAATATTTTGGGAAATCCTAACTTTGTTTAAATCAACTGGTTGCTTTTGGTATGGATGTTATCTATACTAATTACTAATAATATTTTATTACTAATATAATATTATAAAGAGGAAAGGTTTGTATGTAAGTATGTTTATAACGAATAGGCTCAAAAAGTACTGGACTGATTTAAAAAATTCTTTTACCATTTGAATGCTACATTATCACTGACTAATATAGGCTATAGTGCATTTTCAAAAACTTAGGGTTCCGTATGAAAACTTCGATAATGTAACCCAACGTGTGTAAAAAATACCAAAAATAGCCTTATATCGCGTACGCTGCGGAAGTCTTTGATAATAGAGCAAAGTAATGTACTAAAGTTTTATAGAGGATACCAATATCTACAAAAAAGTCTGCGATACCATATGTCTAACTATTACAGTTATGCACAACTAGAGGTCCCCCTGCGGTTTCACCCTCGTTAATTTGAATAAAAAGGTTTATAGTGAGTTAAACTTAAAATATAGACATAGGCTGTCGTGGGCTTTTTTACAAAACATTAAAATAGAAAGACTTCCGTCATACATGTTTTTTGTGTAACTTTAACCGTTTACCCAGCGAACGCACAGACGGAAATCTCACAAATGGAATATTTATAAACATTTTTGCAACATTTTTCATCGATACTCCGCTGCTACTGGTCAATAGCCTGGTAATACCTATATATAGTCTTCCTCGATAAATGCACTGTCCGATACAAAAAGAATTTTTCAAATCGGAGCAGCAGAGCATTGTTACATTCGCTACAACGGGTCCTAAACTACGCAACGATTTTTTTACTTGGAATGGAAGGTTTATAATTATTATGAAGAAAGTCATGGTGTATAATTTACAAGGCTTTGAACAAAAACTATAGTCCACACTACAGCTCTATACCGAAGCAAAGCGAGGACGGGCCACTAGTAAATTATAAATCGGTCGCCTCCTCACCAAACTTCGTGATATTAATTCAAAGTAAAGTTAGGTTTTCATACGTTTCTTTGAGATTCAAGGGTTTTGAATGCTTTGCTTAAATTTTGTTATTTACAGCCACAGCTCCGAAGTGCAGACTGCATTATTTAATATTAATTTCAACCTGATACGTTCTGTGTCTGCGTCAGTATCCGTAGTCCACCTAGATGAACTTGACAGATGGACTACGGGTCAGAAAGGGCATCTGTAATGTCGAAGTACGTGAAGGCAATAACAGTCCGATTGTACTGTTCGCACCACAAAAACATGTCATAGGATTATAATTGACAAAATGGTCTATTGTGCAAATGGTAATAAAGGTTCGCGCACATTTTGTCGGGCCGCAGCGGGACGGAGCGGCCGTAGTGCTACGCAAAATGCTTACTTAGCACATTAGTGACAGGCCGGATCGCAGCGCCAGGACGGATTTTGAAAATGATCTTTATTTTTGCCTGTGTAGCTCTTTCTATACAAGAACTATATTAATCAAACGCTCTACATCCATTCTTTTGAGCACCACAGGAGCACTCAAATACCAAAAAAACCCAAATATTTACTTCTCTTTATGTACTTGTGTCACTGTTCACTATTTTCTGTCAAAATCAAAAATCATTTATTCAGACTAGGTTGTAACAACACTTAGGAAGGTCAAGAAGCTACGCTATAGGTTCGCAAAAATACGGCGGGAGACCGGCAAGAAACGCAGCAAGGGCTGTTTTTTCTCCCTGTATTGTTATAAACAGAGTCGTCAAGTTGAAAAATGACTTCAGAGATACTTCTGAAGTCACCTTTCATTACATGATTTCATGTGTCTAGTAGGTACGGTTACATACGTAAATATTTATCTAAGATTTTAGGTTGTAATTTTAAAACACCTTATTCCGCTGCTACCTTCCGACGCGTGTGTGCGCCGCTCATAATAATAACATGTTCAAGCTCACAAAATGACCTCTTCATGTAGTTCTATTTTTAACATCGCATTGGGACGAACGTGCGGTCAATTGTAAACAAAGTGTTTAAGCAGCTAATGTTGTTTATTACGTCCGTCAAGAACTAAAGGTCAAAGTAATTATTGGAGGGACGTGAAACAAGATATCGGCCTATCTCGTGTTTTGTGTGTGGTTACCAGCAAAAAAATTGTAAGTAAACAAAAGAAATCCTAAAAATTATGTTTACAATATTCACTCACTATTCAGTAACTTTGAATATGTACATACACACACAGTACGTATATGAAGTTGATGACTATGACTTCGATTTATCGTAACTCTTATACGTATCACAAAAAACTAAAAACCGACCAAGCCTGAGTCGGACTCAAGGGTTTCGTATCTATAACATCATGAGATACTACGTTATTACATCGAGCAAAAACGGGAAAAATCACGTCTGTTTTATGGGAGCCTATAAATTTGTGTTTTATTTTAATTACTATAAACTTAAATAGAACTAGTTTCAACGGTATAGATATACTGATTTATTTATTTATTGACGTTTCGCATCCTTTTTAGGATGCGTCGTCTAAATTCTGAAACGTCAATAAATAAATCGGTGCATCGATACCGTTGAAACTTATAATATTTATAAGTGGTGTGCGTGAAAACCTAAGAAACAATAAATTTCTGTACGGTTTCCCTGTTATCTACAAAAAGAGCTATATTTTTTTTTGTTACATGCAATAGTTTCAGAGTTTTCATTCATTGGGTGCTTACGATACAGGACTTCCTTGTGTGGGACCCATGGTTATAAGCTGACTGTATGATGTAAATTTTAATAAATATACTTGTATTTGTATTAGAGTGGGAGAGGTGACAGGTTAATTTTCATCTATTTTCTTGAATATTTTTTTATCTATTCATTTCATGTTTGTGAGAAACATGTTTAAAATCTTCACATTGAGCCCTTCATTTGATATATAACGCGATACAGTTAGATATGTTTATATAGTTACGTTGTATAGATAGATAGTAGATATATACGTTTTTAGATAGTTAAAAATATAAATATATATAATAAACGATACAGTTAGCTTAATAATATTCGGGTCACACATATATATGTATGAACCAAAACCAAAATTCAACTTATCGGCTCAGTAGATTCCCAGCAAATAGACTGTGACAGACAGACACCGAGTGATCCTAAAAGGGTTCCGTTTTTACCGATTGAGGTACGATACCCTAATAATAAGCAAATATTATTATCATTGTGCTTATTTGTTTGCTTCGAAAATGTCCATGACCTCCCGTATCTATTTTTACTCGCCGAATCCGAATACATAGTTGTTATGTAAACACCCTTGGCTACCTATAGAACCACTTGCACTCAGCGACTTATTGCAATGAATGAAAGTATTTTTAATTGTACTTAAAATTAATTGACATCTGTAAGTGCGACGAAAATTTTCATCGAATTTTTAGATCAAAAATTATTAGATCACATGTAAAGCCAATTTACATGCCCTAACTCTACAAGGCCTTACTTTACAAACCCTAAACCTTAGTCAAAATATCTGAATTGGCTATTTCACTTCACTCACATGGGCTTAAGGTGAAAAATTCATTCACTGTTCATTACTTTTATGTTATATAGCCAGGCCAAATATTTTCACTAAAGCGTAGAATTTGTGAAGTTAGGGCGTGTAGAGTTACAATGTTGACTCTACATAAGTATTTTGTGACAATTTATAAGAACTATGCGTACCTATATAAAACTTTATATGTTTAATAAGTCATTTATTGACAGCCATTTTGTTTATCTGGTATAATTACAACCCAAGTTATAAGGGTTTAAAAAACAACGCAGCGCTTTAAGAAAAGGTAGGTAGTGCCTTTGCACTTCACTTGGCTAGTCTTCTCGTTTTAGCCGTGCCCTTAACCGTGCCGCCAGCAGTGTAGCTATTCTGTATGAACAAACTTACTTTTCACCATGAAAACGAAAAATTTGAAGACGAATTCAAATCACATAATACAAATTCGTATTCTAATTTCAAATCACACGTGAGTTTGTTCTTACAGAACAGCACAACAGATGCCCCCAAATAATAACTGCATGAGAAACCATTTATTCTAGGACATGTATACCTATCATCTTTTTAAGATTTTAATTTCTTTTGATGATTTCAATTCATTCAACAGAGTTTATGTAAAATAATAGACACAGTCTAATTTAAAACTTTGAACGGGAAACATGAACTATGAATTCTACCTATCATTTCCGGGTTTTAGATATCAATTAACGGCGAGTTTCAATAAATCATATACTCCAGTAAGAGGTAGGCCTACTCGAGCTTTGTTGCTAAGATATTTTTATTATTAAAACTATAATAACAACCGTTACTAAGAAACGGAACCAGCTCATCCTTATCTTTTAATGAAGGTTAATTATTTTAAACTGGCCGTAAATGACTCCAGTTTTGTCAAAACACTATTAAAATACATTCATGAGCAGAATACGTGAGCGAAGATTGTTAATAATGGTTGCTTTGACGTTATGATGAGTAGGTAGGTATTTATAAACATCCATGTTGTTATCATAGAAAAATAGAAAGCCCAGTTTAGGCATGTTTATCTGAAACCAATCAATCCAAAACGGATATTTCACATGCCTCGTCCCGTCCAATCCAGTCCAGTCCGTCCAATTGGACTATTTCATCTAAATTGGCAGCGGCATTTGCGTTTTTTAATTCTTATTTGCTGTCGAAAGAGATCTCCCCTTCCCTGTCTGATATTATTTCAATACATAACTTTTTATTGATAACACGGCACACTAAATAGAAAAAATATCCACATTAATACATATTATAAATGCGAAGTATAACTGCCTGCCTGTATATTTTTTACCTTTACCACGCTTAAACCACTTATCCATCTTGTTACCAGTTCTCATAAGACATGTGGATTATAATTAAAAAAAACTTTTTTAATACAGAATTACTGGAAATGTGTAAAAACAAAAAAATCCTAAATAAAAACAAAATAAACAATATATTGTTTTAAACTTTCATGGTCACTAACATTATAGCTATTAACGGGATTGTAAATTAAATAAATGTAAATTGAAAATAAACAATTTCTATACTGTATTCTACAAACTTGCTTATTTAATAAAGTAGTTAGATAGTCGGTGTTCAATCGCGCAAGAAACAGCTGAAGGAGTTTGATTGTACATTTTGCACAAAGATTAGTTTTTGTAACACATTTTTTTTGGTTGACACGATTTAAGTACTGTACAAACTTTCGCCTTTTGTACATGTTGTTCTTATTTAACACTGTTCTCATATCTATGAGAATCGGTCTAAACAGTTTTTATTATATTACGTAGGTAGGTACTTAATCATAATTTGAAATTATATCTTTTTTTTAATAATTAGTGCTTTTTAAGTTTATTAAACCTCTGTTATTGGTTTTGAACCTTCAATCAGCCATGCTGTTCCACTGTTACCCTTTTCGAAAACATCCACTATGGCATTGGACACGGCTTCTATTTGTTGCCAGAGTGCAGTTTCCAACGTGTCCTCGAAATCTTTCTGGACGGATGGATCATCACTCATTTTCGATCTAACCGTTAACTTTGTGTGTGTTAATCCTGGGCATACTGCAACCACTCTCACGCCATATTTCTCATAACGGTAAGGATGGCCAAAACTCCTCGTGAACCCCATCACAGCAAACTTCGACCCTTGGTAGATAGGTATGAACGGATCCACCCGGAACCCGTAAATTGACGCTATGTTGATCACAGTTCCACCATTACCGCCCTTGTCCTTCCTCATCCGCTCGAAGAATTTTACCGACCATTCCATAACCGCTGTCACATTAATGGCTATAGTCTTCTGAAGCATAAACTCATTGTATATACCAGCATTATTCACTAGGACGTCAATGTAGCCGTGCTTGTCAAAGATTTTTTTTGTAACAGGCTCAAGGTCAGACGTTACGTCACATTTGTAGAATTCTACTTTGTCTACTCCATATTTAGATTTCAATGTTTCTGCTGAAGCTTGGCCTTGTTTCTCATTAATGTCAAGTATAATGACATGACGAGCTCCCTTCTTAAGAAATTTATCAGCAGTAGAATATCCGATTCCTCGAGCTCCTCCGGTTATGATAACTGTTTTATTTTCCAGATTCCTCTCCATACTGCGTTCTTTAAAACCTATGCTTAACTGAAAAAAATATCTTAGAAAGACCATTTATAGGAACGAAAAAAGACTAGATAATGAGGTGAAACAAGTAAACAATCTTTTAATTATTATGACGAAACTTTTTAATGAACCAGAGTACCAACAATTGAAATTATCAACATAGGTATATTGCATAATCTGTTGGTTCATATAAACGTAAAAATATCCAGAAAATATCTTACTTATCTCTTTGTCTGTTACGCTGTTACGATTAAACTGCATCAACAATTTTGATGAATTTTGTATAGACATGAAAAGCACCATCGGAAAGTAAAAATACAAAGCATCTTATATTCATACAGACGATTTCTCCAATATAATCAATTAAGATTATTATGAACATAAAAAAGATATACTGAGCAATCTTTCAGTTTTTTTTCTAGAATAATGTCTCCTAAACTAAAAAAAATGCATAAAAAGTTGGAACAGGTTGATTCTAAATTTTGTCTCTCCTCTAGTTTAAACATAAAGTTCATAATTATTAATATTGAGTTTATGATTTAAAACGAGAAGAATAGTTTGGCCTTCCGTATTTCTCAGTAGTCTCACTATTTCTCAAGATTCGTGTTTCTAAAGTTCTCATGACTGAAGTGGACGGATTTTTAAATATGTACTTACCTACTACTGGATTGTTGGAAACGTAACGTAGCAGTTGGGGGCTAATGAAATAAGAAGCTGAAAGCATATTTTTTGTCACGAAATAATGATTAATAAGGTAGGTAACGATTCTGGCATCCTTCTCTCTCTGCTTTTCATTCTGTATAGAGAATGACAAAGATACACTATTGTCAAATTTAAGTTTAGGTTTAAAGAACCCCGCCAGAATCTGATTTGGTGAAATATTTTCCTTAACAATATCAAGGAGATAATTTTAAATGATATTAGCGGGATTTACAGTGGGAACAGTGCGGAACGCGCAGCTGTAGTGCTCGCTCTATAGATCCGCGAGTGAACGCTAATAACACTGCTGCAGTGCTATTCTATTAAATTATCATGAAATGAAATGAAATGAAAAATCTTGTGAAAACCAGTGTGGGAATAAACGTGTGTATATACGGGTATTGTTCAATGATACATACAGTTTCTTGGTAGTTAATCCAATGTAATAGGGTCCCACAATTTATTACACGTAACAATTATCACAATGTACACAGAAGGCTAATACGGTAACACAATACAACACGTAGAACACAAATTATAAGCGAACAAACGGAATCAGTAATAATAATTGGTAAACAGCT
This sequence comes from Chilo suppressalis, assembly GCA_902850365.2. Lineage (NCBI taxonomy): Eukaryota > Metazoa > Arthropoda > Insecta > Lepidoptera > Crambidae > Chilo > Chilo suppressalis. Next base: position 6,130,419 of record OU963903.1, read on the forward strand.
TTGAGCGTATCAACATCGGACATTGACTGGAGTTCACGCATTCAATAGATCATGCGTGGGTCCATAGCGGTTCCGATACGGACCCGCGCCAGAAAATTTTGAGTCTTTACAGAATAGCACTGCTGGACTGCAGTCCGAAATGCGGGTCGATGTTGTTTAGACTTTAGATAAAATATGTGATGATTTTGATGGAAAATGTGACCCGATCTGTGCGTCAAAACGTTTACAGAGAGTTTGATGTGCCAGTTTGGACTATCGTGTGGAAAAGTTTATATTTAAGACCGCAGCGGCATGCGGCAGCGCGACGATGACGCTTACGCTGAGAAAGAAGATAGCGAATTCCGTTGGTGATAATTTCTTGTGGAGTTGAATGTCAATTATAATCACTATAGAAAAATATTTTACTTATATTACAGCCACAGACATGTATATACAGGACGTTCTTATGCATATTATGATGCTTACCACTTTTTAAATCGTTACGAGTATATCTCAGGAAAGGAAAGGGCTCTTAGGGAAAAAAATATTGATATCTTTGTATAAATAATTTTATGATCAACTATTTTTGTCTAAAAGTAATTTACGATAAAAGTGAGCGTTTTGATGAAAATCGCGGAAACCCCACTATTTTTTACCTTTGACCTCGGGTATTTTTTCTCTTAGTACCGAAACGATGGGGAATTTTGAAATGTTATTTTTAAATATGTTTTTAACAATTTTATTCACTTCCAGCTTCATGTAAATTTATGTACCTTCACTCTTATTATTCTGTCTAATTACGGACCTCACACCTGGCTCCCGCAAGTCTTACGGACCCCCCAGTGGCTACCCACCGAGGACCCCGCAACTCTTACGGGCGCTTTACGGTATAATATCCACTAAAAAAGTCCTGCGAATACCTCTACACTGCTTAGCGGGAAGCCGCGGGGTCCCCGTTTAGGTAGTCTACCACGGCCAATCCGATGTTACCCCTAGAGCCTCGAGCTCCACGGGGTCGATGGCGGTGGCGTTTTTGATTACGATATCCGCGTCAGAATCACCAGAGCCAAGGGTCGTCACGTTGCCCGAGACAGAAGGAGCGGACGCGGTTGCAGGGCGGGTTTGGTAGGTTGGCCGGTGGCTTAGAGAACCTTGAGGAGGGTTTTCAAGACCAACGGACTACGGGGGAGGGCTTCGGTCGCTGAGAAGCAGCCACCTGCCGCCATGCGTTGGATATGGGGGGCACGAGTATGATAGCGGGGCGGAGGGTGATCATTCCTTGAGCGGGTAAGCAAGATGCTTCAGTAAGCAACACAGGATACTTCCCTTTCTGTGAGAGCTCCAGTGCGAGTGAATAACCTTTCATAAGTAGATATATATTTTTACCAACTTCTAAAGTCAGATTTGGCATCCGATTACAGGAGTAACATATGACAAGTCTTCATCTAAATTCGTAAAGTTCACGTCAATAATACCAATGAAAAATTGTGTTATTCAAGCGTGCGCTTGTTAAATTCGACACCCGTACGCAATCAATCAACTGCCGGCGCCGTCGTCGTTATCACGACAACAGTTGCCGACAATCCGCCTCTCATATCGCCCACTCGATCGCGGTTTTAGAGAATGTGTGGGCTCAATTACAGCGGGCAAACTAGTCCTCGCAGGTAAGGAGATGATAGAGAGCAAGAAACACCACGCATGCAGGCCAGAAAGATGACGGTGGCTTAGATTATCTTCTTATAGAAGCTTTATCCCGTTTTTGGCGCTTAAAAAGGTTACTTGAGTTTTATGAATTTGATAAAGAGTAACATTTAACATCAGGTAGAGTGAAGTCATTTACAAGGGAGAAGTAAAAAAGCCAGCAGCTCATTAGTAACTGCACTAAGGTACTGTCGCGGTAAACCGCCTATTCGTTTACTGATATGCTGATATACCTCCTTTGCGAGTTGATCCCACATCATATAAATGATTTGATGCAATTTCATTAAATATTTTTCATAAAAACAATCTTCAAATGTTTCAAAAATTTCGTAGGTACTTAACGTATGGCACTTTCTCGTCTCACACGCTACAAGTGACACCCCACACCTAAGTACCTCTTGTTACCTATTAAATGCTCTAAACTCCTCACAAGTTACCCGGGTATGGGCTGGTATCTTCACCAACTTAACCACCCTTATTTAAGTTTAAATTGTAAAGCTTAAGTATCAGGTTTTGTTCTAAGTGCTTCAGATGGTGAGCCTTTGACGTTTGTTTTCAAGTTGCATTCAATAGTTTTGGAATAATCAAAATTGCTTCCTTCACAAAGGAAGCTGAAACGATTACATACAATCTTGGGGCTAGGTGTAAGAAGATGAAAGTGGTGTCAATTAATAGCTTATATATTATAAACCTTTCACTGAAAACTATGCGGATTTAGTCAATCTGAGAACAGAGATATAAGAGACTAGCAAACGCGGCGAACTCCGTTTCGCCACCAGATGGCTTCGTTTTATGTAACATTTCGTTTGGTGATTAAAAGAAGATTTTTTTTTTAATTTTTCCTGAATTTTCTTTGCTATAAACCTCACTGAGCCCGAGACCTTTCCAACGAATGCAAAACCGTGGAAATCGGTTCGTGCGTTCTGGAGTTATAGCGTCAGGAAGGAAAACCCGACTTATTTTTATATAGTAGACTAGCAAACCCAGCGAACTCCGTTTCGCCACCAGATAGCTTCGTTTTATGTAACATTTCGTTTTGTGATTAAAAGAAAACGATTTTTTTTTTTATTTTTCCTGAATTTTCTTTGCTATAAACCTCACGGAGCCCGAGACCTTTCCAACGAATGCAAAACCGTGGAAATCGGTTCGTGCGTTCTGGAGTTATAGCGTCAGGAAGGAAAACCCGACTTATTTTTATATAGTAGATTAAGTAAAAGTGAGGTTATGTTACAATCTTTAACTGACAGCTGATTCCTGAAGTGCAAAATGCGTTCTTTTGCACTAATAGCTATTATATTTACTAGAAAATGTTTGAAAAATCATATGAATGCACGTCAACGACTTCAAGCGATTGAGGGATCTGAGGTAGGTAACAGGTTAGGAGATAGGGAAAGGATGTCTAAAATAAAATAAAAAATCATTTAATAAAGTTTTTTATTCGTCTTCTATTATAATTAAAATCCCATCTAGAAATTGTGCAGGTGGTACTATATGATCTTTGTACCTAGCCCAGCTAAGGGATGGTAGCTGGTTAGATGAGGTTATATTTACTAACAGACTGAGGTGCAAGCTATTGCCGAATCACTGACAGAACTGTTTCACTGTGGAAGGGTCGTCGGCCCAGTATATTGCTGTGACCAGTGGATATCACACAATTCACACAGCGATCCATAGTTTGAATAATATCCAATCCACAAGCCGGAGGTAAAATCCAAAATAACAATTTCAAGTCAAACGTGTGAGCATGTGTCCAAGGTGAAAGCAAGGGTCGTACAAGGTAGGCAGGGTCAGAATCCGTAAAATACAAAACAGTGGTCGTGAAAAATGACGAATAATCGGGAAAGCACTCAAAACGCATCGGGAAATACGAAACGAGTGAGCAAACAAGAGCAGTCTGTTGGAAGGCCAAAGGGGAAGACCTTCCTCCGAGCTGGGTGGTGGTAGCTCGGGGGCCGCGGCCCGACTAATATTGGTCGGGCTTCGTATATATGAAGAGTTAGCCGCCGAATTTCATTTGCGCGATGTAGGCTTCCATACTAATATTGATCGCAGTGCAGGTAACGCCATCTCTTGAGGATGGTGAGTAATCAGTGATTTGTTATATCCGTTGTAGATCTGTGGGGCATATAGATGTCGCCGCCACATCACTCACCTCCGAGACCGGAGGTCGATAGTCAGTGTTTTTCAGCAGTCAGTGCGTCAGTCGAGCTTGCAAGTGCCAGTGTGCTGCAGGATGCCCCAGTCTGCGGTGAGTCGAGACGGGTGGGGTGACGGCGCGTCGCCAGTGCTGCAGGGTTGCTCCAGTCTACGGTGAGTCGAGACAGGTGGAGTGTGACGGTGGGTCCGAGCTGCTGGTGTGCAGGGCTGCCACGCCGGTGTGCTTGCGGCCGACAAGTGAGGTACCGGTCGTAGGCTGCGGAGACCAGGTCGGGATGATGCCGTCGAGTGCTGCCGAAGGTCCAGGAAGCGTCGTTGAGAGCTGCGATGGAACCTTGAGGCTGATGCTGGCTTGCTGTGTGGCTACTGATGTTGCTTGACCTGATGAGGAAGGGATATGAGGTTTGATGGCTGCGCTGCGATGGTTGAAGGTTGCTTCTTGCTGCTGCTGTACTCAGTCGAGGGTCACCAGTGTTGGAAGGCCAAAGGGGAAGATCTTCCTCCGAGCTGGGTGGTGGTAGCTCGGGGGCCGCGGCCCGACTGATATTGGTCGGGCTTCGTATATATGAAGAGTTAGCCGCCGAATTTCATTTGCGCGATGTAGGCTTCCATACTAATATTGATCGCAGTGCAGGTAACGCCATCTCTTGAGGATGGTGAGTAATCAGTGATTTGTTATATCCGTTGTATATCTGTGGGGCATATAGATGTCACCGCCACACAGTCGGCAACTGTCTAGTGTCAATGTCAGTCAGCTGTTATGTCAGTGACATATAAGAGAGATTAATACTAAACGAAGCAACTCGCTGGCCGATGACTGGTAAAAATATTTTATATTGTTTAAAACTTTATTGTGTATGAATTTATTAGCTAATTTAATAAATAAAGTACTTTATTTAAAATTCTTTTTTATAATTTTGAGTTTATTTATTTGACCCTAACTACCGTAAACTACCACCGGTTGCAAATTTGGGAGACCTTTCTGAGAAGAACCGGCGAAACAAACTCAGAGAGGCTTTCTATCTCCTTCTTTTGTTAAATCATGCAAATAAAAAGAACTAATTTTAAAAATTTTAAAGTTTTAAAAATCTTCCATTGAAATATCCGAACGCTCAATAAAAGTCTTTCGAAGGTAGCTCGCAAAAAATCATTATTCGGACGACGCAGGCCTGAAAAGCGAAGCGTCAATAAATAAATAAAATCAGTACATCTTACTCGTTGAAACTTGTTTTATTTGTTTTGTGAAGTTAATTACACCACCGTCTTTCCAGCTTCTTTGCTCTTAGCGATAAGACCATCCATTATAACACTGTATTTTGTCATTATGTACTTCATATTTTATGTTTTTTTCTCACTCACTCGCAATGAGAGCAAGATCTTTTGTCTATATTTTTTTTCATCAGTAATATCACAGAAAAAGCAAAATACTTGCATAATAATTGAAGCTTGCTGATGAAATATCTGCGATAATGAACTTCAACCAGTGATCTATAAATAAGGCTGGGTACAAGCTTCATATTTTTGATCTCCTTTTTTGACCGAAATGCGACCTTCTTATTTCTTCTGTATTAGCTTTACTTGTAAGGTCGAATTTCGGTCACCACTATTTATAATAAACAAATTCATTTATTTCTCATCACAAACCAAACAGATTTTTTTGTAAATGGTATAGAGAGGTAAAAATGGTAAGTAAAAAACCTATATTAAAATATTGACCTGGTCACTTTAGCTGTTCTAAGATTGAATACAATATAAGATCAAATTTATATATATAAAACTCAAAGGTGACTGACATAGTGATCTATCAACGCACAGCCCAAACCACTAACACGGATCGGGCGGAAATTTGGTATGCAGGTAGATGTTCTGACGTAGAAATCCTCTAAGAAAGGGTTTTGGTCAATTCTACCCCGAAAAGAAGCGAGGGCGGGCCACTAGTACTAATATAAATGAATATAACAACAAAACTTGGGAAGATATAAATGGGGGGTGGAAGTTTGTACAGAAAATCTATGATTCCACGCATAGAAAATTGAGAGCATCAACAAGTTCTTTTTATTTATAAAAGTTTTAATTGGAATTTCTCCACAAAAAAAGATAATTAATTTAGCAAGAACGTATAAAACAAAATCTTAAAGGTAGGAGGCGCCAATCAAAGAAAAAAGTGCTTCAATTGAAACAGGCACTTTGATTGCTATTTCATGCGAGCAGCAGTGCTATTCTGTAAAATTTTCACAGATCGCGATTCGCGTGAAAATATTACAGAATAGCACTGCTGAATATTTTTAACTACTGTGTTTGCGAGTAACTTTTGTGAGGTATCTCATTATTTTACAAGATTCGCATCTTGTTAAAAGTTCTCATATTACAAGTGGACAGTAATTAAAAACGAATTCTGAATTTAAATACAGAATTACTGGAAATTTGTAGAAAAAGTAACTTTCTAAATAAAAACAAATTGAAGTATTTCTGTATTGTATTCGACTGAATTACTAATAAAGTGGTTTTAAATATTAATATAATCTTTGTTCAATCACGCAAAAACGTCTGGATTAAATGAGCATCTTGCATAAAGATAAGTTTTTGAAAACAAAAATATATACAGAATGTTTCTTTTAAGGTGTCAAGCCCGTGTTAGGTGATAGCTGAGTATACCTTTCGATTTGACCCCATGATGTTCCGCGATTTTTTGTAGTTTTCGAGTTATATTTTTTTTTCATTATAGTTTATGATTTAACGACTGAACGGCTTTAAAAAATTATAACTTTTTTAACTTAATATTTTTTAGCTTTTTTTTCTAGTACAATGCCTATTGCTTGTAGTTTTATGAGTAAAATAATCTCATTCCTAACTTACAAAACAAAATACAAAAATTTCTATCATTAGTAAAAAGATTGGGATCAAGCTGAACAGAATAGAATCTTCAACATTAAAAAAAATTTAGAGATCTTCCTGATCTCCTAACTAATTTTAAAAACTGCGCTCTATCCTAGGCTTTCATAATAATATAAAAAAAATGTACTTTATACGGCATTATTTGCTGAAATCGATCTCTGAAAGTATTGAATCAAAAATATCAAAATTTTCATATTTTATATTTTTTATTATTTTGCATAATTTTACTCAGCTATTACCTAGCACCGGCTTGACACCTTAAAAGAAATACCCTGTATATATATGCTATTGAAGAAGAGGACACAGGTACGTCATTTTTCGTGTACTGAAACGCTGCCTTATCTCCACCAAAATTGGATATCAAAACAGTTTTTATAATTTAATGCATTACGTACCTAATTAGAATTTAAATCTATTTTAATAACTTTATTTTTTATTATTATTTTAATAATCACTGTTTTTTATGACTCAACCTCTGTTATTGGTTTTGAACCTTCAATCAGCCATGCTGTTCCACTGTTACCCTTTTCGAAAACTTCTGCTATCGCACTAGACACTGCTTCTACTTCTTGCCAGGATGTAGTTTTTTCCAGCATGTCCTCGAAATCCTTCTGGACGCTTGGGTCATCATTCATCTTCGTTTTCAACGTTAACATTGTGTGCGTATATCCTGGACATACTGCAACCACCCTCACGCCATATTTCTCGTAACGGTAAGGATGGCCATAACTCCTCGTGAACCCCATCACAGCAAACTTCGACCCTTGGTAGATAGGTATGAACGGATCCACCCGGAACCCGTAAATTGACGCTATGTTGATCACAGTTCCACCATTACCGCCCTTGTCCTTCCTCATCCGCTCGAAGAATTTCACCGACCATTCCATAACCGCTGTCACATTAATGGCTATAGTCTTCTGAATCATGTACTCGTTGGATGTACCCGCATTATTCACTAGAACGTCAATGTATTTGTGCTTGTCAAAGATTTTATTTGTAACAGGGTCAAGATCAGACGTTACGTCACATTTGTAGAATTCTACTTTGTCTTCTCCATATTTCGATTTCAATGTTTCTGCTGAAGCTTGGCCTTGTTTCTCGTTAATGTCAAGTATAATGACAAGACGAGCTCCCTTTTCTAGAAATGTATCAGCAGTAGAATATCCGATTCCTCGAGCCCCTCCGGTTATGACTACTTTTTTATTTTTCAGATTCCTCTCCATGATGAGTTCTTCACCACCTATGTTTTACTGAAAAAAATATCTTAGTAGTAACATTTATATGTACCGAAAAGACTAGATAATGAGATCAACTAAGTCAAACTTAAATATATCTTATCAACATAGAGTTATGTTACATAAACATAGAAAAGATAAAGTTAGCAATCTGTCAGTTTCCATTAAAGCATTTTTTTTTAAGATAAAATCCTCCTAATCGGGAATAAAAACTTAATCATTTAGAACAGGATGGTTTTGAATTTTGTCTCTCCTCTACTATTTAACACGAGTAGAATAGAAAATTTTTAACTAGAAAAAAATCCACGCGGACCAGGCAGCAGACGGGACTCGAACCCACACCCTTAGCTATCCGGGCGAATGCACTGACCAATTATGCTACCGCGGCCCTGACGGCCGCGTCGAATTTCTTCCTGAACGAACCTTTTGGAGTATGAATGGTGGCAATTTGAGTTTATCTTTATTTCTGGTATTGAAATTATGTACATCATCGCGCCTCGTATATAAATTTATGTTCTGACGCACAAACAATATACGATTGTAAATGTATTGAGAGGCAACAGTCATTATACCTATTTCTTTAAATTTATCCCTAAGAGAAGTTCGAGATCCCAAGCGATAAATAGCTTCCTAGATATCTCTATTTCAAAAGATTCGCATTTTGGTTCTCATGATTCAAGTTAACCTATTTTTTTCTTTTTATTATGGAAACTGACAGATTGCCTAGAGAGCTGCGTAGACGTGGACAATTATAATGACAGGTTTGTTGAAGCTGTCCTTACGGTGGGCTCGAAGTTCTGCAAGCCCATCCGTACCAAAAAACGCAGCAAGATCTCGGAGTCGACTCTCAAGCTCATGGAGAAAAGGCGTGAGATGGGTCTGCAGTCCTCTGAAGATGCACGTCGGCAGCTCAATAGGCAGATTTCGAAGTCTCTGACTCGCGACATACGCCGCTTTAATACTGATCGTATTAAAGAGGCCATCGAGCGGAACAAAGGCTCGAAAGTGTTCGCAAGAAATCTGTCTCTTGGACAGAGTTTGCTGACGAAGCTGAAGACAGAGGACGGCAGAATCATTTCGTCGCAACCTGAGCTTATGGCTGAGATCGAAAACTTCTACGGACAGCTATACGCGACATCACGAGTACCTGTCACAAAGGCGACCGACCCAAGAGCCAAATTAACCCGACACTACACCGAAGATATCCCGGACGTCAGCCTGTACGAGATTAGTGTAGCTCTGAAACAGCTCAAAAACAATAAGGCGCCGGGTGATGACGGAGTTACAGCCGAGCTTCTGAAAGCAGGTGGACGACCAGTCTTGAAATCTCTTCAGAAGCTATTTAACTCTGTCATACTCGAGGGCAGAACGCCTAGCGCATGGCATAGGGGCATAGGGGAGTGGTGGCGCTTTTCTTCAAGAAGGGAGACAGGGCCCAATTGAAGAATTACAGACCCATCACGCTCCTGAGTCATGTATACAAGCTGTTTTCGAGAGTCCTCACGAATCGTCTCGCGCGCAGGTTTGACGACTTCCAGCCTCCCGAACAAGCCGGATTCCGAAAAGGGTTTAGTACCGTAGACCACATCCATACGCTGCGGCAGGTTATACAGAAGACCGAAGAGTATAACCTGCCATTATGCTTGGCGTTTGTGGACTACGAGAAAGCCTTCGATTCGATCGAGACATGGGCCGTGCTTCGGTCACTCCAAAGGTGCCAAATAGACTATCGATACATCGAAGTGTTGCAGTCGTTGTATGAAAACGCCACTATGTCAGTTCGACTCCAGGACCAAAACACGAAGCCAATCCAGCTGCAGCGTGGTGTAAGACAGGGTGACGTTATATCACCGAAACTGTTTACAGCTGCGCTGGAAGACGTTTTCAAACTTTTGGACTGGAGCGGACTTGGCATCAACATAAACGGCGAGTACATGACGCACCTTCGATTTGCAGATGATATCGTAGTCATGGCTGAGACCATGGATGACCTTGGCACAATGCTCGGCGACCTCAGTAGGGTGTCCCAACAAGTGGGTCTCAAAATGAACATGGACAAGACGAAAATCATGTCGAATTCCAATGTCGTACCCACTCCAGTGACTGTTGGGAGCTCTACACTGGAAGCTGTTGACCAGTACGTATACCTGGGACAAATAGTCCAACTGGGTAAGTCCAACTTCCAGAAAGAGGTTAATCGACGAATCCAACTCGGCTGGGCAGCGTTCGGGAAGCTACGTAGCATCTTCTCGGAACATCTACCGCAGTGCCTCAAGACGAAAGTCTTCAATTCGTGCGTGTTGCCAGTGATGACATACGGAACCGAGACGTGGCCGCTTACAATGGGTCTTGTAAGAAGGCTCAAAGTCACCCAAAGGGCAATGGAGAGGGCTATGCTCGGAGTTTCTCTGTGTGATCGAATCAGAAATGAGGAGATACGCAAGAGAAATAAAGTCACCGACATAGCCCACAGAATTGCAAACCTTAAGTGGCAATGGGCAGGGCACATTGCTCGCAGGACCGATGGCCGCTGGGGCGGAAAGGTCCTCGAGTGGCGACCGCATACCGGGAAACGCAGTGTTGGCAGGCCCCCCACAAGGTGGACCGACGATCTGGTAAAGGTCGCGGGAAGCCGCTGGATGCGGGCAGCATGGGACCGATCGTTGTGGAAATCCATGGGGGAGGCCTATGTCCAACAGTGGACGTCTTTCGGCTGATGATGATGATGATGATGATTATAAGGTTGTTAAAGCGTAACGAATTGCTTTTGGGCGATTATAAAATAAGTAGGTTGAAAAATATATAATTTTTTCATGCAATTTTATGCTTTATACCTACTTAAATGGTTTTTACTTATTCAACAATTCATTACTTTTGATAAAAGAAATATTTTACTGGTTATTTACATTATGCATTATATAATTATGCATGATATTCGTAAACTGTGTGCAATGAGTAGTTTAGTGTGTCTACAGGAGACGTGGCTTCTCAGTCATGATATTCCGCTGTTGGGAACTGTATCCAGTGATTTCGAGTATACTGGTAAGTCTGCTGTGGACACTTCTGTAGGGATTTTGAGAGGTAGACCATACGGTGGAGTAGCCATTCTTTGGAGAAAGGGCCTATTCGAATATATATCGATTATAGAATGTAGTAGTAAACGTCTGGCTGCTATTAAGTGTACTGTGGGTGGCCGTACTTTATTAGTATTTTCTGTGTACATGCCAACTAAATCAAATGATAACCTACCCATTTTCACTGAAGTCCTAAGTGAAATAAGTGCAATTGTATCAGACTGTGGCGTTGAAACTGTATTTTTATTAGGTGATTTTAATGCTCATCCTAATGGACTTTTCTACAATGAATTAAATAACTACTGTAGAGACCAATCTTGGGTCTGTGCAGACGAAAATCTGCCGCCTAACTCTTATACATTTGTAGATCAGTTCTACGGGACAAGGAGTTGGCTGGACCATAGTGTGGTCTCCCTTTCAGCTATGCAAACTGTCTTGAATGTAAGTATACTGGAAAATTTGTATATTTCGGATCACCTGCCTATTTTTCTTGAATGTAATATAAATACAATAAGACCTTAGCTAATAACATGTGAAATACCGCGCAGTGGTGTAATTTGGGGTGATAGGGATGAAAATCAGATAAGTAGTTGTTCAAGCCAAAATGACTCTTAAATCCGAGAGCTTAGGTGCAAAAGAATTAAATGAAACTAAGGTGGATTTTGTTTGACCATAGATTCCTTTAATAGTTTGGTGACGTTTTGCCTATATGTAGCTCCAAACAAATTTGCAAGCGTGATGCAAAGAACTACAGCGCCATCTATTTTGACACATATGAACTACATTTTTTACATGCACAAATGGCGTATACATAATCGCCCACCAAGGACAAACTGAGATTTGTCCTTACAAATATTTAACTTAACATAACGACTGTTATCGCCCACCATGACTTAAGGTAACAAAACACTTAAAATTACAATAACTTAAAATAACAAATTTTAAATTTTAACAGAACATATTTTTTTTATAAATCAGTATTGTACTTTTGTATAAAGCAACAAATATCTATATAAATTAACTAGTTATGGGAAGAAGACAAATTTTAGATACAGGACGTTTTAGAGTGCCACCTTTTACCTTTAATGTGACAACCCTAACTATATCATCATTTCCGGGATGAGTTGCAATCACTCTACCATAAAGCCAACGCCCAGCAGGTAAGTTATCTTCCTTTACTACAACTACATCGTCAATCTTTAGTTGAGGATTCTGAAACGACCATCTGTGTCTTTGGTAAAACCTTGTCAAATATTGACGTGACCATTGATGCCAAAAATCCTGCAGCATTTTCTGAGTATATTGCCATCTACGTAAAGAACTGATGTTGTCAGATTCGTAATTCCTGTCAGGTGGTGTGACCAGTGCTTCTCCAACAAGAAAATGTCCAGGTGTCAAAATTCTCACATCATCGCTTTCGTTACAGGAAAGTGTGGATAGAGGTCTAGAATTTAAGCAGGCCTCTATCTGTGCCAATACTGTCGTCATCTCCTCGAACGTCAACGTTGATTGGCCAATAACCCTTTTCAAGTGGAACTTGACGGACTTTACTCCCGCTTCCCATAGACCACCAAAGTTGGGAGAGCGTGAGGGTATGAAATGCCAGGTACAACCGTTAGTTGCCAAAGCCTCGGCTGCTTCACTTATCATGGAGTTCTTTTCCTCGGCGAATAACCTTTTTAATTCAGCAGCCGCGCCAACAAAATTCGTAGCATTATCACTCCAAACATCAGAGCAGTAACCTCTCCTTGCCACAAATCGTTTAAATGCCTGGAGGAAAGCCTCCGTGGTAAGGTCAGATACTACCTCTAAATGTATGGCGCGCGTTACCATGCATACAAATAGGCAAATATAGCCTTTGTATGACTTATAACCACGTCCCTTAGTCGTCCGCAATTGTATGGGACCTGCATAATCCACGCCACAAGATTTAAAGGGTCGTGTAGGTACGACTCTACTAGATGGTAACTGTCCCATCAGCTGTGACTGTATATTGCCTGTATTCTTGGCACATGTCACGCATTTACGAAAACAAGATTTTACAAGCTGCTTAATACCTAAAATCCAGTAAGTAGACTGCAAATAGGACATCATAAGTTGCGGCCCCCCATGAAGAGTCTGCTTATGAGCATCCAGTATGAGAAGATTCGTCAAATCAGACTTCTTAGGAATCAATATTGGGTGCTTGCGACCTTCATTTAAGTGTGACTTTGCAAGTCTACCTCCGACTCTTAATAGACCTTCATCGTCCAAAAATGGATTCAGTGATCGGAGAATACTACGCTTTGGTAAGTTTTCTTTTTTATTCAAGTAGTCTATTTCCGTACTAAAACTTAAATATTGACATTTTATTATTAAATATTTTTTTGTTTCTAGCAACTCCTTGGTTGTCAAATATCCAACATGCTTTATGCCTTTGTATTTAGAATTGTGAATGAATCGCTTACAATACGCTAAAACTCTTGTTAATCTAGTCAGTGACGAAAATCTTTCCTCTATTGTTTCTACTATTGTACAGCAAGTTTTAACTTTAACCATTTCTATATCAGTAATATTGTCTTTGACTTTTGTGTAATTTATGTTTTCCTTTTTCAGAAATTCCGGACCTTGAAGCCACATTTCATTCTTCACCAGTTCAAGTGGATACAAGCCCCTTGAAGCAAAATCAGCTGGATTACTTTTAGATGTAACGTGTGACCAGTGGTGTGAGTCTAGACTAGTGATGATCTCTGACACCCTGTTAGCCACGAAAACCTTCCAACGATTAGGCGTACTGTTCAACCATGCAAGGACTACCATTGAATCAGTCCACGCGTGTAGGTGAGTTTTTTCAATTTTAAGTACTGATGCTATTTCCATCAGCAAACGAGTGAGCAACACAGCACCACATAACTCAAGTCTCGGGATTGATACCTGTTTGATGGGTGCAACCTTTGTTTTTGCAGATAACAAGGCGACACTAACCTTTTTGCTACAGTCGATCACCCTTGCATAGATAACGGCTGCATATGCATCTTTTGAAGCATCGCAAAAACCATGCAGCTCAACGTAATCTTCAGCTTTGGTCCCGATCCACCGTGGTATGGTAAGGCGACTTAATTGTATCAACTCACTTCGATAAGTAAGCCATTCTTTTAAAATTTCATTGGGTACTGTTTCATCCCAACTTATACCAGCCAGCCAAAGCCTTTGAATAATTAGCTTTGCTACTATAATACTTGGCCCCGCCCACCCTAAGGGATCATAAAAGCGTGATAATGTTCGATATGATCTTCCTTTTTGTTACAGGTTCTTCAATGGTGGGTACCTCCACCTTGTAGCGGAAGACATCTTCACTGCTATTCCAGGTAAGTCCGACAATTTTTATTATTTCATCTGTTTTTATTTTTAAACTATCTTTATTTATTTCTGTTTTTCCTTGAACTATATTAGAACTAAGTTCACTTTCTTCTATTGCATTCAAAAGTTCTTTATTATTAGATGTCCACTTTTGTAGTTGAAATCCACATTTTTCTAATAAAGCATTCATATCTCTATATAGATTCAATCCCTCTGCAACGGACTCACACCCTGACATAAAATCATCGACATAAAAATCTGTCACCACTTTTTCAGCCGCCAGAGGATGTTTATGACCTTCATCTTTGGCAATTTGTTGTAAAGACTTCACCGCAAGATATGGAGAGGACGCTACTCCAAAGGTAACTCTTGTCAACCTATAATGTTTAATCTCAGCGTCCACTTCATCTCTCCATAAAATTCTCTGATAGTCAACATCTTTATTATCAATCTTCACCTGCCGATACATTTTTATTATATCAGCTGCTACGCAAATTGCTTTTGTTCTCCAACGCATAACAATATGTCTCAAATCTGATTGCAGAGTTGGACCTACCAATAAATGATCATTTAAAGACCGATTGTTACTACCCTTGCAAGAAGCATCGTAGACTACTCTTACCTTCGTGGTATCTTTATCATCTCGGACAACAACGTGGTGTGGTAAGTATATTGCCCTTTCATTTTTTATTTCTGACTCTGGCACTAATTCCATGTGATTCATTTCAAGATATTCATTAATAACCTCTTTGTATTTTTCTTTCAGGTCTCCAGTCTTCAACCTCTTTTCTAATGAATATAATCTTTTTTTAGCTATCTGCAATGAATTAGTAACTTCAGGGACTCCAGCTTTAAAAGGAAGTTGCACTATATACCTGCCACTTTCATCTCTACGTGTTGACTCAACAAATATTTTCTCACATTGCTTCTCTTCGTCAGTATACATTTTTTCTTTTGACATTGGAAGATCATCTTCCAGTTCCCAAAATTTTCTTAGATGCTCATTTTCCTCAAGTTGACAATGCATAACGTTTATTTTTTCAGATGGTGGACTGCACGCATCGACCACGCCTGACAATATCCAACCCAACGAAGTACATTGCGCGAGTGGCGAGCCATGTGACCCTTTCTTTACGCCATCTTGAATTATCTGACTATACACTTCTGAGCCTAACAACATGTCAATACGATTGGAAGTGTAATAGCCAGGGTCCGCGAGAATAATCTCTGTAATTTCCTTCCATTCCACAGCCCTTATCTTATTTGTAGGCAACAATGTGGTAATGGACTTAAGAACATAAGCATTTACATCTATTAAAACATTTTTATCAACTCTTGAAGTTATTTTTATATTAACCATAGCCTTGGATACTAATCCATTTTCACCACCTACTCCACAAATTTGATTCTTAACAGGAATTTTCTTTAGGCCCAACAGTTGAACCATGGATTCTGTTATAAAAGACGATTGGGATCCCTGATCCAACAATGCCCGAATTGTAAATATTTGACCATTTTTAGCCATTGTGTTCACTAAAGCAGTCGCTAGTAACACCTGATTATATGTAACGTGTCTTGTAGAAATACAAGAAACCACAGGAACTGACTCAGTATTATCAGCATTTGACGAGGAAGTACTTGGCTTCAAATTCTTATTATAAGTGACAGTATCGTTTGATGTTGCCTTCTCCCATAAGGAGCCATTACTTTCTGTACCCTTACTTATAGGATGCAACAGTACGTGATGTTTTTTTCTACAAATGCGACATTTATAATTACTTTGGCAGCTCTTGGCAGAGTGATTACTACCCAAGCAGCAAAAACATACATTGTTATTTAAAACAAAACTTCGACGTGATTCTACGGACTCGTTCATAAAACTTTTACAATAACTAAGCCTATGGTCCTCTGAACAAAACTGACAAACAATCTTTGATATGTGCATAGACTTGATTTTATTCATAGGCAGTTTGTTGCTTTGATGTTTATTTATACCTTTAGAGCCAGCCTCTAAAAACTCTATGGCACGATAACGATTTTTCAAAAACTCTTCAAATTGCTTATAGGTAGGTAGCTCAGAAGAACTATTATCAGTGGCAAAAAATTCCCATTGTCGTCGAGATTCCAAATCTAACTTTAAAGTTATAATATGAATTACGAGCACATCCCAAGTATCTGTACTTATACCTATATTATTCAATAACGACAAACAATCATTCGTTGTATCCAATAATTCTTTCAAACTACTAGCAGATTCACAAACAATATTCCTTTGTGATAACAATTTTTTCAAAATATGATGACAAATGTATTTTTTATTATTGTACCTTTCTTCGAGTAATTGCCAACACCTTTCATAATTACTTTCTGTGATCGAAATATTATTTACAAGCTGTTCAGCCTCTCCCTGTAAATAGCCTTTCAAGTATAGTAATTTTTGGACATTCCCTAATGCTTTGTTATTATGAATCAAAGAACAGAATAAATCACGGAAGGTATTCCACTCAGAATACCTCCCTGAAAAATTTGGAATATTCACTTTAGGTAGCTTAACTTGTGATAAGTTTGAACTAGCCGAGCCTGTTACACTCATTTTCTCATTACTTTCTTTACATGTCAGCGTGGACAGGATGGACTTAAGGTCCATTTTATATTCAAAATACATTTCCTCTGCCTTTTCATAAACATCATTTTTTACATATGTTGTATCGGCTAATTCACCCGACGACGATACAGAACGCATCAATTCCTTATGTCCGGCTGAGAACTCAAACCACATTTGTTCTAAAAGTTCTATTTTGCCGTCTACATAGTCTTTATTAATTCGACATTTAGGGCTCTTTTTGAAATTACTTTTTGCCTTAGTGAGCCGCGTATAGAGATCTTCTTGAGAATGAATTAATTTCTCCATTTTTTTTATCAAGTTAAATTATCAATTTTTCATAAACAGAAACAATCATTAACAATAAAAGAAACTTCGTTCCAACTCACAAACAAACAACATTAATAAGAGAAAATTTCTAAAAATTTTCTAAGTATTTGGCGTAACATTAAACTCTAACCGAAATCGGGCATAGGTTCCCCGTGCCTTCGCTTTTCTTAAAACTATTCTAAGTTCCTAAATCTACAACACAAATTTTTCTAAGTCCATAATAACACAAATAATTGTTTAAGTTAAAATTCACTAAGAAATAAGGTTCACTTTTCCAAGAATACCACTATTTGTTTAAAGTAAATTTCTTCATAGACATAAGGTCGAAAATTAAAGTACTCACAGTTCATCCGTTTCACTCACACAAGATGAAATCGTGCCGACTTGTCAAGCACGTAAATCCTCGTCACCTGGCTCCTCCAGATGGCACCACTGCATCAAATTTCCACCTTCAGTTGTATCCTCCACCAGCTACGTCACCAGCTCGTGGGCCTGACAGCACCCTTGCTGTCGGCTTGGTATCAGCGCTTCACGTGCGCCGCTCCAGCCACACGTCACGTTTGCAACAGCGATCCACTGTCCGTGACGTCTTTCAAACAAAAAACTTGCACCGCAGCTCCAAGTCCAAGTAAACTCCTTGGACAAATTTAATTATCCGACTAACGAAGGACCATGTTCAAGCCAAAATGACTCTTAAATCCGAGAGCTTAGGTGCAAAAGAATTAAATGAAACTAAGGTGGATTTTGTTTGACCATAGATTCCTTTAATAGTTTGGTGACGTTTTGCCTATATGTAGCTCCAAACAAATTTGCAAGCGTGATGAAAAAAACTACATCAAGCCAAAATGACTCTTAAATCCGAGAGCTTAGGTGCAAAAGAATTAAATGAAACTAAGGTGGATTTTGTTTGACCATAGATTCCTTTAATAGTTTGGTGACGTTTTGCCTATATGTAGCTCCAAACAAATTTGCAAGCGTGATGCAAAGAACTACAGCGCCATCTATTTTGACACATATGAACTACATTTTTTACATGCACAAATGGCGTATACAGTAGTTATCATGAACTGTGTAATAATAGTATACGAAATGTTGATTTTCCACCGGTTTTTGCCGAGTGCGGCCGAGGTTTATGTAGTTTAAATAGTCATAAAATTGTTTTAGACAACCTTTACCACAAAATTATTAATATTTTGAGAGACGCAGCAATTCAGACGAGAAAGCAGGTTCAAAAGAGAACTCGGACACGTAAAGTTCTGTGTGGGTGGAATCTGCATGTGTGTGAAGCTCACTGAAAGGCAAGGCTTAACTTTCAGGTCTGGGTATTGCATAACCGTCCTTCATCTGGTGATTTCTATGAACGGATGTGTGAATCTCGTAAGATATTTAAGGGTCGGCTGAAATGGTGCTTAAATAATCAAGAGCAAATCAAAATGGACCAAATTGCAAAGCTGAGATATGATAAAAAGTTTCGTAATTTTTGGAGATCTACTGGAAAAATGGATGTAAGGCCTGGCCTTTCTGCTTGTATCGATGGCAAAAATAACCCAGAAGAGATTGCAAATTTGTTTATGGAACACTTTAAGGTGCGGTCTCCGCTAGGTCCGGGGTCCATAGTATCTGGAGCTGGGCTCAGCGTTTGTGGTCCAAATATACGAAAAAGTCCATGGACACTTTGCGCGTGCAATACAATAATATCTTCAGGATGATGTTGGGACTGCCCCGCTTCTGTAGTGCCTCCGGAATGTTTATTGAAACTCGGACTGATGGTTTTCATGCCGTCTTGCGGAAAAAAGTTGCGTCCCTGATGTGTAGAGTGCGGAGCAGTAACAACACCATTCTGGAGACCGTGGCAGGAGATCCGCATGCACCATTTTGGAGGCATTCCGTGCGTATGATGACTGAAATAGGAGTTAATTATTCTTCTTGGTGTCGCTCGCGCGGAGTGCCTCTAAGGTACATGACCTATTGAAAAGCCATAAATATTTTCAATATGTAAATACTTATTATAGGCTACTAACACTTAGTTGTAAGTTATATTGTATACTAACATATGGATCTATGTTGTCTGCCAATAAATGATATTATTATTATTATTATTATTATTATTATATTGTTAATAATTTTCACTTGAGAAAGATTTATTTAATAAGTACTCTTATCCTATTTAAAAATAGCTTAGCGTTTCCATAAAAATAAGAGCATTTTTAGACAATCTATTAAAAACATGACATTAATAAAGAGGGAGATTGTCGTGAGGTACATATTTTATTCAAAGGATGCAAGTATACGAATTTATTATTTTGTCGAATGGTGTAATGATATGTTGTTGTTGTTTTTAATTAATTTTAATAAATTGTTATGCTTCCTTTAATTCTAAAAACTGAAGTTTGTAGTTTACATTTAAAATTAAACTATTAATTATTCGTATTACTATTTATTAATATTCTAGAAGGGCATCCAATATTTTCCAAAAGAAGCTGATTTTACTTAAATTATTTAAATTGCGCGCTAAACAAAAGTACCCGAAGTAAAAAACAGTATATACTTTCATTGATGTCAAGAATAATATTTTCTTTACTGATACGAAGAGTCCGTCAATTTATATGGTAAATTTAGAAAACATTGCAGGTGTTACAATAGTCATCTATCAAATGAAACAACCCAAGCCCATCACATCAAGTGCCTTTGATGGCAATGAGGTGTTAAACTGTCTCATCATGATATTTATGTAAGTACAGATAACAACTAATGCTTTATTACAAACATAATATCTTTTATCAGATAGATAGCGATAAAATGAGAGATGAATTTAAATATCATCACCTCAGTCTATCGAATAAAGCCTAAAGTAAAACAGTAGAAATGGAAAAAAACATAAAAAATAAAGTCGTCGTCATTACAGGCGCTTCCAGAGGAATTGGCTACAGTATTGCTGATACATTTTTAAATGAAGGCGCAAAACATTTAGTAATTTTAGACATCAATGAAGAAGTTGGTGAAAAGGCCGCTACCACGCTTAACAGCAAATTTGGTGCAAAAAAGGTGTCATTTTTTAAATGTGATGTTATAATTGATTTAGATAGAGTTTTCGATAAAATCTTGGAGAAATTCAAAACCATCGATATTCTCATTAATAATGCTGGAGTATTACATGAACAATGCATCAAGAAAACAATAGCGGTTAACACTACTGCTCTGATTGAGTGGACAATGAAATTCTGGGACTGCGCAAGGAAAGATAAGGGAGGTGCTGGAGGCACTGTGATAAACGTAGCGTCTTTATATGGGTTCCTTGTTGATCCATTTCTACCATTTTATAAAGCTTCAAAACATGCTGTTCTTGGCTTTACCAGGACAATCGGTCATAGAATTAACTACGATCAAACTGGTGTCAGAGTTATTGCGATTTGCCCGGGCTTTACAAAAACAGCATTGGTGGAAAACACACAGTTGAATACAAGTCTGGAATTCCAGAACGAAAAATTTATTAATTTTATGAACATGAGTGTATGGATGGAAGTTGGTGATCTGGCCAAAGCAGTTGCTGAAATGTTTGGGAAAGCTGACAGCGGTACGTGTTGGATAAAATTTGGAGATGAACCACTTACAGAACTTCGTGTACCTCCAGAATTTCGTTCTGAAAACTATATTAAAGGCGAACTTTAAATAAGTAATAATGCAGCTGTAATTAAAAAGAGATGCATAATATATCATTTGAAAAAAAAGCACTTTGGTGATAATAACGAGAATAGACTAATTTTTTCACTTAAATTATAAGGTAAAAGCATTAAATACCTATACTATTACTATAATCTTCACGAATTGCTATTACATTACTTTACATCAAAACATTTGATTTTTTATTAATGAATTTTATAGTTACAATTAATTAAATAAACGTTATGAGTAAGGCATTTTGTAACGAATATGAAAGGTGCTTATTTTAAGCATTTAAATGCTAGATTTAAACAGTTATGTACTATTTAAATCTAGCATTTAGAATGCAAATAGCAGCTAGAAATACTTCTTATAAAAAATTAATAACATTGCTAATCCAAGCACTTACAATCTTACTCATACTACACCCACCTATATTGAAAAGCTCAGTAAATGTGAGCTCAGTGGTGAGTAGAAACTGTCAAAACTATTCTGATAAATTCTCTCTTTACGATAACCTAAACTTTCTGAATATTCACTCTTTAACTTAAGTTAAGTTCTCTTACAGAAAGCTGCAAGTTAACAATATAATATGTCAACGGCAATCTGTTTAATTGAGGTATTATTTACAATACCTAGACTGTTAACTCAAAATTAGCATGTGTTATTATCACTCATGTAATTTACTCAATTTTAATTTGCCGCAATTTGACATGTTGCCTATAAACTGTCATCAGTGCATCACTTGCAAAATTTTCATGTTGTAACAATATTATTGCTCAAGAGATAAATTGTCGTTCATGTCTGCTCGCAATTTTGTTTAATCATATTGTTAATTTAAGTGTTTAACCCTTATAAAGAACAATTAGTAAAGTCAATGATTTTCAGTATTTTAGCCTTTATTCATTATTCATCATCAAGCCACCTAAACTTCGTTATCACACCTTTGTGAATCGAACCCGCCAGCGGAGATTCTGAACTTAGACAATTTATAGATGCCACAGGCATTCTGGGACGACTAAGCAATATATGAAATATTATTTTCTTATTATTTATTATTTTTATACTTTGCCTAGGCAATATAAAATTCATAATGATTGAATAGAGTACCTGCTGGTCCACCGGGAATGTGTAAATTAAATGGATTTTGGCCTGTATTTATCCTAACAATACCTGAACTAGCCTACCCTAGTAGGATATAATTTTATTATTCTCACCGAATGAACTACAGACCAATGAACGTTTGATCAAATCACAGATGGTTAGGTTAGTGTAGTGACCTACACTTAGCGCGAGTTTAGCCACCCTGATAGAAAATAAATAAATAATAATAAATAGAAGCAGATGGGATTCGAACCCGCACCCTCCGCTAGCCAGGCGGATGCAGTGACCATTATGCCACCGCGGCCCTAATCACCGTGTTGATTCTTCGCACCCTAATCAGCGCCATTCTTCGCATTGTAGGTAACCCACAATGTCAAACGAATACCTGTTGCGGCCCTAACGCCGTGCAAAATGTTTATGGGCAATGCCATAGACCGTTCACCTCTGGCAACCCCATCGTCTAGTATCATTTGCTGCAGTCTATGCCAAAGAGTAGTATTTACATTATGGTCTGTGCTTTTTTTACTTTTTCTTTTTACTATTTACATTTATATACGGGTTTTTTACATAAATTTTATTTCTACAAAACCGTTGTAAAATTTACTGAATAATGGTGCCAACCATTATGCCCTACTAGACATAAATTGGTAGCTATTGAGGGGAACTAACAATAATTGAAACGAGTACATTTACCAAGAAAGAACTTTAGAAATTTTTATGCCATACCTAACTACTTACGTGAATGGCGTTCGGAAGCAAGACCTAAGATATTAGGGATCTATTGGCGATTATTCAAGTCTGGGTCGTGAGGCAAAGCAAGAATATAATCTGACCGGATTAGTGAGGCCAGGAATCCTTCGCACCGCAGATCAGAATGCAGATAAGTACCCTTCCTTGACTTTCTACCTACTTTCCAACAACAAACCTTCCGAAAATACCATAAGAATCGTCTCTATTCAAGCAAATATCTCAATAAATACATTGTTTTAGCCATTTATTCAACTATTATTGTAGTAATAACCATGCAAAAATGAGTATAATTAATATTTTTTTATATGCAGGTAGGTAACCAGGTTCGAAAAGGTACTTAATTGTCGTTTTACACAAAATACTCCAATCATGTTCTAAATTTAGAATATATTTCAAATTCAATGTTGCAAAATATATAACTGTTTCATAAAATAAGATAGGCTGGCTGATGTTCATAAACATAACCCTTTGTTAATTGTGTGCGTCCAGGTCATGCTGTTAAGGATTGCCGCTTAGGTCCATGTAAGGAGTGCAAAGGACGCCATAACACATTGCTACATATTGTACAGACGTCAGTTGATAACAATAGCGCCAGTCAATCGGAATCACTTGTTAATTACTAAAATCGTCTAGACTATTCTAATATTCAAGTGGTTTTATCAACCGCTCTCATCAATGTGACAAATACAAACACTGGCAAAACTCAGCAAGTGAGGGTGCTGTTGGGTTGTGGCAGCAAGTTTTCCTTTATTAGTAAATCATTAAAAGAATCTCTTGAACTAAATTTAATTTCCATACAGAAGCTTAAGGTTATTGATTGGTAAATAATGTTAGAGAGCTATACTGCTACTATAAAATCTTTATGCAGCCCATTTAAAACTGATTTGTCTTGTTTGGTGCTTAATGAACTAACAAGCGAGCTACCAAAAGCTCCAAAAGGAAACAAAATTTCGTTACAAATTCCTAAACACATACAACTGGCAGATCCCACATTTGACCAACCACCTCCAGTGGATATCTTGATTGAAGCCGATTTATTTTGGGATTCAATAGGGAATCAAGAATGTTGACTAAGTCCATCAGGACCTAAGCTACGCAGTTTTAAATTAGGTTGTTTAGTATCGGGACCAGTTCATTCAAAGATAATTTCTATGAATATTCAAAACAATCATGCAATTCAAGTATCAAAGAAGATGATATAGATAAGTCATTATCTAAGTTCTGGGAGCTAGAGAAGCTCCCCAAAAATTTTATATTAGTGAACTTACATTAGAATTAGCGAAAAAAAGTATCATTAATTTAGAGAACAAATTCAAAAGAAATCCCATATTACATTGCGAATATACTATGTTTATAAAAGAGTATGCAGAATTGGGATATCTCTTTCAATCAGCTGTTCCCATACCATATCATAATTACTTTTTTGTCACCATTGTGTCATATAAACAAAAAGTGAGTCTACAAAGCTCAGAGTATTTGATGGCTCAGCTCCTTCTTCTTCGGGGCCAACACTGAACAATATTCTATTGGTGGATGGGTTATTCGGGATTCTGTTTTATCCATTTTGATTAGAGCTAGACAATATAAATACCTTCTTACCGGAGACATTGAAAAAATGTACCGACATCAAAGTTTATGATGAAGATCAAGATCTTCAGCTAATATTGTGGAGAGAGAATACTTCACAACCCATTCAAACGCGGCGACTAAACACTCTTACTGATGGCACAGCAGGTGCGAGCTATCTGAGCACAAGGTGTTTATTTCAAATTGGGAAGGAGCAGGACGATGAGCTAATAAAAAGTGTTAAACAGAAAGATTTGTACGTCGACGATTTAATAAAGGCAAGTTTTTTAATGACATTAAGGCGTTTCATAGCACGACGAGGGAAACGGGGTAAAACCAACAAAATTCCATGCAAATTAACAAAATTCCATGCAAATTATTGGCAATTACCTTCTAAATATGAAGAAATTACAACTTTATTTGCTCAAATAGAGGCTTTTTTTAACAGCCCACCCCTGTATCCCTTATCTCCTAATGACTTCCTACCATTGACTCCCGGATCTTTCTTAATAGGAAGGTCTCTCACTGTTTTGCCTTCACCAGCCTTAGAAGATGCAAAGGAATATACTTTGAAGCGGTATCAACGCTTAGAACAGATTCATCAACATTTCTGGAGAAGATGGTCTAAGGAATATATATCTAAACTACAGCAGCGCATTTAATGGAAAACCGACACTTCCAGCAGGAGCGAATGGAACAGCAAGAGTCACCGTTGTTAATACTATCAGAGGTTGCATCCGTAGACCATTGGTACGCTTATGCTATTTCCTCATCGGAGAATAACAAATTCATAAGAGTTGAAATAATATTTCAACGGGGCGGGAAGATGTTGCGGCCCTAACGCCGTGCAAAATGTCTATGGGCAACGCTAAAGACCGTTCACTTCTCGCTAAAGATCGCCTAATGTCATTTGCTGTAGTCTGTGCTTTTTTTACTTTCCGTTTTACTTTATATACAATTTATATACGGGTTTTTTACATACATTTTATTTCTACAAAACCATTGTTTGATTTAATGAATGGCACCATTGTGTCCTTCTACCTTTACAAGTATTAAACATTTAAAAGCAGAAGAAGAATATTGTATGGAATCCCGGATTTTGCAGATTACCGGTATATATCTTAAAACTCGTATAAATAAAAATAGTGAGAAGAGTTATTAATAAAAAACGCACTACAAGTCATACAAAAATATTGAGTATAATGTTTACAACGTTGCACCATTGTATGTAACAAATATAATATGGAATTATTATCCATTTAAACCACGTCATGCATGACCTTGATTTTGGTTACCGCCAAATCGTCAGTTAAAAATATTGCTGCCGTTTTGCATGGTGTGGAAGGAGGTGACCAAACGAAAGTGTAGAAAATTGGAAAAAAAACTTATTCAAGAGCGTCAGATATTGAGAAGGGATATTACATGAACCCTCCAGTTTCTCCTATTCAAAAGACTGTCAATTTGGAGCTAAAAGTCATGATCGTTTGTTGTTTTTTTTGCTGCCCTAGACGTTCGACACTGTATTACCCCGCTTATGTTATTTTACCGCGCTTGAGTAAATCCCAAAATCCCGGCTTGGGCCCCTGTATATCTACTAATTCCACAAATGAATTTACGGGGTTATATTAATCACAATGCAAATGCATTTACCTAGAAGCTTCCTGTGATGATAATGGTGACTACAGAAATAAAATGATGACTATTATCAAGAGTACTTAAATATATTGAAAAAAATTTTTTGATTGTTCAAATGAAAATATCACCTAAATTAAATTACTTTTTATAATGTGATGATTGGATAGATTAAAAAATAATTAAGTAACAGATATTGGTTTTTAGTATTTTATTTTAAGTGCTTACTTCTAATATAATGAACATTGTAGAAGTAAGTGTGTTTAATGATTGTTGCTTAATCACGTAAGAACAATTGAATAGCTTTCTATGAACTTACGCACACAGATAATTTTCTTAAAATTTCAGATATGGGTTTGTATTTTAATGTCTAAAAGGCCGTAAGATACATTCAACCCATAAAAATGTAAGAAACCTGTGGGATAATCAGAGGCTAACATATCTATAGTAATGTGTATATATTGTAGGTGATCGTATTAGTCAACAACGCCCACAGGATTTTCTTTTATTTTTGTCTGTGTCAAAATTTCTCTGGGGTTTTAATTAATTCAAAAGCCTACACAGCCCTGCGTTTGTGTTACTTTATGGTCTACGCTAATGAGGTCTTAATTTTTAAATTTTGTTCCTAAACCTCTTTTGCTGGTTTTGAATCTTCACTTAACCATGCTGTTCCACTATCAGCGTTCTCAAAAACATATGCTATGACATTGGACACAGCTTCCACTTCTTGCCAGGTTTCAGTTTTTAACATTTCCTCGAAATCCTTCTGCACGCTTGGGTCATCGTTCATTTTCGTTTTCGTCGATAACTTAGTTCTTGTAGCTCCTGGACATACTGCAACTACCCTGACGCCGTATTTCTTGTAACGGTAAGAATGGCCAAAACTTCTCGTGAACCCAATCACAGCAAACTTTGAGCCTTGATATATTGGCATAAATTGATCCACCCGGAAACCATATTGAGACGCTATGTTGATCACTGTTCCACCATTACCGCCCTTGTCCTTCCTCGTTCGGTCAAAAAATCTTATCGACCATTCCATAACCGCTGTCACATTAACCTCTATAGTCTTCCGAAGCATGTATTCGTTGCAGATACCCGCATTATTCACTAGAACGTCAATGAAGCCATGTTTGTCAAATATTGTGTTTGTAACAGGGTCAAGGTCAGATGTTATATCACATTTGTAGAATTCTGCTCTGCCTTCTCCATATTTAGATTTCAACGTTTCTGCTGAAGCTTGGCCTTGTTTCTCATCAATGTCAAGTATAATGACCAGACGAGCTCCCTTTTCTAAGAATTTCTCAGCAGTAGAAAAACCGATTCCTTGAGCTCCTCCGGTTATTACAACTTGCTTTTTTTCTATATTCCTCTCCATGACGCCTAAGCTTAACTGAAAAAGACGTAGATCTATCCATTTATATAGTACAGAAAAGATTAGATATGACTCTGCCCAGTAAGCAAAAACGAATGTTGACGTGATGATGACGCATTCACATCAATAGTTGCGCAATCAACGGGTTATTTTACATTAAGTTGTGTAATAAAGAGTACATCGATATTAGGTATTAGGGCACCAAGCCTATTTTTCTATAATTATATATTTGTAACTTGGTGGCGGCAAAGAGTAAAGTACTTCCTACGAGCGAGGTCTCTGTCCGCGGTCACCGGTGGTTTAACAGTACACCAGTGGTTCAACTTGTAGATACTTAAAGACGTCACAAAAAAATAGTCCCGTTTTGACATTTGTGCGCCCATGAAGTTTCATATCCGAAATTAGTTCTACACTTGAAAAAAAATTGTTCTTCATTGTTATTAGAGATGTGCAGTTTGTCATAAAATTTATCGAATCGGTAATTTGGGAACGTAGAATTAAATTTAACAAAATCATATTAGGGGGATTTTCCCCGGCAGTAATTTTACGCGGCGAGGCTGAAAACAATAATATGAAATTCAAAACACACATGTTTTTTATTTTTGTTTCGTAAAAGCCTTCATAATCTGTATGGGGTAATATTTATTTACCGCATAAACCACATTTTAATGGAGAACTAAATATCCTTCCATTTTCTACGTCTGGTGAAGCATCAGAAACCGTTTTCTTAAGGATGTGTTAATTATGTATAACATGGAGTAATTTTTATACAGTTATCTTTTTTAAAATCATGACATACACTAGTTATAGTTATTTCAACTACAACGGACCGAACAGTCCGCGACTAATTGATAATTTAGGTGGGTATACTATAACGCGTGCTAACTTGTTTATAAGTTATAAAGAATCACCGTTTACGGTTCCTAGCATCTCACAGTTGCACTCTGCCCAGTGACAGTGACGAATGCGTTCTAACCTGCTGCGATTTTACGCCAAAAATGTAAATTTTAACAGGTATCGGCAATCTGTCAATTTTTTTATAAATTTTGGTGTTTACGTAGTAATGTTCTCATGACAAAAAATATCTAGTTTAAGCTTGGATAGTTAGGGTTTAAGGCCCTTTTTTCAAATGAGAGAAAAATATTCAACATCATTCTAATACTTTCTTGAAAATTAACGGGTTTGACCCGTTTCTAATTTTGCTTTTGCAATTTTGGTGGTAGACTTACAGCCGCCAAAATTCTTTTAATACCCCAAAATATAAGATAGGTTATCAGGAACAAATAAATTCTATATAAGATTAAAAAGGAATACCGAAACGAGTTGACCTATGCCCCAAATAGCCCAAGTTCAGATATTTCAACCAATTCAGCTTATTTACGGTCCACTTGCATCAAAGTTCTTAATTCAAATTAAGGCACAATCATGTTTAAGACATCATTCCATCACAAAGATAGAATTAGGCTAAAACATGATTAGCTTTTAATTTTGAATAGTTAACTTTGGTGCAAGTGGTCTTAAAAAAATTAAAAAGCTATCAATAAAAGAAGTCTACTGAAATAATGAAGCTGAAACAAACTATTTTACAAATAAATAAGAAGAAAGATATGTACATAAAAAGATTTTATAGAATGAAAAATCAAGTGATAAAATGTAGTCCTAAAATTATACAACAAAATCAAAAGACCAGTCTTAAAGAAAAGAGAATTCGTAACTAATTTGCAAAAGATGAAGATGATGATAGTCGTATGTGCCCAGTAAAATGAGATTGTATTACAAGAACCAAGCCAATAGCAAAAAATGTACTTAACCGATTCTTTAAAGAATCTTCATTGCAAATACCTTGAACTGGATACCCACCTCTTAGTTATGTAAACACCAGATTAAAACTGTTTTGAGTCGTGTTTTTTCTTCATTTCCTTCATGTTTGCGTTATGATGCATCTGCAGTGTAGGCTCATTTAATTCCAATTTTCAGTGTAATTGAAAACGTTGCTCCCAAAATTTCTACTATTCATCTTATAATCACATTCTGTCTGATTAATACAGGAACATTGTTTTTTTTTTCATATCCACTAGCTATATACCTAAATTAATTTGCTTCGTATACCAGGCTACTCAGAAAGTATTGCGAAAAAACGTTTTATGTATAAGACACTGGCCACTTGTAATTATTGTGAAAACGTCGATTATTTAAAAGTAAAAATACCCCTGTTAAATTTTCAAATTTCGCTCCGCATTTTTTCAAGATCCGATTCGATTTTTCTTGTCTCATTAAAAAATGGATAAACATTTTCGTGCTATGATTTTTATGATTTTTAAATTCAAACCTGATGAGTCATTTGATCGATTCCGAACTGCTTTTATGGCTGAAGGACCTTCAAAAGCAACCATCTACCGCTGGTGTAGCGAGTTTAAACGCCGTCGTCTTACTTTGGGGGATGAACAAAGGAGTGGTCGTGCTACCACGGCTGTCACCGAAGAAAGTGTGCTGGCAGTAAAAAAATTAATTCAAGAAAACCAACGAATTACGTACGAAGCGATTCAGCATACTCTGCAGATAGGTTCAGGAAGTGTTTAAAAGATTTTGCACAAGCACCTTTGCGTAAAGAGGATAGTTTCTCGCTGGATGCCGCACAACCTCTCCGAAGCTCAGAAGCAGGACCGTGTGGATTGGTGCAGTGATATGATACAAAAATTTGATGCAGGTTCGTCACGGCGCTTTAACGATATTGTGGCAGGTGACGAATCCTGGACTTATCAATACGATCCAGAAACAAAGCGTCAGTCGACAGTTTTGCTGTTTCAAAATGAACCAACGCCTACGAAAGTGAAACGATGCAGGAGCGCAGGGAAAATTTTGATCGCTAGTTTCTTCACTTTATCGGGGTACCTAATTTAAATTCTACTTCGAGACCAAAGCAGCATCAACGCTGAATAGTATAGCACAAAATGCCTGCCAGAAGTTTTTTCTGCAGTGAGCAACAAGCGACCTAACACCGGGCTCCGCGGGGTTCTTCTTCACCACGACAACGCGCCCGCGCACTCTGCGATCAAAACGAAGGACTTCCTGGACTCCACACCAGTCAGTTTTGGGACACCCTCCTTACAGTCCTGATTTGGCTGCGTGTGACTTCTTTTTACTACCTAAAATAAAACTCAGCACAAAGGGATACAGTTTTCATCGCCGGAAGAAGCGCTAGCAGCGTTTGAGAAGGCCGTGGAAGAGGTGTCTGCGGAGGACTGAAAAAAATGTTTTGATAATTGGTTCAGACGCATAAAACTTTTATAGAGGCTGGTGGAGAGTTTTTTTAAAAGATTTAATAAAAATGTATTTTTCATAGAAGTTAGATTTTTAGTTTCTCAATACTTTATGAGTGTCCCACGTATATATTATATAATAAAAAGATCAGCTGATGCACTAGTTGCCGTCGAAAATGACGTAATATTGCTAATATGGAAAGTTTCATTGGTAGTTTAACGAAAACTATTAAAGGGATTAAAATTTAAATATTAAACACAAAGATATACCTAAAATAGTATCAGCAGAAGCTTCTATTATCCTATCCTACTAATAATACTATACCTACTTCATTCCTACTTTCTTACTATAATATATTTACTTTATTAAATAAATGCGAAAGTTTATGTGGATGTTTGTTACTCTTTTACGCTAAAACGGCTGATGGGATTTGAATGAAATTAGGCATATTTATGTCATACATATTTTGGCATTAAATCTAGGTGATTGTCACATAGCATACATTTTGTCCCGGAAATAAATTAGGTTCCGATGCGATTCTAAAAAAATAAACTTTAAGGCGGACCAAGTAGCTAAAGTTAAAGCCAGTCAAAATAGATTAAATCATTTAGTTACAGGCCACACAACGCCTGAGTGATTAACAGCGGCAACAACTTCATACGACGGCACATCGGCACATCTAATATGTCAGATCATTGCGGTTTGAAACTCGATCATCGCAACATCTGATTTATCATTGTTGCAAAGATTTTTATCATTATTTAAAAACAAGTATTGATATCTCATCTAAAAAAATATTAAATACGTTAAATTCACTAGGCGACAAATGGGATACGCTTATTATTTATATGTACTTAATAGTGTTACATTAATTTATACAGAAACAATGAACCTTAAACTAAAAACCTTAATAAATATAATATAATAACTAAAATATATTACTAAAAGGAGTCCCTTTAGGCAAGGTTCCGAAGATACTGGCAGTGTTCCCCCTTTGAATAGCTAGACTAATTTAACGTTAGAAAATGAATGGCAAAGTTTTGCACAAAAATTTGATTCCATTAAATAAATAATAAATATTTCCAACACTCACACCAATTAGCCTAGCCCCAAAGTAAGCACTGTAAGGCTTGTGTTATGGGATACTAGGGTAACGGATAGAATACATATACTTTACATATATAAAGAAAAACACATTTATATAGAAAAACATATTAAACATCCATGACTGGAGTACAAATGTTCGTGTTCGTCACACGAACATCTGCCCCCACCGGGATTCGAACCCGGGACCTCTCGAGCCGGCGACGCCATGAAAGCTGGCGTACAAACCACTGGGCCACGGAGGAGGTCGAATTAAATGATTTCAAATACCAAGACGTACTCTTCTTCGTCCATTTGTAGAAATTCAACTACATTTATTTTATTTCGCGTCTCAATTGGCACACGCTGCTGCAATCTATCTTAGGTTTAGGTCATCCTGACCAGAACTCTCAACGGACCTAAGATAGTAGCCTTATAGTATAGTTATAGTAGCCTTAATAGGAATTAAGGCTACTCTGCTCCAAGTCGCTCCAGTTAAGGCAACCACCATTCCACGACTCGAGCTCTGCGGCTCATTACTTTCAGCACGTTTGAGCAACAAAGTTAAAGTATTAAGGGCTCTGCGTTGCTAAATTGGGTCTGTATTTTATTGAATTGACTCAACAGTGGTTGGGGTGGTTATCGTCTCATTCATGTGATCTGAAAACCTTTGTTTCGAATCGCGTGAGTGAGATCCAACCTGGACCACACGCGGTGTTTGGGGACACGTTCTTAGAGATAAAAACCCAGCAGACCTAGCATCTCGAGGAGTAAACCTAATCTAACCTAATCTATGCAATCTGCTCTTCTCTGGTGGGAGGGTCCATCTTTTCTTACGGAGGACCCATGTGGCTGCCCTCAGAACATAGGATCACAAAATATTCTGGATCTCCGTTAAACCAAAAATGACAAATCCATTAAAATAAATCCTACAAAACTATTTAACCATCAGCTGCGGATGTGTGCGGTGTTGTGGAGTTTGACAGAAATTCAAGCTTCACAAGACTTCAGAGGTCCACTGCTTACGTCTTGCGTTTCATATACTTACAATTTAAAAAACAAAAAACCTAAATTTACAGGTTCCTTAAATCCTGATGAACTAGACAGTGCTCTAAAAGTTTTGATAAAATAACATCAGAATGAATGTTTTGCAAGCGAAGCTTTTAATTTTCATTTGGGGATTTTTGATTTAATTAAGCTTAAAATGAATGCTAGAGTATTTTTAATTAAGGCTACTTAGCGTGGGGAAATTGTTTTTAGCATGAAAAATTAACAAACAAACCAATTTTTATTAATTATTGTATTTCCAATACTTAAAAGTATTGAACGACAAATTTAGATTGATATGTAATCGACTGTATCAACTCTACAAGTTAGTCTGCTAACACTGTCAAAAAAGGTTCTTTCAATGTAATCAAAAATTTTGTCGTAAATTAATATTGTTTCCAAATAAAAACGTAATCTAAAAAGTGGTGATAAAGAGAACTCACAACCATGACTTCCTTCACGAAAATTGTTTGTGATTCCGAATTTAAAATGAAATAGAATCACTGGCGAAATTTCGTTTCAGAGAAAAAGAGTTAAGCTCCTGCTTCTAAGCGTTATCGGAAAATGAACAATTTGAAATTTTGGAGAGTGCCTCTCTGAGCGCACTGTCAATAATTGACAGTTGCCCTGGAAAAAGCCAAAAATGAGTGCTTCGTAAAAAATATATGAATTTTGGGGCGAAAGCGCAAAAATGAGTTAAATAACTAGTCTGGCCATAAATAGTTTTATATAAAAACTTCTATTTTTGAAGTAATACTTCTTTAGGCGCGTTATGAAAAAATGATGAGAGTGAAATTTTTAGATGCGCGCGCATCACTGTAACCCAAAAGTAACAGCATGAAGTTGGCCGCGGGCGCGTTATAAAAAAATCATGTGAGTGAAATTTCGAGATGCGCGCGCATCACTGTAACACAATAGTAACACCATGAAGTTGGCCGCGGGCGCGTTATGAATGTTAGTGTCTAATAATGGTGGATTATTAACCACTAAGTGGTTAATAATCCACCATTATTAGACATCTGTTCGAAAGGTACTTTGAACGATCCACGGAGCTCCATAAGATGATCGCGTTGTCAAAAACAATGTTGGCACGCTCGTCGCCTCTGATCACTGTTTTCATATTTATAATATTTATCCCCATGTTTCTAGTTTCTATATAGACACAACGTGTTTTAGTTACTTACAAGTGCTAATTACATATGGACTAATAACTTAAATTCAGTAGCGATTTTAATTGAATATTTTGAATATTTATTTAATTTTTCAAATTAAAACTGAATTTAATTGACTGTGTTAACTATCCTTTTCCAGTCCTTTTATTATTTTATTGTAATTATTAATTATTTGCATGCAATTAAAAAATATTTTTAATGATGCTAAAGAAGTATAACTTCTCACGCGCGTACATAAGTTACACGCATCCATTTTTTCTTTTCAACTTTTAAATTATTTTGAATTTGTAACTCATATACTATTTTAAAAACTTCTTTCGGTTTTGCGCCATTTCACATATTATTTCGTGTTCATTACAAAATTACAATATAGAATTGGGTGTTAAAGAAAATAGGATTGCAGTGATCGCCTTGCACAAAGTGGGTATGGAGCCGTCGGTCATATTCCAGACACTTCAAAAGCTTGTTATCAGCCGTATGTTCGTATAACTATCAACTATAAATATACTATCAACAGATACAACAACACTTCGTCTGTAGAAAACAAGAAAGGATCGGGGCGGCCGCGTCCTATTAGAACTGTTAATGCTGTTAAAGCCAGAATTCGTCGAAACCCCGTTAGGAAGCAAAAAATGTAATGGCGGGAAATGAAGATTCCCGCTAGAACTCTGTCGCGTATTATAAAACAGGACCTGAAGCTCGGTGCTTATCATCGATATACAGGACATGCCCTAAATCAATCTTAACAATTAAAGAGAGTGTATAATCAAAACGCCTTCTGTCGCGGTACGCAGGTGAAAAGCACAGAAATATCCTCTTCTTTGCTCAAATGGTCGGAATGGTACAACGTGGTCATCATCCTGCGTCAGTGATGGTTTGGTTGGGTGTGTCTTATCAAGGAGTCACAAAACTACATTTTAGTAAACAAGGAATGAAAACTACAGCCAAAGTGTATCAAGATAAAATCTTGGATCATATTATTAAAACCTCCCAGCAATACACTTTTTAAATTTATACCGTGGACTTTCCAGTAGGATTCTTCACCTGGTCACAAGGCACGAACTACCCAAGCCTGACTTGAAGCCAACGTTCCATACTTTATAAGAGCTGAAGACTGGCCCTCATTTAGCCCAGACCTCAACCCTTTAGGCTTCAAATTATGGTCAGTTTTAGAGGACATGGCCTGCTCTAAATACAGCGACATTGAGTCTTTTAAAAAAATCTTTAGAGCAAGCAGTGGCGAAATTTCCCTTGGAAACAGTGCGTAAATCCATAGATTCGTGGCCAAACAGATTAAAGGCCTGTTTAAAAGCCAAAGAAAAGGTGACCATTTCGAAAAGAATATTTTTTTATTTTTTGCTGAGACTTTAATAAATATGTAAGTATAAATTTCAATATTATTACATTACTTCATTTAAAAAAATGCATTTTCATTTGTAACAGAACTTATAGCTGGACTAGGTAGCTATAAAGCCATGTGCGGGTTAATTTTCAACATTTTTTCCGAGGAATGCTGAAATTTAGAAATTTGTTTATTAATAAAGATAAGAATAATATCATCAAAAATCGGGGCACCTGAATGGAATAAATAGCTCACATTTTGAAAATTTTCAATTAAGATCATAATTTGTTTTGAATTTATCAATAATGACGTGAAAATCTGAAAGAAAGGTTAAACCAATTAAGTTGGCTCCGTAGAAGATCTCAACAATATCTTCATTAACTTCGCCGGATAGCATTAAATATACCAATAGAGTTATAATGTAATAAGGCTCTGCCAGCATCACCAACTCAATCGGAAATGAGGTCTTTTAAATGTTGAGGTGAAAGCCCATCTAGACCAATGACTAATTGGCAGAGCCATTTTTGAAGGATAGTATTGCAGCCGAGATGTCTACGTCTTTAGTTATTAAATGGGGAGCATTTTGTGTTAAATCTGTGAAAATATTAGAATGTGAATAATCTGTATTCCCGATATATCTATCATCTGTCTCGATCTTCTAACTCGTTAGGCTCTCGCTTTTCTTAAACCTCAGAAAAAATGTCCGCGGCACTTGGTGCAATTCCATATGTAAGTATCACATTCGGTGATGGTACTTTTGGGACATACTATGTTAAATGAAACCAACCAGAGAGACGAATCCGCGGATAGGCGAATGATTGCGTTCTTTGAATAAATCTGGAGACGTGACTAGTTTATGTAGTGTGTGTGTGTTTACTATATGGAACATCATCCCTCTTCCACTGTGTTACTTGTACTACCATAAAACAAAAAGTAGCTAGAAAGACAGTTCTTGCCATCCTCGGAAAAAACTAGACGTTTCACTATTAATTTCGACAATATGTGTCTTTCGTGACGAATAAATTTTAAGTGAAACTGTTAAAACTGCATGAGAATAGAGTCAATGTGGGTGTGACAGAAACGACGCTTAGTTTGACTCTGTGCTTGAGCACGGCGGTAACGTAATTTGTGCCTTTACTCATTAAACTATGTTTACCTCGCGCAAACCACCAATAATAGACAGGTAGCTCCCTAAATGTTGCCCGAGAGAGCCACATGGCAAATTAAAAGAAAACTAAGGATGTAAATGAAAGATTTTATGGGTTTACGGTCTATATTGATATAAAAGTCTCACTGGTACAAAAAAAAATGGATGCGTGTAACTTATGTACGCGCGTGAGAAGTTATACTTCTTTAGCATTATTAAAAATATTTTTTAATTGCATGCAAATAATTAATAATTACAATAAAATAATAAAAGAACTGGAAAAGGATAGTTAACACAGTCAATTAAGTTCAGTTTTAATTTGAAAAATTAAATAAATATTCAAAATATTCAATTAAAATCACTACTGAATTTAAGTTATTAGTCCATATGTAATTAGCACTTGTAAGTAACTAAAACACGTTGTGTCTATATAGAAACTAGAAACATGGGGATAAATATTATAAATATGAAAACAGTGATCAGAGGCGACGAGCGTGCCAACATTGTTTTTGACAACGCGATCATCTTATGGAGCTCCGTGGATCGTTCAAAGTACCTTTCGAACAGATGTCTAATAATGGTGGATTATTAACCACTAAGTGGTTAATTATCCACCATTATTAGACACTGACATTCATAACGCGCCCGCGGCCAACTTCATGGTGTTACTATTGTGTTACAGTGATGCGCGCGCATCTCGAAATTTCACTCACATGATTTTTTCATAACGCGCCCGCGGCCAACTTCATGCTGTTACTTTTGGGTTACATTGATGCGCGCGCATCTAAAAATTTCACTCTCATCATTTTTTCATAACGCGCCTAAAGAAGTATAACTTCAAAAAACATATACAAGCTCCCGATAGCGTTCGCTTACATGGGTTCAAGTGGTGGGTGTGTATTGGGCTGCAAAAAGTAAAAGTTACAGTGAGAAAAAAATAGCCTTATATCGCGTACGCTGCGGAAATCTATAACCTTACAGCCTTTCTCGATAAATGCACTGTCCAATACAAAAAGATTTTTTCAAATCGGAATAGCAGAGCAATTTTGCATTCGGTACAACGGGTTCTAAACTACGCAACGAATTTTTAACTTGGAATGGAAGATTCATTATTATTATGAAGAAAGTCATTGTGTAAAATACGAGCCTTTGAACAAAAACTAAGTCTACACTACAGCTCTAAGCCGAAGCAAAGCGAGGGCGGGCCACTAGTTATATTATAAATGAGATTGTTTGTAACTAAATCACGCAATAACGGCTAAACGGATTTGAAAGTAATTCGGCACACTTATAGTTTATTATCTGGATTGAGACACAGAATACTTTTCATTTCAAAAAAATGGAATTTCCTAAGGAATTCTCAAAAAACTAAAGTAAACGCGGACGAAGTCGCGGGCGGCCACTATATAATGATATGTATACATTATAATAGGTACACAATGAAGAATATATCACATTTCAGGCAATTATACCGTTGTTATTCAATTTATGTAATATCTCTAGTACGAGAGTATGATAAGATATCAATAAGTTACTTTTGGTGTTTAAAAAATGCATGAAGCCGTTATCAAAGGATAAAGTTCATCTCTGACCTCATTATCTAATCTAATATTTCACATATAAATTGAGTTGCTGCAAAGTGTTTTCATTTCAGTAAATCATAGTAAAGTGAGTGTATAACTACAAAACATGGAGAGAAATCCGGCAAATAAAGTAGTAGTAATCACCGGAGGAGCTCAAGGAATTGGATATTCCATTGCTGATAAATTTTTGGGGAAAGGTGCTCGTGTCGTCATTTTAGTTGACATTGATGAGAAGCAAGGTCCAGCTTCAGTAGAAACATTGAATTCCAAATATGGAGTAAACAAAGCAGAATTCTACAAATGCGACGTAACATCTGATCTTGAAGTTGTTGCCAATAAAATCTTTAGCAAGTACAGCAACGTTGATGTTCTGGTTAACAACGCTGGCATCCTTAATGAGTATAAGCTCAAGCAGACTGTTGCCATTAATGTGACAGCACTTATGGAATGGTCGTTTAGATTTTTCGAGCAAATGAGGAAGGACAAAGGCGGTAAAGGTGGCACCATGATCAACTTGGCATCAATTTATGGGTTCCGGGTGGATCCATTCTTACCTATCTACCAAGCGTCAAAGTTTGCTGTGATGGGGTTCACTAAGAGTTTTGGTCATTCTTACCGTTATCAGAAATACGGCGTGAGGTCAGTTGCAGTATGTCCAGGATTTACAGAAACTATGTTGACAACGAATGTGAAAATGAACGATGACCCAAGCGTCCAGGAGGGTTTCGATGACATGTTGAAAACAACACCTTGGCAACAAGTAGAAGCAGTGTCGAATGCTGTAGTGGAGGTGTTCGAGAAGGTTGACAGTGGAACGGCATGGCTGATTGAAGGTTCAAAGCCAATAACACAGGTCTAGTCAGTATGTAGAACTTAAATTTATTTATTGAATGATATTATGATGATTGTATTGACTAATTGAAATTTGATTGAAATAAAAATTTCATTCAAGTAAACATATTTTTCTTAAACCTGTTTAATGATTCTCAGTATTTTTAGGGTTCCGTACCTCACAGGCACACTCGGTTGTCGGTCTGTCACAGTAGATTTGCTCGAAGCCTACTGTATCGATCGCTTTGAAATTTCGTACATATATAGATATATATGTCTGGGGCCCAAACACGGACGAATTAAGTACCAAATAAATAAATTCTGTGTATGGGGGGTCTACTTTTAGTGGGTGAAATGAAACGGCTCAATCTAAAAGTTTCAAACATATATTTTACAAATGTAAAATGAAGAAGTTCTTTAAAAAATATTTATGAAAATAGATGATTGAGAAATTGACCTGTCCGATAACTGTGGCTAACTATACAATGTATGCGTACAAACTGTCAATTAAATATAAATAATAAATAAATAAATATTTCCAACACTCACACCAATTAGCCTAGCCCCAAAGTAAGCATTATTAGGCTTGTGTTACGGGATACTAGGGTAACGGATAGAATACATATACAGTTCATATATAAGTATATATAGAAATACATATTAAACATCCATGACTGGAGTACAAATCTCGTATTCATCACATAAACATCTGCCCCCACCGGGATTCCAACCCGGGACCTCTCAAGTCGGCGACACCATGAAACCCGGCGTACAAACAACTCGGCAACGGAGGTCGTCAAAGCATAATAAAGCATAACTATTCGAAACAAATTAAGTAGTAGGTCAAGATCTGAAGGTGGCAACCTGGAAAAATCGAGGGAACTCTTTAAACTTTTTATGAACGGATCTTTAGTAATTTGATATGTTTGGTAGTATATTTATTTACAGTATTACAATACATACATAGAAAATGAAATTACAATAACCTAAAAACTACTTAATGTATAAAATTGTTACCTTAACCTAGTTACGAATAATTTAAAATTTACAAAATAAAAAATATGACACCCCCAGCGCCGCCGTCAGGAATGGTGCCCAATAGACTGGCAGCATTGCCACATTGAATGGCCAGGTTGATCGTTTACCAAGATAGCTGCCAACATTTTGGTCACCAGTTACTTCGGTGAGTTTCTTTGATAAATCCTTAAAAATGGAACGAGAGCTTGGACCCCATGGACCCATAGTATCAACAACAAACGGCACAAATATATAGTTCTCACTGAGAGCTGAATATTTGCACCGCTTGGAATACTCAGTAGCGGCCGCCGCCGCCCCCACAGCAGGGAGGTGCTACCTGTATGGCACGGAGCAAGCGTATCCGCGCAAGTTGCGTCCCATACAAGAGGACGACTCTGCTTCCAAGGAATAAGCGTCATCCCGTCAGACCTCTTGCCATCGTCACGAAAGATACCGGTAGGCTCAAGGACCGCTGGCACGTTGACTGCGACAAGAATTCTGCGGATGACGTCATTGATGCAGGCATGGCAGTGGGACGACGACGACTGTTAGTGTTTTCAGAGTGATCTTTTAGCTTCTTCTGAAAGTGCCACTGAACCAAGCTCTACCTTCAGCCAATATTGGAAGTTTGCTTGGCAAGAGCACTCTGTCTCTGGCAATATCGCTTCGACTTGGTGTTAAGATGAATCATCCCTATCGTTGGCGTTGCGATACTTGTGTTGGTGAGTTGGGACACCATGCTCTCTCACACCAAAAGAGCGCTGGCTGACATCACAAAAGAACTAAAAAGGTCAATATATGACCACTATTTTATATTTACCTAATTAAAGTAATGTTTCATTGATTAACGCATTTTGGTTTTTATTTCTCCTTTATTTTCCCAAATACTCCTAAATACTTAGCCTTAACGGGGAATGCTGGAATAAACGAAATTCATTTGTATCAAAAGCTAACATTTGAAGAATTTGATTGATGAGATCCCTACTCGCGACCTGCTACTAGAAAGGATGTCGTAAAGCCCGTTAGTGTTGTGTAAAGTATAATGAGGAGCATTGTTAAAGGTGTATGCCAGGTGGGAGGGAATGGGGGCGGCTAAAAGCTTTGTAACATTAGTTCCCATCAACCGAGTTGGAGACTTACCAGCGCGGATACATACCGGCCTGTAGGACAGGGCGCTTGTTCGACGTACAATTGCGATTTATTATGGTGCCTCCACAAACAGCCTACATCAGCTTGAGGAGGCCTGTTTGTGTTGGGTGATTGTGATCGGCTTTTGGCATTTTGTTTGACGTGTTTGGCGTTTTTAGCAAACACCAATCGTGTGGAGGCACCAGTAGACTAATCTATTTGCAGTTTTTTTTTTCATAAAATACCAAATCTGTACAGATTCTTTACCGAGAACTACTTCTTGAGTGGCTC
Source organism: Chilo suppressalis (assembly GCA_902850365.2). Lineage (NCBI taxonomy): Eukaryota > Metazoa > Arthropoda > Insecta > Lepidoptera > Crambidae > Chilo > Chilo suppressalis. Next base: position 6,171,720 of record OU963903.1, read on the forward strand.
GGTTTCGGTGCGGTATCGTTTCGTTTTGGGTGCGGAAACGACGGGTCGGGGGGGTCGAATGATTCGGTAGCACTCAGCCTCGGTAGCACTTAGTACACAGAGAGTTGTGTATCTGAATCTGTACTAAAACTACTCAGTGAGCAATCTCTGATTTACATGCACTTTGTAAAGAATATCTCGATTCTGTACCGAATCTGTACACTGCGTTACAGAAACGAGAAAGAAACGAGCCCGCACCAGCAAGGTGAGTAAGGCGCCTAGAATAAGCATAAGCGGTAGTATCTTTTGATTGAGCTGACTTCTAAGAATACAGACCGCAAGTAAGAGATATTAAATTCGGTTTGATACCTTCAGAGGTTCCTGAGCAAAAGGGTATTTATAGACAGTTAGCCGAACGGATTGATGAAAGGACAACAAAATTCTGGGTTCCGTTTTTTTTTGTTTGAGGGAAGAAATCGTATAACCCACATTACATATAAATGCTACTATATTATAAAAACACTCATTTATCATATTACAATAACTCAAGGCGTAGTAAACACTTATCAGCGTAAAAAATTCTTGGATGTATCACGAAAAGATATGAAATAATAAAGGTTTTCAAACATCATTATATAAGTACTTACAATCAGAGATTTATCGCGTGTTTTTGTTCGGCCACACTTTCATAAAATAATTATTTTTAGTTGGAACACTAGCATGTAATAAGGTCAAAATGTTCAGTTCGAAAATTAGCGTTGAAACTTTCCCGTGGATCAAGTGGAACAGTGGTATGTGAACCAGTTTTCAAGGTGGGTAAACATCTGGACGCTTGGCGCTCTAGCACCATGCGTTATGCGCGTTTTCTATTTCTTGCGTACGAGAAAGATTTGGAACGAACTTCCCTCAACGGTTTTTCCTCTTCGCTATAATATGGGGGTCTCAAGAGGTGGCAAAACCTTTTTTTTTTAAAGTGGGCTAGGCATTAATGGTATCCTGGTGATGCAAGTGGCCATGGGCGGCAGTGACCACTTACCATCAGATGGATACCAGCTCGTTTGCCTGCTTATAATAAGGTGTCCCCGGCTGGGAGATTGTGCGTGTGAATCATGAAAGGGGCAAGCAAGTGTTTGTATGATGAATGCGACTGTTTCGACCTGAGTCATGGCTGTTTAAATTATTAAAATGAATACAACAAAGAAACATTTTCAAATTAGGTGCAGTTTGGTTCAGTGTAACTTTTAGCGTTTCTTATTATCGTATGTATTGAGATATTTGATAATAACCTCTTTGTAAGGTTATCATTTAGCGTTTCTTATTTTATAGTGGATTTATTATATAAGGATTACCATCTATTTTCTCCATTTTAAAGATAATATAGAAAATTAGGAGTCATGATATAATTTGTATTTAAAACGTACTTTATCCACTAACGGATGGACGATGGATAGGTAGCAGACGGACATGGAGGCATAAGTAATAATCACAAGTACACACATTCACACGTCATCCGAGATCGCAGTGTGTAGCTCCGTCGTCTCGCATCGTAAACCGACTGCTCCCACAAAGTTGTTCTTAAACTTTTATTATGCTATGTTTGTGTATGTTGCCGCTGGGATTTTTGTCGTAATTTTAAAGTTACACCAGCTTAAGACATTAGGACGCTACGACGGTTGGAAGCGCTTCTTAGAGTTGGGCGTTCATAACGCTCTTAGTAGTGAAAGCCGTGTATTTAGAACACGGGATCCTTTTCGCTCACAAGATAAGTAATCGGGGTGAAGCAAAAATCAAAAGTTATGTTGAAAAGCAATGGTTTGAGTAAAACACTGGTTTTAAAATGTGTGTGTTTTTTTTATATTTTTATACATATCTCTACGTTTCGGATTCTTTACAGGAGTATGATTTTTAATTAATTTTGACTAGCTTCCTTCGAAAAAACTTTTATACAACGTTTGGATACTTTGTGGTGTGTCTGTCTGTTGCTCCAATACTTAATTATAAGCTAGTATAGGCAAATTTTAGGTTTTGTACTATAAAATTAATTTTGGCTCTTAACAAAATTCTACGTTTAAGGTACTTTTCGGTATCTATTTACTCGCCGCTTCACGACTTTTTTATGTCTATTTATTATTATATCTCTCATACTTATTTAATCATTTCCATATATAATATGTACTTTCATTATCTTTTTGCTATTATTATATATCTTTCTATATGACGCCCCACGTCACTTCCAGCTCATAACTTTTTTTCCATCATGTTTCAATCACTTAATACCTATATATCTGCCAAGGGAGATCATAAGCATCTTCTTCGAAATTCAAAAATGTTTCTAATGTTTTTGGCTCGTTCTATTAATTTTATTTTTCCTGTTTCAAATTTCGAAATTGAATGTCAGACATAGCGGTATAAAAACCACAAGTCCAGATAACAGACAGTAATATAAGGTGAGGTTTCAAATGTTACACATCATACGCGACTACTGTAAGGCTCGCTCGTTTTTTTTATTGTCTATGTTTTTTTTCATATATCGTTCTGTTTCACTAATTTCATGCTGTAAGGGCCAATATAATGTTTTACTTTCTTCTTTCATTATTTTTTGATAATCTATCTGACGGACTAAATAGAACTTCATTTACTTAACCCCGTCGTCATCCATAATATCTTAAAAGGTTGATGTTTTTTACCTTCACCCCACGGATATTGAATCAATGTACGCCCACGTTTAAACTAAACATCTACCATCTATGGGTATTATCTGTCTTCAGAGCCTCAGTTAAGAGCTATCTGATACCTACACAAGATATAAAAGAAAAACAAAACGCAGTCGCTTTTCGCGGCACTCTCGATTTTCCGCTGAACTTAGCCGCGAGTATTGGCTCTCCATATCACCCTGTCACCCTTCTGGTTCGGCGCAGCATTCCACATGTCCGCACGGCGTCGTGTGATCGTAAAATAAACATTCCGGCACGTCTCCACTGCGCAAACTGATCTCTGTTGCCGCAAAGCAAAAGCGTTTGAAATTAGAGCAGCAATATAGGTACATACCTACAAAACCGTTTTGATCCCTTCCGTTTAAGCTCTGGTTTCGGATTTAGGATAGCTTCCGTAATATTATAGACACAAAAAGAACTAAAGAGGGTTTACTTCTTTCTTAGAAATCGCGTTCTTTTGTTTGCTTAGACAACTTCCTAGTGCTATCCTAGGAAATCAAAGCTTTAGAATAATGAAAAAGGCGCTTCGTAACACACATGCCGTTTCGTTTTTACTCCCAGATCCATCGCTAGCTTTCTTACCGTACATTGTTAATAGTGAAACGAACGGATATCTGTGTGTGGTATATGATTTTTGTACTTAATTTGCGTTTTCCGATATATGACTTTTATACTAAACTTCTTAGCGGCCGCCCGCGACAATGTCCACATTGTCTTTAGTTTTTTGAAATTTCTTTTACTTGTTACTTGTTTTGGGGCCCCGTTTTCGCAAGTAGACTCCGTACTTGGTCCATTGTGCCTGCAGGGTTGATTGGGATAGCTATCACAGCCAGCCTAGCTCTTTCCAGAAGCGCAGTAGTCTCCAGGGCTCTCACAGGCTTCTAGGAGCGTCCTCGCCGCCTCGAGGAATGATGCCCGGCGTTCTGCCACGCTCATACATTCCAGGATCACATAAACAGCCGTTTCGTCTGCTTCCAGATATCCTCTGCATCTGTGCAGTACATATAGTTCTCTGGAACTATCAATGGTAAGCCAACGCTTATTTAATAGGCATTGCCCTGTTATAGAGTCCAGCCTTACTCGGAGATCAATTCGGTTATGATTGAGTATTTTTATAGTGTTTCTGGGGTTGAGGTTAGGGAAAATAGACTTAAATAAATATAGCCTTAGAAAAATATATACCCTTTTTTTATAAATTTACCTTTTACATTGTTGTAGGTGATACCTATAACTGGCTCTCTGTTACTTTTATGTAACCTTATAATATATAATTAGCTGTTGGTCTTCCTAGAGTAAGTAAATAAATAGATTGCCTGTAGCCCTCGGTATTGGCCCGACGGGTGTCGTCGCCCTGTATGGTTCGTTGGCGCACCCAAGTACGAATTTGGTTGAAGGGTAACGGCAAAAGTGGCTCAGGGCCTTCCCACTTTGTGTGCTGATCCCCTTCTTGCTAGTTCGTCAGCTGCGTCATTACCCATAGAGCCGCTATGCCCCTTGATCTATTGGAGGATCCCTGTTTTCTGTTGCTATTTGTTCCAATATTAAGTGACATTCGTAAACGAGCCCAGAAGTTTTGCTGTTACTATCTAGGGCTCTTAGGAAAGCCATACTATCAGATCTTAGGCGTATCTTATAGTTTGTGACTTTCCTCTTAGGACAGCGGTGGTGGCGTCAGTAATATCTATGCATTCGCATTGGAATATTGAGCTGTGAATACCCAGTACTGTTGATATATGGATGTTAAGGTCTAGTGTGAATACTCCTGCGCCTGATCCCGGTCCTGGTATTTTAGATCTGTCAGTTTATATGCGCAGTTCGTCTGTGCTGGACCAGTCCTTCTTAGTTGCTTGCAGTTCTACATAACAACTTTCTATGCTATATGTACTCCATAATGGTGAAATTTAGTCATATTAACTAAGCCCACAATTTTAATCAACCAAATGGCGATTAGAAATAAGAAATTAGGTATAAATAAATGAGACGTTCTCGCTTTCTTTCACTTAACCCGACCTGACTTTAAGCGAGAGTAGAAATCTGTGCGATAATACTCTTAGCAGGTGCGGAAATTTAATCATTTATCTCATACGTACGAGTACATACAAAATTGAAATCTGACACTCTCAGTGCAGTAACAGAACACTATATCATTGTGTTAAAACGCTGTTACGCTTCAGAAAAAAACGAGTGAAGCTGTGCATGTTACAAGTATTACAAAACAAAAATTCAGCGGTCCAGCTGCACAGAACATGAGAGGTGGAAGCACCATGTTCGGACCATCGCATCTTCTTGTAACTTGCTCCATGAAATCGTCTCCGTCAGTACGCGCATCATGCTCGATACACGTCACGCAACATGATTAATACACTGTCAACACCACTGCGATACCCGTTTTAAGCACACTTTTGTGAAAACCACAGTCTCTTTATGTCCAATACAGCTTCCCTTCCGTTGTAGCAGTACACTAGAATGCAATAGCTTTGCATATTTTTAGACTGTCAAATAAAATCGGTTGAAGATAATGTTATTCAGCTTAATATTCTCTCTTCCAATCCAAATTCCTGACAGCATTTGATGTGCATGGTAAATTTTGTTATTTGGCAGTTAGCAGCGATTTACATAATAAATATTGTGTTAATTGGCTTCTCATAAACCAAATATCTGTATCTAATGTATTTTTTAAAAGGAAAGGGATTTTTTTCTCTATTAAGAGATACTTGAATGTACCTATGTGTCATCGAAATAACAGCAGACCGCGGCTGATCACAAATCAATACAATATAGTGTTTCGTTTAGGGAGTTATGAAATCTTCAAAGCTTCATGGAGGAGAGGAATAAGGTTAAAGAACCAATTTTGTGATAATAAATAGAACCATTACCACCATGGTGTTCCTATGCCCATTTGCGTCCCTTTTCACTTACAAAAATAAAACATCAAATGAGATCAAGGTTTTAACCGGGGCAATTCATTCCCGGTCTCATTACCAATGAAGTGGCCGGTTTAATGTTTCAAGCCACTCTTGTACACTTTAAAGCTTTCCAACCAGTTCTGAGGCTTTCGTTTCAAAGGCTTAAGCTCCTTTAATGGATCAAATACCTGTTTTACACATTGTTAAAGTTTCATATGAGTTAAGCTATTTAAGATCAACAGGGAATCGTTAATACATTAGGGTGTTTCAATTTGCTAGGCAATAATAATAATTTCTCTTTTTCTTCGCTCGCCGCCCGAGTTTCAATGATATAAAATTTATGCATGCCAAATTTCAAGAAAATTGGGTAACATTAAGAGGTTGCACATATTGATCACTTTTGAAAACAATTAACAGAATGACGATATTTTAAAATATTTTTTAAAAAAATATAAAACAAACATAAAATCCAATTTAAATAACAATTAAAATAAGAGAGCATCGCAGTCGTGCTGAATGAACCAACTTTGTACCACAGAAATCCTTCTGTCGACCATTTGGTTACTTTTTTCCTGTTATTTCGACGATTCTTAAGAGCCACTTAGTTTGAAGAAATTCCTCTTTCTCCATGATCATTGATAACCTTAAGAGCATACACATAGATTTTCATTGAATCATCAGAGTATTCAGTCACATCACATCTTATCCAAATAATTCAAAAATGACAACAATGTTTCCCCTATTAATTCAAAAATGACTTACTTTTAGTAGGAACGAAAAGGCTGGAGTCAATTCTTTCAAAGGTACGGTTTTTGTGCCCGTTCCTATTAATTCTGTTTTATTAGCATGTTAAATATTTTATCATATTTTTCTTGACGTCCTAAATAACATGTTCAGCTAAAAAAGGCAATCTTCCGTTTGTTTCTTCTGTCTGCCAAATATCGATGTAAGGTCTTTTATTGTTTGGCAACTGCAAGAGCATTGTGTTCGACGTTAGTATCGGGATAAGTGCTCAAAAGCTATATAGCATTTCCATATAATTCTTTGGAGCCTATCGGCTAACATTCCTTAATGCCAAAGTGAACTTATATTAGATGGCATAATGTGCATGCAACTCCTTTCTTTAAATTCTCGTTAAGTCATATACTTTGGTGAAATAGACCATTTTCATTGCATACATTGTCTACGGCATCCACCTCGTTTGATGTAAGGCGTTTGAGGTCCTGAAAATATTTTTATTTATTTATTCATTGAACCTTCTAGATAATGAAGTGGCAGTTGTAATAACTTTCAGCTCTCCTCTTGGAAAACTTTCATTTTTCACGATGGATTACGAATGTGGATCACGATGGAATATGAAACCTATGAACCGGATTCTCATCATCCTGTTAATTATCATATATAACTTTTAACCAAGTAAATTAAACATACTTTGAACCTTCCGGAAAAAAGGGATGTCAGGTCCTCTCAATTGTGATTTGCATCAATTCAAAAAGAAAGAAAAAATCAGTAAACATGCTAACTCTTCAAAACATCAGAAAACAATATTTTGAAATAGTGAGATTTTTTTAGACTAGATGGTAGGGATAAATTAATTAGATTAAAATCTCGCTTTTTTATATTGAAACGGTTGTTTCAGGACTCTAAACATACATATTACAAAACATTTCAGTATAACATATTCCACTACTGCGAGAAAAAAGTAGCCAACATGTGCAACTTATAAATATTCTTCAATCTTCATGAAATTTGGCCTATTTGTATTTTGTACTAGTAAAACTCCAGGGATAATCGACTTCACATGTAAATCGAAGTTTTGGAAAAATGAAACACCCCAGCTTACATACATAGCGGATTTATTGGACAAACAAAAATGAACTACATTATTTTTTAAATGTGAGACGAGCATTTACAATCATAGTTATAACGGAGTTGCCATATTAGTGCAGCAAGCATCATAACTTTCCTTAATTGTGAAAAACATGGAGATAGTTCGTACTCAAAACTTAGTTCTCTATAGTTGAAACCTCATGACCCTTCTGAGAAGTAATACTTGTGCTAATATTGAAGACAGTAATTGTATTATGTACTACTTATCACAATAAAATGCATAATCCAGTTCTACTGCGTAGTAAACTGGGCAATATATATCTTACGAAGGGCTCTAAGACAAGTACCATGTCAACAAAATGGCGTCACTTTCGAGATACGTATGTAAGACGTAATTTATAATCCAGATATCATATTATCTGAACTGACTATCGGCAAATGTTAAGGAGTTAACACATGAGATATGAAACGCTCAAAAGTTATGTGTAAGGTAAGGTCCTTTCTTCTATTTTCTATTTCCATCCCCCAAATTAATTCAACAAGTTCAATTATGAAATAAAAGCATAATAAAATGATTAATCGATTGTAAAATCAGGAAGTGGTGAAACTTTCATGAAAATCATTGTTACTTATCATCTTAACTTTCGATCAGATCAAGTTGTAATTGGAAGATATGATTACAACATGAAGTGATAATATTCTAATCTCAATTTTCTAAATTTCTCGGCTAGTAACCGCCGCGTCGGTCATCGCTACCAATGCAAAGCTTCCTAACTTATAAATTGATAAAGTCAGCGATATGCCCCAGATATAGGCAAAGTTGCAATTTGGCATCTAATAATGCCGACGATAGAATACAGATATCCAATAACCGGCCTAATTTACATAGCCCCAATCGAGTTACGACTTGATATCGATTTTGAGAGCAACGCGATTTCGTAACACTGCCAGTAGATACGTAGCTCTTAAGAGATAATAGAATACCAATATTTTTTTGTAAGCATATATTATGTATGATACTTTTTGCAGTTACATAATTTTGTCATATCATTCTACTATAATTTAATATGTAATACTTTATTGATAACAATTTCTTTCGTGATAAACTCTTATCCGTTTAATCATTTTCATGTTTTAGGTTGTTGTTTGTTTAAAATAACGAAGTTTATTTTTTTTGTTATCAAAGACGAGTCATGATAACTTATCAGTAAAGTAGCTTCACTGCATGCTAATACATTATATTCCTGAGTAAGTATATGTTACTTAATCTTTAAATAAAAACATAATAATTTACGTAACTATTACGACACTGTACGATAACTTCTTAGTGATTGTAATAAATACTAAATTCAAAAGCTACTCGAAGATATCTCTTGGTTTTCTGTCGATAGACTGATAATTTGCAGATGCACATGGATTTTTCATATGGCTGCAATACCACAGTTTCGAAACAGATTAGAACCGCTTAAAAGCAACACTACAAAATCAAAGTCAACCTAAAGATAATAGGTTTTCACAGTACCTTGACTGCTTCTGGAGTGGCGACCGGGCGCCCTGAACCTTATGCATCTCAGCACGCCTGGTGTAAGCCACGGCTTAATAATTGTCTTACTTCTAAAAAACCGTGACAGTCTTAAACCAGATTAATATTTATCTGATGTATCGTGTTGCGACGAGCTCTGTATTATGGGTAGCGTTCACATCTATATGTCGCGGCATTGATGCTTTTATAAAATTTGGCGTTACTTTTTGATTGAAAAAAAATATTATGTAAATATCGTTACATATATCATACAATAACGAGTTGTCTGCTAATTTATGTTGCCAATGTAAAGTATATCTAAAGAGCAATACTTAAAGCTCATATTTGAATTATATTCTTTTTGACGGGTTGGAGCGGAGTCGTGTTAATATGCTAAGTTTGTAATTGTTGAATGTGATTGTTGTTTGAACGCATTTATTTATACAGAAAAAAATATGGATCTTTTATTGTATAGTGTAAATTTTGATAATGATAAGCCTCAAATGATATCAAATGAAAGATTAAATAATATGTCTCTATTAAAATATTACCTATGTATAAGCAGCAAATGTTATATGATTGATAATTTTTAATAGAAAATAAGTAAAGTAAGGTTTTAAGTTTACTTGACATTATCTACTTTTTTTAGTTTCATTTAAAGTTTTGGCATGTTATTTAGCTTTTTTAATTTATATTTTTTAAATGTGTATTTTGTTCATAACCATAGTTGTATATAAAATTTAAGTAAGTTGCGAAAAGTGGTGAAAGTGATCTTATACGGTTATTGACTGCGGCACCCATTCCATAGATTTCCTACCTATATCCAACCACGCTCTCTTTTCCATCAGGGGTCATCATCATCAGCTATCAGATTAAGTAGGTAACTAAAATACAAGCAAACAAACACAGAAACTTACAAACTTGCACATTTATGATAGGATCAGTAGATGCATTATAAACGTACGTCTCAATAAATATGTAATTAAAAAGGCGACCACACAGTTTTAACTAGGGATTCACTTGCCACAATCCTATTAAATTACGATTCAATGTCTTGAAACATCGACACTCGATTACATATACGATAAAATACACACACAACTTTGAAATGAAACGCAATTATACTTCGATCAGATTGACTTACCGAAAGTTCTTTTGAATCCAATATTTTTTTTCCTGCCACCCATTCAGGATCTTCTTCTTTCACCTGATAATTGAATTGGGCGCAAGAAAATCATCAGCATTTAACAGAAGTAGTGATACTTACATAAAATCATATCGCTACAACAACAAGCAAACAAACAAACGCAACAAGCAGTTAAAAACATTAAAGCAAATTTAATAACGTCCACTCATATTTTGATTGATGTGGCTAATAGTATAAAAACAAAAAGTGGATTTTATAATTTAGGTTGTAAAGTAGTATAGAGAAGACTCATCTCCGCCGGTAGCACCCGTTCGCGAGCATGACGCGTGAACCAGCCATCGCTCGCCCCACCATCGTCGAAACTTAACGTTTATTAACTTTCATTAAGTAAAAGTATTGTGATTTTAGATTAACGTTTAGACGATTTTGTATTCCAGTCTTTATTTGTATAGGCTTTATCTTAAAATAGGGAAATAGCTGCAGCCAAAACACAGGATGAACTTCCTAGTTTGGCTGAAGATGTCGACAAAAATTTGTGTAAAATTAGTTTGCAATAGAAAAAATACTTTTTTTGAAAATAAAAATTATTGTTGTAACAGCCCTGTGTTAGTAGAACGAGTACGTAGTTATACCCAGGCCTATATGTTTCGGAGTATTGTGATAAGAATTTTCAATAACGCCGAAATTTATTAGGGTCTTGGCTAGGTTATTTGTAAAATGAAAGTAGTTTTTTTTTTTGTCATGTCGCGTCGCTGTCTCCGCGAGTATTAAGAATTGGGTCCCGCCTCCCATTCTTGTGTCACGGAAAGCGTTATTTGCTTGTGGTCTAAGATTAATAAAGAAATGTAAAGAGAGATTGGGCATAGCGGATTAATCGCTCAAATTGGAGCGCCCGTCTGGGGAACCTTACAGAAGATCACATTAAAATAACACTGCCTTTTGGTCGTGTTGTGTTTGTCGGTAAGGTTCCAGGGCTTCACGAGATAGGGGATTGGGTCAGGGTAGGTAACACGAGTGTTATTTTTGGTATCGCAATTGTCTTTGGACTATGGTGGCCGCTTCCCATCAGGCGGGCCATCCGCTTGTTTGCCACCCTTTTAATAAAAAAAAAGATTGGTTGCACTCCGGGAGTGCCGTGCCGGCAGTAGTGAAAACTTGAAAATTAACGTTATGCATTTTTGATATTTTGGAATGGTTAGGGAGAATAATTTTGCGAATTTCTTTAATTATCAGTATAAAAGTACTATCATTTATATGGTAGAATACAATATTTATTTATTGTGCTATCGTACACAAACATGACAATTTATATTACATTTAAAAGTTTATCTCGCAGAATTTCTCATTTAAGCGCACCTAGCGACATATATTGTAAAAAAATGCATTTTCTTCGCAATAAAGCTGCCACCTGGACGACCTACATACAGACGTATTATTATAACAGGATAAAATAAAACATTACTATGATTCGTGCAATATATTAAAAGTCAACAACCTTTCCAATTTTATTGTTTTCTTCTTACGAATTTTCGATTGTCAGGTGTCCGGATGCGATCAGGCCACGTGTCATGACGCGAGTTTAACATTTTTTACCCATACAAAAAAAAGTGTACAACGCCGCTAAAGAAGTTTTCACTTCAAAAATATCGGTTTATCTATCCTAATTACTTTTTTCTCATTTTACTCCAATGGAGCACAGTAAGTTGCCTTTTCAAAGAATTAAAATTATTGTATCACCTTGTAGGGGTTTTGCTGAATTTCAAAGATGCGACAATAAAACAGAGTTCTTGGATAGGCTCTACTTTCAATAAAATTTATACTTATAATTTTTATTATTTTTAAAGCATGTAACTGCTTGATGTTTAAATCTAAAGAAAATATAACTAGAAAAAATTCCACGCGGACCAGGCAGCAGACGGGACTCGAACCCGCACCCTTCGCAATCCGGGCGAATGCACTGACCAATTATGCTACCGCGGCCCTCACGGACCGCGTCGAAATTCCTTCTAGCTATTCTTAAGCTGCAAGGCAGCGCCATCTCTTCGCATTATAGGTAAACCCACAATGTCAAAATGAATACTTTTACAAGTATTAAACATTTGAAAGAAGAAATAGCAATTATAGTTATAATTTTTATTATTTTGAAAGCATGTAACTGCTTGATGTTTAAATCTAAAGAAAATATAACTAGAAAAAATTCCACGCGGACCAGGCAGCAGACGGGACTCGAACCCGCACCCTTCGCAATCCGGGCGAATGCACTGACCAATTATGCTACCGCGGCCCTCACGGACCGCGTCGAAATTCCTTCTAGCTATTCTTAAGCTGCAAGGCAGCGCCATTTCTTCGCATTATAGGTAAACCCACAATGTCAAAATGAATACTTTTACAAGTATTAAACATTTGAAAGAAGAAATAGCAATTATAGTTATAATTTTTATTATTTTTAAAGCATGTAACTGCTTGATGTTTAAATCTAAAGAAAATATAACTAGAAAAAATTCCACGCGGACCAGGCAGCAGACGGGACTCGAACCCGCACCCTTCGCAATCCGGGCGAATGCACTGACCAATTATGCTACCGCGGCCCTCACGGACCGCGTCGAAATTCCTTCTAGCTATTCTTAAGCTGCAAGGCAGCGCCATCTCTTCGCATTATAGGTAAACCCACAATGTCAAAATGAATACTTTTACAAGTATTAAACATTTGAAAGAAGAAATAGCAATTATAGTTATAATTTTTATTATTTTTAAAGCATGTAACTGCTTGATGTTTAAATCTAAAGAAAATATAACTAGAAAAAATTCCACGCGGACCAGGCAGCAGACGGGACTCGAACCCGCACCCTTCGCAATCCGGGCGAATGCACTGACCAATTATGCTACCGCGGCCCTCACGGACCGCGTCGAAATTCCTTCTAGCTATTCTTAAGCTGCAAGGCAGCGCCATCTCTTCGCATTATAGGTAAACCCACAATGTCAAAATGAATACTTTTACAAGTATTAAACATTTGAAAGAAGAAATAGCAATTATAGTTATAATTTTTATTATTTTTAAAGCATGTAACTGCTTGATGTTTAAATCTAAAGAAAATATAACTAGAAAAAATTCCACGCGGACCAGGCAGCAGACGGGACTCGAACCCGCACCCTTCGCAATCCGGGCGAATGCACTGACCAATTATGCTACCGCGGCCCTCACGGACCGCGTCGAAATTCCTTCTAGCTATTCTTAAGCTGCAAGGCAGCGCCATCTCTTCGCATTATAGGTAAACCCACAATGTCAAATGAATACTTTTACAAGTATTAAACATTTGAAAGAAGAGATGGCGCTGCCTTGCAGCTTAAGAATAGCTAGAAGGAATTTCGACGCGGTCCGTGAGGGCCGCGGTAGCATAATTGGTCAGTGCATTCGCCCGGATTGCGAAGGGTGCGGGTTCGAGTCCCGTCTGCTGCCTGGTCCGCGTGGAATTTTTTCTAGTTATATTTTCTTTAAAATTTATACGTTGGATATTAACATGCAAACGCCTATAAAAGTTATAATTTTGGATGAATAGTTTAGATACCTATATTGTAAACATATTAAGTAGATGTGTATTGCACATTCGAAGATTATTAACGTGTAATTTCGAAAGACGTAGCAAATACAGGAAAGGCCGCCTGTGGGAGACAGAATATTTGCCTTTCCAGTGAAAGGCACAGGATGAACAAGGTATAGCGTGAGAGTAACGCCTTTAGCTCTAGATAAATCGATAATGTTGTTATTGCTGCTTTATTATAAGATCCTTATTAAATTAAACATTCCAAAATTTTTGATTTGAGTAATTCAGTTAATCATATAAAGAAACCCTTAAAACTTATACCTACTGGTAGCCTAAAAAATATCCAATTATCCCTACCAGTGCCGGTCAGTAGGCAATAAATAAAATAGAAAGTTCCTTAATAATCTTAATAACGAATACGCTGAAGAACCAAATTTTGTCCGAACGGAGGAAGTCACGCTACTTTTTCAAAGTGTTATCTTGAGTGTCGCCGCACATCGGCCACCGACCACAACCACAAAACACCGCCACCGGCATATTTCTTGTAGTTTTCATACATTTTATATGGACTCGCCACACACGGTATGCCGGTGGCCGCCACACGCTACAAATCGTCGCTGCTCGCTTCTTGTGGCCCGCGCCAGCCACTTAATGCGCCGATACAAAACACCGCCACACGTCACTCGCGCGATTCCCCACCCCTCTCTCCCTTACCTTAGTCGGCCGCTGTCGCGCGCTTCAGCCACTTTAGTAGCCGCTTCTAGCTTCTCGTGGCGGCGTTTGTGGCTGCGGCGTGTGGCCCGTGTGCGGCGACACTAAAACGCCATTAGAGTGTCACCTGCATAACAAATGACACTCATCCGATCTAGAAGTACCCCCGGAGTACCCAATTGTACCCAACATTTCATTAAAGTGGTTTTAAGAATCTGTGCAGCACCCAAACGACATTATGAACGAATAGTCTACTACCCCTTCTCATGAGCAGAACCTACCGGTCCATCAGATATGGCAATCAGCTGTCTGATATTTAGGAACCCTGTGATATCTAAAGCCCCAAGGATACACTCGCCTCTTCTCTCTGCTCTCCTGCAGAGCTTCTTCAGCTCCAGCACCGCATCAACCGTGGACCGCTTCGAAATCCGTATTGGTGGCGCTTGATGGGCAGTGAAAACGTCACTAAGGTTTTCAGCAACTTATCTCTTCGGCAGTACGATCTGTCAGCGTACGTAATAATTAATTACTCCTCGTCAGTGCTACCGTCGCGTCCTCAACAGATGTCGCTGTCCGCTAATGTCTTCGCCCAAAATCCGCGACGAGCTTCCGCTGATGTTGATAAATGACGCGAAGGTAATCCGGCCAGTAATCTCGACGATGCGCCCTAATTTTTCACCTTTTTCTATCTTTTAATCCCGGAGCGGCGGCAGCGGCAGCGTCATGCATAATGAACGCCGACTACCTAATGAAGCGATCAGTGACTAGGGAAACTTTGAAGTTTCGTTCATGTTCTCCGACGCATAAGAAGTTGCCGAACGAACTAGAACTCCCCTTTTGTAGCGATTTGTTATTTATTATGCGAAGTAACGCACGTATTTTATTCAGAGAGAGGGAAAGTCTTCCTGCTCTCCTACTCGAGTGTAATTCGTCACTTAAAACTAAACCTACATAGGTACCTTTATATTTAAATTTAAATTAACAACATTAATTTGGAGTCATTACTATTGCAGTCAAATAGATTTGAGTGGCCGTTTACTACTTGGCTTAGCACTGACTTAAAATTTTATGAATTTCATATTATGCAAGCAATTCAATGCTTAAATAATAATATAATATAGCTGTTATTTATGTTTTACTTTTAATGTCATTTGTTAGAATGGTCGAATTAATTTTATGTTAAAATTAATATATAAGAAGTTTTAGGTTTTTTTAAGTCAGAGCACAACTTCAACTATTAAGTGTATAACCTTGTTCTACCTCGTTTCATTTTCTTACCAAAACCCAATCTCTGTATTTCCCGATTCTGAGTAGGGCGCCTGCATGAAATGTGGCAAGACTGCTCATGCAACATTACTGATAGTAACAAATCAGACAGAATTAGCGATATGTTTAGCAATGATTGCCATTATAAAGACTTTACTCTTGTATTGACCGTTGAGTAAAAAACTGTGCCGCTCCAGCCATTCTCAATTTGACCTGGAGCCGTGGAATACTACTCACACATCACCAAAACAGCTATTTCACTGGCTAAGCAATTCGAGGTGAAGTTCCTCTACGCCGGTCCTCGCTTATATTATTATTATCCACTAATCGAAAATAAACGGGTTCCCTTTAAATGGCCTAATTGCCTTTGGCAAAATTTAATTCTACATAATTTCGTTAAGCATAACCTTTATTAATGTTAGTTTTAGGTGTTTATGGTCAGTGGGTTAGGTTAGGTAAGTGTTCTGTTGTGAACTTGTGACCTAAACAGCTAGCCTAGCCACCTGATAAATAAAATGTATGCCAAAGACGATTCTGACTGTGAACTTCTTGCGATATAATGTTTCTGCTTTTAAGTTTCAGGTGTCTGTGTTTAAACATTGTGGATATTAAAATTTAAGCCTTAGTGTGATTCTGGCTTACAAAATTATGAGTTTTGATTGTCTGATTAATTAATTAAACGCATAACATAATTTGGCATTTAATGAAAGTAAATGCCAAATTATGTTCTGCGAAATGAAGTCGATGCCATTCTCAGCATAGTAATATTATGACATTAAAAGTTCTGCGATAAAAGGTAAACCCAAAATAAACAACGGCCAAAAATGATGAATTTCTATTTTGTCAACGGTTTTTACTGGTGCTATTTACTTGATTACATAAAAGTTATATTAACCCCACTCAATAAAATACTTTGTAACAGCTAAAACGTACGGTTTGGCAGTTAAAGTTTCGTGTAGGGACCATCTTTCACAAGAAACGGAGGGGCCCAAATTAGATTACCCGGCCTTCGCAGCCAATTTACGAAGTTCAGGCGACGGAGGCACGCGTCACCACAGACCAGTAACCGGTTCGAATACAACAAATTAATATCAATAGCGAACAAGTTAAACATTAATTAGCACTAGATTATCCCAAAGTTAAATCGAAAAGTCACGCCCAACTATTTATTGATGAATGAATGATGATGATGAAAACATTAGTGTGTTAATTCACACAAATAATTTATTGAAGGCAACCAACCTCTTTAGTTACTTCCTCCTTAATAAAACATTTGGCCTTTTTCAGGCTTTTTTTTCGTCCCGGACTATAGTTATTAAGCCGGAAAAATATTAGCTAGTCAACTTTTTGGTTCAATGGTTCTTCCAGAAAATAAAAAATTGGGCAAACAAATAAATTTCCGGCTTAATAGCCATAACCGTCCGGAGAAAAAAAAGCCCGCACGGGTTCGACTCCCATCTGCTACCTGGTCCGCCTGGATTTTTTTCTTGTAAAATTGTCTTTAGATTTATAAAACTTTTTAAGACAAAGCATTTAGCTTCATATTTCAATAAAGCCGGGTACTTATTAGCGAGCTGTAACCGTAACATGCGTGATACAGTACGAGGTTTGATTGTGTACGCTTGTAGCTCAGTTGTAAACGTCGCGTCGGCTCGCTGCAAACCGCACGCGTACCGCTCGCAGAAGGTTAGCGAACCACGTACACACTATGCTTTTTGGTTACAGTGCATGCAACGGTTACAGTTACACGCCTCCGATTCCTCCCACACAGGCCACAAACACCAACACTACACAGCTAGCAAACGTGCACACTAGCTTAGCATTAGGCAGACACCGCACCTGTAGGATAAGAGTGCGAAGACCCGGTCTACACACGACACGCTATACCAAGTACAGGTACGTACCTGAGGGAAAAACGCCCAGGTACATACCTAGGCGTTTTTCGCCGGCCCCCACGACAACGGCTAACTAGATTAAATTCGCTTGATAAACGAAATCGCAAGAACTCGCCTTAAATGAAAAAGAAAAACTGCTGTTTCATCCTATTGGTCTTGGGAATTGGTATTTGCTGTACATTCCAAATGTATCCCTATTCAACTATTTACGGCTTGAAAATAAAAAAAACAACCCGTAACGGGAAAAGATTTAGCTCCAACGAAGAAGTTCATCGATGAAACTGAAGCTAATTTTGAAGTCATTGCTCAATTCCTTGTAATTGTGCTTTCCAGCAGAGCGCGAAAGAGAAAATGTAAAAGCGTTGGAAATGTACCAACCACACAACTAATGTTGATGGTTAAAATAGATTCTTGTCAAAAAATTCTCTTATTTATCGAGTTATATAGTCGATAGTACAAATAAAGTAATAAAATATGCTTGTAGCAAACAATTCAACTCGAAAAGGGATCTTCACCGTATCAACTCACACCGTTCAGTATTTTTTGAATGAAACCCAATGCAACGAAAACTTATCGAAATTGTAACGTCTTCTTTCCGGATAAGCTCCCGAACGTGCGTTAGGAACGTGCGGAGAGTTGACCTCCGTACACAAGCTTACGTCTCGCCGTAGTCTAGTTTACGTCTATCCGTAGCCTAGCTTACGTTTCTCCGTAGAGACGTAGTAAGTTAGATTATATTGTATTTTTTGTCACATTTTATAACCGCACATTTTGTCTCCGCAACTTTTCATAACTAGAAATTTTACTTGTTAAGTTACGTATAGTGGTTAAAGGAACTTATCTGAAAGTGAAGGTAAACCACAATTATACGAAGTTCAATATCCGAAGACATTCAATTAACCTTGTAGTGAGCGTCATACGTATAGAGAGAATATAAAAAAATCTCTATGTTATCTGTCATCTATCACCATCTGTCAAGTTATTAATTTTAGAGTTTAAGTACTGTCAATATCGCATTATGATACCCAATTCCTCCCAAATTAATTATACTTCAGTTCAATGTTCTCCACATTCAATTAACCTTGTAGATGATAATTTTTTTTCTTTTATTATTTTTAAAGCATGTAACTGCTTGATGTTTAAATCTAAAGAAAATATAACTAGAAAAAATTCCACGCGGACCAGGCAGCAGACGGGACTCGAACCCGCACCCTTCGCAATCCGGGCGAATGCACTGACCAATTATGCTACCGCGGCCCTCACGGACCGCGTCGAAATTCTTTCTAGCTATTCTTAAGCTGCAAGGCAGCGCCATCTCTTCGCATTATAGGTAAACCCACAATGTCAAATGAATACTTTTACAAGTATTAAACATTTGAAAGAAGAAATAGCAATTATAGTGATAATTTTTTATTATTTTTAAAGCATGTAACTGCTTGATGTTTAAATCTAAAGAAAATATAACTAGAAAAAAATCCACGCGGACCAGGCAGCAGACGGGACTCGAACCCGCACCCTTCGCAATCCGGGCGAATGCACTGACCAATTATGCTACCGCGGCCCTCACGGACCGCGTCGAAATTCTTTCTAGCTATTCTTAAGCTGCAAGGCAGCGCCATCTCTTCGCATTATAGGTAAACCCACAATGTCAAATGAATACTTTTACAAGTATTAAACATTTGAAAGAAGAAATAGCAAATATAGTGATAATTTTTTATTATTTTTAAAGCATGTAACTGCTTGATGTTTAAATCTAAAGAAAATATAACTAGAAAAAATTCCACGCGGACCAGGCAGCAGACGGGACTCGAACCCGCACCCTTCGCAATCCGGGCGAATGCACTGACCAATTATGCTACCGCGGCCCTCACGGACCGCGTCGAAATTCTTTCTAGCTATTCTTAAGCTGCAAGGCAGCGTCATCTCTTCGCATTATAGGTAAACCCACAATGTCAAATGAATACTTTTACAAGTATTAAACATTTGAAAGAAGAAATAGCAATTATAGTGATAATTTTTTATTATTTTTAAAGCATGTAACTGCTTGATGTTTAAATCTAAAGAAAATATAACTAGAAAAAATTCCACGCGGACCAGGCAGCAGACGGGACTCGAACCCGCACCCTTCGCAATCCGGGCGAATGCACTGACCAATTATGCTACCGCGGCCCTCACGGACCGCGTCGAAACTCTTTCTAGCTATTCTTAAGCTGCAAGGCAGCGCCATCTCTTCGCATTATAGGTAAACCCACAATGTCAAATGCCTTGCAGCTTAAGAATAGCTAGAAAGAATTTCGACGCGGTCCGTGAGGGCCGCGGTAGCATAATTGGTCAGTGCATTCGCCCGGATTGCGAAGGGTGCGGGTTCGAGTCCCGTCTGCTGCCTGGTCCGCGTGGAATTTTTTCTAGTTATATTTTCTTTAGATTTAAACATCAAGCAGTTACATGCTTTAAAAATAATAAAAAATTATCACTATAATTGCTATTTCTTCTTTCAAATGTTTAATACTTGTAAAAGTATTCATTTGACATTGTGGGTTTACCTATAATGCGAAGAGATGGCGCTGCCTTGCAGCTTAAGAATAGCTAGAAAGAATTTCGACGCGGTCCGTGAGGGCCGTGGTAGCATAATTGGTCAGTGCATTCGCCCGGATTGCGAAGGGTGCTGGTTCGAGTCCCGTCTGCTGCCTGGTCCGCGTGGAATTTTTTCTAGTTATATTTTCTTTAGATTTAAACATCAAGCAGTTACATGCTTTAAAAATAATAAAAAATTATCACTATAATTGCTATTTCTTCTTTCAAATGTTTAATACTTGTAAAAGTATTCATTTGACATTGTGGGTTTACCTATAATGCGAAGAGATGGCGCTGCCTTGCAGCTTAAGAATAGCTAGAAAGAATTTCGACGCGGTCCGTGAGGGCCGCGGTAGCATAATTGGTCAGTGCATTCGCCCGGATTGCGAAGGGTGCGGGTTCGAGTCCCGTCTGCTGCCTGGTCCGCGTGGAATTTTTTCTAGTTATATTTTCTTTAGATTTAAACCTTGTAGATGTTAGAGCCTGGTTAACTTAAAATGGGACATATAATTTATTGATCACAGTCAATACATATTGCTTTACTGTTACTTTGGAATACTACAAGCTATTCAAAATATATATTCTATTTTTTATAAGCAAGTACCTACTTTCACCTATAAATATCTACTTATAGGTGGAAGTAGGTAACTTATCTAGGTTTAGTTTAAGTACTATACCTGGTTATGTTTTTATATTTTTTAAGCATTAAACTGCTAGATGTTTAAATCTAAAGAAAAGTTTTACTAGAAAAAGAAGAATATTTTTTTCTAGTAAAACTTTTCTTAACTATAACTGATACTTAGAAATAAAAGTACTTGTACAAGACAAGTAATAAATGACAATAAGCAAATGCCTTCAAATAAATTTAATGCAATAGTGTTTATAGACTATGTCATAAAAATATTCTTTATGTTTTGCTTTGCATAACTATGCAAGGAAAAATATTATTACCCACTTAAAAGTTTACATTTGTTACCGAATATCCAATTCTAAAGCATTTGAGGTCGCGAAGCCATAATCAACACAGAAAAAATTAACACAGATTCAAACCCTTTCCAGCTCTATTATGAAGATGTGTCTTCTTGATGTCTGTATTTGTAGATGAGATATATGAAGATTGCATAGTTGGTATTCTGTGAACATCAAGGGAACAACTCATTCACACCACTATAATTATTGTGAAATGCTTAAAATTAGTTAAAAATATGTACACAATAAATACTTTTGTCTAAAATAAGAACTACAAATAATACTTGTTAACGCCTACGAGTTCGCAACAGTAATGTTGCCGTGCTCTTCTTATTGGCTTGATATTTTTAGGGTTCCGTACCTCAAAAGGAAAAAAACGGAACCCTTATAGGATAACTTTGTTGTCCGTCCGTCTGTCTGTCAAGACCGGTTTTCTCAGGAACGCGTATAGGTATCAAACTGAAAGTTATATCTAATACTCAGGTTTACTGTCCCTTACAGCTGTGAAAAAATCGAACTTTTAAGCCAAAGCAATCAAAAGATACGGCCGTTTATGCCGCACATTTCTGCAAATTTTCGAAACTCGCAAGGGAATCAATACCCGTGAACTTAGAATCAAGAAATTTGGTACGAAGTAACGTCTTATAGTACAGATAAAGGAAAAAATGCGAAAACCGTAAATTTTTAGCTACATCATATAATAAAAAAAAATACGTTTGGCACTCGGGAGCTGCCGCGGTAAAGCTATTGCGTAGCATTTTTTATCAACTTATGCAATTAAATAATTATAATAATAAGAAAAAAAAAACTGCATAAATAACTGGAAAACGCAAATAGTGAAACCTGGTAAAGATCCCCAAGACCCATTATCGTATAGACCTATAGCATTGTTGTCCACCCTTTGTAAATTTTTGGAACATCTTATTAAAAGTAGGCTAGAATGGATTATTGAAAACAATGGAATCCTATTTAAATCATAATTTAATAGACAGCATTGTCGTGAAACGAGGTTTCTCCGTCAATACTTCGACGATTCCAGTAATCGTAGACGACACATTTGCATATGACAATGCTCAACTTCCTTTACCCAGGCAAAAACTTCAAAATCTGAGTCTTCAAGCGAGGTTGATAAACATTATAAGTAGCGTATATGTCTAGAACTGTTACGATCAGGGCTTTCCTCAAGGTTACGTTTTACGTCCGCTGTTATACAATCTGTACACATATGATCTGGGCAGATCATTTAACAGCTTCTACAAAATACTACAATATGCTGATGCTATAGCACTGTATATCTCCTCCAAGGACCTCAAAGATGAGTATGGAAATTTTGTAATGGAATCCTGCATTAAAATAACTCTGAGAAATTAACACAGATTCAATCCAAATGTTCTCGCATAATTACTGGCCCCATGCGTTCCTCCTCAATAAACGCCATGCAGGTAGAATGCATGCCTCGAATCCTCGCTTTATCTTAGACGCAAGCTAATGAGTGATTATATTTATTTAATATTGCACAATACTCAAACCACCCACTAGTAGAAAAACTAAAAAAATGAGAAATCATAATACAAATTCAACTTACTGGATACTAAATATGGAACTCCCTCCCCTAGTCAAAAGTCTTAATAATCTTAAAAAGCTAACATCTCCAATCTATCAATCGTCTAAACTCAGCCTTGTCTTCTTTTACCCAGACATTGACAGAATCGTCACGGTATGAGACGCAGCCATAATCACCAAAATTGAATTAAATTGTCATAGTGTCTATGGAAACTAAGCAGCGTTCCTACCGGACATAAGGACAAACTGGCTTTTTCCATAGAAACTTTGATATAGCGATACGAATACTTTTTCGCTAGTTGTTCGTGCAATGAGTACTGTGGTACTTTTCTCATACTTTCACAGGAACCTAACATTTTCTACGATAAAAGGTGTAGAAATATATATACACTTTGTTTAAATTCAGGTAATGAGCTGTCTGTTTGTCAAATCCAAATCCATTCTGCCGTTTTTGCGATAGCAAACGAGTAGTAAACATCCAAAACTATTAAATTTATAGGATTTCATACTTTTATTAACCTATTTAATTTCCGTAAGTGGTTTCATCAAACCAAGCCAATAATCATGACCGAATCATAAATATAAAAAAATCAAATTCTCTAAAAACTTAAAGACTTTGCCATGGTGTAGAACTATGTACTTAACAAATTTTTTTTTTATCCTTTCAGGTCATGTTATTTCTCATCTGGTCTGTGGTGCTCATAGTAGCCCTGATCTTATACTACAAGAAGACCTACTCCGCCTTCTCGAAATATGGCGTGAAAAATATGACTCCAATCCCATTGCTGGGAAACGGTTTCAGCGTTTTAATAGGGAGAGAGCATATAGTCGACAACTCGATGCGTATATACCAGCAATATCCTGAGGAAAGGTTAACATTTTTCCTTTTAATGCTGACTTTTTATGACTTTTATACACTGTGTTATAACCGTTATTTCTAACTATATTGAAAAACGCTTTGTCTCTTTCCCGGGACTCGGTGTGAAGATAGATAAATTAGTTACCATTACCAACCTATCACATACAACAACAGTCTACGATAGTATTAGTAATCGAAAAACTTTTACTGTTTGCAAAAAGAAATTATCATTGGAAACTAAACATAATTAGTTTAATTTTCTCAGGTTCTTCGGTCAATACGAATTCTTGCGGCCGTTGGTTATAGTTAAAGACATAGAACTCATTAAACAGATTACTATAAAAGACTTCGAGTACTTTTTGGATCATAAAACTATGGTGGACGGCAGTATAGATCCTCTATTTGGAAGAAATTTGTTCTCATTGAAAGGCAAGTAATTCCTGCTTGCAATTACAGACGATATAGATTAATTACTACTGCAAAATTTTATGCAGTTTTAATGGGTTTAATAGACATTTCCACATTTTTTTATTCAGTCTTTTAATTTTAGGTGAAGAATGGAAAGATATGCGCTCTACTCTGAGCCCTGCTTTCACCAGCTCCAAAATGAAAATGATGCTTCCATTCATTGTGGAAGTAGGCAACAGGATGACTGATACACTTAAGAAACAAATCAAAGAATCAAATGGTTAGTTAATTAGTGCTTTTACAACTTACCATAGTTTTGTAACAACAAATATCAACGAGATGATTTAACATTTTTTAACATAATCTTGTGCTCATTGGGCTTTCAATTTCTTTTATCGTTTCTTAGACGACGTCTTTAACGTCGTCTAAGAAATCATAAAATACCTAATACCCACACTGCCGCGACCTCTTAATAAACAATTTGCTTTAATAATTATGGTCATGATGATGTTCATCTTGATATTGGATCATGGTTCAACTTGAAATGGCATTATAATAACCTACACCAATCCAGGCTTCTTCGATCTTTGTGAGATTCTACGATTTATGAAATGTTGTTGCAAAAGGTTTTTGAGCTTAGAACCAATGTGAGTGAAAATTGGAGCCGAGCTTTTACCCAAAACAGAGAAAGAAACAAATAGCCTGCTGCGATATTAAATTTTCTGTAATAATTCATTAACATTTTATGATTACAGAAAAGTACTTGGACATCGAAGGTAAAGATTTGACTACTAGATACGCAAATGACGTCATCGCTTCTTGTGCCTTTGGTCTCAAAGTAGACTCGTTCGCCGAAGAAAACAACGAATTCTTGAGAATGGGCAAAGTTATCACAAACTTTGGGTTATCAGCTTTCCTAAAATTTTTCATGTTTCTTTACTTGCCAGTTCTTACGAAGGTACGTAATACATGTTTATGTATATTTTCTTTTAATACATCCCATAATATATTCTAATTATTACAGATGCTGAATATCAAATTGTTTTCTGACACCACCGCAAATTTCTATAAAAACCTTTTCATGAATACTATGAACGACAGAATAACAAATAACATAGTACGACCAGACATGATCCATTTATTGATGCAAGCTAAAAAAGGTTAGTTTAGTCTTAGAGTTACGTATGTGTCTCATCAATTACACCTATTAGTCATGAGGCAACTACGTTTAAAATATATGAATATATTTTTTCAAATATTTGCAGGTAAATTAGTGCAGGAAGAAAAACCATCCAAAGAAGCAGACGCAGGTTTTGCTACTGTAGATGAATCTAATATTGGAACGAAGACTGTAAACAAGGGTAAAAAATTGAAATACGTAAAGTAATAGAAAACTTGAAGTGAATCTTCATCATATCAGCTGCTATCGTATCATAGCTATCGATAATAAGTTAAATAAAATAATTAAATTAATATTCAAGTTTAATTTCACAGATTGGTCTAATATTGATTTAATAGCTCAAGCAGTTTTATTTTTCCTTGCTGGTTTCGAAACAGTATCTACTGCAATGACTTTTGCTTTATATCAAATGGCCGCCACTCCTGAAATCCAAGAGAAACTTATCCAAGAAATCAAGGAAAACGATATTAAAAATGGTGGAAAGTTTGACTTTCACTCAATACAGAATATGACTTACATGGATATGGTAATTTCAGGTAATTATATCTTGCATTTTATGTGCTTACACTGTAAATATCTTAAAGAACTATGAATGCCTCTTTCTACCAATTCGATTGTTTCAAGTAAAATTTATCTTTAGATTTGAAGTAATTTCAAATGAAAACTGAATAAAAAAAAACAAGTCCAGCAGACTAAATTTAATTTAATTGATCTATTATTGAAAAAAAAATATCCATTTTAAATATCTAATGGGTGCTGGTAGCAGGACTGCTACCAGCACCCATTAGATATTAGGTACCCCAGTAAGCAATCGGGATTTTCGATTTATTAAATTTACCTTTTTTTATTTATGCTTTATTTGGTATTGTTGACGTCTATTCATTATTATCATTTGCAGAGGTACTGCGATTGTGGTCTCCAGCTATAGCTCTCGACAGAATATGCACAAAAGATTATAACCTGGGAAGAGCAAACGACAAGGCGCCAAAAGATTATATCGTAAGAGAAAACCCATTACACATTATATTACTTCGTGAGCACTGGTTCAGCTTTCGTATTAGCTTATCTATATTAATCTATTGATATTCTTTCGGTAACAACTCTTCTAATTTTATAAAAGACTAACCTAAACGAAGCGTTAGACAATACTTTACTTTATTAAATCTGTGTTTGAAAAGTTTGCAGCTCGCTTTGTTTTTCTTATTAATTTAGATTCAGCAAGTCTTTATAATCGGAAGATAAAATAGTCTAATTGATTTCCATAATCACTTTTTAAGATGCGCAAAGGTGACTGTCTCCAGATTCCGAACTGGGCTATCCACCGGGATCCCAAATACTTTCCGAACCCCACAAAGTTCGACCCAGAAAGGTTTTCCGAAGAGAATAAGCATAACATTCAACCTTTCTCATATATGCCTTTTGGATTAGGCCCTAGAAACTGCATTGGTAAGAAACTTTATTATTTTTAAATACAGTTGGAAGAAAAATCCCCTGGAAAATCATTTTTAACATATTTTTATTATGGACGATAATCCTGTTACAAAGCCTCCACTGGCGACAGACTGTACTGTATCCTTAGCACGAACCAATATCGAATTTGTCACGTTTGCGAGTCCGGAATGTCATTGTCCAATGTGTACTGATTTTTAGTTCTCCTTACATACTTTGTGGCGCTGCTGTTCAAGTATCCATACAAAATTTGACATATAGCACTCGCAAACTATTCGAATTCGATAATGGTTCGTGCTTGGGGTACTGAATACGGAGTAAATACTTGAGGTATACGGTCAAGAACCGTAGACAAGAAGACAGATGAAATTTTCACAGCGTTTATGTATTAGCCGCAATAACAACAAAGTAATAGTATGCAATTGTAAAGATAATTTGAAAGGGTCCCCATAAATAGAATCTTATTTTACGTCGTTTTCACACAAGCTTGATAAATTACCGTATGTTACATGTTAAAGGATTGTACCATGGTTTTTATATTTTATCCTTGCTTAGCTGCTTGCCGGTTTTAATCTATAAAGGAATTTTCGAACGTAGTTTGTTTTTTATCGGAATCTTGAAAGCCAGACCTAATCGCATCTAAATATTAAAATAATTTAATAAAATACTTTAAACTGCTTGTCAAGAGTGTTTGATACAATGACCACATACGTGACCAACAGCATGACTACGAAAGCCTGAAAATGTTTCGAAATATCAACTATCTTGATGTAAATTTTCATTTTTTTCTATAAAACTGATGGGAGTGATACAACAAATTAAAAAATACGTCCCAGTGCGAGAGGACTAGCGCACGAAGGGTTTCGTACAGTTATCTATACATAGGGCTGCCATCTCTAAAATGTGGCAACCAGGATACGACGCGTGATAACCCCGGATTTTGGAGCCCAGAACCCGGACAGACCAATAAAAAAACAGTTAAAAATGTCACAAATCAACTTTTTTATGTTGATCTAGGCAAAAGAGCTAGCGGTCTACCTCATAATAAGTGGTCACTACTGCTGCCCATGGACACTTGCAGCGCCAAGGGCCACTTATGCGTTGCCGTAAATTTTTAAACCCGGACTACAAATAAAACCCCGCCCGGACGCTCCCCGGACGCCCCGTAAACTAGGACAAATCCGGGGAAACCCGGACGGATGGCAGCCCTATCTATACAGAATTAGATACTATATTATAAAATAGAGCAAAAACGGGCAAAAAATACATCCGTTGTATAGAAACCCCCCTAAAGATAAATAATTAAATTAAATAAAATAAAGATTTATGCTGTAAATAAGTTTTTATTTTAGTTTAATTATTTACTTTTAATGAATATGCAACTAAAAATTTAGTTAATATTTCAAGCGTCTACCTGTTGCCGTTATTTTTATAGAGCAAAAAGCGGCAATAAATTACAGTTGTTGTATGGGAGTCCCAATTAATATATTTATTTTAGTCTGTGTTTAGTATTTATTGTTAAAGCGGCATTAACAATAAATACTAAACACAGAAGCGGCATACATCATCCGTAAAAATTTCAACTGTCAAGCTACCACCGTAAATAAGATACAACATGGTGACAGACAGACAGGCAGTGGAGTCATAATATACACCCCGGCATACTTCTTTAGCAACGACCATAGACAAGGAACCCTGCGCGCGCAGTAGCAATTTTTTATACAAAAACGTCTACTGCGCAGGGGCGTCTTAACCATATGCGGCGCCCGGGTGCAAAAGCTAACAATGCGCCCCCTTTTTCAAAAATTTGACAAATTTATTTTCATGTATGTATACAATAATAAAATATTGGCAATAATTCCAACTCATGGAATAGATCTTCCCCATCTATGTCAGAGCTCAGTCCTGAAGTTAGTTTTTGCTGTAACTTCAAAAACACAACACAACTGCAACAGTTGAGACATTACAAATACAAATACAAGCGCTTTATTTCCATACCTTATTATGACATTATTATTAAATATGAGTTGGAAAAAGAAGTAGGCACAGCGCAGTTGGTTTTAAGCCTACCCATCGTCAAATTTTTGTGGTTAGTTATAATTCAATTTAAATTCAATTATTATTAATAGCCAATTAAATGTCAAATATATTAATTACAATGTCAATTCATTTAGATGTCATTCAAAGCTTAGTCAATTCAATGTCACGTTATATTACGCTTTTTTGTTCAATATTTGACTCACTCCGTTGATCAATGTTTTGCAGAAATGAAAAATGCTATTGTTTTCTGTTAACAATTCGAATAGCTCGTTTAATTTTACTATTGCGGTGTCAAGTAAAGAATTATAAAAAAATACTTTAAAATTTCGTTTGGGATCTAAGATAGGTTCGTCTACAGCTTAATTAAAATATCTTCTTCGGGGACGTGGTCGAGCAGTTTGAATATTCGGTTTGACAGTCTAGTTCCTGAGCAATTAAAACAGATTCAGATATTACCTGCTCAAATATACTATCCGTGCAACTTGTGCTGAGATCTTTTTTAGCCATATTACTCATCTTGACCGCCTCTAAAATGATTATGTCTGACTTTTGTAAACTCTTACTCACAATATTAACTTTTGACAAAATGTCATACCAAATGACGACTGAATTTAAATTCTTTATTTTGGATATTAACGAACTGGCTGTATTTTTAGAGTCATTGTCATATTTGTCCGTCGAAAATATGGAAAACAACGCATCGTATATTTTGTCCATGTTAAAACGGAGTACTTTTAGGGCATCCGTTTGACTTTCCCATCGCGTGTTCGACAGAGGTTTAATAGTCAAAGTTGGTATTTGGGTCATAATCCCATCCCATTGAAGCAGACCCGTTGAAGCAGAAAAAAACGTAAAATTCCTGAACTACTGAGAAGAAATTGGTATTTTCTTGAGAACTTTTAGCT
Source organism: Chilo suppressalis (assembly GCA_902850365.2). Lineage (NCBI taxonomy): Eukaryota > Metazoa > Arthropoda > Insecta > Lepidoptera > Crambidae > Chilo > Chilo suppressalis. The sequence continues at coordinate 6,201,179 of OU963903.1, forward strand.
GCGTCATTGACCACAAGAGGAGACGGAACGAAAAATGCGCTGCATTGACCACAAGGTTAAGACACGGAACGAAAAATGCACGAGAATTCATATCCAGAATTTTTTGGATGTCTATATTTTTTCCTCGCATATTTGAACCGTTGTCACGTATCCTTGGTCATGCAAATCACTGAGTTCAATATCAAAAGATTTTAAAAAATCAACAAAATTATTTGCCAAACTCTGTCCAGTGGTATCAGTCACAAGTAAAAGCCCTAAAAAATGTTCTCTTATTTCAGGAAGCTTGGTTGAGGGGTTGTTATATACAAATCTTACAATCACAGTAAGTTGTTCTTTGTGTGAGATATCAGGTGTGCAATCTAAAATCAAGGAATAAAATTTAGATAGTTTTAGAAGTTCAACAATAGTTGATTGAATATTTTTGGAAATTATATCAATCAATTCGTTCTGAATATTGTGGCCAAGGTAATGTGGCATGCGACGTTGAGCACTTTAAGTTTGAGCAATGTGTTCTGTTCTGAGATTACGTGGGCGACTCAGAAAGTTTTGAAAAACTAAAAAACTAACTTCTATGTAAAAATTTTTTTTATTAAATCTTTTTAAAGGACTCTCAACCAGCCTCCATGCAAAGTTTCATGCATTTGAACCAATTTTCAAAACATGTTTTCCAGTCCTCCGCAGACACCTCTTCCACGGCCTTCTCAAACGCTGCTAGCGCTTCTTCCGGCGATGAAAATTGTATCCCTTTGAGCTGATTTTTTATTTTAGGGAATAAAAAGAAGTCACACTCCTGCTGCTCCTCGCTGCACTCCTCGATCGCTTCACTTTTGTAGGCGTTGGTTCATTTTGAAACAGCCAAACTGTCGTCTGACGCTTTGTTTCTGGATCGTACTGATAAAGCCAGGATCACCTGCCAGAATATCGTAACCGCGCCGTGACGAGCCTGCATCAATTTTTTGTATCATATCACTACACCAATCCACACGGGCCTGCTTCTGAGCTTCGGTGAGGTTGTGCAACACCCAGCGGGAAACTAACCTCCTTACGCAAAGGTGCTCGTGCAAAATCTTGTGAACACTCCTGACCCAATCTGCAGAGTATGCTGAATCGAGTATGCGAAATTCGTCCGTTTTCTTGAATTATTTTTTTTGCTGCCAGCACACTTTCTTCGGTGACAGCCGTCGTAGGACGACCACTCCTTTGTTCATCCCCCAAAGTAAGATGAAGAGATAGATAGTTGCTTTTGAAGGTCCTTCATCCATAAAAGCAGTTCGAAATCGATCAAATGACTCATCAGGTTTAAAATCGTAAAAAATCATAGTACGAAAATGTTCTCGATGCAGATCCATTTTTTAATGAGACAAAAAAATGTAATCGACTCTCGAAAAAATGCGAAGGGAAATTTGAAAATCGAACAGTGGTATTTTTACTTTTAAATAATCGAAGTTTTCAAAATAATTACAAGTGGGCAGTGTCTTATACAAAAATCTAATTATGTCTATTATTCTGGTCAAAACTGCAGTCCACCTCTTCTTTTCACGTTCTATTTCATCTTGAAAGACAGAGTCTACTGTTCGGCCCTTCACTAAATATTTTTTTAGATCTATGTTTCTTTAACACAATTTATGTAACTTGAACTTTTCTCGTGTCTTTCTAAATTTCTAGACAAATGAACCCAATCTTTGGAACCAGTCTGAGAATTAAATGGACTTACGTAGCATTGAAAAGTTTACAATAAAAGCAGAATACACTATCTGCAGATGACGAATATACGAGCCAATCGCGATGAACCACTTCAGCATTGTTTTAAGTGTGATGTCGTGACCTGATTGGTGCGATAGGCGGCGCGCGAGTAGAGACAAACACTTCCTTTGAGTTTGACTGAGTTGACCAGAAAAACGCTAACAATTATTAAAACTGACTGCATGTATGTATTACTTAAATCAAGTTTTAATTTTGTTTTCGAAAATTTATTTAAAGTAATATTTATAAAATTGTATTTGGATAAGGTAGGTAGGTACTATCTACCACCATATTCATTCGGTGTTGATCGCCCGGTCTGGCTGGCTCCTCCTAGGGCCCGGCTCATGAGAAAGACGCCCATGCTCCTGCGCAAGTTTATTTGTCTGTGATTTTGCTCAAGATGTTTGCCGCTACTTTATAATGAGTTCCCATTTTTACCCTTTGGGTATGGAACCCTAATTATAGCGATGATAATCTTTACAGCTTCCAGGTTCGCTCTGTGCGAAGTGAAAGTGATGCTGTACCAAATCCTGCAGCATTTCGAGGTGGAAGCTTGTGAGAGGACCTGCATCCCACCAGAATTTATTCCGGGTCAATTCAACCTCAACCTCAAAGGTGGCACTTGGATACGCTTGAGGATAAGACAATGATATACCTTTGTTATATAATCTATACCTATAACTACCAAACGTGATTAAATAACTGGCGATAAGAAAAGAAAAACATTTGTAACAGAAAAAATTCCCTGTTAAGTATTTATTTTCCACTTTATCAATAAGATAGGTATTATATTATCAGTCTGTTACGATAATAAGTTTTATTCGTTTTCTCTCTATTTTTAAAATTAAATACCTGATAAAATGTTTTATACCTAACACAAACAATACTTAACTCAAAGATACATTTATATTATTAGAATTTAAGAAAATTAAATAAAAGATTTTCTTGTATCAATGTTTAACGTTTTAATAGAAATCACATGTTTTTTACAATTTTGGTTTTATTTTTCTTATCAACAAAACAACAATTTGTTATATGTATATAAGCAGGCGTAAATGTGAAAACCGGTCAAGTTCGTGTCGTTCCACGCGCAGTGAGAGTTCCGTCGTTACAATATCAGGAATCTGTGATAGTGCGTTTCAAGTGCTCCTATACATCTACTATATAAAAATAAGTCGGGTTTTCCTTCCTGACGCTATAACTCCAGAACGCACGAACCGATTTCCACGGTTTTGCATTCGTTGGAAAGGTCTCGGGCTCCGTGAGGTTTATAGCAAAGAAAATTCAGGAAAAATTAAAAAAAAATCGTTTCTTTTAATCACATAACGAAATGTTACAAAAAACGAAGCTATCTGGTGGCGAAGCGGAGTTCGCTGGGTTTGCTAGTTATTTATAAAAACGTAACGAAAGCGCGATTTAGAAGCCCTTGGTACAGCACGATCCAGAAGCCGTTGGTACAGCGCCATCTAGCGGCAGCTTTGAAGAACTAATGACATTATTGTGGTTTTCTAAATTGATTTTTTTATATTTTGTTTTTCAAAGAAAAGTTTTGCATGTTATAAACAAGCAATTACTCCATCTAAGTGACATTTATGTTTTAAGTTTAAGGAATTTCGGACGGAGTATAAATGAAGAAAACCTATGGAAACGATGAAACAACGGATATACGTCGCGAGCGTCACACGACTATATATATATGTAAGTGCCTGTGTGTGCGTGGGATGCGTGCGCAGCTCTTCTTGACTAGCATTAAGGTTGGAGGGTAACTCGGCCAACTCGGCGAAGGCTAAAACGCTACGAGCGTCACACGCGACAATATACATACATGTTACGCTCAAAGATCGAAAACGCTCAGTGAGCGGAAAAATAGCTCACAACGCGTTGTGGTCACAGTAAAACATCCACATCGCGAAATTCGTGTTATGGCTATAATGAAAACGCGCACGACGCGTTGTGGCAATCACAGAAAGACCAAATAGCGAAATTCGTGTCGTGGCTGACATGCTATTCGATCTCAACGCGTTGTGGCAATGAAGAAAAGCCATGACGCGTATGGAATATTATTTAATTACGACGCACACTACTTTCCGATATGGATCCTACTAGGCCTAGGCTGGAAACGTTTTGGTAGATGTCTTTAGGAAATATTTGATAAAATCACTGCATAGCGTGTTTGTCATTATTAAATATGTTATATAATTATATTATTTAAAATAAAACGATATTTGTTATTTATTGAGATTACTTTATATTTTAAAAAATCAACGTATTAAGTAATAAATTACTGAACACAAAATATTAATCAATTGTTAATTACTTATAATTAATTCACTTAAAATAATTAGAGATTTTAATTATTTTATGACAATTTAAAATTCTTTCAAGTAATAAAAATATTTTCACAAACATAAATGTTTATTGATCACCAATAAACAACAACAATGTACTTAAATCAATACTTATATTAGAAATTACTATAATTGTGAAAAATAAGTACTTGATTGCTATTTATTTTTGTAGGAACTATTACTGTACTGTATTTTGAGTTGCATTTTATATTATTGGAGCGATACTTGCACTTTTTATCAATACATTATCTTTTGCAGTGGCACATTATAAACCCTTTCTTACTTCCAGATGATAACATAGATGCTGAGCGAAGTGTTAATGACGAAGTTGAGGGCACATCACAAAAGTTAATGAAGTTGGTTTCAGAAAGTGTAAACTCAGTACGTGCATAAAGTCTATCGAATGTACCTTCCTTGTTTCCTAACTGGTAGAGACCTGATGAATTAATGATCACAACAACACACATAACATTCCTGGGTGCTGCACGTCCTCTATCAACTTACAACCTGTCCGTCGTGATATGGTTAAAACAATGAATGCTCAGAACGCGTCATGGCTTTTCTTCATTGCCACAACGCGTTGAGATCGAATAGCATGTCAGCCACGGCACGAATTTCGCTACTTGGTCTTTCTGTGATTGCCACAACGCGTCGTATGCGTTTTCATTAGAGCCATAACACGAATTTCGCGATGTGTATGTTTTACTGTGACCACAACGCGTTGTGAGCTATTTTTCCGCTCACTGAGCGTTTTCGATCTTTGAGCGTAATATACACATATATGAGTGATGGGTGTACTGCTCCATTTTCCTATGCACCGCCTAGTGTTTGGTTATTTAAGAAAAGAAATTTCACTTCAGATGTTTGGTCCGTTCACACAATTTTTTTTAATACATAAGTTGAATGACTATTATTCTTAAACTAATTGATCTATCTTGACTGTTATAATTTTTCTTACTAGTTCATGCCAAGCACTATTCATCATCATCATCATCATCATCAGCCTATTAATGTCCCCACTGCTGGGGCACAGGCCTTCCCTATGGATGGAATAGGGAGATTGGGCCATGACCCACCACGCGGGCCCAGTGCGGATTGGTGGGTGCTAACGACTACAAATGCAGCCGGGACCAACGGCTTAACGTGCCTTCCGAAGCACGGAGGAGCTCGAGATAGTAAATTTTTGGTCACCCATCCAATGACCGACCACTGCGAAAGTTGCTTAACTTCAACGATCGCAGCCGAACGCGCTAGCCACCTGCGCCATCGAGCTCCTCTTACAAGCACTATTATCATATTTTTTTCCAGATTTTTCAAGCCAATAGTTTAGCTTTTACTTTCTAGAGCGGGTCTTGACATCTTGAAAGACAGGCGGAGAAAGTGCCATGGGTTCTTCTTCACGTGGCAGAACCGTTTTTCTTGCATATTCTAAAACAATATTACGTTGCCATTTTATTATAATTATTTTTTTTAAGTTGTCTCTAACAGGGAAAATAAACACACAAAGAATTTATGAGCACATTTTTTTTCACTCAGAGTCTAGAATTTAACAATAAATAAACATACATTTAACATAATTTCAAAAACTTACCATTTCGTTAAAAGTGATTCGTAATACGATGGTGATGTCACGGTATTTTTGCGAAAAGGAATTAGCATTTTCAAATATTACCGATTTATAAATTTTTGTCTGCGCTAATGTGAATGAATTTCTATGTAAAAGTTCCTGATATAGCTGACATAGGTCTTTACATGTAAAATTAAACAAGTTCGCACTCGATCTTACCTATTTTGTTATATATCTGAGAGTTCCTACCGATATCATATTGCTGATTATAAGGTAAGCATGTGGTTTGATGTAACGACTACTCGAGACACGCTCGATTTGTATTTTATAACATTCAAGTTTCTATTGTTGTGTCTTAAGTGTGGAAAATAAATAATTTGGGCTATCGGATGGTACATAGCCCCATAACCGGTAGACACTAACAATAACAGAGTGATGCATTGCCTACTATAATCCCACCCCTACTCCGTGGAACTTTGGAAACATAACTCCCTGACAGAAACAACACTGTGACCTTCTGAAAGAGTGTCACTAAACACTGTTTCGAACCTAATTGAACCATATGAATTTAGGAATAATATAATCATATTCAAATATTATTTTTATAAACACGGGGTATTAGTTTAAAAAAATCTAAAATCATTCAAAAATTAAAATATATTTTAGTTCATAAATCTTACTGACAATCATTTGCTAATGTTTAATAATTCGAACCACTCAGCTACTGTAGCTGAGTGGTTCGAATTATTGAATATGCCTATAATTTACATTATATAATTTTAAAGTTACTACATATTTTAAAATTTTCAACCAATCCAAACACGCAAAATCTTAAAGAACACTTACACGATTGTCATAATGTTTTTTGTGCTCAAAATTTTGTACCACCCGGCTCAAAACAAAAAAAAACTTATTACTAATTTATTCAATAAATATCATTATTTAAAACAAGTTTCAACGAGTTAAATGCACTGATTTTATGTATTTTAACTTGTTTTATTTAATGAGTGTTTAGGTTTTCACCTAAGAAACAAATAAATATCATTATTGTCATTCACTATGTTTACTTAAAGTCATGTGTTTGATAATGGATTACATCTAAAGTGAATTCATAAAGCGAAAAAATTCAAACAGAGCCCATATTTAAAAGAATATATCGATTTAAACACGGAATTGAGACAAAAATCGATTTCACCTTTTTGAACAAGATTCTTTTAAACAACAGTATTTTCGAAAAAACATTGGAAGATACTGAGCGTAGAGTTGACGTAAAGCTTATTAGTACATGGCACGACAATGGCAATAAAACAAATAAACAATTTTGTGCTGAGCAACTAATACTTCCACAGCTCTACTGTGTTAAATGAAAACTTAGTAGCAATACAATTAAAAAGAGAAAAAGTTATTTTGAATAAAACTAATTTCATCGGTTTTTCAGTTTTAGAAATATCAAAAACTCATATATAACTTTCACTATGAAAAAGTTCTACGACGAAAAATTGTCGTTATGTTATATCGACACTGATAGATTATTATACTAAACACAAGCAAAAGTTTTTTTAAGATATAAAAGACCATTCTATCGATCACTTTAATACGAGCAATTACTCTGCTCAACACCGTTTTGGTATCGTTCTAAAAATAAAAAAAATAACTAGTTTGTTTAAATATGAATTATGTGGTAAAATTATATTAGGGTGTGGCGGATGTATTTTGTTACTTAAATTAAAATTATTAGTATATGTTTATCAATAAATGATTTTTTAGTCTATGTGATTCAACCAAGTTATTCTGTGGTTTTTTTGTTGTAAAAATAATACGCAATTACTTTTGGCTGTTAAAACTGTATTGTCCTATTTTACAAGTTTTTTACATGCAAGACAAATTTAATTCAACTACGCAAAAGTGTTTTTATTTACCATCGTCCTCGCTTCATTGAACGAACTGAAAATAGTGGATTGGTGCCGATCCACCACAAGAGTTTGTAGGTTTGCGATCTAAACTGTACAGCATTAAAACTAGTGACTATATGATAAACAAGCAAAAGGGGTAAAGAACCCGGTTACTTAAAAAATGCAATAATGCTTATTATGACTGAATGACCTACTTAAATTGACGGCGAAATGGTTTAACAAAAAATACAGTCGGTTGATAATACATATATTAAATACTACTAATGAATAGGTAAGAGCGAGTTTTCCATCATATTTTACTCTGTTATTTGGTCTTGTAACCGTAGAACACCTGAAGAAGATCAAATGGCTTTTAGAAATAAGTTGTAATGAAATGACAAGTCGTAACGTATTTTTTTTTTCTTTTGTCACACGTTTTTCTGTAATTATGTAATAATTATGTTTTTGAATATTGTTTCCAAGACCATATCATTTGATTGCTTTGCATTTTAGATCATTTTGACTTTAAAGTTACAATGATTGTTCCATTATTTATTAATGAATCTGTTCCATTACAAATCACGAATGAAATGGAATCAGTACTTATTTATCAACCTTAATGTATTTTTTTTTCAATCCACTACGACATATGTGTCAAACTTTAATTTGTAGCACCCATTAATTCTTTCACAATCTTTATTTACGACAAGATAGCTATAGGGCTTTTTCCAAACAGCTGAGCACATTTCACGGAATTGAGACCATGACATATCCGACCCAACATGCTCATCATAGACGTGTTTTAAGTTAACATCATCTTGCTTAAATAATATAATCAAATTTTTTGTATACGTTTCATTAATATAAAAACGATCTATGTTTTTATGATGTCCCATAGCAAAATAATCTCTGATGTTGTTTTGATTTTCACAAGCAACGTCGTCGAAAATTAGCATGGGCGCAAAATTTCGCTATGTTCAAGTAACTCAAGGAATTACGTAACGCAAATTTTCAAGATTTTTGACCCCTCCTCCCCCCATGTAACGCGCCATAACGTGTTCCTGCCCTCCCCCCATTAGCGTTACGTAACACCCAACTGACCATTTTTACCCAAATGCCACAACTATCTTGCGCAAATTACCAGAAAGCGCTAAATTACTTTTGTTATTGTTTTAATTGCGTTTGCGGTAGTAATTAATGATTAAAACAATCGATTTCTAATTCGCAATACGTATGCGTATTTTATTTATTCATCATATATTTATTTAGTAAATAATCACACACAATTTAATAAACATTTGCTTCAGTTTCAAATATATTTAATGGGCTCAAAGTCCTAATATACTGTTTTCTTAAGATTAGTAGAATCTATCATTTAATTAAGCCGTTTTCCTGACTTGGCTCTGTCATTTCTTGGCTACATCCACCATTGTACTTCTCATGCATTTTCCTATTTTAGCTTGTATTTCAACTTATAATCTTGGGACAGCAAAATAAAAATGTCGTACAATATAATAGGGGGATTCCTCGTAAACGATAAACGAATGGGTTGCGAACTTGGGAGATTTTAATACTGTCATCATCGTCATCATCAGCCTCTTAATGTCCCCACTGCTGGGGCACAGGCCTTTCCTATGGATGGAATAGGGAGATTGGGCCATGACCCACCACGCGGGCCCAGTGCGGATTGGCGGGTGCTAACGACTGCAGATGCAACCGGGACCCACGGCTTAACGTGCCTTCCGAAGCACGGAGGAACTCGAGATAGAAATTTTTGGTCACCCAACCAATGACCAACCACTGCGAAAGTTGCTTAACTACAACGATCGCAGCCGAACGCGCTAACCACCTGCGCCATTGAGCTTCTCTATTTAATACAGTAGTTTTTTTATTTCAATAAAAAACAACGTTGCAGCATTGACCGAACTTCCCTCCCGCCCCTGTAACGCATCGTAACAATTTACAAGACCCCTCCTTCCCCCAAATTGCGTTACATAATATTTGAACGCTCCCTCAGGTACTATTTCTAAAACTTAATCTAGATATAGGTATTTAACTTGATATATTGATTTAGAATACACATAACGGTTTCTGAAACCATAAACTTCCCATTACTAAATTTGTTTTCCCACAGTTTGATGGACCACAAACAATACAACGTATTGTATTAGGCAATAAGTTACCATGTCGTTTTTGCGCGTTAGTTGTTGCAGGAACGAATTTCATAATTGCTGACTAAAATGACCTCTATATTTCATGGGTAGGTATCACATAAATGACAAAACGTACACCGCCAACAACAAATCCAAAAATGAATTGAGTATTCCAAATTACAATTGCGTCCAACGTCGGGCGGAGTGAAACAAAGCAACGACGTAGCGAGTTGTGCGATCGTTTAGGACGAAATTTTGTGAGTTTTTTGAAGTGAAAACTTCTTTAACGGCGTTGTACACTATTTTTCGTAATGGGTAAAAAATGTTAAACTCGCATCAGGACACGTGACCTGATCGAAAATTCGTAAGACGAAAACTTCTTTAGCGGCGTTATACACTTTTTTTGTAATGGGTAAAAAATGTTAAACTCGCATCCGGACACGTGACCTGATCGAAAATTCGTAAGACGGATGGAGAGTAGACAGCCGGCGCGGCGTAGGAGAGGAAGTATCCCCCTCTCTTTCTACGGCGCGGTGAAAATGTATGCCTGCGCCTGCTGTTCGTTTAGGCGGCGCAGGGCGCTTGCGCGAATGTTCGTGTGTGTTTATGTTACAGCGTGCCACGCGCATCCATGGATGGTGACAGCTAATGGCTAGACCGTCTATGCAGTGGCCACACTGCTGTGTATTCGTAAAATTCGTGTATATAAAGTGTTACTGAATTAAAGCAATTCGTGCAAAATTATTCCCTAACCAATCCAAAATATCAAAAATGCACAACGTTAATATTCAAGTTTTCACTTCTGCCGGCACCCGTCGTTTTTTATTTATTTATTTATTTCATCAGTTTAGCATTATATAGAAGCACTTTAGTGGTGGCAGCCTATCTTCTTCAAAGCGTTTCCAATCTGTCATATATTCAAAAGGATTTACGCCTTTGCGTCTTAGTAAATCGAAATTTGTTTCCTGGAAAAGGCGCGATAAGTGGGAAAAGTCTGATTTATTCAAGTTTCCCGCTAGATTTTCTAAATTGACAACTAAAAACTTATTAAAAATCTACAAATCTTACAGTACTAAAAAATTGGTAAAAGATATGTAGTTTTCTTTATTTTTTGCTATTACTTTTATTTTATCGAGTATATCTCCCAACTGTCTAATAAACAAATGACTTTCATACCCGGATAGATTATGAAAAAATACTGGAACAATTTCGGCAAACAAAATTGTAAGTTGCAATCAGAATGCACGATATTTTCCTGTTAGGTGACAATGATAACTGACTTTATCGTCAAAAATTAATTCATTACAAAAGAAATCATATTTTGAAATTTTAACACCTTTTTGCTCGTCAAATGTCAGTGGCGTCATCGGAATATATTGTTTATGAATTTTTTACCAAAATCTTTACCAAGATATCCAAGAAATTTTTCAACACAATCTTGACCACTATTTATTCTGAGTCTTCGTAGGAACAAGCAATGTACAGAAATATTATTTAAATTCAGTCTATTCTTATCTGATTTGGGTTCTAACAAGGATTCTAAATCCGCGAAAATAACATATCCTGCGTTCTTTCAAAATGTTTAAATTGGATAAGAGCGGCTTATTCATTCAATACCATACGAAGACCGCTACAAATATGAGCATTTAAATTTTGATTGTTATTAAAAAATATCATACAGTCCTCACATAAATACACTTTCCCATGATGTTTTGTTAACTGTGATCTAAGTAATTTACTCAAATCCTTTATCAAGCAATAATGTTTTTCCCCCTGTTCTAACAGTAATGAATTCATTTTATTTATTTATTACCAAAATACAGTAAATGGCGGACTTAATGCCATAGGTATTCTCTACCAATCAACCAGTATGGGTGTATGAGACGGATGTTTTGGCAATAGCGTGCGAGCTACTAAAGTTAGGGAGAAAAAAATATTATTAAAAAAATATGTCTTTTTTTGTTCTGCGGCTTATAAAGAGGGCCGACAATGTTAGACTTGCTTGCAAGTCCATACACATTAATGCTAATTTTATAATTATATTTTTCAAAAGTTTTTTTATCCCTTAAACTAACGGGAAACGTGAGATGGGAAACGTCTAAGTATTCAGAACGTTTACAAAGCGAAGGGTATGACGATGTTCGGTGTGCATTATTCTTAGCTGGAAATAATGCTGACATTATGCACTGTAAGGAACAAAATATGTCATTGCTCTGTATATTTATACATGCGCGCTTTAATTTCTCGGCAATTCTATAAAACGGGCGGCTCTCAGTGGATTAAACTTATTAATATTTACTTCTATAAATTGATAAAAAATAAATTTCTTAGAAAAACCCAACCACTGTCTTTTTCTTGAAATTCACCAATGTTTGTTTTAATGAAGTTAATCGTTTTTAAAAAATAAAATAAAACCATAATAAAATTATGATGTAATACAACATTCTGAGCAAAAACTAATGATTTTATTTCACTTATCTCCAACATTCGACAAACAAAATTCAGCGAAAAACTCAAAGTTCACTTTAGTAGAACTGTAATTAGCTTGTCTTGCTGCCAAAAATGACACACGAGAGCTGTGTTGCCAACTTTTGGCTTTTGACGTAGATCTACGTATTTTGGGACTTTTCTGCAAACCTACTAACTTCAGTCCCAGAATCTACGTATTTTCTTTTAATTTGTACAAATTTGCAAAATAACTTAATTCACTAGGTTAAAGAAGAATATTTTCCGTTACTTTACTTAAAAAGTAGACAAATGTTTATTTCTTATAATTTTTGGTATGAGCATGGTGTGAGCATGAGCATGGTCCTTGACTCTACGCACAATTCTGAATGTGCTGTAAGTAATATAGCAGGCACGGACCGCGAAGAAAGGAGACGACTATATTACTGACTGTGCATTTGAATATAACAAATATTTTCTATTAAATAAGTTTTTAGTAAGTATTAAAACAGGTTAAAATGAGTTAAATTAACAAACGTTGATTAGATACCTTTCGAAAAACGACAGTTTAGGTACTATAAGTATTTCTTTCGCATTTTTTCATGGAGCTCTGCGGCATCTTGATTTTACAACGGTCCGCGCATGACTATGAACCAAGAAGTGCTTGAGTGGTGTTCAAGCACTTCTTATTTGGGGCACATTTTGAGCACACATGGTGTATCTAGGGTATTTAATATCGTTAACCATAGCATGCTTAATGCTGGCAATGCAGCGACTTCTCCAAGAACTCTATGTTCTATCTCCCTTTTCTTAAGAAACTGTATAACAAAATACTGGTTTTATTCGGTTTCACCTAACTTCTTCATTTCACTCAGAAAAAAGTACGTCAAATACTAATTCTACGTAATTATCTCATTGGGCTTACGCCTTTTTCTAAATCTGAGTTGGCAACATTGCACGCGAGAGCGAAGTCTATGTAGGAATTCAGCGGGCGGGCAAGCGCTAAAGCGCTTATTCCACCTGACTAAATTCAGACGTCCTAGTCAGGATCCCAAAAAGAAAGCTAATTAGAAGCTTCTGATTACACTTGACTAATTTAGTTACTGATTCAGTCAATTGGAAGCGCGCGGCGAATTTAGTCGGACTTTTTCGTAATGCCTCCAGTCCTGTAAAAGCAACAAAAAATCGGTCTTTTCGTAGGCCTGGCCGTTGGCTCAATAAAAATAAAATAAAGTAAAAAACGGAAAACGTGGGTGAAAGAATATTAAAATTATTAATGTTATTTTTATCATTTTTGTTCCAAACATACAGCATATGTTTATATAATTCGATTTCGACTCATAACTTTTTTCTTTTACCGCCGACATCGCGCATTTGCGTAATTCGTAATCGTAAACAAAATAACGTCCTCACGCAGTGACACTTGCGGTGCATGCGACTAAAGCATCGAAACGCTATTACACCTTCCTAATCGCGTTCTAATTAGGATACTAAATGATTTAGTCAGTCAGAAGCCACACTTCTTCCGATTTAGGATGCTAATTAGGATCCTAACTTCCTAAGTGCTATTTGACTTGACTGAATTAGTTACTGAATGATTTAGAACGTCTGAATTTAGTCAGGTGGAATAAGTATTTAACTTAAGCGCTTTCGTTCTCTGACGGGCGTACTCTATACGACGCAATCCGACTTCGGGACGCACTGCAAATTTTTTCAACTCTGTCACTTACTTAGATTAAACTGTTATTTTTATGTACAGTACTACGCAAATAGCCTGAGCCTGAAAAAATTAGCCCTCATTTGTAAAATTCTTTTTGCAAAGCTTGAAAACCTCCTTAGGTGGAGTCAGCTCTGGAGCGTTGGAATCTGTTTGGTATTTCAGGGACACAACCGCTCGCTCCCACCGATTTTTCGGCTCCACCGTCAAAATATCCTTAAAGGACATAGTTCTGCTTCCATACATTGTTAGCCTAAGAACCAACAATCATGAAATATTATTTTCTAGATTCGAAATTGCAAGTAAATGACTGTAAAAACAAAGAATATTGACGGACACTTCTGAGAACTTAAATTATCAGGAATACTAAATATTTTTTGAGGTTATGTTTAATATTAAATGAAACATATGGTCAACCTATGAACTTAGTATGAACTCAGAATGAAGTGAATTAAAATTACAAATATTCATTTTTATTCGGAGCGATTTTAAAGAATAACTATTAGGAAAAACTTGGTTAGGTAGGAATCATGAATAAAATAAAAACTGTACTTTTGCTTCCGAATAAAATAAAAACTGTACTTGCCGAAAAAGTTAAATTAAAGGAAAAACAACCGAAAATAAACACAAACAACAGGTAATCCGAAAATTCACGAATGCCACAGATTACTACGAATGCAAACTGCCTGCACCACAACCACAGAGTACCGAGTTTTATGCCGGCCCTTCACTTGGCAACAGTCTGTCCTTGTCATGCTTGATAAGGAATAAAAAGGACACACTGATGTCAAGTTTTCAAATAGCAAACACGAATAGCCATGTGAAGTGCCGGCATTAGGAAGAAAGAGTGTATTTTTTGCAGCGCTGTCATAGACTATACACATACAAGTTATTGTCTCAGATTATTTTTTAACTTATGTAGCTTACTTAACTGGAAGTGTCCGTCACAATCTAAATACTGATAATTATCGCAAAAAATATACTAAGAATTATCATAAATACCAAATTGGTGTTGGTTCTTAGGCCTAATTTAACATTGTCCTTTCAAGTTCTTGAAACGCGTCATCTCTATGGGTACTGCGACGCTGGTAACCGTCAGCAACAAGCCGCGATAGCGACGACTGCAAGGGTTTGCTGTGTTGTCGTCAAATCGAGGTGATTCGACGTCCTGATCGCTGTCGGACTCGAGTTGCCACCCGGTTGTCTTTGCTGCAGGCGACAGTGGCGGCGCGGAATCTTTTTTGTTACTGGTGTTTTTCTTTTCAAACTTTTTGGTGGTTTCAGTTACTTCTTCGCACTATAAAACACAATAAATACAGTTATAACAATTTATAAAATGACACAGCTTTTAAGATGAGTTAGAAAATATAAGTAAAAACGACTGTATTCAAAATATCTTTATATCGCAAAGTTGAGGAGTAACTGCATTGCTTCTTAAAATTACTAAGGAGCTGGCCTGAACAGCTATATTTACATACTAGCGGTCGCCCGCGACGTCGTCGTACGCGTGGAGTTAGTTATTTGCACATACTTTTTGACCCAAAATTATTTATATCCAAAAAGTGCTTACACATGTAATTCGACTTGATGTTTTTGAAATCTCATAGATGGCGCTGCTTTAAAACTGTCTATTATTTTTATCGGCCTAAGTTACTTAAAGTATGAAGCTAGCTTATAGCATGGTTAACACAATAACAACATTCAAATATGCGTCGTTAGATTACACGTTCTTACAGAATGCGTTGAAGAAATAAAGGTGCACTGCTCGTTCCCCGTAGGTGATAGCGTGATAATATATAACCTGTATGTTAACCCGAATTCTTAATAAAATTCGTGCCAAATTTGAATTAAATCCATGCAGTACTTTGTGAGTTTATCCCGGACATAACTACATACAGACAAACAGACAAAAATTCGAAAAACTATATTTTTGGTTCGGTAGATCACACACCAAGTATTCTTTAAAAACAAAACCATGTACAGTTTTGACTTTCCTACCATTTTATTATATGTATAGACTAGCTGACCCAGCGAACTTCCTACCGCCATAAAAATAGGGGCTGGTGGTAGAAGGGTGAAAATTTAGATTTTTTATTGCCACGTTATAAAAAATATAATTTTCCCAAAAAAATGTTAGGCACTGCGTAGATTCCATAGAAATTTTGACGTTGACGAAACGAATAAGGATCCGTAAAAGTTCGTGCTTTGGGTACTGATTATAACATAGATCTGATGTGCTATTATGTAAGAACTTATTCACTTTTAACCGCGGAATTCACCAGTGTGACCACCCTTAGCACGAACCAATATCGAATTCGAATAGTATGCGAGTCTGAAATGTCACTGTCAAATTTGTACTGATTTTTAGTTTTCGTTACGTACTTTGTGGCGCTGTTGTTCTAGTTTCCATACAAATTTTGACAATGACATTTCGTACTTGCAAACGATACGAATTCGATATTGGTTCGTGCCAAGGGTACTCAAGTTTATTTCAGATTCATGTTCGAATTATTATAAATCACCCCGAGAATTGCAAGGTGAAATGCTCTTACGGAATAACACTGTTGCTTATAGTTATCGGGTACGAACAGTGGGTTTTAAAATATGTCGTATTTTACATTGAAGTCATATTACCAATTTTTACCAATATTTACAAATTATTTTTGTATGGTTATGGTTTTCGTGGTAGTGGGGCAGGTCAGAGTTCAGTTGGAGTTCTCGTATAGGTTTTTAGGGGAAGCTCTGAGCCACTTTGCTTTACCGACCTCCTCAGACAGGTGGGGGTAAACAAAAGTACCTACTTACTAAAATAACCATTATAGCATAAACACATAAATTAAATTATTTTGTTATCAGAACATAGCAGACATGACTCAGCAGTAGATAAAAAAGTGTTAATAAAGTAATAACAGAACGGATTTCATGTCATATCTTCAATGTTTTGTGTAGCTTCAAAATAATGAAGCAATAATTATATGCGAAATTAAAGTTAAAATTGTAACTGTGATAATTGTGTATTCGTGATTAGAATATAAGTAAAACATCGTAAGTTGTTCCAACTTATCTTTAATTATAAACTTAAAAATAGAAAATTAAAAGTGACTACATATTAATAAGTTGATATTCAATAATTATAAGTTATAAAGCAAAGTAGAAACTCATTAGACTAGAATATTAAATACAAAGTGTATACCTAAAATAAATACACAGTTTACATGTTATTAAGCTGAACTCATCAATACTCTCTCTCATAATGAATTCGTTATATTATCTTTTAGTATTTTCAATTTACAATGATTGTGTTATTGTTCTTTGTCTTCTGAATGTAAAAAAAAAACAAATTGTGATTTGGATATTTCATTGCGTTTCGTTATTCCTATTTATTGGGATAAACCGGGAGACTTGTCCAGGTGGGAGAATCGAACCATCTTAAAAGTTTTTAAATTTAGTGCAAATAAAACGATAAATCGTTTTTTGGTCACATGCGAGACTATTTTGTTGTGATTGGCGTCTTGCAAAGATGCGGACCACATATTTGCTTATTTTTAGGGTCTCGTACTTCAAAAGAGAAAAAAGGAAACCCTATAGGATCACTTTGTCATCTGTCTGTCCATCGGTCCAACTGTCAAATCCTTTATCTCGGGAACACCAGGAGATATCGAGTTGAAATTTGAACCATAAACTCAGATCTACAGTCCCTTTAGGCTGTCAAAAAATGAAATTTTAAGTTTATGTGAATAGCGTATAAATATACGTCAAATGTGTAATTATTTTTAGTTCTCGTTACGTCCGTTGTGGCGCTGCCTTTCGATTTTCCATACAAAATTTGACATTGATATTTCGCACTCGCAAACTATTCGAATTTGATATTGGTTCATGCTAAGGGTATTGTACCCTTAGCACGAACTTCGACAGCTCCATTCGCCAATGCCATAGTTTCTATGGAAACTAACCAGCGAACCGGACATAAGAAAAAGCAGGCTTTTACCATAGAAACGTTGACTATAGGCGATACGAGTACTTTCTCGATAGTTGTTAGTACTTGGAGAACTGTTGTACTTTTCTGATAATCCCACAGGAACCTAAAATCTTTCTAGGATAATATGTGAATATATACTATATGTTTGAATTCAGATTATAAGCTTCATGTCAAATTTTATCCAAACGAGTAGGGCACATCCAAAACTTTTGAATTTACCTATAGGATTTCATATTTTTTTACACTAATAGTTAATTAGCATCGAGTCGTAATATAACAGTCAAATACTCTAAAGACACACACACACACTTAGACACAACACTTTGCCATCTTGCAGAATTACTTAACAACTAATTTTTTTATCTTTTCAGGTCATGTTGTTTCTCATCTGGTCTGCGGTACTGATTGTAGCCCTGATCTTATACCTCAAGAAGACCTACTCAGTTTTCTCGAAATATGGCGTGAAGAACATGACTCCAATCCCATTGGTGGGAAACGGTTTAAGCGTATTTATAGGGAGAGAGCATATAGTCGACTACTCGATGCGTATATACCAACAATATCCAGAGGAAAGGTTAAAAAAAATCCTATGCTGACATTTTATCTATACACCATGCCACGGTAATATTATCTATACAGTATTGTGACTGGGCCCTGTCCTTGAAATAACTGCCTACGGCCGTGCGGGGCGTTAACACGCGGTAGGGCTGCAATATTTACAATACAAATCGCACTTTTAAGCACGGCTAACTGCATAAAAATCAATTCACACCGTTCGGTCGTCGCTGCGGCGCATTCGCGACTGGGTGCCCACCGAGAGTCGCGCGAACTCGAGTGGCGTAGGTATGTATGACACGCTTTCCGTGACCATGCTGTTATTTCCAACTATAAATTAAAAATCCGGTCAAGTGCGTGTCGTGCCACGCGCACTGTAAGGTTCCGTAGTTGCCTGTCGTTACCACAATATATTTGAGTAGGAGTCTTTATTTTCTGTATCAGAAATTAAATAAAAACATTTAATATCAAACTATGTATCTCAACTAAAATATCTATGTCAAAGTCAAACTGCGTCTCAAACTCGCAATCAATTAAATATTTCTTTTTTTAAATACGAATGATAACTTTTCTTTCAAGTGCTTAAAAATTTCACCAGAATATAATATACTAGCGGCCCGCCCTCGCTTCGCTGCGGTGTAGAGCTGAAGTGTAGACTACAGTTTTTGTTCTCAGGCTTGTATTATACACAATGACATTCATCTATGATTCTTCTTATACCTGCATGCAAAGTCTCAGCCCGATCGGTTTAAAATTGACAAAGTTTCATACAAACTTTCATTCCCTATTTTATCCCCTTGGGAGTAGAATTCATCAAAATCCTTTCTTAGCGGATGCCTATGTCATAACATCTACCTGCATGCCAAATTTCAGCCCGATCCATCCAGTGGTTTGGGCTGTGCGTTGATAGATCACTATGTCAGTCAGTCACCTTTGAGTTTTATATATAAATATATTACGTAAAGATAGCGCGATTCAGACGCCGTTGTTGTAGGTACTCGCGTCGCAGTAGCTTTGTGGAACTAATGATATTTTAGTGTGGTTTCTAATTTTTTTTTAGATTTTGTTTTTCAAAGCAAGGTTTTACGCTACAATGATTTCCTCTATGTCACTATTAATGTTTCCTTCTGAGGAATTCTCACTAGGTAAGAAAAGGTCTTAAACTAACAAATATATCTTACCCGTTATAATTTTCCTTAAAAGTACATGAAAAGCACTTTTATATATCATGAAAATTTCCAGGTCTTTTAAGCAAATAATTTAGCTTTTAGAGGGGGGGGGGGGTGGACCTACTTGAACAATAGTTAACACTTTTTAAAGTTCAATATTTCGCGAACGGATCCCTCAATCGAAAAATAGTCTTAGGAACCCCTAAGTAATTTTAAAGGACCTATTTAACGATACTGCATACGGTAGGGTACACGATGAAAAAAACATCCCCAGGTTATATATAGAGGAGCTCAAAATTTTTTTGTTCCATTTTGTCGGCGTGATTGATATACATATCTCCACGAAATTACAGTTCTCTAGTGCTAACAATCTTCAAGCAAAACCGGTGACGAACAGATATGACAAAACTATAAAGGTTCCTTGTCAGGACTACGGAACCCTAAAATCGCTTTGTCCCTTTCCCGGGATTCGGTGCGAAGAAGAAGATAAATGGAAGTTGATTTCATGAATCGCCTTATCTTTAAGTAATTTTCAACATGACGACTCTGTATATAATAACACAGGGAGAAAAAAACAACCGTTGCTGAGTTTCTTACCGGTTCTTCTCAGTACAATGTCTACCGCTATAGATTTGCGAAATCATGGTTTAGCTTTTAGACATTCATAAGTGCTTGCAACAGCCTAATGTGAATTAATTTAAATTTTTGATTTTGATACTCGTAGATAAAAAAGTTACCATTACCAAACTATCACATACAACAACAACCTATTAACAACAACCGATAGTATTCGCGACGGAAAAACTTTTACGGTTTGCAAAAAAGAAATTAGCATCGGAAACTAAAATTGATACTTTTAATTTTCCCAGGTTCTTCGGTTCATACGAATTCTTGCGGCCGTTGGTGATAGTCAAAGACATAGAACTCATTAAGCAGATTACTATAAAAGACTTCGAGTACTTTTTGGATCATAAAACTATGGTGGACGACAGAATAGATCCTCTATTCGGGAGAAATTTGTTTTCGTTGAAAGGCAAGTAGTTCCTGCTTGCAATAAGGACGAAGATTAATTAATACAAACAAATTCAATGCAGTTTTAATGGATTCTATAGACATTTACACATTGTTTAATTCAGTCTTTTAAATTTTAGGCGAAGAATGGAAAGATATGCGCGCTACTCTAAGCCCTGCTTTCACCAGCTCCAAAATGAAATTGATGCTTCCATTTATTGTGGAAGTAGGCAACAGGATGACTGATGAACTTAAGAAACAAATCAAAGAGTCAGATGGTTAGTTAATAAGTACTGTTATATCATAGCGTAGTTTTGGAACAACAGTGAGATTATTTAACACTTTTTTAACATAATATTTGGTTGTTGAGAAATTATAAAATTCCTAATACTACAATGCCGTGGCCTAATAATAAGCAATTTGCTTCAATAATCATGGTCATGGAGATAATCTTGGTATTGGAACAATGTTCAACCTGAAATGGCGTTAAAATAACCAACACTAATCCAGGCTTCATCGATTTTTGTGAGACGCTACGAGCTATAAAATGTTTTTGCAATAGGTTTTTGAGCCTAGAACCAATGTGGTTAAAATTGGAGCCGAGCTTGGACCCAAACAGAAAAATAAACATAGACATACGATTACCGCGATTTTAGATATTCTGTAATAAAATCCGTGAATTTTTTATGATTATAGAAAAGTACTTGGATATCGAAGCTAAAGATTTGACTACTAGATACGCAAACGACGTCATCGCTTCCTGTGCCTTTGGTCTCAAAGTAGACTCTATTGCCGAAGAAAACAACGAATTCTTTAGAATGGGCAAAGTTATCACAAACTTTGGTATTTCTACTATCATAAAAATGTTCATGTTTATTTACCTGCCATTTCTTACGAAGGTACGTATTAAATACTTATGTACTTTTTCTTTTGATACAAATTGAATTAAATATTATAATATTTTCTGTTTATTACAGATGCTGAATATCAAAGTATTTTCGGAAGCCGCAGCAAATTTCTTTAAAAATCTTTTCATGAATACTATGAATCACAGAAAAGCAAATAACATAGTACGACCAGACATGATCCATTTACTGATGCAAGCAAAAAAAGGTAAGTTAGAGTTACTTTTCTGTATATCTCATCACTTAGGTACACCTATTAAATTAAAAGGCAACGTCGTTTAAAATAATCCTATACTATAAAAATATTCGCAGGTAAATTAGTACATGAAGAAAAACCATCCAAAGAAGCAGATGCAGGTTTTGCTACTGTAGATGAATCTGAAGTTGGTACGAACAATGTTAACAAAGGTAAATATATTAAATTACGCAAAGTAATAGAAGTAAATCTTTAGCATAGCAAGAAGCAACTATCGATAATAAGTTTATTAAAAAAACAATCATTTTTCAGATTGGTCTGATTTAGATTTAATCGCACAAGCATTGTTATTTTTCTTTGCTGGTTTCGAGACAGTATCTACTGCAATGACATTTGCTTTATATCAAATGGCCGTCACTCCTGAAATCCAAGAGAAACTCATCAAAGAAATCAAGGAAAATGAGATCAAGAATGGTGGAAAGTTTGACTATAACTCAATACAGAATATGGCTTACATGGATATGGTAATTTCAGGTATATTTTGCAATTTTATGTACCTACACTGAAATATTTTAAAGAACTATGAACGCCTCATTCTATCGTTGACAGAAAATATATTGTTAAGTATATAGGCATTGAAATCTTTGAATTTGAAGATTATTAAAAATATTTTAACTCTTTTCTATTTTGCATTAGATGCCTAACATGACCTAGCCTAATGGCTTTTTTATTTAGTGTTGATAACGTCATTTTTATCATTTTTATCATTTGCAGAGGTACTGAGATTGTGGCCTCCAGCTATAGCTCTGGACAGAATTTGCACAAAAGATTATAACCTGGGAAGAGCAAACGACAAAGCGCCAAAAGATTATATCGTAAGACAAAATCCATTATATATTATATTACTTCGTGAGCACTGGTTCAGCTTTCGTATTTGCCCATTATCTATTATTAATCTACTGATATTGTTTTGCTAACAACTATACTTCGTTTAAGTTTATCTTATAAAATTAGAAATTTTATAAGTGACTAACCTAAACGAAGTGTTAAACAATACTTTACTTTATTAAATCGGTGTTGAACAGTTGGCAGCTCAGTCAGTTTTTATTATTAAGATTAAGTAAGTTTTTATAATCAAAATATAATAAAGTCTAATTGATTTTCATAATCACTTTTTTAAGATGCGCAAAGGTGACTGTCTCCAGATTGCGAACTGGGCTATCCACCGGGATCCCAAATACTTTCCGAACCCCACAAAGTTCGATCCAGAAAGGTTTTCCGAAGAGAATAAGCACAACATTCAACCCTTCTCATATATGCCTTTTGGATTAGGCCCTAGAAACTGCATTGGTAATAAACTTTATTATTTTTAAATACAGCCGGAAGAAAATTACCGTGGTAATACATTTTATTATAAAAAGATAATTCTTTTACAAAGCCTCCTCTGTCGGCAGACTGTACTGAATATGGAGTAAATTCTGAGGTGTACGGTCAAGAACGGTAGACAAGAATACAGATGAAATTTTCACAGCGTTTATGTATTATTGCCGCAATAACAACAATATAATAGTATGCAATTGTAAGGATAATTTGAAAGGGTCTCCATAAATAGAACTTTATTTTACGCCGTTTTAACAAATCTTGATAATCTCTGTAAATTAAATGTTAAAGTTTGTACGATTGATTTTATGCAAGACTTTTTTTTAATAATATATTTTTTTTAATTCGTTATTTAGGTTTCCGTTATTTTTTTGCTTAATTTCATCCTTTCCGTTTAGCCGTTTTTGGGTGTTTGTACTCAATCAACAAACTTTCAAATTTAAAATATTAATACAAAAAAAAGGCTACGCGATCATCCCACATTCCCAAAATTCCGATAGAAATTAAAAGAGAAAGCAACATAAATACATTTAAAATGAAACTCAAACAACATCTTATCAAGAAAGCATACTATTCTGTAAATGAATTTATGAATGATAAGTGAAACCGACACGGAAAGCTCACTAACTTGTTTGAAACTGAAAATGTTTAGTAGTTGTGTTGATATACTCGTAGATATTGTACTTGCAACACCCTGACAGGGTCATGTACCATGCTAAAATAATTTTAAGATCCTATACTGTACATGTACAATTAATTAAATAAATAAAATGTTTCGAAATATCAACAATCTTGATGTAAATTTTCATTATTTCTCAATCGAACTAATCGGTGTTATACAACAAATACAAAAAAAGGCCAAGTGCGAGTCGGACTCGCGCAAGATGGGTTTCGTAACGTTATCTATACAAAATTAGACACTTTATTATCAAATAGAGAAAAAACCGGCAAAAAATATGACTGTTGTATGGAATTATTTTAATTTTATATTTACTTTTAAATTCAATATACAACTAAATATTCTGTAAATATTTCAAGCGTCTACCAGTTGCCGTTATTATTACAGACCAAAAAGCGGCAAAAAATACGTTTGTTGTATGGAAGTCCCACTTAATATATTTATTTTATTCTGTCTTTAGTATTAATTGTTAAAGCGGCAACAGAGGGTGTATTCTGTAATATATACCAGTATACTGGCCAGTGCTAATGACATGAATCGACGCTATACTGGTGAATTGTTCCGAAATATATTAGCAAGTGCACTGACGTCATAAATCGACAATATATTAAAAAGAGTGCGAATACAGAAGATTTTTTATTCACCTCATCAATTAAAAGAAATTCTTTTTGTTCGGATACCATTATTATTCGTTAAATAAATAAAAAATAAAATTCGAATGCATCTCACGCACGCTCGGTCATACGTCATATTCGTTTTCCCGGTAAAAATATGGTAACATACCAGTACAAGATGGCGTCGGATTCGTGACGTCATTACCACTGGCCAGTACATATCGATGATGACTGATGTATATATCGCAATACACCCAGAAATACGTCATCTATGAAAATTTCAACTGTCAAGCTATCACGGTTTTTGAGATACGTTCTGGAGACAGACAGTCAGTGGAGTCTTAGTATAGACCCCGGGAAACATCTTGAACAACGACCATAGACAAGAAACGCTGCGCGCGCAGTAGCTATTTTTCACACAAAAACGTCTACTGTGGAAGTATTTTTGTCTATGATTTCGTTCAAGAAGTTTGCCGCTACCTATAAGTACCTGTTTTTAACCCTTGGGGTATTGAACCCTTATTATAACGATGATAATCTTTACAGGTTCCAGGTTCGCTCTGTGCGAAGTGAAAGTGATGCTGTACCAAATCCTGCAGCATTTCGAGGTGGAAGCTTGTGAGAGGACCTGCATCCCACCAGAATTTATTCCTGGCCAATTCAACCTCAACCTCAAAGGTGGCAATTGGTTACGCTTGAAGATAAGACAATGACATGCTATTCCAAAATACTTTGTTATCTAATCTAAGCCTATAGATTACTACCAAACGTGATTATTTATAAGGCGATAAGAAGAGAAAAACATTTATAACGGAACTAACACCTTTTATCAATAAGATACGGATAATATTATAAGTTTGTTTAGATAATAATAAGTGTTATTCGTTTTCCATCTATGTTTAAAATTAGATACCTGATAAATCTTTTATACCTATCACAAACAATACTTTCCTCAGAGTTTACTTGTGTTATTAGAACTATTACTAATTTTTTTTTCTTCGTTTATCAGATAGATTATCAAAAAGTATTGGACACGTATTTTTTCTTTGTTCACATAATATAAACATTGCAGAGATATTGTTTTGAAAAGTCGCATGACGTAACGTTTTGGTACAATGTTCACATAAAAGTGACGTCACGAGCCCCCACTCCCAAACTTTGACGCGCTATAACTTTGTCATTTTTTGGTTGATTCCCCAAAGAAAAAATACGTGTAAATTATTTTTTCAACGAAATTCTATTTAGTCAATTCTATTTACTAAATAGAATTTCGTTTACTGTACCCCGTCATTACCCCTCTTATGAAAATTATATAATGTCTTTTCTTTTATCAATGTTTGACGTTTTAATAGAAATTTCACATGATTTATACAATTTTGGTTTTATTTTTCTCAACAACAAAGAAACAATGTGTTATACGGATAAGCAGACGTTAATGTATAAACCGGTCAAGTGCGCGTCGTTCAGTGTAGTTGGGTTCCGTAGTTGCTCGTCTATTTAATATCAGGAATCTTTGTTAGTACGTTTCATGTGCTCCAACATTCTATTGAAAAACGTAACGATAGCGCAATACAGAAACCGGTAGTACAGCGCGATTCAGAAACAATTGGTACTACGCTATATAGCGGAAGCTTTATGGAAGTAATGATGAAATTCTTATTAAGTAAGAATTCTTCTAATACGTTAGTTGAACGACTATTACTCTTAAAATAATTACTCTATCTTAACCGTTATAATTTTCCTTAAAAGTTAATGAAAAGCAGCTATTATCATGAAAATCCCAGATATTTCAAGCTAATAGTTTAGTTTTTTTTTTGCACAAAAAATCATCAATTATCATCCACAGCCTATCATAGTCCACTGGACATAGGCCTCTCCAAATGCAAGCCACTCAGATTGATCTTGGGCTACCCTACTCCTTCGCGCCTGAGGACGTCCTACACTACGTTTGCCTAGACGCGGTCTCCACTCAAGAACTCCTCTACCCCAATGGTTATCGGTTCTTCGAAATACATATACAAAAACTAAATACACAAAAAATAGAACTTTCAAAAAAATATTAATATTTCTTAATCGGATCCCGTAATCGAAAAATGGTCTTATCAACCCTGAAATTATTTTAAGGAGACCTATTTTACGATACTCCATACGACGGGGTAGACGATGAAAAAAAATTCCCCACGTTAAATGCATTAATAAAAAATCTACAACTTTGTCGGCATGATTAAAATACATACCTCTACAAAATAACAGCTCTCCAGTGCTAACAGCCTTCAAGCAAAACCTCGGACTTGCAGACAGCCAGGCGGACCTGACGAAACTGTAAGGGTTTCTTGTCAAGTCTGCGGCACCCTAAAAATTAAAACTGTAAATTTGTAGGCAAAATATCACCACCATGTTTCTATGTATAACAAGAATGCTAGTCAACTTTGTAGTAATGAACTTAAACATCACTTTACTCGCTAAGTCAGGACAAGTCTTGTGGTCAAGTTTAACTAGTTGTCTCAAACTGAACGACTTACTTAGAGTTATCTAAGTCAATGCATATCTAAAGACCGAAGTCACTTCAGACAATTTGGTGAGTTACTAACTTACTACTAACCTACTCTTAGGATACTTACACACAGGGCCGTCTTTAACCTATTGGAGGCCCTGGGCATATTATGCCTTGAACTGGGCATATTATGGTTCCTATGACTATGATGCGGATTATGCCTTGAAATGGAGCGAGTCGCACTGACTGATGTAGTACTGATGATTTTTCTTTAAAATAGCTTAGTATACCATTATACCTATATTTAAATTTATCTAAGCATGCTGAAGTCGGAAATCCTAATTTTTGGGCGAGAGTAGAATAGCTTCGCGCATGTAAAATCTAGTAAGTTGGTATTGTAGTCAGTAATTTAGGTTCGATTTCTTCGAATTTTATAAGTTTTTTGGTAATAAATATTGGTTATCGTTTGGTGATCTGACAGGTACTAGGGACTTTGTATTTGATCTGAGGGGGGCCCCTATCGATCGCGGGGCCCTGGGCACTTGCCCAAAGTGCCCACTGGGAAAGAGGGGTCTGCTTACATAGCAGATTTTCCGCTGAAATTGTGCCAACCGTCTGCAAAAGTAACCTTCCACCTTTTCGAATTTACCACTAGGGTTAGGGACAAAGTAAACAATCTAGCGATCGTGTATTTTATCGTAAAGCTAATTTTATGGTGGCCGGGATGTATATCATCATATGGACTTTTGGACAGGTCAGGTATAATAGTTTAAACTCCTACGTACTATTAGTATCTACTGTTTTTTTACATAAAATAAATAAACAGAGGAAAAAATATGTTGGTGCTTGCGATATCATATCATCGCCTCTTTCACTCCCTTCCACTTTTATTTTCGCGGTAAAAGGCGACGAAAGTCATAATTGCTTCGGTACCGGTCTGTTAGTGTCGCCGCACACGGACCACACGCCACAGCCACAAACGCCGCCACGAGAAGCTAGAAGCGGCTACTAAAGTGGCTGAAGCGCGCGTCAGCGGCCGACTAAGGTAAGGGAGAGAGGGGTGGGGAATCGCGCGAGTGACGTGTGGCGGCGTTTTGTATCGGCGCATCAAGTGGCCGGTGCCGGCCACAAGAAGCGAGCAACGACGATTTGTAGAGTGTGGCGGCCACCGGCGTATCGTGTGTGGCGAGTCCATATAAAATGTATGAAAACTACAAGGCGGCGTTTTGTGGCTGTGGTCGGTGGCCCGTGTGCAGCAACACTTAGGCTTGCAGCTTTACCGCGAATAGTGAATTGGTATTCTGCTACTCTCTGAAAGTGAAGATCGTAATCTAAGTGGTAAGTAGGTAAGGCATAGAAGACATGTCCTAGAGATTTAATGGGTACGTTCACATCAAAAGCGTCAACCGAGTCAGGACGAAGAAGGCGTACGCGAGAATGACCCAAATAACTAACGTCTAACCAAGCAGCGTATTTTAATTTGAAGTACCACAAGCACACTTCGAACACCACATTAACACAATATGAGGAATCATTGAAAATATTGCATTTTATACAAAGTTCAAGAAACAACGATGAAAAGGTGTAGATGCTGGTCCATCGCGTGGTAGAGAGAAGAACACAGACAGTGCCTAGAACTTAGAGCGAGGCCACAACATTGCGTTGTGACGTTGCATCGCAAAAACGACGTCGGCATTGCAATATACGATGCGATGCAATGATGCACGCAAAAAAAAAATATTGCGACAGCCATCAACACATCGGTAATTCCGCAATGAGTTGTGCGACGCGCCGCAGCGCAGTGTTGTGGCCTCGCCCTTACGAGCCAAGTGTAGTTATAAGGGACATTTTGAACATATGCAATAACGATCACCTCTCGCACATATTCCTCTCCCTACCGAGTTACTAACTGCTAACATGATTAAAATGTTTGTTCTATACAATCAAACTTAAAAGTTCGTGTCCTCAATTTAAATTTTCATAAGGCCTAAATTTTCAAGAACTATATTATAGAAAGATTTTGCTAGAATTCCGGTTCATATGGTGAAACGGAAAATTCCTTCTATCCACTTCGTAGTTAATCCATACTTCCATTCTAATCCATATTTCCATCTATACTAATATTATAAATGCAAAAGTGTGTCTGTCTGTTTGTCTGTTACGTCTTCAGGCTTAAACCGCTGAACCAATTTAGATGACATTTGGGAGAAGGATAGTTTGAGTCTCGTAAGGTGACAAATCATCATTTAAATGGATGAAAACTTGGAAGTTTGTATAGGCAAATTGTGTATTTCCCGAGACGAGTTGATTTTTTTCTAGTAAAAGTTGCTGTAGCTAACAATCTTCATAATTATTTATAACAAAATAAGCAATTTTCCTTGCAACCTGACATTTCTCTCTGAAATTTTAGCATTTCGCGAACGAGGCTGGAACAACGTGACATAATATAATTTACCTCATTTAATGAACTCAGTGTTCTAAATAACAGGCCCGCCTTTAGACTTTATAGGCTTAATATACTTACTACAGTAATAATTGCGTCTACCAAATAACTTGATTAATAACTTTTTTTTTAATAAACGGGTGGCAAACAAGCTTTTGGCCCGCCTGATGATAAGCGGACACCTAAAATTTTCCGGGATAAAAGGTATCCTATGTCACAATTTGGGACTTATATATATACTTATATAACTATATAAGTCCCAATTTTTTTATGAGAGAGAGAGAGAGAACCATTTTATTGACCTATAAAACGCATGCAAATGCATTATGCAAATGGACTGGGAGAATGTGCGATGGACCGGGAGCGTCCGCACTGGGCTCATTCTCTACTTGGCCCTTTCCGCACTGAGACCATTCCGCCTTGGGCCCATTTCGCACTGGGCAAAGTGCGTCTGCGTGGGTAGGATACTATTTTTATGGAATAGGAATATTGGGACATACAGACAGACAGAGAGACAGACATCACATCTATTCGAAAATAGCTAGTATATTCTCTGTTTACAGGGACCAAAATAGCGTTTTAATCCCTAGGGTCTTAAAGTGATTTTAGTCCCTAGAGAGTAAAATCAGTAAGTAATTAGGAATGTGGATATTGTTAGTTTAAATTCCAATGTCCGAAAAAAGATCAATCGCTAACATTTTATATACTACAATGTTACGTAATGTTACATTTAATAAATATAACAACGAAACCGCGCGCTCACCAAATAAAAAAAAATTGTGAAAAAAATCAAACGCGTTAAATACATTCCCCTGCGTTCATAATTTGTTTACTCGAATTCGGATTTATTTAGTTTTACAAATAATGAGTGTCTGCCTAGTGCAGTGAGAATGAAAGTATGATTAAAATATGATACAAAGTCTTATGCCATACCTATGAAATCCTGCGACGAAATAATACAAAAGCATTAGAAAATTTTATCCTTTGGAAAAATGCAAGAAAAACATGAACGATAAACGATAAATATTTGCTTCACTCATGTAGACCGTACAAGTCGTCTTGATCGTCTCAGGGACGCATTATTTAATTAATACATACTCAATGAAAATAGTATACTCTGTGCCGACTGTAGGTACAAAAACCTCATACCAAAAAAGGCATGACTAATTCAAGAGGTAATAGCATCATTAAAAAGCCAACCTTATCTAATGGTACTTTTAATTTTTTTATTATTTTTGAAATGTTGAATAAATCTCTTCACTGAATTATAAGTCCCTATAAGAGCCTATTAAAGCAGAACGTGACGAAATTTAAATGTGAATGTAAAATTACAATAGGTAAGTATGCATTAAATACACTAATAGGAAAATAAATTATATTATTGAAGTATTTCATTGAACAGAATCTTAAACACTTACCTTATTACCACAAAAAAGTTAGACGCGTTTAACAGGAGTTAGTGTTGCCGCACACGGGCCACACGCCACAGCCACAAAGGCCGCCACGAGAAGCTAGAAGCGGCAGCTAAATTGGCTGAAACGCGCGACAGCGGCCGACTAAGTGTCGCCGCACACGGGCCACACGCCACAGCCATAGACGCCGCCACGAGAAGCTAGAAGCGGCTACTAAAGTGGCTGAAGCGCGCGACAGCGGCCGACTAAGGTAAGGGAGAGAGGGGTGGAGAATCGCGTGAGTGACGTGTGGCGGCGTGGCCGGTGCGGGCCACAAGACGTGTGCAACGACGATTTGTAGCGTGTGGCGACCACCGGCGTACCGTGTGTGGCGAATCCATATAAAATGTATGAAAACTACAAGAAATATGCCGGTGGCGGCATTTTGTGGTTGTGGTCGGTGGCCCGTGTTCGGCGACACTTATGCAAGGGATCTCTCCCTTGTGGGGAATCGCGAGAGTGACGTATGGCGGCGTTTTGTATCAGCGCATTAAGTGGCCGGTGCGGGCCACAAGAAGCGAGCAGCGACGATTTGTAGCGTGTGGCGTCCACCAGCGCGGTGTACCGTGTGTGGCGAGTCCATGTAAAATGTATGAAAACTACAAGAAATATGCCGGTGGCGGCGTTTTGTGGTTGTGGTCGGTGGCCCGTGTGCGGCGACACATAAAGAAAAAGTATCATACCAAATTTACCTAAACAAGGTTTGTAACCGTGCCTGACTTTATTGTACTTGGTAAGACCGTAGCTGCTTTTCCAATTCTTTAAAATATTTTAATTTAAGAATAGGTCTACATTGGCACTCCCAACACTATTGTAATAATGAGACATTGCAAATAATTTTCCTTGTGCCGTTAATTTATAAATATTACCTCGCCTTTATGAAGGGTGCGTCGCAGGTAAATTACAGCGATTGATGAGTCGAATTGATGGGACTTCAATTAAAAAAGTTGCCGACGTTAATTGAAAATAATTATTTTCAATTAATGCTTAGTTAATTAGAATTGTGACGTATAATTATTTTTTATAACAAACTTCGAATTTATTTGCAACTGAAGATGTATCTACATCAGGGGCTCTAAAATATGGAATGAAATGATTCCAGGGCTCCACGGGTTAGGGGATTGGATCCGGGAAGGCAACGGGGCGAGTAATATCCGCTACCGTCAAGGCTGTGGTGGCTGCTTAGGACGGATTCAGACTAGCGTTTTATAAGCGCAAATAAGCTCGTTTTTGAAAGCGCATGTAATCGCGTATTGTCGCACCTTTTGCCGCACGCGCGGCTCGTACGAGCGTTGACGCGCTCGTATGCTCGTAAATGCGCGAGCCGCGAGAGACACCACTAACTACCAGTTGGAACGAAAATGCTGAAATATGCCCGTTAATGTGAGTACGATTTTCTAAGTGCATAATGTAGCACGTGTTAAAGTGCGTATGCCGAAACGACCGTATACGCGCAGAAAAAAACTCTAGTCTGAAACCGCCCTTATCATCGGGCCTATGGCCTATGACCCGGCTTTTTCGCAACCGTTTTAACATATAAAATTGCAAATTTCATCATTTCCTAACTTGTACATTAATATAGATAAAGGTAAGTATAAGTAATAAGAAGCATGCCAATGGGGCGACCATTGGCATGCTTACCGCGTGTGCGTGATTTGAGGGTTGTCGGGTAAATCATCAATTTCGCTACTTTTTAAATCTCGCAAATTAAAACATTATTAACATTATGTAATCAAATATATATTATAATTACGGGATATTTATAACGAAGGATATTTATAACTCGTTGTGAGCCCTCAATATTTCAGAAATTTAAACGGTTGCGTTAGTTCTTCGTCGTCGTTGCACGTCTTTTTTTCAGGTTCGTGTTAAAGAAGTGAAAAAACTATGGTTCTAAGATAAATAAGAATGCAGAAATTTTATACCGCACGTAATTATATAAAATACCGTCATATTTATATTTTAGCATGGTTTAATTTCTCATTTACTGATATTAATAAACAAATCTCGAACTATAAAATTTACGGTTTAAAAAGACACTTGTTCGGAAAAGCATCGATGGATAGTATAATTTTCTCTTTAGTTATACACTGTAATGTCAAAAAAGTTAGAGAATATATTGCAAAAAACGGGTCACTCCTTAAATATTTATTTAGTTCATGAGATACAACCTGGTGGCCTACGGTCAGACAGATCGACAATGGAGTCTTAATAATAGGGTCCACCTTTTACAACCCTAAAAATTATTTCCAAAGTAGATAGTAGAACTGATGTACCAGAAAAACGTAACCCCAAAGCATATACTTATTTCCATGATTTCCCCATCATCACACTGGTGTTTCGGTTTGGTGTGACGGTCGGGAACACATGGCGCTTTTGCCTTTTCACTGTTGTTATATTGTACACGAAAAATGGTATAGAACAGTTTCTTCTATCGTTTAGAAAGTTCAAATTTTTTTCGCACCCTTGTGAAGAAATTTAGAGTTAATCGTAGACAAATAAAACGAAAAGATTAATATAAATGAGTATATTATTAAAAAAACATCTTGTATAATTATAAAAATACACAATAGATATCTTATTAATAAAACTGTTTGCTAGTGAAGACTTGAAGAAGACAGTTTCAACCATTGTACATAAAATTATATAAAAAAATCATTGAACTTTTTTTTTGGACTATTTTTGTCGTACAAGATCTTAATCGCACTGTAATTGTTAAATTTTGGTTATAATAATAATAATTTATTGCATAAAAATATGGTATAAATGGTGTTTGATTATTATCAGGTCACACATATTTTAACGGTAGACAGCATGCAACAGTGTTACGCACTTTAAGCGACAAACTTTATTATATTTACGTTTCCATGTGGCTGAGCATGCTTTCAGTACAATCTTTGGGTATGATTGGAGTTCAGATTTGGAATGAAACTTCCTAATCAGAGCCTGTGGATACTTAGAAAGTTCGTTTATGATATATAGTAATTTTCACCATCGTCCATCCTACTCTAATTACAGAATATCTTATTTCTTAAAGCAGGACACGACACGATGAAGTTAACGTTACATCCTTGATCAATTTTAGGAATACAACTTCAGCTCTATGAACACTTATTTGTTTACAAAGGACATCGACGAAATCGGCCCCAGCATACACAAACGAATGTCCTACACTATTATTTATCTATTGTTATTTTACTTTATTAGCAATTAATCATAGTAAACGGACATTCTGTTGTAAAAAAATAAAAATTAAAAGTTATGTAACTAGGTACTAGACAATTTGCTGTCAGGTCATCTGTAGAGCCTTTTTGAGGTTCAAAAAATGATTTAACATAAAAATTATTTTATTTTAATTCAATTCTATTCCATTTTGAATAGATAGCTTTAATACTCGTAAATGCAATATACGCGACCATAGGTATTTATCAACATAAGAATAGAACTACGTACCTACCCTCCTTAATTAATAATACTAATAATATTTATCACTAGTATTTATATTACCAATAATAAAATATAAAAACAGGTAAATGGAAAGCCTTTGAACATTTCATTTGAAAATAAATCTATTATTTAACAGGTAGGTATAGGTATCAATGGTGCCAACTGCCAACAGTCATAAATCAATATTGAATATAAGCATTTATTATTTTTATTATTAATTGCATTTTATGTTTATTTAATTCATTTTATTTCAGTGCTTACATAGAGGTAAACTATAAATCAATTCAGATCATCAATTCATCAACTCATCGGCTTAGATTAAAATACTTTTTGCTTTAATCTAAGGTAGTAGGCCACGGTTCCTCAAGTTGTACGTATTTTAACAAATGCCTAATGAGAGTTTATGAATGATTCCGAACACAACTAGCATTTTGTCATTGCTGTGCCTTCTGGGGTATTCAATGTATAGGGAACGAACAATGTCCTTATTGTTTTGATCACCTATTCCTCCTGTATATTGTTTTAAACTTTCATTACATGGTCACGAACATTATAGCTATTAACGGGATTATTACTTCAGTTACTCCATGATCATAGCGCTTACAACAGTGCCGAAATATTGGAGACTCATAAAAATCAAAGTACATTTTAACAATTTCGTTAATAGCTATAATATTGACAGCATGTTTCTTTACCCAGGTGCTGAAAGTGCGTTTCAAACAATTTAAAAACGAATGTAAACTAAACCGCTCTTACTTTCCTCTAAATTATCATTGCCTTAGAATTTAATCAAATCTATATGAATTTGATAGTTCAATTGAACAATTAGAGGCTCTACGAATCCCGCTCACTAAGTTGTATATGGTCAGTAGGGCTACTTGCTTACGGTTTTTGACAGATCAAAGTGATAATCACCGAACTATTTACTGATCCGCGACTGCTTTAAACGCCTTTTAAAATGCCACTCAGATACTTGTAATGAAAAGCATAGATGGATATACAATTTTCTGAAAATGTCAAACATTTACAGTGTGTAATTCCTTGTTTTCTTTCGTTCCCAAAACTTTTGACACGGTCTAAAAAGAGTCCTACTCCCTAATCTTAATGCGGATCCAGTGTCCTCCTTTAAGGGAGAGGTTAAATTTTCCAGCCTCCAATTGGCTCGGGATGCAAGTCTTCTCGCAGGGGGATATCTCGAAATGTTGCAGTAATTGGTACAGCATCACTTTCAGCTCACACAACGCGAACCTGGAAGCTGTTGGAGATAGGTGTTGTTAAACGATTGTTTAAGATTTCTGAGATGTCTGCTGTTATAATGATGTATGAGTCATCGCTTTTCCGCGTCTTTTTACAAAGGTCATTTTAATAAAAAACTTCAACAATGTTATTCTATAGTACAGGACTTCAACACAAGGTATGATCTTTAAAAAATATGAATTAGATAGAGACACTTAGATTACGTGTAGTAGAACTACTTTCAAAATTAAACTATTTTAGACTGAGCTAATCGTAGACCTTGTGAAATATAAAAAACATCCTCACCGATACAATTCCTCGGACCAAGGCCGAATGGCATGTACGAAAACGGTCGAATGTTATGTTTATTTTCTTCTGAGAACCGTTCAGGATCGAATTTCAATGGATTTGGGAAGAAATTGGCATCTCTGTGGATAGCCCAAACAGCCAACGACACCGATTCGCCTTTACGCACCTATAAAATCATTAAGAAAAAGTTTCGGTAATTCATAATTAGGTATATAATATACAATAGATATGTATTCACTTACAATGTAGTCTTGTGTTGCTTCGTCATTCGCTTTTCCAATATTATAATCTTTTGTGCATATTCTGTCCAGAACAGGGGCAGGAGGCCATAACCTCAGAACCTCTGGAAGTTAAAATTTAATGTGTTCAACCAACGATATTAAATACCATCATCATCATCATCAAGAAGTGCTTGAACTCCACTCAAGCACTACTTGGTTCACAGTCACGCGTGGACCGTTACAAAGTCAAGATGCCACAGAGCTCCGCGAAAAAATGCGAAAATAATACTTAGAATACGTAAAGTGTCGTTTTTTCGACAGGTATCTGGTCAATGTTTGTTAATTTAACGCATTTGAAGTAAATTTTGATCTAATACTTACTATAAACTGATTTAATATAAAATATTTGTGATATTCAAATGCATGGTCGGTTATACGTCGCCATATAGCCGTCTCTTTTCCTCGCGGTCCGTGCCTGCTATATTGCTAACTGCGCGTTCAGAATTGCGCGTACAGTCAAAAAACTAAGGTCTCAATTCTTCCGCATATAGCAATAAGTCGTAAAATTTTACGAGCTTGCATTTCAAACTGTCAGAAGTCCTTGACGCATGCGTTTTATTTAAGACCTTATACAGTATGTATTTAAGGTTACTTTCATTATTTAAATAATGCCTTATATTGATTTTGACTACGCGATCATCTTACGGAGCTCCGTGGATCATTCAATGTACCTTTTGGACTGGTTTCGGGCACGATTTTGTTCGTGTATCTAGGGTATTTAATATCGTTGTGTTCAACATATAATTTCATCCTAAGATTTCATCGTAAGTAAAAGAAACAAAAATAACCAAAACTTCAAGTTCATTTATTGATAATTCTACCAATACTACACTAAACGCTTTGTCTTTCAGTGTTACAGTAATTTCCTAATTACCATTTTTATAATGAGTTTGTAATTCTATTAGAATGAAATAGCACATTTTAAAAGATCTGAATGTAAAGAAATAAAAAAGGAAATAAATACCGCAAAACAAATGCCGAGAATGTGTAGAGGTCCCACACTACTCTACACCCTCTACTAGAGGGTGACGTTGCGATGGCAGCCGAAAGCAATACGAATAAAGAACTGGCATTAAGGAAAAGAAACCGACGAGCCTTACTGTAGTCGCGTATGATGTGTAACATTTGAAACCTCACCTTATAATAGTAAAAAAAGAAATATAACCTACTACAAAAGGAATAAGCCATTTGAACATTATGTTCTAAAATCAAATCAAATAGCGCGCGCTTTCGCGACTTCCTGTTACACACATCCGTCCCATTTCACGAAATCACTCCCACAAATTGCAGGAAAGCGAGAGGAAAGATGTTACACGTCAAAAATAATTTTTATTGTTTCAGATATACATATAACAGAAATATACCATTGTCTTCGTCTTACCCGACACAACCATATCCATGTATACCATCTTCTGTATAGAGTTGAAGTCGAATTTGCCGTTATTCTTTTGTTCGTTCTCCCTGATCTCAGCCAGCAACTTGTCCTGAACTTCGGGGCTGAGAGCCAGCTCGTGCAATGAGAACGTCATCGCCGTGGACACGGTGTCGAATCCGCCGAGGAAGAAAAGAAGTGCTTGTGCCACCAAATCGTCATCCGACCAATCTAAAATAACAATTTTAAGTTTACCACTAATTTATTTATTTATTAAAACTTTAGTGCCACAATTACAAAATAGACAAAAGGCGAACTTAACGCTAAAAGGATTCTCTGCCAGTCAACTTTCAGGAGTACAGAAAGACACGAATGCGGCTTTAGTAAAAAAGTAATTAACTAATGTAAACATACCATAATACAAAGTACTTATCTACATAATAGTTAAATATACATGAGCACAAGACATATAAATATACATACACATACATATAATATATATACACACATCTTAATATATATAAATCTCGTGTCACAATGTTTGTCCTCAATGGACTCCTAAACCACTGAACCGATTATAATAAAATTCGCACACCATGTGCAGTTCGATCCAACTTGAGAGATAGGATAGTTTAAATCTCAAATTATAGTCGCAATTTTAGTTTATTGCAAATTATTACTTTTGGGCGGTACGAAGTTCGCCGAGTCAGCTAGTATTCATATATATATATATATAAAATATATCGACTAATAGCTTAAAGTTCCTCGGAATAGAGTATCTGTAACATCCCCTTCAACTGTAATATTAGGGTCACGCAAGGGGCAGTGTTACAAGGGGCACAGTGTAACATAAGGAATACCTCTGCCCTTTTCTTATTTTCTATTATCTGTCTTGACGTTTTTTATTAGTTTAATAATGCCGCCATCTTAAGCAGCTGTCATCAGACATCAAATGGCCGGGTATAATACCTCTGTATTATTCCTTTTGTTACACTGTACCCCTTGTTACACTATCTCCCACTTGGCCCTTTGTAAATACTTCAACAATAGACGGGCCCATGGTAGCGTCAGCGCATTTGGTCTGAGTTGGTTGAATTTCATATTTGTTGGTCATATGATGGATTAGTGGATGTATTATTTTGACCTGCTCCGTGATTCGGAAGCAAATTCGGAAGACACATTTAAACATGGGTGATATTGTTAGTACCCGCTTATCTGCTAGTTGCTGTTTCATTAGTTTGAGTTTACATTTAAAGGCTGATGACAATGATGATGACGAACAATCGGCATCATTTTATATTTCATTAGCAAAATGTTAATACAGGAACAACTTAATAGCCAAAATTCGACAATTAACTAATAAACTATTACCTTTTTGATCCATCTTCATTCCAACATTACATTCTTCGACAGTAGCAAATCCTGTATCCTTGTCTGTACATGCATTTTCCTCGTGTGCTAATTTTCCTGTAGAGATATTATTATTACATTAGATTTTTTTTTACTTTTATTAAAAACCTACATGTCTACTTAAAACTTGAGTTTAATTAATATTACAAAAACGTGTACCAGCTATTTGAACAAAAACTTGATTGAACTAATGGTGCAATAGGTTAAGTTTGCATTTTTGGAAGTACAAAGGTGATTGCTCAGCTTCCATACATGTTTGGCCTAAAGACCAATAATCATGAAAAATTTATTTCCTAGATTCAAAATTATATATAAATTACTGTAGAAACGAATATTATTGACGGACACCCCTGAGAACTTCTACAAACCATATACACTGAATGATTTTGAGGTTATGTTTGCAAATTGGTACAAATAAGTTATATAGTAAACTAGAGAAATCAAGCCAAGTACCAAAATTATGTATTAGATTCAGATTTTAGATAGAGCATTTAGATTAACAGATAGTTGCCTGTTTTAAAAGTTAATGCATAATAGTAACTTTTAAAATCAGGTGTCCGTTGAAATCTAATGACTGTAAAATAAAATATAAATTACGCCAAGATTTACCGTATATGTCAATATTTTTTGTACATTTGGGCCAATTTGAGCAATCTCCTTTCCACAATGTTAATTAGCGACAAAATGATTTAGATGGCTGACTAAAAATATATTATCTGGGATTCCTTCGTAATTCGGAAGGTATTTAAGTAATTGGATCCGGCTACGTTCCTACATTCATTATCTGTTCCAATCTGCTTTAAGACTCAGGCCCGTATTATAGAAAGATTCTCAGTGATTAATCTAGTCTTGAACATAGTCAGAAAGGGATGTCGCTATATATAGCACATAGCGACATCTCTTCCTAACTGTACCCAAGTAAAGATCAACACATAGTTGTCATTCTGTAATAAGGGCCTCAATATTTACAACGAAATTCTTATATCAGCAGCTAACCTTTCTGATTATTTTTGCTCCTAGATTCGATAACAATAATACATCGTTAGAAATATTCTTCAAAACATACGGACCTTTCTTAGATTGCATCAACAAGTGGATCATGTCCGGTCTGATTATATTATTCTTTTCTCTATCCTTCATTGTCTTTAGAATGAGACCTTTGAAGAAATTCGACGTATTTTCCGGTAAGAATTTAATTTTTAGAATCTGAAATCAACGTGTAACGTGTAATACCTATATTAAAATAATGATTTTTAAGAGATCGAGTGCGTTTTAAAATATTAATTATTCTTATCAATTTAGAAGGCAGGCAATCACCAACCTATATACTAGACTAAATCTATATATATATATATATATATAACTTAAAGGTGACTGACTGACATAGAGATCTATCAACGCACAGCCCAAACCACTGGACGGATCGGACTGAAATTTGACATGCAGGTAGATGTTATCCACTACACGTAGGCATCCGCTAAGAAAGGATTTTGATCAATTCTACCCCCTAGAGGATAAAATAGGGAATGAAAGTTTGTATGAAACTTTGTCAATTTTAAACCGATCGGGCTGAGACTTTGCATGCAGGTATAAGAATAATCATAGATGAATGCCATTGTGTATAATACAAGCCTGAGAACAAAAACTGTAGTCTACACTTCAGTTCTACACCGAAGCGAAGCGAGGGCGGGCCGCTAGTAACCTATCTAACCTATATACTAGACGAGTATATGAAAAATTAAAAAGTAAAAATGAATTAAAATTTCCGTTTTCATTTTACACTAGAATATTTTTTTTCTAGGTTTCGTCAACTAGGTACACGTTAAGTGTGGTGAAAATAAAAACGTGGGGTGCTGTTCAGACGTACCACAAATTTCTCTGGGTAAGCAAAAAGTACGAGAGTGTCGTAGAAATCTCGGTTGAAACGAAGTTAAAAATATTTATATTCCACCCACCAATCCGCACTATCCGAGTCATGGTCCAATCTCCCCCTAACATAAAAAACAAGTATCCTGCCCATTATTTAATGAGCACAGTCCATCCCGTTCCATCGCAAACGCTCCCGGTCCATAACTCACCAAACAAAACTATAAACTAATTGCCCATCTAGCTACTCGCCCTGCAGCTTTCTAGGTTATGCGGTAAACATTTGCCTAACCCTAATCCACCATACCGTCCGAAAGGAACTTTGTTCCAAAAGGTACTAGAAAGTCAAAGTCTCTTACCCTCATAATTGCTGGTGTGTAAATGAAAAATAACACCTTGACCAGCATCAGAGTGGTGAAGTTAGTGACGAACTTTCCCATTTTGTAGAACTCGTTGTCTTCGTCCATCATCGAGTCGACCTTCAAGCCGAATGCGCAGGAGGCGATGACGTCATTAGCGTACCGGGTAGTCAGATCCTTACTGTCCACGTCTATGTAGTTTACTGGGAATGAAAAAACGTCAGTAAAACGTTTAACCTCCAAATGAACATTGAACATATATATAACTAGCTGTGCCCCGCGGTGTTACCCGCGGTTTATTAGGAATATTTTCCCGCAGTAAAACGTAGCCTATGTGTTAATCCAGGGTGTCAGCTAACTACATACCAAATTTTATTAAAATCGCTTCAGCCGTTTAGACGTAGAGAGGTAACAAACATACACTCACAAACTTTTGCTTTTATAATATTAGTGTGGTATACTTATATTTTTCTTTATTTTTATTTTTTAAGCATTTAACTGGTAGTATCTTTAAATCTAATTCTTATCTCACTTTTTTGTACTTAAATTATATTTCCCAAAACTTTTCGATTAATGGAATGGAAGAAATAATAGTTTTAGTTTTTTAATAACTGAATGACATTTGTATTGAAATAATGATGATCAGACTTCATTATTATTTTTAAAGACTTACTCAGAGCCGTCAATTAACTATTTTATTAAAGTTGATGCTGTCACTATCTTTGCGATAGAAGTAGAATAAGAAATACAACACGCCACTTGGGCAAGCAATAAATTTGATTGAAGTCAAAAATATAATAACAGTCACGGTGAAATCATAACGGTCATAATCATAATCTCAGGCCAGAATGCCTGTGATTATGACCGACACAGACGGGCGTGACGCGTGAGTAAGAACTAGTAACAGAAAAAATCATGAAATAAATAAAAAAAAAACGATT
Source organism: Chilo suppressalis (assembly GCA_902850365.2). Lineage (NCBI taxonomy): Eukaryota > Metazoa > Arthropoda > Insecta > Lepidoptera > Crambidae > Chilo > Chilo suppressalis. The sequence continues at coordinate 6,243,141 of OU963903.1, forward strand.
TATACTTGCATTAGAGCGCCCGTCTGGGGAAGTTACCTCCAGACTTTGATTTACACGCATAGTTATAACAATCCTAATAAACCAAGCAAAGAAAACGGCTCATGTTACGCGTAATGTGTGCGTTGCTCTAATGTCAGATTCTTTGAAAGCAGTCAATGTGTGAGTGTGTAGCGACGAGCCTAACTACCATATGTAGTAGATATTTTTTTCGGTGCTTCCGTGCAGGTTATACTGTGTCTGGGCGTGTACTTATATAATAAAAGTCTCCAGTACAGTCAATTAAGAGATAACGTACAGTTTGATTCTTTTATCTTTTTTTTCAGTGACTCGGTCATCTGGTTTCCCACTTCCATCATGAATGGCACCATCAATTTTATCTTAGAACTGGTGAAAGCTGGGCTCAGTGTTGACCGCATATCCTTCCACTCTTGACCTATGTTAAAATTTATAAATGTTGTAACTATTTTTCTTTTCATAAGCATAGTTAGTATGTAACCTTAGTTAAATAATCATAGAATCAGCAAGCTTCAAACAATATATTAATGCATTTGTAACAGAGATTGAGGCGCCTTCTCCACCGCTTCGGCGCGTTCTTGTTTCCGAATCTGTACAAATTCTCTAAGCAATGCACTCGTGAATTGCTAAAAAGACAGCTTTCGCACAGAGCCTTTCCTGTACAGATTTTCTACCGAGCGCATACACACTCTGTAACTGTGTCTGTACCGAGTGCTGCGGAACCGTTCGACTCGCCCGCCCGACGTGACAGCACTATAACATTTGACAAATACCGACCGTAGGAAACAAAAGGAAACGTACCGAAACCGTGCCGTCAAGAAGTGGTCCTTGTTAAAGAATCTGTACCGTTTCGGTACAGAAACGAAAACGAAACGATCCGGTGGGGAAGGTGCCTTAATATAAAATGATGTTGTTAATAAATATTTATATTACCTAATAGTAGGGGAGCGGGGATTTTTGGATTTAATCGAGCGCAGCAGAATAACATATGGGCAGCAACCTTGCACGTAGTTAAGTACTCCCACTATACCTGAGCCATTTATGTAGGGCCGAACGTCTAGGGCAGCAAAAACAAATTTCAACATACGGCCATGACTTTTGGTAGGGTCCAAATCGTCAGTCTTTTGAATAGGAGCTACTGGAGGGTTCACGTAACATCCCTTCTCAATGTCTGACGCACTCGGTTATTTTTTCCTATATTCTACCCCTTCATACGGCCCATATCATGCAAACCGCGGCAGATCAATATTTTTTCCGTTCTTAGAAACGTTACATGAACCCTCTAGTAGCTTATATTCAAAAGACTGACGATTTGGGCGCGATCAAAAGTCATGACCGTTCGTTGAAATTTTGTTTTTGCTGCCGTAGACGTTCGGCCCTTCATAGAGGGCTCAGGTATGGTGGGAGTACTTTGCTAGGTGCAAGGTTGCTCCCCATATGTTATTCTGCCGCGCTCGAGTAAATCCAAAAATCCCCGCTTGGGCTCCCCTACTATAAGTACTTTTTTTTATTAGGTATTAGTTTGCTCTTGACCACTATAGCGCCTGATGGAAAACATCGAACCCGTTGGCGCATTTTTTTATTAAATGCTAACTACCTACTCTTAGTTACCCTGAAATTTAAAGACGATCTTATCCGATTCTTTGAAATCTTTAATCATATCCTTCATTCAATCATAGTCATAACGAAGTAAAAGATCACAGATTGTATTGAGAACTTAGTTAGCATAACATCACTGTCTTTCTCAGATTGATAGATATTAATTACTAAACAGAAATCTTGAGCTCAAGCACCCACGCAGAATGTTTCCAAAGATGCTGAGCCGTCATTTCAAACTTTGAATCTTTTAAGACACCAGAGCTACCCTTGCGTAGTTGTATCTATATTTGGATCAAATGCAAAGTAAGTTTGTTGCTTGCCTTGATTATATCGGTGAGAAGTTTACTTAGTAAAATCCAAAGAGAATAAATGTTTATTATCTTGTTTTATATCAAAAGATAATTTTGATAGAAACAATTAAACTCGGCTTAGGTACTTTTTTTACAAATCGGTCCGACAAATGACTCTACTCAACCTGATGTTAAGTAACGGTGGAGTCCAGACGTGAAGATAGCTGGTACAGAAGTATTGCCACACCAGGTGTAGTATAATGGTATTTTCTATTATTATTTTCAAAGCAATTCTTATATTTTGCTCTCCTTAAAAATCTTTCGTGTGCCATAAGCAACATATGAAAAAAAAGCCAAGTTGGCCCAGCCGTTCAGGTGAAGTACCTACCCTTCAATGTAATAAGATTTCTTCCAAACAGAGGATCGATATCTGCCTCCACCATAGATCTATGGTCGAGGAAGTACTCGAAGTCTTTAGTGGTGACTTGCTTGATCAAATCGATATCTCTGACCACGACTACCGGTCTCGTCAGTTCGAATTGCCCGAAAAATCTGTAAAATTTAGCAAAATGGATTTAAAGCACATCACATACAGTCTAAAATACTTAATACATAAACAGAGTGGAAGTAACAGTCGTTTGGACAGGAAAACGTGACGGGTGATTTTAACCAATCATCATCATCAGAAAAGGTCATCTAGATGACCCGGCGAATTTCGTGTCGTCTAATAGCCGATGAATGTGGTTAATTTGAGGAAATGGGATTTAATGAGTCAAACTTAAAACATGGACATTTATGCTATCGCGGACTTGTCTGTAGAACTTTTAAAGGAGAACAATTCCGTCATTACATGATTTAGCGCGTTCGGCTGCGATCGTTGAAGTTAAGCAACTTTCGCAGTGGTCGGTCATTGGATGGGTGACGAAAAATTTATTATCTCCTGCTCCTCCGTGCTTCGGAAGGCATATTTAGTCGTTGGGTCCCGGCTGCATCTGCAGTCGTTAGCACCCACCAATCCGCACTGAGCCCGCTTGATGGTACATAGCCCAATCTCCCTATTCCATCCATAGGGAAGGCCTATGCCCCAGCAGTGGGGACATTAAATACTGTGATGATAAAACTTAACTTTACAATTAAAAACTCCCAAGGTAACTGGGGATACAAAAATCCAAGAATCCTATCCGATATGGACCAGTCAATTTTGTGGTTCGTTATTTGACAGTAACATACTATGTCATCTTGTTTGGTGACAAAAAGCTTCCCATGTCGCATCGTTATAGCCTTATCTGCTTAAACTATTCGTTTAGCCTTTTAAACGTCATTGATAAAGAAGCATACAAACACTTATTATATTATTCTTAGTAAGTTTTTATGAATATTACCTTTCATTCGGATATGTCTGGTACATTCGAACCATATAATCAGTCATGTGCTCCTTGCCAAAGAATACACCTATTCCGGTTCCCAATAGAGGAATCGGTTTGGGGCCCTTAACGCCCTTTCTTTTGAACTTCGAATAGTTCTCCTTTAAGTACAGGGCAAATGCTACCACTAGCACTATCAACCAGATTAGGATCAGCATCATCTGGAAGAAATTCATCATCATCATTAAGCCATACGACGACCACTGCTGAGCATAAGCGTTGGTTAAACATCTTTCACGAGCAAGGACGAATCCAGGGAGGGGGGTCATGGGGGCCCCCCCCCCTGGGCTGGGTCCATCTGTACCCACTTCACAATCTGTACCCACTGTGACTTGACCACGACTATATGACCCCCTCCCCCCTGACGCCAAAGCTGGATCCGAGGGCTTCTTCTTTTTTTTTGGAGCACGTCGTGTGTGGGACTCACCCGGCGCGGGACACAGCGCCGGTCCTGCCCACTAAAACTCACAGATACCCTTCCTACGCCCATGTGGGAGCGTCATAGTGGCACACCTCTATGTGCTTACTTACTCACGGCCCAACGAGTGGACCGGGCGACTTTCAAGAAGGCCTAGGAAAACAAACGGGGATCGAGTCTGACCACTTTATGTGTACAGATGATGTATGGTGACATAAATCCTGGTCTAAATACCAAACCTAATTAAATTGATTTATTTTAGTAAAACATTATTTTGTAATTTGGGCTTAATCGCGTTACTTACTGCTATTTTGTTATGTTAAACAAAAATAGATGTCACCAGCATAGAACTCCCCCAAAGATCTCCACGCTGATCGTTTCGCTCACAGAACAAAAAAAGAGGTTAGAAAATCCTTGTGGGCGGGGCAGTCCCGCCTAGCCTTGCCAGGCGTCCGGATAAAGTCGGAAATAGTTAAGCTTTTTCATTGAGTGTCCGGCTTGTCCGACTTTTGTTAGGCTGTTTACTGTTCGTAAACGAGCGAGCGCCGAGCGTGACCAAGCGCAATCGAGTTGACTGTGGGTCGCTTTTACATTTTTTTTTTGTCATACTCATCTATACTTATAATAAATCTGTAGAGAGGTCAATTCTGTACATGAAATATTTTTTCAAAATAACTATCAGGGGGTGATTAGTGATCGATACTGATGCCAAAAATGCAATCAGTAAATATTTTGTCTGTCTGTCTGTCTGTGTGTATGTTCCTTATAGAAACAAAAACTACTAGACGGATTTTAACGAAACTTGGTACAATTATTCTTCATACTCCTGGGCAGGTTATAGTATACTTTTCATCACGCTACAATCAATAGGAGCAGAGTAGTGAAGGGAAATGTTGGGAAAACGGGAGAAGTTACTCCATTTTTTCAGCTTCCGCCGCGTGTGCAGCCTTAATGGTTAAAGTTACATAGAAATTATGTATAACGGAAATATTCTACATAAAATTGTCTAAAAAATATCCCGGAACAGCATATGTCTATCTTTTATGGTTGACTCACAATAACACGTGTAACTCCTGATAGCTTAGCAGTTCGGAGCATTCCGATTATATAACGTAAATATGAGAATTTTAGTTTGATTATAAATACAGGTAATAAAAATGACCGTTTTTATCTATATATATATATAAAAGTCAAAGGGGACTGACAGACATAGTGATCTATCAACGCACAGCCCAAACCACTGGACGAATCGGGCTGAAATTTGGCATGCAGGTAGATGTTATGACGTAGGCATCCGCTAAGAAAGGATTTTGATCAATTCTACCCCCAAGGGGATAAAATAGGGAATGAAAGTTTGTATGAAACTTTGTTAATTTTAAACCAATCGGGCTGAGACTTTGCATGCAGGTATAAGAAGAATCATAGATGAATGTCATTGTGTTTAATACAAGCCTGAGAAAAAAAACTATAGTGTACACTTCAGCTCTAGACCGAAGCGAAGCGAGGGCGGGCCGCTAGTACCTAATATTTCTGAGCCACAAAATCCTTAATGATTTTGACACCTCCGTAATAGTTTCATCATCGTCAAATTTTGTATGAAGAAGCCAGTTTGTTTTGGGTCAGGTCGTCGTTATGCACCCATTATGCGACGCCTTCGGCTGGGACACACCCACGTACGTTACAGATAGGGGGGGCGAAGGAAACTCTCGACCTCACCTCACACACATCGCGGAAGGTTGAACTAATTTATGACTCATAACATGACGTCACATAACGTGACATGACGTCACATAACGTGACAGCTGGTGTTCATCGATTTATAAGACGTTATCATTATCACGTCTAAAGATTAGATTCCTGTTTTACTTGAATCAGTTTTACTTTATATGAAAAAATAAAAATTTGATGATGCTCTCATGAGTAGTTACTTTCGGAGATAGACTTACAAACAGAAAACCACTCAATAACAAATAATTCATAAACATAGTGTTTTGTTATTGTTAAAAACGACGTATTTGTGTAAACTCTTTAGTAAGCAATCTTTTCTGGTAAGTATTTAAAAAGAGTCAACACACGCAGTAATGACACTTGAGGTTGCTGAACCGAGGGAGCTAGAGCAAATACATTACATTATAATTAATAGTACCTATAGACTTACTTTATTCTGTTAATGTTTCCACAACACTGGCTTATAAACACTGAAGTAAGATAAGTACGAGTATGTGCTAAAAATAAAGATAAATTATAGCAAGTGAAAAAATATATAAATACAGATACCAATGATAAGCACGACTGTAAAATACTGACTGTCCAGTCCTAATTGTATCAATCAATAGCAGTACATTGTGATTCAACATAGCCTTGTTAATATAGTATGAGATACCTATTATCATTGCTTACTATCTATGAAATTATCGTTGAGCGATTCGCACATATGGATAAAACAAAATTTCACAATGAAAACATAAGAATAATTATTTTATTATTGAGTAATTTCTTTCTGTTATCAGTAGCCTATTAATAGAAATATAATATTTACCTATTATGTATAGGAAAGATAAGATTTACCTAAACTCCTAAGCTACGATGATGCCTCGCTTATTTATTAGGTATGAGCAAGGTATGAAGCAAATATCACTCTTAAATTATTTTTTATTCCTTTTCCGAACAGTTAAAGAGATGGGGAAGAGTCTGTCTTTAGGGAAAAGATTCCGTATGGTATTAATAAAGATAATACACCGTTTCAATTTTCAAATTATCAAAATAAATGAAAATGTAAAACAACAACGAAAATTACGCTGCTCGTTACGGCATCATAAATGTGGAATACAATAATTAATTAAATAATTTAAAAAAAACCTACCGATTTAATGACCACAAAACGGTTTTCCTAATCGGCAACTTATACTATTAATGTTCTATTCGTCATCCAAGTGTACAGTTGGAAAAATGAATTGAATAATCTATTAGCAACAATTAACGATTTATTAATGGTATAAATTTAATTTTAATAATCTATTTACATCAGTTCATAACTGACTTATCGAGATGGACATCAAATCTTTGGTAAGTATTTTTTTTTACTTTGAACTTACATAAAGTAAATGGTAGACAGTTTAAGAGTGATACTAAATTAAAAAGAATATTACTGATCTACGCCTAGAATCTTGTATCTGAGTAAGTTAACTTTATTTCCACAAAATATAATTACGTTACTAAAACTGCAGCAATGCTAGGGACTTCAGAATTAAGTGTTTTCGACTTCGGACTCTCCAGGAGAAGAACCTACAATATGTCTACGTCCACCTCTTCACTTACTGTCTCTGTCTTTATTTAGTTTTACCTTGGGTTTTGTATTTTGTTTTTAAGAAATACTTAGGTACTTTTCTTCCTCTTTACTACAACTTTCATCAATTTATACTGTTATCTACAGTTTGCCGTGTATGCAGTGGCCATCACAATCACTCTTGCTGCATCCACAAGCGAAGTACCAGCGAAAAAACCGAATCCAAATGAATCTTTCGTGTCTGGCGTATTCATACCAGCAGATACTTTAAACACCTTACAAGTGAATTCTAAGAAAAACAAAGAAAACGCTGCGCAAGATGAAAATGTAAAAAAGCATTCAGATATAATAACGCCGGACATCAACAACGAACCTAGTTTTCCACAGAACGCTCAGCAGATTGTTACAGGAAACACTCCAATTGCTGCGCAAAATCAGCAAGCAGAACAATTGGCACCAATAGTTGTACAACAATCTACAGTTAACCAACCTCTTTCAGACCAGCAACTGTCATATGGTACACAGCAAGCAATTCTACTTGTCCCACAACAGCCCTCTAATACCCAACCAAATGGATCACCTCCTCAACAACCAGGTTCTCAACAAATTCTTCTGAACTCGCAACAAAATAGTCTTCAGCCATATCGAGACAATCAACAATCAAACACAGCATATGTACAACCAAATGGATTTAATCAACAACTAAATAATTATAACCAGTTACCAAACGTCTACCAGCAGCAGTCAAATAGTAACAACTCTCCACCAAATAGTTACAACCAACCGCTAAACGATTACAACCAACCACCAAATGGTTTCAACCAACCACCAAATGTGTTCAACCAACCACCAAATGGTTATAACCAAGTACCAAATGGGTACAACCAAGCACAAAATGGTTACAACCAAGCACCAAATGGATACAACCAACCACCAAATGTTTACAATCAACCAATAAGCAGTTACAACCAACCACCAAATGGTTACAACAACCAAAACAACCAACCACCAAATAGTTACAACAATCAAAACAACCAAAACAACCAACCACCAAATAGTTACAACAATCAAAACAACCAACAACCAAATAGTTACATCAATCAAAACAACCAACCACCAAATGGTTACAACCAACAACTAAACGGATACAACTACCAACCAGGTGGCAATCAACAAATGGGCAACTCACTACCTTATGGCAATAATCAACAGCCAAATAACAACCAACAACTAAATGTCTACAGTTCACAGCCCAATAATTACAACCAACAACCTATTAGCCAAAATGGTTTAAACTACCAGCCTAATGATTACAATCAACAAATACCGTATAACCAGCAACCAAACAGATACAACCCACAACCAAATGGGTATAACCAGCAACCTAACAACAATATACAGCAAGTAAACGAATACAACACGCCGCAACAAAACGGCTACAATATTCCACAGAACAATTACAATCAGCAACCGAGTGTTTACATTCAGCCACAAAGAAATCTCATTCAGCCACAAGGCTTAAACCAACAACTATCAAGTGCTTCTGTTCAACCAACCGGCTACCAGTCTACCATGGTATCCCAACAACCAAATCAACCTTTAATGGTCACAAACGGACAACAGCCGAATCAAAATAATTTGTTTACTATTGTTCCTCTAAATGGAAGCCCTGTGGTTTCGAATCCCACTCCCAGTAATGGTAATAATAATGCGATACTTCTACCTGTTCAACAAGTACCATCCAATTCTGTTTTGCTAGTACCAAGTAAAGACACGAGCTAATGATTGTAAGTAGGCATTTTATATTATATTTCTTAGAAGCTCATCAGATTGTTACTCAAAGTTTTTAATTTAAAGTAACGTACTTGATGAATTTTAGCTAAAATGAATATTATCAACGCCCACACACGCACGGTCCGTCCTTTTTAACCTTTGTGTTTTTTTAATTATGTCCATGTTAATTTTTAGAGATTTAATGAATTTACAAAATATCTTAGATGAGAGGCAACTTACGTAATTAACTTTCATTTCTAGATTATTGTATTTATTATCTTAAATTAAAACAAAGAAAAACAAAATTTTATTTTTATTATCTTGTAATTACGGTAAATAATGAAGCATATGACTGGCCTGACGGTAACCTTAGGATGAATTTCAACTAAACTTAATAATTACTAGCGGCCCGCCCTCGCTTCGCTTCGGTCTAGAGCTGAAGTGTACACTATAGTTTTTTTTCTCAGGCTTGTATTAAACACAATGACATTCAGCTATGATTCTTCTTATACCTGCATGCAAAGTCTCAGCCCGATTGGTTTAAAATTAACAAAGTTTCATACAAACTTTCATTCCCTATTTTATCCCCTTGGGGGTAGAATTGATCAAAATCCTTTCTTAGCGGATGCCTACGTCATAACATCTACCTGCATGCCAAATTTCAGCCCGATTCGTCCAGTGGTTTGGGCTGTGCGTTGATAGATCACTATGTCTGTCAGTCCCCTTTGACTTTTATATATATATATAGATAAAAACGGTCATTTTTATTACCTGTATTTATAATCAAACTAAAATTCTCATATTTACGTTATATAATCGGAATGCTCCGAACTGCTAAGCTATCAGGAGTTACACGTGTTATTGTGAGTCAACCATAAAAGATAGACATATGCTGTTTCGGGATATTTTTTAGACAATTTTATGTAGAATATTTCCGTCATACATAATTTCTATGTAACTTTAACCATTAAGGCTGCACACGCGACGGAAGCTGAAAAAATGGAGTAACTTCTCCCGTTTTGCCAACATTTCCCTTCACTACTCTGCTCCTATTGATTGTAGCGTGATGAAAAGTATACTATAACCTGCCCAGGAGTACGAAGAATAATTGTACCAAGTTTCGTTAAAATCCGTCTAGTAGTTTTTGTTTCTATAAGGAACATACACACAGACAGACAGACAAAATATTTACTGATTGCATTTTTGGCATCAGTATCGATCACTAATCACCCCCTGATAGTTATTTTGAAAAAATATTTCATGTACAGAATTGACCTCTCTACAGATTTATTATAAGTATAGATAGATTATCAACGCTCACAAGCCCACCACGGTCCGATCTTTATTAACAACGTATTTTTTTATGAAGTCGTTGTTAATTTTAACGTTTTAATCAAATTATAAAATAATAACTTAGAGGCAGGTAACTTATGTGGGATATAATTAACTTTCATTTTAAAAACACTGTATTCAAGAGCGTAGCCAGGATTTAGTTTGGGGGGGGGGGGGGGGGGGGGGGGTCTGGCAAGTAAAACTAATAAGACTCACCTGAAATGGCATGTAAATTTTTGCACCATCTTTCGGTGTACATTTAACATACACAGGTCATAGAAAATTTTACTAGAAAAATTTGGCCTGTATATTTATATAAATATATTTGAGAATTTAACTGCTAGATGTTTAAATCTAAAGATAATTTACTAGAAAAAAAAACCCACGCGAACCAGGCAGCAGACGAGATTGGACTGCCTGGGCCATTTTAGTGGTTATCGAGCATCGTCAACCTCAACCAAGTTTTGACTCGCCGCAGTGTAGAAAAGGACTTCTTTACATTGCTTATAGTGCAAGGCAGTGCCAAATAAATTAGTATGGCTTTTATTTGGTTGCAAGACATGTTTCCGCCTTCAAACACAACATCGGCAACCGCACCAGTAGCAATCACCGAATGGTAAGAGGCACATTGAATATCAATGTTAAGCTTGAAAGGTCTCTATTGGTGAAGTCAACGCTCCTACCCTCTCGCGCACATATCCAAAACCCTAAAGGTTTCCAACTCTAACTACAAAATCGCTTTGCTTGTCTGGAGATTGCGTATCTGAGGGCGATATTAAAAACAGGTTGGTGAAACTGTCCACAAAGTGGGGTCGAAGTTCTATAAGAATCGTAGAACTAAAGGGCACAAAAGTTTCCCTGACCATACTCTCGGACTGAAAAGAGAAGGGCAGAATATGAGACTCCAATTTTCAACGGATGCGGCAGCTTACCGGCTAATTAATAGGCAGATCTCCAAATCACAGTTACCCGACCTTAGGTTATTTAATACTGATAGCATTAAAGATACCATTAAGAACAACAGAGGTAAAAGAGTGTTAGAGAAAGATCTGTCTATCGGACAAAGTCAACTGACGTGGCTGAAGACGGAAAACGGTAGTCTCATCACCCTGAAGTCTGAGATTTTGAGGGAAGTCGAGGACTTCTATGGACAGTTGTACACCTCAACAAGGAAACCTGTTGCTGATTAAGCTTTAAATCCCAGAGCCAAATTAGCCCGACATTAACCTCAATATAGCGGATCGATTCATATCGGTCATGAATGCCCAAACAATGAATTTTAAAAATATTTTTTGTATATTTTCTATACGCCTAATATAAATATTACATATACCACGGACTCCAAATCTGTGACGCATACTCAAGACGGCATCGTACAAACGCACAATATAAGATCTTTATTATTTTAGCCTGAGTGAAATATATCTAGGACAAGTAGTCAGCTGAAATACCTCAGTTTTTTTTATGTTATAGGGGGCATGCGAGCAGACGCCTCACCTGATGGTAAGTGATCACCGTCGCCCATGGACACTCGCAACACCAGGAGTATCACAAATGCGATGCCGGCCTTTAAGGAAGGAGTAGGCTCTTTTTTTCTCTCTCAGTGCCTGAAGACCAAGGTCTTCAAACAGTGCGTGTTGCCAGTGATGACATACGGAGCTGAGACGAGGTCGTAGACAATGGGCCTCAAGTAAACTCGAAGCCGCACAGCGAATGATGGAGAGTGCTATACTCGGTGTTTTTCTACCTGATCGAATCAGAATTGAGGAAATCCGTTAAAAAACTCGAGTAACCGACATAGCTAAACGGATCGCCATGCTGAAGTGGCAATGAGCGGGGCACATTGTTCGGCAAACCGATGGACGTTGGGGTCCTAAGGTGCTTCAATGACGACCTCGCACCGGGAAACGCAGTGTTGGTAGACCCCTTACAATGTGACCAGACAACATCAAGCGAGTCGGGGGGACCCACTGGATGCGAAAAGCTCAGGATCGTTGTGTTTGGAGATCCGGGAGAGGAGGTCTATGTCCAGCAGTGGGCGTTCATCGGCTGATTACGATGATGATACTCTAAACCCTATCCCCCAATTTTGTAAATTATAAGGCGTGGAAACCTTACCCACTGCAGAAGCAAAGGACTGAATAAAGTGTTATTTGACTGCAGACTTCTCCAACATGAATGTTGCTTCACCAGCGGGTGCTCCAACTCAAGTGGAATAGTTTTCTCCCTATGCAAAAGTTCTGTCCTCGGAGCATCAGCAACACAATATACATATATTATATCACATTTTTATCATGTTTTACTGTCAAACTCCATAGTAACACTTAAGCGTGATAAAAATGAGCTATATTACGAGTATTATATATCGTGGTGTTCATGCTGGGCAGGTTGCTATTTAAATATTTTTTTCTTAAAATGGTGACACAATATGATATGGCCAAGCTGGTTTTGGCGCGCACCTCTACTCCTGAAGTATAACATCTCTCGAACCTATTAATCTATGTTTGTTGTTGCCAATTCCTAGAAGACGGTGGTAGCCGTACCCATCGTGGGCTTCAAGTTCAAACGTTTCAAGTGTGTTGCATTTGCCATCTTATTTTATTGGTTTTCAATATGGCAATGCCAATCAAAACAACCGGCAGTACCTATTGTAGAATGTTTAAAATTAAAGTTGTTTCAATTAATTGAGAAGTTATTTTTGTGCGTTCTAATAGAACTCTATCAAAATAGTTGAAAATGACATTTTCAACTATTTCAGTTATAAAGATTAATATAATCTTTAATAATGTAATGAAAAATTTCATTAAATATTTTTTTATAAACATTATATTTATTACAAGACTTTATAGATTTCGTGTCCGTTGTCTTCTGTATTAAAAATAACAGGCTGCATGGACCTTGTCCGTTCGCTTTCATTGACAAAGGAGAACTACAAAAAAAAACACATTAGATAAAAACAATATGGCGGAGGCGGTGCTACATGTCAAATTTTAGTCAAATAAAAAAATCTTTGATTTGAAAACAATAATATTCAATCATCATCATGTCGTCTTTAGAACCATCACAAAATAAAACATGGGAGCTTTCATTGTACGAATTACATCGAACGCCTCAAGAAGTAATCACAGACGCAACAGAAATTGCGGTGTCTCCTCGAAGTCTTCATAGTGAATTGATGTGTCCCATCTGTTTGGACATGCTAAAGAAGACTATGACCACAAAGGAATGCCTCCACAGGTTCTGTTCCGACTGCATAGTCACCGCTTTACGTTCTGGGAACAAAGAGTGTCCAACATGCAGAAAGAAACTGGTGTCCAAGCGCTCATTGCGCCCGGACCCAAACTTTGACTTGTTGATATCGAAAATATACCCAAGCAGAGATGAATACGAAGCTCATCAAGAAAGGGTATTGGCAAAACTTAGCATGTCTCATTCTCAAGCGTCGCTGGTGAATAGTATTACGGAAGGAATCAAAATGCAATCACAAAACAGACCACAAAGATCGCGGAAAAATCACGATGACAACAGTAATCCCTCAAATTCCAATGGGAACTCCGAAAGTACTCCAAACAACAATGGCAGCAGCACGTCTGCCCCTAAAGATGGGACTTCGACAACGGGAAACCCTACACCACCTGGCCAATCTACTTCAAATCCAGCATCTGTGCGAAGTACACCTTCACCAGTGCTTTCAAGTGTCAGTTCTGTGTCAAAAAACACAAGTACCACTAAAAGAGCAAAGTCTATTCTGACATCAGAAAGAAGTGAAGAGAGTGAATCTAGTGATGGAAGGTCTGTAAAACAACTTTTCAGTAAAAATGCACCTTTAAAAATTCAATAAAATAGTATTATTTGTCTTGATTATACAGTTTGCTATTAGTTTTGGCTAGATTAGAGGTCTGAGACAGCTCTGTTTGACAATCATAATAACTATTGTTGGTTGTTCGCAGACAACCTTTCACTAATTCAAGTCCTACAATGTGTGATGGTGTCAATTCTGACATGATTCTCTAAACTTAAAACTAAATTTAACATCAGTCTCACCCTTTCATTCTGTATAGAGAATGACAAGGATACATTGTTGTCAAATTTAGGTTTAGGTTGAGAAAATCATTCCAGAATCGATACCATTGTTTAACTAAAACTAGGACTTAGCCCTTGGAATGGAGTTAATAGAATTATTTTTATCCTAAACTGCCAAATTGTCAGTCTGCTAACACTGAATATTCATTCTATATATTTACTGTTCCAGAACTGAAGGTGAAAATTCAATGGACACAGAAAGTGAAAGCGAGCCACTGAACCCTAATGAGATAGAGCTGGTCTTCAAGCCACATCCCACAGAGATGACTGGTGATAACCAGCTCATGAGAGCACTAGGCGACAGCTCTATCAGATATTTGAAAACTGTTGCCAATGCTTCAGGTTAGTTTTACTGTTATTAGTTATTACTTAGTGATATACTCATATAGTGTATTTTGGATAGATAATACAGTGGATTTAATTTATTACGACCTGGGTTGTAGCGACCATTTACCTGTATCGACATTAAATCTAAGTCCCTTGAATTTAAAGCATACTTTAGTACTAAATTCATGTGGCTATAGTGACTTTGGATGTAAGGTGGAGTTCTGGTGTAGGGACTGTTTTTAATTAATGATTTGTAACTAAATTCCTAGAAATCCCATGCAGATATTGTGACTGGACAAGACAAAGATTTCTTTCTTTCACAAACTTTTCTTATCTTTTGTTTACGTCACACAGATGGCTAGCAAGTGTGGAGACCTTTACCTTTTGTTTATAGATATCAGCTTAGTAGGTAGGGAAGTGTATGTTTCAGAGTTTTTATGGTTCAGTTAAAGTGATATTCTGAGTAGCAACTGGGTTTAGTAAACTTTTGAATAAGTATGGCTGCTGTTTACCCACATTCATAGTTAAAGAAAAGGCAGAAATCATTTATAAATGAATATAAACTATACATGTATATTAGACCTGTCCTTAATCAGGGCAAAATCGAATTTTAATGGTCTTACCCCCCAAATTGGGTCGAAATAATTAAAGAAAAAGGTCAGAATTTTTTAAAAATTTTCCCTCCATATTTACCCACCGCTAGGGAACCTTACTTTTTGCCATAAGAAAAGCATTGATATTTCGTGACTTTTAATCTTTTTTTTAGCGTTACCCTAATATTCAACTAAAAAATCGTACATTCTCAGAAAATGTTCACAATAATGTAACCTTTTTGTCGGATTTTTTGGAATTCGATCCAAGCATTTTTGGGTCAGATCAATCGCATCTCTAATCTCTGTAGGTTGCGAAAAACGCGGGAAAAAGTCGAAAAACTATATCGACGCGGATTAACACCAACGCCCGCAAACAAAGGGTCTTGCTACCGCTGGACTCCGAGCTCCGAGAGTATCGACTTGAGGCCCTACAATCGCAGTCTCCCATATTTCGTCGATTTGGGTTAGGTGCACAATGCGTTTACGAGAAAACATTCGTTTGATTGGTTGTGTGGATTCCCAAATTTTCGGGAACAAACTACCATCAACTCGTCAAGTTTTAAAAGTTTTGTTTTTCAACACGCGAGTGTCAGGTTTTGATATAAAAACAAGTGCATCACTAGCCGTGCGTGAAACTATGATTTTTTGGACAAAAGCAAGATTAAAAACGAAGCAAGATTATAACTGCGTAACGAAACTGATGGATTTACATCGACAATGGCATCTATTGGGAAAAAATATCAATGCCCCAAGCAATAAAAAGAGGGAAGAAGAATTCTGCGGTAAACTGGATGACCTTTTTGACATCGCCCATCAAGATGCGCTTGTAGGTCTCGACGATGTAAGAACGGAATTTCTGCAAAATCAAAGGAAGCCTGGTCGTATCGGTTTCATCTGGGATATCCAAAGCACATATGATTTGATGGAGGCAGCAGAATTGCGAAAAACAACCGATGCGTTACAGAGGTTGGAAAGAATGGAACAAGAAAGAGCATTATTTGGTAAGTTTTCTCCAAATATCTTGACGAAACCATTGTTTTATGACCCTGAAGATATTTGCACCTGCAAATTTCAACCTTTTGCAACCTCTATTTTCTGACTTTAGCATTTTCGGAAAAATATCAGAATATAATTTCGTTCTTGGACCAATTACCGAGTTGTGCGTTTTTTTTTTTAATTTTTTGAACTCCAATTTCGTGTACACTAGTGGCTCTTTTTGCCATTTAGAGATTTGATTGCTATACATTTGCAGTAAGGGGCACTATTGAAAAATTTTGTAATACTTTTTGATTTCTCTTTCACATTCTCTATGGTGCTTATTTTTGGATTCTTGATGAATTTTTTTTTCAAATCAATTCTTCATCGGTATCTGCAAATTTCGTCCTTTTGTGTGAGCCATATTCTGTAAACCGTGGCGTCATTTTTTTTCATTCAGGGTACTTTTTCTTTTATCCTCAATCAGCAAAGATATGTAAGAACGATAAAAAATTCTTCCAGATGAGATCGTGGAATTGGCATCGAGTGATGGTGGCGACTTTTCACAAACGTTGTCACAAAAATCCATGGGCACGATTTCAAATTATTCCACAACAGACCATGCTGCAGATGATGCTGGACCATCAAATCCGAAAAAATCTCGAGGCACCGTAGATGTGGTAAATGACAAACTCGTCGCCGTTCTTGATAGATTTAAAGTCTCCGATACATCGGCCGTTCATTTAATTGCTTCTGTAGCTCAGTCTCTTGGATTCGATTTAAATGCGTTAATTGTTAATCGGAGCTCGATAAAGAGAAAGCGTGAAAAATTGCGTGAAATGAGGTCCATAAAAATAAAAAGTATGTTCCAAAATACTGATTTGCGAGCCGCTGTTGTACATTGGGACGGAAAACTTTTGCCTGATTACTTTAGTGGTAAGAAGCTTGAGAGACTTCCCGTTTTGATAACAAACAGTGATTCTGAGAAGCTGTTAGGTGTCCCAAAACTCGAAAACGGGAGAGGCGTTACGCAAGCAAACGCCATTCATGACGTTCTCGATGAGTGGGGTGCTTTGAGCTCGATAAAAGCTCTTTGTTGTGATACAACGGCTTCGAACATGGGTGTCATGAATGGCGCGGCGGTTTTATTAGAACAAATGTTAGAGAAATCTATTTTATACCTGCCATGTCGACACCATATTTTTGAGATAGTTTTGAAAAGCGCTTTCAATGCGAAATTAAAGTCCCCCTCGACTGGACCAGATGAACCTATTTTCAAACGTTTCAAAGATTCCTGGTCAAAAATCGATTCAACAGCGCTTCGCATTGGCATTGATGATAAAAAAGTAAAGAGCATTGTAACTGTTGAGAATATCACGAGAATCAATTCGTTTGTTGAACGGGCATTAGAAACGGACCAACCTCGAGCGGATTACAAGGAGCTTTTGATTTTGACACAATTATTTATTGGAACCGTTCCATCACAAGGAGTTGCAATACGTTCACCGGGTGCAATGCATCATGCACGTTTCATGTCCAAAGCTATTTATTCTTTGAAAATATTTTTGTTCCGAGACAGTTTCGAAATGACAAAAACTGAATATCGGGCGATCCGCGATGTATCGGTTTTTATCGTTACGATTTATCTGGAAGCATGGTTCACTGCTCCAGTCGCAGGAGCAGCTCCAAATCATGATCTTCAATTTTTGAAAAAACTCTATAATTATAAGAGTGTTGACAGAGAGATAGCTAATGCAGCTATGCAAAAATTTGTAAATCACCTCTGGTTTTTGAGCCCTGAAACGGTCGCCTTATCATTTTTTGATGAGAATTTACCATTGGACGTGAAACGTTGCATGGTGTCCGAGTTGGGCCCGGGCGACGTGATCGAAGAAATTGATCAAAATTGCCCGAAGAAAATTGTAATCAAAGTAAAAGACATTGGCAATTACTGCGACAAAGAGATCGATCAGTTTGTAACATCACAAACCCGGAATTTTTTTCTCCGATTTGAAATTGATCAATCGTTTCTAAAAATTGACCCATCTCTTTGGTCTGGAACTGCGAGTTTTCGAGAAGGTTCGGAAATTGTCAAAAAATTAAAAGTTGTGAATGATGCGGCCGAAAGGGCTGTTGGTCTATTGACGGATTTTAATAATATTCTCACGCATAATGAAAACCAGAAACAATACATTTTCCAAGTCATTGAGGAACATAGGAGAAAGTTCCCTGATTCGAAGAAGGTAACGGTCATGCAAAATTTATGAACAAAGCAATCGGTTTAAGGATGTATCATGATATTCTCTGCTATATAATTTAGAAATACGTGACAGGGACAATATCCTTAATACAATATGTGACGACTTGACCGATTTTAATTTGTATATTTGGACCTCTGAAAGATACTTTTCGACGATTTTCAGCGATTTTCGATAATACATAATTTTCAGCAAAAAGTTTCTTCTCTTTTTTTAACCTCTGCCATTTTATTCCTCTAATTTTTAACGCTCAAAATGACGTTCTTCGACTTTTTTTTTCTTTTTCCGCGTTCTTAGCAACATACAGAGAATAAAGACGTGATTGATCTGACCCAAAAATGCTTGGATCGAATTCCAAAAAAATCGACAAAAAGGTTACATTACTGTAAACATTTTCTGAGAATTTACGATTTTTTAGCTGATAATTAGAGTAACACTAAAAAAAAGATTAAAAGTCACGAAAAATCAATGCTTTTCTTATGGGAAAAAGTAAGGCTTCCTAGCGGTGGGTAAATATGGAGGGAAAATTTTTAAAAAATTCTGACCTTTTTCTTTAATTATTTCCACCCAATTTGGGGGGTAAGACCATTAAAATTCGATTTTGCCCTGCTTAAGGACAGGTCTAATGTATATGTGTCTATATATCTTTACATGTGCCTGTAGAGTGGTCCCTACATCATTGTTATACCTGAAATCCACTGTATATTATATTATGTATCCAAAATACACTATTGCACAGTGGCTGTGGTTCTTGTTTAAACCATTTCAAGTGTAAATGTATGGTATTATAACAAATTTCCATACCTGCTAACAAAAAAATATGTATTTCGTATGATGATACTTAACTACATAAAACACTTTTCTAGCTAGAGTGGATATTAAATTATTATAAAAAACAACTGATTTGAAGTGATTATTTTTAATTTAGCAACTGTGAAATCCCACAAATATACCAAAAATACACATCATTTTAATTTCTGTGCATATGAAGATAGAACCCTATATAACATTTCTGCTTTGAATAACGAAATCTGCTAAAAGATTTATAAAACTTGAGTGAATATCCATATCTGATTGGTAAATGTTTATATCTTATTAAGTGGCAGATCTGTTAATTTGAATGAGATAAAAGAAATAACCTACATGTACTATGTTGATGTTGGTTGTCAGCCATTTTGAGGAACAATTGCTTAAACACAAGGAAGAAAACTAATATAAATGAGACAAAACAAAAGTATAACTGAAAGTACTGACAACCACTCTTGTATTTTAATTCCAAATATTGTGGTATGATAAGATAAAGTAAACTGTAAACAAAATTTACAATGTATAACTTGAGACTAATTTATAACTTTGTATTTTTATTTCTGTTTTATTGTTTCAGTGGATCACTTGAGTAAATACTTGGCAATGCGTCTCACACTAGACCTAGACGCTGAATTACCAGAAGCATATCGGCTGCTGAATTTTTGCATCTATGTTGCACCTTCACCTGGACAGTTTGTGCCATTAGCTGGCTCACAAACACTCAGACAAATTAATGATAAGTTTTGGAAGGTAAATAACTTAAAGCCCTTTACTTGTAAAAACCGTCTTAGAAAAGATTCAAAAATAAGAACAAAACAAACTATGTTTCAGTAAAAGTGTGGGGATTTACTGGAACCTCCCCTTGAACTTCTTGGGGGAATGTCGAAAGACACTTTCCGCTATTTTTTTTCACTTGCCAACACTTGTGCATGTTCCCGAACACTTAATGGTTAATAATCCACCATTATTAGACGCTAAAATCCGCAACAACACAATTTTTTTAACAAGAAAAACAAAACTGCTAAAGTGACGCTTCCCAATCCCACCAAAAAGTCTATACTGCTGCTATAAAGACAATTGTACTAACTAATATTTTATATTTTCAAGAAATGCTTTTTTTTATCTTAAGCACAAGTAATACTTTTACAGTGCCTGTGTTCATACTTCTGCTCTGTTGTAATTTAAATATATAGATTTTATGAGTGTTAATATTTACATGCTTCCTTCTTTGCAGGTGAATAAGCCATTGGAAATGTACTACTCTTGGAAGAAAACCTAGAAGTAAATACATTTTAGTTATGATGAATCATAGCTAAAAGGGACAAAAGTGATAAGTTATAAGGAATTATTATATGATTTAAGTTTTAACATTGAATGAGATAAGGACTCTTTCATTTTATTTAAATGTGATATAATAATGGAATTTAATGGAATTTTCGATGAATTAGAGAATAGAATTACAGCTGCTTTGTATAAATGAAAATTGCATTTGATGTAAAATGTCTTCAACAGTACTTTAGCATCCCCAAAATGGCTACACTAAGGACTGAAGGTTTTAATATAAAAAAGAAATATTAGGAGTATGGTTTACAAATGGATTTAACTCTCTCTGACAAAAAGTTTAGCTGTACTGTAAAAAGTTCTGTTATCAAATCTCCATGAGATTAATCTGTATTATTATTAATGAAAATTTTATTTTATTGTAATTTATTTTAATGTACTTATAACAAGAACACTGAAGACCTTTATATTACCTAAACAATTATTATAATTTTTATCAACAATAAAGGATGTAATGAATTATATTAGGCAGTTATTTTAATATTTAATAAAAGAAATTTTAATTCTTATTGTTTGTATTTCAAAACATTTCAATAACAAAAATAAAAATGTATTTATTCTCACACTTTTTGGTTGGTGGTCTGTTTTGCACCTCTAATCGTGTATTTTCAATCCCTGTTTCAAAACAGTCTCTCTTTTTTTTAATTTATTTAGATTAAAGAGGTACAAAACCCTATGTACCGTGGAATGTTGTTGCTGTTTTCCAAAAAAAGCATACTAAGCCTAAATCAAATAAATAATGAAAGCTTTTTAAAGTGCAACACCATTCAAATTGGCGCCAAGTTTAAATGCCATAAAATTTAAGGCACTTTCATAGCAACTCTTGATAAATCTTCGAAAAATAGGTGCACATTCATTTCGGTATAAACTGCCTTCTAAATGCGTTATATTCTCTTCTAAGCGCTTTAGTAGCTTCTGATTTTAAAACATTGAGTAATTCTACAATCTCATCTTGATTCTCCGAATCCCTGACGACAGTCAATTTTTCCATTGTCGCAAAATCTAATTCTTCTATCCTTTCTGCTTCATCTATCAAGCGATCGATATCTCTAAGGTAACTGCGATAAGATATATTCTCAGTGCTGCCTCTATAGTTCAACAGCCTCTCAACATGCTCCCAAAAGTCCAGCACTCTTCTTCCGTCCTTCATTTTAGATGTAAACATAAAGTTTCTAAAGAACTTTCTTCCTTTCTCGTCGTTGAGTACATTTTCAATTTTATCCGTAAAACGGTCTAAATCTGCTTTGGTCACTCCTTCAAAATCATCACATCCGCAAGCGATGAAGCAATTTTCCATTTTATGTTCCCGACTTCACTACTCCCATTTTATCGACGGACTGAGCTTTTAATTTTATGAGAGGCACAAATAAGTTTCATTATCAAATAAGTGTCACTGATTAAATGAAAAGGTTAATTCTTGAACGACAACTATAGCGCACGATGATTCACCTTTGTCTAAAGGTAAAGATGTGAGGTTAACTTCAAAAATAGGTTTAGTTCACAACATGACGAACAAGACAGGCGTAAATAAACGGAGCCGATGCGTGTACTGAAATTGAGACGCGAAGCGAGTCACGATTTCCGAGATAACTTTAGTGCGCATGCTCAGTTTTCTTCACGATCCAATAAACAGCGCGGGAAATATTAAAATTATTAAATAAATTAATATTTGGTTACATTAACATCATTGCAAATTCATTTCTTAGACAAAATTCATAACGCCTAATATAGTATAGGCGCACTTGTGGTGAGTTACACAGGTAATAAGACTGCCGAATAAAACGCGAAGGCATTACATCATACAAGGTTAAAAAAATCGTGACCTCGGTAAGCGGTGAACGCTATTCATTCATGGGAATATTGAGGTGGAGCGAAGACAATGGGCCGCAACTTTACCTTAATGTGCTCAGAACCGGTAGCTTGAAACGGATTGAACGTTGTGTGTTGACTTGACAAAACAACGAAGTGTACTGTATATGGTGAACCGCGTTATAATGCATAAAAATACAGGTTATTCTCATAAAAAACACAATTTACCTAACTACTTGATAAACATAGACAACAGAAAATGATTTAGTATGAATCACGCACGGTGTGCTGGTATATTAAAACTTGTTTCATATATCTTTCAAGTTAGCTGACAGAAAAAAATAACCATTCATTCGTTATTCTTAGACGGAACTACCCAAAACTGGCAAATTAGAAGTCTTATTATCCGCACAAGTTCTCAGATTTACAGAACTTTGTAAGAAGAAGAATAATGAGTTGCGTCAAGAACATATAGAGCGAGCGACGAAACTATGGCTGCAGCGGGTACAAGAAGATTCCTTTCCACAAGTGGTAGAAGGTACAAAGATGGGACTGACCGTGCCAAAGTCAAGCCCACAGCACCAACTCAACATAGTCATGGAAGACGGGCTGCTGAAGATCAATGACCGCGGGAGCCACGCGGACGTGCCGAGCGCTGTCAAACGACCTGTCTTCCTGAGCGGGCGACACGAACTGGCGCAACTGATTGTCGTTCGTGCTCACAAGCGAGCTGGACACGCCAACACGAATAGCGGTGGGCGTTTAAACGAAAAGCGCTTCAATAAGTGCGCTTAAAATATTAAGCTTGTAAGCACGCTTTTAAGTATAAGCGTTATAAGCTTTTCACTTAAAAAGTGTGAGTAAGCTTTTCACTTAAAAAAGTGCAAGTATATTTTTTACTTAAAAAGTGCAAATCCCGCCATCTATGTCTTTGCCACGAAACTACATACTTCGATCCTTCTAGTCCAATACAGTATCGAAAAATGGGTACGCGGAATTCCTTGGAACTATAATTTCACAATATCACAGACATAGAACGCGCGACTACAGCGCTGCGTCGGCGTGCCATCTTTCGTGAGCCGGTTAATACAGCATGCGAATTATTATAAAATGCGACGTAAAAAATGCACTTTTTTAAAATTTGGTCGGATAACCAACGCTTTTTTCGTTAAAAGCGTTTAATTAAACGAAGTCGAAAAGCAGTACGCTTGTCACTGTGACGGGGTAAGAGCGCGTGGGTGTTGTACGGTGTGTTTGCATGCTTGCTTGTGTTAATGCGTTTCGTGTATTGGTTTAATGTGCATATAAAATAGTTAAAAGTATGTATATAAAATCAATGAACTTTTAAGTACGCCTGGATCACGAGTATATTAACTCCAGACAATCCTAAGCTTGTAAAGTACGAAGGAAAGTTCATTGACTATTAAAAAATCTAAATTCAATTGAAAATCTTTCGTTTTTAATGCCAATCAATTCATTAGGTTTAAAAAAACTTTTTAATAAAAATTTCATTAATAAGAAGAAAAAACGCAATAAAACACTTAACCACATTAAAAACGACAATAAACTTTTCACGCTTTTTTAAACGATATACCTAAACGAAAACACAACACAACGTCGCGCTTTTTACGCATGCTTTTAAACGTTTAAGCCAATAAGCGTTTAAACAAAAAAGCTTTTTTTCAAGCGCGCTTCTTTTAAAAAGTACAACGTTTAAACGCTTTTAAGAAATAAGCCGTTTTTTCCATCTCTAAACACGAAACGAGTCGTGAACGATATACGACAACAATACTACGTGACGAGACTACGACTGACAGCGAAGGCGACGGCGACGGCCTGTCAAATGTGTCGCCTGCGAAGAGCCAAGCCACTGAGCCCCCCGACCGGAGACCAGCCTAAGGAGAGATTGCAAGCTTTCCAGCGGCCCTTTAGTTACTGCGGGATTGATTATTTCGGTCCGATGAGTGTTACTATCGGGCGACGCCACGAGAAGAGGTGAGGCGCACTGTTTACGTGCCTCACGACTAGGGCCATACATCTGGAAATAGTGGCGTCGGTCGCTGTCAACAGACTCAGGAATCATGGCACTTAGAAGGATGGCAGCTCGCAGAGGATGGCCCGCTACAATCTACTCAGACAACGGCACCAACTTCAGAGGTGCGGACGCGGAACTGAAGAAAGCCTACGAAGAATGGCTACCGGAGCTCACGCGAACCAGGCTTCCATATGGACGACATGGAAATATATAGCTCCGGGCGCTCCCAATCAAGGCGGAGCATGGGAAGGGAAGTGCGCTCAATCAAAACCACGCTGTCCGCCACATTCAAGGAGAGAGCGCCCAAAGAAGAGGTGCTAGTGACGCTGTTGGCAGAGTCGGAACATGCGGTCAATTCACGACTATTGACGCATGTGTCTGTCGACCCAGAGGATTCGGAAGCGCCAACCCCAAACCATTTCCTGTTCGGGGTCATCAACCAGCCTCCCTTGCACAGGGCCGTGTGAAGAAGGCAGCTGAAGAACCTGAAGGACCGTACAAGCGCTGGCCGACAACTTCTGGAGACGATGGCTCAGGGAGTACCTACCACGCCTTGACCGACACCTCCGGAACGAACACATGAAGATCGGCGACGTAGTCATCATCTTCGACCCGAACCTGCCCCGCTACACTTGGCCTCGAGGAATAGCCCCTTTCCTGGGCCCGACAACGTGATTCGCAACCTGGAAATAGCAACCAAGGGCGGGACTCTACGGCGACCATCATCAAAGATCATCCGGCTGGAAACCACATCCGCACCCTCCCTAGACCAGCGGGAGGGGACACGCTGCACTCACCCGCACCTTCCCCGGACCAGAGGGAAGGGACGCGCTGCACTACAAGCAACGGCAGTCTACCTGGAGTGGCTACGAACGTACTTCTGCGCCGGAGGGAGGATGTTGATGACTGCCGCCCGGCCTACTTTAAAAGGGCGGGGCATCATGAACGGAGAAATGGTCGCATGATGGACCGCCAATCAGAAGCCACATTTTAAAAAAGACACGTGGGGTGTGCGTATTAAAGTGGGCGCTGTAATTGGTCGACGGCTCCGGACGGCCGGGGTCAAATTATTATATAAGACGAAACATTAATTGTAGGGTATCCATGCGAATTTCTCACCCGCTCCCTCGGCTGGGTGGAAACAAAAATAATAGTAAAATAAGGCAAATTGTAGTCAGCCAGGAACAATCATATTGAGAATCACTAGCTAGAAGAATAAAGGAAGTAGTATAGCAACAACCAGCGTTTTAAATCTCGAAACCTACATACAGTCCACACCAGGGATCCGAGGACCAAAGATCTTCATCACTTCACTCACATATATTTATTTATTTTTTAGATTCTGTTCATTTTTGCACTTAGCACTATTTATCTAATTATAAATCTATTCGTATTCTTTATTAAATTTATTACACAGTCAGGTCATAAGTATTGTCACACAGTAAAAACTTTTCTTTGAGAATGCTGGCCACAAAAAAGTTTATTGAATTCGAATTTTGAATTGTTCATGAAAATAAAAATGAATACTTTTTAGAATTTTACTCATTTTTAAATATGGAGTGGATGCTTAAAGAAGACCGTGTTGCAGTTACTGCGTTGCATGGTTGCGGTTACGCACCAATTCAAATTTTTGACATATTAAAAAATTTTAATATTACCAAAAGATTCCTTTATCGTACCATAAAACGATACAATGAAGACTCTAGTGTAGATGACAGATCAAGAAGTGGTCGCCCTCGGTCTGTTAGGACTCCAGCAGTGATAAAAGCTGTGAAGGTGCGAATTCAAAAAATCCCAAACGTAAGCAGAAACTGTTGGCCCTTCAGATGGGGTTAAGCAGAACCACGGTGAAAAGGGTGTTAAATGAAGACTTAGGGCTTCGGGCATATCGAAGAAAAACAGGACATCGTTTTAATGCTTGTCTAATGGACCTGAGACTGCAGAGATGCCGCGCTTTGTTGAAGCGGTACGCGGGAAAAAATATCGGGAAATTCTTTTTTCGGGTGAAAAAAATTTTACCGTCGAAGAGAGCTACAACAAACAAAATGATAAGGTGTACGCACAGTAGTGAAGAAGCGAGCAATCGTATTCCGCGTTTCCAGCGAGGTCATTTTCCGTCTTCGCTCATGGTATGGTTGGGAGTTTCTTACAGAGGTACATTTTTGTGAGAAAGGTGTAAAAACGAATGCAGTTCTGTATCAAAATACAGTCCTGACGAACCTTGTGGAACCTGTTTCTCATACCATGTTCAATAACAGGCACTGGGTATTCCAACAAGATTCGGCGCCAGCTCATAGAGCGAAGAGCACACAAGACTGGCTGGCGGCGCGTGAAATCGACTTCATCCGGCACGAAGACTGGCCCTCCTCCAGTCCAGATTTGAGTCCGTTAGATTACAAGATATGGCAACACTTGTAGGAAAAAGCGTGCTCAAAGCCTCATCCCAATTTAGAGTCACTCAAGACATCCTTGATTAAGGCAGTCGCCTATATTGACATGGACTCATACTAAGGGTACTGAAGGCAACCAACCAACGTGAAGAATTATTAGCCAGTAAGAAACTATGTCCGGTTGACCCAGGTGAGGTGTTGGACCTATTGAGCAATTTAAAAACTAACAGTGCTCCGGGGTAGGACCAAATACCAACTTAATTTTTTAAGGAATTTACACATAATTATTCAAGCTGAATCAATCTCGCACTTTTGCAACACTAGTTTTCCACAGGGACATTTCCCGAAATTCCTAAGAAAGCCCTAGTCACCCCAATTTATAAATCTGGTAATAAGACCATGGCAGCAAACTATAGACTAATTTCACTCTTATTCTGTTCTTGCTAAAGTTATTGAAAAAATAGTGACTAAAAGACTAGTACACTATTAAGAAAAAATAAACTTCCTATCCTCGAATCAATTTGACTTCAGACCAAAAAAATCGACAGAAGATGTAATACTTTAACTAACCAATAAAATATATAGACAGTGGTGCCAATTCTGGCGTGATTCTCTAAACTTAAAACTAAATTTAACATCAGTCTCTCCTTTTCATTCTGTATAGCGAATGAGAAGGATATACTGCTGTCAAATTTAAGTTTAGGTTTAGAGAATCATGCTAGAATCGACATCAGTGGCGACAAGTGCATCGGGGTCTTTATAGACCAGCAGAAAGCATTTGATACAGTATCCAATCCAATCTTAATGTAAAATAGTAATTTAATAGTAATGGGAGTATAGTCCAGTCAATGAAGGTTTTCACCTCCAATTTCGTTGCATCTCCATCGATAGATTCATGAAAATTGGTGAGTTGGTGGGGGATACCTTAAGAAACAAAAGTGACATATTGCCAACTTGCGCTTTTGCCCTGGGGGTAGATGCCAGCCCTTCTCGGTGGCGAAAATTATTTTAATAAAATAACTCGAGAAATCGATAGAAAATTAAATTCTAAGCAAAATTTGTTATATAAAGATTTTGGAATAAATCAATACTTTCTGAGTTATTAAAGATCAAAGGTTGGTAATTTTCGTGATAATAAGTATATGTCATAAAATGCATCGGTTTCCCGTTTCGTAGGTTTAAATACGTAGATTTAAGTACTCGCCGAAAAAATATACATACAATTTCCTATAGCTCACTTTGAATTAATATTAGAAGGTTTTTCAAAGTAGGGGTTTGTTTGCTTTTTCATTAGATTTAATTTTGGTAATTTTACATTTTTTGTTAAAACTCATAGTTTTTAAGTTATTTATAAAAACCACTTTAAAACATGTATTTTTATCACGAATAATCACAAACTTTGGTCTTTAATAACTCAGAAAGTATTGATTTATTCCAAAATCTTTATATAACAAATTTTCACTACATGCAAATGTGCTAAGACAATTATTATAGAGGACATCATGAAGTCTATTGCCATACATTTTTCGCGAAACACCTCCATAAACACATTATAAGGTGTGATACACTAAAAATCTAAAATATGGTTATAAACATAACAAAAATAATGAAGCTACTGAAGATATGGCTGCATAACTTAAATCTCTCAGCTTTCTTTGGTTAACGAGAGTTTAAAAATTCTCTCTAATCTGTGGCTCATTCACCATCATCACACAGTTTCCGTCACAGAGTACCTTATTTTAACCGGAAGTGCATAGATGTTACCTGATTTTAAAAGTTACTCTTGTGCATTAACTTTAAAAACAGGCTATTATCTGTTAATCTACATTGCTCTATATACCTGAATCTAATACATAATTTCGGTACTTGGCTTGATTTCCCTAGTTTACTATATAAAATATTTGTTTTTTATTATTTTATACCTATGTACCTATTTGCAAACATAACCTCAAAATCGTTCAGTGTATTTGGTTTATAGAAGTTCTCAGGGGTGTCCGTCAATAATATTCGTTTCTACAGTAATTTATATATAATTTCGAATCTAGGAAACAATTTTTCATGATTATTGGTCTTTAGGCCAAACATGTATGGAAGCTGAGTAATCTCCTTTGACCTAGAGGGAGTAGACTTGATTAAGAACGCTGGTGATACAGCTATCCTCTTCGATGACAAAACATTGGAATAAGACAAAACTACATGCAGAACAAGGACTAAAAAATGTATCGCGCTGCCTGGAGGACAGTCTACTTCATAAAAGCAGAAGATTGCTGTAGAAAATTAATTTAAGAAAATAATTTTTAGTCTATACTTTTTAAACACTAAAATCGCTGTTCGCCACGTCCGCCATGATTGTGACGTCTCTTTTAGTAAACAACTAAATGTCATTCATACATAACTTTAAAACTTGTATTTTTAAAACTGATAATAAATGAAGAGACTTAAAATATTATTCAATGAGTACTTACATCAAAGTGATCTTCGCAAAAATAAATTTCACTATGAGTTGATAAAGTTGCAGGATCACTTTTAGCAAGTTTTAACCAGGTTAATTTCTTTCGGCACTTTGATCCACAACTTTCCTGGAGTCTTCAAGTATGTGTTTTTACATTCTCGTTCAATACAATAATGATAATTACTATATTTTTCGTGGTATAATAAATACCACGAAAAATATAGTTCATAATAAAAAAAAACATGATTTCTAATAAAGAAATCATGTTTTTTTTTTATTATAAACTCAGATAGGTTATTTTCTACATGCTTACGAGTTTTTGTTTACTACCGTCGACGTCATAGCATAGACAATCTATAGACTAAAATGGCCGACAGCGTTTTTGTATGTCCATGAAAAGTCTATTTTAAAATGAAAGATTTGTAGCTATCTAGCTCTCAAAAAAATACAATACATTTTTTTTCGGTCTAATAGAACATTTATTAACCATTTAAAACATTTTTCCAAAAAGGGTCAACTAGCCTATTCAGTCAATAAAATAACTTTTGAGTATTAAGGGAAATAAATTAGGCAATAAATATTATTGTATTTTGATGTAAAAGAAAATACTGAAAGTTGGCTGTATAAATTTAGTGCCATTTATCTTTTATAATGTGAAAAATTAAACGCTAAAAACATAGCTGCCAACTTAGCCGAAGGAAATTGACGTTAACGTCGGCCATTTTGCAGGTTTTACTGAGACTGCTACACGTGTTCTGTAGGTGAAAATTTGAAATAAATATCGAAACTAACTAAATTAATCACCAGTGAAACATTACTAAGGTTTACAAATATTTCAGATTGCCGAAATGGCGGTTACTAAGAAACCGGCGCCTAAAAAAGGCCAATTGCACCAGAAGACTGGCAAGAAAGGCATCAAAGGTGGTAAAATCCGTGGCAAGGGCCAGAAAAGGAAAATCAGCCTCAAATTCGCGATTGACTGCACACATCCAGCTGAAGACAGCATTTTGGACGTTGGTAACTTCGAGAAATACTTGAAGGAACACGTTAAAGTTGAGGGCAAAACAAATAACCTAGGCAATCACGTTGTCATTGCTAGGGATAAGACAAAAGTGGCTATCAGTGCAGGTTAGTTGTATTTCATTTCTATTCCTTTCAAAACTTTATAACTATTTTATATCAGGTGTCCTTTCAGAAACATAATCATGGTTCTTGTATTGAGGTTAACTGACCAAAATTTTAAAAGTGGAGCCTGTATATAGTATACTGAAACTGTTCAACAGAATAAATCAATTTAGAAATGGCAGCATTACCGTATTTTGTTGTATGGAATTGATTCTCAAAATCATATTCAGAATCTGATTAAATACTAAAATTAAATGGTAAATAACTGCACTGCAGCATAATAACTCTATAGGTTTTCAAAATTGTAGATTTCTTTAGAAAATTCAGATTACAGTGATTTAGGAACTTTGCAGTCAAAATAATAGTTTTAAAAACCTGAGCTTTGTTAATGATTTAAAACCACAAGCTGTTACTCGCATTTGATAACGTGTTTATGCTTACTTTCCAGACATTCCCTTCTCTAAGAGGTACCTTAAATACTTGACAAAGCGTTACCTCAAGAAAAACAATCTTCGTGACTGGCTCCGAGTGGTGGCATCTGCACATGATTCCTATGAGCTTCGCTACTTCAACATCAACGCAGACAGTGACAATGAAGATAATGAAGATTAAGCTATTTAAAATACAATAGTTTTACACACAATATTTTTGGTTTTATTTGTTAATTCTATAAATACTAAAATTGAAGAAGTTAGCAAGTTAAAAAAATAGTAATTTCTCATAGTCAATCTAATACTAACTTGATTTTTATCCTGCAACTAGTGATAGAAATGAGTGCTTCATTGTGTCCTAAATAAAACACACAAAGAATAGTATTTTTGTTTATCTTCCAAGAGTATTAATGGAAAGTGAATCTAACTCAATATTTCTTGAAAATTCACTGTAGTTATTATAGTACAGGATTTGGTCTACTTTTTTGTATAATATTTAAGTTGAAAACTATTTTATTGGTGCAATGGCATTGTTCCTCCTGCCATCTGCTCCCGAGGTTCTGCACAGATATTTTTATTCTGGAATCTGACTTTTGTGGGAGTTTCTGTTATTATATGCAAATTATTACTTACAAAGGTTACTCATATCCTATTCTTGGTTATTTAGTTTCCAAAGGACTATACTATTTTTATTACTGAGTGTGACTTTTATATAAGTTTGTATATTTATGTGGAAAATTATTATACACAGGTTACTTAAATCCTATTCTTAGTTATTTAGTTTCCAACATGCTTGCTTGTGTTAAATGATTGAGGTTGTATTATTTTATCTACTTAGGTTTACATAATCTATACAGTTTATAAGCATATCCTTAGGATTTTGTTAAGGCCTTAGTTATATATTGGTGTCGATTCTAGCATGATTCTCTAAACCTAAACTTAAATTTGACGGCAGTATATCCTTGTCATTCTCTATACAGAATTTAGTTTTAAGTTTAGAGAATCGCACCAGAATCGGCACCAATTACCCTGTAAGTTTTTCAAACTCAGTTTAGAAGTCCTCCATAAAGAGATTTTTGGTAGCATCAGTTCCAGAAGCTTGAAAGTACAAAATATACGACCGCACTACCGTATGGCGTAATGGTATAATTCATATAAGCGAAGAGTCGAAGCGATTTTCAGAAACTTAACAAAGCAAATGCACCATTATATCCTCAACGTAATGGACATATTCCTTCTAAGATAAAGAGACGACGCGCGCATTTTACCGTATTCCGCCGTATTTATTATACTACTTCGATACATGTACCGAATAAACGGGGGATACAGTAAAATGTTTCTCAGCTGAGACAGTGGTGGAAGTTAAAAACTCATGTAAACTCGGCGCTTTGTTTATTCGTACCGAGTACTCGGCCGAGAGCACTGTCTCGCACGTTTGCTCGGTACGTGTGATCAAGCCATGAGCTGAGAAGGAGCAATGTTGCGGTCGTAAGGGTGAATTTGTTTCTAAAATTCGCGTCGTCTCAGCGCTAGTACGGCTTACATGACGTAGTTTTATGCGGGGCAAGTGGTGTAGCGTGGAAAGTTAAGCTGTTCTCCCCCAGCCATAAATATAGTGCATGGACTGAGCGTGAAGGAGCTCGATGGCGCAAGTTGTTACCGTGTTCGGCTTCGATCGTGGTAGATAAGCTTTCACAGTGGTCGGTCATTGGATGGGTGACCAAAAATTTACTATCTCGAGCTTCTCCCTGCTACGGAAGTCACGTTAAGCCGTTGGTCCCGTCTGCATCCGTAGTCGTTAACACCTACTAATCTACACTGGGCCCGCGTGGTGGGTCATTGCCCAATCTCCCTATTCCAACCATAAGGTAGGCCTTTGCCCCAGCAGTGGGACATTAATAGGCTGATGATGACAGACTGACAGCAAGGAAGTTTTAGACCTAAAGGTAACCGTTAAGTGTATAACTTCCTTGCTTCACAGTCAGTATTTAGAACAGGCATGTTACGGAGCTTCGACTCCAATTCATTATTAAATTTTCGATTCCGAAACTTTTAAATTGGAGGTTGAAGCATAGCAAAAAGTGACAGCGGCCTGCGTTGACCGTTACGAACTGGTACATAGCCGTCGCGTTTGGAGTCTGTGTCAGCGTCCCGATTTTTAACAGACAGGCTCTATCCCGCTTTTCGGGAATAATTTGACCGAGCGTGCAGCGTACTGAGAAAGCGCGGGCGGGTGGCACAGAAAAGTGTGGACTGGCCACTTGCCCGGCGCGTAATGAAGAACTCTTAAACAAAGAACTATTTAACGATGAGGTAAATCTGATTTAAAATATTATATTTTTATAAACATACATTTTCTATTAATATTTTTACTAGGTACCTATCTAGTGTCACATAAACGTAATTTGAGTTGAAATAAAAAGATAAATATTCAAAAACTTTTGATTATATACGTTTATTTTTACTACATCCCGCTTTGTACGAAAGAAAAACGTTTTTCACTCAAAAAGCTCCTAAATCCCGACTTGGCAAAAAAAATCTGGCAACGCTGGCATGTGTAAAAAATAGGTCAATTTAAGTGAACAAAAGGTTATTTTATATTTAAAATAAAAAAAGGTTGACTGAATGTTGTTTTTAATTGTTCTTTAATGAAAAATATCTCTTTTGTGATCTCTTCTGACTCTGCCTCTGACCCCGACTCCGATAAATTAAATTTAAAAACTTCGACTCCGACTTCGGTTCCGATAAATTTACCTCCGTAACATCCCTGATTTTGAATAGATTTTGGATCCCACAAAGGCACGCTTTTTATCTTTTTAGACCTTGAACAATTTATTATTTTTACTAGCAACCAATTATTCCAAAGTCATTCGAATAATAAAACAATCTGATGTATGTATATTAGATTTAATTTCATTTTGGTAAATATTATTTACATAAATAAGCAATAAAAACAATTCGACAACGGAAGTTGTCGATTTAGATTAGGAGAAAAGAAAAATTACTCCTTAATACTCTAACTTTGTCTACAACTACATTAAAGATACGAAGATTCACTGCCGCGACGGTATTGTCAGTATTTATTGAGAAAAATCTAGGAATTCATGAGTGAAATTTGAACTATCATTGTACAATCTTGCACTGGTTTTAAGGCATTTAAAAATGGTATAATTACCTACAACATATTTTTTACTATGTTTTATAGTAAACCTTAGTATTATTGCCTTAAAATTTATGGCAGTTACTTATGTTCTATAATGGCTCAGTTCAAGTATTATTTTACTAGATATCAGTGCAAGTTTCGCTTGGATTTTCGAAGTGTGTTCGCTCATTTGCCGGCGGCGATTTCCTTCATTCTGTTGAGGGCAGAACCAGCCTTGAACCAAGAGATTTGCTGTGAGTTCAAGGAGTGGTTCAACTTGATTCGCTCTGTGCTGCCATCTTTGTGCTTGATCTCGCAGTCGACAGGCTGTAAATACAAATGCGAGGATGAGTGTTACAGTTTGTATTGAGATTTTGAAAAGCAAAAATTATGTTTTATTTTATTTTTAAGCATTTAACTGCTAGATGTTTAAATCTAAAGAAAAGTTTACTAGAAAAAAATCCACGCGGACCAGGCAGCAGACGGAACTCGAACCAGCAGCCTGAGGCTAGAGAAAATTCGACACGGCCGTCAGGGCCGCGGTACCATAATGGTCAGTGAATTCGCCCGGATAGCGAAGGGTGCGGGTTCGAGTCCCGTCTGCTGCCTGGTCATTTAAGCATTTAACTGCTAGATGTTTAAATCTAAAGAAAAGTTTACTAAATAAAACTAGTTTTTACGGGATAATGCACGAAAACTTTATTTATTTATTGACGTTTCGTCAGAATCTTTTCAGAAATTCTGATGACGTAGCCTGTAAAGGCTACGAAACGTCAATAAATAAATAAAGTTTTCGTGCATTAACCCGTAAAAACTAGTTTTATTTAATGAGTGATGTGCGTGAAAACCTAAGAAACAAAAAAAAAAGTTTACTAGAAAAAAAGCCACGCGGACCAGGCAGCAGACGGGACTCGAACTCGAACCCGCAGCTTGCCCGTGCCAATTCGCCCGGATAGCGAATGGTGCGGGTTCGAGTCCCGTCTGCTGCCTGGTCCGCGTGGTTTTTTTTCTAGTAAACTTTTCTTTAGATTTCTCCCTTTCTATTAAAGGGACACTTCTACTTTAGTAGTCTATATCTCCCCTACTCTATTCTTATACCTCTATGGGATGAACCCAACCAACTTGGGTGGTGTATAGAGATTTTATTAGACAGATATGCGCGACTGACCAAAGCAAATTCATTTAAATGTTGATGTGTAATGTGAACTTTAGGGTTCATTTTACCTTGCCGGGGGCGAGGTCCTTGAGGCCGAGTAGCGAGATTTTGTCGTCGGGCCTGATCTTGTCGTAGTCGGAGGCGTTAGCGAATGTGAGCGGCAACATGCCTTGCTTCTTCAGATTGGTCTCGTGAATTCTGGATACAAGACAGATTGAATTAATAAAGTAAAAAAATGAAAGTTATTAGTTTTCATAGATTTTGGGCGGCACAATCGCTGTCTCTCTTTCTAGACTGTCGTAAATTCCCTCAGTTTATCATATGCTTTTCAATATGAATGTTAACCAAAAAGTTCTACCGCATCTTGGACAACTTTGAAAAAAATCTCAATAAAATATGATTTACTGTCGCACTTAAACTGTACAGTAGATCTGTGCAGTTTTTATTTAAGCAAACTCTCTATGTAAATGATTATTCTACTAGTAGGTGCGAGCGACTTTATCGCGTGGAAAAATTGGTTTACTATATAAACTTCACACTCCCTTAAAGGATGATTTCTGGGATAAAAACTATGTCCTTCCCTGAGCCTCAAAGTATCTCTATACCAAATTTGGTCTAAATCCATTCAGCGGTTTAGGCGTGAACAGAGAAACACACTTTCACATTTTTAATGTTACTAGCGGCCGCCCGTGACATTACCCGCGTTTACTTTGATTTTTTGAAATTCCACAGGAACCTAAAATTTTTCTGGGATAAAAAATCCCATTTCTCAATCCAGGTCATAAATTCAATTCAATATATTTATTGTTTCATGTGGTAATTACAAGTTCTTAGATTTAGAGTCGGATCCAAACATGAACCCTGTAAGGGCACTACAATATCAATATACATAAAATAAACAAAATACACATAATTATAATCAATCACATTAAAATTTTAGATTACAAGTACCTGCTACTTTTCAACAAAAAACTCTTGCATACTATAGAAGGTTTTATTCAATAAATATTTTTTCAATATTTGTGCAAACTTTTTAGCGTTTTGTTCTATGGTTATATATTTAGGTAATTTGTTATAGATTTTAATTGCGTTTATTTGTGGACCTGAACTATGGATTTTAAGACTTGATGAGGGTAAGGCTAAATTATCTTTGTATCTCAAATTTATAGATGTACAAGAACAGTCCTGTTTTTGGGGAAATAATAGAGGATTTTTTAAACTATATACATACATACCAAATTACATCCAAATATGTTCAGCCGCTTTTCGTGATTGAGTAACAAACATACAAATACACAAACAAAGCTTTTACGTTTATAATATTACTAGCGGCAGACCCCGACTTAAATAAGTTTTTTTAAAATTCTTCAGTAACTTAACATTTTCCGGGATAAAACTACCCCAGCCCCCCTAGGATGAGTTCCGCGATATTATATTTAATCCGTTTTTATCACAGTTAGACACGATGAAAATCGTTTTATAATGTATATTGTGGTGCTCATGCTACAGGGACAGAACTCTATCTCTATATCAAAATCCGTCTAAATCGGTTCAGCATGAAGAGTTAGCATAATGACAAGACACACTTCATATTTATACTATTTGTAGAAAAGTAGGGCTCTAGAGGCGCGGTGAAGTCCCTCAACGGGGATCTCGCGGATCCGCACTTAACAGCGTAGAAGATATTCGCAGGGTTTTTCAGCGGATAAAATGCCGTAAGTCCCGCGGACTGCTTAACGACATCTCCTTTTCGCACCCGTGAGACTTGCGAGAGGCTAGGTGTGAGGTCCGTTCGTTGGTGTGCCCCTTAAGGGTGCAAACGTTTGTAAATAGAGGTATTGCCTGCGTAATAAAAAAAAGGGCTCACCGGGCGAAAGACTTGACGATAATAGCTCGGCCGCCCAAGTGACGGGGCTCCAGGGCTGCGTGCTCCCTCGAAGAGCCTTCGCCGTAGTTCTCGTCGCCGATGACGCACCAGCGAGTGCCGGCCGCCTTGTAAGCGCGAGCGGTGGCGGGCACGGGACCGAACTCACCGGTCAATTGGTTGCGGACTTTGTTCAATTCGTTGTTTTCGGCGTTCGTCGCTCTGTTTTAGAATAAAGGAAAAAAAATGATCAGCTAAACTAAAATAACATCAGAGCAAGCGCAATTTGAGCCACTAAACGCTGCCACTAGTGGCGCAGTCAGCCACTAGAAGCAGCCACCGATAGTGGCTTAGTGGCGGCCACTCGAACGCTTAGTTTGCGCCGAAACTATACAAAATGTATGAAAAAACTTGACCGAAGCTTCTGGACGCGTTTAGTGGCTGCCACTAGCGTCTCCAGGTACAATAAAACAAATTTTGCTAAAACAGACTCATCTCAGCCTGTGCTCCATCCTGGGATATAACAATGATTTTCAGATGGAGATTCGAATTTAAATATGGCATCCTGCTCACTGCTGGAAGAAACAAGATGTGGAGGGGATTTTAGCACGATTAAAGCGTGATTTCGATCATGAGAGCCATAGTACACGTCTCCTAAGAAAGAAATAAGCGGACCGGTGTCTGATTGGCACATGTTGGAGATAAAGGGAATTGTATATGGAATTAAGAGTGATTTTGGTTATGAGCGCCATAGTTCTCGTCGCCGATGACGCACCAGCGAGTGCCGACCGCATTGTAAACGCGAGCGGTGGCGGGCAAGGGGCCGAATTCACTGTTCAATTGGTTGCGGAGAGAATCAAGTAGAAATGAGATAGTCTGATAACTGGTGGATGTAGAAATGAGCAAAAAGGATTGCAGAGGGATCAAAGTTATAGCTCTAATACTAAATAGCGATAGAAAGAAGACAAGACTCTTCAAGAAAGAAAGACATTTGATTAACAAAACCAACATAAAGGAACAATAAAACGCATTTTGTTGAAAAGCCCTCATCTCAGTCTGTTGCTCCGTCCTTAGATGTAACGCTGATTTTCAGATGGAGAGATTCGAATTTAAATGTGGTATATTGCATGATCTTCGAATAGTTTGTAAATCTACATAATATCGTGCTCGCTTTTCCCATAACAATTCGTATTACGAAGCATGATAAGTATATAAGCATGTCCTTATCACCGAAGTGCTATCAAAATTACAAATAGCATATACGAATAGCCATTTG
This sequence comes from Chilo suppressalis, assembly GCA_902850365.2. Lineage (NCBI taxonomy): Eukaryota > Metazoa > Arthropoda > Insecta > Lepidoptera > Crambidae > Chilo > Chilo suppressalis. The sequence continues at coordinate 6,281,342 of OU963903.1, forward strand.
AAAGGCCAGCCTGTGACGATAGAATTGGCAAGCAGTCAAATAAATTTGACCCAAAGAACACCGAATGTGACGAAATAATGTTCTCGTATACGTTCATCGAGTTACATTTAGTAATAAACGCATTTGTGTAAGATACTACTGATTTGTTCTACAAATAAAATCAACAAGAGTTAGTAATGGTTTTTCTGATGTACTGCTAATTTAATTTATCTGTGAGATTAAATGAAGCCGAATTTTACTAATGCTCATGGTGTTTATCAATCTGCTATTAATTCGTTGTATCAACAGAAATCAAATTACACACATTACATATTAGAGTAATCAATACAAAAAAATAATATTTTTATGAAATAATCATGTTTTTGGAAATATTGACCAAGTGTTCACTGTAATTAAGACACGGTCCGGCGACGGAAATATGTCCGTACATATAGAATCATCATTATAGCATTTGAATTATGCAATAAAACTCACGTAATAAACATGTTGTTGGAGATATTGTCCAAGTGTCCACGGTACTTCAGCCACGGTCCGGCGGCGGAAATGTGGTCGGTGGTGCATTTGCCCTTGACTTTGATCAGGATCGTCATTTCGGTGAGGTCCTTGCCGTCCCATTTGTCGAAGGGCGAAAGGAGTTGAAGGCGGTCAGACGAGGGTGATACGTCCACTTGGACTTCTGGATGTTTGGAAAAAGAAATTGATGAATAAAACTTTGAAGGAATGAAAAAGTATCTCAGTACAAGATCTCCCGCCGTACATTTGCGAACCTATGGCGTAGCCTTTTGACATTCACAAGTGATTGTAACAGCCTGGACTGAACAAATAATATTAAGCTTTTTTTTTATTTTGATTGTTAGACATTATGGTTTCCGTTTATATTTTTAACAGTGGATATTGCTTAATAATCGCTTGGATTTTTGACTTTTAAGTGTTAATAGGCTGATGTTGATGATGATGTTATACTTATTATGAATTTCACTTACTGGAACCATCAGCGGGAGGATGCTCGTAAGTATCCTGGCCGGGGTCGAATCCTTTAGCGGGTAATTCATCTCCAAATGGATCCGACAGCTTGAACTTCTTGCCATCGGTGCCGGTCAATTCGTCGGTCAGCGGGTTGAAGTCCAGACGACCTGGGGGCAAAATGTAAATATAGATCAGAGATTCATTTTTTTCCCCAATATTTATGCCTTGGATAAGTTAGATTAGAGATTCAGTTCTGAGTTTTTTTTTATACATCTGTCATAGTAAAAGCGAAGGATGCTAAACCCATAGAGCCTAAAATATATAACGTTTTATTATTATTTTTTTACAAAACTCTTTTGTGCTTTATTACAAAACGCAGACTAAATTTAAACCTGGACGAAAACTGATGATGTCACTTTTGTTTGCTAAAAAGCAGACAGGGAAAACATAAGGTTTAAACCAAGACAAACTTTTATCCGCGTTTTGGAATAAGACGGTTTTTATTTTTATATATTTACCTAAAATGTGAAAATTTGAGAAATGGTAAAATAATATTTGATGTAAAAAGTATGTGGCTCTTATTTGAGAAGACGCGATGTTGGTGACAGTGCTGTGCTTTTCAAGTAAGTTGAAACTTCCTTCAAAAGCACAGCACTATTATAGAATGGATTACTTTTCAGCACTGTGCCCGCGAGTACTAGAGTATACCGTCTTCCATATTCCATCCATAGAGAAAAGTAATGTTACAGCTTTAATTCGGCCCTTCTTAGAAATATCTCCAGGGTTTTCGGGAGTCAGAAATATTAATTAAGGCTTATGACGACTATAAAAGATTCCTCACCAGCTAAGGACAGTGCAGTGACTGAAGACTTTTGCTTTAGCTACACAGTGGGACATTTATAGGCTTATGATGATGACGAACTGTATTTTCGTATTTACACTGTTAGTGTGGATTACTTACCGTCTTAGTCAAAGTGTGGGATTATGGTCTAGATTCCCTATTCCATTCAGGGAAAACACTACAGCTTCAGTTGGGACAATCTATTAAATTCTCCAGTAATTTCGAGTCAGAAATATAAGAGGTAGGGCATAGCGAATTTTCCGCTCGTATTGAAGCACCCGTCTGGGGAAATAACCTCCACCTTACAGAAGACCACAATAAAATAACACTATAATGCGATTCAACTAAGAATAGGACCGACTGGGCGCCATATTGTGACGTCTTAGATGTCAATTCAAACCAAATCGGTAGAGTGAGCAAAAAAAAAGTTTTTATTTAATAAAACTTATTTACTAAGACGAAGTGAGAAAAAACATCAGATTAATTTAATAAAATTGATTTACTAATATTGAGAAAAAGAACAACCGATTTTTATAATATTTATTTATTAAGACTGTGTGAGAAAAAACATTAATCAGAATCTAGCACTCCAATTCCGCTTATCTCTGCATTACCGCCGGAGTAGTTATGAATAATCATGCACTATTACTAGGTTACATATGAAAATGCATCCTATAAGTAAACGAAAGTTTTAAATCGAATTTATGAACGCAACTTAAAGTACCATTTGGTTGACGATATAGGTTATCAACCAGTCATAGCCAAAGCTCAATAAATGAAAAAAAATATCAAACAATATTAATTATCAATATTGGTTATTGTTTGTTTACAAATGTTTGGTTTTTATTCTAGAATTAGCAGAGTGCTAAAAACGGTTTCCAAGTTTTTTTTTTGCAAACCGTGCTTTTCACGCAACATTTGACAGATGGAGATCATTGGCTTTCCTATTCTTATTTGAATCGCATTATAGGTACCATTTTTGGTGGTGTTCCAGGGCTTTACGAGGTAAGGGATTAGGTCAAGGTAGGTATCGCAACGTCTATAGGCTATGGTGGCCGCTTACCATCAAGCGGGCCATATACTTGTTTGCCTGCCTTTAAGGCATAAAAAAGGCTTATAATGACTATAAAGGACCTCGGAGGTTTGAAGAAGGTGCGGCGTTTTTTCACGCCAGAACAACTGTGCTTGTAGTATAAGACGCAGGTACGGTCTTGCATGGAATATTGCTCGCACCTCTGGGATGGCTTCGCCAAGTTCTTGCTCTCGCATCATAGGCGATGAGGAGGTGACTAAACACCTCGAGCCTCTTCAATTACGCCGTGACGTGGCGACACTAAGCGCTTTCTATCGTCTGTACCATGGCGAGTATTTCCTTATTCCACCTTTCCCTTTCCTTCAGAGGACTACGCGCGCTGGCCTACGTTGTCACCGTCTAACTGTGGCCACAATTCCAACGCGTATAAGCCGCGAAAATAAAGAAAAGAATCTAAGATGGCGGCGGCGATCATGCGCTCTCACTCTAAACTATTGCTGTCTTTAGTCGCACACGGCGCGTACTGCATGCAAAAAAAATATCAGTTCTGACTTTGTTCTCGCACTGTCTCGACATTACCTAATAAACAACTTTTTCTCTGTTGACCCTACCATCTGTCAGTGCAGGTACATAGACGCCATTTTCGATTCGTTTCTTTATTGGCGTGGCTTATACAAAGAAATTTGGTCACTTCTTTGTCGCACTATCCGTAAATGGAATGCTCTGCCAGCTCACGTGTTGCTTCCTTCTTACAACCTGGGATCCTTTAAAAGAGGCGTAAAGAAGGAACATGCAGGCCGGCAAGGTGAGGATGGCTGGTGTGGCAGGTAGAACTACTGTACCAGCTCTACAAGCTAAAGGAGCTCGATGGCGCAGGTGACTAGTACTTTCGGCTGCGATCGTTGAAGTTAAGCAAATTTTGCAGTGGTCGGTCATTGGATGGGTGACCAAAAATGTACTATCTCTGCAGTCGTCAGCACCCACCAATCCGCACTGGGACCGCGTGGTGGGTCATGGCCCAAATCTCCCTATTCCATCCATAGGGAAGGCCTGTGCGCCAGCAGTGGGGACACTAATAGGCTGATGATGAGCTATCTTCACGTCTGGACTTCACCGTCACTCTACGTCAGGTGGGGAGGAGTCATTTGTCGGACCTATGTTTAAAAAAAAAGGATTCCTCACCAGCTAAGGACAGTGCAGTGACCAGTTCCGGACTGGTGACGAAGCAATGAGTGGCGGGGTTGGCGTCGTTGCGACCGGTGAAGTTGCGATTGTATGACGTCACTATCGTGTTCTTTTCTCCCTTCTTCACGTCCTTGCGGTCCCATTGGCCGATGCAGGGGCCGCATGCGTTGGCCAATACCTGTGTGAGGAGTTAGAGATGCGATTTTTTTCATCTAGTCAATAGTGACTTTTGGCTGACTAACTTTTTAAATATATGAACATTATGAAGATCGAGGTGTTAGGCAACCACTAGATTAGCTTTAGAAGCGAAGTTCTATAGCTAATCTAATGGTCGCCTATTTGTTGTAATGAGATCTTTTTAAGTTGTACATTGTATGATTGTAATAATAATAATTCATTTATTGTATAGCATAAGTACAATAATGGGGTGATACTTAAGTGCATACAGTTCAGCTATGTCCTGCCATAAGTCATCGATAAAACTAATTTTATTATGTCATTACATAATAAAATTAGTTTTATCGATTATCGATCTTCATCTGTGAGTATATTCATTTTCATACGACAATTGTAATATAATTTTATGAATCCATATCGAATAGTAAAGGCCATTTAGAGATTATCGCATTACAGAGCTTGTAATAAATCTGCTTACGTAATACTTGAACGGCCCTAAGCTGATGATGATGAAGTTGATCAAGTTAATTAATTACTCACGGTTCCGCCGAATTCCCTGAGGGTCTGAGCGATTCCGTCACGCTCGATAGTGGCGCGCACTTGTTCCGATCCAGGGGTCACGTTGAAGGGAATTTTGGACTTCACGCCATGTTTCAGCGCCTACGAATAAACAATTCACTTATTGATGTGTAACATCTTTCCTCTCGCTTTCCTGCAATTTATGGGATTGATTTCGTGAAGTGGGACAGAAGTGTGTAACAGGAAGTTTGGGAAGCGCGCGCTTTTTGATTTGATTTTAGAACATAGTGTTTAAATGGCTTATTCGCATGTAGTAGGTTTTATTTCTTTTTTTACTAATTTAAGGTGAGCTTTCCAATGTAGACATACGCGACTACTGTAAGGCTCGCTCGTTTTATATTGATTTCTTCTTAGAAGATAGTCTACACGATTATTAAGGTCCAGGTATCATAGCGATTACCGCCCTGAAACTTTCAGAGTTGAATGTTTTTCTAGTAAAAATGTTGTCTAGAATATTACTTAGGGTAGATTGGGCAGCTTGAAATTTTTCCTGGGGTTGTAAAATGGCGACATTTGTATGAATTCATTATAGACGAATGTATTGGAAACATAGTCATTAATATTGATATTTTTAGATAAACATTTTTTATTAAATAAAAGCGAATATAAAATATAATAGTAAACATCGACCAAAGTATAAATTCAAACTCATTTATTCAATCTAGGCTGTTACAAGCTCTTGTGAAAGTCAAACGCTACGCCATCAGCTCGTAAATCTACGGCGGGAGACCTTGTACTGAGAAGAACCGGCAAGGAACTTAGCAAGGGCTATTTTTTTTTCTCCCTGTTTTGTTTCATAGTGTCGTCAATTGAAAGATGGAATCACAAAATGGAAAACATAACATATTGTTTGATGTATCTATATTTCGCGTAAATAGAGAAAAGAATCGAAAATAGCGACGCATCATATTCTATCTCTTTCGCACTATTCGGTCAGGAACAATGTGCAAATGGGAGAAGAGGGGAATTGTCAATTATTATAGTATTCTTTAGATTTATAATTTTCATTGGCGAGAGTTAATTTAAAATCATGCAATTTAATCATTACATTTCTTTTGACTTGATTGATGTAAAATTCAATATTAGTGCAAACCAAAAATCTAGATCTTATAGAACTCTTGAGTAATTTGCAAAATGTCAATTTAAATATCTTATATTGCGAACCATGAGAAGCGAATCATATTGTTTACAAAACATCAACTGTGAATGTCTAGACCTACATCTTGTACATGTCCTTACTAAGATAACCCAGTCAGTAGCTACAAGATTAGAAAATTATTAAAATAATAGTACATTCCATAATAGACTGTTTTCCGTAATAAATAAAAGCTTGTAAAGGAGTTTAATTTTACACAAATATTGTTTAATTATATGTAACGCTAATAGTCTTATAGTAAACAATTCGTTTTATACATCGTCAACTTACTTTTTATTCTCTTAGTCTTTCTACGGTCATTTATTATGCAAACTTTCTGAATATATTTCTCAAAATCCTATATTAATGACACCATTTTGCCATTATTTGAGTTTTAATTCTTCTACAGAAATATATTACAACCAATGAATTAGAAATGATATAAAAGCATTACTTTCTCAGAAAGGCCGCTAAAACAGGGTCCCAAACATACAAATAAACTTCAATACTAACACGACACGCACAAAAACAAAACCAAATAATTTGCCCAATCAAATATCTACCAAAGAATTCGGTTATCCAGTCATTGGGTAAGATAATATTAAACAGAAATCCCAATCCATCGCATGATCGCCATTTTGATCGTGCTTTTGACGCCCCGCCCACTAGATCGCAGTTTGAGTGAAGCCACTTTTTAGTGCAATAATTTATATTGCATTATTTGTTGTATCATAAATTTTTTTGAACGACGCAAGCTTGGCTTTACTTATATAAAACGAAGCGGTCTTTCACACTTAACGGCTTGGACAGTATTGCGAGGCGTTCTTCTTGGCCGCCTCACCAAGTTTCGTATTGTAATTTCTATGGTCAATAATATAACATGCCCCCTCAAATACCATCCCATGATTGGCATTTCGATGGTACTTTTTAAGCCCCGCCCACTAGATCGCAGTTTGTGTGGAGCCACTTTCTAGCGCAATTTCTATTTCATATTATTTATAAGTAGTTGTTGTTCCTATAAATGTTCTTGAACTAGCGCAAGCTGTGTCTTTTCTTATATAAAACGAAGCACTCTTTCACACATAACGGCTTGGACATTATTGCAAGGCGTTCTTCTTGGCCGCCTCACCTAGTTTCCTATTGTTATTTCAATGGTCAGTAATAAAATAAATACTAACGATTTAATGGACCATTTTGTATTTTGTAATAAACAATTTGTCCCCTCAAATACTTACCTCTTTGACGATGCTAGCACAGCGACCCATGTCCTCGTAAGAAGAATTGGTGCAAGATCCGATGAGACCAACTTTGATGTCAATGGGCCAGTCGTTCTTCTTGGCCACTGCCCCAAGTTTAGAAATGGGGTTCGCTAGATCCGGAGTGAATGGTCCGTTGACGTGGGGCTCCAGTGTCGACAGGTCGATTTCGACCAGCTGTGGATATTTTTGAAATGTCAGTATATGGCCCGAGATATAATATAATTTAAAAATTCATATTGATATATATCATAGAGTTTATGAATAAAAACCGGTTGAGGAAAAATACATAAGAAGCGGCCAATCTATAAGTTACTCAATATTCAATACTTAGATGAGAATGAATCAAGGCAGCAATGAACTTATAAAATTGCTAAATAAACTATATAGAAATAAATTTGTAACGCACTTTCTTTGTCATACAACTGCTTTCAGAATATATGTTTGAAAAACTGCATGGCAAGAGAAAGAGGGCAGCCATAGGCCAGAGTAACTAGCTCGTTTCTACCAAGAGTATAAAATTACAAGTTCCTGTCAATAATGTTTAACAGTTCCTACTTGAAATATTGTTTTGTGATAGTTACCTGGTCGTAAGGAGCCTTCGGGTCAGGTGTGAGCAGGTGCTTGTAGGAGTTGGCATTTGCAGCGATATCGTGGCGGCCGGTCGACTTCAGGTAAGCTTCCATGCGTGCGTTGTAGGGAAACACCTGTTTATGTATAAAGGAAGCAATAAAATGAAGCAAAAGTTACGACATACAAGTATTTAATAGACAAATGACACTGACGGTACGGCTGGTCCACAGGGTCAAAGTCGCTCAGCGCGCTATGGAAAGGGCTATTATACTCGGCGTTTCTCTGAAGGGTCGTATCAGAAATGAGGTAATCCGACAGAGAACCAGAGTTATCGACATATATTTTAGCAAGCTGAAGTGGCAGTGGGCTGGCCATATTTGCCGAAGAACCGATAACCGTTGGGGTAGAGAAGTTATGGAGTGAATACCGCGTCTAGGCAAACGTAGTGTCGGAAGTCCTCAGGCACGATAGACTGACGATTTGCGCAAGGTGGCTAGCAGGAGCTGGATACGAGTAGCCCAAGATCGATCTGAGTGGCGTGCAATTGGCGAGGCCTATGTCCAACAGTGGACTAAGATGGGCTGTTGAAGATTGATGAATAGGCAAATAGTAATATGATGTGAATGAAAGGCCAATCGAGATGGGCTCCATTGTAACTGGAGTCAGTATAGAGCAGCTAATGAAAGAATGCGATCCTGACAGGTCATGTCAGTTCCTTATGGGAACAGAATTTAAGTTTATTTTCGTTTTTTTTTACAAGATGGAAAGGTCACGTAATCGTAGCAGAAAGTTTAATGTACCTTGTAATTGCGACCTTAACATTCTTAAAACAATACGTTACAATTGGTTTGAACTTAGACATCATTTGATTCTGACTTCTCTTTAGCAAACATTGGTGACATACATTATGACTGAAACCGGTGGCCGGGGCTCATGCCTTTCATCCAATTAATATGTTCTCGTGAGTACTCAAAATATGACATGCTCGGATCTCATACAATTTGAAGCACATGTGTCGTCTACTTAAATCTAGGTCTGTGGTAACGGCTAATACCTTTTTTTTTCTTGTATATAAAGGACAATGTTAAAATTGGCCTAAGAACCAACACCAATTTGGCATTTATGATAATTCTTAGTATATTTTTTTGCGATAATTATCAGTACTTAGATTGTAACAGACACTTCCAGTTAATTATAGATATTAACGGGATTGTTACCATGTACCTTGTTTTTTATGAGTCTCCGATATTTCGGCACTGTTGCAAGCGCCATGATCACGGAGAGATAATATCGGAGACTCATAAAAAACAAGGTACATGGTAACAATCCCGTTAATATCTATAATGTTAGTGACCATGAAAGTTTAAAACTTCCAGTTAAGTAAGCTAAATTAAAAAGTTAAAAAATAATCTGAGACAGTAAATACCATTTTATGTGTATAATCTATGGCAGCACTGCAAACAAAACACTCTTTCTTCCTAATGCCGGCACTTCACTTGGATATCCGTATTTGCTATTTTAAAACATGACATCAGTCTGTCCTTTTTATTCCTTATTAAGCATGACAAGGACAAACTGTTGTCAAGTGAAGGGCCGGCATTAAACTCGTTACTCTGTGGTTGTGGTGCATGCAGTTTGCATTCGTAGTAATCTGTGGCATTCGTGCATTCCAAAGAGTAGTTTAATATACCGGAAAGTGCATTCTCGTTTCGAATTACCTGTTGTGTGTGTTTATTTGCGATTGTTTTTCCTTTAATTTAACTATTTCGGCTATCTAATATGTCATGGATGTTACCAAAGAACCCTTATTACCAAGTGCTAGAGAACCTGTGCCACAACATCCTGAGAGGACCATACTGCCAAATTATTCAAGAACACCTGATACACATACACGCTGCATATTTACACAATATACCTACATGTGATATACAAATAAATACAATAAACAATATGATATAATTATGTGAAAAATAGTCAATAAATAAGAAGCAAAACTACAGTTTTTATTTTATTCATGATTCCTACCTAACAAAGTTTTTCCTAATAGTTATTCTTTAAAATCGCACCGAATAAAATGAATTAGTTGTAATATTAATTCACTTCATACAGAGTTTATACTAAATTCATAGGTTGACTTATGTTTCATTGAATATTAAACATAACCTCAAAAAAAAATTATTTTTCCTTATAATTTAAGTTCTCAGAAGTGTCCGACAATAATCTTTGTTTTTACAGTCATTTACTTACGATTTTGAACCTAGATAATAATATTTCATGATTGTTGGTTCTTAGGCTAACTATGTATGGACGCTGAACAATGTCCTTTTACGGCCTTGGAGTTTCCCATATTTGCCAGTCATTAGTGATAAAATGGCTAAAAAACTTACACTGGTGGTGGCTCCGATTTCAGCACCCATGTTGCAGATTGTGGCCATGCCGGTGCAAGAGATGGAGTCGACACCGGGTCCGTGGTACTCCACGATGGCGCCGGTACCACCCTTCACGGTGAGGATGCCGGCCACCTTGAGGATCACATCCTTGGGGCTGGTCCAGCCCTTTAGTTTACCTAGGTAACGAAAAGGTATAGACTTATTTCTTTTCTTTTTATGCTCACCAGTTATTTAATAAAAACCTTTTTAAGGGCAAAAGCGCGATTTATTAACCTTTACAGTCTCCGTGTGTGAAAAGTCTTGAGACCACAGAGATTGTTTAAATCCTAAATGTTCTTATAATAATGTAACATGAAATCAACCGCATTTAAGGTCCGTATATTAATAAATCACTCTCAACTCTGAGACTACGGTCTTAAGATACTGTTTTCGTAAAAACAGCATCTCAAGATCGTACTAAAGGTCGTTCTCAGAGTTCAGAGCGATCTATTAACACGGGCCTTCAAAAAGTTTGTATTCAAAATTAAGTATAAATTATATTGTCTAAGAATGCCTTAAACAGACTATGATCATGGTGTTAGGGTTCCTAGAGCCAAGAAGCAATTTTTGTTTTACGGACATACCCTGAGCAATACTTCACGAGCAACTCTGATATTGGCTGTCAACAGTTGACCGGTATTTTTTTAAGTTAAGATAAAAAAAGATTTTGATATTCCACCACGGAGATGGCGGCGCTTGTCAATCTGACTAAGATTAGGGGAGACAGAGACTGCTTAAAACCAAACACCAGAGAGGCCCTTTCTCAACAGTGGGCTCTCGTAATAATCTATCATGTGTTTCAAGATTTTGTGATGGAAATAAACAGTAAATTTCTGCGTATCCAATAGAAAACAGGAAATAATTTAAATGACCAATTAATTAGTTTACATTAATTATAATAATTGGGTACGATATGCATAGGTACCTTTTGAATGTTTCTAAGTTGATTAGCAACATAAAAGAATATACTATATATTTGTAGCTTCTCGGGACGCCGACTACTGTAGGATATAAATAAAACGAGGCAGAATAAAAATAATTAGATACTGTGCATTGGGAGCGTTATCAGGCTTCAATAATGGAAATTGTTTTGTGGGAGCAAGCAAAAGCCTACTGCACTGCACGATTCATATGGGACAATCCAATAAAATCAATCTCCTCTCTCTCCTTTTATTTTGTACTATTATAATAACCTCAGGTCTACTGTCCCTTGGGGCTGTAAAAATATCAAACTTCTAAGTCAAAGCAATCAAAAGATACAGCCATTTATGCCGCAAATTTTCGAAACTCGCACGGGAATCAAAACCTACAGGGTACTTCCCGTGAACTTAGAATCTTGAAATTTGGTACAACGTCTTATAGTACAGATAATGGAAAAATTGCGGAAACCGTAAATTTTTAGTAACATAATATAATAAAAAATATTTTTGAAAGTTAAGGTTTGTACGGAACGCTCGGTGTGCGAGTCTGACTCGCACTAGGTCGGTTTTTTTTTATATAAAGTCTTTTTTCTTTTTAGTTGTCCCTCCATCAATATTTGTTAATAAAATTTCTTGCTGTCCCGGGTATCAAAAATAGTCCGAGATTGAAAGCCCTAGTACATACTATATACCGCCACAAAATTACAGCACTCTAGTGCTAACAGTCTCCAAGCAAAACCTGGGACGGACAGACAAACAGACAGACGGACATGACGACATTATAAGGGTTTCTTGTCAGGATTACGGAACCATAAAAATCAAACATATTCCCTATTGTGTTCTTGGATCCAAAAAACAAACACTATTTTTCTAGTATTTTTTTTTAGATTTAAACATCTAGCAGTTAAATGCTTAAAAAATAAAAATATAAACACTATTTTTCTTTAACTTCGAATATAGAATCTGTATTCAAACAAAACAGCATAACATTCAAAATAAAAAATTGCTATGTAATAAATCATTTAATCTAGTACATATCTCAAATCTCATCATAAAAATACGCAGTAATAATAAATATACGCATGCAGATAGCCATGTATATACGTATATATAAATGACGAGTGAGGTATATACGGAAATATTTCAATGTCAGGTACTGTTTATGCAGAAGTTAACACTCTGATAACAAATTTCTTCTTTACTGATAAGTATCACCCACGCGTCAACAAATAATGGTGGATTCACACTTGTGAACTCGCAAAAGAATTGATATAGCGAGATAGCGCTATCGATTTTGAGAAGTTCGACGAACTTTTTTATAATACACCTGTGATGTGTGAAGTGGTGTTGTTCAATATATTTATCAACCATTAAATTAAACTATTAAAAAAAATTAACACATATAATCGATAAATATTTTTAATCATATCAAATAAAAAAATATTTATTTATTTCATGCTGATTTTAACGCAAGAGTAATATTAATTGGTATGGATAAATGTAACCGACTGATGACTGAAAGTTATCGTAATGAATAATTTCGATCACAGACCGAATAGTTACAATAAATCAACTTGCGAAAAATATTCAGAATATTTATTTGAATAATAATAGTAACTGATATTTTTAACCATTTAAATTCTCTGATATTTCTAATCAACTATTTTTTTTTCATCTAACGCCTGTATGTAATGTGAATCACCATCATATTCGTACTGTTATGGCATTTTTTTGAGAACTTTTTCTACCACCAAGCTCACTGGGAAATAAGATTGAGAGTGCAAATAATTTCACTAGCTAAACTAGCTTTTAAAACCACAAAAACCCAAGAAAATTAACAATACAATACATTTTTGGCCACGCATCCTATGTTCAAATTTTGTGAAAGTAGCTTTAACTGGCACATTTTCACAATAAAAGGTCAGACGCGCCTACCGCTTACCATTTTTTTCTAATCAAATAATATCGAATATTCAGATATTTATCAAATAATAAAGTAAATCATATCAAATAATATCGATAAGGTAAGCCATCTTACTCATTAAATTGCAAACGCCACTAATGAAATTCACATTTAGTGCAAACATTGTTAAATCACGTACTAAACATACGGCTATAACTATTAGCTGAATGATTTGGAAAGAACGGTAAACCTTTGCCCTCTTCTTAATAAACGAAGACTAAGCTTTGATTAGATACTCTATGTTTTGTCTCTGTTCATTTAATGACAAATGGCACTTGAGCGATAGAACAAAACACTGCGTAACTTACTCTTAGCTTATTCCTCGGATATTAAAAACTGGGGGTTGGAGTCTTATCTAAGATTAAAACATAAAGCGAATTGTGGTCATGCACCACATTTTAAGCGGCTTACAAGTGATCCGCTTAAATTGTGGTGCCTGACAATTCGCTTTAGTCACAATTGGACGTCCAAACACGATGCATGTGCACTCAATATAACAATATTGCGTATATTCTGTGTCATAAAGATAAAACAATGCCTTCGAAGCTTTTATAAAGAATACAAATAGTTCATTCGTGAAACTATAAAAACCTTTTTAAAAATAATTCGCCATTTTTATCAAGAGAAGGACAACAATACAGCTCAGCCATCTGTAGAGAAAAGATAACGCAGTCGGCTGCAAAGCGACGCGGACTCGAGCCGTTTCGCTCGCGCTGCGTTCAAGCGTAGAATTCTGTCTCGCTCGCTCGATTGAATGTTTATTTACAGACGTGTATGCGTATGCGTGTGTGAGAGTTGCTTATGTAGTTGAGTCGGATCATATTTTATTTGATGCTAGTTTGAGCGTACCGTATCTTCCCTTTTTGTTTTTATCTAATGGATCTTATAGCTGTATCTGCGGTCACATAACAAGTAATTGTTTATAATTATGCTTGGAAAGTTACCGTATGTGCATTAAAATAACCTACATGTACCTATATGTACAAAACTACAGTACTAAACTTATACGACAACGTGATTGATAAATAAAAACTTAAGAACAATCAAATCTGAAAATAAATTTAAGAACTTTACAACAATTCGTGTCGTTTTTGTATTCACATAGGAAAAGTTAAACAATATTTTATCTTATTCTTTGGCAATAACGTACTTTACAGCATAAACGTATAGTTTGCGTATGCGTAAAAACATTGTATTTGTGCAAGTGGTTAGCATTAACTTTCAAAACAACACTAATTTATGTATAGTATTTTTCATTAAAATTAAGTCGTCTTTACGAATTTCAAGATTATTTCCCTAAGCTCTTATTTGAACAAAGTATCGCTTATTATAAAACGCAAATAAATATTCAGTGTTAAAAAGTCACATGCAATGACGTTTATATTTAGGTCGTCTTCATTGTACGGAAATCTAATACCTACAATTTATTACGCAGCGCGCTTACAATGAACGCAAATTGGACACCATTTTACATTATGCATGCATAAAATGTAAATAACGACCTGCGTGGCCGAGTGGTTTGTACGCCGGGGTTTAAAGGTGTCGCCTACTCGAGGGATCCTCCCGGGTTCGAATCCCGGTGGGGGCGTTGTTTTATGAATACAAGCATTTGTACTCCAGACATGGATGTTTAATATGTATTTCTATATATATTAGGTTGTGAGAAAAGTCTACGCATTATAGTATGTATGAACTTGTAATAAAATGCAACTTGTAATAAAAAGAAACTTTCCCCAAGCTAATAATACATATATACTTATTTATGTATCAGTATATGTATTGTATCCGTTACGCTAGTATCCCATAACACAAGCCTACAGTGCTTACTTTGGGGCTAGGCTAATTGGTGTTAGTGATGGAAATATTTATTTACTTATTTATATAGGTGTTAAAGGCCTTCAAAGTCTTCCTTTTTAAACACAAGATCGAAACAAAGTCAAGTTGAAAGAACGTGACACGAGTAGTGAAAGGAGTTAGAGTAATTTAGTTTATTTTTAAAGAGTAAGTAACACAATCAGTACATGTGAACGTGACACAAATTCCGATTCTTTCGATTCATTGGCAGTGTTACAAGATGCCAAATTTACTTTTGCCAAAATAGTACAACAGAACTCAAAAAAAAACTTGATGTTGATATACCAGAATAATACCAAAATAAATAACTTAATAGTATAAGCACATTTTTTTTTCGTATGTTAGATAGTGTTTTAAAACTGTTATTTTTTATATGTGGGGTTTACTATCAATTATATAGATATTATATTGAATTCCAACTATAGCACCAAAAATAGTTTGTAAACACAATTCGATTTAAAAAAACAAGGCGCACCCATATATTACTTGGCAGATAGCCAGTGTTCTAATTTGTGTCTCAAATGCGCGTAGCGTAACAGTTATCTCTACTATGAGAAAGATAAAAAAGTACTTTAACACTTAATATTTGTTTAAAAATATATTATTTATAAACTCACGATAAGGACAATAGTTTTAAACATAACAATGTAACAAAAACGTCACTATTGTCGTAGGACGATTTAATAAATCGAATTTTCGCGAAAATCCTAGAAATTTTGCGATAACGCGGATAATTAGACAATGGCTCCATCTTACTGTTAACGAATTATTTTTAATGCGCTTCGCCGGTCGATGCTTCGGCACGCTCGCTACGCTCGCTCGTCATGGTTACAACACTAACCTAACCTAGTGTGTACCCAAGAAGATTTATGATAAGTCAACGATTCTCGTCGCAATCTTACTGTGGCGGAGTCGCCACGTTTCGAAAACGCGAGTACGTTTTCACAAAAATCCTATCTTTTTCAGTAAGATTGAGTAATGTCATCGCTATTGTCTAATTATACACATTTTCGCGAAATCCTCAGAATTTTTGTGAAAAATCGATTTATAAAATCATCGTACGACATAATATTGTTTGAATTTTATGGATGTTTTCCATTTCATTAAAGCTTTTTTCTTACTACTGAATCTTATAAATAAAGAAGCATGTTATCAAGCGATAACTATACAATAATAATTCTTTGATTATTAAAATAAAATATTCTCTCTATCAAGGATTTCGATGCAGTGGTTAACGCATTTGGTATGCGTTTATAGAACTTAAGAAACTTTCGCAATGTCAGCCAATCAAAAGATAGCTGAACAAAAAGTTAAAACCCCAATTTTTCCGTGCTTTGGAGGCCATATTAAGTTATTGGTCCCGGCCGCATCTGCAGTCATTAGCACCCACCAATCCGCACTGAGCCCGTGTAGTAATAGAGATGAGGCCAATCACCAGATTCCGTTTATAGAGAAGGCCTCTGCCATAACCAGGGGTATTGCGTGGTGATAGTTTCTCAGTAAAGTAATATTTAAAAAAAAGGGAAATAAAACTCATAACTCACCAGTCAGCTTAACGCCAATAACTTTGGGACACTTCAGCTCCCATGGAATGCTTGCCATGACATCGACAGCATCAGCACCACCGACACCTTAAGACAGATTATATCTTTAAAAAATTTTGGAAAACGAACAGCTCACGAATATAATAAAAAATTATACATAGAAATAGCCCACAAACAATTGTTAAATATATTATATAATTTTTATTTTAAGTCTGAACTCGCTAGCTAATTGTTATGAATAGTTAACTACACATATTACATATACATATTACATGTACTACATAATTTTGGCATTTGGAAAAAGCTACAGGCTATAATTATATGATTTTCAGTTTTTAGAAAAAGTTACAGGCTATAATCATATGATTTTATATCTGACTTGTTATTTATACAATTGTATGTTTGTTGTATGGGGGATAAATGTTATTATAATTATTACGGAATTCAGACACACTAACATGAAAAATTCTTATATTTTTGTTAGGGTAAAAAACTAATATCAGAAACGTATTTCATGCAGTTTTTTCAAATAGAACAATGTTACACGAATAGGCTTTTTTACTCTGGTTAGTTTTATTTGACGTTACGTTAATTTAATACTCACACTGATAAGTACAGAAATCTCACAACATAAAAAATAACATTTGCAAAATATATTCAATCTAGAACAATATTCTATTATAATGAGTAAAGTTCAATCTGCAACATAAATATTTTTGTTGTTTTGTTGCACATCGCACTGTACCATTGCAATAATAGGTAAAATATTTGGCATTGAGATAAAACATTTATGTAGTAGAGTAATCAATGATCTTACCAATACACAGGCCACCGAGACCACCACCATTGGGTGTGTGGGAATCAGTACCAATCATGAGCAGACCAGGGAAAGCATAGTTTTCCAGGATGATCTGATGGATGATACCAGACCCAGGCTTCCAGAAACCGACACCATATTTAGCACCAGCGGTCTCAAGAAACTTGTATACTTCTTTGTTTATATCCTGTGTGAAAGATTTTTGTATAATCAAACAAACTATTGAGGGATTCATTCATTCTAATAATATATATAATAAGGGAATAAAATAATCAAGCAGTGCAGGAATGTATGTTGTGATCTTATTAGAATAAATATACTAAAAATTTAAGATTCATTTCTAATATATTTATCAAGCATCAATTTAAAATTATGATATCATTTCTTGACATAAATTATTGCAGAAACAGCTCAAATGATTTGGGTGGAAATTCTGTATTTAGATTATGTTATTGTATATAGCTGTATTATTTATAAAAGCTTCTTTGCTTGGTTACTATTTATTATTATTTTTATAGAAAATATAAATTAGGTCTACCGGCATGGTGTTCATTTGCCCTCAGATGAAACCATAGCATAACCATATTTTTCTCTCATTCTATTCATAGAATAGGATTGTGTGAAGCCACAGTTAAGGATTACTTTAATGCAATAGATACTGTAATTTATTTGGCAAAGGAACCATCCTCAGCCAAAGTTAGACTAACCTTTGCCCTGGCCAAGTCCTTATCTCCACCAATTTGAGCTTCAATCAAGTGGTCGCAATGGATGGTGGAGGGCACAGCCACACGAGGTAACCCGGAGGAGATGAACTGGAGCATAGCCATTTGTGCGGTGGCATCTTGCATAGCCACCCTATCAGGGCGCAGGCGGAGGTAACTGGTTCCACGCTCAATTTCCTATGATAGAAAAAAGATAAGATGTATTTCCACAAGAATTACCACATAATAATATTGGTTGGGTTACAATATTATTTAATTTTAGAATTCATATTAAAGGCCCTTAATTAAAAGAGCATGTATCACATGGCACTTAATATGTTTTCAAAAATGTTATATGTTTCAAGATTAAAACAATAAAACCAGACACTTTAGTATTAAAATGTGGAAAAGAATACAAACAATAGTAAAATACAATAATACAAAAAGGTAATTATACATTTGTATGTTCAACATTGTTTACATTTTGCAAGGATTGAAGGTGAAATATTTTATATTTTCAATTAATTTATGTTATTTTTTTAATTAAATAGTTAAATGACTATGGCGCAAATACTAAAAACTTGTTTTTTGATAACAACAAACAAATTAACATAACACATTGAACAAAAGAAATGAAATCAACATAATAAATGAAAAAAATATACTATAAAAATTATGACTGAAAATATTGATGACATAATTAGTTATAGTACTTACTTGTTCTTTAGGGTCATCCAGATGTGAGTAAAGCACCTTTTCAGATAAGGTCATGTCACGACCTAACCTCTTTTTGACAACCTCCAAATTCTTTGTTAATTTTTCGTAAGGTAGTGGAGCCTTGTCGAATTTGGACATAGCAACCTAAAACACATAAAGAAAGGGCATACAATCTTTATTGGAACTAAACCTTCTTACATACTTCATAACAGTGGTGATTACATAACAGTGTTTTATGTCTTCAAAGAAAATTGGAGTGAGTTTTTAGGTTCACAGCGCGTACCTGGGCCGCTGCTGCGGTCAGGGGTGATACGCTGAAGCATCTTTGCTGAATTTCCAACAGAACTGTTCTTGTCCTGCTACCCTAAAACAAAAGAGAAGACAATGAGTACATATAACACTTGAAGCTAAAGATGAATTATAAGACAATAGTAAATAAGATCCTGGTAGATAGTATGGGAAACCCCTGACCTTACGTAAAGATCAATTTGGGTGACCCTGTTCATTCATTTTATCGCAAAAGTGCAAATAGTTCATACATCCGTGATAACAGCGTAAACAAACAATAATTACGCTTTATTGAAGATTGTCTTTCAGTAATTGAGGATACGGTACAATAACTCACCTGGCCATGCAAAACTCTCATACAGTGAGCCATGGTGGCTGGACTTAACGTATGACGATATAAAAATCGAAGAAATAGAAAGTAAATCGGTTTAATTAGCGCAACATGGATTAAACCCAAGTATTAGGCAGCTTTTTTACTGCCCGAAGCAGTGTGGAAAATAAGGAATAGAAATTCACAAACCACACATCCACCGCTTCAGCGAAGTCGGCAAATTTGGCTGGCACTTTTGACGTTTCATTGGGCTGATCATATTTTCCCGATAATAATTACCAGTACGGAAAAGATCACCTTTATTAGGGTAGTTTGGAAAAAAAATCGGAAATGGTCAGCTGTGATAGCAAAAGGGTTCTAGATCGTATACGGAATACGGAATGAGATATATAAATAAATTTTGGTATTTTATGTAGAATATTTAATTAAAAATTCGTAGACGTCGTTTCCGCACTAGAGCATTTCACAAGTCAGTGACATTAAGAAGCTTCATTAATAGGATTCTTTTATCGTGCGATAGCCTAATATCATTGACATATGAAATCTTAGATTAAAACAAAAAGGGAAAAACGGCGCTAGCGGCTCAAAAGTAATCCGCTGAAATTATGGTGCATGACCACAATTCCTTTTAGTCACAATTGGACATTCAAATACGCTGCATATGCACTCAATGGTGTCGATTCTGGCATGATTCTCTAAACCTAAACTTAAATTTGACAACAGTGGTGTCGATTCTAGCATGATTCTCTAAACCTAAACTTAAAGAACAATGCCCACTGCCCATACATTCGAAAACCTGTCACTTCGGTTTTTACTTTATGGATGTATATTGACTGTTGAGGTTGTTAACTAATTATTACAATCTTCTGAAATAATGTTGCTAATTTGGTTTGATTTGGCAATGAGGAATAGAAGTTATAACGAAAACTAATTCTGAGGTTATTCAACTGCTGAAGATGTCATTTACTTACTCTGTGGTTACGAGATTGATTATAGATTATCTAATGCCGGAACTTCACTTGGCTATTTGTAAACTTGACAACAGTCTGTCCTTATCATGTTTTAAGGAAAGAAAAGGACAGACTGAAATCAAGTTTACATGAATAGCCAAGTGAAGTGCCAGCATAAGATTATTCATTTGTGTGCTGTCACAGCTGTGGTGTCTTAGCCCAGCTAGGTATTTATTTCAATTCGCTTGTTTTGTTTGATTGAAGCTTGATCTGAGGATTGAAAAAAAAAGGATTAATATCATAACATGTATCATGCTGAGGTGTCATCCTTATAATATTGTCTTTGGAATTAAACAAGTTTTTTATTATATTTAATCAATAATTCAGTTTCAATTATTTTATTGAAATAGTAGGTACTTAATGTCTTAGTTTCTACAAGCGAATGAATAAATGATAATCTTGACCTTTACCTAATTATATCTCGGTCATGTTTCACTAAGAAAATGGCCAGTCTTTGTTAAGAACGGAAAGAAACTTTAAATTAAAGCCTTGCCTTCTAAGTATTACATTACCATTTAAATACGGTATTTACCGCATGACTGGCAACATTGGAAAGGAGAGTGCGAATCTACATTTAAGCTGCGTTCATAATTATGTCATTATACTTTGATACAATCATGGATACAATACTCTTCCCTAATGGATGCGTTCGTGTGATAGCAAAAAATGTACCTACATAATGGTTATATTCAAAAATTATTTTTGAAAAAAACTGGATTGTAGTTTTTGTTGATATTTTGATTTCGTAATAAGCGAATAATTACCTTTTTTTTGAGGTATGTCACATAATTATACATGCAAATTTTTTTTACAGATTTGACAGGTCACAAATGGGCATCCTTCTTTGACAGCAGTATATCCTTGTCATTCTCTATACAGAATGAAAAGGAGAGACTGATGTTAAATTTAGTTTTAAGTTTAGAGAATCACGCCAGAATTGGGCCCAATGTATCCTTGTCATTCTCTATACAGAATGAAAAGGAGAGACTGTTGTTAAATTTAGTTTTAAGTTTAGAGAATCACGCCAGAATCGGCACCAATATAACGATATTACGTACATTCTGTGTTATATAGATAAATCAATGCCTTTGATGCTGTTATAAAGAACACAAATAGTTCAAAATCAAATAACAAATGCCTTGGCAACACTTTTCATTCGTAAAATATAAACACTTTTTTTTCTGAAAAATCACGGTTTCAGTTGTTTTTTTTTTCGATTTTTTTTTACGTTTCGCCATTTTGTTATAAATAAAAGTACAACAATACAGTTCAGCCGTGCGGACTCGCCATTTCGCTCGCGCTGCGTTGAAGCGTACAGTTCAATTTCGCTCGCTCGATTGAATGTTTATTATTTACAGACGTGTGAGTTGCTTATGTAGTTGAGTCAGAGCATATTTTATTTTATGCTAGTATGGGCGTACGTATCTTCCCTTTTTACCCGGCTGCGCAATGCAAGAGCGCGAAGCGCGACGCGCACACAGGGTTATGTGTTTAACAGTCTATATATGTATGTTTGTTCCTTTGTGGCACACTAGAGGAGACCAAACGCCTGGACCGATTTTTTGTTATTCTAAGTATGAAATAGTTTGTTTCTGAGCTAAAGCTAGAGCTTGGCCTTTTCTTTATTTATCTACATCAATGACTTTGTGCAGTTGGGAGAATTTAATATTAGTTATGGATACATTGCTACAGACGTTCAGAAACTGTGTTGTATTTCATTCTAGTTACCGATTTTTTTTATAAAATTAATCATACAAAATTAATGAGGATATAAACTGAGTGTTGCCCATTTTCGCAAAATTTATTCGTATTTGCTGTGGTAGGTGTTTGCTATTTGAGCATTTGACAGCAGTATGAATACCCTTAACAAGCTCTATGGAAAATGAGAAGGAGAGACTGCTGTCAA
Source organism: Chilo suppressalis (assembly GCA_902850365.2). NCBI lineage: Eukaryota > Metazoa > Arthropoda > Insecta > Lepidoptera > Crambidae > Chilo > Chilo suppressalis. The sequence continues at coordinate 6,303,567 of OU963903.1, forward strand.
ATCAAACTTACTATTTATTTATTACAGCCACGGAGCACCCCCACTAGAGTCCGCATACAAGGGCAAGCGCTTACGCCAAGCTTAAGTATTACCTATGCGTGAGGCACGCCTACAGACGTCGCGATACATCGTTTCATTCGGTAACCGAGCGTTGGGCTTCTCTCGTTTTCGTGTTAAAAAACTGTAAAAAATGCCGTACTGTGCAATTAAATTGTGTGGAAAGTCGAGTACAACTTCCAGTCTTCAAAAAAATGGTATTTCTTTTCACTGGTTAGTTTAAATGCATTACAAAAAGACAAAAATACTGTTATATTAAATTGCTGTTAATGTATTTATTTTTTGGTGAACGCGTTGATGTCTTTTTACACTATCCCTTTCTCGCATGGGCTACATCATATATGCTATTTCGCTCTCACACCGGCACGTGTATTGCTAGTGACTCAGACGCAGCTCATGTCTCAACGCGTAAGTTTGTCGATAAATTTGTCAGCTATGGAAATGGAAAAAATAAATAAAAACTATTTATTTCATCGTATACAATAATAGATGTCATAAGTATACAACCAACAGTTTTTATTTGATTGAAGTCAAACATATCCTAATAAAATTTTAAAAATGCGAAAATTTGTATGCATATTTGTTACTCTTTCACGCTAAAACGGTTAAACGGATTTGTATGAAATTAAGTGCGCATAGTTTATGACCTAGATAAAGACATAGAATTAACGATATTAAATACCCTAGATACACACAGACCGCTCAAAATGTGTCCCAATATCTACACACCACCACCACAGACTATTTAGTAGTCTGTGGTCCCAATCAAGAAGTGCTTGAACTCCACTCAAGCACTTCTTAGTACACAGTCACACGCGGACCGTTGAAAAGTCCAGATGCCAAAGAGTTCCGTGAAAAAATGCAGAAAAATACTAATAGTACGTAAAGTGTCGTTTTTTCGACGGGTATCTAATTAATGTTTTTTAATTAACGCCTTTAAAGCAAATTTTATTGTTGTAATACTTACTATAAACTGATTTAATTTAAAATATTTGTGATATTCAAATGCATGGTCGGTTATACGTCGCCCTTAGCCATCTCTTTTCTTCGCGGTCTGTACCTGCTATATTGTTAACAGCGCATTCAGAATTGCGCGTGAAAAGTAAAAAAAATAAGGTCTATATTCTTTCACATATAACACTAAATCGTAAAATTTTACGAACTTGACGCATGCATTTTAATTAAGACCTTATGCCGTATGCATTAAAGGTGACTTTCAATGTTTATATAAGGCATTATATTGTTTTTGACCATGCGATCATCTTACGGACCTCCGTGGATCGTCCAATGTACCTTTTGGACACGTTTCGGCCACGATTTTGTTCGTGTTGTTGTTTCTAGGGTAGTTAATATCGTTGCATTAATACTTCTTGTCCTGGACGTTTTTTTTTTGTGTTGCTTACATATTAAATTATATGTAGTTACTAGTCGCGTCATGTAATTAGAACGCTGTAAGAAAGTGGAGAGGGTATGATTACGCATTTGCGCACCAAAGTACTAGGCCTCTATTCTAAATTGCTTATCGATAGAAAATATCGATATTTTCTAAAATCGATCTTACCCTCATCACTTCGCTGCACTGAGTATATGATCTGACCTTGACGCGTCCAATCACAGCGGGGCTGACCTCCCTGCACCCCACCGACTTTGGCGATTTTGATTCCAAACAAAATTTGTGTGATGCGGACTCTAGTGGGGGTGCTCCATGATTACAGCAAATGGCGTATTTGCTATTTGGCTTTTTATAAACTTGACAACAGTTTCTCCTTTTCATTCCTTATATTATATATAATTAGCTGTCAAGTGAACACAGTACCCCTAGCACGAACCATTACCGAATGCGAATAGTTTGTATGTCAAATTTTGTATGGAAACTTGAACAGCAGCGCCACAAAGGACGTAACGCGAACTAAAAATAAGACAATGACATTTCGGAGTCGCAAACTTATTAAACTACTCTTTGTTGCAAACGTTACGTACAGTAGCAAATTCCCGATATAAGACAATGGCTGCGTTCCAAACCCACGTTTTTGAAAGCATTTTTTTACTCTGACGTTTTAATTTGGACAAAAATTTAAGAGATTATATCGAATTTGACCTGGCCTGATGCGTATTGTAGTTTTGGAACGCAGTTAATATAAATAAATGTCATTTTTGTTTTGTACGTTCATTAATTTTTCATTTTTAACTATATTTTATTGTTTTTATACTTTAAAACCCAACTGTCCTCATTAGTATTCTGTCATTCATAATAGAAAAGCGTGTGCGTAATGACCAACGCTACCATTCAGGTAAAAAACGCCCACTAGAAATGCAATAAATAAGATTTATTTTTTATATTTCTGTTTTTAAAAACGACTAAATCTGATAAATACCCAAACCTAACATTCGCAGGTCTGTTCTTACTTTTTTTAGACAGCAGCCAGCTTATACTAAAATAGATAGAGGAAATAGTACTTACATTGAGTATGTTTACCTGAGTTTGTCTGTTTTGTGTGGAATATATTGCATATTTATGGTTTTCCAGGAGATCGAAGGAATCGATGATTACTGGGGACCAGCTTTCCGATCAGTTTACGAAGGTGAAGGTCATGAGGCTTTTGTGCAGCAACTTGATGAGAGAATCAAGCAGCATGATAAAGAGATAGAAAAACTATGCAACTTTCACTACCAGGTAATAAAAATTTACTTAACACTTTCATTTGTTCCTTTGAGTTAGTTTTCGTAGGCTTATAATCTTATAAGCTTCTTATCATAAATAAGTAATACTTAATCTGTCTCAAAGTTTAACATCTTGTCCTGCTAACACTTGTGGATCTGTCATCATCATCATCATCAGCCTATTATTGTCCCCACTGCTGGGGCACAGGCCTTCCCCATGGATGGTATAGGGAGATTGGGCCATGACCCACCACGTGGGCCCAGTGTGGATTGGTGGGTGCTAACGACTGTAGATGCAGTCGGGACCAACGGCTTTACGTGCCTTCCGAAGCACGGAGGAGCTCGAGATAGTAAATTTTTGGTCACCCATCCAATGACTGACTACTGCGAAAGTTGCTTAACTTCAACAATCGCAGCCGAACGTGCTTACCACTTGCGCCATTGAGCTCCTCTGGATCTGTAGTGTAAAGCTATTATAAAATACAGATAAATAAAAGAAACCTTCACTAAAAGAAGAGTTAAATTAATTGAATGGACTGCTTAAACATTAGTCTAGCTGAATCTGTAGTGTACTTACTAATAACCAACAATTATACAGGGCCTGTTATGCTAAGTAAGACCCAGCCCTTCGATACTATGTTCTGTGCTGCAACAATATGTGCACTGAAGCTAAAAAGTGTATGATTTGATAAATAAAAGTTTCATGAAAATCGGAAAAAGGGATTTTTGAAAATGCATTTAATTAGAAAACAGTGATGACATTTCTCAACCTAACTGTCAGTTAGTATTAAAGGTTTTTTGCAAAAACTGGTATATAAAGCGATCAAAATTTATGTAATATAATTACATTAAATAATACAATTAAATTTACTGCAGGGATTCATTGACTCCATCCGTGAGCTGCTACAGGTACGCTCACATGCAGAGGAGTTGCATGCAGAAATATCAAATGTTGATGCCAATGTGAAGGAGGCAACAGAAAGTAAGTATTACAGATAATAGCAAGGTATCCTAAGGCTATGAAGAGTGTTCTTATTTGTAGTGGTTTCCTATTAGAGTGCAATAAAAAGAGCTGTCATCCAAATGGATAAAATATTCACAATTATGGTAATAAACAGAGTTACTTCCTTGTAAGATTGAAAATTTCTTGCAGTAATTTATTGAAATATCTTCTAATATCTGAAGGTAAACAAATGGTAGTCGGTTTGCTTTTCAAAAGCTGGTTTTATATTTTAACATGAATAGGTACTTAAATTTTTTTGTTTATTTTAATTTTAAACCCTGTTTAAAAATTTAACAATTTTGTAAGGATGCTGACTATTGCTGACCATCCTGTCATAAGTAATGTCATATTATTAGTGTGTGCCAGTTTACAACATTAACTCATGCGTTATGGCAAATGTCAATCAGTCATGTCATGCATAAAATTCCTGAAAAAGGGTATTTGACAAGATTTTGAAAACAATCTCACATTATTCATCATTCTGTTGCGTATTTCAGTAAACAACATCTAGCAGTTAAATGCTTAAAAAATAAAAAATATAACTATAATTGCTATTTATTCTTTCAAATATTTAATACTTGTAAAGGTATAAAGAAAAGGGTGCTGCCTCGCAGCTTAACAAAGGCTAGAGAAAATTCGATACGGCCATCAGGGCCGCGGTAGCATAATCATTAAATTCGTGTGACGAAATTTAGGGACCCCTTATCACTTTTTAGTTACCTATTGAATAGAATTTATTTCATGCTTTGGCAACAGAAATAAATCAATGAACTTGCAATTTGCCAATTAATAATTTTATATTATAATGTAATGACTGGTTGACTGGTAGAGAATGCCTATGGCATTAAGTCCGCTATTAACTGTTTTTATGGTAATAAAGAATAAATAAATAAATAATAATTATAAAAAAACGGGATAATATACATTTTATGATTAAGTCCACTAAATCTCATAAAAATATGGAGTCTGCTGGAGTTTCGCTACCACCCTCCATACAAATTTTAACTGTCTCCTTCGATTAATTATTTATATCAAAAATCCTACTAAGAAGTAATGTTTTCACTGTTCACCATAAGATAAACTGTACCATATGTTTTATTAAATAAAACTATTTATACTAGGTCTGTGTACGGGTGCTGATGAATTGATAAGGGCGCGCCGTGTAGAACTCAACATTGCTGCTACAATTGAGAAAATGGAGCTTTGTTTACCATTGTTAACAACATACTCCAAGCTCAAAACTCAAGTGGAGGCCAAGAGGTTTGTTATATTAGTAAAACAGCTGTAAAGCTGTCGGGAAGTATTCCTGACAAACTTTTTGGCAACAACCATATACAAGAAATCCTGCGCAGTAGCAATTTGACAAACAAATACGAATACTGCTCATGTTTATTTGTCTGTGGTTTTTTGCTTAAGAAGTTTGCCGCTACCTATACCTATGATGCTCTGTCATCTCTGTGGTCTGTTAGTATAATAAAAGACCAACAAAACAAACGGAAAATAATATTATTACAAACATAATTTGGATGTTAATAACCACAAATGAAGTAGGCATAAAAACACTTAAAGTCAGGCCCATATAAAATATATATATATATATATATATATATATATATATTAATAAAGCATGATTTATAAGAATTTTCATTATTCATGCCGTTTCGGTCCCTTTACAGGCTCCGCTGTTGCAAGTCTTTAGATTTTAATATTGTTTCTAATGATCTAATAAATTACACTTTACACCCATTCCAAATGTTTATGTTAAATTTATGTTTTATTGATGAATAGTGTGTGTTTGATAGATATCATAAGAAATAGATGTATTTATAAATTTTTTATTATATAAAATTAGACTTGCAACGAATAGTATATTCGGCGAGGCCCCTGACCGAATAGCCGAATATTAGGCAAAAGTATTCGGCTGGATTTTAGTGCCAAAAACTTGTACAGACGTGATTGTTTCGCGCTCCTTTGTTTTGTTATAATGTACTCATCGCCCGCGCGCTCGCTGTTGTTCTGATCTTTTCTTAAATATTAGTAATATATCACGTCATGACAACCCGTATACATGGTGGCAAGCAACGAAATTTGAATTTCCGTGTTTGATTAAGATTGCAGCAAAAAATTGTCGGCGCCAGGAAGTAGTGTTTATTCAGAGCGCTTTTTCTCTGAAGCTACGATGGATGGGATGGTCTACGAGAAAAATAGAAGTAAACTACTTCATAAAAATGCAGAAAAGTTAGTCTTTCTGCATCATAACCTTCCCCTTCTAAATTGTGATTATGAAAATAATTCAAATGCATAGAAAAATTCTTAACTTGTTTATGTAGAAAATGATTAAATTATGTACCTGTTTTATGAACCAATGACTACTTAATAAATGATTATAAGAGAAATGAGAACCTTTCCCTTCTAAATTTTGATTACCACAATAATTTAAATACATAGAATCCTCCATTTTTCCAATTCAGAATATGATATTATGTACCTGTGTTATGTACCAATGACTACTTAAATGATTATATATAACAGAAATGAAATGAGATTGATTGTAATTTTTTATTTTACCAATTATTTCTCTGTGACAAAATATATTATTTAAGTATTCGATATTCGGCCGAATAATATGTAGATATTCGGTATTCGGCCGAATATAATAAAAGCAGCCGAATAAGCCGAATACCGAATAGTAACCGAATATGCGTTGCAAGTCTATATAAAATATAATGTTTTTATAAAAAATATTGTTATATTGCTTAAAAATTAAAATTATAACTATAATGTATTTCTTTGTATTAGATACTATCCTGCTCTAAAGACTTTAGAGCAGTTAGAGCATGTGTTACTGCCACGCGTGGGTCCATACAAATGGTGCTCGCAGATATCGTCGGACATACCGCGTCTGAGGCAGTCCATACAAGACGCTTCAATGGCCGACTTAAGGGATTTCCTCGAGAACATACGCAAGCTTAGTCCCCAGGTTTGACTCTAATGTTTCAGCTACTTACTGGGTAGTCAGTAAGTAGCGGCTTTAAATACTTTAGAGTAGTCCAAGCTGGGACCGTACAAATGGGGCACCCAAATATTGTCCGACATACCGTTTCTGAGGCAGTCCTTACAGGATGCTTCCATGGCCGACTTGAGGGATATCCTCGAGAACATACGCAAGCTTAGCCCCCAGGTTTGACTCGAATGTTTCAACTACTACCTGACTACCTCGCTTTAAATACTTTAGAGCAGTCAAAACTGGATCCGTACAAATGGTACACCCAAATATCGTTGGACATCGGTATGTCCATTTATGATTAATACGCCATGGAAGCGTCTTGTATAGACTGCCTTAGACGCGGCCGTTTGAGGTAGTCCATACAAGACGCTCCATGGCCGACTTGAGGAATTTCTTCGAAAACATACGCAAGCTTAGCCCCCAGGTTTCACTCGAATGTTACAGCTACTTATTGACTACCCCGCTTTATATAATTTAGATTACAACGTACGATCCTAACCACTAGACGATCACGGCCAGTCAAAGCTGGATCCGTACAAATGGTGCACCCAAACATTGTCGGACATACCGCGTCTGAGGCAGTCCATACAGGACGCTTCAATGGCCGACTTGCGGGATTTCCTTGAAAACATACGCAAGCTTAGCCCCCAGGTTTGACTCTAATGTATCAGGTACTATTCTGCTTTGAAGATGTTGTAAGACAGACAAACGGCGTATGAGAAAGAGATTATCGTTAAATATTATAGGAGTTGTTTGCTGAAATAAGCATGTCTTGAAATATGCTGAAATATGTATGTGGGGACCAAAAGTTTCAGTGGCATTATTTAATTAATTCGATAATATGTGCAATAAGCCCTAGGTTCAGTTCAAATGTATGAAGTATTACCTTAGTAACACTCTTCGAAACAGTTGTAAGACCTTTATCATAAAATATTATATTAAAAGTCAGCTAAAGCAATAATGCATTTGGAAAATGCTCTAACAGGTATGTGGAGCTCATCAGTTTCAGTGATACCACTGAATTGATTCTCTGCCTAAATAAAAAAAAACCCGTTATGAAAAGAACCATTTTCTATTGATTTGCATATAAATGGCATTTTTGTATTGTCTTTATGCTACTTACAGGTTGGAGCAATGGCTTTGAAACAAACTCAAGAGATGTTGGGCAGAAGTTTAGCTTCGATAGTAAAGAATAAAAAAGGTAAGCAACTTCTTACTTAAGATGCAAAGAGTTAATACACAAAAAAAACGAGCGAGCCTTACAGTAGTCGCGTATGATGTGTAACATTTGAAACCTCCCCTTATATTAGTAAAAAAAGAAATAGAACCAACTACAAAAGGAAAAAGCCATTTGAACATTATGGTCTAAAATCAAATCAAAAAGCGCGCGCTTTCGCGACTTCCTGTTACACACTTCCGTCCCATTTCCCGGAATCACTCCCACAAATTGCAGGAAAGCGAGAGGCAAAATGTTATACATCAATAGGTAGACAGTCACAGAAGCAGCATCTGCACACATTATGGTAGGGGAGCCCAAGCGGGAATAGGGTATTTGACAAGTTTTAGAAAACGATCTCACGTTATTGACTAATGTTTATGGAGTCCGCAAAAAGTGGATATTCATCATTATGTTGTGTATTTCAGTAAAAATAACCAAATCAAAAACTCCATTTTCAAGTTGCCGCGAAAACGTTTCTCTGGACAATATGGCGTCTTACTAGTGTGTGACGTCACACGACTGTCATTAAAACGTCAAACGATACAAGGTAATGTCACTTTACCCGGAAGTCCGCCAATCCCAAGCGTTTTGGGTCACGTGACAATAGATGAGAAAACTATTTTTCGTGTTTTTTTAATAAAATTATATTATATATATTTTTTTTGTAAAAATAGTAAAAACTCCTGCCAATATTCATTCTAAACACAGATGCTAACAATTGGCGCTTTATTTTTAATACTGTCAAATACCCTATTTTTGTATTTACTTGAGTGTGGCAGATTAACATAAGGGGGGCAACCTAGTATCTTGTGAAGTACTACCACCTTCCCCGAGCCCTCTATGTAGCGCCGAACGAAACGAACGGAGCAGAATAAGAATTTAGACAAACGCCCATGATAGGAATATAATAAGGATAGGAAATGAGTAAGCAAATAAAGTACCTTTTTTGTGTCTGGAAAATGCCTTACGCATCCTTCAACCACTGGGGGAGCGAGAAGAAGGTATGTGGGACTCCTCCCTGTCCCCATCAGCCAGCCCTCGATGATGTGAACAGGGCCTTACCTACGCCCTGAACAGGGCCACTAAAAACAATACTCGTGCACCGTCACCCGACACGCACTATGAGGACCGCGGTCCCCCTAGTGCGTGCCGAGAGGGCGGGTGTGGTCGCGGAACCCGTCTCCGAATGGCTGCGCAAGCAAATAAAGTACCTAGTTAATCTTATTTACCAGATTGCTACCATGTAACTTGTTTTAGCGAGTTTCCGATATTTCGGCACTGTTGCAAGCGCCATGATGACAGAGTAACTGAGGTGACATGTGACATGGCACTTGCAACAGTGCCGAAATATCATAATCGGAAAAAGTAAGCCTCTCCATCTACTGGTTTTTCTTGAAATTCTTTCCATACATCTGATTTTTTCTATAACGCCTCCCGATTTTTATAAATCGGATCTGGTAACACTGTATCCCATCTGAATTTTGTGGGTTTTTGGCGGGATTTCATCGAGTGTGGTTGGCGTCTTATTTTAATTATTCTTAAATGCGTTCATAGTGGATATTGTGAAATAAAATTGGTGTGATTTTGTGTTACAACTGTCTGCGTAACTGAAGAATTAGTGGAATCATTAAAATATACGCTATTCCGGTCAAGTGGACGTGAGAATTTTATTGTAGTGTTGACTACCTCACAGAAACTTATCGAAAAAGCCAACTCGATACATTTTGTGCCAAACACTCCAAGAAACATTAGAATGCGTCACACCGACATTCTAATGTAAAAACAAAAAGAAGATTAATTTAATTAAAGACCAGGCTGTATGGGCATTGTTCCCTTTGCCTTCCCTAAAATGGGGGAACTTCAACAAAAAAAAAACTGAATTTTGTTTACACCCTGCCTATATCTTGCCTAATCTTGTGTCTAGACATGGCAGTTCTCGGTATAACGGGACGAGACAGCGCTGGCCCACAGTGTCCCCACGAATTGGTGGATTTCAGCCCACTTCATCGCTGTCTGCACATACATAGCGTGCTGGGTGCTAAGAATGACTTCATACAGTACTATAGGTAAGAAAAAAACTTGTGTATCAAATAACAATATAAGATTTAATTTATTAAATTCCCAACTGTTTAAAATGTTAGATCGAAAATAAAAATCACCCAAAAATTATTCGACTTTGTTCTTATGATCATGTCGATTTCAAAACGATGAGACGCTTTCGATTGCCAATGCCGAAAGAGAGACCGAGTCAAATAGTGATTAGGGATTTCTTTTAAGCAAACATTATTTTGGCAGAAATCCCGTTTTTGCGTGATTGACTAACAAACCAACAAAAAAAACTCACTTTTGCATTTTATAATATTAATTTAGGATTTATACTTATTTAACTAAGTTTATTATAGACAGTAAATTCGTCTTTTACTAGGGCGCAACGTAAACAGCAAGCTCGCCTAGTGCTCATCCCATCAGGCAACCTGCACGATTCAATACAAAGCGTCAAAAACTATCTGAACGCAGTACTAGGCTTCTTCATCCTCGAGGAATATCTATTGAGCGCTGGCGCAGGCCTGGTGTCCAAGGACTGGCTGCTGGACACGTGGAGTATGGCCATCACCAAGGTGGCTTCCACCCTGAGGACCAACACCTCACTTATCACCGACCCCACACTGATGCTCAGCGTCAAACACCAGATCGTGCTGTTTATTAACACGCTCAAGTAAGTCTACTAGTGAGGACGTTAGATGGCGCTGTTAATACTGGATGCGGTACTAGGTTTCCATACACTCTTCTGAGAGCTGGCGCTGGCCTGGTGTCCAAGGACTGCATCGCAAACGCTCAAGTGAGTCTGCAAGTGTGGACGTTAGATGGCGCTGTAATCTTAATGTTATTTTGAAGGTACGTTTGTGAAGTCTTGCCTTAGATTTGTGGCCGACCGTGTGATCACTCAATGGTTAGGTTTTGTTATGTGCGCTAGATGGCGGTATTACGATGATTGTGGCAATGAACATACACTTGGTTGTATTTTGTAATACATTATTATTGTAAGTTGAATCGTGTGCTTTTACAAGATCAGTTATTATATTACTTTGAAGTTAGTGTCAATTATTAAGCCATCGTGACGGACTTACATATATACGGACTAATATATGTATATATATACAATTATACATATATTTTTTATACATAAATTTTCATTCTACTTGTCATAATATTTGTGTAAATGTGAACTATTTGCAAAACATCGGAATACATTTGTTACACAGTTCATGTTACGTGCATAAGCAAGTTTTATAACACTCAAGTAAAGTTCACAGTAAAGTATAATCTGAAATTTTTTTTAGGTGCTACGGCTTGCCAACAGAACCGCTACCACTATTGTTACAAGAGATGGCCGAGCACTACACAGAAGTGTTGATGCAAAGATGGGTGGTCGTTTTCAGGGATATTCTTGATAACGCGCCATTCTTGCCCGTTGAGGTAAGTATTAAAAGACTAGCTGATCCCATAGACGTCGTCCTGTTCGATAAAAATTTAAAAAAATACGGGAGCGCACTGTTACCACAAGTTAAGTTTGCTTAAATTGACTTGTTTACGACTCAACTTTCTTAGTTGGTATTCCGTACAAAGAACTAGACAGTATTAGCAAAGGGTAAAAAAGACGGGAATATCAAACAAATTTTGAATATATTCACTACATTCATTATTATAATAATACTAGCTGACCCAGCGAACTTCGTACCGCCATAAAAAAAAAATAATTAAAAAAACATTGTCCAGCGGACAAAATTGTGAATCTAAACCATTCTCAGATCCCCTTGAACACACACAAAAAATTTCATCAAAATCGGCCCAGTCGTTTAAGAGAAGTTCAGTGACATACACACTCACAGAAGAATTATATATATAAAGATGACCGTAGTTCATTTTCAAATACTTTCTTATTTTTGTTGTTAAATAGGTAGAAAACCAAGAGCAGTATGATGGAGTCATGGACACGTTTCCTTACGACGGCGAAGAGTTAGAGATGCAACCGTTCCCTCGAAAGTAAGTCATTAACCGCCTTATTACAAAACGTCGACTTAAGTTAACTCGGTCTAAAATTGATGCTGTCGCTTTGGTTTGTTTAAATAAGACAGAGACAGCATTAGGTTTAAACCAAGCTGAAGTAGCTTCCCACTTTCATATTTACGAAACGGAATTTTGTGGAAAGTAATAAATAATTACTCATACTCTTATGTCTTCACTATTCACCCATTAACCATCAAATATCAGTAACTGTACTAACATATACATAATTTAATGTCATTATATAAACATCACTGTAAGAAAGTCTTTTAAACCAGTTACGGAGCATTTATATTTCGCTTAAACTGAGCAGTTTTCTCTAATGCAACTGCAACTTATGCGGTCAGAATATTGGTTCTTAAAATGTCTGTTTGCCGTCTGATTTTCAACCTTAGATCCCAAATAAAAGCACGTCACTCTACACACCACTCTACAAATAAGTCGTGTCTATATTATTAAATAAATCATTAGTATGCGTGAAAGCTTAAACAAATACACTAACAACCTTTCAACAATCAACCTTTAGTAAAATGTGCCCGTTGCCTTAGCAACAGTTGTCATTCAGCTTTGTTACCTAGATATTTTTATTATTAAGACTATAATCATAACTGTTGCTAAGAAACGGAACCACTTGCAACAAAGTTCTTGAATCAACTTTAAAGGGCCTTATTTTATATCTATTTGACTTTATACAATTGACAAAGATGGAATGATGTGCTAAACAGGATTAAGCCTTAATTTGATTTGAGTATGTTGATGCAAGTCCCCCTAAGAAGAAAAGTCAACCGTTATTATTTCTGCATAGGTTCCCGTTCTCATCTATAGTGCCGGCAGTATACGTGCAAGTGAAGGAATTCATATACGCGTGGCTCAAGTACTCGGCCGGGCTTGGACTGGGTGGCAGTAGACGTGCAGCCGCCGCCAGGCATTCCGCCTCTCTACTACTCAGCAGGTATTGCCATAATGATACTACTTATATAGGGGTTGCTCAAGGCTCTTATGTCGGTCCTCATCTATAGTGCAAGTGAATTAGTTTATATTATACGCGCGGCTCAAGTACTCGGCCGGGATCCGCTGGCATTCCGCCTCGCTACTACTGAGGAGGTATTGTTATAATGATACTCATTATATAGGGGTTGCTTAAGGTTCTTATGTCGGTCCTCATCTATAGTGCAAGTGAATTAGTTTATATTATACGCGTGGCTCAAGTACTCGGCCGGGCTCCGCTGGCATACCGCCTCGCTACTTTTCAGCAGGTATTGTCATAATGATACTCTTTATATAGGGGTTGCTCAAGGTTCTTATGTCGGTCTTTATCTATAGTGCAAGTAAAAAAGATCATATACGCGTGGCTTAAGTTCTCGGCCGGGCTCCGCTGGCATACCGCCTCGCTACTACTCAGCAGGTATTGTCATAATGATACTCTTTATATAGGGGTTGCTCAAGGTTCTTATGTCGGTCTTCATCTATAGTGCAAGTGAAAAAGATCATATACGCGTGGCTTAAGTACTAAGCCGGGCTCGGGCTGGCATTCTGCGTCGTAACTACTGAGCTGGTATTGTAATAATGATTTAGAGTTATTGGGGGTTATTCAGGGTTCTTATGTCGGTCATCATCTAAAGTGCAAGTGAACTAATCATATACGCGTGCCTGAAATACTCGGCCGGGCCTTGCTACTAATCATCAGGTATCATCGTAATAATTTTAAAGAGATCCATGGTGCGAGTGGTTAGCGGGTTGGGCCCACGATTATGGAAATTAAGAAAAATATTGAAAAACCAGTCGAACTTTTGTGTTCGTGGTTATCCAACGGTCATTCCAAATCTTCATGAGTTTCACCACTGATGACATTTTTGCATTCATTAAATTAATTAATTCTTACTTATTATTTATCAGGTCTTTCACCGGTTGTTTGTCTGCACTCTTTCGACGACCTATACCGCTCATGCAATTAACTCAGGTAATAATAAGTCTGCATTTTGATTTTGTTTGCTTATACAAAATTTCTGAGCTTATCTAAGACTATATAGGTATAAAATGTATGACAAAAGTATCTGAACAATTAATTCTTTGTTTTAGATAATTGTAGATACAAAATATCTGGAGGATGCCACGCTATATTTGTATGAGTTCATCAGTAATATCACGGGATCTGAATTAGTCACTACACAAGTATGTATTTTTTATCATTTTACTATTGTGATATTGTTATAAAACCCTAAATATATGTATGTATAGTGGTAAATAAGTAATACTCACATAAATTAAAATTAAGTATAATATAAGCTAAAGTTAGTATGGAAATGTTAATAAATTAAGTGCGATATATACCGCGACTTGCACTAACTTTACAGCCACCATTAAGTATGAATCACATTATAATAGCAGCATTTTACCTGAAATAAATATTATAATATATTAAAATACTTACCTCACTTGAAGCTTATTTTAGTTGAATTTATTTATTTTTACTCGGATAGGCAGCGGGCAGTATGTTTCAAGCCGCTAGGGACGACGCCGAGCAACAAATATGTGATAAACTCGAGAAAAAAGTGGACGAATTTCTCGACCTTGAGAATTATGATTGGCTATTAGGTAAGACAATGCATCGAGTGATATATAAATTCTAGTTTACCTAAATTATCGTCATTATGCCGTCGCCATGGGTGGAATAGGAGCTAATTTTCCTTACCATGCAGGCCCGGTGTGTGCTATCGATTGCAGATGCAGTCGGGACCACCGAAGCACGGAGAAGATTACTTGAATTTCATTTAAAGTCACATGGTATCTTATTCTAATTGCACTTTAAATAAAGATACCTCAAAAGAAAATTGTGTTAGAAAAAAATACACACGGACCAGACAGTAGACGGTACTCGAGCCCGCACCCTTCGCTGCACGGGCAGGGCAGTTGCACTGACCGTTATGCTACCGCGGCCCTGATTTCCGTGTCGAATTTCCTCTAGTATTTTTTAGGTTGCAAGGCAGCGCCATCTCTTCGCATTGTAGGTAACCCACAATGTCAAACGAATACCTTTACAAGTATTATACGTTTGGAAGAAGAAATAGTAATTTTAGATATATTTCTTATTTTTATAAACATTTATCTAGATGTTTAAATCATCTAGCAGATCAGTAATCTAAATAAATGTTTAAAGATAAAGCACTTAACTTTAATTACACTTAAAACTTAATTCAATTTTCTGGGAGCGACCGTAATCGAGCCGATTGAAAAATCCATTAAATATGTAGATAAATGTTCGGCAGTAATTACTACGAATCGGCTTTGTTGTTCGACAAATACTGCTTTGTTGTTCGACTATGCCGGCCCGATTATGTGTGTAGCTCACCAAAGCCTCATTCCGTCTCCTTCTGTTTAAATTGTTGACAAAGATGAAGTTATATGCACTCACAACAGGATTAGGCGGAAATTTTAATTAAGAATGGTGGTACAAATGGCCGTTTGGTTACCATTAAAATTATTCTGTACATTAGTTTAAATAATCAACGAAGAATTATATTTAAACATTCATTCAGAGAAGCTCGATGGCGCGGGTGGTTAGCGCGTTCGGCTTCGATCGTTGAAGTTAAGCAACTTTCGCACTGGTCGGACATTGGATGGGTGACCACAAATCCTTTATCTCGAGTTCCTCCGTGCTTCGGAAGGCACGTTGAGCCGTCGGTCCTGCATCTGCAGTCGTTAGCGCCCGTCAATCCGCACTGGGTCCGCGTGGTGGGTTATGGCCCAATCTGCCTATTCCATCCATAATGAAGGCCTGTGCCCCAGCAGTGGGGACATTAATGGGCTGATGATGATGATGATATTCATTCAACAGTGGAACCGACGGGACAAGCGTCTTCGTTCGTTGCTGATATGCTGAGCTACTTGTCTGGAGTACTGACGTCTTTGGAGCAACTACCAGAGAGAGCGCGGTGAGTCCACAAAACACTATTGACCAATATTTTTTTATCAAACATCTACGTAATATAACATTTGTTAAACTTCTTGAAATCTATTTACTTAGGTAGTCACTATAAATGACACACCATCTGCTTCCCACTCTATGTAATAGTCCAGTTTACCTACGGATGCTTGGAAGAAATAATTTATTAACGATAACCCTGCCTTTTTTACTTTTCATGTAATAGTCTTAAGTAATTGTAATTTAAAATTTCATGTTGTACAATAAAGTGATCATTCATTCATATTCTGCAGTAAAAAAGTTGCAACATGCTTACGATTGCAATAAAGACATTTTATTATTATTTTGAATTTTACATTGATTTATTGACTGATTATTTTGAATTTTACATAGAATTTTCCTCTGCGGTTTTTCGTCTTCGACTTAAAAGTAAAATTGTACAAATCACTCTCATACAGTCATATCTCTACGTTGCTATATTTGGCACTGGTTGGTTCTAAGAGTGATAGGTTGGCAGCCTATCACTTACAAATTTCCTAATTTTATTTAATTTTGACAGGTTTCGATTCTGTCATGATTCTCTAAACCTAAACTTAAGTTTTCAACAGTGTATCCTTGTCATGCTCTATACAGAATGAAAAGGAGAGACTGATGTTATTTTTTTTTAACTTTAGAGAATCAAGCCAGAGTCGACACCAATGTACTTGGTTTTATCTAGCATAGGACTTTTTTTTTAATTTTCACAATTTTTTTACTAAGGGAATAGATTCATATATATTTATACATATCGTTTTAGTTGCTCTTTACAAATAAATATGGCATTGGGATGATGCCAAAAATATACGTAGAGTTTCGAAAAATAATATTACCTAACCATTCCGTGAAACACGCTATCCATTATTCTAACCCCGTTACTTGATACTGTAGACATGGTTAGGTAAATTGTATGCTG
The DNA here is from genome assembly GCA_902850365.2 of Chilo suppressalis. NCBI lineage: Eukaryota > Metazoa > Arthropoda > Insecta > Lepidoptera > Crambidae > Chilo > Chilo suppressalis. The sequence continues at coordinate 6,320,453 of OU963903.1, forward strand.
CGAATAGCAATGTCTAGGCTTTTAGGTGTTATTTATATTGTGTTACTTAAGAAAGAAAATTCACAAATAGGGTTGCCCCCTTCCAAGGAAATAATGAAAACATAAATATCTTTTAAGTAAGATGTCATTTGAATGGAAAAAAAATCAAGTGTTATAAATATAAAATTATAGAGCTAACTACACCTTTTTAAATATGCTGACAATGACGCTTATAGGATGGAAAAATCCATTCGCTAACACAGCGAAAAATGTATCGATTCCAGACTGGTACCGTGAACATATAACTTGATATATATTTTTGTAGAAAATCTTTTTAGAAAGGTATAAAAATCTAATAATTAGTAAAAACTTAAATAAGAATACGTAATTAATCAATTGGAGTCATAACGATTTTACTGGCTACTAGTTACAAGGCTGGTAAAAATAAATGAAATGTTAGTAAAAGTTAGCAACATTGTTCCATAAATAATATCGATTGACGAAAAAATAACATAAAAACCCCTGACTTCAAAATAATCTAAAAAGTGAAAAAATAAAATGTGTTGGCTCTTTCACTTTATTTTAACTATTTCGTAATATTTGGACCCAGAAATCTTCCAAGTCGCGACCGCTAAAGAAATTAATATTTAAGACGCCGTGTGTAGCGGTACTTTAGGTATTTGAGGGGGTGAAGCAGGGGAAGTGAGTGACGGGTACTGTCATTCGTCCCGCGCAAACCCCGTTGACATTTCAGATTTAACGTTGTTTTATACTGAAGAGGGCTGAAAAAATATAGTCGTATTATAAACATACATTATTTACGGTACAAATAAATAAATAAAAAAAAATCTTAGATTGGTGTATTTGACATGTCATCACACAAAAAGAACTATTAACATGTAAATAATTTTGTTTCAAAGTTGTGCAAAACTACATGAAGCTGAAACTAGCAGACATTGTATCATTTGTAGCAGACACATCCAGCAGCGGGACCGTCACAAAACGTATTTCTGGCAACTGTTTTGGTTTTAAGGATTCCGTACCTTAAAAGGAAAAAAACGGAACCCTTATGGTCATTCTCACGACTAGGTGTCCTTTTAATTTTTAATTTCCAATAAATTATGTACCGACTATAAAACTTGGACCTTTTTAGTGTTTAAAGTTATATTAGTTTTTAAGATATTTCATTCTTAAGTAAAAAATCGTTTTTTTAAAGACCAAATCTATCAATTTTCGATAATCACATTTAAGGGATAGTAGAAATTTAGCTTAGGAACTGAAGTTAAACATAAACAAAAATCACATGTACATCATCTATATCGGTATTCTATTAAAAGCATCAAAAATGATGATTCGACTACCTACAGCGCCTTAAATCGGAAATCTTTTTTGTTTAATGCTCTCTCTTATCGCAGTCGGAGATTAAAAAATAGGATATGGCAACCCTAAGTACTAAAAAATATTGGCTGCTAAACGAAACGTATTATGACTCCATTACCAAAGTGCGTTGATACGGAAGAGAAAGATACACCAAATACCACATGAGTCACTCCTCATTAAGATTCTACGGCTGTAGCACAAAATCGAGAGTGTTAAAGAATGTACTTATTCCGTTAGCAGTGTAATAGTTGTGAAGGTTAAGTAACTTTTGCAAAGGTTGGACGTTGAATGGGTGACCGATAATGTTTTGTATAGGTAGCGGCAAATTTCTTGAGCAAAACCACTGACAAATAAACTTGCGCAGTAGACGTTATTGTATGTAAATTTGCTACTGCGCAGGCTTTATTGTCTATGGAAATCTTATTAGATTTTAATAGAATTCATATTCCAAGTTTTGTTGCTAAATCTATAGCGTTTATTCAAATTTAAACTGATTTACGTCTCTGACTTTTTAAGTTTAGTCATTCAGGTGGGCAATCTATCTTTCTTTTTCTTCCCCTGCGAAGCTGAAGAAAATTGGCAATCGGCTGAATTCAGAAACGTTAAATCAATTTAAAGCTACATTAAATCACGTATTGTCTTTTTCTCTTGTGGAAGTGATACTAACTACAGTGGAACTCGTTTAATACGATCACGCTTTATACGATTTCTGGCATAATACGCCATTTTGCGTCAGTCCCGCTCGCTCACATCACGCTTAATACGATTCGTCATCCCGTTTAATATGTCTAAATCGCCAACGTATCACACATATCTCTTGCGGCAGCGGCCAGCGATTGACGTGACGACTGTCGAACGACGCAAGCTAAGAAACCCTGGGGGTTTCCCTGGATATTCTTCCATTGATGGCAATGTGGCACAGTATAAAATTCAATGAGAATGTGAACACACAAGAAGAGGCCCTAAGTGATAATGATCAATAATAAGATGAGTCAACTCCGATTTTGTCACACGCCCAGGCATTATCAGCAGTTAATGATTTAAGATGCTATATAATTTCTTTGAATCAAAGCGAAGACGCACTGTAAAAGTAAAATAATGTTGCAAATCTTGTAATTTCGAATGCCCCAAATTAATACACTACATTTTTTATAACAAACATAATTCCTAAATATTGTACATTTGATACCTCAATACCTACATTCGAAATTACCCTATCCCGCAATCCCGCATAATACGCTTTCCCGCTTAAGACGCGTTTTTGGTTGAGTCCCTGTGAAATCTTGAAAGTGTGTTTATGAAATCAAAGTGGTGGCGAAAAACAAAAAATAATCATTTTTCCCAGTGTGGCCGCTGTGCGCGCCGCTACTAACCGCATAGCGACCCGCCTGCGCAATCTTCTACTGGATCCAGCTGTGAAGCAGATTTCTTCGGGTGCCTTGCATCAGTTAGACCTGGACGTGATCCAGTGCGAACAGTTCGCGGCCGGCGAGCCCGTGCCTGGACTTAAAGAGGGAGAATTATTAGAACACTTTGCTAGCTTAAGGTAAGTGTTATAGCGATCCAATTCCAGCAGTAAATTCTAGCCATTTCCAGCTGAGAAATAGAGATGAAGACCTCTTGAGGCGTTTTGCACCAGCTAGACCTGTATGTGAGAAGGGGATATATCTTAGAAAACTTTGCCAACTTGAGGTTAATGCTATATCGATCCAACCTACTGCTAGATCCAGCTGTGAAGCAGATATCCTCGGGTGCCTTACATTAGTGAGACCTGGACCTTACCTTGCTGGATCTAGATAAAATTAGACTTAGATGCAGGCCTGTCCGTGCCTGGCCTCAGGGAGTGTGATATTAGGCTGTAGTTAATGCTTATTGAGTTTGAGGATATCATATACTCTTAAACTGCTCTCTTTAGACCATAGGAAATTAATTGTATTAGATCAGTCTGTATTTTTTAAATTCAAACTAAATTATTTTAATTGATGGTACAATTTGATGACGACCTCCGTGACTGAGTGGTTTGTACGCCGGGTTTCATGGTGTCGCCGACTCGAGAGGTCCCGGGTTCGAATCCCGGTGGGGGCAGATGTTTGTGTGATGAATACGAGCATTTGTGCTTCAGTCATGGATGTTTAATATGTATTTCTATATAAATATACTTTTATATATGTAAAGTATATGTATTATATCCGTTACCCTAGCATCCCATAACACAAGCCTTACAGTGCTTACTTTGGGGCCAGGCTAATTGGTGTGAGTGTTGGAAATATTTATTTATATATTTATTTATAATTTAGTCATAATTAAGAAGATAAAACTCCAAAATAATTATTGGAATGATCAGATAACAACTTTCCAGAATTATGTGAACTCCGGACTCTGTTATACAAATTTTTGCTTTTAGCCCATTGAGTTCAGCTGATATTTTTTTCTGCCAAAATATTACCATGATAAACATCATCCCACAGGCAACTTCTAGACCTGGTGAACGGCTGGGAATGGTCATCTTACCTCCACGATATCGGCAAAGAAGGCGGTAAATACGCACTAGTCACTCCCCGAGACGCGGCCACACTCTTAGAGAAACTAAAGGAGGCCGAACAAAAGTCGTCCGTCTTCACCGTCTTGAAGAAGAACGAAAGAGACAGAAGGAAGTTGCTCGACACCGTCCTGAAGCAGTTGAAACAATTGCAGAATCAGGACGGCTCGTGATGTGATACTGATGGGGGAAGCCTTAAAGTGTTTTGTGACTGCATTTTTTAACAAATCGGATAGCTCATTTAAGAATGCATATTTATTTAGAATTAATAAGTGTAACCTTTAGTCAGGTTTGATTTCGTGTATCGATTGTTTTGTTTAAAGCTTTTTGGGCGATGTTAGGTCATGAATCGGTGTAAATTATGTATAAATATTTATAATCTTGTTGATTAATAACAATATAAGACCACCAATTTAGTATGTTAATAGTGATTAATTGCATTTACATTGTACATTTTAGAAATGAAATAAATTATTTATTTAAATACTGGAACTGTGTTTTTCTATATCTTGATATAACAGAGCCACTTTATTAACGTAAGCAGTCTAACGACTAAGATACAAAATTCGGAATGAGTTCATCCATAAAATCAACAATTTTCCATCTCCATAAATCTATAGCAACGTTGCTTGAGAGCTATCATAATTGTTACAGGATCCTATGATATACAATTATTATTTATTCCTATTGAAAACTCTTAAATTATTATATTTTTCCCTTCCATATATTGTTATTGCTTATCAACTGGTGGTGAAGTGAAGCTATAATCATCATCATCATCATTAGTCTATTAATGTCCCCACTGCTGGGGCACAGGCCTTCCCTATGGATGGAATAGGGAGATTGGGCCATGACCCACCACGCGGGCCCAGTGCGGATTGGTGGGTGCTAACGACTGCAGATGCAGCCGGGACCAACGGCTTAACGTGCCTTCCGAAGCACGGAGGAGCTCGAGATAGTAATTTTTGGTCACCCATCCAATGACCGACCACTGCGAAAGTTGCTAAAGTTCAACGATCGCAGCCGAACGCGCTAACCTCTTGCGCCATCGAGCTCCTCTACATTTGTAAATTATATATTTACAAGCTTTAGTAGCTGTGTAAATATATAATTTACAAATTTAATTAATAACAAATAGTCAAAAAGTATGTGCTGTTGCGCAAGTTTAATATAATACTGCCATGTCTTGTCGAAGATCTTTGCGTCAGATTTTATCTAGCCCGCTTATCGAGTACGTATCGCGAAACGCGTGCGCTGAGCAAGGTCGACGTAAGCTGCAGGTCAAACAGTGCCAATCAAGGTCTGGTCATGAACTCTTAATTAATATTTAGGCTAATACAGTTCATTAATGTGTATTTGACGACCTCCGTGGCCAAGTGGTTTATACGCCGGGTTTCATGGTGTCGCCGACTCGAGACTGCCGGGTTCGAATCCCGGTGGGGGCAGATATTTGTGTGATGAATACAAGCATTTGTACTCCAGTCATGGATGTTTAATATGTATTTCTATATAAATATATTTATATATGTACAATATATGTATTCTATCCGTTACCCTATTATCCCATAACACAAGCCTTACAGTGCTAACTTTAGGGCTAGCCTACTTGGTGTGTGTTGGATTTTTTTTTTTCAATAGTGTTTTATGTATTAATCGGGCTCGTTACGTCGTAATATTTTCATGGCTCACCAAACGCATTGCAATTAAAAAGAAATGATTCTTTTAGATTCGATTTAGAACGTCACAAGACGATTTTTACCCAGGTCTAGGCACGATTATAAACCGTGTCTACGTCCGGTCGTCAGTTTGGTATGGGACAGTATGGAGATTTGTTAACGATACCGGCGCGGTGCAAGCGACGATTTCGGGTCGGTACGAACGAATAAACGATGCTCCTGATAATGCGGGTAGAAACCGGGTTGACGTGACGCCCGTCAGAACTCATTTTATTATAATTTATGACGAAAACTAAAATTAAGTGTGTATGTGTTTACATATGAATAGCCAAAATGGTTTCTTTATACCAGAGGGTCGGCATGTTTTCGCAAACGTTACTCATACGCACTGCAATGCTGAACTTGGGAGTGTAAGTATAACAAAATTCGACCGTTGCCGCCAAAACCGTTGCTAAGCAGATATAAAAGCTTAGCAACGGTTAGGATTCTTCAAAAACTAAAATTATTATTTTCGGGTCACATAGATATGATATAACCAACCAAAGTAAAACGTGACGTCTTTGAGGTGTGGCTATAGGAGTAAAGTTTATATATTTTGACGACCTCCGTAGCTCGAGTGGTATGAACTTACGGCGGTTTCCAAGGTGTCGCCTACTCAAAGATACCCCCGGGTTGAAATCTCGGTGGGGGTAAATGTTAGTATGATGCCTAAGCCATGGATTATTATATACATTTCTAGATAAATATGCTTTATAAGGATTAGTATGCTTGCCACAGGAGAGAAAAAAAAGTATCTGTATTATTACTCAAGTATCCCTTAATACAAGCCTCACAGTGCTTTCTTTGGGGCTAGGCTAATTGGTGTGTTAGAAATATTTATATTTATTTACTTTTTTTTGCTACTCTCGAGCTGCATGCTCTGCCAACCTTTCTGTCCTTGATGCTCTGCCAACCTTTGTGAATGTGAAGGTATGTTTGTCAATCTGTACGGTCAAATAATAAAACGCTTTTCAAAGGCTATTTAGAGGCGTAGGTTTTCATTTTGATATGTCGAAGCTTTTCAGTCTGTGGTCACAAAGACCGAAAATGATTAACTTACCATAAATCCCAATATAGTTATGTACTATGTAAAACATAAATTATTAAAGGTATAAATCAACTTTTATCTAAAGTATCTACTTACTTACTTTAAATAGAATTATCTGATTAGAACAGATCATTTATAGAATTGATTGATGTATGGATTTATCAATCAAGTGAGTACTTATTTGATTGCAAATATTCTGTGTAATAATTGCTAATTTATCGACCTAGTCAAAACAGTCAAAAGGTTACTAAGCAAATCCTATGCAGTTCATGCATTAACAGTAACACTTATAAGATATAAAATTAGTTACGTATTTGCTTAGAACATTGAAAATTACGTTTTTGTTAGTAAATTTGTTTACTTCATGATATTTTAAGTGGACAATTAACGTCGGTGTTGACAGTTAATACTTGTACAAAATGATAATGTATAGATAATGAAATTGTATAGAAATATCTCAATTAATCTCAGCAGCACTTATGTTTTATGTCTGTTCATTATAACACCAGTTGCTCCATCGCGAACGAGTAAACAAACATCCACGAATTCGCAATTATAATATTAATTTAAGGACATTCATGATTCGATCTAGATTAGTACAACGAATAATATTACTGACACATATCTGTTTATCTCAAACCTCGAACGCATTAATCACTGAAAAGTACACACTTCATTTGTATAGGTATGTCGAATTCGAATTTGACAAATGTGGGCGTCGCGTTAGGCGAGTGGTTATCAAGTGTGACGCACGTCCTTGCGCGGGCGCAGGCGCCGGGCGTCGTGACCCGCCCACCGTGGCAGGGAATTAATGTCCGTGCGAATTGTGAGGGTTATGTTATCATAGACGTACGAATTTCTAATGGAGCTGAATACAGCAGTGGCATGCTTGTCGGGTCTACTCTTGTAGACATTTTATTTATTTATTTATTTATTCACCCATCACAAATTACAATTTACCCAAAAAATATATAAGAAACAATTGACAATAGCATACAGCCCAAATTGTGATGGACTGTACTACAGGCAGAGTGCAGAAGCGCAAGTTACAATGTCACAAATATGGTATAAATTGTGTAGAACAGCTGAATGGGTGAACATATTACCAAAAAAATTATGTTTATAACTATTTCAACTTTAAATATTTATTCATCAATATATTATTCATCGGATCGATGGCCAAATATTTGCTATGTCGAGCTCTTCTGTGCCTACCATTGGCGCCCTTATGTGGTTCTGTTCATAGAAAGGTTCAGGCCCCAGCAGTGGAGAGCATTAATATCTTGGGATATGTTCAAAGGTTAAACCTCAGGACTTGGAATCGATATCCCAATATCATGTCAAAAATTCAAAAAATACCTAAATATAGCAAGAAACTCCAGTCTCCCGAAACTTCAATAGGAGAGTGTTACATTCCGAGGATCACATTATAATTGTATGCTCTCATTTTCAATTAATTTTGATATCAGGCGGGCATACAAACGCTCTTTGAAAATGATCCTACTTTTATTCTAAATTCGTTTAGCAGCGTGACTTCAATATCTAACAAGGGTTAAAGGTTATCAAAGAACCCGGAACCGTGATGACTAACAAAATATTCAAAACTCGAATATGACCTAAAGTCCCGGGTATTTTTGTACAGTCGGTGTTAAAATTTCAAATCCTTCAATTAATTTCTCAATTAAAAAATAAAAAATGAATATGGGTGTGGAGTAAGGAGAATAAGCATTCAAAATGAGCCAAATAGAAGTCAACTTATAACTATACATTTTCTTATTTGTTTGGGTTTATGCCCGTTGGAAACGGAAAAGGCAAATTACGAATATGTCCGTGCGTCCGTCAATTATTATTTTTAGGTAGGTTAAGTCCAGACACGAAGCTGGTGAAGCAGTTTTCAACCAACCATCTTTACCTTATCGGCCTGTACAAATGTTTCTTCACGCCCCTTGAAAAGACCCTGGACAGAAGTACGTGGGTGCGCGCGCGGGCAAAGATTTCCACTTGCGTATAATACGACAAAAAAATGAGTCACCAAAATTCTTTGTTGTAAATTCTTAGGTATGGATCCAGAGTTTGTATTTTGGTTATCGATATAACAAATATAAAAAAAGAAGTTTAATAATAATATATAGCCTCTCTCGTTTACTTAAGAAAGGCTATGATGGAATGAGCTTTGTGCCTTTAATATTGTAAAAAAACTCACAAGTTTGAGAACTTTCTATCGTTAAAGAGCCTTCTAGGAACAGGATATAAAATTTAAAATTTTGAAAGACGTAATATTTAATATTAGTTAGGCATAGATATAAACATTGTTTTGCATTGGAAAATTTTGAGCAGTTATAAATAAGGCTAGTTTTTTGTCAATGTTTGTTGATTTATATCTTACAATTTTTCTAGTGGACATAAGGTTTTTTGTCGCTGATTATACCAACGCTTATTCATTTAGTTAGTAAGTAAGTATATTGCAGTACCTTTTAGCCGTTCTTATGATATCTGCTACATATTCCTCAAGGTCCATCCGCCCACATCCGTCTCACAGGCATCGTGGGAATCGTGATATTGAACCGATAATAATAGTTTTGTTAAGTGTAAACTGATATGTATGTGACCTGTATAAAGTTGCCATTGTTAAAATATTAATGAGCATGAGCGAGCCGTTTGGGGGTCCTGTACCTACGTTATTTTTTGACGTTAAAACTAGCAAGCGAGCTCGTTTCTTTATAGCTATAAAAGACTTTTTGGTTTTGAACTCTATTTGTTTCGCAGTCGGGTAATTAAAAAGAATGGTCATAACTTCTTTATAATGTCATCAAATCTCAGGGAGTTCTTTGTAATGTCAGTCTGAGCACTACTGTTTGAGAAATACTTTATAAGATTTTTTGTGTTATTGAAAACTTTACTTGGTTTTTACTACTACTTTTGAAAATGTCATGCTTCAATTCTTTAAACCTTTCATAGAAAGCCTTAGCAATTTTATCAAGTTCAGTCTGTATGCTGTAAAATAATGATTTTTCTGAGAACCGATTTGTCTCTGTTCAGTGACACTTCTATTCTATTGTTGTGGTTTCTCCCCATTGTTCGCGGAGCCCTAAATCAGCTACTGGACAGGTGGGATGTAAGTAGGTACTGCAAATACGGCGTGCATCTCTATTAAAAACAGCTGTGAAGTGTCAAATGATACCTGTGATATATAACGAAGTAACGAATTTTACTTGGCGAAGTCTCTCAGATAGATTATGATATTTATTAACTTCCTACGTTATAATTTATAGGTAAAAGGGTGTCGATTCTGGTATGATTCTCTAAACCTAAACTTTGAGTCTTTCTCTATACAGAATGGAAAGGGGAGACTAATGTTTAATTTAGACGTGTAATGGTAATTTACTTTACTTGTTTTGATTGGTAATTTATATATAGATTTAATGAGCATTGTCGGAGATAAACAATGGAACTCTTCAATGGTAGCAGCACACATACCTGTTGGATTTGGAAATTTCATGAAAATGTATTACTAGCACTTCATGTGCCTACAAAGTGTTAGAGATCACTTCCTAAAATAACTATTTTATAATCTCACTAGCGGCCGCCCCAGACTTCGTTCGCGTTAACTTTAGTTTTTTTAAAAACCCCCAGAAACCTATCATTTTCCGCGATAAAAATTATCACCAGTCCCGGCAGTATGAGCACCACAATTTACATTATATCACGTTTTTTATCGCGTCTAACTGTCAAACTCCATAGTAATTTGACAATTGAGCGTGTTAAAAACGAGCTTTATATTATCGCGGTGCTTCTGCTACGTGGGCTGGTCATGCCGGGACGCTGTTGGGCGCGGAGACGCGGTGAAGTCCCACAACGGGGATATTGCGGTTCCGAACTTAACAGCGTAGAGATTTTTTAGCGGATAGTATAGCGTAAGCGCTCGTAAGCCCCCGGACTGCCTAACGGCTTCTCCGTTTTGCACCCGTGAGTCTTGCGAGAGGCTAGGTGTGAGGTCCGTTCTTTGATGTGCCCCTTAAGGGTGCCAACTTCTGTAAATAGAGGTTTTGCCTGCGTAAAAAAGGGGGGGGGCTAGTCATAAACTATATGCGTATAAAATTTCTTCCTAGTAGGTAAAGTTTGCTAATTAAGAAATAAACATACAAACTTTCACATTTATAATATTAGTAGAATTAAAGGCTAACACAAGTATAGTTTAGACATGCCTTCCCATTAAAATTAATGTAAATGAACCACTATGCATTAATAAGAAAAAAAAACTAAATACTCGTAGCACATCCGGGCAGGCACAAAGAAAAATAATAATAAAAACAACATACCTAAGTAGGCATTTAATAGAACTATAGGACATCGAAACCGTAATGACACGAATACGATGTTACTTCAGAAACTAATACTTAAGATTGCTTTATATACAGAACGCATTAAAATGAGTGCATAGTGCGTGCTTTTCGTATATTTTGAAGCACATTGTGCCCTTAGTACGTAATTTCATACTTCTTTTAATCGTTTGTTTTTTTACACGACCGCTTACAAAAAAAAATTAAGGCCTCGTTCATTTGGGACACAGATCCTAAATTATATGTGGCTGAACATATTTGGCTATAAGTCTAGGATTTTTTTCTCTAAGTAGATACTTTTATTTTACTTTACCTACATCCTCTAAAGCAATAATATGTGTGAGATTCTAATTATTATTTGTTTCCTAAACTGAACAAAGAGCTTCGGAGAAATAAATACTGATGACGAACAAGTGAAGTTTGCAATTTCAACCTTTTTTCAGGGGCTTGATAACAATTTTTTTCTATAGGTATAAATAGGTTATTTGAAAAAGCTCAAAAATGTATAAGGCTAAAGAGATAATATTTTTTAAAGCAAAAATTTATTGTATGCCACCTTCCCCTTCAATCTCGAGCATTGTATGACAGGAAAGACATACAGTGGCGGATTTGCAGTCTCGGCCGCCGCTTTCTCAGCATTCACCATAGACTACATAATGAAATTACTTTATTGCCAACTTTTATCTAAATAGATTTAGAAATTTAGGAAAAATAGTAATTATTTTATTTATTTAAATACAGGTTATGCCATAAAAAGAAAGAAGAAGAACCACAGGTTAAAACTACAAGATAATTAAAATAAGTGTTATACGTGGGACACTCAGAAAGTTTTGAGAAACTAAAAAACTAACATCTATGAAAAAAAAATATTCATAGAGAGCAATAACCTCATTCATGTGTAAATAAAGTGGTATACATAATAATTACAATGAAACGAAAGCTTCAAAAAATTTTCAACAACAAATAATATAACAAACGATAATATTAAATAAAACATTTCGATCACAGCTAACTTAAAGGAAAAACACTTGTTAATTTTCTGGCACTGAGTTGGTATCGATTGCACGCTTCACACGAAAACATTACTTTTGAGAGTGCTCCACTGTGCGAAGCGTGGCTGTAGTTGAAACATTCAACGTTAGGGTACGGCCACAGTGCACGCTGGTTCAGACTCGGAAATCAAGCGCGAGAAATAAAGAGTGTAGTTTAAGCAGGGTGGCCATAGTGGCAACTGGTTGCCCGCGCAGGGTTTGGAGTCAGGGACTTTAGCGGAAAGTTTAGGTCATTCTTGTTTCAGATACTGAATTCACCAGAGCCGCTCGGACTGCAGGTTATAAGTTGTATAAGTAACCTTTTTCTTGATCATGTTATAAAGACCTCTTTTAGAGATAAGCCCACCTTTGCTGACTTTGTTTTGAACCATATGATGCAATAAAGAGTATAATAATAAACAAAAAATTAGTGCATTGCTTCTTGTTTGCGATCTTCTCTTGTTTTTTGATTTATCTTTTAGAATTAATGATTATAGAACATAATAATATATAGAAGCGCTTATCGAGAAAGTTTTTCTTAACCCCGCTGTATAGGATAAAAGAGACAAGAACCATTCAAATAGGAATGTCGTTGATAGGTGCTGGCAAAACATCGCTGAAGAAATGGGTGTTGAAGGTAAAGAAATATTTTTTTCTTGTACTCTCATTTTTAATACAATTTATTATATTGTATTCTTAAACGCGTATTGCGTCGTAATAATTGTTACAGAAAGTATAGCATAAAATGTACACATAAATTAAACAACAGGCAACACTTACCTACAGATCTTTTTTAGATACCCAATCATTCCATGAAATGATTGCGTTTTTTAAAAAAAATATGGGTGCGTGTACTTAAGTACGCGCGTGAGAAGTTATACTTCTTTTTGGAATTATTAAAAAATAGTTTGTAATTGCATGCAGATAATTAATTACAATAAGATAATAAAAGGATTGGAAAAGGATAGTCAACGCAGTCAATAAAGTTCAGTTTTAATTTGAAAAATTTAATAAATAATCAAAATATTCAATTTAAATCACTACTGAATAAAATTTATTAGCACATATAAATTTCGCATTTGTATAACATTATAACACGTGTTAAGAATATAGAAACTAGAAACATGTGGATAAATATTATAAATATGAAAACAGTGATCAGAGACGACGAGCGTCCCAACATGTGCGACTAAGAGATCCTATTACTATTTTGTTGAAAGCTTTTTTTCGAGACTTACGAGTAATGTGCGGTTTAGCGGCCGACTTCATGGTGTTACTTTTCTGTTACAGTGTTGCGCGCGCAACTTAAAATTTCACTCTCATCATTTTTTCATAACGCGCCCGCGGCTAACTTCATTATGTTACTTTTGTGTTACAGTGATGCGCGCGCATCTTAAAATTTCACTCTCATAATTTTTTCATAACGCGGCTAAAGAAGTATAACTTCAAAAATATTATTAGCTTTAAATTGTTACGATCGCGCGTCTGGCGTCCGCGTCTTGTATTATCTGCCTCCTATGCAGCCATCACCTGCTTTCCTCAAGCTGACATCTCACGAGCCTGTTTTCTGAGTCTGAACCTGATTCTTAACCAGCGTGCACTGTTGCCGTACCCTTAAGCATTATGCCGCATAATGCGCTCTAGTGCTGTAATTGGTAAACTACCAAATAATCGAAATTTTCTAAATAATTACAAGTGGTCAGTGTCTTTTCATAAAAGCTTTTTTTCGCAAAACTTTCTGAGTCGCCTGGTACAATGTGTCACAAAACTTGTCTGCACTTTAGTGCAGCAAAATCATTAATTAAATCTTCGAATCCAACTTCCTTCAAAAATCAGCTTTCTATGTTAAGCAAAGCAAGATCGTTTATCTTTGGTCCGTCATTGTTGTCGTAAATAATTTTTTACTCGTATTTCATAAACAAGAAAATGACCGTTCTCTAGAACAGTTACTGGCGGGAGTACATATACACAAACGAAAAGCAATAGCTTTGAAGACCTTCAATTCGTTACCATTTTAACAAACAGACAGCACTGTTCCGATCTTCATTTATTATAGTACAGTAAGCACAAAAATGGACATAATATTTCCTGAAAAATCATCTTCTTAGTCAGTAGACTGCTTTGGCCTTTTCTTTGATATCTGACGCGCTTAATTTTGTAAGATAAGAGTGTCGATTGGGGCCGCCCCTAAATCTGGCCGCCCTACGCCCGGGCCTACCGGGCCCCTGTAAATCCGCCACTGAAAGTTCTATCCTAGTACGTATATTACTGATAACGATATAGGCTGGGAGTTGAGTACAGTTGATCCCCACACGGGCTACATTTTAAACACTGTAGGCTTACATTGGTGTCAATTCTGGCGTAATTCTCTAAACTTAAAACTAAATTGAAGGTCAGTCTCACCTTTTCATTCTGTATAGAGAAGGACAAGGATGCACTGTTGTCAAATTTAAGTTTAGCTTTAGAGAACCATGCCAGAATCGACATCATTGTCACCCTGTGACAAAAGCTTTTAAATTAAGATAAAAAAACCAGGTTTTCCCGTCCTTCAACTTTACCACCTGGAAGGAAAGTAAGTACTCACTTTAAATACTGTATATAGTAAATTGTATTAAATGAAGACGTAATTTTTATCTATTTCGCAGTAATTAATGCAGTTTTCATTCAAAGACTAATAATATTTTTTCATTATTTCAAACCGGGAACATATCTCACTAAATGTTTGTTTCAAATAATAATTATAAGTATTATTGTTGTTTAACATGATAATTTGTTATTGATGTTTATATTATTACTTATTTTAGAGGACGGTAACTGTAGGTAAGTGTTTGATCTAGCAAGGGCAATAAATTAAATCCGCTCTTTGTTTTAAGAGCATTATTTAAAAGTGAGATAAGATCGTTACATTCCATATGAATATGTACTCCCTATTGGATCAGGTGACCTTGTCCTTCCGCATCTATGAAATAAAGAGAGTTATTTATAAATTTATAATAGACTGCAATAAAGTTCGGTCTATATTTGAGGAAGTAAAGCAACTTTCGCAAAATCCAGTCATTGGATGAGTGGCCAAAAACTTATTATGCCTACCCTTCGCCTACACCAGCTTCCGAACTGCCCTATCCCTTGATAGGTTATTTTAGTATTATCGTCACCACGGGAAACTTAGCAGTTGGCAAATTCTTTTTTTCTTTGCTCCTGCCCCCCTAACATAAGCACCGCGATATGATATATAACTCATTTTTATCACGCTGTTGTCAAATTACTATGGAGTTTGACAGTTACACGCGATAAAAAACGTGATAAAGCGTAAATTGAGGTGCTCATGCTTCGGGGACTGGTCTAGCATAAGAGACTGTATGACTGTATTGTGCATATTTGGTGCGTATATATTTATTTCTTATATAAGTATAAAGAAAATATAACTAGAAAAAATTCCATGCGGACCAGGCAGCAGACGGGACTCGCACCCGCACCCTTCGCTATCCGGGCAAATGCACTGACCAATAATGCTACCGCGGCCCTGACGGCCGCGTCGAAATTCTTCTAGCCATTCTTAAGCTGCAAGGCAGCGCCATCTCTTCGCATTGTAGGTAACCCACAATTTCAAATGAATACTTTTACAAGTATTAAACATTTGAAAGAAGAAATAGCATTAATTATAGCTATGATTTTTATTTATTAAGCATGTAACTGTTGATGTTTAAATCTAAAGAAAATATAACTAGAAAAAAAACCTCTGGTCCGCGTGGAATTTTTTCTAGTTATATTTTTTTTAGATTTAAACATCAAGCAGTTACGTGCTTAAAAAATAAAAATTATATCTTATATAAGTACTAAACATTTTATGCAAACTACATCGCAAAATAGAACTAGTCCGGTTCCTTTGCATTAATTGTAAGTAAACTCTTTGCGCAAAGGCCAGCTAGTCTTTTATCAACAATTTAAATTGTTGCTAGGCAATGTCTAAATATAAATGGACGGTTTTGACAATATGGAACTTACTGATGTTTTTTAAAGATATTCCTATAGTTGTTTAGAGAACCGTGCCGTGAATAACGATATTTTTATTTTATTTACACACGATAAATAAATGTACCTACCGCGAATCGAAGCAAATCTTTAAAATCAAATCAAATTATTTATTTAAACGTTACATTTATCAATATATGTTAGTAACAAATTATCACTTAATAAATATGTTAGCCAACGTCGCACATTAAAATACTTAAATAAGTTATTTTATAAAATCAACATTACCTAAAGGTTGTTTTGACATGTAAATGAAACTGTAGATTGTTATTTGACTTATTTAGTTTATTAGGTTTCACATTTTAAGTTAACTTATTTTAAGTAATATGAATACAAGTCTATTCAGTAGCATGACCTGAAGTCAAAGAGAATGAAGAAAACCAGTGTTGCCAGGACATCAATACTGAAACCCACAACAAAGGTCATAATTTAGTTCTTAATTGCTGTGTTTCAGCACATGAGTGAAGAAATGTACAGGACGTACTGTGGGTACGTTTCTTAATTCATGTCGTTTCATACAATGTGGCAATGCAAGGCAGAGATGTTTTCGCCTTGTATAAAAATTTTTGGTAGGTAAGTATTTTGATTTTAAAAAAATACTGACTCAGCATCAGAATGTGAAATTATACCAGCCTATTTGTATCTTCTATTTGACTGCTGAATTATTACATCTAAAAAATAGCCAAGTACTAAAGCTAGGACTCAGTGGACTTTTTTCTCGAATAGAAGCGCTCACATATTGAATATGTCATCCGCCGTGTTGTGTTAGTGAGTATAAAACCAATATAAAATATGTACACCTATGTACTTAGAGTAAGCCTATGTATAATAAATGCAATGTTAGTGTGGTTAATAAATAAATGTAAAACTACGATGCAAGTGTCACTTTTCGAGTGAGAGAAAGTCTTCTACGTCGTTTCGAATTGTAAGATATATAAAAGATATAATGCGGGCTATATACTACCTATAAATAAATAAATAAAAATACTCTGACTTAGAAAAAGGAAAATTAAATAATTAAGTTTCCACGACCGGGAATCGCACACGGGCCGAGCGCATGGCGGGCGAGTTCTCTACCACTGACCCACCGATACTTGTTAAAACAATATCAGTTTCTGTAATAATAATTAAAAATGTAATGCGACATGCTAAAGATGAACCTAAAAAATGGGTCAAAAAAGTTTCACTGTAATAAAATACTGTATAGGTGCTAAGGAAAAAGAATGATATGTTGTATAATAAATTTTTCCGTAGCACCTTTCTACCGAGTCTAGAGTTGCTGTGCTGATTAAGATGCAAATTACATACCTTTGCCTTAGCTTCAGCTAAGTAGTAAGCATAGACCATAAAGTCCAAAGTAGTCAACGATATTAAATATCCTTGATGGCAGTAGATTCATTATATTCCATATAGCATGGCCGTATCCTTATTTGCCACAATGAAAAAAAAAAGCTTTTTAATACGAAGCAAACTGTTTTATCTCAATGTATTGTAGTCCATAATCCAGTAGGTGCTTACCACATCCTTCCCAAACCGGCCGCCTCACCTGTGTGCTGTGGCTGTTTCAACACGGCTCATGTCACACGCATCAGGGTTGTCACTTGTTTGTACCTGGAAATCCCAACCATCTATATTTTTTCAATGCTTAATAGGCAAGGCGTTTTACCACAATCTCGCCTGATGGATGATGAAGCCTAAGATGCCACACGCCTGCCTTGAAGATACCTGTTCACTCTGGCCTTGAAGATGTCCAGATTATATTGGTCCGGTAAAACGGACCTCAGCAAGGAGTTCCACTCCCTAGCCTTACTTTATTGGACGAAGTAAAACGATACTCTACCAGCTATAAGAATCGCTTGACAAATCACCCAAACCCATTATCCGGAATGCTCTTGCAGCTATAGACGACTGCGGACTCAAGAGAGCCAATGTGCTAACTTACTAAGGGGAGACGGAGCAGTGGCTCCACCGCGCCAAACCTTAACCTCTTGCAACTAAACTGAGTATAGTATTACTAATGACTAATCTGAGATTTAAACATGGCAAAAAACAACATAGTTCTGTTCAATATTAATTAAATGTCACAAAATAGTTCTGTTAACTTATTGTTATAGTTTTGTCAATTATAGCATAACCTACAATCGCTTTTTATTTTTAATGACGAAAGCACGAATATTCGACAATATATCACTGAAAACGTATTTAATATCGAAAGTATCATAACCTTTATCGCCGCAATTATCGTTGCTATAAATAATTGACACCACATTCACTTTTCACTGCACTTCACTTGACGAAAACATGTAAATGTATTATTGTATAGCAGCTGTCCACGCGGACGCATGGCTCACTCAAGTAGGAGAGAGACAGATGTCGAACGCTGATGAACGCGGAGGCGGATTGTGCCTCTTTGTCACTCGTTACGCGCTCTCGCTTGCATTTCAAGCCTTAAATGGAACGCCTCAGAGCGAGGTAACGCCGCATGAGTCATGTTTTTTCGTGCGTGCAGCCGGTTCCATCGAATTATAAGACGTTGTCACGTCAAAAAATATATATGACAGTTTATAATACGCCCAGGAAACTAAAATGCGAAATTAAACATTGAATTGCGAAAAAAATTTTTTTACTACACAACAAGTTGTTCTTCTCTAATGGAAATAGGGTGCCAAACACGCGCAGATTGAAGGTGTTATCAATCAACGTTCTTAACTATGTATACATACATCTCTCGGTAAGCTAGAAATTTCAAACATAGCTAACGGCCAGTTTTAATAATCAAAGATAATCTGGTTCCGTTGCTTAGCAACAGTTGTTATTATAGTCTCACCCATCCAATGACCGACCGCTGCGAAAGTTGCTTAACTTCAAGTATCGCAGCCGAACGCGCTTACCAAAATTATTGCAAAGAAAGTGGCAACATCGACTGTAATCTATTTAGCCTTAATATAATTCGATGTGTCTGCGATGCTGTTAGAATAAAAATATCTTGGCAGCGAAGCTCTAGTAGGCATTCCCTTTACTGGAGTTTGATTATATTATCAAGACTGGCTGTAAAATAATTCATTGCTTATTGAATCTAATTCAGTGCGCTTTATTGGCAGTCACATTTGAGAACTTAGATAGATTATATTATGACTTAATAGCGGTCGCTACCGCTACTTCGTCGGGGTTGACTTTAGTTTTTTTAAGAATCCATTGGGAACCTATTTTTTTCCCGATAAGAACTATGCTATGTCTTCATTCAGGTAATAGACTTTATGTGTGGCAAGTTCCATTCAAGTCCGTTCAGCCGTTTGCGTTGTTGCGTTTGCCTGATTGAATAAAAAAACTTTCACATTTATAATATTAGTAGGATTTTACTATAACTTCGATAACTGTAGTTCCTGAGTCGAACATTTACGGGATTTTCCTATTTTATCACAGTAACATTTGTTCAAATATTTTTGACAACCCTTAAGTCGTTTTGGCTTTAGATCAACTATTTTTCAAGATATCCATAACATGTGCTGTGCACTGTTGCAAAAATCATACGTAACAATAAATCTCGTATGCTTAAACATACTTAACTACTAGATAAATTAATTAAGACAGGTTGAATGTCAATTGCATTGAAAAGATTCGAGGTCGAAAGTGGATGACTATTGGTTTTATCAATATTTCGCTACCTTGGGGTACAAAGGTAGTAAAAGCCGTAAACCCTACTTTATAGGACTAGCAAAACACAATATTTCAAAAACATTTAAGCTAATATATTTTTTGTTCTTTTAGTTATATTGACCCTATTAACTGAGATTTGTTATTTTTTTATGTTCTTTGCAATGGAAAACCTTATTTTATTGTCAGTCTCCTAGTTAAGACGTTAGCGTGGATTTACAATATTTTTTTTTGAAATGGTTTATACACCCCACAATTATTTGATTTGTTCCATTATAATGAGGCGTAACTCGTT
Organism: Chilo suppressalis; assembly: GCA_902850365.2. NCBI lineage: Eukaryota > Metazoa > Arthropoda > Insecta > Lepidoptera > Crambidae > Chilo > Chilo suppressalis. Next base: position 6,340,466 of record OU963903.1, read on the forward strand.
ATTGAACTTAAAAACCTCGAACATAATATAAAGTTAGTTGTAAAATTATTACCTTTCGAATGTTGGGAGTTCTAACTATATTACACACATACATACCTTTGTAGCAATATTACATACCTTACTATAAACTAGGTAACAAAAACTATAATACCTATATACCACACTGTACCACTATCTGGAAACTTATTTCCGTTTCCGTTTTAGTCTGTTAGGTCTATTGCTGCAATTTTGCTAAATCGCAATTTAATTAAAACTACCTATTGTGGCATTGTCGTTTTGACATGCTTCTATGGGATAGATCTAGTTTTAGCTAAATTGAAATTTAGCATATTTGCTACAAGTGTGCCTTAATGAACACTCAAAGTTAGTTAATTAATAAAAAATCTTTTTACTGAAACAGTGTAGGTATATTTTTTTTGTTTAATCAAGTTGTTTCAATTACGGTTTCGTAGTCAAATGTAAAAAAATGGAACCCTTATTGATTCGTCATGTCAGGAAATTATTTTACTTATAAAACTACAAGCAATAGGCATTCTGTAAAAAAAAATATCAAAGAAAAAGCGACCCAAAAAGAAGTTATACTTTTTTAAAGTTGTTACATCGTTGAACTTAAAAAAATAACGAAAAAAAATTCCAACTCGAAAGCTACGAAAAATCGTAGAACATACATGGTGGTTCAATTGATAGGTATGGTACTCCGCTATCAGCTCGCACTGGCTTGACACCCTAGAAGAAACACCCTGTATATATATATATATACATGTATGTATATATACATATTTCATTTACTAGCTATAAGAGAAAGAGAGAAAGAAAATGTGCGCGCGCACTGCTATCTCTTGCTTATATCCCCCACTCAACTCCCGTTTGCCCCGCCCGAACACACTTTTCGTACCGCGTAACGCATTCGCCAGCTTACCCCCCAAGTCAAGCGTGCGTAAAGATGTTTCGCTTTAAAAATATAGCTATTTCTTTGCGATCTTCCGGCTTGACGATGAATTAAAACGTAGTTACGACAAACTTAAAGGCCCAACACATTTAATTTGTTTACTTTTATGATTTTATTTTTGGGTGTTATTTTATAAATTTCGAATTTAATGGAATTATCTAATTGCTCAGAATAGAAAAGGGAGATAAATGTTTTAAGAAGTAAGAAAAGAACTATTTGAATAAGCTTTATTTAAATGGCATCATGAAGTACGTAATATCAGTTAAACAGTCACCTGTAATCCGCCTTGCACTATGAATAATAGGAAATTATTCACTGATGACGAATTCCACAGTTCCACTTAGGTATGGCCCATGTTATAGAACCAATTTCATGGTCCCGTAATTAAAAGCTTTGAATCGACTGTGGGCGTACCAAGACATAAATATTTGATAATATACATTACCTTATACCATATAAGTACACGTACTTATATGTAAAGTAAAGAATATTGCTGTACAAGTTTTGATCTTTAATTGGTAAGATCCTGTTTTATCTAGTTTATTTGAATAACTTCGTAATTTTATATCATTCATCTTATTATGACGAAACTTTTGTTTTATGTTGAACTTTCGTGGGCTGATATTAAGCCTGACAAGATGCTCCCAACTTAAGACTCCATTTGGCAGCAGTGTGTTTTTTATTATTTATTTACAAAATATGATAATAATATAAGGTTATACGTAGGTACTATGTTATAGGTATAGGGCCGTAGCCAGAGTTGTATTTACGATAATTCAGAGAAAGGTAGCGAGAATAAAGTATGTGGGACTCCACCTTGCTTATTTTAGCCAGCCCTTGGGCCGGATGTAATGAGCACGGCCCTACCTATCACCGTAAACACGGCCATTAAAAACCAGACAATACTCCTGCAGTGGCCACCCGATACGCATTGTGCCGGGATGGCGGGTGTGGTCGCGGCAACCGTTTCCGACTGGCATCGCACCCGCAGGTGATTGTCCGCAAACAAACCCAACCCATCAGCAGCATCCTCCATGGTGGCTTGGCCCTAGCGTAAATACGCCTCTGGACGCGGCAGAATGCCTAAACGGGGATCCCGCGATTTCGCACTTAGCAGCTTACAGGGTATTCGCAAGGTTTTTTAGCCGATATTATGTCGTTAAGCGCCCGTAAGAATTACGGGGTCCTCAGTGGGCAGCCAGTGCGGGGGCTCGTAAGGCTTACGGGAGCCAGGTGTGAGGTCCGTTCGGCGGTGTGCTTCTTAAAGGTGCCGTCGCTTGTAAAAAGGCCTGGGTCAAAAAAATAAAGGATAAATACGCCGCTGTTCATATCCCTAAGTACTGTATGACTAAGAAATTTTACTCCTACCCTACCTACATACTTGGGTTGTAATCAAGCATACCTTCATAACTTTGAAATGTTAAAGCCTTGATTACGTCATACCAATTGCGTCGATCTACATATCGAAACTGGTGCGCATAATATCGAAAATGACCTCATTTATTTCAATAATATGGTGACCGTATATTATTCATACAGGCACTATTAATGTTTGCCATTATATATTACTAAATATTGCTATATGCAAAATTGATTTACTTATCGTATCAAACTCTTTAGGTTGCTATTGTACTTTTGAACGTTTTTGAAAGTAAACCATCCAGATTCCGATTGCTTCGAAAACAATAATTTATAATAAAGGCCATTCTTTTCGCATGTGGACAAACCATATGTGACATGAAATGACAGGAACAAGATATATGGGTGCGCAAGTGTTGCATTACATTTTACAATAAAAGCAAAATCTATGCACATATTATATTTTCACCTATGTTCAAGGTCTTGGGTTCGATACCTAAGTATGTCTAAGTTTACTGTAGAAAAATTAACTGTCTATAGACTATATCTTTAAATCTCAAGAAAATATTACTAGAAAAAATTCCACGCGGACCAGGCAGCAGACGGGACTCGAGCACGCACCCTTCGCTATCCGGGCGAACATTCTGACCAATTATGCTACCGCGGCCCTGACGGCCGTGTCGAATTCTTTATAGCGTTTCTTAAGCTTTTTTCTAGTAATATTTTCTTTATACGTATTTAAACATTGAGCAGTTACATGCTTAAAAAATTAAAATTATCTATATCTTTTTCGGAACTTGGAATTGTTTTGAATTCGGAAAAAATATTATATATTTTTTTGCTTTTATTGAAGGCATAATAAAAATGAGCCAAATAAGCTTAAGACCCGCCTGATGGTAAGATACTTCAATATTGTGCTCAATATTCTATTATAGACGTGTAGGATATTATAGTCTCATCACACGTACGTTTTATTCCATGTCATTCCATGGTGAGTATGCTGCACAAATGTGTACATAACCTAAACCAGCATTAGGGTTAAAGCGAGTTTTCCACCTGACTAAATTCAGACGTCCTAGTTAGGATCCTAAAAATGTATATCTCAAGCGCACGGCGAATTCAGTCGCACTTTTTCGTAATGGCTCCAGTCCTATCAAAGCAACAAAAAATCGGTCTTTTCGTAGGCCTGGCCGTTGGTTCAATAAAAATAAAAGAAAGTAAAAAACGAAAAACGTGGGTATTAATATTATTTATGTTATTTTTATCGTTTTTGTTCCAAAGATACGGCATATCTTTATATAATTCGATTATGTTACTCAATACTTCTTTTTCTTTTGCCGCCGACATCGCGCACTCGCGTAATTCGTAATCTTAGACACAAAAACGTACTAACGCAGTGACGCCTGCGGTGCGACTAAAGCATCTAAACCCTATCACACGTTCCTAAATCGCTTTCTAATTAGGATACTAAATGATTTAGTCAGTCAGAAGCCACACTTCTTCCGATTTAGGATGCTAATTGACCCTAGCTTCCTTAATGCTATTTCACTTGAGTGAATTAGTTACTGAATGATTAAGAACGTCTGAATTTAGTCAAGTGGAATACGGGCTTAAACTAAACTAAACCAGCATGCAAATACACAAATGTGTACCTAATCTAAACCAGCATACTCACTATTTGTAAATACAAATCATTGTTTCCATTAAAAAAACTTTTACAATGGAGAAAATTCTATGTTAATGTGAGGTTTGTGTGATGTGCGAGTTGTCCTGTTTATATATGTGTATTTACATTGAATGAATGTCAATAAATAAAAATAAAGAGATATGTGTTGCTTTCGTGAAATGGTAATATAAGTTTTTACATTCGTCCTGTGGAATGACGCAAAATCAGTTTACGAAATATTTTACAATACCTATCAAGAATTAATACTTCTCGAGATCATTTAATGTAGGTGTGGTATTTAAATCGGTTGCGTATGTGACATAAACTCGTATAAACCTAAACCAAGTATGTTAAATACACCATTTAACGAAAATTTCGAAAGGAAAGCCGTAACAGTAATAGATACTGATTTTATCATTAAATATATTGTATTGTAAATAAGATAGATATTTAATTTTCACAACACTTGAACGTTTACTTTCGTCATATTATTTTGTGCTATAACTTTTATAACACATAAAGACCAAGTATACCTATTGCGACATCAATGCAAATATTAATATTTGATCGCATTCTATTTAGATAATTAGAAATTATACTTTTTATTATAATATTCAGTAAATTCGGAATTCAAACTTTAATATTTTCATGATGAAAAAATTAACGCGCGTTTATGTCTTTTGATTTTGCGTTGCATGCATGATATTTTCATATAGAAAGCCGGGTCTCCAGTAAAAGTTTTTAAAAATGTAAAATAAAAAAAACACATACACAAAACTTTGTTTCTGAAACATGTTTCTCAACACACGCCGTCTACAGTACCCCAAGCACGAACCATTATCGAATTCGAATAGCTTGCGAGTGCGAAATGTCAATGTCAAATTTTGTATAGAAACTTGAACAGCAGCGCCACAAAGTACGTAACGCGAACTAAAAATCAGTACACATTTGACAATGACATTTCAGACTCGCAAACGTTACGAATTTGATATTGGTTCGTACTAAGGGCACTACTCACGTTGCTGTCGTACACAAAATATCCAGGGTTGCGTTCCAAACGTACAATCCAGGTGCAACAAATGGCAAATTTTGTTAATGGTTTCATACATTTTCTGTCAAAATTAAAGCGTCAGAATGGAAAGTTGCACTCAGAGCTTGGAACGCAGCACCCGCTAGCGAGTTCTCCAAAAAATTACCTACGAAACAATACCCTGTCCCTCGACCCGCGCGGGGGTGATTTGTGTACATGTTTTCCATCGGGAATGGAAAGCAAAAACTTTGATGATACAAGCAAATATGTGTAGTGTAACAAAGTTTTGTGTAGACTTGTTTGTTGAATGTTGATATGTTTCTGTTGATTGTGTTGGGCAAAACAGGCGCAGGAGACCGGCTTAATATATAAAAAGAATCCTACACCACCACTGCTCGAAAAGATATATTCTAGAATCTAGAATATTTAGTAGGTGAGGTCTGCCCATTTAACCATTGAGTCACCCTTATGGGAAGGCTAAGTGAGTGGACGGGATGAGGAGATGGGAGTTCTTCATAACACCGTCGCCTTACCCAGCGGCAACATAAAACTCTTTCTTTTGGCAGTCGTTTAATTAGAATAACATAAAATAGTAGATTGTTTACTAAGGAAGCAAAAGACTGATTTAAAAGTGAGAGCGTTTTAGAATCCTGAGCGCGGCAAGAGAATCAAAGTACGTCACTCAAGCTTTAAAATAATGTTGCTCCCGAGGTGGACACTATGCAATTACGAATATTTAATAAAGTACGTTTATTTATTTGGATACAAGAACAACAAGACAAAACATATTTTCTGAAAGAGATTTCACCTTTCCTGCATTTTTCCAAACGACGAAATTTTCATTATGCTTTTATATATATACTAGCGGACCCGACAAACGTTGTCCTGTCTAGTATGGTAGCGCCGTCTGTCGGATCCAATGTAAAACATTACAAAATCAACAACTACTAATAAATTAAAAATTAATTAAAAAAACATTGTACAGCGGACAAAATTGTGAATCTAAACCATTCTCAGATCCCCTTGAACACACACAAAAAATTTCATCAAAATCGGTCCAGTCGTTTAAGAGAAGTTCAGTGACATGCACACTCACAGAAGAATTATATATATATAGATATATATATATATATATAAAGAAGATTATTGAATAAACAAATAAATATATTGTTTCTGGGATTTTGAAGGTAAAAGACTTTGTATTATATATTGAGTATACTTTCACTGTCAATATTCGAGGAAGACGCTATTTTTTTATAAAACAAAATAAATCCAAATTCAGAGTACCAAAACAATTATGGCTCGATTACACGTAATCGTTAGCCCGAATACGAGTTTTAATGGAATTCGGGTTAAAGTGTAAATGAACGGAGTAGAGTACGTCCGTATTCGGGTAGTTTTCGTTTTGTTTACCGACCGACACCGTCTTCCAGCTCGTATTTCAGTGTAAATATTGCTTTGGGTGCCTAAATTCGAGTAATGCCTTATAGTATTTCGTGCACATGAAAACGGGCTAGCAACCAAATTGAGCCATTATAAACGAAGGTGGAATGTATATCGCGCTTTAGTTTGTATTTTTTCTTATTTTTTTTTGATTTGGTAAACTCTGTGACTTGATAATAAAATGTGATTTTTGGTGGTTGAAACTTTTACTAACAAAACAGGCGAGTTTAGTGAAATTTCATCAACTTCGGTGGGCTTTATATGTTTATTTTTCTTTAATTCGTTTAAAGTGGATATTGTGTAATAAAATTAGTGTGCTTTCATGCTACAACTGTCGGCACATCTGAAGAATTGTGGAATCTTTAAATATGAGCTATTCCGGTCAAGTGGACATGAGAACTTTATTACAGTGTTGACTATCTCACAAAAGCATATCAATACATATTGCGCCAAGCACTCCAACACATTAGAATGCGTCACACCTATACCCTGATTTAAAAAAGAAGATAATTAAAATACTATGACCATGGCTGCATGGCTTTGCCTTTGCCTTTCATAATAGGGGGGAAAAATAAAAAAATATAACAATGTTCACATTCCTCATTAAATTAAATTTATCAATATTATTATCACATCTATTCGAAAAGAGCTATTTTTATTCTCTATTTACAGGGACCAAAATACCGCTTTAATCCCTAGGGACTATTTACAAAATTAAAACATAACGGTAAAGCAATAAAGTATTATAAGTAGGTAAACTAATAAAATGAAACAATATTAGATAGACCAGACCAGACTCTATGTATTCAGAGATAACACACTTCAAAACAAGGTGCTCAAGTGACCTACATACATGAATACATATTGCGCTGATGCACAACCTGGCAAATGGTTTTATGTCAAACTTCCGTTAGTTATAGAACCACTTTAGGTTAGCAACATTTTGCTAAGTTGCCATTTGTAGGGGAAGTGCAGTGACCAGTGAACTTTTTATAAAAAAAACAACTTTGTTGGCAGAGCTATATTTTACTAAATATGTTTTCAATGAAGTAGATTTTTTCGAGCATGTATCGACTGTATCGTTAAAAGTATGACTATGTATACTAGTCATACTTTTAACATACTTTTAAAAAGCTGCCTTCAATTACTGAAAATCTATTAATTTCATGTTTGATTAAAAAAAATCCTATTTCATACATCATATTCATTAATGATTTATTATTTCATTTAAAAATGATTGGGTTTGGGTTGAACATTTGGGTTGTATCAAAGACAGAATGCACGGAGCGACACTCTTATGAATTGATAATCTCTAGAAGCAGAAAAATCTATGGGATACTCAATACTTACCATGTAGGAACCATTAGCCGCACGATCGCTTTGTCTCTCTCATACTGTACAGTTGGAGAGGGAAAGCTCAGTCCACTCTGCTTATGGATTATACTGCGTTTTGAATAACGACACAAAAAATTCAAAGCTCAAGTGTAATACAGTTACCGATTCTCTTTGTTCGCGTTAGATAGACCAGAGATAATGACAATAGACAATAGAAGGGGGAGGGTTCGTATTGCTTAACATGCGCGCGCGCAGCTGATGTAGGTATAAGGTGCGCAGGCAACTCATTACTTACGCTTATGCCCGGATTAATGCGACTATGATAGATAGAGTGTTTAGAGCGAGCTTTTAGGATGTCAACTTAGGTTCCATTAGATCTTATGACTAGTACACTAAAGGTAAAAGTTGTATATTAAAGGGCGTATTTTTGTAAACAGAATAAATTATTACAAATTAGATGTCAGTAAAAATATGTTTCCTGCTCTGTAATTTTGCGAAAATATTTCGGCGTTCAACTTAAATTTATGTTGAATGGGAAGGTCGTATTCTTTAGTTATAAACAATCAATAACTAACAAAGTAATTAGGTAAAATCTAATAACAATCAACTTCTAAGTATAAAGAACATTTTACTATAAAATGGTTAGTTTTCGGTTAAACAACACTTCGACGAGCGTTTAATTTAACTGAGTTCTCTGATTGTGGCAGACTTAAAAAAAACTTAATTTTCTATTGAAAGTTTTCTCAGTAGCATTTCAGCTTTATACCCACATTTGCATTGGAGAAATTTGTAAGTTTTGGAAAATCTGTCTCATTTCTAGTTGTATGGTTTACTCGACTTGTTCGTAATATACCGTAGCTGCAACATCGGAGCCTTCTATTGTTATTGTCTGGAAAAGAAAAAAGTTATTCAATTTATATTGTAAAAAATTTAACTGCTGGATTTTTAAATCTAATGAAATTTTTATTAGAAAAAAATCCACTGGTTCCAATCTTCAGATAATTACAGCATTATTAACCGATTCACATGATTGGTCGAATTTCTACTATTATTTCTTATAATGGGAATGGAATGGAACGGGTAAACGACAGTGTAAATAAATGAAGTCGAGTACGCCCGTAATCGGGTAGTTTTTGTTTTGGTCTTCCCGTCTTGGCCCGTATTCCAGCTAAATATTGCTTCGGGTGCCCGAATTGTGAATAGTAATTAGCTTTGTCCAACTTTGTATGCAGAAGAAACTTCCGGCAATCCGGCATTGTGTGTAGGAGCCATTAAAGTTACGCAAACATTACTTTTTAATGTTAAGGCAATTAATGACGGATTTGATCCCCTTTAAAAGTTCCAAAAAAAGTCCGCGACAAATGTCTATTTACAATATAGACATTTGTCGCGGAGGTTAAATTAAATCTTTCTCACTTTAACTTTTTTTTTATTAACGCGGGTGAAACTGCCGGACGCAGCTAGTTTTCTGACAAGTTTAGTGTTATAATTTTTGTTTTTTAAGCATGTAACAGCTCGATGTTTAAATCGAAAGAAAATATTACTAGAAAAATATTCACGCGGACCAGGCAGCAGACGGGACTCGAACCCGCATCCTTCGATATCAGGGCGAATGCACTGACCGATTACGCTACCGCAGCCCTGACGGCCGTGTCGAATTCTTTCTAGCCTTTCTTAAGCTGCAAGGCAGCGCCATGTCTTCGAATTTTAGGTAACCCACAATGTCAAATGAATACCTTTACAAGTATTAAACATTTGAAAGAAAAAGTAGCAATTAATTTTTTTAATCATATAACTGCTCGATGTTTAAATTATTCGATTCTCGATTTAAAGTTCAATGTTTTTAAACAACTAACCCATACCATACATAATAATAAGTTTTCTTGGAAATTTATGATTAGATGAGATAGTATGATTTGTTATGACTTTAAGAATGGTTTTTGCAATGGCTGTCTCACCATTTTCATTTCCTTATCACCGAATTCTCTTCTGAAATATGATATCTTGCCGTCTGGAGATTTTATAACTTGACTGATGACATTGTCTGCTTCTAGTGTGTATGTCACTTTAACCTGAAATATAATATAACGAGTCCTCAATATAATAAACTTTATTGAAATATTAAGAGAGTCTTAGCAATATTTTTAAATCAAAGATTATCACACGGTTTTGTCTTTTAATAAATCTAATGTGTGCTTAATAAAATAAGTACCTATCTGTTGGGGAAGGGCGCTGAAGCCAAAATACAGGATGAACTACCTTGTTTGACCCAGGATATATGTGAAATAATGGCCTTAGTTTTAACATATTAATAAGAATATCTATTACCATGTTTATTTTTTTTTACAATTAATATTATTATTCCTTTATTTCATTAAATATACATACAAAATTATATTTCTAAATATTAGTTTTTTACAGCGTATAACATTAAAAAAATAACATTTAAAAATACAAAAATGTAGTTCCCCATCGGCAGCAAGATCAGGGTCCCTGCTACCGGTGGTTAAGGATCCAGAGACAGGAACCTCCTCACAATACGGGCCGTGTCTAGAAGTACTGCCTTCTGCATCTGACTCTTGACCCAACCACCTAACGCGAGCCTCTTAAGGTGTTTATCGAGGCTCTTGGCTATCAAACCATGGGCAGATATGATTATCGGTACAACAATTGCTGAATCGATGTCCCACATGTCAACAATCTCGCGAGCTAAATCAAGATATTTGTTTTCTTTGTCTTTTTCAGCTTTTACAAGGTTGTCGTCATGGGGGACAGCGACATCAACAACTACTGCACGGCGTTCGTGTCGATCTATCAATACAATATCGGGCTTATTAGCCACAATAGTCCTGTCTGTAATGATAGATCGATCCCAATATAATGTGGCATGGCTATTTTCAAGAACCTGTTCTGGAGCATACCTGTAGTAAGGAACCTCAGATGCTAAAAGATTGTATTTTAAAGCAAGTTGTTGGTGTATTATCCTGGCCACTTGGTTATGTCTGTGCAAATACTCGCCATTGGCGAGACGATAACAACCGGAAATTATATGCCTAAGGGATTCACCTTGGCGATGGCACGCAAGGCAAACATCCAATATGCCATCCTTCAGTATAAACCTCCGGTAGTTCTTCGTCATCACAACCTCATCCATAATTGCACAGATAAAACCTTCGGTTTCACCAAAAAGGTCACCGTAACGTAGCTAGGATACTGATGCTGATTAATCTACGTCAGGCCCATGGAGAGCCCGGTAGAATCTGCCATGCAACTCCTTGCTTTGCTATACAATGCTGCGATCCAAAGTACTAAGTACAACAGGTCTGCGCCAGTTTTCTTTTGCTAAAAATAGAGGAGTGAGTCCATTGTCAACAGCAACTACATCTCTATGAATCCCCATATCGACGTTAAGAAAATTCTCCCTAAGATTGTTTATCTCGCGGTTATGTAATGTCTTGGCATTTAGGAAGCCACGACCACCACACTTCCGCGGGATATACAATCTCATAGTCGAGGAGCGTGGGTGATGCATACGGTGTGCTGTTAACAATGTACGAACTGTTCTGTCCAAGACATCAAGTTCAGTTTGAGTCCATTTAAGTATGCCAAAGGAATACATCAATAGCGGCATTACCCAGCCATTATATGCACGAACCTTGTTTCCGCCCGACAAAAGACTTTTAAGAACTTTTGACAGGCGCCCCAAGAAACGCTCACGTAATGACTGTTTCATGTCAGCATCGTTGATGCCTAATCCCTGTGACATACCTAAATATTTATAGGTTTCGTTTACGGAGAGAGATCTAAGGTGAACTGAATCCGAGAGTTGTATACCCGCGGATTCCACTACCTGACCACGCTTTACATGCATGATTATTGATGATAAATAATATTATTATTATTTATCTGTTACGTCTTAATGTTTACAGCACGCTAAATGTCTTGGCATTGGTGTGTATTTTGGTATAGAGATAAAATAGATTCTAGAGGAAACCAAATGCTACTTTTAGTCGTTAAAATAAAACTTAGAGGGGGTGAAATAGGGGGATGAAAATTTATAATAAGACACCAATTATAAAAATACAAATGATGTCGCGATGATCCATTTGCATCTTATAAGTCTTCTACTTCTGAGTTGGTATTGTCACATTCTTGCTAAATTGCAAAGAAGACTTTGAAGATTTGCTCCGCCCCTTTTCCTACCACTGATCCTGGTCGCGCTTATCAGTCGTTCGAAATGACTTGTTAGTTCAGTAAATGGCCAGCGTATGGTACTGCTGTACCCTGAGTACGAGTTTGAGCTCACGAATACTATCATAGTTTTCGTAATTGTAAATTATGTTTCTATGTCCATTTTGGTGAAAAGTAACCAAATATACTTAAAATTTAAGAAGACACAAATGTTTAATGATAGAATTTAAACACTGTTTATTTATATTGAAACGAAAACAATAAAATCAGTACCCTTAGTACGAGTGCGAGCTCACGAAAACTATCATAGTTTTCGTAATTGTAAAACTCGTACTAAGGGTACTGGACGTTCCTACTCTTATAAACAAAATAATGACGTTCGTATGTTTTTTGCAGTGATGTTGGTACGTTATGTGCAAAATTGTGTCTTGTATTGGATTTATCTGTTCTAGATCATGATTTATTGGTTTGTGATGTCCTGGTAGGTCTCATATTGTAATTTTAATAGATTTGGTTTATCTACCTTCATGTGTGAGCATAATGGTCCAAAGTTTCAATGTTTATTTTGGCCCTTATTTTAAATTTTTGGTAATATATGATATTGTTTTGTTAAAATATTGATAATATATTACTCACAAATATATTTTTTTTCAAATTACCTTCAACTCATTATACTCTCATTCACTCATAATAATACATTTTGTTTACTTATAAATTAATAGGAACACTGTTTTCATGTTAAACGGGAATGGGCGTTAATTCTGCACCACAGTTTTTGTAAAACTATAGCATATTTAACGTTACATAATTTTATGTACATTTGCACTTGTTCCAAATAAAGTTATTATTATAATTCAAAACAGCAAGTATAGTTTTAACAAGGGTAGGGCACAGCAGAGTTATTACTCGAATTGGAGAGTCACTTTCCGAAAGTAACTCCCATCTTACAGAAGTACACAATAAAAACTCTGCCTTTTGGTGGTGTTGTGTTTCTCACGGTGGGTAACAGCGAAAGTGATATTGCTAGCATCTGTAGGCTAGGGCCACAGATTACTTGATAGTTACTCTAGGGCGTCCGCTTAACATGAGGCCGGTTGTATGCTTGTGTGTCACTCTTTTTAGTATTTTCAAGGGTAGGGCACAACAGACATACTACTCGAATTGGAGTGCCACTTTCTGAAAGTAACCCCCATATTACAGAAGACCACAATAAAAACTCTGCCTTTTGGTGGTGTTGGTGGGTAACGGCGATAGTGATATTGCTAGCGTCTGTAGGCTAGGGCCACAGATTACTTGATAGTTACTCTAGGGCGGCCGCTTTACATGAGACCGGTTGTATGCTTGTGTGTCACTCTTTTTAGTATTAACAAGGGTAGGGAACAGCAGAGTTACTACTCGAATTGGAGTGCCACTTTATGAAAGTAACCTCCGTCAAAACTCTGCCTTTTGGTGGTGTTGTATTTCTCACGGTGGATAACGGCGAAAGTGATATTGCTAGCGTCTGTAGGCTAGGGCCACAGATTACTTGTAAGTTACTCTAGGGCGGCCGCTTGACATAAGGCGAGTCGTATACTTGTGTGTCACTCCTTTTCCAGAAAAAAAAACGAGTTTGCTTATGGCCACACGGCTGAAGTGAAACTTTCATTTCATTTACTAGCTATAAGAGAAACAGAGAAAGAAAATGTGCGCGTGCACTGCTTTCTCTTCCTTATATCCCCCACTCAACTCCCGTTCGGCTCGCCCGAAAACACTTTTCGTAAAGCGTAACGCATTTGCCAGCTTACTCCCCAAGTCAAGCGTGCGTAAAGAAGTTTCACTTTAAGAAAATGGTGATTTGATGGAGTTCAAAATCCTCTGAATTTGGACCTTAGGGTTAGTTAACGTTGTTACCTTAGTCCCGTCTCGTCTCTCCAGCTCCGTCTCCTGGCCCAGTGTAAATGTAACTGTCATCTGGCGGTTTTCGGCCTGCAGGTGGAACGTGAAAGTCTGATCTTCGATCCTTGTGAACGAGAAGGTGGGTGTAGTGCTCTGGAGTATGCTCGCTACGCTTTCGTTGGCTTCTGGAATGGAATAAACAAAAAAAATATTCGTGCGACCACGGTGCTTGCAAATGATCCGCAACATCTAGAATAATGAAAAATTTAATAAATCCCGCTATCCAATGTACTTGACATTGGTTGATTTTACAGTAGGAGCTGGCGGCAATCTAGGTGACATGAAATAAATTTGCGGCTGTACTCTTAAAATCGATAAATATTCTATGTTTTGTGAACTTCTTCGTATGGTGTCCTACTCTACATAATTAAGAGCCATGTAAGTTTATTCAGGATGGACAACGCACGATATATCGAGTGTTAACGCGTAAATTCAACTTAACTAGGCCGCGTTGTTTCATCTGTAGTTCAATTTGACTATAGTTAATATCACATCAAATACATAGAAATTGTGTCAAATTTTGATTTTTTTGTAATTTTTCTCTAGTATTTTAACGAAGGGCAAATTTAACTATAGATGGAACAACGCGGCCAAAGTCCACCTGCACGTGCTGGCTCGGTGAAAGGCTCCGTGTTAACACTTTTTCGTTCCAGGTCATCAGCGCACCTCAAGTATAGTATAATGTCGTAATTGTTAGGCATTAGAAGATTAAGGATGCAGTTAGATCTAGCAATTTTTATTTGTTCGATCATTCGTCGTAAAGCATATTTATAAATAGATAATTAACTCTTAACACTCACTTGACACTTTTAGCAATTCTTCAATGTTCTCTGCTCGGACTCTTCTGAATTTTTTTCCCGAAAATGACATGATTCGTACTTAACAACGAATAGTAATACAAATAGCTAATATCAAAGATTTTTATATTAAACAATATCAAAGCATAGACGCATGTGCCAATCGACTGAATAATCTGTATTCCTTTCAATAAGTATAATATTTTGATAAGATTTTGGCATTAGAGGTAATCAACCGAAACGTGCGTCTAGTCAGCAAATTGAACAGTCAGTTTACTCCAATGGAGATAGAGCTTTATCATGGTTCAGATAAGGTTCACAAATCATTGAGAAGATATGAAACTGTGATTGTACACCTACATACTGATAACCGTAACGTAAACAGATGATTTTGAGATTATAGTCATAAAAAATCGTACATTCCGAAAGTATGGTGATATTGTACTCACAGAGTATTTATATCAAATAATGAGTTATGTTTATTGATTTATAAAAGTTTAGTTTAGGTCAATGTAAGATCTTTGAAGTCGGACTCATACTGCTATGTTTTTCCTGAGAAGCTAGTAGGTATGTAGGAATAAGTATTTTTACATTTTATGGGTGGCAGACAAGCACAATTTTGTGGCTCGCCTGATGCTAAGTGGGTAATAGGCAAGATTTGATTGTGATACCAGAAAATATAAAAAAATAAGTTGGTTAAGTTAAAGGTATAAAGTGTGTATTGCGTTATTGTAATTAATATTCTGAATTGAAGTTTCTACAAAAAAATAACAAAATTAAATACAAAAGGTGAACTTAGTAATGAGAAAATTACTCGCTTGTGCAATTTGTTTTCACCGTGTGACATACCTACTTAGTACAACAAAATTATTAAAACGATTAATTTAAGGACAACATTACTCACATTTTTGGGATATTTTATAACAGAAATAACAATAATTGAGATAAGTAATCCCATGACCATAATTGTAAATGAATTAACGTGGTAAGGTAACAAAAGTTTACGCTTCTTTTAAAGAACTAAATAGAATAATTATTAACTCTACTATACCTCGATAAGCATCTAAACCGCGTTTCCTAAAGAATGCGAGATGCCTTTGAAAATAGTTCATTTCATAAGAACACGTAACAAGGCCCGAAAAAGTTGTCGCAAATCGCCCTAGAGTCAGGCTCGGTCCGGTGAGCGTGACCTTGCACCTCTTGGGCGGGGGCGCCTTAGTCCGCGCCAAACGCACAGCCTGCACCACTCGTTCACGAACCACGAAACGAAACGCTTGCTTTGAATAAAAAAAACAACCACAGACTGATAAACTTTTCAATCGGAATGCTAGTTTGAACTTAGAATAGTTTCTTTTTTTTTTGCGAAATGTGGGGTTTGTTGTTTTGCCTCGCCGCTGCGGCGCTGGCGGTTGAGGGCGCCGGCGCGGGCGCAGCGCGCCTCGTATGTTATGTGGAAAACGCGCGCGCGACCGAAAGCTTTTCCGAGTGCACGCATCTAGTGTACACGGGAAACGCGAGAGGGGAGAAGCTAGACTCGATCCTGAAGGACTACAGAAAGAACAACCCGAAGCTCAAAATTGTGCTGCAAGTCGATGAGATCGATAAGGTAAGTGCTCTTTGGGAACGTGGATTTTCTTTAGCCAGAAGTAGATTTAACACTGTACGTCGAAAATGTTCACATCGATGTTCAAGTTAAAATCAATCCAGAAATCTATGAACGCAAAGAAAAACTTCTTGTATTAACATAAATGAAGTTATATTACGAAAGCGTATAAATTACTAGCGTACGTGTGTAAAAAAGTAATCAAAGTAACTTTTTGTAATAAACAACAATGCCCAACTGAGTCTTACGTTTTCTTTTGGCAATAGAAACAACTTCCGAATAGTTCACCCATTGCGTTCCAAATGGCGTGAGACAAATGTCGTAATGTACTAACTTACTTAAAAAGGAGTCGAATTTCGAACGAAAGTTTTAACGTATGAACAAGCATCGCTAATTGAACTCTTTGTGCGCTCTTGTTGACATGCTAATCGTTGACTGGCCGAATAGTAGGTACATGAAAAGAGGCGCTGGTAAAGAACTGGGAGCCTATTACTTATTTTATGTTTGAATACAAAGGTTACGTCATGTACAACCAAAACAGCATTAGGTAAAGGAGGTCATAAGTCCCATAAGTTTATCAAGGGAAGAACGGTTACAAAATCAGAATGGTCTATTTGCAATGGCTGTTTTCTTCTCTGATTGTTTTTAGTTATAATTAGAACTGAAATAGTTTTTAGATATTGAAAAAC
The DNA here is from genome assembly GCA_902850365.2 of Chilo suppressalis. Classification (NCBI taxonomy): domain Eukaryota; kingdom Metazoa; phylum Arthropoda; class Insecta; order Lepidoptera; family Crambidae; genus Chilo; species Chilo suppressalis. The sequence continues at coordinate 6,357,463 of OU963903.1, forward strand.
CTAATGCCTTAGTTATCTATCATTTCATCATAAACTACTCAGTTTCAAATAAAGCTTAAAGTCATATACTATATTAGCATTAACTAGTGATATAGAATTAACATTTACATCAAGACAAACAGGGCAAAATACTGTTACATGTACATGTACTTGTAAATCCTACTAATATTATAAATGTGAGTTTGTATGTTTTTAACTCAATGACGCATAAACTACTGAACGGATTTGGCTGACCTGGATTGAGAGATAGGATACTTTTTATCTCGGAAAAATATTTGGTTTCTGTGGGATTCTTAAAAAATTAAAGTTGCTCAGACGAAGTCGCAGTTAGTATGTAATAAAATGTTAAAAATAAAATAAAAACATTTTTTATACCCGAATTATAAAAAATTCTTACGTTGTTCAGTTAAATTTATCATTAAATTGATTTTCGGCAAATTACAAACATATGCTATTTTCATGGATATTCGAATTCTAAACAAAAAAACCTTCATAGATACCTTATACAAAATTTAATTCCACACATTATTGTAACAGTCGTGTTACAAAAGGGTTACCCTTTTCGATGTTAATTAACAGTTAACTCGTTAATATATAGAGCAAGACAATGCGATGATTTAATTAAACCATAAGAGAACCATTTTAGAATTCGGTACTAAGCATATTATACCTCGAAGTTGGTAATAAATTTAGAAACAAAAGTCCTACCCTAAGGGTAGGAATATAAGGGTGATTTGTTCACTCACAGACTTTAGTGCTGAGTTGTATATTACAAAAATAAAGCCTCAAAAAATTAAAAAATTAAAACTTTTTAACAAAAAAAGTGCAACCGCCGAAAAGCAAAGAATAATAAACCTCTTTTATTTTAAGTTAAATTATTACTTGGAGTCGGTGCCCTGCATGTCTGTCTGATAGATCTGATCCCATTTACTACTTGGGTTGGCATGGCACCGCTACCAAATATTAATTTGACTGAGGATAAAAAAGGTTTATTATTTTAGCTTTACGGGGCGGTTTAATATTTTGTTAAAAAGTTGTTTTCTCATTCATGTTAAAGATTCTGATTGGGAGTTTCTTTTTTCTCTTATCCTAGTAGAAATTCCAGATTATTACAAAATCGTGGCCAGATGGAAATCGGGTGCCATAACCACACCTGCACTCCCGGTGCGCATTGGGGGGATCTCGGTCCCCAGAATGCGTGCCGGGTGAACGGTGTAGGAGCATTGTCTGGTTTTTAGTGGCCCTGTTCAGGGCTATAGGTAGGGCCCAAGGGCTGACTAAAATGAGCAGGGAGGAGTCTCACATACCTTTTCCTCGCTCCCCCGGTGGTTGAACAAAAAAAATTGTTGCAAATACGTAGGTATTTATTATATAGGCACGGCGGCTTTGTCACAAAAATCGGAGCCTTATTAGGGGTAATGAATCATGCCGGGTACTGAACGCGTAATACTCGGTCTCGCAAGTGTCGATAAGTAGAGTCGTTGTCGCTTACCATCTGACGGGCCATTTGCTTGTTCGCCACCCCTTTAACATAAAAAATTAATGGCAACTCCTTGGCCTTTATTGCCCGTCATCTGATCGCTGAGTTCTACTGGTCGATCCATGGGCAATTCTTTTGCCAGAGGTTCTATCAATCGAACACCGGGAAAATCAAATTGCTCGTAGTCCTTTCGATAAGGGGATAAAATAGGGAATGAAAGTTTGTATGAAACTTTGTCAATTTTAAACCGATCAGGCTGACACTTTGCATGCAGTTATAAGAAGAATCATAGATGAATGTCATTGTGTATAATACAAGCCTGAGAACAAAAACTGTAGTCTACACTTCACCTCTACACCGAAGCGAAGCGAGGGCGGGCCGCTAGTATCAAATATAATTGACAACTTAGATAGCAATACTAGCACTAAACTGGATGGTATGAGTACGAAAGCAATAAAATGTCTGAAAAATGTATAAGTTGATAGATTAGTAAGCTACAATAATGAGTGCTTAGCGCGCGGTGCGTTTCCCGATTCACTAAAGATAGCAAAGGTAAACCCTATTTACAAGTCTGGCAGTAAATTTAACCCAACAAACTATAGGCTATAGGTATCAGTTCTTCCTGTAATTTTCCAGGCCGTCTATAGTTAAAAAAAAAAGGTTTCAATAAGTGTTATTCTTAATTATAATTATTTTTGTGGGTCTGGGGACCGTCTACATGAGGAAAGCACAGGAATGTTGTGTATGGAAATTCCTTAAAGAGTCCATGCCCAGCAGTGGACATCTATCGGCTGATGATGATGATGATGAGCAAAAAAAGAAAAAGAGCAGCATGAAAATACATAATGGTGTATTTTTTTTCTGAATAATTTTAATGGTTGTGCCATGGGTAACAATATTTATCTTAGCACTTCCCTTCCAGTAGATCCAGTACTAATACAATTTCATTCATTATTTTTTTTAACGATGGTCTGATTGATAGAACAGTTGCCAAAAAAATTGGCCATGGATCGACCAGTAGAGCTCGGCGATAATACCACGGGGCATGGGTATTAAAGGATCCTTGGGCCGCTCGCTGCTGTTTATCTATATATATAAAACTCAAAGGTGACTGACTGACATAGTGATCTATCAACGCACAGCCCAAACCACTGGACGGATCGGGCTGAAATTTGGCATGCAGGTAGATTTTATAACGTAGGCATCCGCTAAGAAAGTGTATGAAAGTGTATGTGTATGAAACTGTCAATTTTAAATCGATCGGGCTGAGGCTTTGCATGCAGGTATAAGAAGAATCATAGATGAATGTCATTGTGTATAATACAAGTCTGAGAACAAAAACCGGAGTCTACCCTTTAGCTCTACACCGAAGCGAAGCGAGGGCGAGCCGCTAGTCTTTCCATATAGCAAGCAATTGTAAACCTTTCAGAGCAATAAATATTCTCTAATAGAGGCATAATTATTTATTATGTCTATATTAATGTGTATATTTAGCTTAGTACCGCCGTTCGCGTTTTTCTTTTTTCCCAAAGGTTGACTGGGAGAGAATGCTATTAGCATTAAGTCCGCATTTTGTACCATTCTCTTGTATTCTGGTAAATAAAGTTTAAAATAAATAAATAATAAATGTATTTATATACCAGGTACCTATTGCAAAAATAACTCGGAAATATGTTAAAAAAAATATTTGCCATTGATCGAAAGTTGACTGCATTCCGGCCGACTATAAAGCTTTATTACGATACGAGGGCGATCGGCTTTTACGTATGACTAATTCTAAAGGTCCCCGTTGTCTGTCTGTGGTCGTAATTAGCGGCCCTGCGTCGGTGACCTTGCGCAAGAGACATTTCGAGTAAAAAGTATCTGGAGCATGCATGTGCGTTGTGTCGCGTCAACTTGTCAGTACAGGGTTACATCGGAACGAGTTGTTTACGAGTTGAACGGAAAGGTTCTTAACACGCAACTCATAGAAATTATTGAAAATACACAGAAATGTAAAGCACGCAGATCCATTGATTGGTCTCTTTCTAATAGCGCGAGCGTTTAAAAACTATTGGTAACCATAGTACTTATAGGAGGACTATATGTTTAGAAGATGTCTGTACTGATATAAAGCAAGGTAATTGGTCAAAATTTTGCTCTAAACACGTTGGTTTTTTTGATTGATAATTCGAACTTAAATTGGTCCCAAATTAAAGGTCGTGACTGTAAATTATTTTTTGCCATTGATCAAAAGTTGACTGCATTTTGGCAATCTTAGAGCTTTACAAGGTTGATTGGCTTTAAAATTTTGATATAAATTGTTGCTGGCGTATATTTTTAGAGATGTAGGGCACAGCGGGATTTCCGCTCAAATTGTAGCGCCTGTTCCCCAAACAGAGAACCGTGAGAGCAAAGCAACCGTATAAAAGACCATAGTAAAAAAACACTACTTTTTGGTCGTGTTGTTTCTGCTGGTGACTAGGGTTCAGGATTCCACAGGGCTAGGGGATTGGGTTCAGGCCTGCAAGGTAAAGATGTCTGGAGCGGCACATCTTCTGCCGCATCTCAGTTTATATATAACCTATTTTCTTGACTGGACTCCACTAACACTTAACATCAGGTGGAGTGGGGATCAGGATTTTTTTATACGTGTTGCAATTTGTTGCAACACGTATAAAAAAAATACAACTAATTAATATTTAGTAAATTTTACGTGTTGAACTCTTTACTCTACTGGTGCGTTCATAGTATGTATGTGTAGTGACGTCATGCACTATCGTCAGGCTCTAAGTATATCCGTTCTCACGTTCACGTCACGACCTCGGCGGTATCCATCGCATATGGTTCATTGAGAACAGCTGATGTGGTGTACAACTTTTGCTGTTATAATTCCATTGTTTTTTTTAAACCATTGCATTAATTAGCAAAAGGACAATGGGCAAAACACACCCAGCTCCGCCAACAATGTAATTATTATGAATCGATAGATCTATGAAAAACTAGTTTTTTTTATTATGACACCGTAAAAAATATCCTGGTAGTCAAAATATATGACACATAGGCATATTTAAGTAGCTAAATAAATTCATTTTATAGTATGTTCATTTTATATTATTAGTAACCATAATAATATGCCATATCAATATAACCAGATATACGACAAAGCCTGCCGACCATCCTGCGCTTGCACTTACTGAGACACCTCAAAACGGTTTACGGGGGTTAAAGGATTTGCAGTTGCAAATAGTCGTCTTACTTCGTTGTGATTGAGCGCTCCCATGTCACTTGATTAAATTTTATTTTTCCCATTTTGCAACCGGTTTCGTAAAAAGATATGTAATATGTTTTCGAAACCGTTTTTTTTGGGGGGGGGGGGTTAATGATGTAAGAAAAAAGGTTGCTATTTCGTGCATGAGTTAGAGGTAGATAAACATAAAAAGCGAGTGTTCCGAGAAGTTAATATCCCACCTTCCCCTTCCCCTTCTCCCAAAAAATATGTCGCACTATCCGCAAAATGGAATGCTCTGCCCGCTCACGTGTTCCCTTTCTCCTACAACTCGGGATCCTTTAAAAGAGGCGTGAAGAAGTAATATGCAGACCGGCAAGGTGAGGATGGCTGGTGTGGCAGCTAACACAGCCGTACCAGCTATCTTCACCTTTACTTACAATCAGGTGGGGTGGAGTCATTTATCGGACCTATTAGTAAAAAAAAATAGAGCCATAAATGGATCGCATTATATGTTTGCCCCAGATAAGTTATACGATAAAGTATTTTCAGAAAAAGAATATCCTTAATACAGCTATTACTTCCTGCTAACCGTGCAAACTCAACGATCACCTAAGCCTAAGGCATCTATACTTCAAGTTGTCAACTCCAATTAAATGGAAAGGTCATTGAGTAGGTACACTATCAAAATTTCGGTCGATATAGGAAGCACTTAAAATGATGTTCTTTTTTTTAAACGTGACTTATATGCAACTCTTATAATTTATTGGAGAAGGTTGCGTTCATGTACGGAAGCGTCTTACATTTTTTTTATTGATTTGATTAGTGATAGACATAATCGTAATATAATCTAGTTTAATATTAGGGATAAGCGTATATATCTACACAATAGGGGTGATGACGGGGTCAGTAAACGAAATTCTATTTAGTCCGTCAGTTAGATGATCAAAAAAATAATGGACACGTATTTTTTCTTTGGGCAATCAACCAAAAAATGACAAAGTTATAGCGCGTCAAAGTTTGGGAGTAGGGGCTCGTGAGTCGTGACGTCACTTTTAAGTGAAAATTGTACCAAAACGTGACGTCATGCGACTTTTCAAATCAATATATCTCTGCAATGTTTATATTATGTAAAAAAAGAAAAAATACGTGTCCAATACTTTTTGATAATCTACTTGATAAACGAAGAAATAAAAATAGTCATTATCCCTATTCATTTTAAGATCTCTCATTCAGTATCTGTTTAATATATTCATATGTTTACTAAAACATAAACCGGTAAAGGCAAAGCAAAACATAATTAATACGAAAAAAAATGGTTGCCTGTAAAGTCGGTTTTACGGGCGAAGATTTTACGTGACAACGTCTTTTTCTCGGTAGAATATTTATTGATATGAATATAATTAAATTGCACAATAGGAACAAGGAATTGAATGAAAATAAGAATTGCACAAATTTTAACTATAGAAATATATTTTGTTTACTAAAACATTGTACATGTAAACTTAAACTTAACACGAGAGACTCATCGTAACGTTACCGAGCGTTACACTTTTTCATAAGTGACTCCCAGCCGCAACCTAATTTAAGACGTTGTCACGTCAAAATTAATTTGTTTTGTATGATACATTTAATATAGGTAGGTACTTATATTCTTTATGGTCTGAAATAATCAGGTTAGGTATGGACTTTTGATCTATCAGTATTGAGCACAACAAACCCGTGCATATTTTTCGTGAATGTGTGGTTTACTGGTTAAATAACAAATGAGGAGCTGGCGAATAAAACAGTATAATTACGGTTTTGACCATATACTTACTACTTTTTTTTACAGCCCGGAGGTTTTGGGCCAGCTGAATTTGAATTTCAACTCATGTCAATCAAAACCGCCTAAAATGGTGTTAAAATTACTAAATTAAAAATCACGCCAGAAGCTCACTGTAGGTATATCATAAAGTGTTTTACTGCTCGTTACCGTTTTGTTCGCCAGCTCCTTAAATATAATGTGAGTTAATCTTAAATCTTAATACGATATAAATGTAGGTAAGAAAACGGAAAAGGTATTGTAAAAACGTTTACTGTGGCTTCATACGTTATTTCTATAATCTATTATAAGTAGATACTAATTTTCCTAAGTCTAGAAAAGAATCATAAGTAACTAAAATATAAATTACAAGCGGCCGCCCGCGACTTCGATCGCGATAACTTTTAGTTTTTTTTTCTAAAATAATAGGTTTTTTCTAAAATAGAAGAAGCCGAAGTTACTCCTAATTACATCAGCTACCTACGAATAAAAGCCCCGTAAAAATCGGTCCAGTCATTTCAGAGATTAGCCGGAACAAACAGACAGACAAACAAAAATTGTAAAAAAAAAAATGATGTATGTACCGTAAATATACCTATTCATATGCATGTAGTAAAAAGCGGTTATTTCAATATTACAAACAGACACTCCAATTTTATTTATATGTATAGAAGATGACAATTTCATTAAAATTTAGACATTTTAGTAAAGAGTTTGAACTTTTCTATTCAATTTGTTCAAACTAGAACAAAATTGCACTCTTACATCACACGGACGTGTACATCTTGTAATTATTGAAAATGTATGCTTCAATAATATAGATGTTTTCTGCAACCACGTTGGTTGATCAATATTTATTACTTAAGTTCAGTAATTCATATTTACGAGCGTCAATGTGAAAGCTGGATCACTTTTCCTAGATCGTAGCTAGTCATAATATATCCTGTGTGGAAACGATACTTAGTATTTAATACTATGTAAGTGATGCTTAATTGTGAGTTATATAATAATACGGTTTATGCAATCAAATGTTTGTCATGTCTATTTTCATCGATCTATCTATGTTTCGCAAAGTATTGGTTTGAGGCGTGTTTTCATGTATTTAATGCGTCCATACGATAGTATGACAAGCCAATATCAAAAAGTATTAAATAAATTAGCTATGTGTTCCTCGAATTGTAAATTAACATTTAAAAAACTTGTGCAGAATCAATATCATGCGAAAGTATAAAGTTAGATCTTGAAAATCATTATCTATTAAAGTATCGCGAGAATACTTATACAAAGTTTTTGTGATTTGATGCAACTTGTACAAACAATCATTATTTCTACCATTAGGTATAGAAACAATTTTACAAATATGAATTTTAATGTTCATTATACATAGTTAAAAACAAGGATTTCAAATTGTGTACTTAAATTTATTATTTGGCGACCTCGGTGGCCGAGTGGTTTACACGCCGGGTTTCAAGGTGTCTGTCTACTCGAGAGGTCCTGGGTTCGAATCCCGGTGGGGACAGATGTTTGTGGGTTGAATACGAGCATTTGTACTTCAGTCTATATATCTGTATCAGTATATGTATTGTATCCGTTACCCTTAGTATCCCATAAACATAAGCCTACAGTGTTTTCTTTGGAGCTAGGCGAATTACTGTGAAAATATTGATTATTAATTTATTTAATTAAAACTACTTACAATAATAGAATACTTAATGGTTAGACCTGTGTTATTGGCTTTGAGCCCTCAATCAGCCATGCTGTTCCGCTATCACCCTTCTCAAATACATCCACTACAGCGTTCGTCACTGCTTCTACTTGTTGCCAGGGTACACTTTTCAACATGCCATCTAAATCCTTCTGAAAACTTGGATCATCGTTCACTTTCACATCCGTCGTCGACTTAGTTTCCGTAAAGCCTGAACATACTGCAACGGCCCTCACACCGAACTTCTTGTAACGGTAAGGATGGCCGAAACTCCTCGTGAACCCGATCACAGCAAATTTCAATCCCTGGTAGATAGGCAGGAAGGGATCTACGCGAAACCCGTATATAGAAGCCATGTTGATCACTATGCCACCTCTACCGCCCTTGTCCATCCTCATTCTCTCGAAGAACATCACTGACCATTCCATAAGTGCTGTCACATCAATGCCGACAGTCTTCTGAATCATGAACTCGTTAAGGATACCCGAGTTGTTCACCAGAACATCAATGCTGCTGTGCTTGTCGAAGATTTTTCTTGTTGCAGCGTCAATATCAGTAGTTACATCACATTTGATGAACTCTGCTCTGTCTACTCCATATTTGGATTTCAATCTTTCTACTGAAGCTAGACCTTGTCTATCATCAATATCAATTATGATGACAAGACGAGCACCTTTCCTTAGAAATTTATCGGTAATAGAGTATCCGATTCCTTGCGCTCCTCCAGTGATGACAGCTAGTTTATTTTCCAGATTCCTCTTCATGATGTTCTCTTATGCACTTATTATGTTTAACTGAAAACATTTTGTTAAAATCTGATTTGTTATATATGTGAAAGATTAGATAATGAGGTCAATGAGTGACGAAAAACAATCTTTATCCTCATGACACAACAATGACATATTTCTTTGATGAGTCTTTATAATGTAATCACAACAGTAATTAATGAATGCTTCTCTTTAGTTCTGTTCCGAACTATCTTATTATTTGCTGCTCTTACGTACATCATTATGGATTATAAATAAACAAACATGCGAGATTCGATGTCTTATCTCTCTATTAAGTGTCGCCGCACACGGGCCACACGCCACAGCCACAAACGCCGCCACGAGAAGCTAGAATCGGCTACTAAAGTGCCACAAGAAGCGAGCAACGACGATTTGTAGCGTGTGGCGGCCACCGGCGTACCGTGTGTGGCGAGTCCGTATAAAATGTATGAAAACTACAAGAAATATGCCGTTGGCGGTGTTTTGTGGTTGTGGTCGGTGGCCCGTGTGCGGCGACACTAAAATAAACACGAATGTTTAAGATTGCAAGTTTGATTTACTTCTTATTACATTTTCTGCTATGTAAAAGTTTGGTGAAAAAGTTGACCATGACATTATAATGTTTTTAAAGTTCCCATGATACGCATGTAATGAAATCTTTATATATATTTAGAGTGAAACCAATAGCGTATTTTGTGATATGCTAGAGTCAATCAGAAATGATAATATATTTTTCTTATCGTATAGCACAGAGAAGACGTTTATGAAAACGAATGCAACTTATTTTCTAAGACTCTCAATACAAAATATGTATTACGTTCCCATATTAAATTACTTCTTCATTCTCTATCTTTAAAAATCGTAATTTACATTTGCTGTTAAGACCCGTAATATTTTGTAGGATGATACGTGACCCCTTTTGTGCGAATCCAACTCGCACTTTACCGGTTTTGGTGGGTGACTCTATTGTAACCCTATCAATAAAACAGAATTTTATTCATGTGTCATTTATAGGGGAAATGCATTATAATGCCAGCTGTTAGGGATTTAAGTAAGGAAGGAATCAATAATATTTTTTAAAATGTTATGGATAATTGCAAAATAATTATAGATTTAACGTACATTGTTTTTAACATTTCACCTATGCTTTTTGTATACAAATCAATGCAATCATTATTTATGAATTATTTACTGGATAAATAGATATGTGCCTGACCTACAGTTTGCAATCTTTCGTAGAATATAAACATTTGATTCTCATAAAAACATAGTAATACTGTTGAAAACATGTTGCATTCTTTGATTATTTACTCTCTAGATAGATAGATCTCTAGCAGTGCTTACTAGGTGACCCTAGCAGATTTTATATACTTGTGTGCGTGACATGCAAATCAAAACACGCGAATCTAGTATCTTACACTCGCGAAATGTCAGCGAAATGTCATTATTTTTGTCTCGGTAGTTCGGTACGCATGCGTAAGATACCAGGTTAGGCCACATTCCGAAAAAAGCGGGTAAACTTAATCAAATCAAAATAAGTATATTGTTCACACAATTAAAAATCATAGATGTTGAAACATCTGTAAAACGTTTAAATGTATACTTGAATATTTGAAATAAAAAGTATTCATTATAAGTTTTACTTTTTTAAGGTGAATAATAAGAAGTTACTTATCGATAGTAAGGGACTTTGTTGGTTGTTTTTATGCGTCCGTTATAATTTCAGAAAACTTGGTAATTGACATGCTTATCGCTCAGCGTTGCTTTGAACACTAAATGATGGGAAACGACTTAAACCCTACCAGGTGGGAGATATTTTTTCAACGTATCTGCGCTGTCACGCACTATCTAGGGTGTAAATAATCAAAGATTGCATCACATTAAAAAAAAAAGAAATGGCAATAGTGCCCGCGTTCCAATTTTGAATGTACTAAACAAAAAGAGTTGACAAAACAACTGATGCCTCAGGCAATTTTAAATTATGGTGACCGCCACAGAACACAGAAAAAGGTGACCGCTTACCATATACTAGTTTGCTAATCTTTTTGTAATACAAAAAAACAAGAACAAATAACAAAAAGTCTTCATAATGCTCTTTAAAAATACTCCAGTATAATAACTTATAAGCCTTTCCCTCTTGATAGGAATCAGTTTCTTTTCTGATGTTTGTTATCGATATCATCTTTTCCATTAGTTTTGTTCGAAATTATGTAATGTGTACTCAGGAAACAGGTTACGAATAATGTTACAGTTTCTCAATCGAATTTGATCTTTTCCTCCTAAGTGTTACGATTTTTAAATAAGTGAAGTGATTTATACTTGCGTATTATACACAGTTACTCCAGTTATTTTTAAATCTTTTGGATAACCGGTTCATACTATTGTAAAATCCACAATAACCTTTAAGTACACACATCAAAAGTGTCTAGGGATCAACATATATTTTTGCAATAACTTTTCTCCTGATTGATATTAATTAAAATTTTCTTTAAGGATTCATCAAATAAAGTGTTTTCGTTTGTCACAGTAACGATAAACCAAGTCACCTTTGCATTAATAAAGAAATTTGCCATTTTCCTAATAAAGGGATTTTTGACATTTGAACCACTAACACAAAAGTTCGAAAAAAAGACTGAAATAACAGTTTTCTCTAAAATTTTATTGGGTAACTTAAACAATTAATAATCCGTATTTCTACCGCGAACACTAACAACACAAGAACATCGGTTTGGCATACTCAAAATGAGTTCATCCAAATCACGCTGTGGAATGGCCGCCCATGTTCGTTGCAACAACAAAAAAAGGTCTTCTTGCGACTGGATACCCTCCATATTCGGCAGAGCTCTTCTCTGTAGCATATCCCATGCATGCTCAATCGGGATCAAGTCTGGCGACTGAGCAGGCCAGGGCAGGACATTGATGTTAGCTGCGGCGAGAGTCTGTCTTACAACTCTTGCGGTGTGCGGTCGTACATTATCATGCATTAACTGAAATAAGGGACCGATTTGCACTTGTAGAGGAACGATGACGTCTGATACAATCGTCTCAGCATAAATTTGAGCGTTGAGGTTGCCTCTGATCCAAATCAACTCAGTTCTTCCGCCGATCCAAATACCCGCCCATACCATGATGGTTCCACCACTATAAGGATGGACTTCCTGGCAGGATTTTAATCGCTGTTGGCGTCCAGGGGTTCTCCAGTGTCGTATACGTCTTGTATCCGGTCTCATACCAAAACGAGACTCATCAGAAAAGCACACGAAACGCCATTGTTCTTCTGCCCAATTTCTGTGTTCAAGAGCCCATTGATATCGAATCCTACGATTGTGCATTGCTATAGGTGGTACCCGTAGCGGTCTTCGGGAATGAAGGTTCACTTCATGCAAGCGGTTTCTGACTGTTTGGTCGCTAATTAAGTTCCCTGAAGAGTGATGAAGCCTCACGGCTAACATCATGGCGGTTATTGTTGGAGCTCTTCGAGTTAAGATTTGAATGTATCGGTCTTGTCTCCGTGTGGTGCAGCGATACCGTCCTCCATGGCGCTCAGCCACGGTACCAGTGCTTCGGTATCGTGTCCAAAGTCGACTGATAACACTCTGACTTGTATTCAGAGCTAAAGCCACAGTACGTTGCCGGGAACCAGCTTCCATCATTCCCACGGCTCTGAGCATTTCTTCCCTGCTTAAATGACGTCGCCGCTCCATAATAACGTTGGTTTTAATCAGTAGTAGGGAAACAGTAGCACTAATAATGTCTTCAATGCGTTGTATGTTTTTATAGGGAAAATATTGACAGCTGATTTTCATCTTTTACTCGAATTTGATTCACAGTTCCTGATTCAAATTATGAAATGCACCAAAAAGGATCCATATAAATTTATAAAATCTAAATTTATTACAAAGCCACATCTCAATCTCAAGAAATCCGCATAAAAATGCTTGATCCCTAGACACTTTTGATGTGTGTATCTGGTTTTCTTTTTATAACTTATATGTGCTTTCATGAACTTAATTTATTACGATACGAAATTTAATTGGACATTCAAAAATAGAGGACAACAATTTTCACGTGAAACTCATTAAGTGACCCTGACGTCTGCAGTCTTGTGTAGTTCGCGAATAAACTAGGTCAAAAGAGCGTAGATGAACTACGCGAACTAGTTCCCTCATTCCCCGTTCCATAGTTCATTAGTTCGTGACCGAATGAGCGAGTGGCGTTAACCGAACGTATGTCATTACGAATGGCCGCTCGCTCATTGCATTTTCGCGTCTCGTTTAGTTCTTTGGCCTGTCAGTCAGTGGAATCATTGAGTGGCAACACGAATGAAAGAAAAGTTTGCCGTAGGTGAGGGCTATAAGAAGGCAGAGGCTATAATTATCAAGCCCCAAGCCCTTATCAGGTATAACACATTTGCGAGGAAATAATGTAATATTAATGTTGATTATTTAAAAATATATATATATAAATTTGAAAAGTGATCATTTTTGTTTTATTTTTTGTGTCGTGTGTAACAGAATATGTATAAGTTACCAACAATTAATTATACATATGTATTCGAAAAAGGCGAAAATTATAGAAAGATATTTTTGCTGTTCTATGAGTACAAAATATGTAGGTATAGTACAGCATTCCGTAATCCTATCACATGCAGCCAGAGCAGTATCAAAAAAAGCGAACGATCCTTTCACTGACTCAGAAATCAGAAATCAATATATCAGAAATCAATATATCTTTATTCAAATTGGATGTATAGTACAACACTTTTGAATCGTCCAAAAATTTTTTTCCCTACCACTCGTTATTGGACATATTTTTTAGCTGCGGAGAAAAACGAGCGAAAAAAACTCCACAACATTAAAAGCATAATGTAACAACATTTACAAATCATTATGTTGTTACAACGTCAATACAATCATGATTTATTTAATATAGAACACCTGTTGGAATGATTGGAACAGTTCAAACCCAAGCATTCTGTAATATAATCAGACACTTTGTAATAAGCTTTTTTATTAAGTGCTTTTTTTATACTATCTTTGAATTTATTTATGCTTGACTCTTGGATATTGCTTGGGACTTTATTGTATAAGCGAACACAAAGACCTTTAAATGAATTATTGATTTTGTGAAGCCTAGTAGCAGGTAAAGTTAGTTTATTTTTGTTTCTTGTATTAAGTGTGTGAACATCACTGTTTTTAAGAAACAAATTAATATTTTTTCTTACAAGTAATAAATTTTCGTAAATGTATTGTGATGCGACCGTCATTATACCAAATTCTTTAAACCTATCTCTTAAGGAATCCTTAACTTTAAGATTATAAATTGATCGAATAGCTCTCTTCTGCAGCACAAAAATAGTTTGAATGTCGGCGGCGTTTCCCCACAATAAAATTCCGTACGACATTACACTATGGAAATAACTAAAGTATACTAATCTGGCCGTATCTACATCCGTTAACTGGCGTATCTTCATTACGGCATATGCTGCAGAGCTAAGTCTATTTGACAATTTATCAATATGTGGACTACCTTAGAGATACAACTGTTCACGTCGTCAATAACTATTTCCTTACGTTTGAGTTTAAATAAAAGTGATGTATTATCCGCGAACAATACTATCTCATGCTTATCTCTAACGTAGTAAGGCAAGTCATTAATATAAATTAAAAATAAGAAAGGACCAAGGATTGAGCCCTGCGGAACACCCATTTTAACCGGCGAACCCGCAGACTTATTGCCGTTAATGTCAACCCTCTGAATCCTATCCATCAGGTATGACGCAATAAGATCCAGATCAGTATCTCTAAATCCATAGTGGTGGAGTTTCCTGAGTAATGTTTCATGAAAAACGCAATCAAAAGCCTTGGACAAGTCGCAAAACACACCTAGAGCGTCCTGCGAGTTCTCCCAGGCGTCAAAAATTTGTTGTATAAGTTCAACACCGGCATCGGTTGTTGAACGACCCCGTGTAAAACCAAATTGTTTACAGTGAAGTATATTATATTTATTAAAATGTGATTGCATTTGATCTAACATCATTTTTTCGTAAATTTTACTAAAGGAGGGTAGCACAGAAATTGGTCTAAAGTTTGTGGGGTCTGATGTACTTCCCGTTTTATGCAAGAGTTATTTTACTGTATTTCATGAGGTCAGGAAAAACACCACACAAATATGCAAGCTAGAATAGTAGCTATTGTCTCAATTACCGATTTAGAAACATCAACAGAATTGCCCCACAGATCCGCGGTTTTCTTTTTATTTAATTGGTGAAACGTTTTAATTACATCTTTAAAGATTTCAGTTAGTCAGTTATTTTTAAATCTTTTGGATAACCGGTTCATACTTTTGTAAAATCCACAATAACCTTTAAGTATCTGGTTTTCTTTTTATAACTTATATGATGTGCTTTCATGAACTTAATTTATTACGATACGAAATTTAATTGGACACTCAAAAATAGAGGACAACAAATTTCACGTGAAACAAGCTGGGAGCTGACGAACTAGAAGAGCGAACTAGTTCGTTTAGGGGCGGCGAACTAAACTGGGCGATCTTAGTTGCGAACTACTATGCCCAAGACGCAGGTACCAAAAGAGATGTGGTTTTTCGTTCGAAGCAAATCCTATTCCTAGACTTTAGAAGCTACGAATATCTACCGTAGCAGCTCAATTTATAACTGGACTCTACTCATGGATATAATATTGAGTATATTTGAGGAGCTCGATGGCGCAAGTGGTTAGCGCGTTCGGCTGCGGTCGTTGAAGTTAAGCAACTTTCGCAGTGGTCGGTCATTGGATGGGTAACCAAAAATTTACTATCTCGAGCTCCTCCGTGCTTCGGAAGGCACGTTAAGCCGTTGGTCCCGGCTGCATCTGCAGTCGTTAGCACCCACCATATTGTTAGATCTTCTATTAAAACCGGCACCGGGCCGGTACTGGCTAAGCTTGATCAGGAGCACGGCTAGTACGTTTGTACCGATCCCAAACCGTGGCTAGCGCCGGTATAATTAACAAGCGAACTTGGTGTTTTTTTGTTTTCACAATTCAAAACAATTACTTAAGTCCTCTTGAACAAAGCATAGCTTGTCCTTAGTAGTCTATGAAAACTGCAGCGCGACCAACCTGCAATCGCGGAGGGGAAGCAACTTTCGCAATCGTCGTTCATTGGATGGGTGACCAAAAACTTGTTATCTCGAGCTCCTCCGTGCTTCGGAAGGCACGTGTAGCCGTTGGTCCCAACTGCGTCTGCAGTCGATAGCACCCACCAATCCGTAATGGGTCCGCGTGGTGGGTAATCTCCCTATACCACCCATAGGGAAGGCCTGTGCCCCAGCAGTGGGGACATTATTAGGTTGATATATATATTTGTGCTCATCACACAAACTTTCACAATAACTGGAACCTAGGACATTGGTGAGCAGTACGACTTATGCCTTTGACGTCTATCTGGTTGTCGAATTTGTAAACTTTGTTAAGTCAATTGAAAGTCAAGTAAATGTGTAAATCGCACGAGTGTATGCGTGGGTGGGTGTACTCGCCCCCTCAATGCCGCGGTAATTGCTCCAATCAGGTTGCCACCTACTGGCCGTTCCGTTTGTGGTCTAGCGACAGTGATATCTTTATAATTGATTGATCACCCGCCTTCTAAATAACACACCGCTTGAATGTTTAAAAACGTTGTATAAATTATGTAACTTTGTCAGATAAGGATAGGAACATTACTGTTTTGGAAGTTTTTATTAATAAACTAGTGGCCCGCCCTCGCTTCCCTTCGGTGTAGAGCTGTAGGGTAGAATTCGATTTTTTCTCACCAGTCAAACTGTTGTGGACTGTATGATTGAAACTCGATTTTTTCTTCCTTGGTAGTTTATTTTTCTTCTTATTTATTACAATTTTTGCTGTTCTGGATCGCATGAAAAAATGACAAAATGACCCTACTTATATCTAAGATAATGAGTACGCAGTTAGCGCTAAGTCAGAGCGGTAGTTGACCTATCCCGTGCGTTTCCCCCCGCGCCCCGCCGTAGTTGCGTCGTCGGTTGCTCGCAGTTCGCGCTAGGTCGGAACGGTAGTCGGCCAGTCGTGTGAGCTTCTTCTGAGCTGTGGTCGCGTCGTCCTTGACAACTCTCCCCCCGGCGCAGACTCGTCGTAGCCTTCCTTGATGCGAGGACGACGATCTTGGTGGTGGGGCGTCGCAGCACTCCTCCTCTGGTGCGGACGTCGGCGCAGCGTACTCGTCCATCGGGTCCGGGGTAGACGGCGATGATCTCCCCGCGGGGCCACACGTTGCGTGGCATGGCAGGATCGGCGATGATGACCAGGTCCCCCGTGTGCAGCTGGTCTTCTCCTGGAGTGGCGGCGGCTTGGCGGGGCGCGAGTGTAGGCAGGTACTCGCGCACCCACCGGGTCCAGAAGGCGTCGGCGAGTGCCTGGCTGGCGCGCCAGACGCGGCGGTCGGCCGGGTCGCAAGGCCCGGTGTGCGGTAGGCCTGCTGAACTCCCCAGCAGGAAGTGGTTCGGCGTGAGTGCCTCCGGATCGCTAGGATCGACGGAGACGTGTGTGAGAGGCCGCGAGTTTATGGTATACTCGGCCTCTGTCAGCAGCGTTTGGAGCACCTCTTCCTTTGGCGCTCGTTCGTGGAGCACGGCGGCGAGTGCAGTCTTGACGGAGCGCACCAGTCGCTCCCAGGCTCCCCCCATGTTCGGCGCCCCTGGTGGGATGAAGCGCCATGTCATGCGGTGCTGTTGTCCCAGGTCTTCCAAAGCGGGCTTCCATTCCTCGTAGGCGGCACGGAGTTCGACGTCGGATCCCCTGAAGTTGGTCGCGTTGTCGCTCATCATTTCTCGCGGCCATCCTCGTCGGGCTGCCATCCGACGCAGGGGTAGGAGTGCAGAGTCCGTCGACAGGGATGCCACCAGCTCGATGTGCACGGCGCGCGTCGTCATGCAGGTAAAAAGGGCCCCCCATCTCTTCTCGTGTCTTCTTCCGATTTTCACCATCATCGGCCCGAAATAGTCGACGCCGCAATAGGTGAACGGCCGATGAAACGCGTCGACTCGTGCTCGTGGTAGATCGCCGAAAATTGGTGTTTGCGGCCTTGTTTTCCTTAGTTTGCACCATTCACATTCTCTTGCGACGGCGCGTACGGCGGCTCGTAGACTTAGAATCCAGAAGCGTTGGCGTAGGTTGTTCACCACGGTTTCTCGATTGCCGTGGTGCGCTGCGTGGTGTTCCCTCTTGATCAACAGGCGAGTGTAGGGATGCCTTCCGTCCAATATCGTGGGCTCCTTGGTTTCGATGGGGACATCGGCGGCGCGGATGCGCCCGTTCACGTGCAGCGTGCCGTTCTTCAGGATGGGGTCCAGTTTGTACAGACGACTGGACTTGGGGATTGCTCTTCCTTCTTGCAGGATCTGGACTTCTGCCCCGAAGCTGTCTGCTTGTGCCCGTTGAATCCAAATCTTCTCGGCTTCTTCTAAATGTCGGACTTGCAGTCCCTCCTTGCTGCCCCGGCACCGCTCTATGAAGAGTAGGACGCGGGCGGTCGCTCTGGTGAGCCTCTCGTGTGATGAGAAGCGCGTGATGTCCGGCAGGCTTGACTCTTGCTGCTCCGTAGTGTGTCCCACAACCTCGCTGTCATCTTCTTCTATGGCGTTCTCTTCTACGGGCCAAAGGTGTTCCGGTTCTTTCAGGAAGGCTGGGCCGGTGAACCATCTGTCGCTTGCGGTGAGGGGACGGCGTGATGCTCTTGTTGCGTCGTCAGCTACGTTGTGCACGGTGGGGATCCAGCGCCAGTCTTCGGGTCTGGTGCGTTCTGCCAACTCCCCAAGGCGGTGCGCGACGAAGGGCGTGTAGCGTCGTGCGTTGCGACGTATCCAGTGGAGGACGGTGCGGCTGTCACTCCAGTAGACGGTGCGACTGGGCTCTTCGTCGTGCTCAGTGACGATGGCTTCGGCGAGGCGCGCGCCGATGACCGCTGCTTGCAGCTCCAGTCGTGGAATGCTCTGTGTCTTGATGGGGGCCACCTTTGATTTGGCAGCGGCGAGGGTGATGCTGATGCTGCCGTCGTCCCTTGTCATCCTCCAGTACGCGGCGGCGGCGTATGCTTGTTCGCTCGCGTCGCAGAACACGTGCAGTTCGCGGCGCGCGGCCGGCCCGTACCAGCGTGGCAGGCGTAGCTGGGCAACCTCCTCACGTAGGGTCTGCAGCCACCGGGTGAAGTCTTCTGCTTCGGCGTCAGGCAACTGCTCATCCCACCCCAGCTTCTGCTTCCATAAGCCTTGCAGCACGATCTTGGCTCGTATCGTGAACTGGCTCAACAGTCCCAACGGGTCGTATAGGGACATGACGGCGCCCAGGGCTTCTCGTTTCGTCGGCGTCCGCTGGTGCTTGATGACCTCCTTCGGGACTCGGTGCAGTGTGGTGTTGAAGGCCAGCTGGTCTCGCTCGGCGTCCCATAGCAGGCCGAGCGTCTTGTCTGGTGCTGGTGCCAGTTGAGTGGGGCTTCTCGTTCTGAGCTCCTCTTCTATGTCTTCTAAAGTCGTCCTTTTGTTGGAGTTCCACCCTCGTAGCCTGAAGCCTGCTTGCGCGTGAACGAAGGCCACTTCATTGACCGTCTTCTTTGCCGTGGCGATGTCGCTGAAGGATTCCACGAGGTCGTCCATGTAGTGGTTCCGGGTGATGGAGTTGAACGCGGCGGGATGGGTGGCCGCGAAGTCTTCCGCGTTCCGGTTCCTCACGCTGTGGGCCAGGAAGGGTGAGCTGGATGCGCCGAAGATCAGGGCCGTCATCTTGTACTTTTGCGGTGGTTGATCTTGCTTTTCTCTCCACAGGAACATTTGGGCCGGCTGGTCTTCCTTTCTTATCGCAATGCGCAGGAACATTTCCTGTATGTCAGCGGTCACTGCCACTGGGCCCTCTCTGAACCGGAACATGATCCCCTGCAGTGACTGTAGCAGGTCCGGTCCCTCCAGCAGTAGGTCGTTCAGGCAGACTCCGTGTGACTTGGCGGCGGCGTCGAAGACCAGGCGCAATTTCTCCGGTTTGTTTGGGTTGAAAACCGGAAAGTGCGGCAAGTACCACTTCCGCGGGCTCTCTTCCTCGGTGCCGTCGCATGGCTGTGCGTAGCCCTTCTGCAGTAGCGCCTCGACTTCTTGTTTGTATCGCGACGCAAAGTGGGGTTCTCGTTCACACCTCCTCTCGACGTTCTTTAGTCTTCGCAGAGCGGCGTTGTAGCTGGGCGGCGTGGTGACTTCTTCCTTACGCCAAGGTAGTCCTACTTCGAAGCGTCTGCCGATTCGCCTGGCCGTTGCGTTGAAGACTTGGATGGCGCGTTGGTCCGTGTCTTCGGTCTTTTCTTTCAGGGATACTCCAAGCGCGTCGATCTTGAAGTGCTCTTCTACCAGCCTCTCTATGCGGTCATTGCTGTTGCAGTCTGGCGTGAAGACGTGCAGGATCGATTCGGCGTCCTTTGCGTACAGCGTGCGTGGTACGGTGCCGTGGATCGTCCATCCGAGCCCGGTGAGCGAAGCGGCTGGTTCGTTTCTTCGTCCCATCTTGAGTTGGCGTGACACGATGAGGTGCCAGTTGTCGGCGCCTATCAGTAGCTGCGGCCTCGCTGTCCCGTAGCAGACGTCGGCTTCTTTCAGCCCTCGCAGGTGTGTGTGCTTCAGGACGCTTGCTGGAACGGACTGGTGGTGGAGCACCAGTTCCCTGATGGTGCGTAGCTTCACGTGGTGCGTGGTGTCGTCACTCTTGCCCTTCACCGTTGCTTCGACGAGCTTGCTGGTGGCTTCTTGGCTGGTGGATGCTACGCCACGTATGTGCAGTGGTCGCGCTGGCCCCTCGATGCCCAACTTCTGCGCCAGGTCGTCTTCCATGAGTGACACGGTTGAGCCCTCATCGAGTAGTGCGTAGGTGTTGGCCTCCCCTTGTGGGCCCCCGACGGTGACTGGAACCACCTTCAGCAGTACCACGCTTCTATCCTTGCCGGCGACAGTGGCGACTGATACGGTCTCGTTGCTTGCACTCTTCGCTTCTTCCACGGGTTCGGTGTGGAGCAGTCGGTGGTGAGGACGGCGGCATCCGTTCAAACCGCAGGCCCTCTTGTTGCAGCTCTGGCGTCGATGGCGTTTCTCGAGACATTTGAAGCAAATGCCCTCCTCCTTGACGATCTTCCATCGTTCGTCGGTGCTGGCTTCTTTGAACTTCTTGCAGTTCGGCAATGTGTGGTTCTCGTTGCATGCGGCGCATTCGTACTTCCGTTCTTGCTGTTCATCGGTCTTCGTAGACTTCGGTGATGGTGGCGCGGCGTCTGTGGTGGTGGCGTATATGGTCGCCTACCTCTTCGTGGCGCTCGCTGGGGTAGTGGCTGGTGGCTTCGCAGTCTTCGACGTTGTTGCCGGCTGTGCGGTATAGGTAAACCGCATCGCCAGGTCCGCTTCATCCATCAGGAACTTCGACAGTAGCTTGATCTGTGGCTCGTGGGGCTTCACGTTCTGTTGAGCGTAGTCACACCACCGGGCGCGCAGGTAGGGGCTTAGCTTCTCCAGCACCTCCCTGGCCAGCATCGGGTAGTGTAGGTAGTCTTGACGATCCATGTTCTGCAGCATACAGACGATGTTCTGAAGCTTCACTGCGAAGGCGTTCAGCTCGTTGGCGGTGCTCCCCAGTCTTGGCAGGCGGCGCAGCTCTTCCATGGTCTTGTCTATGATGAACTCCGGTCTTCCGAAGCATTGCTCCAAGGTACGCATCACTTGCTCAGGGCTGCCGGCGGTGCTCAGGAGTCCGGATGTGGCTTCACGGGCCTCCCCCCGTAGGCAGTTGCGTAGACGGGCCATGTTCTCTGTGGGCGTGAATCCGTAGGTAGCAGTCGACTCGACCATCGCAGCCTTGAAGGGTAGCCACTCGTTGACGGCGCCGGAGAAAGTAGGCAGCTCGGTGATCTGCCGGGGCGCGGGGCGCACCCGTATCATCCTCTCGAACGCTTCTGCCAGTTGCTCGATGCCCCTTCTGTGTCGCGTCGGCGTCGGTGATCTTGCTTTGCGTGCAGGAGTTTCTTCGAAGTGTACTGCACCGGTCGGTCGCTCCCCCCGTACCATCCGCGGGGTGCGCAGTTCGTGCGCAGGGGTGGGCCCGTCGTTCATGGGCGCCGTGAATCCCGGAGTGGTTGACTCCCCCCGCACCTCGGAGGGCATCGTCGTGTGCAGTCGCAGCCAGTCGTCAACTCGTTCGTTCGTATTCTCGATGCATGATCCTTCCGCTTCAGCTTCTTCTTCACGAATTTCTTCAATGTCGGCAGCCAGTCTCTTCTTAATAAGTTCCGATTCGATCGCCAGTTCTTTCTTCCTTATTTCGGCCAGTCGCTCTTCCGCTTGCAGTTGTGCGTTTCGTATTCTTGCCACGGCGCTACTTGTCGATCTTCTTGATCGCGCCGGTGACGGGTCACGTGATGCTTGACGTGAGCGGGGTGCGCGGGGGTGTGAAATGCGGTACCCGGCAGGGTGCCCCCCCCGGCCCCTATGACGTTACTACCGTCCATGTGGACGTTTGTCCTCAGCCTGGTCGACAAGTCTTCCCGTTCTTGGGTTGTGCCTCCTCCCGACGGTGAGCGTGGTGGCTCCGTAAAAACGGTCTGCGCAGGCGGCGTGGCTTCCTGGGAGCGTGTCTTGACCATCTTCAATATTTTATTCTTCAAATTCCGGCGTTTCGGCGTTCTTCAATTCCGGCGTCTCGGCGTTCTTCAATTCCGGCGTCTCGGCGTTCTTCAGATTCCGGCGTTCTTCAGATTCCGGCGTTCTTCAGATTCCGGCGTCTCGGCGTTCTTCAAATTCCGGCGTTCTTCAGATTCCGGCGTTTCGGCGTTCTTCAATTCCGGCGTTCTTCAGATTCGGCTCGATGTGACCAGCAGCTTGTTGTGGACTGTATGATTGAAACTCGATTTTTTCTTCCTTGGTAGTTTATTTTTCTTCTTATTTATTACAATTTTTGCTGTTCTGGATCGCATGAAAAAATGCTGCAGTGCATCTTCTCGCGCGTCGCCGGCGCCGAAGGCGCCGCGGCGTGCGGGGATTCCGGTTTGACCTGGGTCACTGCGGACGTTGCGGTTGCGCGCCCTGCCTCATGCAGGGCGGTCTATAGGGTCCGTTTCCCCCCTCTCTACGTCTTCACGCACCGCCCTCGGCGCGGTCAAGCCCACCGGGTGAGACCCATGGGGGAGGCCCAGTGAGCGACCAGCGAGCGGGCGGTGGACTTAGCGTGAGGGGGGATTAGGGCCATTCTGGTTTGGGTAGTGTGTGTCTTCATTGGTAGGTTCGTCAGGTTCGGGGGATGTCGCTTCTGGTGGGTGTTGGTGTCAATCAGGTGGTGTCAGTCAGGTGGTTTGGCCCGCCCGCAGTGGTGCGGGCGGGGCCGGTGTCAGTCCGGTGGGGGGGGGCTCAACCGCTCGCGGGGATCGCGAGCGGGAGCCTGGTGGCGTCGTTGTTGGTGGTGGTAGAAGCTCCCTGGGTAGCGGTCTGCTGCGGCGGGTACGGGAGCGGTCGTACGCGGGCGCGATCTCTCTCAGATGCGCGTGCGAGGAGTGGTCCGCTCGGCCGTACATCGAGCTGGCGAGTTTGGAGACGAACTCGTCCAGGGGCTCCGTCTTTAGGTCACGCTGCAGAGTGGTGTTCCTCACGTGGCGGCCGGCGTTGGCGATGGTGCGGAGTGACAAGTGCTGCTGTGCACGTAGGCGCTTCCGCTGCGACTCGGAGACTAGCGCGTACCAAGCCGGCGACGCGTACGTGAGAATTGAGCGGATATATAGTTTGTAGAGGGCTACCTTAGTGTGTAGCGGCAATCGGCTGCTCAGCAAAGGGCGCAGCTGTGACCGCGCGGACTTAACACGCGCGATCGTGCTGTCGACGTGAGCACGCATGGTGAGGTTGGCGTCTATAGTAACACCAAGGTATTTGGTCTTGGAGATCCAAGGTACTGCTTCTCCGAGGATGGTGATCGGTGGTGGGGGGCGGTGTCTGCGTCCCGTAAGCATCGCCTGGGTCTTACCCACGTTGACGCGCAGGCGCCATCTATCGAGCCACGGGGTGAGGGCGTCCAACGTGGGCTGGAGTTTGGCTGCGGCGTGGTTGGCGTTCATCGAGGTGCTTATGAACGCGGTGTCATCCGCGTACAGCGCGAGCTTCACGCCGTCCAGCACAGGCACGTCATTGGCGTAAGCGGCGTACAGCGTCGGGGAAATGCAGCTGCCTTGGGGGACGCCCGCATGGATCGGGCGCGCGGACGACAGGGCGCCTTCTACAGCGACCTGGAAGCTGCGATTGGTTAAGAAGGAGGCGATGATTAGTAATAGGCGCGGCGGGAAGCTGGTTTGCGATAGTTTATAGAGAAGGCCCTCGTGCCAGACTTTATCGAAGGCCTTCTCCATATCGAGCATAACCAATGCTGCGGTCTCTTTTTTGTTACTGCAGGTGGCGAGGTGATGGAGGACGCGTGTGAGCTGCAGCGTCGTCGAATGCTCGGGGCGGAACCCGAACTGTTCTGGGCGGGGCTCAGTGTGAGCGGCGATCTTTGGTAGTATGAGGCGCTCAAAAATTTTGGAAATGGTGGGGAGTAAGGTGATGGGCCGGTAGCTCGCGGGGAGGGACAGATTTTTCCCCGGCTTAGGTAACATGATCACCTTACCCTGTTTCCAGTTGGGCGGGAAGTGCCCCGTGCGGCAGATGCCATTAAACAGCCGAGTGATGGCGGCTATGGATCTCGGCGGTAGATGGCGCAGGGCAGCATTGGTTATGCCGTCCAAACCAGGGGCCTTTCTGGGCTTCGTCTTCTGTATCTCGCGCTGGACCTGGCGGGGCGAGAACACGATGGGGTCGGCGTCGGGTGGCAGTGGCGACGACAGACAGCTATTCACGTGGCACCTCACGGTTTCCACATGCTCACTGTCTGTCGTGGCGAATGGCGTAAATAGGTCCTCCAAGTGGTCGGCCAGCAGTCCAGCGCGGTCTTCTGCGCGGTAATAGGGGTGGCCATTGGTATCCAGCAGAGGGCGCGGGGTTTGTGTTGTGGCGGCGAGCTGCCGGCATAGACGGTGAATGGAGGGCATATCACCGTCCACGCTCAGCAGGTGTCTGTCCCATGCATCGGCAGCTTCGTTGTCCAGGGCGCGCTTAAGCTGAGCCGTGAGCGCGTTCAGCCGGGACTTGGTGGTGGGGCAGCGGGTGTTCTGCCAAAGGCGCTGGGCTCTGCGCTTTTCAGCTATGAGGTCCCTGATCGTTCTTGGGAGAGGAGAGTACTTCCCTGATCTCGGGGTGGCGCGTTCGGCGGTTCTGAGCGCCGTCTGTATGGCGGATGCGATCTCCTCGGCACTGGCCTCCACGTCAGCGGGGGTGGCGATCGGTCGCGTGGTGGTGATGGCTGCCGCTGTTTCCTGGAACTTCTCCCAGTCAACTCGTTTCCGGGGAGTGGGAGGCTGTACACGGGTGAGTGGACTGTGCAGCGTGCACAGTACCGGACGGTGGTCCGATGGAAGGTCCATCATTACCTCCTGAGTAATGGTGGAGTTTACAGCTCGGTGGACGATTATGTCCAGCACGTCGTCGGCGCCGCCAGATGGATCGTGGCGAGTGGGCTCATCAGGGCCCGATATGTCGTAATTGTGGTCGACGGCGTCCTGGAAAATGCGGCGGCCAGCTGGGTTGATTGTGGTGGAGTGCCAATGGGTATGCTTGGCGTTGAGGTCGCCCGCCACGATGGTCGGCAGCGGGCGCAGGAGGTCCCTCAACTCCTTTGGGTCAATTTCGGCTCTCGGCGGTTTATAGGCAGCGTATAGTCGGGTGTCGTTACCATTCAATTGTACGTCGATGCCGAGCGCACGGAATGTGGTAGTGTGCGCTGGGGGTGCAGGCTGGTGTGTAACTCGGCGGTGGACGGCTACCAGTAGCCCTCTCATGGGCCGTCCGTCCGTCGGTGAGGCCTCGTCTTGCCTATACACAGTATAGTTCGGCAATCTAAACGTGGTATTTGGTGAAAGGCGGGTTTCGCTTACTAAGGCCACGTCCACCTTGTGTTCTTGTAAAAACTGCAACAGTACGCGGCGTTTCCCTGTAAGCGAATTCGCGTTCCAATGGACGAGAGTTAGGGACGCGAATTTTGTGGCAGTATTGATTGGAGGCAGGCGAGCAGTTGCTGTAGAGCGTCTGTGGATATTAGAGACGCCTGGGTGGGCGCGGGTACCATCGGCGCTGTGGATTTGGTTGGAGCGGGTTGCGAGCCAGTCTCGGCGTCTTTCGCTACGCCGCGGCGTCCCCTCTTCTTTCGGCGGCGGCGGGGGGCGGTAGTGGTGGTCGTACCGTCCCGGGCGGGAGGCGCGTTTGCCGGGGCCATGAGCGAGGCCGGCGCATGTTCACTCACCTCCGTACGTGGTATAGTGGCATTCGTGATGGGGCCGGTCTTGGCCACCGTCGATGCCGTCTTATTTCGGCCCTCCTTTCTTAGGGTCGGGCAGCCACTGTGGTTCGCCGGATGTGGGCCGCCGCAGTTGGCGCATGTTGCAGGCTCTGAACGCGGGCGCGGGCAGTCGGCGGCGGCGTGTGGGGCTCCGCATCGCACGCAGGCGAGCGGGCGGTGGCAACCTTTTGACGAGTGGCGGAACCCCTGACACCGATGACACTGTGCCGGTCCCTTCTTACCTCGCCATGCTTCGATAATTACCCCGGTCATGCACATCAGTTCCCTCAGCTGGTAGATGGCCGGGATAAGATCTGGAGTGCGGGTGAGCGAAGCAAAGAAAATGCAACCCGGGCGGCCTGCTCGAGCCCGGATGCGCTTGGAATACTCGCAGTTAATACCCTTTTCTGCGAGGGCCTCTATGATGTCTTGCGGCTCCGTGTTGAAGGGCAGCCCCCTGATAGCCACCTTCAAGCCGCGGTCTTCCGGCAGCGCGTAGGAGTACCAGCTGATATCCTCCATCCGGGAGAGATATGCCTGGACCAGCCGGTACTCGTCGCCGTCGTCAGGGGTGAATCTAACGCCTACACCGAAGGGGCGGGCGTTGGGAGCGCGGCCGAGTTGCTCCTGTATTGCGCGCAGGTGAGTCGGCCAGTTGGGAAGGTGTTCCACCACCAGAGGTGGGTACTTACGCTCTCTGGTGGGAATGTTTTGCTGCGGTGCGGTCGTGGTTGCAGTCGGTGCTGTCGCTGCAGTCGTGGTGGGCGTGGCAGCGATTGTTGTCGTCGAAGCTGAGGTCGGAGCCGCGACCTTAGCATAAGTTACCGTGTGAGGGCGGGTTGGCAAAAACTTTTCGCCGACTACCCTCGCATCCTTTGACGAACTCGGTGTTTGTGAGGGACAGAGATCGAGCTTTTTCGGTCTCGTTCTTTCTCTCTGCGGCAGCGGTGTGGCTAAGGACGGATCTGAGGGTGGGTCCGTTGTCTGCGGCGGCTGTTGTGGCCCTGGCGGAGGCGGGGGCGGCGGCGGCGACGATGTCGATAGCGGCGGTGACGACGGCGGTGGTTTGTCACCGATGCTAAGCGATCGGTAATAGCCGCGCGGATCGCGCGGGTGTAGCGGTTCGCGCGGGGTCGCGCATTTCCGTTTTTCGTCTTGCGACTGAGCGGAGGGGGGCTTCTTACGTTTTGAAGCGGTGGCAGTGGCTGGTTGCAGCGGCAGGATGTCGCGGTTCATCCGCATGGCTTCCAGCGCCTTGGAGTCTGCTTCGGTTAGGGCTGGGATGTCACCCAGCTCGTACTCCGTTATCCGCATATACACTCCCAGCCAGCGAATCAGGCCGGCGGATAAAAATCCGCTCTCGGCTAGCCTAGCCACAATCACGGCGTCAGATTCATATCTGGCGCGCGGAGATTGGGACTTGGCCATCCTGCGCAACTCTCTGGCTGTGGTGCTACCGGATGGCGGAGTACGTGCATCGGCGGGTGTCGAAGGGGGGGGTGCGGGAGTGGCGGTGGCTACGTCACCAGTGGTTTGCGGCGCATTGCGGGCCAGAGTGGTGGTGAGTCCGGAGGCGGCGGCTGGCCGTTGAGACGGCGGGTCCGCCATGCTGCGGTCTGGTGCTTACGCCGGCGCGATCCTGGCAGGGCGCGCCTCGCGGCGCGCACCCGTCCTGCGGCTTAGGGCGTAGCGATCTTCGCCGAAACACAGCACGAGCGGTGTCAGGCAGTATTCGCGGGTAAATAAAAAATAATTTTTTATTCGGAATACTAGGAGGGTAGATTTGGATCCGTGCGCGACGGCGTAGTACGGTCCATGAAAAAATGACAAAATGACCCTACTTATATCTAAGATAATGAGTACGCAGTTAGCGCTAAGTCAGAGCGGTAGTTGACCTATCCCGTGCGTTTCCCCCCGCGCCCCGCCGTAGTTGCGTCGTCGGTTGCTCGCAGTTCGCGCTAGGTCGGAACGGTAGGTCGGCCAGTCGTGTGAGCTTCTTCTGAGCTGTGGTCGCGTCGTCCTTGACACAAACCTTCCCTAGATCTCCACGAACATTTCAAGACCAAGATAAAATAAATCTGTTCAGCCGTTCTCGAGTTATTGATTCGAAAATGAAACTAAACTAAAATGTGTAAGGTATAGAACAAACGTAGTTTTTGTTGAATCTTGTACAATGATTTGAATGCTTTCTTAGGTGAATCCTACTGCCACTTGGCCGGTTTTTGTTGACGTTCTATCAAATTTCTATCATCTTACATGAGGATGTATCATGAACTGAAATTTGGCGAAGTTTTATATTTTTCTGGTCGAATTTTACATAACCAACAAGCGAACTATAACACAAGACGACAGTCAACCACTCAAGGGATGTTTGGCATGAAAGTATCAAAATACTTATTAGAAAAAAGGCATAATACTCTTGAGGCGAGACGGTGGACAATTGCTAGAACTTCGACAAAAACCGACCAAGTGCCAATAGGATTTACCTACGAAAGCTTCCAAATCATTGTACAAGAAGAGAAGAAGAATCATTGAGAGAAAAACCACGCTCGTCTTCTATACCCCACACACATTTTATTTCGCTTTTAGTTTTTGTCGTTATAGTGGCAATAAAAATATAAATTCTGTCAATAATTTTAACTGTGTCCTGATTACTTACGGTGCATGAGATATTATATTCCCCTGACACTAGGTCGAAATTTAGGTGGTTTAGTAGATACCATTGTTACCCTAATTTTGATTGCGGAACCCTAAGACAGTCGTAGTAAACGTTATTAATTAGTAAATAAGACTAGTTTTGACGGGTTAAAATTTATTTATTTATTGACGTTAGGCAGCCTTTTCAGGTCTGCTTCGTCAGAATAAAAATAACGTTTCGTGAATTAGCCCGTTAAAACTAGTTTTATTTAATGAGTGATGTGCGTGAAAACCTAAGAAACGAAATATGTTATTAATTAGTGTTTTAAACACTTTTTTATATTAAAAGGGTGGCAAACATGCATATACCCCGCCTGATGATGAGCAGCCACCATATCATATATACACTTGCGATATAAAAAATATCACTCGCACCATAGCCTACCCTGACCCTACCCCGAGCCCTGGTACCTTACTCACCGACAGATACACAACACTACCAAAAGGTTAAAATTTTACTGTAGTCTTCGGTAAGGTGGAGATAGCTTCTCCAGACGGGTGCTCCAATTCCAGCGGGAAACCCACTATGCCCTATCTCTCTAAGCGCCGCACACGGGCCACCGACCACAACCACAAAACGCCGCCACTGGCATATTTCTTGTAGTTTTCATACACTTTATATGGACTCGCCACACACGGTACGCCGGTGGCCGCCACACGCTACAAATCGTCGTTGCTCGCTTCTTGTGGCCCGCATCGGTCACTTAATGCGCCGATACAAAACGCCGCCACACGTCACTCGCGCGATTCGCCACCCCTCTCTCTATTACCTTAGTCGGCCGCTGTCGCGCGCTTCAGCCACTTTGGTAGCCGCTTCTAGCTTCTCGTGTCGGCGTTTGTGGCTGTGGCGTATGACCCGTGTGCAGCGACACTTACACACACTGAAAGCTTGTCCTGGACTAATCTTATTGAACAAACAGCTCAAACTAACTACTGCAATAAACTAATTCTTTTGGTGCCAAATTAAATTGCTTATCATAATTAACATCAATATAAATCTTTGATCTCTATCACTTTTGATTCAGTGTCTACAGCATGAATCACTGCATTATAGCAGTGACAATGCTCGTAGTATTGACCTTGGATTTGGCAGAGGGTGTCAAGGTTGTTTTGCTGATTGTTATCCTCTATTGTCAAACTGACAGCTATCTATATTTTGACGTCTGATTCGGAATGCGGTCCGTGGCTGGTTGGTCTGTTGCGATTAGGTGCTTTGTGGAGTTGCGATAAAACTGTTTATTGTATATCATTCCTCAGCGTGCATTATGGATCTAATTGTTATTTTGTTATTTATTTTGGTGATTCTTATCATATTTTTAGTAAAACGATCGCCAACGTACTGCCGTTCATAATATTTTTATTGGGTTCAGTAAAATATTGGTTGATCGTATTTTGACAGCTAAGCGTCTACTACTTTTGAAGCGAAACTTTTGGAAGTTTATTCAAATTAACGAGCTATATTCACGTCCGCTTGTCGGTCGGACGAAAAGTTGCAAAAGTGTGGAAACGTGGAAGGTTTTGGCTGCTTCATAGTTTGAATTCACAGCAGTGTTGATACACTGCTGTGAATTCATGGCGCGAAGCCACGCCATTATTTTACGGCTCTAGTGTGAAGCCATCATTATCTATATTGTCTTCAGTAATATTTGTGTTCTTATCTAGACTATGTATTAAGAACTTTACCTATCGATCAAGTTAAAGACATCTAACTACTTATATTGATTTGTTATAAAAACGATATTTTGGTCATAAATATCTCCCGTATATTAAGTACATTTTTATTGTTAAAATTAGAAATTGCATTTATCGGCCTAAAAAAAATATTATAAGTAAAGCTTAATCTAAATATAAATAGGTAATAAGATTAAATCCAAGGTACCAAAACGGTGTAAAGATTAATAGGTATAAAGGTCGTGTAATGTTACTTCTGAACCAGTTATTAAAGTTGATACCATTGACACTTAAAAGCTGCTTTCACTTTCTTACTGCGATTGAAATGATATAAATCAGTCCTTTAATAGTGTAATTGTGGCTGTGGTAGTTATTCTTTTCGCTTGACTAATAAGTATGTTGCTTAATCCTTATCTAAACCTAGTATCCGCAAGAGCAATAAATATAGTTCACATATGCATAGGACAACGCGCCGTTTTGGACACACACTAGGGCCCGTATTATAGAAATATTCTCAGTAATTAACCTAGTCTTGAGCATAGTTAGAATATATATAGCACATAGCGACACCTCTTTCTAACTGTACTTAATTAAAGATCAACACTTAGTTGTCATTTTGTAATACGGGCCTAGGAACTCAGCCAAACAACATGCTATCAAGTACCTGTGTGACCGAGATTTCATCGATACATACGGTATTTCTAAATTGCACTTTTAAAGCAATACGTTATAACAATAAATTAAAGCAATACATTAAAAAGTTATTTCATCCAAAGGTTTAAGAGCCGCTTTCGAGAAACGTGAGATAAATAATTTTATAATGTGATACATTATCATTATTTCCAGCATATTAATGTCCTCACTGCTTGGACATAGGCCTTTACTATGGATGTAACAGGGAGATGAGACTTTTACCGGTATACATACTTAAAGGTCTAGTGCTGATTAGGAAGGAAATTCTGCTATACAATGGACTCGTTCGCAGCTTGACTGAGTACTGTATTTATATTGTATGACACAGCAATCAAAATGCAGGTAAACAGTTAATGTATATTTAATCATTATGTAATGAAAGGTGACTTCATGAATCATCTCTGAAGTCATTTTTGAACTTGACGACTCTGTAAATAATAAAACAGGTAAAAAAAAACAGCCCTTGCTGAGTTTCTTGCCGGTTCTTCCCAGTACAAGGTCTCCTGCCGCCGTAGATTTACGAACCGATGGCGTAGCTTCTAGACATTCATGAGAGGTTGTAACAGCCTAAACTGAATAAATATTTTTGATTTTGATTATTATGGCTGTAGTGTGGTTTGTGAACCACGCTATGCTACTCATTTTTAAGATTATAAGAGCGAATAATAAGAGCGAGTGCAAAAGAAATTTCTGTCTTACCTACCGCATTTATAGAACAGTTCGATCCTATGAAAAATATTGAGTTTCTCGAAATGATTTCTGTCCATAACTGCCGGAAACTTTTAGCTCTTTGTTTTGTTTTTAACATATTTAATAGAGATCCTCCTCTTATTGATAAAATTCGGTTTTCTCTATCTGTCCTGTCCTCCTCATGGGAAAACAAAATTAGCGCAAATTCAAAATTAAAATATTATATAATTAAAAAAAAAGATTAAAAAATGGAAGTAGTGCATCTGATTAGAGCAATATTAAATGTATTGTTTTAAAGGCTTTTAAGTATGCTTAATTTGTATTTGTTATCGTAAATAATAGGTATAGTTGTTAATTTAAAAGTACATTTAATCAACTTTTAATATGTTTCACATGCATGTAATGTTTTCCTATAAACGTTTGTAACACTCATGTATAAAAAAGTGGATTTTAACAAAAAAAAAGTCATGGCGAGATTTTGTGTTTTTTAGTAGTTTCCCCTTCACCCATGGTAGTTTTCAATGGTAGTTTTTTTTATATGGCAGTTTCTTACGGTAGTTTCCTATGGTAGATTTTTCGAGCATGGCACTTTTCCCTGTAGTTTCTCCTAAACCTGTGGTAGCTTTCTCCCTTTTATGCTAGTAACATCGTTCCCACCGAGTGTTGCACGACACTCAGGTTTTTTATTGTTTACGCTACGTCTCAAATTAATGTAAGACAGAAGTTAGTTTCAAACATACTTTTCGGAATTTAACGATTGCATTATTGCTTCTCATAATGATGAAATTGGCAACTCGGCACACCTGTGTCATTAAAGAAGGCATTTAATACGAGAAACGAAATCAGAAATGCGAAATGTTATACGTAACGTACGTAATAGTAACATCATCTCTTGTCCTTCAGAAGTTCATCGAGTCGACATAATAACTCAATGACGACACATCCGTGGACATTTGATAGGGTTGTCAAATATATAAAAGTTTGAACAAGTGAGAGTATGGGGAAAAAACAATAAAAAAAAATTAACAAGTGAGACTCGAACTCAGGGTAAGAGGGGTACCGTCATATTTTTTAATTGGGAATATGCCGATTCCTGAGGCCGAACGAAAAACAACGACAAAATCACGTTTCTTGTGTTTTTTATGTAATTTGTTAAATAACCTGAGGGTTAGATGCACTAATTTTATTTATTTATTGACGTTTCGCATCCTTTGCAGGAATGCGTCGTCGTAATAATGATTTTTTATTTACTTTATTTGCGGGATTTATATTATTTTTATTTATATAAATTTCTATAATAAATGAAATTTGTATCGAAGGTAAACATTAGCTCTCACTAAATACTAGATAGTATCATTGCGGAGTCTAATGAAGTTTTTGATAGTATAAAATTAAGTAGTGATTTCTGGATACTAAAAACATAATTATATCAATCAGCCTTAAATTAATTATACTATGATTCATATAAATATATCCTTTTTATTGTAAAAGTAAAGGTTAACTTTATTACAATGATCCATTTAACATACATTAAATTATCTGTTACAGATTAAGTAATAACAAAATGATAATCATCATTAACCAATATAAAAGTTGACAACCTTAAATAAAACACGCTTTTAAATGAACCAGTGGACAGGTTTTGTATAAATCGTTACATTTCGCCGGCCGGCTGACGGGTTGCGCCAACCGGGGCTTTTATTTCGGTATTGCCACATTGTGCTTTTAATGGAATACTATAGCACATGTGCTCTCAATAGCTACGCCGGAATATACAAAAAATAATCTGCTCTTTAAAGTCTTCATTGAAATTCAATGATATCGATTACTACCGATTATATGAACAAGGAACAACCTTATTTTATATTTGGGTTATCAGTTCAAGGTTTCTTCGAAAAATTGTGTTTTTGTTATTTTTTTATTCTTATTAGACTAAATAAATGTATGTTATAATACTAGCTGACCCGGCGATCTTCGTACCGCCAAAAAGTAATAATTTTCAATAAAATAATATTGCGACTATAAATTGAGATATCTTTCAAGTTAGATCAAACTGCACACGGTGGGCAAATTTGATTAAAATCGCTTAAGTCCTTTAGGAGTCCATCCTGGACAAACAATGTGAGGCGTAATTTATATATATATTAAGATAATATTTAGCATATTTACGAGTAAGTAAAATTTTATTACATTGTAAGGAAACAAAATAGAAAAGATTTCTTTAAATGTATGTCGTTGATATCTTTTGCTGGCGATACGCTTAAGTACAATTGTAAACTAAAAGCTAAAGCTTTAAGTTGCGATAGCAAAAGCATTTTATAATATTTTGTATTGATTATGTGCTTGTCCATGATTGTCAGATTAAAGTTCGTACTTTACCATAAAATTTATGAAAAATGGTTTTATGAAACAACGATACAAATGACACTTTTGAAATTATTAGTAAAAAGAAGTCCTTCCCCAGTTGGGTTTCGAACCCGGGCTGCCCTGCCAGCTTTCTATCACTGAACGACCAATGCTTGTTTGATTGTTGACCAAGTTTCACTTTAAACTTATAATCCCTTCATTGAGATTAAGGTAAATACTTCATCATCATCATCAGCCTATTAATGTCCCCACTGCTGGGGCACAGGCCTTCCCTATGGATGTAATAGGGAGATTGGGTCATGACAAACCACGCGGGCCCAGTGTGGATTGGCGGGTGCTAACGACTGCAGATGCAGCTGGGACCAACGGCTTAACGATCCATCCGACCACTGCGAAAGTTGCTTAACCTCAACGATCGCAGCCGAACGCGCTAACCACCCGCGCCATCGAGCTTCTCATAGTTTTTTTTTAATATTTACACAGATTTATTTATCTATATTCATCATGTATACCGTCATAAATACTTACCGTTAATTTAGGTACATTATACATCACGTAAATCTACTAAAAACTACAATGGATATTTCGAGCAAATAGTCCAATTAGTCAAATTGTTTTAGCTATGTTGTAATAGGCTCCTGTTATATGTGATCGTTGTGAGTTTCTTCTATAAAATTAAAGCATTTATTTATTCATAAGGTGCAGCTCCTATATAACACCAGTCTCTTGCGAATATTTCATTTAAAGAAA
The DNA here is from genome assembly GCA_902850365.2 of Chilo suppressalis. Classification (NCBI taxonomy): domain Eukaryota; kingdom Metazoa; phylum Arthropoda; class Insecta; order Lepidoptera; family Crambidae; genus Chilo; species Chilo suppressalis. Next base: position 6,392,736 of record OU963903.1, read on the forward strand.
CACGTAACTCATAGACTGCGGTTTTCAAGTTATTATTTGCTATCCATTGACGAGCTTGTTATCGTTTAGTGTTTGTAGAAGTTAAGCAACAATTTGCGGTGGTCAGCATCGAATGGGTGCCCAATAACTTACTATCGCTAGTTTCTATGTGCTTCTGGTGGCTGCAATACGCTCTAATTAGAGCGAAAAATCCAGTGTGCACATTTACCTAACGCCGTAAACAGTGCTGACATGATTCTCTAAACTTGAACTTTAATTTGACAACAGTGTATCCCTGTCATCTTTCTATATACGAGTATATAAAACTCAAAGGTGACTGATTGACTGACATAGTGATCTATCAACGCACAGCCCAAACCACTGGACGTATCGGGCTGAAATTTGGCATGCAGGTAGATGTTATGATGAAGGCATCCGCTAAGAAAGGATTTTGATCAATTCTACCCCCAAAGGGATAAAATAGGGAATGAAAGTTTGTATGAAACTTTGTCAATTTTTAAACCGATCGGGCTGAGACTTTGCATGCAGTATAAGAAGAAACATAGATGAATGTCATTGTGTATAATACAATCCTGAGAACAACAACTGTAGTCTACACTTCAGCTCTACACCGAAGCGAAGCGAGGGCGGGCCGCTAGTTATACAGAATTAAAAGGAGAGACAGTTGTTAAATTTAGTTTTAAGTTTAGAGAATCACGCCAGAATCGACACCAGTTTATCTTTGAATTGCTTCATCATATCGAAAGTATATGTATGTAGGTACCTAACTCTTAATTACACATATGTATTTATCTTTTAGAACAGTTTGACTAAATGCTACATGCATATAATTAATTCGTACACCTAAGGCATCTAGTCATAAAGTTTCATAAAAGCTCCTAATTAATACTATGTTCCATTTTGTATGCTCATAAATTCTTCGTATGCCATGCAAATAATCACATATAATGACAGAACGAGATCCATTCACACCTAATGCCAGTATGCACATAAATTATAACAGTTGAACTGACGGGTTTAGGGCCTAAATACTGATAGGTCTTACCCTTTCACGGTGATTATGAAGTGTGTAATTACTTCTCAATGTCATTGGTATGCTTAATGTATTAATTTATGACTACGTGCTTAACAAATTAGATACCTTTTGTTTAGAGCTAAACAGACTGGAAATTTATTGGAACTAGCACTGTTGCAATTCTCGAATAATAAAATGTTATTTATATTATGAAGCTGGAAGAGGCTGTGTTGTTTTCAATTTTCAATTTTACGGGCGTGCTTAGTCGTAAGTGTAGAGAAACAAGTATTTTTTAAAACCATTGCAAAAGTTTTGAATTTTGAAATAAAATATCCTTTGCTTCGGTTATCTGACAGATGTTTGGGTATATCCGATTGAATAATAAATTAATTAAAAATATTATGTTTGTGTCAGAGGACAAAAAATATTTAATCAAAAATCGACCTAAAGTTCGTCGCGTGAATAGATTTTTTTTCTGTATTTACAGAACCTTGTTTTTAAAACAAAACCTATTAAAGTTTATTAGTTCCGACGATTCAGCGAGAAATACAGATTACAGAAATTTCCCTAAGGATTACTGTTACACAAAACCTTTAATTTTGCAGTCCGGATTGCTAGTAATCATTGACTAGCCCTCTGATAATTGAAATGTTTCAAAAGTTGTTTAGTTAAATTAAAACTGTAATTTACATATATTTCACATTATTTGTGGTAGGTCAAGGTTGCTTATCATACTGCTTGTAAAGGTGTAATTTATTTCTATTTACAAATTTTGTATACTGTTGGATAAGAATGTAGTGTGCTAATATTATAGATCTTATAGGGTGAAGCTTTTAAGAACTGACCAATAAAGAAGAGGTGTAAATAAATATGAGGCACATATAACGTTTATTTGTAATATTCAATGTCAAGATTAGTAGGTCATAGTGGATTTTCCGTTGAAATTGGGGCGCCTGTCTGGTGAAGTGTCTGCCTGCTCATGTGTTCCCTCCATCTTACAACCTAGGATCCTTTAAAAGAGGCGTGAAGAAGCAACATGCAGGCCGGCAGGGTGAGGATGGCTGGTGTGGCAGGTAGAATTGCTTTATCAGCTATCTTCACGTCTGGACTTCACCATCACTTAACATCAGGTGGGGTGGAGTCATTTGTCGGACCTGTCCATAAAAAAATAATAGTAATAAAAAAAGTAACCTCCGCCTTACGAGTTCCCAATGTCATTGTCAAGTGTGTACTGAATTCTAGTTTTCGTTACCTCCGTTGTGGCGCTGCTGTTCAAGTTTCCACACAAAATTTGGCAATGACATTTCGCACTCGCAAACTTTTCGAATTCGATATTGGTTCGTGCTAGAGGTACAGAAGACAGTAAATTACAGACAGTAAAATAGTTCTACCTTTTGGTGGTGTTGTATTTCTGTAGGTGAGTAAGGTTCTAGGGCTCCACGAAGTAGGGGATTGGGTCAGGGTAGGCTATGGCGCGTCAACATTTTTGTATAACAAGCGTCTAAAGCAGTTTTTCCTAACCTTTCCAATACTGCTACCCCTGTAATCTATTAGGAAAACAGATTTTACCCCGACTTTAAAATGTTATCATCAGTCCAAGAAATTCCAATTTGACTGCTACATCTTCGTCTCTAATAATGTCATCATCAGGAGAAAAGCTCGGCCCGCTTACCACACTTAGCACCCCGCAGGCTCGCTAGCAAGAAGGGGCGCATGCTCTATTTAGTAGTAGCTTTTGTATAGTATTTTCGTATTATTTAGATTTGACTAAATAATTAGGTTTTTTGTTACCCCCGAAGTATGGCTGAATTACCCCCAGGTTCGGAACCCAGGGTCTAAAGGCTATGTTGGCTCCTTATCATCAGGCGGGCTATAAGCTTCTTTGCCACCCATTTAACATAATAATAATACAAAATGTGTTATAAATAGTCTGGAACCCTTTAAGACTAAATATAAGGATTTTTTTGTAAAACTAATTGCCAACCTTTGGTTAATTGAAACCATAATATATATTTGATTCTACCAAATGACCGGCGGCTCAGTAAGTAGCGATTACTTACAAACTCCCGCCTACATTAATGTTTATAAATCAAAATTAAGTTATAAAATAAATAAAGTTTAACAACACCCACTTGTTTACAGTTTTAAACACCAAAGTAAAATGACACTAACCTTTTGTGCTGTGCTGTGTTTTTTTGGGCGAGTAATTTTCCAAGGCTCCACGGGGTAGGGGATTGGGCCAGGGTAGGCAACGATGCCAGTGATATTTTTTGTATTGGAAGCGTATATGGGCTATGGTGGCCGCTTACCATCAGGCGGGTCATATGCTTGTTTGGCAATCTTTTAACATAAAAAAATCAGTCTATTATACACTCGGTCATAGGATGGGTGATAAAAATGTATTATCTTGAGCTCCTTCGTGATTCGGAATCGGAGAGCACGTTAACACCGTTATAGTACAAGACCCCAAGACTGCCAGTCCTTACTTATTATCACATGGACAAAATATGGATAGTCCAGTAGTATTAGTGTGTACAATGAACGTATACATGTTCGCTAACTTGTGCTGTGGGCCAATTTTTTGGTATCAGGTGGCACATACACGTAAATATTTTACTTACATAACTTAGTCTAGGGACTGATTCCTACGCATGTTATAGCGAATATTGTAAACAATTTGAAATTTGTACTGCCAGACTGGCATTTTATGCACTTTTGATGTCGAAAGCAAAAAACACAATCTTGCTTATTATTTGCAATTATTTTGATAATTAGATACTAAGAATTTATTTAATTATTTTAAAAGGCTTCCTTCACATTATTTATAAAATGACTTTAATGAAGCCGTATTAAAAAGGCACCTAATCACCATGAGTGCGCTTTATGTAATTGTGGCGTTTTCAATAAGCTTTGGATATTTTTGGCCCCGTTTCACAAAATATTATAAAATACCATAGATAAATATCAGGTCTCGGACTGTAAGTAACTTAGTATTTTGTATATGGAATTGAAATTTAAAGTATCTGGCAATAAATGCTGCGGACCGAATGTGTCCTGACAGTATTAATTACAAATTGTTTACAAACAACGTCCGTAAGAATCAGTCTCCATAGACTGTTAGTAAAATTTTTCCATGCCTGTGCCACCTGATACCTGAAAATTGGCCCAAAGCACAAGTTAACGTGTATGTGTACTAATACTACTTGATTATCCATATTTTGCCCATGACAAAATAAGTAAGGTTTGCCCTCGTAGCATGAGCACCACAATTTACATTATATCACGTTTTTTATCGCGTCTAACTGTCAAACTCCATAGTAATTTGACAATTGAGCGTGATAAAAACGCGTTATATGTACGTGGAGAAGGCATGTGCCCTAGGGATATTTTTTCCCCCATTTTCATTACCAGAACCTCCTAGTCATGTATGGTCTCCTGGTCCTTTTGTGAAAATCATGATTTTTTAAACGGTCTCTCATATATAATTTTTAAGGTCCTGATGTCTTCCATAGGAGGGCCATCAGGGGAGACCGCAGTCCCACATCACTGACGATGATGAGCATGTCATTATTAACCAAGGAAATTTGTTATTTTAAACTGCTCAGTAAATTTAATACTATATTCTGACAGTCATGAAGAATGATCTCCCTCTGTACCAATTTAACTTGTGTTTTTATGTCCGATGCAAATTAGCTCCTAGTTCTCAGTTGTTGTTTCAGATGTCCAGATAACTAATGGATCTATTTTGTCTTGTCTTAAGTGTACCATGTTATGTTGGCCGCTAATTACTTTATTTAGTTAATTTACAAGACGGCCTAAGGTACCGTAAGTTCTCATTGTACTACTACTTTTTATAGGACCAATTTTATCTGATTACTAGTGGGTGCCTGCGACTTTGATCTTTTTAGCAATTATCAAAAAAATTAAATCGGTTTAGGTGCGAAGAGGTAACAAACAGACAGCATTTATAACATTAGTATGGATTGAATTATGTTCGAGTAATTGGTGTGTGTGTTCAACTGTTTTTCGTAAGACCAATTTTGCTAGGAATTCAACGAGAAAATAGGAGATAATAATAGTATTATGAATAATAATGAATATAGATTCATAATCAAAATCATTAATTCAGTTTAAGCTGTTACAAGCACACATGAATGTCTAGAAGCTACGCCATCGGATCGTAAATCTACGGCGGGAGTACTTGTACTGAGAAGAACCGGCAAGAAACTCAGCAAGAGCTGTCTTTTTCTCTCCCTGTTTTATTATTTAAACAGTCTACTTACAATAACCAAACCACTTTGACTTTCCTACTTGGGTAGAAAAATAGAGCAACTTTTTTCATTTGGAGTAACTATATCATATTGTTGTATCTATAGGTATATATAAAACTCAAAGGTGACTGACTGACTGACATAGTGATCTATCAACGCACAGCCCAAACCACTGGACGGATCGGGCTGAAATTTGGCATGCAGGTAGATGTTATGACGTAGGCATCCGCTAAGAAAGGATTTTGATCAATTCTACCCCCAAGGGGATAAAATAGGGAATGAAAGTTTGTATGAAACTTTGTCAATTTTAAACCGATCGGGCTGAGACTTTGCATGCAGGTATAAGAAGAATCATAGATGAATGTCATTGTGTATAATACAAGTCTGAGAACAAAAACTGTAGTCTACACTTCAGCTCTACACCGAAGCGAAGCGAGGGCGGGCCGCTAGTTGTTTTATATTTTCGTATTAAATATACGAAAAGAAATTTGAGGAAATAACATAAATAAAATATAATATCGTTATGAGAATGAGAATTCAATAAGCCGATGCATGAAAATCCATTCACTAGTTTTACTAATTTCGCGTTTTTGTTTCACCTGTGCTCTGTCTCTCCCCTTATTATTCTTTTTACATTTAATTAAAAGATCTTGAAATATTTTCTATTCAGCTTGTTTTTTATTTGCAATCAGTGTTTAACCTTAATAGCCTATGGTGAGATTTATTATGGGAAGTATTCCACAAATCCAATAACATTCGTGTAACAATGGTAACTCGACTCCACATCCAATCCATCTTCCAAGCGAACTATTAGTGTGGTATTGTAACGTCATTTGTATCCTTGGTCCGATTGCTTGAAGACAATAGCGAGGAAACATATTAATGGACGTGTATATTGACCTTCTGTGCCTAGCAGTTGTTGACACAGCGCTGAGCGAAGACCGATGGAACAAGAAATGGGCGTAGTTCTCGCCAAGGACTTGATTTGGTTTAATTTGCATGTAGGTATGGTAAATGTTCTTTGTTGTTCCGTGATGCTGTGCAGAGAAAAATTTATAGCTTTGAGAAATGGCGTGTGTTTGTTGTATAAAAAACTTAGTTCTATTACTTATGTAGCTGCTGCTTAAATTTCTGTAAATTTTTTCGAAAGTGTTGGTGACTTTCTCTATGTATATGAAAATTGATACGTAAAGGTGTTTTATTTATTAATCAAGTTTTTAAAGCGAATTTATGAATCGGTAAACTTTTTTTGTCGATATTTCGATCGATATTTGTATTTTGTTTTGAATGCCCATATCACTAACTCGTAATATTATATATATGTTATACAAAAACAATTATAATCTTTTCCTTTATTTACTTACTTACCTACCTGAGTAAATTTAAAATACAAAGCAAGTGGTGTAACCTCTGATTTCCGATCAGAATCTTTCTCAATTTCCTAAGATATAGCGCAATAATATGTCAAAAATATCTTGACTTACAATTTCATTCGTACCACATGTTATGTACCTGCCCGTTCAGCCACACCATGAGATATTTCGCAATAGAGACACGAACCACACATGTGTTTCTGCTATAGCATAGTATATCATCAACAGAAAACATAAAGTAAAGCGGTCCGAGTATGCGCCTGCGCCTGTGTGTGTCGCAAAGCCGGCACTTGACTTGTGCTCCTAATAAGTAACCTAACGAGGCCGTATATCATTTTGTTACAGTCATACACGGTCCTAGTTCTATTTACGTCTTAGTTAATATAAAATAAAATAACGAAACGACAAAATATGGGGCGAACAAAGAAAAACGTCGTTTATAAATAAACAAAAATATGATGTTATAAATACAACAGAAGACTTAATACGCCCTGTAAGGATTCGTCGATGTACACAATTTAGGATTAACATTAACACCGATTTTATTAAATAGTAGTTGAGTAGGTACTTGTTTTCTTTTTAAATGACTTACAGTAAGGTTTATTTAAAGATGTCTAGTCACTCATTCTATGTTCTACACTAATACAATAAAAAAGCAAGACAGAAAATATTTTTTTATCACTAAATAATAGAAGTATACAAAGTTAACCGTACAAGTTTTTCTATTTACTGGCAATATGTGACTTTTGTATATTATTTATTATTCATGCCAACTGAGGCCTAGCATGAACTTTGACAACCTTGTAATCGCATTGCCAAAGTTTCTTTATAGCATTTTCAGCAAGCAGAAAAAAATGCCTCCTTCCATACGAAATTTGACGATGAGGATACGATTACGGTGCTACAAAGTTCTTGCATGGGCCTCTCTTCGAGGTTTGAATATTATTTTAAATTTTATCTCGCGTATTTTTTAGCTTGATTAGGTGACCTTCAATATACTTTGTTATATTTCTATAAATTAATGCTGAAATGGCAAAAACTAGCGTGTGCACTGTGTACATGTTGTACACGCCTACGTAATCAGTGCTTTGGGAAAAGTATTATGAATTAAAAATCTTTTTATAAATGTGTACTATTAATACTAATACTACTAAGGATCTAAAATTAAAAAAAATCTAGTACCTTCTTATAAAAAAAAACTAAAGGTGACCTTCAATATACTTTGTTATATCTCTATAAATTAATGCTGAAATGGCCAAAAACTAGTGTGTGCACTGTGTACATGTTGTACACGCCTACGTAATCAGTGCTTTGGGAAAAGTATTTTGAATTAAAAATCTTTTTATAAATGTGTACTATTAATACTAATACTACTAAGCATCTAAAATTAAAAAAAATCTAGTATCTTCTTATAAAAAAAAACTAAAGGTGACCTTCAATATACTTTGTTATATCTCTATAAATTAATGCTGAAATGGCCAAAAACTAGCGTGTGCACTGTGTACATGTGGTACACGCCTACGTAATCAGTGCTTCGGGAAGTGCATTTTGAATTAAAAATCTTTTTATAAATGTGTACTATTAATGCTAATACTACTAAGGATCTAAAATTAAAAAATCCAGTACTTATAAAAAAAACTAACTTCGATACTTTACCAGTCACTTGTCTAAAGCGAAGTTAGTTGCAACTTTATGCGTGCATGTACACAACGCTTTAATATATGTATTAGACACATTCTCTGCGGGCAATTTAAATTACTTTGGTGCGTATATCCCCGCTGCAAATAACCGCGAACGCTCACGATTTATCGCAGCTCGATGTTAATTAGGCGCGTGTGTTTCATTCGACCATTTTCGTAATAGATTTGTGCGAACACCTACATTAGAAGTAGATTATGCGTTTACTCACCGTTTTCCTCTCGATCTGCTGTGCTACTACTCTGTAAAAACAAAGTTTACTCACTTTTCACCGTGGGATCCGCCCGTGAGATTTAAATTAATAAAAACCCCGCGGTGTTGCCTGCGGTTTATTAGGGATATTTTCCCGCAGTATTTTTACGTAGCCTATGTATTATTCTAGGGAGTCAGCTAACTCCATACCAAATTTTATTAAACTCGCTCGAGCTGTTTAGACGTAAAGAAGTAACAAACATACACACTCACAAACTTTCGCCTTTATAAAATTAGTGTGATTATGTTCTAATTTTAAATCACACCGCGGATTCCGAAGTGAAATGTGAGCATGTTCTTACAGAATAGCACGGCTGGAGACCGTTATATTTTTTTTCTAAAAAGGCAATCTTAGCTTCCTACTCTACTGATACTTGTACTTAAAACCTTTGTGCTTTTAACATTTTCTGTGTACTTTTAACATTATCTTTTTTATTACTTTTACTTCAAGTATTTGTCAACTATTCAAAAGCATAATTCAAAATTTGCTTGAATTTAATCGCTCACGCGCGGCTGAGAGTCTTACAAAAACTGTACAAAGTGTTATGTAGTTATTTTATTTGTTTGTTTAATTATAAAGGACATTTATATAAAAAAATATCTTCTTTCATATCGTAATATTTTTAGGGAAATAATAAATAATAATAATAATAAATCATTTATTCCTCACTATAATCCGTTGGGATAACAGAAGCAAAATGTTACATACAAGTCGATACAAGATTATGGCAGGTTGATACCTGAACTAGGAAAGATCCTGTATCTCAGGTTATCAACCCTCCACCTCACTATTTTTGAACAATAATTGTGCAGTTATTTTGCATTATGAGCTTATAATCACAGTTGTTGATTGGAGATAATATTACAGAAGATAACAGAATAATTTTGCGGGAATGAATTTAGCCCTTATAAAGTAAAATAAAACTAATTACAATAAATATAAATATATATGTATGTGTGTGTGTGTTTATGTACTTGGGTATGGGTGTGTTTGTATGTTTGTTTTTGTGAAATATCAATGTTGACTAGCAGTCACAATGCCAATAGTTCTGCACTTTCATCTATTCAAATATAAAGTAAATACCTATCCACCGACTGGTACATTAGCGGCCAATATTCGGAACAGATGATAAATTATAATCTGGGAGTATTGTCGTCCGTGTTAATCCGCAGAGCACAATAGTGAGTGAAGTGACGTAATAATAAATAACAGACCAGTGATTAAGGTTACTTACAACTGGTTGTAGGTTGATACGGTGCACTGGAGATGAATCAAAGCGACCGTGTTACGCGTAACGTATCTATGTTGAATAATCGACGACCCGTGCTTATAATATTATTGATATTGTAATAGGATTGAGATAGATTAGAACTTCCTTACTATACTTCTTATATCATCATCAGCCTCTTAATGTCCCCACTGCTGGGGAACAGGCCTTCCCTATGGATGGAATAGGGAGATTGGGCCATGACACGGCGGGTGCTTACGATTGCAGATGCAACCGGGACCAACGGCTTAACGTGCCTTTACGAAGCACGGAGGAACTCGAGATAGAAAATTTTGGTCACCCATCCAATGACCGACCACTGCGAAAGTTGCTTAACTACAACGATCGCAGCCGAACGCGCTAACCACCTGCCCCATCGAGTTCCTCAACTTCTCCTCCTCACTTCTTATATACTAAAGGTGTTATAGAGGAACTCGATGGCGTGTGTGGTTAGCGCGTTCGGCTGCGATCGTTGAAGTTAAGCAACTTTCGCTGTGGTTGGTCATTGGATGGGTGACTAAAAATTCTTTATCTCATCTTCCTCTGTGCTTCGGAAGGCACGTTAAGCCGTTGTTCCCGGCTTCACCCGCCAATCCACACTGGGCCCGCGTGGTGGGTCATGGCCCAATCTCCCTATTCCATTCATAGGAAAGGCCTGTACCCCATCAGTGGGGACATTAATAGGCGGATTGATGATGAAAGGTGTTATAAAGAGAAAATAGAGCATTTCTGTTTTTGTGTTTGCAACGAATAAACTTAAAAACAACAAGACGATTTCAAAAATTCTTTCACGATTTGAAGCTGTCTACATTGTTCCTGAGTGACATATAGGGTACATTTAATTGTGTTAAAATCAATTTTTCCTTTCAAAGTCGGAGTGGATCGCTATTATTGATTACTTACTAACCAGCGATTGCATTATTAGCACCATATAAATTTCCTTTTTATTTCGGTTTGGGTCGCATTTTTCTTGTAAAACTTAATAGAGTTTATGCGTTATTATGAACTCATTTTGGTGGACAGAAAAACAGCTGTAGGATGGCGATAAAAACTGTTTTTAGGTAACTCTATTGATCCTTTTTCAAAATGCCACCCATTTAGTGCTGTCATATGTAATATCTATCCAGATATCTACAGACAGTACAAGGTACAATCAAAGCAATTTTACTAAAACATTATACCCAGGTACATACAAATAAGATACGAAAACACTTTTTCCCCTATGTTACCTAATTTTGAAACTTTGCCAAGTCACATTTTATTTGGTTACCGTTTTGTCTAAGGTGCAGAATATTAACAGCGACGAAGTTCCTGATATGTTGTAGCGTTAAGATGAAGTAATATTCGCATGCTGTGTGAAATTTAAGCCTCCTTAATTTTTATTCTACTTATAAGGGTTGATGAGATGTAGCGCGCTGATCGAGACGGACCAATTAACAAACAAAATTCGAAATGTTAAGCAATTATTACGATCCTAATCTAACACGTCGACACTCCAGTGTTACGCAACAGTAAACTGGCTCCAAGTTTCAGTATAGTTTAGGTCCTGCCTCGAGCGAAGCGTGATCTCTCAGGTACACTCAATGTCGACTACTCGCCAAATCGTAATGCTTGTATCGCATAAAAGGCAGTTGTCAACGAAATGAATTGATGGAGTGATAACGCTCGTAGGTAGGCTACTCTATTGTCCGGTTTATCTTTGCCTAGTTTTTTTTCGTCACATCAACTTTAAGTGAATGTAAATTTCGACGACCTTCACTGCTGTTTAAGAATTAGCCTCTTTCGAGGTAAAGGTAAACAGTGTCATGAGGCAACAAGTTAACAAGAATACGCTACATCCGGTTTATTAAGTGCAAAGTGCGTTTAAACTAGATCTAGAAATCATTTAGTTTTTATAAGTATATATTGGCTTTCAGTAGATTTAAAATAACACTACATAAATGGCTCATTGAACGTAAATTCTACTTGGTCCTGCTTGGTACTGAATTCTTGAATTATAATAGCCAATATATAAATAATATTAATTTTGGTGAATGAGATTTTGAGTGACATATACTGATTTAACTATATTTTTGATTCACATTTTATTATGACCTGATATTAATAGATTTTTTATATTTTTGACTATTTATCCTGTGACCTGTTAAGAATTTTTTATTCAATTATGTGAAATAGTATTAATTAATTTGATAAAAAAACTTATGTAGATTTGCATGCTACGGTCTATAGCTGAAACCTACAGTATGGTTATGTGTTTAACTATTTGTGACCTTGATTACCCTGTTCAAACGCAAATAAATAATTATTCTATTCTATATTTTTGATAGGGGCCATCACAGCAACATGCTTTCTTCTAAAGAATTTAGGCCTACATATTTCTGACGATAGATGTTTCCCTGAGACAGACAGCGGGTTTCATTTATGGAATGGGGACCTAATACATTGTGTAAAAGATAGTTACAAAGTAGTTCAGACGATTTGCTTGCGTTTTATTTTTGTTCGCAATTGCGTAAGGCAAAGTTTGTTGATATCCTTTTTTTTTTGGAAGATCCATTGTTTCTCCAATGTAACTTTGAAAGGTATTTGAGTATGTATTAAAATCTCAATAAATGTAATTTATTTATTAATAAAATGCATCCGTGCGAAGTCCTGGCGACTCGCTTGTTAATAATAAATGCCATATATTGTTTACAAGGTCAAGACCGTGTCGTAGTCAATTACATAATGTACAGAAGCAGATCATGTTCAAGTTTTTCGCTGTTATCTATATCGTTTTAGTAATACTTGGTTATTTTTTTATTAATTAAGTTCCTTTAAAGTTTTCAGTGTGTTCGTTGTAATGTGCTAATTAGGTCACTTTAAATTTAAGCAAAAAATAATAATAAGCGAGTCTATTCGGAAATACATCGAACAATTTTAAAATAATGAATAATAGTCAAATTCAAATTAATCGACTTTTGAAGAGAGTGAAACACAACGGCTTAAATGATACTTTCGGTATCAACAGCATTATGGGTATCATAGGCTAGCCGCCTAGGCGGGTTATATGCTCGTTTGACTTTTAACATACTTATAAAAAAACTTCGGCTTCAAAAGGAATTGAGTTAAATAATTTCTCTGAACTCTTTAAACACAACATTTTAAGCATTTACATTCTATTTGTACGCACTCAGTTTATCAGGATTTAAACCATTTATCACCATAAAATAATACTTAAGAAAAAAATCTCCGTCTTACCTTCATCTACGTAATGGGACTGAGCTACTTACCTTTTTTATTTTTGTATATATTTGTCAGAAAAATAAATACTTATTATTATTATAATTCAAAATCATTGCGACTATATTTACTAACCACGGAAATAAAAATCGCATTAACGTCTAATTATTTTCCTCTCTTTTTCACAGGACCTCCGCTCTTGGCTGAAGTCTAAACACGTGCAGGGCTTGGAGATCCACGATGCTCACAAGTCACTCAACCGGACGAAGGTCTTGGAGACAGTGGAGAACGCACGATCAGCACTCAGCTCCACTGGCGGTGGCCCTTTGTTCCTCGCGCTGCCTTCGCACCCTGAACTTCTGGCGAAGTACTACGATCTGAGGGCTTTGGTGAAGAAGGTAGATCTGATGATGGTCCAGACGCATGCATTGGGAGTAGCGAAGAACATGACGTACCATCCGAGTCGATTGAGCGGACTATGGGATATGATGAATACGGTAATTTTATATGTTTTTTTCTTATTACCTTTTGTTTGTTAGACTTCCTTACTCGTTGTGGGATATACTAGATTCTAACCCTCATATATTCACATTGCAAAAGTGTGACACGTATAATACTAGATATTCGGTATTCGATAAGTTAAAAGCTATTTCCTTTCTTTATCTTAAATTCTTTGCTTCTCTTATATTTATGTAAGTACAGCTCCTGTATCTACTTTTGCACCCTTCTATATTTCTCTATTATTATTCCATTTCTACCATAGGTTGCCTGGAAGAGATTGCTGTTTAGCAATAAGGCCACCTATTGTACTCTTTCTTCTGTATTATTTGTTTTTGTCTTGTGTCCAATAAAGAAAATTTATTATTATTATATTCATATGCCATAAAATTTACTTAATATAAAGATAAATATTCAAATGTTGATTTCAAAATTTACTTCCTCAAATGATTATATCGATTCAGGCGGATATTCTACAACGTCCACATTTTTAATGTCTTTTATTATGATGTAATGAGTTCGGATTTGTTTTGATTGCTAGTGTACTAACGTATAATTCGTTACTCGTAAAGCTATATTAGATAGAATTCATGTTCCATTTTAAAGGCCCGTCGGCCTAGACCTAGACTAATCGCCTACGATTGCAAGCCACATCGAAAACGATTAACGGAATTTAGCAGCTCGTTATCGTACTTAGTAAAATAGAAGATTCTGTTTTATCTTAATAAGCTATTTGAAAGTATGAAAAATAAAGTACCAATTGTTGGCATCTGTGTTTAATATAAATATTAACAGCGATTTTACTATTCAGAGAACACGATTAATTAATAACTACTGTAAAAAAATATTAAACATTTTTTTTTGTTGTTCTATAATCACGTTTACTAGCGTATGACGTTATTTTAGTCTACGCCAATCCCAGGTGTTTGCGACTAAAATGATGTCACACGCTATTAACTTCCGGTCAAAGTGCCATTACGTTGTATCGTTTGACGTTTAAATAACAGTCGTGTGCAACTTGAAAATTGAATTTTTGATTTAGTTTTTTTTTTCAGACAGAATGATGAATATCCACTTTTTATGGACTCTACAAGTATTAGTATTTATGAAATTTTTGACGACCTCCCTGGCCGAGTGGTTTGTACGCCGGGTTTCCTGGTGTCGCCGACTCGAGAGGTCCCGGGTTCAAATCCCGGTGGGGGCAGATGTTTGTGTGATGAATACGAGCATTTGTATTCCTTTGTTGAAACTTGTTTTATTTGTATGAGTATTTTCTTTATGTTACTAGTTCCACAAATCGAGGGAAATTAAGTATGAGAATGGACACATACCACCAAATTAATAAGAAGTCATAGAAAAAAACGTTAACAAAAATTTCACAAAACCATCATAACGTTGCAAGTGAAATACGACAAAAGTTTTAACTTAATACTACGGGGCCTTAAAATACTCACCTTATTAAAAGACATTATTATGATTAAAGTTGACATACTATCACATTGTATCACAATAGATCATAATGACGTAATTAGCCTGCACACAGATTTACGAGGTGTCGGTCGCCCCGTTTCGACAAGTGAATACAATCCGATCTAATGTGATTATCTTAGTGATTTATTATGTCACATAGCTGTAATTTCAGCCTGATTGAAAGGTGATACAGTTATAAAGTTACGTCAACATCTTCTATTATGTAAAATTTCTCGGAAGCCTGTTTATAGATTAGGTAATGAAAGATATACTGGGTCTGAGCCACTTAGAAGAATGTAGTCATAATAATTTTGAAACAATAACTATAGTGTAAACAGTTTATTTGGTTTATTCGTATACAAAAGAGGATGATAAGAATGCCAAGAAATAAAAAATATAAAACAAAAACATAAACATTGCAGGCACTTTCTTGGTTAAAGAGTTTACTAAATCCAATACTATCCGATGGTGCTAAGACTAATGCTTTTTAGTGACTTTATTAATGAACAGACGTAGGTAGTTATTGCATATTTAAGCATATGTTAGTGACTTGAATATCTCTTCTAGTTACTAAGTTTGATACCTGTTGTAGTGTGGACCTTAGTATGAAGTCAAACGAGCGTTAATTTTTGAGTTGTGAGTCGCGTAATTTCTGCTGCATTCGGTTTCATAGAAAAGTCCTGTTTGATTCACACCGCGACGCCAAATGAGACAGGACTTTTCATAAAACCGAATGCAGATAAAATTACACGACTCACAACTCAAAAACTTACGTTTGTTGGGCTTCTCCTAATTAGCCTACTTATAAAATTAGCTAGGTACCTAAATCTACTATTTTAATATTTCTTATAAAATAAAAGTTTTGCTTTTAAATTTAATTCTTAACAACCATCACGATACTATTAAAATAAAATCGATCGTGCGAGTCTTGGCGGATAAAATAGCCATAAGTTCGCACGGCGAAGGTAAACTAGAAAAATATAACAATTTTAACTGCAGTTAGGTTCACCGTTCGTATGTAAGGTTAGAGTTTAAATTCTTATTTCGCAATAGTAATTAAAGAGTTGCTGTTCTGAACTAGGCCACATGATAAGTCAGTCAGGTGGATCTTTAAATTACAAATTCGCAAACGTATTTTATTTTTATTGGGTTTAAAGTTAAATGAGTACTACGTTGCATAAAGTTAAGTTACACGTTTCAACATGACCGGTTAACTAAACTTGTGTATATTTATTTTAGGAGGAGCTCGATGGCGCAAGTGATAAGCCCGTTCGGCTGCGATCTTTGAAGTTAAGCAACTTTCGCATTGGTCGGTCATTGGATGGGTGACCAAAAATTTACTATCTCGAGCTCCTCTGTGCTTCGGAAAGCACGTTTTAACCCGTTGGCCCCCGCTGCATCTGCAGTCGTTAGCACACACAAAACCGCACTGGGCCCGCGTGGTGGTACATGACCCAATCTCCCTATTCCATCCATAGGGAAGGCCTGTACCCCAACAGTGGGGACATTAATAGGCTGATGATGATGATGGTATTAATTTTATTACGATGGCAATATCGTAGTTGACATGTACTAAACATGCGGAGCGGGTTAATGCACTTTAAAAAAGTCATGGCAGATCAAAGAATTCGATGATGTTTATAGTAATTGTTTTTATTTTGAATTAACAAAGAATATTGATAATACCTAAATTTTACTTTATCATCAACCTATCAAGGCCGCTAGTCCTTTGGCTTTGGGCGAAATAGGTTTAATATACTATTAAGAATAGTTCTAAACTACGTCTAAGAAAAAATACCTTATATTCGTTACTTAAGTTTTAACGAACGCCACTCATTAAATGAAATACATTTAAACGTGTTTAAAATGCGTCTCCTTTATTACTTTTTTTACAAGGCTTGATGTTTATGCATTCTGACAACGCATCCTGAAAAGCTCTGTAAAAAACTAAAAACTAATAAGGTAAACACATTTTAAACCCGTTTAAGCGTGTTTTGTTTACCAGATATTAATGCCTCGACTTCACTAAACAACCAAAGCCATAAAAACGGACATCTGCATGATTACATATTTTGATTGACATTCTAGGATTCCGTCGTAGATTTGGTGGTTGGTCTCGGGGTTCCAGCTTCGAAGGTCGTGATCAGTTTGCCTGCTACCGCTCAGAAGTTCACCCTGCTCAACGAGACCCTCAGTACTCCCGGCAGCCCCACCATGGAGGATGAACCCAAGGAGATCGACCAGGCTGAGCTATGCAGGCTGCTGCAAAGAGACAGGTGGACGCTGGAACGAGATCAGGACCTTTCAGGACCCTACGCTTTTAAGTAAGTTTCTCATCTTACCAAAGCCAGTTCAGGAGCCAGTTTGTTCTTCCGTCACGTTCGGTAGCGGGGCTGTTTAGTTTTCATAGAAACTTTGACGATGCGATACGAATACAGAACTGTCAAAGTTTATGCTTCGCCCTCTGGTAAAATCTCAGTAGTTGGCGATAAAATCACGCCTTTGCTATCTTTTATAGAATACTAGCTGTCAAAAATAGGGGTTGGTAGTAGAAGGGTGAAAATTTAGGTTTGTTTGTATTTTTGTATGATGTATCATAAAAAAATTAAAAAAAACCCCTTAACATTTAGGGGGATGAAAAATAGATGTTGCCCGATTCTCAGACCTACCCAATATGCACACAAAATTTCATGAGAAACGGGAAAGCCGTTTCGGAGGAGTTTAACCACAAACACCGCGACACGAGAATTTTATATATTAGATTTTTTGAGGTACAAATTCTTTGTACTAAAAATTGGGTTTTATAGGTACTAATAATTAGTGTAATAGACGTTAATGCCAAATACAGTAACATTCTGTAGTGGATCAGGGTTTTGGAAAGGTTAGGGATAGGTTTGTTCAATGCAAATATTGTAAACGGACATAAAATTAGAAGACCCTCATGCTTAGGAGAGCTTGGTATTAAGCTCGTCAGTTATAGTTCTTTAGTCATATAAAATTATGCTCTATGTTTATTAAGGAAGGTCAGACCCGTCTTTCCCAGTGGGCATTTTGGGCAAGTGCCCAGGGCCCCGCGATCGATAGGGGGGCCCCTCATATCAAACACAAAGTCCCTAGTTCCTGTTAAACCACCAAACAGAAGTCATAAGGGCCCCATTATCCTAAAATGCCCAGGGCCTCCAATAGGTCAAAGACGGCACTGAGCAAGGTATTTTGTAATTTACGTTAAACCCATTTATTTCATTTTGGTGTTTATATTGGAACCGTGAGAAAAGACAGAACGTTGTGCAAAATCATTAATGATTTTAAATGCCTACTTATACCGGATTATTATCGCTATGGCTATTTATTTGGAGCTTTCGAAATCGGTGACATCAATTAAGTTATTTATACATATGCAATATGATTTCATTATTATGTAAACACTTACCTACTCCAGTTTTTTCTCATCTTAAATCGATATTTTTATAAGCAAAAAAAGTTTTAAAAAAAGTGACCAAAAATCTTCTTTCTCGAGTTCCTCCGTGCTTCGGAAGGCACGTTAAAACGTAGGTCCCGGCTGCATCTGCAGTCATTAGCACCCACCAATCCGCACTGGGCCCGAGTGATGGGTCATGGCCCAATCTACCTATTCCATGGGACATTTATAGGCTGATGATGATGATGATGAAGAGGAGTATTTTCAAAATCTGTAACATTTGGTTTTTCCTTATAAATTTTATATTCTATTATTAATTACTAGATGTAGATTAGTTTTAGTTTTTGTTAATGCAAATTTGGAGAAAAGATTCTCTATCACATGTTTGTTTACACTTAAAAGAGGATCTCAACAACTGTTGAACACATCAACTTGAACAGAGATAAATAGTTTTCATTTTCATTTTATGAGAGTGAACTTGTAGGTAGCTGCAGCAATATTAAATTTCGGAATAAAATAATAATTTTTGTATTATAACTAAGACAGTAAAATATATTTCAAAGAAAGCAAATATTCACAAATTTTACTTGTAATCTTCATATTTATAAGATCTTAACCTTAATATAAGCCTTACAGTGTTTACTATAGGGCTTAGTTAATTGGTGTGCCTGGAAAAAATGTTTATTGAACTTATACTTCTTATGGGAGGGTAAACCGCTTCGTTACGTAACGCGTTACGGCGCCAATCTGTCTGCCTTTCCTTCCTCTCACGCATACGGCAGCTGTAGTTAGGCTCTTCCTCTCTCACTCTAACCCGCAGTGCCGCTTAGATTAGTATAAGTTATCACTTCTGTTTTAAGACGCACACGCTCATTTTTTTATTATTATCTATTCAATAACGTTATAAATCCAATCCCTTCATATCTTCAGTAAAAATTAAAAAGATATATTTAAGAGTAACGACCTTGCATTGCTCAAAATAAATGCTCTGGTATCATTGCAATAGTTTAACGTATATCTTATATCTAGTAGGTATTATGTTTTATGTTAGCGGAGAGTTGCGTGCCCTGAATACCGACTGCTCATCACGGAATGTTGCCAGATTAACCTCGCATACGATACCCTTACAAGACTTGTTATTATCATACTTTTGTAAATAGGAATACTTTAAACGATGATTTTCCTTAAGTTTTATTAAATTATCTTTGCACTCCTTGTAAATGTCTGACTTGCCGAAGTTTTTTTTATTCAAGCATATTCGGGAATATTTTGTTGTTTTAATAAGAATTTTGTTTTAATGAAACCGTGTATATTTTCTGTGTTGGTTTGGTAACATAACAGCACAGAGCAGAAAGTTCTGTGGATAACAGCGTTAAGTCGAAGTTTATGAATTTAAAGTAACTTTAAGTAACCTGGAGAATGAAGTGTGAATTCAATAACGATTTTTTTAAATGACTTGGTGGGGCATTACAGATACTAAAGAAGATCTATGAATAAATAAATATTATTATATTAAACTTAATTATAGGTAGGTAGGTACTTACTTAAGGCTCTCAAAGAGATGTCAATTAAAAAATTATTTAAGTTTGTCTAAAGCTCTTAATGCCGTCACTTTTGTTGCGATAACAAGGAGGTCTCAGACACTAAGTTACCAAATAAAGCTTTTTAATTAAATTAACCTCTGAGATAAAAGAAGAAAAAAATACAGTCTACTAAAAATTGGGTCTGAAAATACCCTTGCTTTTTTTAGATGCCTTTAGCACTGTGAAAAATCTTTTTCATCACCTATAATTCTGGCCTCAAAACTAAACTTTTTGGTTTAAAGAATTTATTTTCTCATACGTTACAAAGACAGTTGACCTAAAATGAGATATACAACAAAATAAATTTAAATGGCGCAATGTTTTTAACAGGAACACCACATGGATATCCTTCGAAGACGCGTCTTCTGTAGACGTGAAGGGTAAATACGCCAGGGTGCGCGGCCTCGCCGGCCTCGCGCTGTACAAGGCCGACCGCGACGCTGAGACCCCGTGCGGACCGTCGCTGAAGGCTTCGCTAGCTAAAGTCCTCAACCAGCAGAGCAGGGCTCCAAGAGCTGCGATTTTGAGGTAAAGCATTTGTCACAGATTTTACTCTTTTTACTGTGGTAATGAAGGTTTAATACATCGAGGTCAGTGGCTTAACTGCGTTGTTGAAAATCACTGGGGATCGATTTTGGTTAAAGTCCTCAACCAGCGGAGCAGAACGCCGAAACCTGCGATTTTGTGGTAAAACATTTGCTGCAGTATTTACTGCTCTGTGTGTGTAAAGGGTAAATACTTAAGGGTGCTTAGACTCGACGACCTCGCGCTTTACAAGGCCGACCGCGACGCCGAGACCCCTTGCGGACCGACGCTGAAGGCTTCGCTGGCTAAAGTTCCCACCAGCAGATCAGAGTACCGAGAGCTGCGATTTTGAGTTAATTATAATAACATTTAAGGTATTGAGGTAGGTCTTTGTTACAGAGTTTTCTCTTCCGTAAGCTCTATCAGAGTGGACCAAATCTAAAGGATTCTTTGGCTGAGGTCCTTAACTAGCAGATCAGGATTTTCAGGTAAAGCGTTTGCCACAGATTTTAATTTAATCTTTGAATTATCAAAGAATTAAATGTGGTATCCGAATGCGTGGCTTCGCATTGTGCAAAGTCCAATACAATGATGAAAACCTCCGCGGATCGATTCTAAAGAATTTGTTGTCTAAAGTCCTTAGTTGGCAGAACATGGCTCTGGGAGTTCCGATTTTGAGGAAAAGTGTTTGCCATGGTTCATGCTTTAGTTAAAATATGCGCCTGCTCAATTACCACAGCAAATGTGATGGGTAGAACAAAGGCTTTTTGTTCTCAGGCTTGTGTTATAAACAATAACTTTATTTATATAATTACACGTGTTATTGTGAGTCAACCATAAAAGATAGACATATGCTGTTGCGGGATATTTTTTAGACAATTTTATGTAGAATAATTCCGTCATACATAATTTTTATGTAACTTTAATCATTAAAGCTGTACACGCGACGGAAGCTTAAAAAATGGAGTAACTTCTCCCGTTTTTCCAATATTTCCCTTCACTACTCTGCTCCTATTGATTGTAGCGTGATGAAAAGTATACTATAACCTGCCCAGGAGTATGAAGAATAATTGTACCAAGTTTCGTTAAAATCTGTCGAGTAGTTTTTGTTTCTATAAGGAACATACACACAGACAGACAGACAGACAAAAATTTTACTGATTGCATTTTTGGTATCAGTATCGATCACTAATTATCCCCTGATAGTTATTTTGAAAATATATTTCATGTACAGAATTGACCTCTCTACAGATTTATTATAAGTATAGATAAGCTCCTAATCAGTTCTCAATAGCAAATGCCATAGACAGAATAAGGATTTCATTAGTATTTTTTCTTCTTGGTTTGTGATTTGGAGTAGGGGCGTTTTTTACAAATCTGGCGCCCAGGGCCACTTACTTCCGATTTACACCCCCACTCCCTAGAATCACTAAAATCAATGAATACTATTCTGTTGCTTTTGCCGCCCCTCGGCTATTAGGCTACTGCCCCTGACCATGGCCCTCTTGGCCCTATGGTAAATACGCCCCTGGAGGCAAGGCAATCTGGACTTAATCATTGAGAGTTCTGGGTTCGAATTCAAATCCGGTTAACATAGAAATTATAGAGATAGGTATATTAGAGCTTTCCTGCCTAGATAGGTATGTTAAAAAAACGGAAAGAGATTATCCTTAACTTGTACTGGAGGTCGATTATATTGATGCTCTTTTGTTAGTGATAATTTCCTATTAATTTGTGGCATATGTTGCAATAAACTACATCGTTATTTCAGGTCTCTGGAGCACGAGATCCTGTCAGCCCCAGGGCACGCGCGAGCCCTGGACGCCCTACAAGTGTCGCCGTACCGCATCACGCAGGTCGTCGACTCGGATGGCGTTATCCACTCCATCAGAGAGGTACATACCGGCCTACTGTTACACTAGAGGTCAGATCCTGTCGGCCTCAGGGCTACAAATATCACGCAGGTCGTCGACTAGGACGGCGTCATCCACTCCATCGGAGAGGTATATATGTACCCGCTTCTGGAACACTGGAGCACAGATCCTGTCAGCCCCAGGCCTATAACTATAAGTGCCGCCGTACCGCATCATGCAGGTCGTCGACTCAGACGGCGTCATCCACTCCATTAGAGAGATACGAGTATATACTTGTCTACTGTTACACTGGAGCACAGATCCTGTCGGCCTCAAGGCTTCAAATGTCGCCGTACCGCATGACGCGGATCGTCGACTCGGACGGCGTCATCTCGTCTCGTCATCAGAGAGGTATATACCTGCCTACTGTTACACTGGAGTACAGTTTCTGTCGGCCTTAGTGCACGCGCTTTAACATCAATAGCAATAGATGATGTTGATGAAGGCTCTTGATGTCCTCAATGCTGACACAGGTCCCTAACTACCTATGTAATTTGTGGAAGTCAGGTCCAGTACGCTTGTTATGTTAAACTTGGTTCACTTGGGTCATTTATGTTAACTAATATCTTATTGTGATGTAGGCAGTTTCAAAAGTATGAAACTCAGATATTTATTAAAGATTTTCCTTTTTTAAAGAAAAACTGTTTTAAGCGTATAATGTGAGCAATAAGATATACATTCTTAGTTTTTTACAATCCGTTCTACAAGGCGTCTAGGAAGTGCTTTTCCTCCAATTTTGATATTTGCCTTGCTCTTCCAGCTAAGCACGGAAGCCAGTTTTTTAGCTAATAGTTAATTTTAGTACATTTGTTTATTTATTATAGCAAAACATACAAATTTCAGGACACTAGGACCGAGTTTACTTGCTCTAGACAAGGATATTTTGTGCATCCGCGCTCCTGTGCCAGATTCTACCGCTGCGTCAAGTTCGATCAACTCTCTCCGGAATATACCGTAAGTAAATAAACATTAATTAAGCACGAAGATTTTAGTGCAAGTAGTTCGTGAATTTAAAAAATTAGTGAGTAAATCATATAAGAGGTGCAAGTCTGAAATTTCAATTGTTACATTTACTAAAAGAAGCGATGGCTATTCGAACAATGAAAAAAAAAGCCGCTGTTGGTATCTAAATTTCTCTTCGGTTCTTTTCTGTATACCTAAAATGATCCCTTATGAAATGTATGTTTGAATCACTGAAAAAATCAAATCAATCTTAATAAATACGCCTAGACCATAACTTTAGTGTATAAAGTACTGTAAGACGTATTATGGGATATTTGAATATCGGTGTACGCATTACTTTACCAGGATTATCGCCGAAAGGGAAAGCTTATTTAACGTATTTAAATGAGGATCATTACTAGGTCAGCAAATCAACAGCATAATGATTTAATAAGCTTTTAATTAATATACTTTTCAAATTTAATATTAAGCAATTTTATGGAAGCCAATATTCACCGTCGGCCGAAACGTGTGACGTCACAGAGCTCGATCGTGGTTCACTCCGGTCGAACTTCAGTAGCGTCTCTACGCACGCTTGCGCCCTAGTGTGCTAGCTCTGTGACCTCAAAGTCACCACGCGGCCAGCGGAAAATTCGTTAAGTAATTTAATCATAACTTTGTCAATATTTGTCGTAGCACAAAAATTTTACTACTGTATTTTATGGAACCCTTAGCTCTATTAATCTGCATTCTCAACTAAAATCGATCCTCATTATCTAGATAGACGCTTACAGCTAATTTTAATGTAGTAGTGGGTTTGATTGCTCACTATCGTCTGGTAGGCGTTTGTATGAAACAGCGTATTTACCTTCCGATGTTATCACCAGGTGTTCGAATTCGACTGCCCCGCGGGTCTAGCGTTCGACTCTCGCTACGAGGTGTGCGTGTGGCCCGGCAGTCTGCCGCACTCGCAGGCATGCCCGGGATCCTCGGAGATCGCACCCGTGCCCCAATCCCGGTTCAAATGTCCACAATATGAAGGTATGTTCAACTTCCATGCTTATGGCTAGGTGTTTGAGTTTGATTGATCCGGGACTGGCGCGCGGTGGGGCCATTCCGCGCGCATTTCCCGCTGCTTCGGCCTGCATAACCAAGAAGGTTCGTCAGGCCATGGCCCATGGGTGCTTGGAGGGATTTGATCCGAGTCTGGCGTTCTACTTCATGTTCCGGGCAGACGGCCCGGAACATAAAGGTTAGCAGTATGGTCAACTTCCATACATAACGCTAGGTGTTCCTGCCACGGCTCCTCGGAGATCACCCAAGTGCCCCAATTCCGGTTCATCAGTCCTCAACGTGACTGTTAGTACTCAGCAGTATATTATTTACTAGTGTGCTAGTCTGAGCAGCATTATCTATAGAAGTAAATAATAGAAATACATAACGCTAGGTGTTTAGTTAGACTGCCGATTGGTTCTGGCCTGTGACTCCTGCTTCGTCTGTCCGTCACATGAAGATTAGTGTAGTATGTTTAATTCCAATACATAGCGCTAGGTGTTTCTGTCCCGGCTCCTCGGAGATCACGCCCATGCCTCATTTTCGGTTTATCTGTCTCCAACATAATGGTTAGTGATCAACAGTATGGTGAACTTACATATAAGGCTAGGTGGTCAGGTCGGCAGCCTGCTGCACTCGGAAGCTTCCGCGAAATCCCCGGAAAACGCGCCCGTGCCCCATTCCCTGTTCATCTGTCCTCAAAATGAAGGCTCAACAGTATAGTCAACTGCCATACATAACGCGAAGTGGTCAGTTGACAAACCCTTGGGTCTGGCGATCGAGTCCCGTTTCGTCTGTCCGACACATGAAAGTTTGTGTGCAGTACTGAAGAAATAATTGGCGTAGGAAAAGACGTCACCCCGGGACTGACACACCACTAGAGTGAGTTGAAAAATTAAAAACTGTGTTTAAGCTAATCCATTATGAAATAAAACAAAATATTCTGGCCTCATTCAGCTGTTCCCCACTATGCAGTGTCAGACATTATCGTTCTGTGAATTGTTGATGAAGGACGATGAATTTTAGTTAAGTATATTTTTATTTTTTAAGAATTTTACTGTTAGATGTTTAAATCCAAAGAAAATTATACTAGAAAAATGCCACGCGGAGTTGTTCCACGCGGGTAGCATAATGGTCAGTGCATCCGCCCGGATCGGTGGTGCGGGTTGGAGTCCCATCTGTTGCCTGGTCCGTGTTTAATGATGAATATTATTATCATCTAGCCGACTTAAAGTAATAGTGTTCTTGTTCTATGAATGTAGAAGAATTAATTTTAGCAAATTGAAAGTAAAAAAAATGCTCTCTTAGATTTGATGATTTTTAAATAAAACTAGTTTTTACGGGTTAATGCACGAAACTTTATTTATTTATTGACGTTTCGTAGCCTTTACAGACTTCGTCGTCAGAATAAAACTTTTATTTAATTTGTCGAGCTACCTTCGAAAGACTTTTATTGAGCGTTTGGTTATTTCATTGTTCGATTTTTAAGTTTTATTGTGTATGTATGAATTTATTATTTAATTTACTTAATAAAGTATTTTATTTAAAATTCTTGTTTGTAATTTTGAGTTTATTTATTTGACCCTAACTACCGTAAACTACCACCGGTTCCAAAATTGGGAGACCTTCCTGAGAAGAACCGGCGAAACAAACTCAAGAGAGGCTTTCTATCTCCTTCTTATGTTAAATTATGCAAACAAAAAGAACTAAAATAAATAAATAAAGTTTCGTGTATTAACCCGTAAAAACTAGTTTTATTTAATGAGTGAAGTGCGTGAAAACCTAAGAAACAAATTTGATGATTTTTATTATTTACCTTGCTGAAAGGTAAACCTTACTTGTAAATATATAATCATCATCATCAGCAGCCTATTAATGTCCCCACTGCTGGGGCACAGGCCTTCCCTATGGATGGAATAGGGAGATTGGGCCATGACCCACCACGCGGGCCCAGTGCGGATTGGTGGGTGCTAACGACTGCAGATACAGCCGGGACCAACGGCTTAACGTGCCTTCCGAAGCACGGAGGAGCTCGAGATAGTAATTTTTGGTCACCCATCCAATGACCGACCACTGCGAACGTTGCTTAACTTCAACGATCGCAGCCGAACGCGCTAACCACTTGCGCCATCGAGCTCCTCAAATATATAATAAAGCACTTTAACTTTTGGTTTTCATATTTTCAGTCTTTCTATGAGAATCGTCAAAGAAAAATCAAAGTCTTTGTTAATTAACGATGTTTCATTTGTGTCAGGATACTACGCGGACCCCGAGAACTGCCGCTGGTTCTTCGCGTGCATGGACCACGGGCAATCGTCGCTGGTCGCGTACGAGTTCCGTTGTCCGTTCGGGCTCGGGTTCGATGCAGAGAGACTCAAATGCGACTGGCCGTGGTTGGTGCCTGCCTGTGGACACATCGCTCGGTACGAAGCGCAAGCTCATGGATTCTCCACCGCTATACTTACGGGTGAGTATTCTTTTTACTAGATACTTAGCTATTGATTCCACTGCAATCTGATATGGCTAGTCCACCGCCATACTCACGAGTAAGCTCACAAAAGGTTTAGCTATTGATATAAAGCGTCAGAACAGCTGACCTCTGCTTAAGGTGGGCTTTCGAAGCGAACATCAGTGACGCCGCGAGAGAGCGTCAGATAGAATTTCTATGCAAATGTCAATATCAGCGTTGGTCAAAGCGGCACTGACAATGCCATTTGCATAGGAATTCTATCTGACGCTCGCTTCGAAAGCCCACCTTTACCGGGCACCGACCAATCATCATCATTACGATGACGTAGGTATAGTTAGACTAGATAGCGCAGGTGGTTAGAGAGTTCAGTCAGCGTTCGAGCTTCTCCGTACTTTAGAAGGCACGTTAAGCCGTTGGACCCGGCTGCATCTGCAGTCGTTAGCACCCACCAATCCGCACTGGACCTACGTGGTAGGACATGGCCCTATCTCCCTACTTATTCCATCCATTGGGAAGGTCTGTGCTACAGTAGTGGGGACATTAATGATAATGATGATGACTCTTTACACGACCGCCAAAAAAAAACTTTCAGTGTTTATGTATTTAAAATTATTGATTCCACCATGGTGGTCCTGCCCGCCTGTTAGAACCACTGCCGAGTGTATGAGTATCTATATAAGTTCCAATAGCATAATTTATTATATTTTTCATTTGACTTCAGGTGCTGCAGGCTTTCAAGGACAAACAGCAGATGCTGTGAATGTAGCCGCTCATCAAAGTCTCGTCTCCGGAGCGTCTCTCGACAACTTAGTCGGTATCCAAGGAGGATTCCTGACTAAAGCTGATTCCTTAGATTCTAATTTCATCGCTTCCCAGGAATTATCTAACGGACAGTATTCCGCAAATGGTCAAAGTTATAATATAGCACACAGTGCCGATTCTCAGCTGGGTTTGGTGCAAGCGACAAAATATGACGAAAACGAAAAATATACGAGTGGTTCAATCATATTAGACGATTACCGACTACCGACGAAATCGAAAACTTCACATGGTCAAATCAATCAAAATGTTGGCCAATCAAGTTTCGAACAAAGCGCTGGACAATATAACAATGGTTACAGTGCATCTTACACTGCCTTAGGAAATGCTCAATATAAAACTGGCAGCAATTACGAAGATGATTCTGGCGCGTATGTTCATGATCCTTCGGGTGATTACGCCGAACCCTACAGACATGTAGATTCTCCAGCTGATGCATACGTTCACAACGATGCTGGTTACAAACAATCCAGTGATTACTACGACTATAATAGGTACTCAGGGTCTTCCCAAAGTAACTCAAATGGAAAATATACTGCAGAGAACAGTGGACAATATGTTCATGATGACTCAGGCGCATATGTTGATACGGGTTCTTATAATGGAGCGTATAAAGATTATTCTGGCTCTTATGCTGATTATTCCGGCACGTACAATCAAGACAATTCCGGGAAATATGAGTCGGGTGTATATAAATCAGATGCTTATATTGGAAATTCTGGATCAGATACAGGATTTATTAATAATGCTAAAATAAGTAGTGACATTAATGCTAAACAATATCAAGGGGCGTACAGTGCTATTAATTCAGGCAACTATTTGACTGATTCGAAAGCTTTCACAGGCGCTTCGCATACGTTGACTGCTGGCGCGGTTAATGTCGGTTTGGTTGGTAAAACAACTTTAGTTGATGCTGCATACACAGACCAAGGTAATACTTACCAAACTAACAATGGATACAATTATGCTTCTACTGTGAGTCATGGTTCATCACAGAAGACTATTCATCCTGGTCATGTGTCATATATTTCTCAGCCCGCCGTTTCCATTCATCATCTCGGAACTGATGGTAACAATCTGGACGGCTATGGTTCTGTGACTACTCCTACTTCGTCTGGCATTCCCACTACTGCTACTCCTTTCGCTGTTACAACATCATTGCCAGTTACGTCGTATAAAACAACTTTTGTATCTGAACCACCCAAGTCCAGTGTCAAACAAATATTTAGTATTGCTCAACCTGAACTAACATACGTGAAACCTGCTGTAATAGATGTTAAACAAGAATACGTTACACCTAGAGTTGAAATAACTAATTATAAACAAGCCGACAACTCTGGTAATGGTTATTCTTACACAGCTCAACATTCTAGTCAAACTTCTGGAAAATCTGAATCATCTGGATACGATTATACAAAACCTGCAATACAATTCGAAGAAGGCGTAACTTATACAACTCCAGCTCCCGTTGTGTCAGTATCTACTTATAAACCACAAGGATTCAGCCACAGCCAGCAAACTTTACATAGAGTGGAATCAGTAGGGTTTGATTACGCTACCGCTACTCCAGTCAATGAACCACAATTCAAGAAACTGGTGGCTTATACTACTGGACCATCTGTTAATGTTCAGCCTACAGTTGCGACTGCTCAATCATATAGCCATCAAACAATTCATAATGTAGGTAATAGTAATACTTATAACCAAGAATCAAATAATGGATACGCCAAAGTCGAAATTGCTAGTGAACAACCGCAACAGATATTTGAAGTAACAACAGCACAACCGATTGTAGTATCGTCTACATATCAACCACAAGTATATAGCCAAGAGACTGTTCATCAAGTAGATACTAACAAAGTTAATACTTATCAAACATCGAACTCTGGTTATGAATATAAGAAGCCTAGTGATTCTGGATACAAATATGAATCACCACAAGTCAGATTTGAGGAAGCGCCTAGGACCGTTTATACATTCTCTACTCCAGCGCCAGCGGTTTCAACGTACCAACCACAATCGTACAGCCATCAAACAATTCATAAGATCCAATTACAGAACTATGTCCCAGTATCATCAACACCTGCTCCCAGTGTAAGACTAACTTATCAGCAACCCACTGTATCTACATACGTAAATCCAATCTTGCAATACACACAGAAAGTTACCCCAACATATGTTACTAATGCGGAGCAGGAATACAAAGCCTACAGTCCATCAGTCGATGTCAGTTCGACGAGTTATGAATCTAGCATCTCTTACCAAGAGCCCAAAACAGCCATCCATTACACGACTGCTCAACCGGCAATAGCTTTACAACCTGCGATTTCTACTTATCAACCCCAAATTATTAGTCATCAAACTTTACACAACGTAGAAGCTAGTAAAGTAAATACATATTCACAAGGTGAATCAAATTATCAATATCAGAATCTCTCACCTAATTATAAAGAAGAACCGCAAACGGTCATACAGATTTCTACCCCGGCCCCAGTTGTGAGTTCAACCTACCAACCCCAGACATACAGTCATCAAACAATACATAAAGTCGAAGCACAGAAATTTTCTCCAGTGTTATCCACAGTTGCTCCTGCGGTAAAACTAACGTACCAAGAGCCAACTGTATCTATTTATGAAAATCCTCTTTTGAAATATACTCAAAAAGCAACTTTTGTAAAACCTACCGCTACTGTTTACACTGAAAACTATCAACCTATTGTTCATCAACACGAGATCACTCACATAAGTCAGCCCGTTCAGTATCAGTCGGCAGCTCAAGAATCTTTCTCTCATCAAAATAATCACTTTGGACAAGAAGGTTATTCATACAGTCAACCAGAAATTCAAAGAAACGAGGAACTAATCTCCGGTAAATCCTATTCTGATGCAAGCATTGTGTCGCATCAGGTGTACCATCAAAACAATGTTAAGTTGCAACCTGAGAAGGATGTAGTGTTCGTGTCAACAACACCGTCAACGATAGTTCATGAAGAGCATTATGCCGAATATGAATCGCCAAAGATAGTACAGTATAAGGCTCCTGAGTACATTCCTCCGAGGGTAGCTTCAGTCCCTATTGCACATCAAAGTTCGATAACTCATCAGGCACAAGACAACAGGAATTATCAATCATTTGATTATTCTCAACAATATGAAACGGTTCCAGATGTACCAGTTCAACAAATCTCGTTCAGTACGTCTCATATATCACAACCGAGGAAAGAATCTGTTCACTTATCTTCATTCCCTGGAACTAAAGTAGTTACGAAATATAAACAACTTGCTCAAGAAAATTATAAAGCTAATGAATATTTACCGCCTGTTGAGGCATCATCCATCCCCATAGTATCGTCTACCTACGAAACAGTCAGTTCAACTACAAGGGAATATTTACCTCCTGTTTCAGTAACAAGATTCGATAGTGAAAAAACATACAATCCTTCTACTACTACACAAGAACCACCTTACCAATACGTGGACTATAATACGCAATATCAAGCACCTGATTATTTACCGCCTTCAGACGATAGTGCATCTAAATCAGTCAATTTTGAAAGCTTCGGTTTGAAAAATTCAAAGGAATCATCGAAAATTCAGTACAATCCTTATCAGGAACAAAGAATCGTATCTTCCACCTATGCACCAGTACAAAGGAAACAAAATATCGTAGTGGAAACTTCAAAATCAAATTTACTTGGATTCGGTACAGTCGGTCCAGATGCTGGGCTAGTCTCCACAGCTAGTTTTACCACATCGGAACCAATTGTGTCGACAACATACAGGCCGATTGTTAAATCTACTACGAGTGCACCGGTATATAAATACGTTGAATCTACTACACCTTTTAGAGCGCGCGAATACTTACCGCCTTCGGAAGAATCTAAAGATGCGGCTTCCGTCGGAAGATATGAATTGAACAATTATGACCGATCGAATATTAGAAATCCTTACAGAGTAGCTTCGACGGGATCTTATCAGAGGAAACAAAATATAGTGGTAGAGACAGCCAAATCGAACTTGCTTGGTTTTGGTACTGTAGGTCCTGACGCGGGTCTTGTTTCACCTGTTGCATACTCTACAGAGCCAGTTGTGGTGTCCAGTCCATACTCTTCTACACCACAGATTGTGACAACACCTTACTATAAACAAGAAATAGTTGAAGTCACTCCAGCAGCGATCCCAGTACGGAGAACAAAACCAAAAGTAGCTGTAGTTACTAAAATAAATGATTTTAATCCGCTACTTGTGAGAAAATTAGGAGCTGTCTGTAGTTGTCAGTCGCCCGTGCTTGTTCTTAAAGGGAAAAGGCCCAATGTGCAGGTTCAACAAGACTTTGACGATTACAGTGATATAATAGATTACAATGGTCGTGGTGATATCCAAAATAACGAATGGGCACAGAAATCATCCAGATTAAGAGTACAGAACGTGAAAAGTGTCACTACCAGCCCTGTTGTTACGTCAACATTTAATCCTATAATTGTTCCCGATGATTCATACTATCAGGATTTCGAAGAAGAAAACAATTACGAATCTGCCTCGCCTAAAGGAGGGCGTTTATATTCAGAGAACTATGTTTCAAGCACACCATTTGTGGTTTCCACCACTGAAAAAGTAGTTAAAATACGACCACGCGTTAAAACAGTGACATTGGCGCCTACATACAAGACTGTATTATTAAATCAAGAGGTTGCCCCCACTGTCATTGCTAAACAATCAGAACCTTTAAGAACAACAGTAGACTCTCAAGCGTTTGATAGATACGGTCCTGGAGGTTTAAGAAGTAGAGATGAGACCTTGCAAGGGTCAGTAGACTGTCAAAGAGCCGGTTTATTCCGTCATCCCAAACAATGTAACAAATTCTACGCCTGTAGGTGGGACTGTACGAAACAAAGATTTACTCTCCATGTTTTCAACTGTCCTGTTCAATTGAGCTTTGATGAATCTTTGGGTGCTTGTAACTGGCCCAGTCAAGGTCCCGCTTGCCAAGGTGATACATTACTCACCAATAATCTGTAAATAATGCTACCATACTTGCTACGAAAATAAATCTCCTCGTGCCATTGAAAACATGATCGAAATCTTCTATCATTATTAATTTTTATGAAGGTAGTTAAAAGTCTCTCTATTTGTAATCTTTTAAGCTTATTTATTTGTTTGGTTTTGTTAATGTTATTTTTATTAAGTTATTTATTACTCATTCAATGTGCTTGAGCTTCCATCACAACATTTGACACCTATGAATCATTAGTTGTTACCAATGCCTAGTTCATTTAGCGTTACGTTTTGTATAATTAGTAAAGTCATATTTTGTATGTTTATAATTGATAAATAAAATAAATATAGAATTAAACGCTGTGTAAATATATCATTTTATTGAATAAAAGTTATTTTCATTATTACGTGCCCAAATAAAGAGTTAAATACTTAATGCAACTGGTTTTTCGACAGAAGCTAGAGTGTTTGCATATTTAGAAATTATAGGATCTATCTCTTCCTCAATAAATTCAGTAACCTGTTCGGGAGCTCTGCCGATGAAAGTTGATGCGTCTAAAATGTTATCCAACTGTGGTATAATAGGAGCAAAGTATGGGTCGTTCTTTACTCGGGCTATCAAATCGTTGTCTTTACCGTGTTGTTTAACTTGAGCTCCAGCTTCATGAGATAGAACTCTTATTTTTTCGTGGCAGACTTGACGATCGCCTCCTTTTTGCACCATTGCCATAATAATATTTTCCGTTGCCATGAACGGAAGTTCCTGGTTAATATTACGGGCGATCACTTTGGGATATACGACTAACCCTTGGCATATATTCAGTAGAGTTAATAATGTTGCATCAGCTGTAAGAAATGCTTCTGCGAGAGTAATTCGGCGATTGGCAGAGTCATCTAGGGTGCGTTCTAGCCATTGAACGGCGTGAGTATTCGCTGCATTTGCGTGCAGAGTAATTAAATGACGGGCAAGAGCACAGCAGCGTTCCGAGCGCATAGGATTTCTTTTATAAGGCATAGCACTTGATCCAATTTGGGAAGCTTCGAATGGTTCTTCTAACTCTTTGCGTGACGCCAATATGCGAATGTCAGAACACATCTTATGTACAGTAGCTCCAAGTCCTGATAGTGCAGTGATGACTTCCAAGTCTACTTTTCTGGAGTAAGTTTGACCGGTGACAATGTATCGTTTATCAAAACCGGCTAGTTCTGCGACTCTTTTGTCCAAAGCTTTCACTTTAAGACCGTCACCTTTGAAAAGCTGTAGGAACGATGCTTGTGTGCCCGTAGTACCTTTGACGCCACGGAAACGAAGGTCGTCTCTTGCGCGAGAAAGAGCTCGCTCATCCATAAGTAAATCACTAAGCCAGAGCGAAGCTCGTTTCCCAACGGTGGTCAATTGGGCTGGTTGGAGGTGTGTGAATCCAAGAATAGGGACCGATCTGAAAATACAAATAACAGATACGTTTAACAAATTATAAAGTTTTAAAGCTTTTCTTACTATTTTCATATTATGGAAATCGGTCACCATAGCTCTATAACTAAGTATCTAAACGCTTGCAAAAAAATGCGCGCTTGCAATACAAGAGTTGGGCATTGCCTACTCTGATCTCATCCCGTACACGTGGAAGACTGGGACTTTGTTTTACTGTGGCTTTGGTTTCTCATAAACGGACGTTCCAATTCAAGCGAGAGTCCGACATACGCTACCTCACTTCGTAAAAATATGGACTTGCTGACTGGTATAATGACGGATGTGACAAAACAATAAAAACCAACATGATAGTCGTGTTTTAGTAGCGTGGCAGTCCTCACGACTATTGCGTGATTGTATTTAAGTTGTTTGAATGCAATGCATTGTTTACTTTCGTGACATCCTACATAAGAGCTGAATGTTTGTATGTTTGTATATTTGTTACTCAATCGCGAAAAAACGGGTGAACGGATTTGGATAAAATTTGGCACACGAAATTATGTTCTATGTTATAGGATATGGTTTCCGCACTCCATTACGTGGTTTCATTACATTTGGACGTTAGCCCGTATTCTGGTTCACGAAAGACATTACTTGAATTCGGGCACCCGTAGCAATATTTACACTGGAATACGGACTGGAAGACGGTGTTTGGTAACCAAAACGAAAATTACCCTAATACGGGTAAATGACTAATTATAAATGGCTCCGTTCATTTACAATTAGACGTTTACCCGTATTCCAACGACCAAGTATAATCGCGTCATTAGTTGCTTAAGTGGACCCTATAGATTACCTGAATTGAGACATAAGGTACTTTTTATCCCGAAAGAATTTTAGGTTGCTGGGGGATTCGCAAAAAACTAAATTTAACGGACACGAAGACTTGGGCGGCCGTTAGTAATATTATAATGTGAAAGTTTGTATGTATGTTACTACTCAATCACACAAAATCGACTGAAAGGATTAATTTGAAAACACACAGACAACTTAAATTTTACACACTGATAACTTTACTTATAACCTGGAAAGTGAGATAGGTATTTTTTTATGCCGGTTCCTGAAGGATTTAAAAAAAAGCTAAAGTTAAACGGCGAAGTCGGGCGGTCGCTAGTAGACAATAAAATAATCGTAATGCTGGATGTTTAAAGCTTCAGAAAATATTACTAGAAAAAAAGGCTTCGCTGCCTAAGAAATGTTAGAGAAAATTCGACATAGCTAGAATAGCTAAGGGTGTAGGTTCGAGTCTCGTCTGATGCCCGGGCCGCGTGGAATTTTTTCTAGTAATATATATACAGGGTGGCCGGGGAGTTGACGTTCAAGCGTAAAATTTAGATACTTTATGATGAGGAGTATCTAAATCACCCCCATGTATGTTCTACGATTTTGCGTAGTTTTCGAGTTATAATTTTTTAATGATTTTTTCGTAATTACCACCTAACATCCGTTTTAGATTTTTTTCTCATTCTGTTGGACGTTTCTGGTTCAGTTTTTTTTTGTGATAACTGACTAACATAGTCTAACCTAGCGCCCTAAAACTTATGGTTTATCTAGGCATTGCAGAATTTACTTAGAATTTGTTCGAAAGTTCAAAATAACGATTTAAGCTCAGTACACACAAATTTTCAAAGTATGAAAAATAAAATGTAAATGGGGGGATTTTGAGTTCAAAGTGCTTTTAGAAACTTCCTGAAATATTAAACTTTAAAAGAAGGCCAAATAAAGATAGGGTTAATGGGGTTTTTTTTCTTTAACTGACTTTCAAAGTAAATTAAGGCATTTTCAAAGGAATTATTTTATTTTATTAAAATCTTTGACTTTCTATGAGTTATGATGGATATGAGTAAAACGCAGTTAATTGTGAACAAATTATCACAAAAAAACTGAACCAGAAACGTCCAACAGAATGAGAAAAAAATCGAAAACTGATGTTAGGTGAAAATTACGAAAAAAATCATTAAAAATATTATAACTCGAAAACTACGCAAAATCGTAGAACATACATGGGGGTGATTTAGATACTCCTCATCACAAGGTATCTAAATTTTACGCTTGAACGTCAACTCCCCGGCCACCCTGTATATCCTTAGAAAATACAGATTGTTAAGTGTCTGGAGATGCTATTAAAGCACAAATATCACATTCATTATGATAGCCATACGTGGAGGGCTAGGGCTAGGAGAGGAGAACAACATAGAATGCGCGTACCTTAAGATATTATCATTATATTATTATTAGTTGCGTGTTTTTTTTAATTGATACCTACTTATACTCATCGGCGAATTGCGCGAGTCTGCTGATGACAGCGGCCAGTCTCGGCAGCAGTAAGTCCAGGCCGTGCCTTAGCACTATCAAGTCGGTATTGTCCCCGACGTAGCACGACGTAGCACCGAGGTGTATGATCGGAGCTGCAGTTGGACAGCGCTGCGCCAGCGCATGAACATGGGCCATGACGTCATGACGCACGCGCTTCTCGTGCTCGGCTGCGCAAGCGAAGTCGATGTCGTGGATGGCACCTTCTAGTTCGGCGATTTGCTCGTCCGTTATGTCCAAGCCCAATTCCTGAAAATCATAAAAATATTTATCTGAATAGACGTACATAAATGGCAGGATGGATTTGTTAGTTGGTGTAATATAGTACTCCTGTAGTAATGTTTTCTACTCCTTTGGTTCTGGGTTCGCATTCGGGTAGGGGCATTAGTTTGTAGATATTATGAACCCAAAACAATGACAAACTTTATCGCACTTCAAAATTCCACATGGCTATTCACAGTGCCGTCTTAGACCTATTGGAGGCCCTGGGCATATTAGGATAATGGGGCCCCTATGACTTCCGTTTGGTGATTTAACAGGAACTAGAGACTTTGTATTTGATCTGAGGGGGCCCCCTATCGATCGCGGGGCTCTGGGCACTTGCCCAAAGTGCCCACTGGGAAAGACGGGTCTGGCTATTCGTTTTTACATTAGACAGCCTTATATCTATTTAAGAGAGGTAGGGCATAGCGGATTTTCCGCTCGAATTGGAGCGCCCACCTGGGGAAGTAACCTCCACCTTACAGGAGAACGCAGTAAAGTAACACAACATTTTGGTGGTGTTATGTTTATGTCGGTAATGTTACGAGGCTCCATGGGGTACGGGATTGGGTCAGTGTAGGCAACGGTACGAGAGATATTTTTGGTATCGCAAGCGTATCTAAGCTATGGTGGCCGTTTGCCCTCAGTCGGGCCATTTGCTAGTCTATCACTCTTTTAACATTAACAACATGTTCTATAGGAAATGAAAAGCAAAAGAAGAGACATTACAAACTCAATAATACGAAAAGTCACCCCGCTTCGCACAGCAGTATCTTCCACCTAGGGAAGAATGCAAACCCCATAATAACACTACTTGTTCTGTAGTAGTTGTATGTATTCCTTCAGTTTAAAGGTATATTGCCGAATTTGATAGGATTGGGTTAAAACATAAAAAAATATACTAATCAATATTTCTAGTCAAATTCAACTAATAAGGTTCTTACAATTTACCTCAGAACCTACTTTCATATAATATTAAGTAAGGCTAATACAATTACACTAATTAAATTATAAGTATTAAAAATAAATACTCGACAATAATTGTTGCATTATGTTGTGTTAATAAAAAGTTTGTTCGCAATTAAACATGAGTCAGCGGAAAGCTTCGAAACTTTCATCAAAACACTCAAGTTTATTATGATAATATCAATATATAATCCTTTCACTTAACATATAAAATGATAAAACAAGAGATATAATGATGAATTGATGTTATTACTTACTTGTTACAAGTTTGCGACCACACAAGAGAGAAAGTTGATAGAAAGCAACATCATAAATCTTGGCATTACTGCAGTAGTTGGAAATTGAGCAAATGAGTAATAAAGAATAATATTAGCGGACGCCATTAGGTAGGATGGATGTTAAATGATGTAGTTATAATGTTAGTTAGTGATATATGAAGGATGTTGATTTATTTGAAGCATTAAGAGCCCTTGAAGCACTAAGACATTTTTTGCAAAAAATCGTAATTTTTGAGCGCCTCGTTTACCCCCTTAGAAAAGGTTTAGAGTATTTCCAAAGAAGTATACAGTAGTTTTCCTATTGTAAGTTAATATAGAATATTTGTAAATACTATTTTCTTTTTTTTGTACTGATCGTATTACTGCAGCTAGTTTACCGAAAAAACGATAATATGCACAACTTCAAACGCCTCAATCTTTATTAATATATATATTAATCAATAAATTAGATTAAATTAATTATTATGACATTAGAAATATGTTTTTGTTGTAACATAATGTATTAGAATTTTTATTTTCCATCTCATTAATTATCAAAATAAATATCTAACTTCCGTGAGTTTTCCCAAAAAATAATGCAGGTTTACCTCGTATTTTGATATTGAATTAAAAAGAATTACTATCAAAAACCTTCATAAAACTAATCTACCATCATTGTACTACTGAAATATGTATATGTTTTTGTAGGAATTAGTTAATTAATAATTATTTTATAAGACTCGAAACTTCACCCGTAAAATGCAATAAATACTGGTGCAAATCTACCTACGCGCCGATTAGTACGGCAGCGGCGCAATTTTGTAAAAGGGCTCTTCTTTAAGTTAATATCCACCATTATGACTTCAAGTGATGGCTCAAACACCATAATTAAATTATACTACGAAAAAGCTGTGTAATATTTATATTTAAGCTCCCGTGTACAATTTTATATTTTAGTTTAATAATAGTTTGACTATAAAAGTGCGAATGAATGTTTGCATTTAACCACTAAAGTTTAATAATTACCATATTGTTAAAAACGTACAATTTTTTTCAGTATTTATATAACAATAATTGCCTAACCACAATAATGATGATTTATGATATACAAAAATAACTTTATAACATTTCTTGTAACAAAGAAATCGATGTACGTGGCACGTAATGCTTCATTCACTAAAACAATCTCTACAATGTTAACATAAAGAGATGATAAAAAAGCGGTTTAGGCTACATAACGCCAATTTTTTTTTTTAAGAATTGAGCAATCACAAATTTATTTTAAATCTTCCGCAATTTTGATGTTCTTGATCCCGTGATAACTCTGAATTCTCAGTAAGAGCTCAGTAAGGTTATTGTGGACAACAATGTTGTTTCATATAGGTACTTTCTTGATGTGGGCAAATGGTTTTCATACTACTAGTAGTATTTTTTGTAACCATTATTCGTTTAGAAAATTAGAATCTGTTCGTTATCCTTTAACGATGTTCTTCTATATTATTATAATTTAATTCCGTTTAATGGTACAAACATTATTTTTTGTGAAATCGATCATCCATCATCAGACTACCTACTCATGTATCCACTGCTGGGGCATCGAAAATTTAACTATGGATATAATAGGGAAGTCCTATTATATCCATAGTTAAATTTTCTTTGCCTTTTTCAATATAATAATATTGAAGAATATCGTTATACGATAACGAACAGATTCTAATTTTCTAAACGAAACTTTGGACAGAAAAAGGCAATTTATCCAACACGCGGATCGAGTGACTCCAGTTGTGCAGTCCCTGTTTTTACTTTAGTTTTTAGTTTTTACTCAAAATTAATAGTTTACAGAAGACTTTTAGTCATAATTGAATTACATGCATATTCCCTATTTTGTAATTTGAACCTTGATTAGATAATTAAGTTAATTATAATCCAACTGTTGAATAAGTTTATTAAAGAGGATGCAAAGAGATATCTAGATAAAAAAAATAGTGGAAAATGTTCATATCCGAATACAAACTATTATTTTTCTAGACAAAAGGCGTCAAAATAATCTGTACGAAAATTATATTCTTTTCGCATAACAATGACATGTTGATTTCATTGTCGATTGCCACTATTTACGCTTTCTTTTCCGGTAAAAACGCACAAAGGGCTAGTCGGTGAAAATGACAGAGCCAAAAACGATTTTGTAACGTCTGCACAATGCATCAAATGTGTGTCATCTTTAGCTTTGTGGTTACGGTAGCTTAGCTGCTAGTATGACGAATTATGTGAAGCACTCGTTAGAAATATGTAGATAACTGTGTTGCGCAAGTGTGCCAACTTATGGTAATCTTCATAAAATGTAAAACGTAAGGAATGCCAACGCATTAAAGGATTTTTAGAATATTGTAGAAGCTCTATGACAATGTTTAAATTTTGAACAATGACGATGATGAGGTGATTTACTTATAATACTACTCTGAAATGTAACCAAAAATTTAAACAGATGAAACTAAAACTAATGTCGATTAAAACTCTTGAAAATTGAGAAATAATGTAAAATAATACATTTCCACTGCTCCAATAATTAGAAAGTATATCTTTATTATTCAATTTATTTGAAAATCTAAACTTGATGGAGCAAAAATTTGAGAATTGTTCGTAAAATTTTTGTGTTCGTAAATTCAAAGACTTGTTGAAAATAATAAATAGTAAAATTTAATTGGATGATTCGCTAGAAATGTCTTCGTTAATAAACTACACCCTTGCGATGTCGAGAAGGATTGCTAGTATATTTTTCAATTGGTAGGCATTTAATTAAACTGTATGACACCATTATGAGATATTTTATTTTTAAATCCTTTGTGCTTGAACTTCAATGTTAATTACAATAGTTACATCATGAAAGTAGGTTTTGTTGAAATCAGCTACTTGCCCGTAGTAAGCTGAAGCTTTGTGTTTAAATGGCTCAGATGTTTATGTACTTATTTGTATAAACCATTGCTACTGTTGTCCTCAGAATTGACCTCAGAAAACTTAAACGAAATGTTAAAGCCGAACCAAGCCAAAATTAAAACTTCTATAAGTACTAGAAACATCAATGAAACAATGCTTATTGAAAGTGAAGTTAGAATCAATATCGACGTTTAATTTAGAGAGAATGATATTAGTACTACATACTCACTATCATTCTCTCTAAATTAAACCTGTCCTACTAATTCGCTTGAAGTGATAAGATAAAGGTGGTTGGACATCGCTGATAAAAACAACGCAGGTTGATAAAGCATATCACCCAGTGACGAACCGACTGTTAACAATAACAGACTTGAAACAAAAACGTATCTATGTGAAGAAAAAAGAAGTAACAAAGTTAAAAACTTTTTTGTTGGTGGCAAGCTAATTGGTCAGAGGTTTTCAGTTTTTGAATAGAACAAAATTGATAAGTTATTGAGTGAAAATGGTGTCCGTGCAAACTATAGCCACTATTGTGGTGAAAGTATTCAAGATAGTGAGTAGATATTTTTTCCCTAATTTATCCAAAGAACATACTTAGTCAATGAGGTCATGTATGTGAAATTGTCCATCTCAGATCAAGCATTAGGTCGGATTCATTCAACTTCAATTCAAATTTATCATAAGAGGTATCGATAAAGGTGAATACATGAATACTACCTTCTATGCTGAATAATGGCGGAATGGTATTCCCGCGCACTTAGATCAAAAAAAATCTAATCATGAATAGGCTAGTTTAAGAATATGTAGGTTTTTTGTAGAATTTGACAATATTGATGTATTATCATATATTTTCTGTCTCATGGGGTAGATTTTTGTATATGTAAAATAGTAATGATATTAAAACTCTAAAATCAAAATAATTTCCGAACAAAAGAGCATAGACATAAGCTCAATATCATCAGAAAAAATGATTAATATGTCAAATGAATCACTGAGGTAAAGAATCCTGAAATACAGCGGACCATAGACAATAAACTCGAGTTTCATTTGCAGCGAGTTTATCAACCACAATATGCTGATGTCATACTTCAATGTAGAGCTGTTTATTGGAAAGGTATCGATAACGTTAAAACCTTAGATAAAACCACACTGTGATACTGTTTTTGTGTGAATATTCAATTTCTATCATACACTTGAATTTGTTTTTACTTGAATGCGTCAATATAACAGCAGTCAAAGAGATTTTCAGAACACACAAAAACAAATGATTTCAAAGAATACTAACGATGCTTTTATTAACAACAAAAGTAAATGTTGTCGATTTCGAAATAACCAAAGTAGCAATTAAACCACTTAGTTAAGTGAGTAGGCACCTGTTTCATAAACATGTTCTAAATATTTTCTTATCGTGAACGGTAAAGAATTGGCCTGCGCCATTACCAGCTCACAAAAGCCCTTGCGGCCTCATTTCCTATCGCCTGAT
Organism: Chilo suppressalis; assembly: GCA_902850365.2. Lineage (NCBI taxonomy): Eukaryota > Metazoa > Arthropoda > Insecta > Lepidoptera > Crambidae > Chilo > Chilo suppressalis. The sequence goes on from OU963903.1 coordinate 6,435,203, forward strand.
AACGCCACACCTTGTTGATATAAAACAACGCAAGGCAGAGCAAATCGTTCGACGGCCCATTAAAACTTTTGGTTTGCACAAAGTACAGTTTTTTGATGTGAAAAGAGCAAACTTAGTTATGATCAATTTAACCTAAAAGTAGGTTAGCTCTGCTCTGGCACAGCTGAAAATAAAACAGAATACAGACGCTTTTAATGAGAAGGCTTATAGGTAAGATGCCTGTCATCAAAATATAAAGTAAACGATATTCTATTTAGTCCGTTAGTAAGATTATCAAACAATAATGGACACCTATTTTTTATTTTGTCAATCAACCAAATAATGACAAAGATAAAGCACGCCAAAGTTTGGGAGTGGGGGCTAGTGACGTTTAAAATATTTACAAAGACGTGACGTTATGCGATATTTCAAATCTCTGTATTGTTTTGATTATGTGAATAAAGAAAAAAGATTAGTCGTCATCCCTATTGTTGGGAAAATATCCCAATAACAAGTTAAGTAAGTTTCCTACTTGTTAGAATATAGGAGAAGACTTAAGATATCTAGTTAATGCCGTAAAAAAAATTGGACAGTTTCATGAATATTATTCTTTTGTATCAAAGTTGAAGTTGAACTAAATGCGACAGTTTGAGACACTATAACCATTCTGACATTATAAACAGGCATGTCTCCTATATTTTCGAACACCAAAGTATTCCGTTTATTAGATTCGTTAAATTGTAGATATTTCATAAAATATGAATGTAAAAGAAAATCAACAATCATTTCAAAAGACAAGCAAAGTTGCGATTTATTCCAATGAAGAAGATTAATGATTCATTGCATTACCTAACAAGGTATTAGTAGCTACCATTCCTTTGCTCCCATAAAGTACTAACCGATATGTGGTACTTAGAATACTTAAAATATTACTCATGAAATTAGTCAGGTGGTGATGTGCATAGCTGAGACCACAACGCCATGACTAATGTTCTGCCTATCTGATAAGCAGTTGTTTGTTCTTGTTTGGCAACTTGTAGGCTCAACATTTACAAAGGACATATCTGAAATCTGAATATTTGAAGGCAATTAAGAGTACTTCTTCTTCGTTGTTTAAGATAACTTGAAACAGTTTTTAACTTATAACCTTTATCCGTATGCACCATCTGTTTTAGTACTGCATTCATATTTTTTAAGTTGGTAAATTAAGCCATAAGTGATTTATGTCAAATACAATAAAAGAACAATAAAATGGACTGAAGCAATCACCCAGACCATTTTATGACGATGAAAATAGAAGATTCTTGGAAATCTTATGCACCTATATAAGTCTAAGTAATTATACAACTAGAAGCATTAATCCGAACGTTCTATGAAAGTAGTGATTATATCGCTGAATTCAGTTTAACAATTTCATATTAAGCCTCATGCGATCAGAGGTTTTGGACTTAAGACTACAGATGCGCGAGATGTTGAATAATCATTAATTGGATTGTTTATAATAAGGATTTTGAAGGATTTCGATGACGAAATCTTCGACGTCAGTCGTCACTGAAATAGTCACACAAAGACAGTAGTTAGATGCATTCTGGTTCCAGTTAAAGTGATTTGCAAGTACTCTTGTTGCTCCCGATGGGCAGATGTTTCTAGATTGCATTAGTAATTCATTAAACGCTCGCTGTTAGCGTCTTAAGATTGCAGGACTTAGGGTTTCCAAAAGCTATTGTTATAATAATATTTTGTTGTAATGTGAAATTAAAATTAATATTATATAATAATTATTATTGCATTAATTAATGTAAATCAGAGAAAATATTTTTTTCCGAAAAGAAGAAACGTAGGTATAACATCCGCATTTTCATAAATGTAACTTTCCTGAATATGTTTTTAATTGGTAGCAAAACCTCTTAAATGTGGCATCAGAGGCCCAAGCATGAACTTTGACAGATCCGCAATCGTATTGTCATCGTCAAATTTTGTATGGCAGGAGCCAGTTTGTTCTTACGTCCGCTGGGGGCGGTGCTTAGTGTTCATAGAAACTTTGACGACGCGATACGATTTACAGAGCTGTCAAAGTTCGTTCTTGGACCTCTGCATACTGGTAGGATTCAGAATCAGATATTAAGAAACTGTCTGCGAAATAGTCATGTGATAATATCTTTAAGCCAATTTAAGAAATGTGACGATGCTAAGGTTTTGTCGCGAAATCAATTAATGGAGATTTTAACTCAACTTTATTATCTATCTCACAATCTTAAATATTTAATTATCATTTAATGCCATGATCATATAACTATGTCTAATATTCTTCTGTTTGGTTCTTCAAAAGTTTCATTGTCTCTCGTTTTCAATTTTATTGTTTTCTATGTTTATCTCTCTCTCTTTGCGAAGGATATATTATATTATATAGGAAGTTTAATACATTCTCATAATAATAATCACAAGAAAACAGATATATCTAGGAAAAAAGAGAAAATATGAACGAAAAATTTATCTTCATTGTTGGGATGGGAAATAATTCTGAACTTGAGACCTAAACGAGTTCAGAGTTCCAAAGAGAGAGTGAGTTCCAAAGACATCCGGAATGCACAGAGAAGGAATAGGAAAAGAAATCAGTTGAATGATTTGGAATATCAAGGGTAAGGTTAGAAAACGAACAACTATAAATATATAAACTAGTAGCCAACCCTATACAGACAATGGGCCCTCAGGGTGTTCGTATACACCGAAGCGTTGCATTCGCCTTGGACCGATCATAATGCTATTTATTGTACGTGATCGATTTGCTTTATGTAATTTGGTATTGCTAATGTGGCTGCTATTTTCTGTAACGTGACTTAGACACTGCCCGGTAGCGGTGATGCGTAATATTGTTGCGCACCTATTGTTAGATATCCTTAGGCTTAACCAACAGATCTTAAAATGTAATTGTAATATATCCTACGCTATATAATATTAAGATATACTTTCCTCTAAATCGTACGTCGATTCTCATCAATTCAGATTTAGAGAAACTAATGATTTAAGAAGATAATGTAGACCAGGCATCAAACATAAGCATGTCAAATAAATCTTGTAATCAACTAGAGTTAAAGTTGGCTAGAAGCCAAGTATAAGTGATGTTATTGTTTACCATGGCGGAATATGGGATTGTATATCCAAACACATAATAATTGGACGACAAAATATACGTATCATTTCTTTTACGTTATTGTATTACTGTTATACAAAGAGAGAATATGTCGTGAAGATATGTTTCCTAGCTTAAAACTTGGGATGTTCTTTGTAACCGTAGGCTCAAATATTTGATGAATGAATGAATCAATTTTATCGTCATATGAAAATTCTCACCTTTAAAATTGACGTAATTAATCTGATTTTATGTTACAATCAATGTCGGCATATTGAGTCGGCTATCAGACACAAAGTCGGTGCTTAATCAGAGAGGAAGACATTAACACTGGTTGAACTCGAGCTTCCTGCTAGCTCGGCAATTATACTCGTTATTACAATTACATCTTGTAATTGCCGGGATATCATAGACTAGAGTTATGCACAGAGAACAATTTTTCACTTAGTATTTTTGAATTTGTTTAATGTAAGTTTTGTTTAAACTTGGAACTTTATGAAATAAAAGAAGAAACACGACCGACGTGACGCTCTTTATGCATGAGTTTTTATTTTTCAATCTTCTTATCAAAATGAATAGACAAATGCAATTGTATAAATATAAATAAAGTCTCCGCTTTGTTTCTTCAACATAGATCCAGTAGTTAAAATTAATATATTTAATAAAATATAGCAACACTAAGTTTAGAACGAAACGCAGTTTTAATTAAATTAACTTCTAAAAGGGGAAATAATGTAAGGGAACTGGGATGATTAAATAATTCCCGAATATTAAAAACCACGCTCGTACATATTCACTTATACAATGCATTTAATATCAGTTTCTGAAAGTTTATTAAGTATAGGCATTGTATTAAACAAAACCTATTGAGTTAGAAAATTGAATTAAGCCGAGTATTAAAGAAACAATTTTGAATTACAAATTACCTTAGCAATTAAGTAATTATAGATAATCGAATTTTACAGGGTATTGTAATCAATAAAAGATCAATTAAGTTATTTAATGCATCATGAACAATTCGATCAAACTGACAATCAAATTTCCAATAGAGCCTATCATAATATTGATAGGGTTCCATTAACACAGCAAAAAAAATATTATTTTAGCTGGAAACAATTATATAGGTTTTGGTTTATGTCAGCTCTTAAAAACGCATAGCCTGGAATGAAATTTCATGCCTGGTTTAAAGTTTGTAGACAATTGATAGAGATAAGTAGATTTCAAGATAGTTGGCTTCCTAAATTAAAAGAATATCACTACATTCGACCCTAAAAAGCATAAAATATTATTTAATAAATATAATATGCAATCTAGCAGTGGCGTTTCCATCAGATCAGATCGCGGTCAAATGAGATGAATCAAAAAGAACAAAAACAGACAGAACGACAGAAGAAGAGTTAATAGACTTTAAATACATATAAAGAAAGACCTAAAGATCAGAAAATTAATGAAGAATTAAATAAGAATAAAACATAGGTAACCTGTTGATCTCCAATCAAATATGGAATAAGAGAGGAATGATAAAAACAAAATTTTAGTAGCGGAGACAAGAGAGAAAGGAAATAAATTATGCAGCGTTTAAGAAATTCTAAACTCTTAAATGCATTTTTCAACACTCACACCAATTAGCTTAGCCCCAAAGTAAGCATTTAAGGCTTGTGTTATGGGATACTAGGATACCGGATAGAATACATTATATATACTTATATTTTATCTAGATATACATATATACGTTCATGACTTAGGTACACACGTTCGTATTCATCATTATAAACATTTCATACTTTTTCTTTAGGGTTATAATAAACCTTTATTATATAAATTTGAATTTGACATTGACAAATTATATTAAACAAAAATCATTATTAGAGAAGATTTATTATCACTTTTATTTACAAATTGCGTTGAGATTCGGAACCGTTTGTGTGGGAATCTCGATGGAACTTGACTATCTTTTCTATTCTTACCAAGGTTATTAGTGAAAATATTGGATACGCTTTGATGATAGATAGGTACTTTACCTTGTAATAATTATAGTTTCACGCAATTACTACTTTAGTGTTTTGAGGGCATTTAATAACAGTATTTTCTAATGTTTATAATGATGATTAAAATGAATCTACAGGCGTCGGCGATTGATTTTGTATATAATATTTTGCATAATTATGACTTATATTGACTACCTTTATGTCCATATTAAACCAAGTCAGTCTACGAACGGATTTTGGTGACTTTTATAACATAAAATATTACCAAAAAGCTGTGTACATATTAATTTATATAGTTAGATACATTAAGTGATTAAATTGTGGTCTCTATAATTAGATAATTCCAACGTTTTCGTAACACTTTGTCACTGGCATTCGTCTTATTAAAATAATCTGGGGTCTCTGTGAGTGCATTGCTCTTCCGAACTCCTTGAAAAAGTTAACTCATGACCCGGGACGCATGACTCGTTAATTGAAATTATTGTACACCTTCATCTTCGTTTCCTTTATAATTACTTCGGAGACATTACAAACTTCGTCATGATACTTTGCAAGGGCTAAAGGATTTTGGATCATGAAATCAACTTAATCTTATAAGGAATGGAAATTTTCATTACATTCGTATAAGATTAAAAAACACTAAACCATTATAAGGTTAGAAAGATATATAAAAAAATATCATTATAATAAACTAATTATATGTAATTTGAGCCAACTTTGAAAGTCTCTTACTTTTCAAAAAAAAACTGTATTTCAATCATTACCAAATCACAATAACTGTAGGAAGAAAAATAACTATTCAGTCAAATACCACACATGTTGCTAACGAAGAGGTATGATCAGTTCAGCACGTAAGGAATGCGTAATCGTAACATTTTAACTCAGCTTTCAGATAGTAGAGTTCATAAGCGATTTGACCCATCGTATATTAAATGTGCAGTGTAAAGAATGTGCACGATTATCATTAGCCGATTACTAAATATTTTAGCATTACCTTGTTAGGCTTGTTATTGTGTGTTAATTAATTTTACATGATGTAAAAGACATTGAATATTAGTTTAATATGTTTGTGCTGAAGCCTCTAGTCTGTATTAACAAAAACAAACAACATACGTAGTCAAATTTCATTTATAATTTAGATGTTTTAGCACTTAAACATATAAATCTAATTTCCAATTTTCTTTGGTTTCTTAAAAAGTAGCGAACAAAACAAAACTAGTGGTAATATAAAGTAGTGGTAATATTCAAAAGTACACCATGATTTTTGAGTTATTTGAGAAACTTAAAAGACGTATCAATAAAACTAGTGAAAACAGTTTATAAACAGTAAATGTACTACACCGCCATACAAAAATATTGTAGTATCGATTACAAAATATCCTATGAATGGCGCAAATTTGTAATTAACATATCTGCTTATATGGAATTATTATCCGTTTAAAGTGTGCAGATCCTAAAATTAGTTTTAGTTGAATCCATTTATGATAACTAAAATTATTCATTAGTCATAATTGCATAATTATTGAGTTAACATGGTCAAACTTATCGAAAAAAATAATTGAAGAAAAAAATATTTTTGCGTAAGTATAACCTAAATCATTGTCTGAATTAGCTAGTATTTTTTTTCAGGTAACTCCAAATTTACAGTATCTAAAGAAAATATTACTATAAAAATTCCATGAGGACCAGGCAGCAAACGGGACTCGAATCCGCACCCTTCGCTATCCGGGCGAATGCACTGACTATTATCTTACCGCATCCCTGATAGCCGTGTCGAATTCTTTCTTGCCTTTCTTAAGCTGCAAGGCAGCGCCATCGAATAGATTGGATAGCGAAGGGTGAATATTTATTACTTGTAAGAAAAAATATTAATTTGTTTCTTAAAAACAGTGATGTTCACACATTTAATACAAGAAACAAAAATAAACTAACTTTACCTGCTACTAGGCTTCACAAAATTAATAATTCATTTAAAGGTCTTTGTGTTCTCTTATACAATAAAGTCCCAAGCAATATCCAAGAGTTAGCCATAAATAAATTTAAAGATATTATAAAAAAAACACTTATTAAAAAAGCTTATTACAAAGTGTCTGATTATATTACAGACAAAAATACTTGGGTTTGAACTGTTCCAATCATTCCAACAGGTTTTCTATATTAAATAAATCATAATTGTATTGACGTTGTAACAACATAATGATTTGTAAATGTTGTTACATTAGACTTTTAATGTTCTGGAGTTTTTTTCGCTCGTTTTTCTCCGCAGCTAAAAAATATGTCCATAACGAGTGGTAGGGAAAAAAATTTTTGGACGATTCAAAAGAGTTGGACTATACATCCAATTTGAATAAAGATATATTGATTTCTGGTGCGGGCTAGAGTCCCGTCTGCTGCCTGGTCCGCGTGGATTTTTTTCTAGTAATAATTTATTTAGATTAAAACATCGAGCAGTTAAATGCTTAAAAAATTAAAATTATAATTACAGTACCTAATTATAGTTTTAAAATGTACAGTTTCACAATCTATTTGAAATATAAAAACTGAATTTGGTATTTTATAAAAATTGAGTTTTCTTAAATAATTTAAAAACACATGCAAACATTATAAGTCAATTGGAGCAGTAGAACAAAAATCATGTTAATATAAAAAAGTGAGAATTCTGATAACTTAATCAGATATCGAGCGTTTATCAACTTTATTCTGATGAAAATAGATTAGCTACTATTTTTTTTTATACCTTTTTCATAAAATTTGTGTGTTACTCATAACGAGCAGTGTTAATCTTAAAATTCTGATGTTATGAGTCAAACTTTATTAGAACATGATAAAATTAGATTTTCGGAAGTACTTATTCAAACTCATGGTAAACATAGAACCGGATGAATAGCGAGGACATGTACTCGTTGTTACTAGTACGCTTCTTTGTTATCAGATAACAAGTTCCACGTAGGTTTTAGTTTAGATTCTGTCCTGGGGGGACGGGCCCGCATTGCGCAAGCTCTCTGGATGTTGATGCCCCTGATTCTCCGGGGCATCCTCATCGGGGTGGGTCCGTTCGCGGACAAACACTTGGCGGGTGCGCGGACATTCGGAAACGGGAGCCGCGACTACACCCTCTTGGCACGCACTAGGGGGACCGCGATCCTCATAGTGCGTGTCGGGTGACGGTGCAGGAGTATTGTCTGGTTTTTAGTGGCCCTGTTCAGGGCGTAGGTAGGGCTCTGTTCACTTCAGCTAGCCTCAGAGCTGGCTGAAGTGGGCAGGGAGGAGTCCCACATACCTTCTCGCTCCCCCAGTGGTTGAAGGACGCGTAAGGCATTTCCCAGACACAAATAAAAAAGATTTTAGTTTAGATATAAAGTAGTTTTAAGCTTTTGTAATTTTAAATGTCTATGTAAATATAACAAATAAACTTGTAATCCACGTAGTTACATAAATATATGACAAGTATTGAATATGAATTATTTATTCTGAACCTTTAACGCATAAATATTTTATATATTATAACGGTTACAAAGAAGAAAACCAAACTATCAATATCTTTCCCACTTCTTTAATTTTGAGTATGTGTCATGTTTTATGATTTAATTCTTTTATTGATGTCATTTCTCATATCTTATGTACAGATTCAATTTAAGGAACTTCGTATTTATTCCTGTCTATAAATTGTGATAGAGGTGTAAAGCTGTATTTCTTCTAATAAACTGTTATAATATTTTGTGTCATATTGATGGCGTAAATATATCACTTACATCTACTTCTGTGTATTTATTTTATATTGCATCATCAAATCACAAATCAAAAGGACTAGCAGGAGCCTTGCCAGATGGGCGGGGTGAATCCGGGATGGTGAGGGAATTTTGCGTCTTGTCCCGTGTCCAGTAATAAGACCTTATTGCCCCGGAATCCCCGAATATCAGTTTTTTCACAACATTACAATAAATATACCCACGTTAAATACACCATGGATGTATTTGGGATTGGGGTGCGGGGGGCGAGAGAAGCTATGACTTCTTTATATATAAGGGTTTTTAATTCTAGGGAAGATGCACGGGAAGCTGCTGCGTAGATCTGATTATTGAGATCTTTGGAGCGGCCCTTGGCAGAGACAGTTCATTGTATGATCCTGTAGTTAACCATACAAGTAACGTTAAAATTTATTAGGGTCTTTTGGTCCTCTAGATTTGTTTTATTTTCAGCCACATTTCATCAATCGATGGTATTTTTATGGCCTAATATTTTTAACATTCCTCCCAGGTCCTAAACATCGTGATTCTCGTGTTATACCGCACCGGGTACAACGGCGAGTTCCTTGGCGTGGGCGGCACATGGAACCTCAACGAGGAGAAGAACCCGGACGCCGAAATCGTCGCGTCCGGCGTCATCGTCGGCTACCTCATATACACGCTCGTGCAGGTCGTCACCTTCCTCTTTGGCACCACGCAACATAAGAGGTAAATATTCTCGAAGTAAAACTCTTTTCAACATGGCCTGATTCTCATTTGCTGTTAAAATTAACACAATTGAGGAAGCTAGATCCTAGATTCTAGATTCAGAAGTCAGACTGCAGCTTTTATAATTGTGTTAATTTGAACAGGAAATTAAGATTAAGACAATGTTGAAAAGAACTTTGTGCTAAGCTTATAGAGACCTAGAAATTATAATAGTCAGCTACCTAGGCAGGCGAGTCCGTCCCTTGCAGAATGACTATCTGCAATAGTATAAACTATACGTCTGTGGTCACTATGGTTCTCTTTGTAGTGTGGTGTAGTCTAAGACAATCGAGGGACAACTCTATAATCAGACACAATTATTGTACCACATACTACTTTAGAAAACAAGATGACAGAAACTATATTTCTTCTACAATGACCTAACTAAGGTCGGTTCTTGCGAGAGCGCAAGACTATACTTGCCAATGAATCTCGCACACCTTCTTGAAGTTTATTAAGCACCGAGAGCTCCATAGCGGCATAGTGGGTGAAGATATCTAAAGTTAATTTTAGGTCACTGAATGAGTAACCCGAAATTAACTACTTATTTTGAGTTTGTCCATATTTAGGAAAGCAAATGGCTACTCCATTTTAAAATTTCGTGACAGAGAAATATCATAGTTCACGTTTGGACTACAAACTTAGAACGTTGCGTCCTGTGGTAGTTTCTCTTGTTCTTCCTATGTATTTCTGGAGAATATAAGAGAAGATGCATAGAAGATCATGTGCCTAATTTGACCACCAATTGGACCAAATTTAACAGCCTGATGCTGATGACTTTGTTTTGATAATTTCAGAGCCCTATCGGAAGTGGTGATGAACTTCGTGGGCGTGTTCATGTGGCTGGCAGTCGGAGCGGTGGCACTTCACTACTGGGGTGGCTACCAGGGGGAGCACCAGTTCCAGTTCTTCTTCGCTGAGAGACAGGTAAGCTGTTTTTAGGGTGCCGTACCTCAAAAGAAGAAAAAACGGAACCCATAGAGGACCACTTTTTTTTCCGTCTGTCTGTCAAGACCCTTTATCTCGGGAACATGTGGTGGTATCGAGTTGAAATTTAAACCATATATTCGGGTCTACGGTCCCTTGAAGCTGTGAAAAAATCAAACTTCTTAGTTACTGTAAGGAATATATACGGCCGTTTATCCGTCTGTCTATCAAGAACCTGCATACCTACAAATACGGAACCCTCGGTGAGCGAGTCCGACTCACACTTGTTCGGGTTTTCTTATATACCTACATATTGGGTTGTAGGTGCAATTTTCAAGACTTCTATTTTCATGAGTAAAGAATCACCAAAAATATTTTTAAGCAAAGTTTTCTAGTGTGTCCTTTTGCTAAAATCTTCTTTTTACTTAAGATCAGATCGATGGCGTAGTTGGTAAGCGCGTTCGGCTGCGATCGTTGAAGTTAAGCAACCTTCGTAGTGGTCGGTTATTGGATGGGTGACCAAAATCTTTTATCTCGAGTTGCTCCGTGCTTCGGAAGGCACGTCAAGCCGTTGGTCCCGGCTGCATCTGCAGTCGTTAGCACCCGCCAATCCGCACGGGGCCCGCGTGGCGGGTCATAGCCCAATCTCCCTATTCCATCCATAGGGAAGGCCTGTGCTCCAACAGTGGGGACATTAACAGGCTGATGATGATGATGATGATGACTTAAGATCATGTAGAGGGTAAAACAAGCTGAAATTAATCAAATACTCAGGTCTAAGTCTAATTGACGTTTAGCGTTTATTTTTGTTGGATGCAGCAATAAATAACATCTATTCAGCATGCACAGCAAGCTGCGAGGAAGTCAGTGCAACAATAAATAAAAAATCTTTAGGACAAATGGATTTCTAGTTACGTAGACCCCGTAGACAATGACAACTCCGTGACAAATTTTTGATCAACGGATCCACATAATTTCTATCTGCGAATGAAAATCTCTTTGTATTTAATGTTACAAACTATTTTGTTCCAGGTCGGCTTAGCGGTTGGTGCTCTCTGCGTAATCCAGGGAGCAGTGTACCTCCTAGATACGGCACTCGCTGTCATACATTACTCGAAAGAGATGTAATATTAACACTATTTTTATACAAACATGCGTTATTTAACTGTAAGGCTACGGCCGTTCTTTAAACATGTGAGGTTTTATGTCACTTTTATCCCCCCCCCCCCCCCCTTTATAAGTGGTAGGCAAGGGCATCGCCAGCTTATGACTAAGCGGGAGGGGGGCAATGGGGCAATATAATAGGTAGAGAAGTCAATTGCATTTTATCTCTAGGTGGGGACGCCCCCCCCCGTCCCCTTGGCGAGGCCCTTGGTGGTAGGTAGAGAAAGAGGTTCATGTTTGTATATTTTTTTTATTTCTAAAGTCATAGCTTTGGTATGTGTTTTTTTTACATTTTTTTAACTTTACTAGTAAATTCGGACAAAGATTAGGTTATATTTCCGGTGAATAAGTATTAATTTCAAATATTCTTAAGGCCTTTAAAAACATTTACTCTGACGTTTGATGTATATTTATACACTAACGTATCATTTACAGAAAGTGTATGTTTTATTCATTGTTGATATATTTTCTTAGCAAAGTAGATTGGTATATCCTCCTGATACCTGGCGTAGTACATTCGACCATAGTGGCAAGAGATTTAAGTAAATGCTTGTTTGTCAGGAGGATATAATCTTTTTGGTATCGAAAATATAATTGGCTGATTTTAAAAATAGAAACACTTCGATTATGTTTATATCAGTTTATAATAGTATAGTATAAATATATTATAATAGTAAAAATCGTTCAAAAGTTCAAAACCCGTAGAAAATACTGCTTAGACTTTTTTGATGAGTATTTCTTTAAGCATTTTACTGCTAGATCTATTTTCTCTGATCCTCTCTTCTTCTATCAGAACTTCACATGATTAAAGAAAAGCCTCCTTAATTACTTCTAAAAGAACATTGACGACAACTTTAATCAAAATTTGATTTTTCCCACCTTGTTCTGATAGTTAAGTGTAGGTAATTATAGCTGGTTTATGTAACGTCGCATTTATTTTGTAATGTAACAACGTTATTTTGAATAAATTTTACTATAACTAAAACCGAAATTTGTTTTTATTTACTGATAATTTTTGGCCATCCATAGGGGAAAAATTAAGGTCACGAAAATTCCAAATTTTCTTTCAGATAGGTTTTTGTCTGATTAGGAGAATTTAATCGAAATTTCGCTACTGACTCTACTCTAGTTCATTTTCGAACAGGCACATAAAGTTCGGAATCACGAACAATTTTCGTGAACGAATGGAATGAGTCATGATTGTGAGTTCTTTTTATCTCTACTTTTTAGATTACGTTTTTTATTTGGAAACAATATTACTTTACGGCGAAATTTTTGATGACATTGAAAGAACCTTGTTTGACTTGTAGAGTTGATACAATCGATAGTATGTCAACTTAAATACCTATGTCGTTGAATACTTTGAAGTATTTGAAATATAACAAATAATAAAAATTTGGTTTATTTGTTAATTTTACATGCTAAAAATTTTCCTCATGCTAAGCAGCCTTGATTTAAATACTCTAGCAGTAATTTTAGGCTTAATAAAAACATAAATCCCGAAACGAAAATGAAAAGGTAACACTTTTTATTTCTTCAATTTGAGGTTAAAATTTCGAACAATTATTTATCTGTCAAATTCAACTTTTTGTTCGAAAGTGTTGTGAATTAGAGGAGGCTTGGATAGTTTAATTGTCAAACTATTTTCGGACGAACGAATTTTCGAAATGAAGCAGAAACAGAGTAATGAAAAAATTAGTTTTTCGTTGAAATAGAGTTCGTTGAAGTAGACCTCCAGATCCCGTTCGTAGTGTTAAAGGTCCATCATCGCGATAATAAACGGCATTTTCCGTGAGTGTGGCCCTAACATTATTGATGCGAGGATATTGGCAAGCTCCGTGATGCACATCGTTAGGTAGGTACACTGACATTGTGTCAATCAGAGGCACTCCTACACTTCGTCACGTAATGAGTCATACACCATAATTCCCATTGTAAGAGCTTTAGCCCTTGTTAACAGGTCTGCGGTTTTGCGTAGGCAGAAAACGCATTGATAGTGTACCAATTATTGTAGGTACATGATGATTAATTCCCCATTGAATGAACCATAGTATTCTCCTGATTTTAAATAACAAATGACGAATGTAGGGCAAAGATTGTTTATTAGTGTAATATTCTACAAATACGTGAATAATGCGTTGTATTTAAATTAAAAAGGATTGAGGAAAATTTTCTCCTAAAATGCGCGACAGTAAAAATAAAAACGAAATAACCAGAAAAAAATACGTGTGGCACTCGGGGACTGCCGCGGTAAAGTTATTGCATAGCATTTTTATCAACCTATGCAATTGTAATTATTTATTTATTTAGTTTATGCAGTATTTTTTTTTATTTTTATTGTTTATTCGGGTGTAAAACAAATATATAAAAAAAGGAAAAAAATATAGTAATAAAAAACAAAAATAAGTGCGGGATTTGAACCGACGATCGCGGTGATGCGTCGAACGTTGGTCCCGTGGCAAAACTTATCACACTGCGCCGTTTAGATCAATGTTGGAATGGCGAAAATTGTGGTGATATACACTCTCGTAAGGTTTTTTCGTTACGGAATTTGTTGATTCGGTCGCGCGCTCAAAGCCCGCGATAAAAGCGATACAACAGCTTAAAATCGTACTTGTGTTTTAATCTTTTGCTGTTTCGTAAGCGTTTTGCAGTCATGGCGTGTATATTTGTTTTATTCTGTCGACTAATATTTGCACAATAATTAAGTAAAAGAAAACAAGATTAATATATATTCATAAATCACTTTTATTTGAGGGATAGCCTTTTAATTATATGTCATTAATTAGTAACGTAACCTAAGCTACTGCATAGATATAAGATCGATAATTGCAGTGTGCTGAAACTGCTGGAAGCAATATAAAATACATACATTGCATTGTTATTTATTTATTTCTTAATCACACCGGGATGTTGTTAAATGAGGAGAAGTTTATGTGATTTAGTGATTTACTAGGGACATAAAGTTATACTTTTAAAGTGACCGTTTAGAAATTAAAAAATATTTTCTTGTATCATTGTGACACAAAAATTGTGTATATCTAGTCTTGTGCCTGTAGCTAAATCTTGGTCAATGGCAGTAACAATGTATTGATAATAGGAAGTTAATAATAAGTATCCCTACAATACGTAAGCCAATATTTAATATGTTAATCCGTCGTGTCTGTTTCTTGACTAAGTGTACAACTAGAGCGAAACGTTAACTGGCCTGTGATGGCTGCTATAAGAACTGCTTGTTTTAATTTGTTTAACAGATCAAGTTAATATATTTTATAACTGTTTCATAAACATATATGTTCGAACTCCGAACATATCAAATATTTAGGAGTAAAGGAGAGAGAGAGCCGGAGAGATGGCGCAGGTGGTAAGCTCGTTCGATCTGCGATCGTGGAAGTTAAGCATCTTTCGCAATGGTCGGTTTTAGGATGGGTGACAATAAATCGGTTAATATCTCGAGCACCTCAATGCTTTGGAAGGCACGATAAGCTCCTTGTCTCGGCTGCATCTGCAGGCGTTAGTATCTACCAATCCGCCATCTGGGCCGCGTGGTGGATCATGGCCCAATCTTCTTATGCCATCCATAGGGAAGGCCTATGCCCTAGCAGTGGGAACATTGAAAAGTCTGATGATGAAGAGTGAGAGTCTTGAGAACACGAACACAGTTGTACTGTTCTCTAACATAAAGTATGAAGTAGTGTTCCTTATAAAATTCCTTCTTATAATTCAGTCAATTTACCATTTTAGATATACATATTAATATCTCATACCCCCTTATTAATAAGAGAGGAACAACCATAGAATAGTTACGCCGTCTTTTATTCATATCACTCAAATGCCATTTATATTGTAATTCAATAAACAGAGAGGAAAAACATGGTTAACTAATTCAACCTAATTCTTCGTCTATTAAAAAGAGGGTAAAAGAGTAAATTTACGTTGTGAAATTATTAAGAAAAATTAACTTAAGTAGACAACTTAAGTTTTGAGTTTAAAGAATAATGCGAAAATAAAGTTCATTTTTCACAACTTAAGTTTCGAGTTTAAAGAATCATGCGAAAATCAAGTTCATTTTTCACAACTTAAGTTTCGAGTCTAAAGGAACATGCTAAAAACAAGTTTGTTTTTCACAACTTAAGTTTCGAGTTTAAAGAATCATGCTAAAATCAAGTTCATTTTTCACAACTTAAGTTTCGAGTTTAAAGAATCATGCTAATATCAAGTTCATTTTTCTTGGTAAAAATTTTGGTACCTATTCACAGGTAATAAGTAACCAAACCTCTTTTGTCGACCTCCGTGGCCGAGTATAATGTACGCCAAGATTCAAGGTGTCGCCTACTCGAGAGCTCCCGGTTTGGAATCCAGGTGGGGGCAAATGTTTGTGTGATGAATACGAGCATTTGTACTTCAAGCAATAAATGTTTAACATGTATATATATGAGGAGCTGGCGAACAAAACGGTATAATTACATAAAACTAAATTTTACAGGAGCTGTATAAAACTGAATGACATACCTACAGTGAGGTTTTGTCATCGTTATTTTTTTTTTAAATTAGTAATTTTAACACTGTTTTAGGTGGTTTTGATTAAAAATTATTTGAGATTCAAATTCAACGGGCCCGAAACCTCCGGACTGTAAAAAAAAGTAGTTTTGTTCGCCAGCTCCTCATATATAAATATATAATTATGTATTGTATCTGATACCCTAGTTTCCATAACAGAAGCGTAAAGATCTTACTTCGGGGCTAGGCTAATTGATGTAAAAAAATAGTATATATAAAATGTCTATCTAGTGCTCATTTCTGATGTAGATACATTCATATAAAGCGAAATGAATAACTTGCACGGATTTTTAAATTAGGAATATTTCTGACAATTCATCCTAACAATTCAAACAACAAATAAATAAATGATTCTCAAACAATTAAATTTAGTCAAGCGAAGAGGCAAATGAGGATGACGATGACGAGGTGGGGTCAATAAAGTGTCAAATTAAATAGGTCTAGGGTCAGATGAGAGGTACTGGACACACAATATCTGTCCTAGTATCAAACCAGGAATTAGTGGTAGTGGTTCTGTGAGTGCTCTATGTTGCTGTTAGCCTCAGTTTGGTAAGTCTATCATTAGCATTTAAGGTCATAATATAGGTATTAGCCAAAATACAAAAAAGGAACAGAAGCCATTATAAATAACAGTCTCATTACCTTTTTTGTAAAAAATTGTAACAAATTAATTAAACATTTTTAACGACTAAGTGCATTAAAATTTTCACTTTTTTTGTTATTAATATTAATACTCATGTACATAAAAATACATAATATGGAATTACAATTAACGATATAATTATACAGTTGTTACGAAAGGATTACAAATTAATAAAATTAATTAAGAAAATTAAATGCACTTTACTTTAGTTTAAGCGTCTCAATTTATTAACATTACATGTGGAAAATTACTAGTATAGTTTACGTGTAGAGTTTATAGTAAGGAAATCGTAAATAAAAGAAACTACGCATTGTTATAAAATTCAGAAACAGGTGTTTATTAAATGCAGCAATTTTTATTTATTATACATATAAATAAAAATGCTATATTTCCTACTACTTTAAATTATGAAATGCGATAAAATAAAATAAATTTCCAAACAAGAAATGGTTTGCGGGAGAAAAAAAAATAAGGGACTCAATGTTGAAATTGGGAAAACACCATACGAGTATTTATAAGATAATATTATATGTAAGGGGTGATGTTTTAACGTGAAAATGGAGGCAAAACAAGTTTAATGACCTTTCTGGACTGGGTGAAGTAATCTTAGCGAAAGGCATATTTTTCTTACTCCGTTTCACGCAGTTTATCAGCTATTTTCCGCTCGTTTCCCTTCACAAAAACAATAGGTTATTATGTTAACGTTTGAAGAAATATAACCCCTGAAATCAAGGACAAATTATATTTAAACGACTCCAAAAAGAGAAGAGATGCTGAATTAGTTAGTAAGGTACGGCACAGTTCCTAGGATGGCCCACTTTCCAAAATTTAATACTCTCATTCGCCCCTATGATCAAACAGTTTCATAGACAAAACTGCAAGCTCATATCAAAGAAAGGGAGCCGCCATCATTGCAGTGGCTGACAGTTTGTCAGTAACTTTGCAAGTGGCTTACGATTTGTATTCTCATGATTACCAATTTTTAGTAAATTTTCAGAAAAACAATTTGTATTTGTTTTACAATACAAAGTTACGTAGATTAGTGGGCTTTCCTGTGAAGCTAAGCGTTGATTATTTTCATTTTAAACAAGATTTTCTTATAACAGTTTAAATTCTCTATAAAGGCCCACCACAAGGGTTCCTAAGATAGCCCGGACCTTATAGAATCTAAACTAACTAGAATTACATGTCACGATAAACAAACGTGAAGATGAATCAGGATACGTTGATAAATTTTCGTTTAGACCTGCTATTTAGAAGAGCAAACCTAAGATCAACAAGGCAAAAAATTGCAACTCATTACTGAACTTAATATGCATATCAAAAACCAATTACAATGTGTATAGAGTTTGTCATCGCATAAGTTGGCGTTATCAGTTGTCTCAGAAAATCCATGGTGTTGAGCAACCATGTTTTGATTAATTCACTTCTAATACGCCCAGTGTCCCCAGATGAGTACAATTGAGTATGTACTCGTACCTATAATTGCTGACACATTTATTTTTTCACAGATTTTACTTTATATGTATTTTTATTGGTCCCCAGTTATGCAATAAATATAATAAAATCAAGAAAAAAAGGTGGTTTTAATTTGGGCGTTAATGGATAAATAACAGTAATTTTTCCAAATCACTTCAGACCGGCAATAACTGATTAAACCACGTCGACACTCAAGCAAGGTGGATCGCTACCCCAGCCGCGTGGAGGGGGAGAGGGACTCGTGGGGCTTGGTGACCCTGTCTCCCAGCTTCAAGGAGTTCTGCGACCTGCACGTGGAACTGGAGGCCGCCAAGATTGCGCCCCTAACGGATAACGTAAGTAAATATGTTATTGCGAACTCCCTTCCGAACTTCAATTATGATCAGACGAGGATGAGACTCAGGCAAGGTGGATCGCTACCCCAGCCGCGTGGAGGGGGAGAGGGACTCGTGGGGCTTGGTGACCCTGTCTCCCAGCTTCAAGGAGTTCTGCGACCTGCACGTGGAACTGGAGGCCGCCAAGATTGCGCCCCTAACGGATAACGTAAGTAAATATGTTATTGCGAACTCCCTTCAGAACTTCAATTATGATCAGACGAGGATGAGACTCAGGCAAGGTGGATCGCTACCCCAGCCGCGCGGAGGGGGAGAGGGACTCGTGGGGCTTGGTGACCCTGTCTCCCGGCTTCAAGGAGTTCTGCGACCTGCACGTGGAACTGGAGGCCGCCAAGATTGCGCCCCTAACGGACAACGTAAGCAAACATGTGATTTCGAACTCTCTTCAGAGACCATCAGCAACTGATCAATCAAAGCTGACACTCAGGCAAGGAAGATCGCTACCCTAGCCGCGAGGAGGGGGAAAGAGACTCGTGGAGCTTAGTGACCTTGTTTCCCGGCTTCAAGAAGTTGGACCTGGCAGCCGACAAGATTGCGCCTCTAACGGATAACGTAGGTAAACATGTTATTGCGAACTCCCTTCAGAACTTCAATTATGATCAGACGAGGATGAGACTCAGGCAAGGTGGATCGCTACCCCAGCCACGTGGAGGGGGAGAGGGACTCGTGGGGCTTGGTGACCCTGTCTCTCGGCTTCAGGGAGTTCTGCAACCTGCACGCGGACCTGGAGGCCGCCGAAATTGCGCCCCTACCGGACTACGTGAGTAAACATGTTATTTATAACTCTCTTCGGATCAACAATAACTGATCAGTCCAGAGCGACAATAAATCAAGGTGGATTGTAACACCAGTCGCGTGGTGGGGGAAATGGGATCGTAGGGATTGGTGACCCTGTCTTCCGGCTTCAAGGAGTTCTGCGACCTGGAGTGCTTTTCTACAAGAACAAACTCACATATCACCTCAGAATCCGTTGGTTGATTTAAAATTAAAACACGAATTTCAAATAAATTTTAAATCACACGGGCGAATTGGGCGATGAAAAGTGAGTTTGTTCTCAAAGAATAGCGCTGTTGCCCCTTGACTTGGAAGCCGCCAAGTTTGCGCCCCTAACGGACAACGTGAGTAAACTACAGGTGTTAATTTTATGTCAAAAATGGTGATAAACAAGCATGTTCTGCTTGATGGCAAGCGGCCACTATTGGCTTGCGTATGTTTGCGATATCAGGGTTTTAGGTATTGCTTACGGCAGAGACCTTGAGACTGAGAAAAAAAATCGGTAATTAAAAAGATAGGGCATAACAAATTTCCTGCTTGAATTGGAGCACTCGCATTGGGAAGTAACCTCCATTTTACAAAATAATATTGAACTAACACCATCTATTGATGGTGGTGTGGAGACAGGCCATTGTTGTGTGGTTTCGTAAGTCTTCCATTATAATTTTATGAAATGACACAATTATCTTGAAATTTTCCTTACTTTAAGAAGAAGTTTACTTCCCTAAATACATAGCAATTAAATTATCAATTGGAAGAAAAAAAACACGTTAAAAAAATAACAAAGTGTTTTTGTGAAGTTGCTCAGCAGCGAGTCGTGGTTCGCGTTAACTGCGCCGGCGCATCCGATGTGTGTTGTATTGTATTCGATGACCGCATTTTTACGAAATGGATAACTACCTAACTGCCACTGGTTTTGTTCATGGATGCAAAGTTAGGAATTTTTCCTTACACCATAAATAAGTAATAAAAAGCAAACTATTATTATGAACTACAAAGCACATCTAAGAATGGTGGAAAAGTATGGAATGTGGAACACGTGTCCGCTGTCCGTCTTAATCTCAAAAATAAATGTCCCTACTGGGAATCGAACTCAGGCTCGTTGAAGTAGAAAACAAGAGCGCTGCTGATGCACCAATCGGTCACCTATTATAGTCGGTTTCTTTGGACCTCTTTATGAAATATAATTTTCTTACTCTTATTTATAGCCTCCTATAATATCCTCCTACGACGCAGTGACTGACAATTCGGGTTGCCAACCCTAATAATACGTTTTCTACTATTGTATATTTTCCAAAATAATTATGTAATAGGACAAACTAGTATATTTTGCGTATAAAGGACTTTTTACAATCAAAAATTCTTTCTTAAAAATTTAATTTAATTAATGATACGCAGAACCATAGATATCAGAAAAAAAAAAAAATTATTTAAAATTCAACTAAATATTATATTATAACCACATCTCTATTTTTGGAGGTAACAGCTTCAAACATAGTATATTTGATGGAAAAAAGTTGGTGAACTTACCAACGACTTATTTGGTATAATTTGTGGACAAAGTAACTATTGAGTAAGAAGATGTCCACGAACAATAGATACAGCTCGCCAGCCTCTTTACTCAAAGGCTAGTAACGTTAATAACATTGTTTGTTGTTACATAAATGTTATTGTTATGAGATTGGTTAACATAATCGTCATAAATAATGTAACGTTAATACTGCGTCCTCATGTGTGTTTGGCATCATTCCGGATGAACTATGCATAACATCAACCGGCGCACGGCTTCCTACGAATAACGGCATGGATGGCCAAAGATTAAAAAATGTGTGACAGTTGTGTTATATAACTGATGCTGAATATTTATTGATGTGTAACATCTTTCCTCTCGCTTTCCTGCAATTTGTGGGAGTGATTTCGTGAATGAGACGGAAGTGTGTAACAGGAAGTCGCGAAAGCGCGCAATATTTGATTTGATTTTAGAACATAATGTTCAAATGGCTTATTCCTTTTGTAGTAGTTTTTTTTTTTTTTTACTAATATGAGGTGAGGTTTCAAATGTTACATCATACGGGACTACTGTAAGGCTCGCTCGTTTTAAGTAGCTATCTATACTAGTTTGCAAGAATGTAATTTCTTGTCTTTTTCATACAAACCTTGACAAACACAACAAAAAAGTAAACTCCAAATAAGTGACTCTGAAAAAGTTTTAAGTTACTTATTACAAAAAAAAATTGTTACCTATTACATAAAAATTGTGACTACATAACTATAGTTACTAGTAGACAAACTCGGTTTTGTTAAAATAGTCGTTTTGTAAGAATAAACAAAACAGTTATGTAACATTTACAAAACTGTTTTGTTAATTCTTTTTACATTTTATCAGTAATACACATACGGTTACAAAATTATTGCTTCAGTATAGCTTAACTATGCTGTTGTTTATAACAGAAATATTTTAATATCTGCAACATAATTTCCTGTTGATTTATAGCTGTTATTATCTTACTTGCAAAAAGTACTTTTCTGCTTTAAAACCCTGTACGTACTTCTTACTAACAAGTAAGTACTGGGGGTTAACAGGGGATGGGTGTAATTGACGACCTCCGTGGCCCAGTGGTTTATACGCCGGGTTTCATGGTGTCGCCGACTCGAGCGGTCCCG
Organism: Chilo suppressalis; assembly: GCA_902850365.2. NCBI lineage: Eukaryota > Metazoa > Arthropoda > Insecta > Lepidoptera > Crambidae > Chilo > Chilo suppressalis. The sequence continues at coordinate 6,457,399 of OU963903.1, forward strand.
GGTTCAAATCCCGGTGGGGGCAGATGTTTGTGTGATGCATACGAGCATTTGTACCCCAGTCATGGGTGTTTAATATGTATTTCTTTATAAATATACTTATATATGTACAATATATGTATTTTATCCGTTACCCTAGTATCTCATAACACAAACCTTACAGTGCTTACTTTGAGGGAGGCTAATTGGTGTGAATGTTTAAAAATATATATATATAATACCCTGTTTCCCAATTTATTTTGAAATACAAATTTTATAAATTTATATTATATGTATGCACAAAAAAACACTCTATAGCGCAATTTAGCAGATGTACCGAACATTTAATTAACCACGTACTTGCAATCTGTAACCGAACTCTTTGGCTAACCGTTACAACACTTTTCAGTTATTCACAGCGGTTTTTGTGCTTGATAATAAATACTTATCATAAAATAGTTGTCAGTTGGGCCAACTCTATGTTATTAATCACTTCAAGTGTGTTTCTTAATATCAATACATTGTTATGTTATAGATTATTTAAATCGAATTTGATAGCTTATAACGAAATGGTTTAGTAGTTTTTAACTAAACTCTATTAATTGAAATGATAATGTTTAATGCAACAGAAGAGTTGGTCTATGAGTGACTGAAATTGATTTATTAGTAAACAAACTTTGGCTATTCATTGGTTAACTAAACTAGTTTTATAAATTACCCTTTTTCAGTGCAGTCACCGAATAAATGAACAAGAGGGTTATTAAGTGATTGATAAGTTAAAATGGAAGAAAAACTGCGTTCGCCTTGCATTTCGAATGTAAAATAACATGATAACCTTTACTACTACTACTACAACTTTATTGAATGTAACAAAATCGACTTCCTCGGCTAAGTAAACCTAGAAAACTTCAATTCGTCTTAATAAAACAAAAAAACTTACTATCAACAAAGAAAAGAAAGAAAAATACTTTATTACAACATATCCAATTATAATGACAGTGGTGTCCATTCTGGCATGATTCTCTCATCTCATTTCTCTTTCACTGGTGTAAACTTAAAACTTAAAAAGAAACCTTATCTCTACTTTAAGTTGGAAGCAAAGTAGAAGAACACAACAGAAGACTGTAGAGAAAAAAGGGACAAAATTGACTAAACTTTATACTACTTGAATTCTCTACGCAAATGCTACTTTAAGTTCTGCTTTGATTAAACATAATTAAGTTATCACGTACCAGTGATGTGCTATGAGTCATGCACGGGTAGTTCATTAGTTAGTCTTTGACAATTTAACGTGGCCTCAGTAAGCGTGCGCCGCACAAATTAACCATGGCACGGTAAAGAGACGATTAACACCCGAAAGTAGGCTGTTGACAACGGTTTTTAAATTACTCTATACTAAAAAAAAACAATCGTATTGAGAACCTCCTTCGATTCGATTTGAAGTTGGTAAAAAGGAGAATTTATAGACAAAGTTAATATATTATAGATTACAAATTCACAATTTGCCAAAAACTCAAGGCACCACAGTTATTTATTAAATACAAGACTAGCAAACCAGTGAACCAAATGTTCACCAAAACCTGATTTCTCGAAAACCGGAAGTGCTACGTTACTCAAATCCGGTTTGTAGTCTTATCAGACTATTCTTAACTTATAACTTAAATATTCTCTTTATCTATCTCTTACGGTTTGGCCGCTGAAACAGCACCACAGACAGACGGACGGACTTGTCTAATAGATAAGAGATTATATAAAATGACTCGATACAAAAGTAATTAAATAATAAGTATTAAGTAGGTAGAGTCTGTGCGGAAAAAGAATGGGATTTAGATTTGAGGGCGCTGTAGTGCTTTTCTGCCGTATTTGTGAGGTTTTACCATCTTTTAGACATTATTAAATAAAAAAATCGCAAGAAATCACAACAACAAACAAATCCGTATCAATACAAAACTTTGACGTTTTACAGATTGCTGGGTATGATTGCCAAATAAAAATCTTAATGTTAGTTCCGTTTTTCGCCACACCCATTCACTTTCCGACTCTAGTAGGTACTCAAGACTATACTTTTTACTCATAACCTGTACACAACATGCTACTGATAAAACATAATGAGTATAAACAGAGTATTTGAATTTTCACAATGGTATCGTTTCGTGTAGTACCTTAATAAAGTTATATTTTGAATCGCTGTATTAAAGTGTGCGCATCGCGACGCGCCTCATTGTGAACAGACCCTTACAAGACTCGCCGATGACAAGATTTTATTAAAAAAATAACATGCAGTTAATATTATGTAGTGGAATTACTTTTAAAGCAATTATAAATTACGCGACTCATTAAAATAAGTATATTTTTATAACTTCCTAGTTTTTGAGAGTTTTAACAAACTTTTAATAAGAACGTCCAAGGCAATTTCAAATTACAACTTATAAAATCTCCGCGTATTTAGTTATTTAATTTCAGTACCTAATGGCAGCTTTCACTTTGTTACGCTAACTCGAATAAGCAGTTCTTTACTTTCTCGACTTATTTTATAACGTTTATTTACTGTTCACATAAATATTGTTTTTATAATGAGAAAAAAAAACTTAATTAACGAGGTTTGATATCAATATGTAACAATTTATTATTTTTATCTTGGTTAAGTTTATTTGTGCTTGTCACATTAAATTTAATTTAAAAAACTCAAGAGATGGTACTAATTATATTATGTAATACCTTAGGGCTTATTTTTCAAATTTCTATTTCGTTATTAATTACCCTTACTATTTAGGTACGACAACGGAATAGCATTATTAATGACACTAACGCATATATTTTTAAATTAAGTGTTTATTATATTTGTTTCTTAATTTTTTATACGCACATTCATTAAACGTATTAAATGAAACACGTTTTGAACGGATATAAATTAGAGATGGGCCGACTATATAGTATTTGCCGACTAATCGGTTTTCGAATTGCCGACTAGTCGGCCGACTATTCTGCAATGCTGATCATTCTAAAGCCCATCTTAGGTTGGAGTTCGGAATATTTCGTCACTACTCGGCTTACTCACGGACGATACGAGTCTCCCAAATCGAGCCGAAATATTCACGTTTCAACAATATAATTTCACAAAAAAAAAAAAAATTACCTATGGACTTCTTTAAGACTCGCTAGCACTTTAGATTTTACTTAATTAATACATACTTATTTCCCATTGCTATTTTGTTATGTTCGATATTCATTGTGTTAAGTTATGTGAATTACTGACAGATACCCAAGTTCCTTATTCTTATTGTTACCTTATTTTTTATATATTTTAAGACTGTAGGTAACTTTAAATACATACTCTAGGTACTGTTATTATACAAATATTCAAAACAAGCATAAGTTTTGAGATTTATTTCATTGTAATGTGCCGATTATAATTGGCATGTTTTGCTGAATAGTCGCCGACTATAAACGATACCGAATGGTCCCCTTTCCCGACTAGTCGGCGGCTAGTTGGCCCATCTCTAATATAAATGCGTTTTTAATACGTTTTTTACAGTATTTTTTGACGTTTCGCATCCTTTTCAAATTCATATTTCTGGCGACGCAAATGTCAAAAAGTATTAAAAAACACATTTATACCCATTCAAAACGTGTTTCATTTAACAAGTGTTAATTTTCGATATAAGAAAAATGTGATAACCACAAAGCTTAATAATTATATTTTAGTATATGATAGGAGGTTGGTGACCTAGCCAAGCGTGCCTCATTGAATAAAGAACTGGGCCGGTGTGTTATTTCAACAAATAGGTCACAGTCATAGTAAAACCTCCGCGCACCCCTCCCGCCAACGCAGGAACTTTGGCGCCAAAACTGGTGCCAACATGGCGGCTACGTAAACCCTCGCAGCGGGCGATCAATCGCGAAGGGGAAATGATAATACCATGATAACGAAAATCTTACACTGTAACAACATAGCTCTTCAGAGAATCGCATTGTAAATCAAGAAATGTTGATGATACGCAGATTTCGAAGAAGAGTAAAAGTTGATTGCTAAGAGTTACAATGGCATAATGTTTAGGGTTCCATTTTTAAACCTTAGGTACTTAATTTTGTTTTGAATTTCGTTGTACAACAAATCCAAACAATTGAGCTGTAAAAATACGACATTCTATGTCAAACCGGTCGCGGTCGGGTAAGTAATAACCAGTGCAAACAATGGCCCATACGCATGTTCACCGCTAGCACAAAGACGCATTGTTCACGTCATATACTTAGACGTGGCAATAAAAGTGCATTCAGGGTATAATATTTCATTCATATTCACGGTGCGAACGCACCTTATGCCTCTGTTTAGGCAGAAAACAAGACGCCTGAAGCTCGTGTAAAAAATAATCAAAGCATTAATACATTTTTAGGGCTTTATTATTTGGTTAAAAATAATAAATTATGCTGCCTGGTCCGCGTGGATTTTTTTCTAGTTATATTTTCTTTAGATTTAAACATCAAGCAGTTACATGCTTAAAAAAATATGTATAACAATTACTTATTTACTTCAACATTTGGTAAGTACAAAACAATAAATATTATTAATAGGTTACTATATTTATTTTAAGCATTTAATTGCTAGAAGTTTAAATCTAAAGAAAATATTACTAGAAATAAATACACACAAGAATATTATTACACTTCCAAACTCATCTATCGGCCCACTTACTTTATGTTAAGTTGAGCAATAATATTATTGTTTAAAACACACGAAAAAGAAGAAATCAGCTTCAAAACTGCGTAAAAACTTTTTGCTCAATGTAACATTTATTTTTAGTATGCTGGGGACCTTCAAAACTTGAAATGCTAGGTGGGTCGATATATGTGTCTGGAAGTATATTTTCTTAGACTGATGTTTGTGATTCGTAAAATCCGACATTTCTTTCAATAAATTTGACAACAGTCTCAACTTTTTACTCCATATAGAACATTATTATGATAAGAACAACTTTTTTTAATGTCTGGAAAATGCTGTCCGCATCCTCCGCCCACCGGGAGAAGCGTAGCGGAGTTATCCGGGAATCCTCCCCACTCATTTCACCCATGGAGACTCAATGAACCTTCTGTCAAAATGACAAATATCAAATACTAATATGTAGGAGAGAAACCCTAAAAAAATATTTTTCGAAATTTTATTCTACTATTTTACGGAATGATTGCTATGTATAGCAATAGCATATGCTATGTATAGCAATATCATGCTATGTATAGCATATCTCCACAAAATTACATCTCTCTAGTGCTAACAGTCTCCAAGCAAGTTCAAAATAATATACATTTAAATAACCATCTCGAAAGAATACAGCTTCTAACAAAAAAGGATTATCAAAATACGTCTACTGATGTCGAACTTCAACAATACTTTAAAAATATACTTATTAAATAGGTAAAAAAATGGCTATACCATATTTTTAACAAGACAAGGTATATATATGCCTTGTCTAGGAAATTATTGTCCTGTCATTCAATGCTGCATTGCGTAGATTTGTATAAAATAATAAAAATATGATTAACTCAGATTTTATTATAAGTTTGAAAACTGAGTCACGTTAATGCGTATTGTTGACGTTCTGTTTTGAAAGTTATTCACGTCATTGATAGAAATATATAAGGAAAATAATATGTGTAATAAATCATAATAGAGGTAAATAAACATAAGCGATTTCATTAATGAATTGTCACTGAGAAAACTTTTTAACAAAAATACAAACAGACAGATTGATCAACCAACATGCATGACAGACCACCAAAGCAGTACACCTTTGCGATTTCAAAAAATAATTTTGATAATCGGCCCATAATTGAGGAAAAAATCGCGTAACAAATATACAAAACAAAGCAGACGAATTGAGAAACACCTCCTTTTTGGAGTCGTTTAAAAATAGTATTACAGTGGTAATATCATAAGTACCCAAGTTTATTTTCATCGTGAAGAAAAAACGTTGAATAAAAACATTAAAAAAACGTGTTGTATTCTAGAGCATGTATTTTTAGTTTCAGAATAGAGGAATTCATAATTACTAAGCTAGTTTCCCTTAAAGATTAATGTTTATGCGTTTTATTTAAAGTTTTCTGTTTATTTTAAACCACTACCACACTTTTCTGATTGAAAAATATCAACCAAGCCTCCAACAATATTGGCAACATTCACGACCGACGCACGGGAAAATCCTCGAATTCCCGCTCGATTCATGTTTAGATCTCAGCATACGTGACGTGTTTTCCTCGTGCTGGAGGGGACGGGGCGATTTCTTGAAATCGTTGCATAAGAAAATTTAGTAACAATATTATTATTCGCTCCGAGACACACGGACGATCTCCGTGGCCGAGTGGTTTGTACGCCGGGTTTCAAGGTCGGCTACCTACTCTAGTGGTCCCGGGTTTGAATCCCGGTGAGGGCAGATGTTTGTGTGATGAATACGAGCATTTGTACTCCAGTCATGGATGTTTAATATGTATTTCTATATAAATATACTTATATATGTACTGTATATGTATTGTATCCGTTACCCTAGTAGCCAACAACACAAGCCTTACAGTGTTTACTTTGGGGCTAGGCTAATTGGTGTGAGTGTTGGAAATATTTATTTATAGATGAAGTGATTGTAGTGTAAAACCTTGCATTGAAAAACAAATTTAATATAAACTATTTAAAATTTGATTTTTTCAATTTCCCATACAGAAAATAAAAGACTCCTGCTCAAATATATTGTGGTAACGACAGGCAACTACGGAACCCTACACTGCGCGTGACACTTGGCCGTTTTTTTTAAATAACTTTAATAATTTATTAATGAATCCCTATTTTCCTTTCATATAATGAGAACAAAATTATGTTATTTATCATTTTATACTAGAAGGTTCTTACGCATAAAATATACAATATATAATTAGTTGAGCAAAAAATAAGACAATTTAAGAAAGTTTAACTTAGTTACAACTCTACTGTTAGTCTTGGCCCTTGGCCGTTAAATATTTTATAAATAGAACAAAATGTGCCATTATATTATATGAATAATTGCAACTAAACCTATTCGCGTAACTGTGCGTGCGGTGCGCGCGCGCAGTCGCAGAGCACACGCGCTATGCAGTTATGCCGCTTCTAGACCGGAAAAGTATAGAAAGTGGCTTTTCAATTTTCAAATAGCTACATAATAAACGATCTGGCCGATTTAACGTGTGTGCTACTGTGTTCCATCACGTTGGGAAATAGTAGGAAAATGTGTTTAGTGTAATGACTTATTACACGACTGCCCAAAAAGGAGAGTCAGGCTTTTTTCGATTGTATTATGTGTTTGTTTATATGTTATTTTTTGTTTGTTACAGAGATTGCAAAATACCATGCTATCTTATATATAAAATTCTCGTGTCACAATGTTAGTAACCATACTCCTCCGAAACGGCCTGACCGATTTTTATGAAATTTTATATGCATATTCCGGGGATCTGAGAATCGGCTACTATCTATTTTTCATATCCATAAGTGATAATTTTTGTCCACCTGTAACCTAGTGTTCTGAAACCTACAATGCGCCTTCGCGCCAAAATTCAAGCTATTGGGTATTGTAACGTAGTGTTCTCATATGGGTTAGGAGGAATCTTTTTCCATCTGCCCCTATTTTTATGGCGGTACGAAGTTCGCTGGGTCATACTTAGTCATATATATATGTATAAATTTATTGAGATATTTTAAATTCTAAAACAATATACTCACTTGACAATAAATAACACTTTAATGTTCCATGGTCACTAAAGTTTCGTTTTTTCTCATAATATGAATAATAAAATATAAAAGAGCTGAAAATTTTAAAGTAGAGTCAAAAAGCTACGAGTATCACCCAGTTAGTTGAATTTAAATCAGCCAGACCAGCGTTGATGGCAATTTAAGCATCATACTGAGTTTAGAGCCAAATTTTGCTGTGTTTTGTCATATTATATTATTGCTGTGTTTTTGTATCAAATGAAAATATTATTCTTTATATCGTGCAAAAAAGAAAAATAATTAATGTGAACGTTACTTTTGAAAAATTCACACTGCTTTGTTTTTTTTTATTCAATTACTTTTCGATGTTCTACGCAAATGTGAATGCACACTAAAAATATACTAAATATATATAAACAAATAAATATTTCACTAGGGTTTTAATTGTAACAACACTGACCATTATAAAGAAATACTAAAGGATTTTCGAGATTCGCATTCGCCCGGATAGCGAAGGATACTGATTCGAGTCCCATCTGCTGCCAGGTCCGCGTGGAATTATTTCTAGTAAAATTTTCATAAGAAATAAACATCTAGCAGTTAACGTATTTAAAATCATTGAGTTAAATACTTAAAAAAAATAACTGGTATTAAACGTTTGTTGTTGATTTACCGAAAGTTTTATTAACATTCAGAATAGGTATCCAAGGGTCGTGCTAGATATGAATGCTAATGCTGTTAATGATCCAAAAGCAGCGACCAAAGGAATGCCGCTTTACGCATCTTCAGTGTTTTACACTTTAGTTATTGAGAAGTGGTTATAACAAAGATGTTAAGTGTCAAAGAAGCTGGTAGTAGGACCGAACTTTTGCTGCTAGTGATTTTTCGTCTTGCCGAAATTGCCAAACGAGAATAAAAAACGGTTTCAGTTTTAAATTTAGATCCCAATTTTCTTAAAGGATGTTCTCTCTTCTTAAATTATTTAAATCAAAACTAATGACTTGGCTCAAGGAAAAAAAATATACCTAGGTACTCTAAACGATTTTGAAGAATCGAATAATCTGAATTAGTTATTTATTTAATATTGCATTGTTCATTTTTATGAAATGAATGAATATGAATATGATTGAAGTTTCTGTATAAATATAATTTAAATTAAAAAAGTTATTTAATGAAATTATTTGTATTACATACATTGGTAATTGTATAGTAAATACCCGTATTTTATTTTCAATATTTGTCTTTTGTATAAATTGCATGCCATTTATGGTTAAATATATAGAATCTGTTTTGAATACATGTCATGTCATTGTACCTTTTTTTTGCAATAAAGAATTCTAATCTAATGTAATTGTAATTGCGTGTGAAAATATTCATGGTATCTTTTCTCAAAATAGCTTTATTTATATTCAAACTCTTTCTAACCTTGCATGAAGTGACGATAAAGTAAGTGTCACCTCAGTAGTAGTGATACTCAGGGCTTTATAAGTAAAAAAGGCTTTTGTATTTATTATCGTCCTTTACGCATGATTGACCGAAAATAATATCAAAGTAGATATAGCGGAAAGCCGTTATAAGAATTCAACATATTTTGCGTGTAAATTGTCAGGCCGTCCAATCTGTTTCATAAAAAGCAATGACATCGCTTCGCGTTAAAATCAGATTCCAATGAAAAAGGCACAGATTTTTGATGTTTCTACGATTGCTTAACAACTAAAACGATACTGAAAACGGTTGTTGAAAAACTTTATAGCAAAAAGTATTTTCCTTTCAAATTTCGATAATAAAAGAATGGACAGTTGATGGACTCTGTATTTGATTGTTAATAAGGCACTTTTATTTTCGGTGAAGTATACAAAAAACTCAGTGCTTTAAATACAAATGTTGTCAAAAATAGATTAAGATGTTTCTTTCTAAGTAAGTCGGTGTTAGTGAAAGCAGTCTCACTATAATGGTTCTATAATGACGGTAATGGAAGTGAGCTGTCAACGGCATTTCCCATGTACCAACTCGAAATTCACACGGCATCGCCATAAAAGAATTGATAACATCGCAGGTATTATTATTACAATTACAATAATCGCCGGGGATTAAAGATCTTTTTTCAGATAAAAAAGGCACTCATTCGAATTATGAATTAAAATATAAAGATTCATCCCATTTTTAACTGAATTAAAAAAGAAGGAGGTTCTATGTTCGGCTGTATTTTTTTTTAAATTACTTTTACCACATATATTTAGATTTACTACTCATGTGCTTTTACAATTATGGTACTATATACTATTTAAAGAGGATTAAAGGACAGGATTATTTAATAGACTAAGAGGATTTTCTTGATTGGACAAACATTTTCTAATGTGTTACTATTGCAATTACACATTCAATTTTAATACAAAGTAATGAACCACAAATTTGTCGTTGCGTTCCTGTGAAGCAATCTCCACCTTACAGACGCTGCAGCTATATAATAACTTATCTTTAGTGCTGTGTTCCTGTTTCAAAGTAAGGTTTATATCTTCACAGAGTAGGAAAAAGGGGTTAGGCTAAGAACTCACGACGAACTCTTTTTTAACATACTTCAAAAAGGATGTCCTCAGTTTTGACCTGTAAGTGAGTATGTATGTTTGTGCACGATTATCTCATTAACTACTGATCCTATTTGGATGGGGTTTTCGTTATGTAAATGCGTATTTATCAGGAAAGGTTTTAGTATATAATATAGTAGCAAAATTTGCAACCAGAAGCGTATTCTGTAGGTATTACATTAAAAAATATTTTCTATTTAAAACAGAACCAACTTCAAAAAAACTGAAAATGAAAAATAAGATGTACCGACTGATATATTTGAAGTCGATACCAAGTCAAGTGTTTAGCAGGGAGATCGGGATATTGGTATCAACTTATTCGAAAATTAATAATCAGTCGGTAAATCTTATTTTTTTCCTTTTCTGTGTTTTTATGTCGGATTTATTTATATTCATTTACAAAATATTCCTTTTTAATCTAAAAGAATAGAAAGTTATTTTCAGGAATGATAATTTATTGAAAGAGTGTAATAATTTCTTATAATTATACAATCTCTTCTCTGACAACTCCCGAGTTATTGATGAATAGACACTATGCATAAATAAATGAAAAAAATGCTGTATTTATTGCATTTATGTGCAATTGATATTGCGATTATAATTAAGGTATATTTCATAATAAAAAATACTTAAACTTATCAAAAATATCAATCACCACAATCGTTAACAAAAGATTCATATAATAAAATTAAAAAAAAACTGTTAAGTGAAAAATGCATTGTATTTTTCTATTGACGACCTCCGTGGTCGAGTGGTATGTACGCCGGGTTTCAAGGTGTCGCCTACTCAAGAGCTTCCGGGTTCGAATCCCGGTGAGGGCAGATGTTTGTGTGATGAATACGAGCATTTTTACTCCAGTCATGGATGTTTAATATGTACTTTTATATAAATATACTTATAACACAAGCCAACAGTGCTTACTTTGGGGCTAGTCTAATTGGTGTGAGTATAGAAAATATTTATAAATATAATTATTATGTATTTATATTCACAGGAAATAGTTGATATTTTCTTAGTAACTGAAATTTTCTTATTGACTTATGAACAGTATAACGTTTTTTAATTAGATAAAGAAGAGCAGATATGTAAATTAATTCTTGATATAAAATTTTGTTTAAAAGAAACTCAAAGGAATATAATCAAAAAGCTTTTAGTATTGGATGGAGTTTATTTCTGAACACAAGATTGAAACTATTTTATTCATTATATTTCAGTTCCGAAACCCTTCAGTCGCCTATTCGCCCTAGAATAGAAGTATCGTAAAATATGATACAAAGCAGGCGCATAGACAAACAATCCTCTCCAATCTATCGTTCTTAAATTGAATATTTCGCAATTCCCATTTGAACTCCCATTGAAGGAAACCAGAACAACACAGTAAGGAATTGAGAGTAACTGTGTGAATGGATATAAACTTATATGTGATTTGTTTTTCAATTCATTACGCAATTTGATTTTGCTTACTTAAAAAAAATGTGTTAGATTAATTGAAAAAACCCGCTAAGTGCGTGTCGTGCCACGCTCAGTGTAGGGTTCCGTAGTTGCCTGTAGTTACCACAATATATTTGAGGAAGAGTCGTCATTTACTATATCGGAAATTAGAAAAAACAATTAATATTAATCTATGTATCTCAACTAAAATACCTAAATTAAAATCAAACTGCGTCTCAAACTCAAAATCAATTCGATATTAATTTGTTTTTAAATACCTATGAATAACGCCGATTTTTTTTGTTTCCTCCCAGGGTGGGGGAGCAGGTGTGAAATCCTCAAGGATACCCTAAAGCCGGTTGCAAGGTTACGTCAGACTCTTACTGATTAAAACGCACCCGTAGTTCATGCTTATGGCCAGGAGGGCCTTACAAGCTTCACATGAAGATCGCTTCAGGTTACCCTGAGAACGGGATGATCCTGGTCGTTGATTGATCACTATCAATCTGTGGAACTAATGATATTTTATTGTAGTTTTTAGTTTTAGATTTTGTTGCAATAGAAAGTGTTACGCTATAATATCTTCTAGTACTCTAAACTAACAAATCTATTTTAACTTAAAATTAGCACTTTAAAGTTCAATATTTCGCAAAAGGATTCCTTAATCGAAAAATAGTCTTAGAAATCCTTAAGTCATTTTTAAGGATATACGATACGTGGTTCGATATACCACACGATGGTTTAGATGATAAAAAAAAATCCAATTTATTCTACCATTTTGTCGGCGTGATCGATATACATATTTCCACAAAATTACAGCTCTCTAGTGCTAATAGTGTCCAAGCAAAACTGAGGACGGACAGACGGACATGATGAAACTACACGGAACCCTAAAAAGAGGGATCTTAGAAATAAATAAATACTTTCCAACACTCACATCGATTAGCCTAGCCCCAAAGTAAGCACTATAAGGCTTGTGTTATGGGATACTAGGGTAACGGATAGAATACATACATATTGTACATATATTTATATAGAAAATACATATTAAACATCCATGACTGGAGTACAAATGCTCGTATTCATCACACAAACATCTGCCCCCACCGGGATATGAACCCAGGACCTCTCGAGTTGGCGACACCATGAAACCCGGCGTACAAACCACTCGGCCACGGAGGTCGTCAAAAAGGTGAGAAAGCTCTCATAGCAGAAAAAAACCAAAGATATCAGTAAATATTTAAGGTATTTAAATTACAAAAATAAAGAATTGATGATTTTTAAACAAAAACTAAGAACGCAACTTAATGGTATAAAAAAATGTTTCAAAAAGTCTACCTAATTTCAAGGTCTCTTAAGAAAGCATCTTGAAATAATCATTGCTCGTCAGGTGTAATCTACACACAATGAATGAAAGCTACATGTTTACTACGCAGTACTTATGATACAGCAGTAACAACTTCTGTCTGTGCTTCTTGATAAGCTTGTTGACTCGTTTGAGGGGGCATACCGGTTTGATTCCAATTCAAGTAGGAACTATTTATGACAATAGGTTTTACCACGAATTCTAAACAAATGAATATCAATTAAAGCGTCACTCAAAACGAAACTAACTAACTTTGGCAGTTTTTTAATGTTTGTAATTATCAAAGCGGCGTAATGGTATTTTTTTGAAAAAAGATCGTTTTTTTCATCTCTTAATATCAACTAAACGATACCAAGAAGGGTGGCGAATTTTCAAATAAAAATGTAATTGATTACATTTTTGTACTATTAATGTGCCCACGCAATCTAAAGAAATTTAATTAAAATTTATTGCACATACACGCCTCATTAATTAGCCATAATATGATTTGTAGTGACGCCTAATACCTCACATTTTTACGGCGCGGCGCGAACACAATCAAACTTCGCCCTAACGTAATACATCACGTAATTTCTGATTCAACAGTCGTCGAAGACCCGTTATCAGTTGAGTTTACTAATACGAACGCATGGGTTTAGGGAACCACGTAATTTCAAAGAGAGAACTTCCTGTGTATGAGATATATGGTACCTACGTACGGATGAGTTTTCCGAGTGCCTAGCACAAGGCATCGTCGTCAGTGGACGACACTAGAGCGACAGTCTCTTTGCGCCGCGCATTCAACGCACCCGCCTTCCCGCGAGCTTACCGCCACGCGCGTTCAAATTTCGAAGTGGGTGATTCTGAACATTGAACAACAAACAGTGCCGCTTGAATTGAGTGCTTTTTTAAAACTACAATAGGAGTTTGCATTGATTGTCTTTGGTGAGATTCTTTATTTAAATTTTATAAAGGTATTTTATTAAGAAGAGTAAGGTGCATAATTTATTAATTATTCCTCGTGCTTTTATGTGTGAATAAATATTATGAGAATGGTACATTATCACGTCTTTCATACAGACATTTTCATTATTATTTTTTCCAACGAAGGATGTTTCGCATTATTAACGCATAAATATCCCTAAGCTTTTTCATGAATGTGACTGCAATGCTATGACGTAGTTTTGTAAGCACAATATACCTTAGCATTTGGTAAAATGTCCAAAAGTTTATCTGCTCTTATTAATTCCTAAAGAAACAAGCGATAGAGACGCACGTTCTTTTTTTTATCTTTTTGGTGACAAAAGCTTGTGGGTGAAGTAATTTACATGTGAAAATAATGAACGGTATGAATAGACGCATTGAGTCACAATTAAAAAAACAATTTTAAACCATCGATATACAAATCAATCATAAAACATTAAGGAGCTTTGCAATATTTTCTATTCAAGTAATTAGGTCCGTATAATGAAAGATAATAAAAAAAGTTATTGCACTTATGTACGCAAAGGTTAATTTTTATTTTTCAAAAGGACTTACACTTGCATTAACGAGATTCTATCGAATTTATGACCTTTTAAATAACGTTCGTAGCTCTACATTTTCGCAATCAGACGATTTCGGTAGCTACTTATTTTATTTGTTACTTCTCGTGTGTGTTTTTATATTTAAATATTAGAATATAGTGATCCAACAGTCCGTCTTGAATAGTTCCAAAACTAAAAACGTCTATAATATCAGTATCAAAAGTTTCAGGTAGTTATCAAGCACTCTCTTGACTATAACAAAATACCTTCAGCTATTACAGTTTTCTGTTTTGGTTGTTTTAAAAAAAACACATTTACATCTAGAACAAACGAGAACTTTACGGCACAGGCCATATAACGAAAAAACTTGAAAAGTCTTTCCTAAGTTTATAAGTTCATGGGATATAATGGGTTCCAAATGAAATTTTATTTACGAATTGAGTAATATATTTCATAATTAAGTCGTTTTTTCATATTTATGTATCTACACGTCAGTAAAACGTTATAGCTTACTTAGATTGATCGGGCTCTTTCATTAGCACTTATTAAGTAGGTTCGTGAAAAACTGAAAGAGCAAACGTGATTCGAAAGTGTAGTGCGTGCGTTCCGTTCCACCGACCGGCATGCAGCCTTATGATTTATTTATGCAGCCGCGTTGACTCGTTTCTAGAAGTGTTTACACGCGATACGAGCGTTTATTGTCCACTCTATGGTCCAATATGATTTGAGTTATGGTCTGATTCCATTTCGTTATTAAGTTTTTTCGAATTTCGAAAGACGGTGGAATCATTTGTGCATATTTCAAATTAGCTTACAATTTTGCTGTGTATGTGTCACACATTAGTTTAACAGCGCGTTAACTGCATTTTTATGTGGTAGGTTATTTATTACTGTAAAAATGCAATGTATACGGCTGGAATGGACAATTTGGTACAAAAGTCCCTTAAAACAATAAAAAAAAGCAAAGGATTCATGAAATTACACTGAAAAAAAGAAAAAAAAGTTGTTTAGTTGGTTTGCTTAATATAATTTCAATGTTGTTGTTAATGAAGAAATTGTAATTTAATAATAATGTAAAACACAATTTTGTGTGTAAGCTTCAGTATGTGTAAGTTCAGCATTATAATTATTGAAATAAAGGCTTATGATGAATTTCAGCAAAAGAGGCATTGATGGACGAAGGTGTAAATGGAGCCGAGGCACACAAACGTAAGGTCATTAATGCCTAATTGTGGCCAAGGCTACGTACAAAATTAATAAATACAAAATTAATTATACGTTTCACAAATAATGCGCGGAAATTAAAACTAAGTAGTACCCAGGCAGAACTTATTAATTAATAATACAATTAGCCACTTCTCAAAATCAATGACGAACAACGAACACCAATACCTGACGATGGCCCTACGTGTTAACGCGTTCGTCCATCAATGCCTCTTTTGCTGGCCGCTGCAGTCAGACCCCTCTTTCCCAGTGGGCACTTTGGGCAAGTGCCCAGGGCCCCGCGATCGAAAGGGGGCCCCCTCAGATCAAATACAAAGTCTCTAGTTCCTGTTAAATCACCAAACGGGGTCATAGGGGCCCCATTATCCTAATATGCCCAGGGCCCCTAATAGGTCAAAGACGGCACTGGCTACAGTACTGTGCTATTTCAACCCGATTCAGTGTGCAACGGTGTTAGTATATACTTATTAGTTCCATTGTCGATTTTGTAGTCGGTTTTTATTTTTTAATTTGACGTTTCGGAACCTGTGAAGGGTTTCTAAAATGTTTGAATAATCAGAAAAGATTCACCAAATATAAAAAAAAAAAACTATCTGGAGCCTCATTTCTAATAAGTACCTAGTGCCTACAAAAGTTTCCGGTGAGGAGCATACTTGTTTCAGTTTGAAGCACAAATATTTGTTCTCAAGTCATGATTGTTTATAAGAGTATATTGATATATTATATAAAATAAATACATACCATTCATAATTAGTATGAGTTCTGCAAGTTGATTATGTAACGTGTAACACCACTTTCGAATGACGATAATTTTTTGCCAATTTTCAAACGTTCGTCACTGGTATCTCTCGACAGTCACTGCGACATTTTGCTAAGTAACGGTGATGTGAATAATTATTCAACTTATTACTTGATTGGAACTAGCGAAGCTTGACAGTGTGATTACTTATATTTTACAGAAGCGTTATGCTGCTTGAATAAAAATAATTGGTGTGTTTTGTTCGGAGATTTCTATTTTACATTTGGCGGGTTCGAATCTCGGTTCCGATGGACGGTTGTTTTTTAATTCTTTCAAAAGGATTTAAAAGTTCACATAGTATTTCAAATAAAAATGACGATATCCTTCAGCTCAACTTTCTATCTACACTATTTAACGTACTTTCCCTCCATGTGGCAAAGTTTTGATATACTACTCTGTATAAAAATGTATCCCTATATCACTTGGTTACGCCAGAACTTAATTGAGACGACTTTACTTTTTTTAAAGGTTTTAAACGGAAAAAAAATTGAGAAAATTGCACAGAATATAAGAAAATACAATTTACAGTGCGACCAAAATCTTTATGAACAGTGATAATTAAGGGTGGGCGCCGCTGTCTACTTAAATAGCCAAAAATGTTATACCAAATATGACGATTACAAAGACGGCTACGCTAGTTTAAATTTTCGCCACATTTATAAAGATTTTGGTCGCACTGTTACTTACAACTCCATGCGACAGTTGGATCCAAGTTTTTGAAGTGAAACTTTTTTACGCACGCTTGACTTGGGAAATAAGCTGGCAAACGCGTTACGAAAAGTGTGATCTGGCGAGGCGAACGGGGGTTGAGTGGGGGATATAAGCAAGAGAGAGCAGTGCGCGCGCACATTTTCTTTATCATGAGCACACTCGTCTTTTTTATAATTTATGGAAAGGACAGACTGTCCGCCGCTAGTCTTCGTTTTCACTACCCTATGTCATAAATATTAAAACTTTTTTTTATCAGGTTGAGTTCGGGGGTGGAGCGCGAGTGGTGTGGGCCATGTCGGCTGGCGACAGGGAAGCGGAGGCGCAGGCCAAGAAGGGCGAGGAGGGCGCAGCGCCCGAGCGGGACTCCAGGGCTGCAGCCGCGCTCAAGCAGTACTGGTGTCTGGGACTGCGCGCTGTGGAACTGGTGAGTGGAACACAAAGAGTATGGAGTAAAAGGTCAACTAACTTCTGTGCTATGGAACTGGTGAGTGAAGCGGGGGTGCAGGCCAAGAAGGGCAAGAAGGCAAAAGCGCCCGAGCGGGACTCCAGAGCTATGGCTTGCGTGCTGTAGAATTGGTAAGAAGATACCTCAACTTTTAAGCTGCGTGCAGGCAGCGCGCACATAGGTACGCTTAGTTGGTTACGCGTCCTGAAACGCCATGTCCAGACACTCGCGTACACCTTTGGATAATGAATATGCGTAGCTACAAGTATGGTTACGCATACCAATGTAAGCGCTGTCCGTTCTCAGTTTAAGAAGTTTGGATGTAAGAAAAACTGGAAGACCGGGCTCAAACAGTGCTGGTGTGTGAAACTCCGGACTGTGAAGTATCAGCGAGTGGAGTCCAAAAAGTTTGGATATAACAAGAAAAAAAGGAAATCTTTTTAGTAGTTTTTTTTAAACTCGCACCAATTAGCCAAGCCCCAAAGTAAGTACCGTGGGGTTGTGTTATGGGATACTAGGCTAGCTTTCATAGCGACTACCTTCTTACTTTTGGTGGTGCTGTCTTTTTGTCGGTATGTAAGGATCAAGGTACAGGGTTCCACGGGCTAGGGGATTGGGTCCAGTAGGCAACGGGGCGAGTGATATAGGCTATGGTGGTCGCATACAATAAGGGGAGGGTCATACGCTTGTTTTTTGCAAAAAAATCAAAAGTAAGATCTGTAACAAGTAACCGAATTCGATGAAAGTTACATGTTTACAGTCCCCAACCTCACACCCACTGGATTTTTTGGGGTATTCAAGACAGTATGACTAGAGAACAGGTTAATGATTGCACAGAAATCCTGTGCAATCTTTAACCTCTTATATATTGATTTATACGTTATGTTATGGGAACTACGTGATGTGTCCACGGTCGTACGTAAATGATAATTGTTTGCAATCTAGTGCCCTTGAACGCAGCCTTCCTGTGTTACGGTTTGTAGGCTACATATTAACACTAAGTATTACTCAAGTAGGTATGTATTTTACATATTGTACAATGTATGATCTCGATTCTGATGACATGAATGTTCCCGATTTTTATAGCATAAATACGAAAAAGTTCATTCCACGTTGTTCAGGGAAGGTTTTTCTGAATTAAGGCTATCGGAACTGATAGATGAATGTTCAAAAAATATTTTTCATATTTTCCAATATTTTAATGAAATCATTAAACTAAAATCCTATCTATACTTTATACCCAGCCTGATTCCTGGTCGGGCTTTAATATTTTCTTATAAAATTAACTTTACTTTTCCACAGCTTTTAAACAATTCTACAGTTCTCACTGGTTTCTTGTGAAAATTGCCTATAAAGTAATTTAAATTGGATATTGCTTTATAACCACTATAAAAGCAAACCAAGCTTTGAAGTCATAGCATAAAATATACAACCAAAGTAATCTCTGTGCAACCACAGAGTTAAAATAAGTAAATCAACCACACAAGAAAGTGAAAATAAAACGGTGCGGGGTTAAGAAAATGCTTTGCGGTGCCCGCGAATATCAAAACAAGAGAAAACCAAAATGGCGCCGATAACTTTCACTGTCGTAATCATAGACACCATTCGTCTTTTTTTCAGGCGTACAATACGTGACCTTTGTCTATTTGTTGGTATTTAAAAGTTTAGAAAGCCATTACAGGTTTTTATTTCGGAGACGCGTATTGTTATGAATTTCATAAAGCCTGTTGATTAAATTATAGTAGTGGGTACCTACTCGCGATTTCGGCTGCGTAGTATGATTTTTATTTTCTATACTACAAGTAATACCATATTTGACCCATTAAAAAAGTAGCATTCCCTCTCAGCTCTTTTTATGGGGTTCCCTTTATCTCCATACAAAAAATCATCAGAATCAGTAAATAAAAAGCATAACAGACAGACGGACAGACAGAGTTGCTTTTGAATTTATAATAGAATATTCACTACTTAGCATAGATTGTTTAGATAGCACTGACGGTAACGGTAACGCACAACAACGATAAACTCATGGTTGTGTTGACATTGGAAACATTTTTTACTGACCTGAATTATAATTCCATCACAATAACACAACATTTCGACGCAAATGATTAGAAAAATTCAGTCTTAATTTTTTTCGTGACAAATTACAGTTGAAACAATGTTTAATATTTTTTAAAATCAACAGTTGTGTTTGTTCATTTCAATCGGTAACTAAATCAGAGTTCTATAAATTAACGATTAGCAACAAATAACTAATCCAGGAATGGATACGAAAAGTAGGTAGGTAGTAGCTTAATGTACTTACCACGTTTTATCAATCCAGCTAGAACGAGCCATATCGAACTGCAATATCCTAAGTATACTTCTACTGAAATAAACTTTTATGTGTTTCTTTAATAACAATTAAATTTGACGACCTTCGTGGCTGAGTGGTTTGTACGCCGGGTTTCAAGTTGTCGTCTAATCGAGAGGTACCGGGTTCGAATCCCGGTGGGGACAGATGTTTGTGTGATGAATACGAGAATTTGTACTCCAGTCATGGATGTTAAATATGTATTTCTATATAAATATATGTGTACTGTATATGTATTCTATCCGTTACCCTAGTATCCTATAACAAAAGCCTTACAGTGCTTACTTTGGGGCTAGGCTAATTAGTGTGAGTGTTGGAAATATTTATTATTATTAATAACTTTTATTTTTTAGGTGATCGCCGTGATCGCTATTGGGCTGATAGTTGGAGCTCTTTACTCGCCTCAAGTAGTTGAAAGGAACATCCAGCACATTGCTGTCATCTACTCTGCCTACTCAAGTAAGTCACCATAAATTATATTTCAAACTACATTTACTAAGGAACAATACTAATCAAATAAATCTTTGGACTAAAGTAGAGAAAGCGGCATAAATTATAAAACGACAATAGGCAATATCGAAATAAAACAGTTGTTTGCAAAACCATAAACAATCCTGTTAAAGTATTGCAATTCGTTGTGTAAATAAGTAGTTTTAGATGTTTTACAAAACCCACAGACCCTTGTTAAAACAATCGTATAGCCGTGACCCAATCGCCGTCGCCACAATGAATTTTGTGCTAATCTTTCAATTTAACAACGTCAATTTGCGGCGATCGAATCTTTCGAATCGCCTTACACAATTGAGCATTTTATTTCTATCGTTCCACATAAAAGTAATTTCGCTAAAGTACCATCAGAGAGTAGAAAAAAAAATAACGCAAACAATAATTGTAGCCACTCCAATTCGGCCTTAGTTAAAGACGCACAGTTTTAATAATGAGACGCAAAAACATCGGCTTGATAATATGTAGATGTTTTTCAACCACAACAAAATTATCTGCATGATTAACCAAGAGTCTAAAGCCGAACAGGCGTAACGTATTGTTATATTTTTTCTGTACAACTACCATTTAATCCATGGCATCCGTTATGGTAGATACTACTTATTGCTAAGCAGACTAATGGAAAACAGTAAGACAGCCTTTGAATTTATATCTAAATTGTTGATTACTATTAAAGTCTTGGATCATCTACACCGAATTTGATTATTCCCCGAAAACAGCTTTTTATTTTCCTAAGTAGATTATACAACTTTCTTAACTTCCTGTGTAAGATGTAAAATAAACGTCTATTATGTTTGTAAATGTGTAGTATTTGCGGATGTCACGGTCATTGCGCAATATTAATTTTGCAATCGGTTTCACTACCTCATTAACTGGAAAATTGGTTTCGTTGAACTGTGAGAAAGTGTCAACGTAAACATCACGGTCTGTCTTGTGGAAAATGTGTGCACAATTTGGACATATGTTGCACCTTCTTCCACTACAATAACAATGAAACGAAATTCTATGATTCCGTCACAGTGTCGCTTGCTGATTACATTTTCAGTTTCTGATACTTTTGAACATAACCGTTATGTTTAATAAGCATTTTTTGCATTATAAGTACATTATCTTATTTTTTGTTATACTGTGTTCGGTTGGTATAGACTATCACATCACACTTACCATCTGCCTATTAATGTCCTCACTGCTGGGGCACAAACATTCACTGTGGATGGAATAGGGAGATTGGGCCATGACCCACCACGGGGGCCCAGTGCGGGTGTGATTGGCGGGTGCTAACGACTGCAGATGAAGCCGGGACCAACGGCTTAACGTGCCTTCCGAAGCACGGAGGAACTCGAGATAGAAAATTTTTGGGTCACCCACCCTATGTTAAATTTGCTTAACTTCAACGATTGCAGCCGAACGCGCTAACCACACGCGCCATCGAGCTCCTCAACTGATATAGACTATAGTGTGGCCATTATTGCAATATTTGGCGCCGAGCGTCACTCGCCACCATTACATTTTGACCGCGCACTTACAGGAGGGCGCCAGGTTAATTATTGCACACGAGCCGTACAAAGGCTAGAGAAATCTCTGAAGGAAATACTGCTGGTTGTCTAACGTAACGCGTTACTCATCACAGGCTTCATCATCATCACGGGCGTTCTTATCATCGCCCGGCTACTCGGCGAGTCTGCAGGCTGGAGGACTTCCATCGGTTTCTCTGTCATCGGCGCCATCATGTTCACCGCGGCGGCTGCTGTCATATTCTATGGTGAGTCTATTGTTGTAATAATTGCTAGCATATTGATACCTCCATTTTTAGTGCGCAGCCGTATTTTCTCTTATGCTTCTCGCATTCCTGCGCGATGAAGCTTTGGGTGGTTTTGGTAATAAATGCGCTAAAATTAGCATTGGACATTTGAATTAGTTCTATCGTAATAAATTATCGGGCTGCGTGTCTATACGCTAGATGATAGGTTGACTGGCGATAGTTTGACACGCTAAAAGAGGTAGTGGTAGACGATAAATTTGTATGTGCAGCTGAAGGAGCGTAGTTAAGTCAAAGTTCGAACGCTAATAATAATCAGTGCATTTTAATACCAAAACTTCGTCCCGCACGTGCGGGATAAGCATAAAACTAAGTTCAAAGATGCACTGCGCTATGATTAAATTCACGGTGTTATCACAAAGTCAATCAGGAAACAAAAAATAAAATAAAAATTATATCGCATTGATTTTGTATTTGAGACGCAGTTTGACTTTGATTTAGGTGATTTAGTTGCGATTCTTAGATTAACATTGATTGGTTTTTCTAATTTCCGATATAAAAAAAGACTTGCTCAAATATATTGTGGTAACTAGCAACTACGGAACTGTCGCGCGTGGCACGACACGCACTTGCCCGGTTTTTTTTATTTACAATGACCTTTATATATAACACGCGAGTGAGAACCGCCATTTGAATATTGTCCCACGAAGTAAGAACAAAAACTAACAAATCCCTATAACTTTGACCTTCATTCAATTCTCGAGTCGGTAATGGCACTTCACTTGGCTATTAGTGTTTGCTATTTGTAAACTTGATAGCAGTTTGTCTCCATCGTGCTTGATAAGGAATGAAAAGGACAGACTGATGACAAGTTTACAAATAGCAAACATGAATAGTCAAGTGAAATGTACATCGGTACATCTTAATGATTCATATTCTGAAAAAGATCAAGGTTTATCTCGGAATTAATTGTTACTAATGAGTACTCTTTTGAAAGGTCATTGTTTACGTTCAGGAGTGTTTAATGACACAATTTTCCATTACATGAACTTTTTTGTGATGATCCTATTGAGTTGACATGGAAAAGGCAAGAGAAAACAAGAAAATAACAGAATTTCCTGATGTCAAAAGCGAAACGATCTTTCTGATTGAATGTGTAATATTTGATAGCTTCTGCCTTTAAAAGTTACGGCATGAAGTTATCAAGTTTAAGCTTCTTACTAAAGTGACGTTTATGGTCGATATTAAAATAGTATTCCAATAAGGGTTAAAAACATAGAGCAATCGAATAGTCAGAAACCTTGCAGGACGAAATAAAAGTGAAATAAATAAAATTGCGTTAGTCATATTGTTTACAAGGACTTCATAGTGATGTGAATCATGGGGTAATTATGTACAACAACGCAATAAGCTACCCAAGGCTGTATGCGAACGGTGCACAATATTATTGCGGATGGTAGTCGAGAACATTTTAATGGAAAAACTCCTTCGCAAGTAGGATCATATCAACAAACATGTTTTTCATAAAACCAAATCACATATTGAGATCATCTTCTTGTTACCTATATTTTTTTTGTCACCGTCCACAATTTTATTTTGGCCATCTTTAGCTACGATCTCTAGCTGCGAAAGAATTTGATGTCGCCTTTTTCAACTTCCCGGTTCAAGTTAATGAAGACAAATATTTCAGGTCCAAGTTACATTTATGTAGAAAACGATTTATTCTGCTTATGAATTTAAAGTATTGCGATGCTTCCACGTCTGCGCAACGAAACTCAGAACTAAATGCGCTAAAATTAGTGTTCGAAATTTGAATAAGTTCCATCATGACGAATTATTGATCTGCGGGACAATAGACGCCAGACGATAGCTCGACTGGCTGTTTTGTCACACTCATCAAAGACAGCCTACAACCTAGACGACGACGACAAATTCGTATGTGTAGCTGAAGGATACGTTCCATCTTCGTCCTTACGATAGATATAATTCTAATTTCGAAAGCTAATTTTAGCGCATTCAGTAACAAACCTGCGTCGCTCAGGTATGGGAGAACTAGACATAATGTGTGAAAAAAAATGACCGCAGCAATTCGGATGTTGATAGATGTTTGGAAAGACGATGGCTATTGACAAACTCCATACCTACCCAAGTTTGTTTTCAATTACAAACAGGAGGGACCGGATTGTAATCTGTAAATAGTCGAGTACGTCGTAATATTTATTGTTGTCATTATAATATGCTCATTAATATGCCGTTTGTGCCTTAGAGCCCACTTTGCCGCATAAGGCATGACTACCTCTGTGCTCAATTAGAAACGAAGCGCTGGTCCTTGGAGATTGGTGCTACAAAGTAGTGCTAACTTCCTTTCGTTTCTAAACCAAACGCAGCAATGAATTATTAATTAATAATACTGTTATAATGAGCGTTTCTAAAATAGGTAGTAAACTTGACTCTATAAAAGTGAAACTGCCTTTAATTTAATTAAAAATGATTTTCTAAATCAGTCTAGTAGTTTTATTGTTGTACTTGAAACGACTAATTTTGAAATAGTGGAAATACTCTCTTTTAATGTGTTCGTCGAATGCTTCCAGGCCAAGTTACCGACAGTATATAGTTTCATTATTTTTGTATTTTATTTAGTACTTACCATATGTTCTTGGTCTGAACTCTGAACCATTTTATATATTTCTTTGTTATTTCATTTGCATTTGCATACTTCTGTGTTTAATACAAAAGTATATAGGCGTTTTCTTACTCAAGAACCGTAAACAATAGACTGTATTTTCTGCAATATCCTTAATTCTACCGTCTCTGCTGAAACTTGTTTTAAGCAGTTATGTTAATGTAGGTATTGTTTTTATGTTGACAGATTGGCACAGATCCTACTATGCCAACCAGCGCCCCAACAAGCAAGCCTACGACCTCCTCATCACCTCAGGAGTGTTTGGCATCATAAACGCAGTCGTATTTCTCGTTCACGCCTTCTTGACATTCAGAAAGGAAGCGGAATATTAAACGACACCTAATGCTTCTTCTTTTTTGATAAAATTTTCTATGTCTTTGGCCTGATGTTGATTTAAGGAGGGAAAATTTATTTCTCCGTTCTAAATCTGGATCTCTGATTACATATTTTTTATTAATAATTCTATTAGAGTTATGCTGCGTTTCTACCAAATGCTCAGAACAGTTCCGAGCGAGCAAACATTATTTTGCTGTTCGTTCGGTAAATGGAATGCTCAGAACAATGTTGCGTTGTTTCCATTGATGACTGAGCAAGAGAGCATTTGTTCCTTATGACCAGTCAAACGTCGTTGTACGAAATCGTTCGCTCGCTCTGTTGTGTCCAATTACCGAGCGAGCAAATGATTGCTCGTTCAGAACTGTTCTAAACTTAAGTGGAAACGTTGCATTAGAGAATGTTCGTTTTGTTATTTACTTACTTCGAAGTATTATAAAGTAAAGCAGTGTTAGTGTAAGTAGTTTTAAGAGTATCGTTAATGATCTAGTTTTATTTGTTATGTGTGTGTAAATATTGGTAAGTTTTGTATGGTATTCCGTCGAGTAGCCGCTATTATGATGTTTGTTTTTAAGATTCCGTTGCCCATGTTGCAGTTTCAATTGAATTACTTTTACGCAATTATAATGTAAATTAGTTTTATCAACGTCGATGACAGTTGCCCCGATGCTGCAGCTAATCAGTAATGAATTATAATAATTTCTTTGCTTTTTCCAATATTTCCGATTTATTTACTTCTTTCTCTCTGCCCTATGCTGCAGCTACAAATTTTATCACAACCCAATGTTTTTTTTTAATGAAAATAAAAACGATTTTTAATTTAAGTTTTTAGGTTTATTTGACTAAATGCAGCTATTTTTACAACAGTTTCATATAAAAGGCAGCTTTCTAAGTTAAAAAGCTTTAGGTACTATAATAAGGTTTATAGGGGAAATTATTTCCTACTTGCCTGTAATTTTAAAGTAAACTGCAGCTTCAGGTACCAAAAGTGTTTTAGTCAGGCAGCTATATTTTTCTCTTTATTTAATCAGTGGCCGATAGTGCAAGTAAAATCGTAAGAGGTATATTTTGTTAGGAATAGGGATTGTCTTTATTTTCCATAGTAAAGATGAGGGACTTAGTAGATTATTTGATTTTTTCTGTATGTTAAGTACGGCACAGAAATGTATCGATAGAAACTTAGAAAGTAACCTTAGGTGTTTAAATATAAGTATCTATTTAACATAGATTTTTGTATGTTTTATTTGTTGTTAATTGTATGGAAACCAATTAAATTGGTGAAATACTGGACTCTTACTATAATCAGCTGTTAAGCGTACACATGCACGGCTCATTTTAATTCCACC
The DNA here is from genome assembly GCA_902850365.2 of Chilo suppressalis. Lineage (NCBI taxonomy): Eukaryota > Metazoa > Arthropoda > Insecta > Lepidoptera > Crambidae > Chilo > Chilo suppressalis. The sequence continues at coordinate 6,484,148 of OU963903.1, forward strand.
ATTTTGAGAGTGAGAAAAGTTTAATAGTTCTAACACCATAAACTAAACTACTTATCTCTCAAACAGACGACGCGTTAACAGAGCTTTTTAATAAGTAATAAGTATTTAAGTTAGGTACTGTCTACATTCCGCTAAAACCAATTAGTCGTTCAATAGAGAAGTTTTACTTGAAATCGGAAATGACTTTTCGATAAATATAATGTACACGAAATCTAGGCGCAATGGTGGACAGAATAAGCTTTATATTAACATTTTATTGGCAAGCTAATTTAATCATGACAACCAAAACTTTACAAGCTTAAAACTTTACTTTTTAAATTTTTGAAACTAGTAAAGTCTTTTAGATTGGCAATAGATTTAAGACAAAATTACTATTTAATAAAGGCAGCTAATTTTAAGTCTGGGGTCACTATCGCGAAATCTTATAGCATATTAAAGCTATTATTTCACTGCTTTTAGACTGCGTTAAGATTTCGCGGTGGGTAGTTCCGTAATATTTTGTTTGTTCTAGTTACTTGTTAGTTACGAAATAATACCACCGTTGGAATTTAGAAGTCATCTTATGTGACTTTAAGGTTGCTTCCTCTAATCTTTATTTAGGTTTCCCGGTTACTTAAATACAGGTACTAACAGTCGACTGTTTTCACCCATTTCCTTGAAATATGCAAAAATATTCGTGTAATTGGTGCGTTTTTTTTTTAAATTTCTATAAAAGATAAAATTTGTTTTTTTATTTATCATTGGACAGACATAAATAATAAGAAAGACCTAGTGGTTATTGTTTGATACTAATATAATTTACGGGAGTACTTTTGAATGAATCTCTTCTTCTTGTGTTATTTAAGATTTTCGTTAATGAAATTAACTGTTAGTAAATATTTTGTTGTTATTTCTTAAATGAACGTTAAGTTTAATTTAAAAGGGAGAACCAAAGCAGTAATCAGTATCCGTCCAGTTATAGTTAAGTTATTACTTATCTCCTCTGTAGTAGTGTATCCTATATTTCTCTCTCTCTCCTGTTATCTAAAGCTTTACACTTCTGCAAATTTTCTAAGCACATCATGAGTCAATAAAAAATATAAAATGCTTAGCTGTCAAAGCGAGATAAGTCTCTTGTATACAACAGCTGCCAAGTAATAACTTGGGCTAAGTTAGTGAAGAAGTAGGTAAGTAGGAGCGATCGTTGATTATCTTACCCACAATCAATCTTAACTTAGTTGTTAAGATACCTACTTACTATTGTTACTTTTAAAGACTATCGAAATTATTTGAGCAGCTAATGCGGTTATTAGGTATTTCAATTCTTACTTAAGTTATTATTAGGTACGTTTGATGGCTGACTCAGATGCGTTTATCTTTTAACTTAAATTTACTAACCAACTTTATTAATATTTCTAATACTTATTGTAACGGCTTGGTACTAATTTAAAATTATCGTTGGAATATTTTCTTTTCAACTTCAAAAATTATTTTAGTCAATGTTGAATTATTAAAATAAATATTATTATAGCTTATGTAAAGTTTTGTTTAATAATAATCGGAAATCTTTATGAAAAGAATATTAATGCTTAAATAGTGCTATTTATTATTTTTCATTATATGAATTTTGGTTTTGTAACTATAACTTGTTTTAATTAAGAATATAAAGAAATATTATTATTGTATTTAATTAAGAATTATAAATAAATATTATACGCGTAACGGTAAATATTTGGCGCTAATGTTACCTAATGTACCCGCTCTTCAACCAGTAATTAATAATAACATTTTAAAATAAATAAAAGGTACTCGCGTCTCAACAAAGTTTTAATAAATAAGACAAGATTGTATTATGAATTATGTATCCAATGTTTATTTCAATAAATGTATAATTATTAATATGTGTCCTTGTTTGAATTTCCTACATCTTTTTTGCTATGTTCTTCACTATGCTGGGCTGGGAGTGTATCAAAACATAATATGCGTTAGCTACTATTCCGTGCAGATACTAAAAAACTAATTAGTAACCATAGCAGCTTTGATAAACTGTTGTAAGATAAGTAATTTGACAACCTGACACCATTGTTTCCGACCTCCATACTAATATTATAGACGCTTAAACATCTGGGAGTATAATATAATTACTACAGTATAATAATACCTATATATTTAACTCAATGTTATAGGTACGTTTGGTATCAAATATTTCAAGAAATATTAGAAATACCTAATAATAATCATCACCATCAACAGCCTATCCCAGTCCACTGCTGGACATAGGCCTCTCCAATTGCACGCCACTCAGATCGATCTTGGGCTACTCGCATCCAGCTCCTGCCAGCCAACTTACGCAAATCGTCACTCCATCGTGCCTGAGGACGTCCTACACTACGTTTGCCCAGACGCGGTCTCCACTCCAGAACTAGTCTACCCCAATGGTTATCGGTTCTTCGGCAAATATGGCCAGCCCACTGCCACTTCAACTTGCTAATCCGGTGGGCTATGTCGATAACTCTGGTTCTCTGTCGGATTACTTCATTTCTGATGCGATCCTTCAGGGAAACGCCGAGCATAGACCTTTCCATAGCGCGCTGAGCGACTTTGAACTTGTGGACCAGCCATACCGTCAGTGTCCACGTCTCGGCTCCGTATGTCCTCACAGGTAGGACGCACTAATTGAAGACTTTCGTCTTTAGGTACTGTGGGTTTGACGATGTCAGGACTTGACGTATCTTCCCAAACGCTGCCCAACCTAGCCGAATTCTTCTATTCACCTCGTCCTCAAAGTTGTTTATACCTAATTGCAATGTCTACCTAAGTTATACATATTTTTGAACAACTTCGAGAACGGCACCATCATCTCCAGGGGCTTTCCATTTTTACGCTGTCCAAGAACAATCTCGATTTCGCCAATACTGACTTCTGGCAGGTCTTCGGTGAAGTGGTGTATTAATGTGGCTCTAGAATCCTCATTTCCGGGATCGGCTCCAGATGCATGTGATGCGTACAACTGGCTGTAGAAGTCTTTCACTTCCGGAAGGACTGCCGGCTTTGAAACAACAACTTCCCCACTTGCTGTGGTCATCGTCGTCAGATGGCTTCATTCAAGAGATTGTACGAACACTTTGGACCCTCGATTCTGCTCGATCGCTCTCTCGATCGAGAGAGTATTGGAGCACCGGAGGTCGTGTCGTACGTGCTTACTGATCTTTTGGTTTAGAGTCCGCTTTGCCGACGAAATGACGGGTGGATTTTCACGTCGTTCCTTACGCTGCATTGCACATAATCTCGTACCCTCTTCCCTGAGGATCCGAACCACATTTTCTAAGTTTTGGTTTACGTCTGATGTGGTTTCCACGGCAGAAAATCGGTTCTCCAGATTTGACTGGAACGTTTCAGATCCTGTTATAGATTGGAGCAGAGTAGGTTGGAGCCTGGATTTCATCAAACGGACGCGCTCGGCCTCAAAGTTGATATTCAGAGACCTCCGGACGAGTCGGTGATCACTACAGTATCTTTTGTATTTACTGTGTGTGTTTGATGTGCAGATAATTATAAAAAACAATTTCGCAATTTCTTACAGCTGTTTCTCATGGTTGGGTACTAATAGATTTTTTTATCACGATATTATTGAATGCAGTTGATGAGATGACGTTTTATTTTATTGGATATCATGATAAAAATGGTGTTAATTTGTGCTACAAACTCTGTTAAAGCGGAAACAACTGCAGTGCTGAAGAAGCTTAACGAGAATGCCGACAAAATATAATCAAAAAAATACACAATTCCAAATACTCCAAGAGAAGGATTGCGTTATGATAACTAAAAAAATATTCCTAACGTGAGGCTGTTTGTTGTAAACTTAGTTTCCTTTGCTTTCCCAATAGAGAATAAAAAAAAATAGAAATGCCAATGCATGTGTCAGTCTGTCAGTGTCAGAAAGTTGACGGACGGACTGAAAATGATAAAAACAAAATGACAAAAGTTATTATATTTATAACTTTTTGATGAAAACTATTGATATCACTAACCTTTTCAGCTTTCGCGAGGTAGATCCACAGCTTTCTCCATGTAGAGAACTTCTTTTGATCACTAAAGTTGTATTGCATCTCCTTCGATGCATATCTCGTGCTTAGCGGCGAGCGGTAATTGCAATATTCAGAATTTTGTATCTCTACTGGTGCATCAATCGAAAACATATTGAATGGAATAGTTCTCCAATTAACTCGGTTTATTTTCACAGTACACTGTCGCACTATTCCGCTAACCTATACAAAACAGACTGACACTTGAGCGAGAGAAATAATTATGTCAGCCAAGGTCTCGTGTTACGTTACGCGGGAGATTCAATTGATAACAAGGTTATCTTTACAAACGCCTGTCTGACGAAATTGTTATTGTATTGCTTACGAAAGTAGACTATTACTACTTGTTAATAAGCTACCAATGACCCTAGTAACATACTTACTTAGTAAGAGAATTATGTTTCGTATCGTTATGTTAACAGCTACAAAACAATTGAATGTTCAAAGTAAAAATACTTCAGTTGCACAGGGAACGTTAACTTTGGTTTCTTTCTGGCGGGCATTTAAAAATTACTTTAAGGTATCAATAGAACTTAGTCATTTTCTATTAAAAACCCAACTTAAATCAAATGTGAACCTGTGTTGATGAAACTAAAAATAAAGCAATGAAAGCCAAGGGCGGGATCACTAATCCTACACTTCTTCAACTATAACGGTATAGGTACATATTATTTGCATTAATTAGTTTCAAGGAAATTTCCATGAATGTGCATACAACTTGCAATGTTAAATTAGGTTCTTAGGATGAGATCTATCATCACAGACGATATTGCTAATAATACAATTATGATAGTTTGTAGTTTCAATGGTTGTTTGTTATTCAACACGCAAGAACGGCTGAACGCAATTGGATGACTTTTGGCACACATTTAGTTTATTACCTGGATTGAGACAAAGGATAATTTTAACCTAGAAAATTGTTAGGTTCCTATTGGGGAAAACGACAAACATTTATAACGAGAAAAGCGTCTGGAAGCTAGTTCTCAAAAAAAAACAATGAAAATATAAATAACTATATTTTTATTTACATAAATCCTTTCCAATTGTCAAATTACACACAAATATACACAGTATCATTTGGAACATTGAATAATAAATAACATTGCGACGGGGGCATACTTAATATGATTGTTAAAAAGACAGTCTTGATCTATGTTTAGTTCAGTAAACAACTTTATTTTACGGATAGTAAAATAATATAGTTTATGACTTGGATACTTTATAATTTAGAACTTACATGCATTTCCAGCACGATTTTACACTTATTACATCAACTATAAATAGTCGATAACTTATTTATATTATTTCAGTCAAATTTAACAATATTAATATTATTTAATATTATAATGGTAATAAAACATTTAAATAGGTAAATCGCAATATTACAGAGTTTCAACAAAGTGATATAAAAATTATAAATGACAATGACCTATTTTCTTATAAAGCTATTTTGACAAAATTGCAACATGCCATTTATTTTACTTCCATATAATAAAACATTATCTAGCTATACACACAGCTGTACAAAAATAGTTTTGAAATTTACACTATAGTGTAAATCAAAATTATTAATAATTATATTAAAGAATATATTCTTTAATAATTATATTTCATCAATTGGTACTTATTAATTCCGTTTCAGTTGCATTGTCACTTGGTATTGTGACAGGTGAATACGATTCGTGTAAATATTCATGAAATGTATCTTTTTATATTATACTTTGTTCTTCAGTGATTTCATCATCTTCTCGAGTTTCATTGCTTTCTGAAGATCTCCGCTAATCTTTAGTTTGCCCATCATGAATGCGGTGGCAGGCTTCAGTTTTCCTGTAAAATATAAACAATGTCAATAAATAAAACTAGTTTTATTTAATGAGTGGTGTGCGTGAAAACCTAAGAAACAAAAATGTCAATAAAACTATAAAATGGTTTTCAAATGGGTCTTTACTTAGTCTATGATGCGAATTAGGAAGGACCTTCACTCATCTGTTTAATGAATGAAAATTAGTTTAAATAAAATTTACTATAATAAAAAAATTCACAAGTGGGTTGGGAAAGAAAATATTGGCCAACTATGTTGATTATATAAAAATCTTATTATTATGTTAATCAAATAAAAATCTTATTATATTATTTAACATTTCAAATAGTTTAATATCAACTTAAAGTATGAAGCCTATAATATAGAAAAGTTTATTTTTTTTTGAAAACTAAAACAAATAAATTTCTTTTCGGACAGGGTGTAAATGGAAAAGATGAAACGGAAATGAGTCACGATGTGTATCCCACACATCGTGACGCATGGGCGGCTCTTCCCGACGACCATGAAAGTTGGAGGGTACCTCGGGGAAGGCTGAAACGCTACGAGCCTCACGAGCGTCACACGCAACAATATATATATATATATATATAACAGTACATTAGTGTTCGAACAAAATCTAACTAGCTAAGTGGACTACATATAAAAAAATGTACAATATATACTTAAGGATAGATCTAAATATATTGGACGAAACATAGTTATATTTTATTTTATCGTATAAAAAATATACTATAACAATGAACCTAAAACTAAAAACCTTAAAAAATAAAATATAATAACTAAAATACATTATTAAAAGGAGTCCCTTTAGGCAAGGTTCCGAAGATACTGGCAGCGTTCCCCCTTTGGATAGCTAGACTAATTCTTTGTCCGAGGTCAGCCAGGTTTGCCAGCTCTTCGGTCTCCTGTGATTTCGACTAATCTTTTCGCTATTTCTTTAAAAAGCCTTATAGCGCTAGGACCCCACGGACCAAGGGTCTCGACACCGAATGGGACAAAATCATATTCGGAGCCCAGACCCCTGTATTTGCCTGCCTTAGCTTTTTCAGCCGCTTCACAAGCCGCACCAGCTCTGTTGTTGGTTCCATGTAGATGCGAAAGGGGCCAGCGTGTCTGAACAGGTTGCATCCCATACTAGCACCCGACCCATCTTCCATGGAATCAAACTCATACCGTCCGGTCTCTTGCCATCGTCTCTTGCAATACCAGTTGGCTCAAGTAGACTTGGCACGTTGACGGTGGCAAGGGACCGGCGTATGATATCATTAAGTGCGGCGTGTCTCGAGAAGCGGCCTGCACTTTTTTGGCAAGACAGTCCATGATGTCCTAGCTTGTCGACATCACTGCCACAGGGACATTTATGAGGAGCGCAGACCGGGACCCCAAGCCGTAGACAGGTTGCCATTCGGAGTGTGTCAGGCTCAAGAAATGTGCCTGTATTTGTCGAAGGGTACGCGTGAAGCCAGTAGCCGGCCTCATGCGTACCCACGGCTAAAAGCCTAGCACGCGCCGAACCTGTACTGTAGCTCAAAAGGTTATTATAAGTTAATTTACAATTTATGTCGTCCCAGCTCCTCTGTGAATTTGGAGAAACTGGAAAATTTTGACCTGGGCATGCAATTAAGAAAGCGTTTCTAGCTTCTTCCAAGCCAGCAATCTCAAAGTTTGAAGGGGATGCCCTTAAAATTTTACTTATGAGATTTGCTGAACTATGGACAGAAGATAGGAAGGCTGGTAAAGCGACACTGGAAATTTTGCGAATCCCTAAACCACCATAACAGATGGGTAGGGATGCTTGGGTCCAAGATTGCTCGTTCCGCTGCATATTAAGAATCGATTCTAATTTAATTTTGATTAAGTCGTCTAATTGTGACAAAAGATCTAAGTGATTCCAAAAGGAGCAGCAACGGAGCACATACGTAAATTTTGGGACAAAAAGACAGAATTTTAAGATGCAAAGTGCATAATGTGGACTTATTTCAAGGAGACGGTCGGCAGAATTTTGAAAGGACAATGTTAAAATTGGCCTAAGAACCAACATCAATTTGGCATTTATGATAATTCTTAGTATATTTTTTGCGATAATTATCAGTATTTAGATTGTGACGGACACTTCCAGTTAAGTAAGCTAAATTAAAAACTTAATAAATAATCTGAGACAATAAATACCATTTTGTGTGTATAATCTATGACAGCGCTGCAAACAAAAAACACTTTCTTCCTAATGCCGGCACTTCACTTGGCTATTCGTATTTGCTATTTAAAAACATGACATCAGTCTGTCCTTTTCATTTCTTATTAAGCATGACAAGGACAAACTGTTGTCAAGGGAAGGGCCGGCATAAACTCGATACTTTGTGGTTGTGGTGCAGGCAGTTTGTATTCGTAGTAATCTGTGGCATTCGTGCATTCTCGTCAAAGAGTACTTTTTGTATACGGAAAATTCTCGTTCGGATTACCTGTTGTGTGTGTTTATTTGCGATTGGTTTTCCTTTCATGTAACTATTACTATTTCGGCTATCTAATATGCCATCGATGTAACCAAAGAGCAGAGACCTTATTACCAACTGCTAGTGAACCTGTGCCACAACATCCTGAAAGGATCATACTGCCAAATTATTCAAGAGCACCTGATACACATTCACGCTGCATATTTACACAATATGCATGTGTTAAACAAATAAATACAATATGATACAATTATGTGAAAAATAGTCAATAAATAATAAGAAGCAAAACTATTGTTTTTATTTTATTCATGATTCCTACCTAACAAGTTTATCCTAATAGTTATTCTTTAAAATCGCACCGAATAAAAGGAATTAGTTGTAATAATATTAATTCACTTCATACTGAGTTCATACTAAGTTCATAGGTTGACCTATGTTTCACTGAATATTAAACATAACCTCAAAAAAAATTTAGTTTTCCTAATAATTTAAGTTCTCAGAAGTGTCCGTCAATAATCTTTGATTTTACAGTCATTTACTTGCGATTTCGAACCTAGAAAATAATATTTCATGATTGTTGGTTTTTAGGCTAACTATGTATGGACGCAGAACAATGTCCTTTATTAATTGAATTATTAATATATTCAGAAATTGATTCATCAAAAATTGGAGAACCTAAAAGGTAAAGGGAATTACTGTTAACTATTTTAATATTTGGAGCTAAAATATTAAATTTTTGTTTAACGTCATTTAAATTTAAGTCGTTGTTATTTATAAAAAGTTCGCATTTGCTAAAATTAAGCTCCAAACCAATGGCTTCAAATTTATTTTTGATTGAAAAAAGGTCCGAAAAAACAGTATCCACATCACCTCCTAGGGTTCCGTCGTCCAAATACCAAACATTGAATTTAGAATTTAAATTTTTGATTATCGGATTTATAGCCAAACTAAAAATTGCAGGCCCAAGGGGATCACCCTGTTGACAACCTACTTCCGAGGACAGTTCATTAGAACGATATAACAATTTTGTTGGGTCGGCGTAACTGAGAAGAAGATAATTGTATATTTCCGGTATATGTTGTTTTATTTCTGTCAGCAGGGTATCCCTATTTACCGAATTGAATGCATTTTGGACATCAATTTTGAGCAACACGTCAGGCTGCCCGTAAGTTAGGAAGGAGCGTAGGGCATGGACGGCTGCATCACACCCTCCTTTGACACCGAAGCCTAACTGTACGGGTTCAAATTCCGAATTTAGTTTTGGTAAAATATGTCGAACAGCAATTTTGGAGGCCAGACGTCGTAGTGTTGATCCAACAGCAATTGGTCTCACCCCTCCGTCCTTTTTGGTCAGGGCAATGAGGTTCGCGCCGAAAAGAATAGGAACCATTTCTGGATTGACACTACCGGAATACATAAAGTTGATTAATTTAGTGATCGAATTTACAAGTTGCTCGCCTGCATTACCCACAGAATGCGATGTTAAATCTTTCAAATGTTGGGGTGAGATTCCATCCAAACCTGCAGCCGAACCTGGTTTAAAAGATAAAATGGCATCCATAACATCTTTGTATTGAATTTGAAGGCATGCTTGCCCTGCTGTTGGTGGATCGAGAAAATATGGGTTTGCTGGAGCTGGGGGATGTTTTGTCCGTAAGGCCTGAAGGGTGTCAGGGGTATCTGGTGATAGCACGTCATCGGAGAACAAAAGGCGAACGGCACCTTTGAGATCTCCGTCACAGATTTTGTTTTCAACGAGTTTTTTGCGATTATGAGGGGCATCATGTTTGATTAGAGGTGCGGGAGAAGGCGAGGAGCTTACAGCACAGTTATTCTTAATCTTTTGTGTCAAGGATAAATTCGGTTCATCAGTTTTTAAGATATGAAGTGTGCTGTATGAAAATAAAAATAGGTTCTGCCAGCCTTGAGTTAAATTGCTTATATAACATTTCTGGATTAATTGTGACAAATGTGTAGCAACGGTTATTCGAGCTCCTCGCGGGATTCTTTTAACTATTGGTATACTATTTTTCAAATGGCTGAGATATGTGTGGAAAGGAGTTGGATCGTTGGCATCATAAGTAGGCGCACTCGGAATAATGGGATGGATGTCTAAAGGTGAATTGTTTTGACTAATACATTGCCTGTGTGTTTTTGAAGTGTGTATTTTGAGGCCTTTCAAAGATTTAAAAGACTTGTGGCACTGTGTACATGTGTAGGTCGCGTTCGATGTGCCATCACAAGATTGGGTCACGGACTGCATTCACAATAGTTAATGTTGCCGACCTCTTTTATAGATTTAGTTTTTATGGTTTTTTGAAGTGTTTTTAAAGTATTGACATTTTTATGATTTTGCTATCAAAATTGTTATTGTGTGTCATAGTCTTTGCTTGTCATCAGCTTAAATATTGTTTGTGTTTAAAATCGTGTTAATAAACCCATTGCGTCCTAAATCCTAGCCTACATTTTTCATTCCACTAGCTCTCCGCTTCATTTTGGTCCTTCTCCCGTAAATTTGTTCCACGTACCTATCATTTTCATTTTAACGTCATTATATCATCGTACCGTAGTTGTAGATCGCAGTGTTTTTACCATCTTCGTAGTATTTTCAGCAAAATGTCATCGCCTACTGGTATGGTAACGCGTAGTAAAAGTAAGGTTACCTCAGCTCCTCAACCAACTAGTACTCCATCGAGATCTTCACATTCTTCCGCTACAGTTCGTGCAAGAAAGGCCGCCGCTGAGGCCCTTCTTCTGCGTCGACAGCTGGATCGCGAGCTAGAGCTTGCCGAACGTGAACGCGAGGTAGAAGAACGCGAGTTACAGCGAAAGCGTCAACTCGCCGAAATTCAAAGCCAAGTCGAGGAGCGCGAGCTTCAGGCTGAGTTAGCAGCAATCGATGTAGAGATTGCCAGTAGTCGCAGCGGTCGAAGCCTACCAGTAAGCGCAGAAAGGACGCAAAATTGGGTAACTGATAATATTTTTAGTAGTGTTACTGATAGAGGCCAATTGGCAGAAGAGTGTCACGGCGTCACACTCCCCGGTCACTTAGTGTCACAAACCCCGGCACACGTGATCACACGGGACCCTGCTTCCCCTATCATTCCTAACCACACTACAGTAAAAGACAGACTAGCAACTAATCCTCATTTGATCATCAAAGCTCCCGAGGTGGAGGGACCATTCCCCCCGCTCAATATTGCGGAAACTTTGAGAAATCATGATCATGGAAAATCACAATCTTCGACTTTTTTACAGGCTGTAGCTGACACAGCTGCTGCAGCAAAAGCATTGGCATCCAACCAAGGAAAAGCTAAGCTTCCTACGCTCCCATCATTTGCAGGAGACCCGCTGCAATGGCTGCAATTTAAACGATGCTATTACTTAGCTAACGATTCCTTTTCTTCTATAGAGAACATAACGAGAATACAAAACGCTCTCCGCGGGGCCGCCTACGATTCTATAGCGTCTATTCTCTACTCCACCGAAGATCCAGAGGAAATCATGCGCGCATTGGAAAATAACTTTGCGCGTCCAGAGCAGATCGTCTTCAAAGAGGTATCTGTGCTAAAAAACCTTCCCCGCCTAGGAAATGACCTTAGGGAACTAGGCATTATATCCAATCAGGTACGTAATAGTGTTGCTGCTATACGTTTACTTGATAAAGTGGAGTATCTTTATTCACCCGAACTTTATTACGCCGTATTGAATAAACTGAACCCTACAATAAAACCTAGATGGTCCGATTTTGCAATGCAAGATACATCACGGCGTCCAAAATTAGAAATACTGTCTGATTTCTTAAAACGTGAACTAGACCAACATATTAAGTTCACTCTTTCGCCTGAGAACGCTGCATCATCAGCCATCCAGCATTCTCAGAGCACCCATATACCTTTGGTTAAGCGGGTCAATGTCCACTCTGCCGCACATGCTTCAGTTACTAAAACAAAGACTCCGCCTTTAAGACAAGAGTGTTGTTTTTGTAACAAAGACCATAGCATAAAATCTTGTTCGGAGTTCAAACTTCTCTCTGTTGAAGATAGGTGGCGTTGGTTGCGTGAGACGAAAGTTTGCTATAGGTGTCTTCGGAAAAGCTCGCATCAATGGAAGACTTGTAAAGTGAACCCGTGTGGTATCGATAATTGTTTATCCCGTCACCACCCGCTGTTGCATGGTAGACAACAGCCTTTACAAAATAATGTTTGTGCCACAGAGATCGGTAACGTTGTCACTTCATCAACACCAGATTTTTGCGCATCGGTGCCTTCTACAAGCGCCAACTGTGAAGCAGCGAAAGTAATAATCTCGGCAACTGGAACACAGCGTGCAGATAGTAAAAAGTCTATTCACAGTAGTACGCTACTAAAGGTTATTCCAGTGACTGTTTCGGGCCCGTCTGGTGATATTGACACATACGCCTTACTTGACGATGGAAGTACGGCTTCATTGATTGACTCCTGTATTGCTGCCAAAATTGGGATTACTGGGCCTGAAGAAACAGTCACTGTAAACTGTGTAAGTGGGCTCAGTAGGAACACGAAAATTCGTCACGTCAATTTTCGTATTAAGGGTAGGTTCACAAGTGACACATTTTCAGTTAAAGCAAAATCTGTTGATTCACTTTCTTTACAACCTCAGACTATAAGTAAGGAATCAATTAAATGTTTATCGTACCTAACGGATTTAGTTGAGGTTTTATCCTATGTCGACGCGACCCCTATGGTACTTATCGGTGCTGACCACTGGCATCTGTCAATCAACAAGGAGGTTCGGAAGGGAAGCCGAAATGAACCAGTGGCCTGTTTAACAGCATTAGGATGGGTACTATATGGGGCGTCTACGAGTAAAATCAAAATTATCCACTTTATCAATCACGTTAACATTACAAATGAATCAACAGACTCTTTAGAATATCTCATTAAAGAACATTATAAACTAGACTCATTAGGGATTTCTAAATTGGATACTTTACATAGTAAACAAGACAGACGTGCGATTGAAATATTAGAGTCAACCGCCACACGTTTACCGTCTGGTCGTTTTGAGATTGGTTTGCCCTGGAAGGAAGAAATAGCTCGTATCCCAGACAGTTACCCTCAGGCCCTAACTCGCTTCTTGAGCCTTGAGCGTCGTATGCGAAAAGAAAGTAATTTTTCCCAGGCGTACCACACTTTCATAAATAACATGATATCCAAGGAGTATGCCGAAGAGTGTCATTCTAGTACCTTCCATGGCAAACACACGTCTGATAATACTGGCGGACTTAGGTGGTACTTGCCACATTTTGGCGTCTACCATCCGCAAAAACGGAAGTTGCGGGTTGTTCATGATGCCGCTGCTGCAAATGATGGTGTCAGTTTGAACACTTTTTTGCTTTCCGGTCCTGATTTACTTCAATCTTTATTGGGCATTCTATTTAGGTTTCGCGAGGGGCGTGTCGCGCTTACTGCCGACATCAAAGAAATGTTCCCCCAGTTTCGAGTTCGAAAGGAAGACCGAGATGCAATGCGTTTTCTTTGGAGACCTGAAGCGAAATCAGATACCGAAAGGCAACCGATTAAAGAGTTCAGAATGACTGCCGTCATTTTTGGTGCGTGTTCAAGTCCCTTTGTGGCGCAATATTTGAAAAATAAAAATGCTCGAGACTTTGAACAGACTTATCCCTCTGCTGTCAACGCGATCCTTTACGATCACTACATGGACGATTACCTTGGGTCACACGACGACGTTCAGGTAGCGGCGAGGATCGCGGCTGACATAATAACAATCCACAATGCCGCATGCTTGGAGATGAGAGGGTGGATTTCCAATGATCGGGCGGCGCTAGATCTAGTACCTACGGACCTACGAGCCTCCCAACCATCTGAAATCGACCTCGGCTCTACCCCCAGCAGTATCAGGGCTTTAGGCATTGCATGGCAACCAGTTTCAGATTTATTAGGTTTTCGTACCGGTCTGGAAAGTTCACTACCTCAACCGCTAACAAAACGAAAAGTTCTTTCCCACTTAATGCGTGTGTACGATCCTTTAGGTCTACTAGGGCCCGTCATTATCAAAGGTCGCATACTCTTTCAGCAAGCATGGAGGTCTAATATCGGTTGGGATATTGAATTTTCGCCTAATGATCTAGTGAAGTGGATAGAATGGTTCCAAGAGGTAATTCAGGCAGCTTCTATTAAAATTCCACGTTGGTACGCCTTTTCCTTGAATTTGGAGCCATCTTATCGTGAATTGCACGTCTTCGCCGACGCCAGCGAACATGCGTATGCTTGTGTAGCTTATTGGCGTCTTGTTTACAAAGATGGATCGATTCGGTTGGCTTTGATTTCAAGCAAAGCAAGGGTGTCTCCGCTTAAACCTACATCAATTCCGCGCTTGGAACTTCAAGCTGCCTTAATAGCCTCTCGCCTCGCACTAACTATCAACGACAGTCATGTCAAAAAACCATCACGTAGCTTCTTTTGGACTGATTCCATGACTGTCTTGGGATGGTTACGCAGCGATGCAAGAACGTTCAAGCCATTCGTCGCCCACAGAATTGGCGAAATAATTGAAAATACCAGAGTTTTAGATTGGAAGTGGGTGCCGACTGACTTGAACGTCGCAGACGATGCGACTCGTCCGCGTAGCATCGACTTGTCTTTGTCGTCACGTTGGTTCACAGGGCCCCTATTCCTTTTGAAGTCCCCAGAGGACTGGCCAGTGGAGCCGGCAGGACTTACGCCAGTTCGCGAAGAGCTTAGGGGCTCCGAACTGGTGTCACTCCTGACTGTGACTCAAGCCGTGGTAGACTGGCCTAAGCCAGTAACAGCCAATTTCAGCCGCTTCAGTAACTGGCTTCGCCTATTGCGCGCCACTGCGCGAGTTATTGAAGCGGTGCACATTTTTAAGAGCACTCTTTCTCAGCAACGATTACAGTCGCGTCGATATGCTACAGCGTCCTCCCCTCTACTTGGTTCGGCGTCCACTGCTCTTATACCTCTAACAGCAGATCTTATACAAGCCGCAGAGAGGCAAGTTCTGCTTCAAACTCAACTCGACAGCTTTAGAGAAGAGTTCAACTGCCTCCTGCAACGCCAACCAATCCCTAAGAAAAGCCGCCTGCTCAAACTCTCCCCCTGTCTTGGAGAAGATCGACTTCTCAGACTGGCCGGTAGGATAAGTGCTGTCAAAGACGTGAATCCAGATATTCGTCGTCCAATATTACTAGATGGAAACCATGCAATTGTGAGACTCCTGGTAGAACATTTCCATCGACGGATCGCTGCACATCGCAACAACGAGCTGGTTATTAATGAACTCCGCCAAAAATACTGGATTGTTCACCTAAGACCTACTGTCCGCAGCGTCGCGAGCAATTGTGGGTTGTGCCGCATCAAGAGAAGTCGACCAGAGATCCCAGTGACAAGCGACTTACCCCCACAGCGATTGGCTCACCATCAGAGACCCTTTTCATTCACCGGCGTAGACTACTTCGGACCTCTTACTGTGACCATCGGCAGACGACACGAAAAGCGATATGTGGCACTTTACACCTGTCTCACTGCACGAGCCGTACACCTTGAGCTCGTCCATAGCCTGTCCGCCGATTCAGCGATCATGAGTCTACGGAGATTTATCTCCCGAAGAGGAATTCCTAATACTATATTCTCAGACAACGGGACGGCATTTGTGGGCGCTAATCGGCTTCTAAAAGATTTCTATAGCAGCGAGATCCAGGATTTTGTGGCGAACAGGGGAATTACATGGCGCTTCATTCCACCAGCTGCCCCAACATTTGGCGGATGCTGGGAACGCATGGTAAGAACAGTCAAGAGCGCTTTGGTGACCACACTTAGAGATCGAGCCCCGAAGGAGGAAGTTCTGTTCACCCTCTTACTGGAGGCGGAAGCTATCGTGAATTCCCGACCTTTAACCCACGTATCCGTCAACCCTGATGACGAAGAATCCCTGACGCCATTCCACTTTTTAATTGGCACATCATCTCCACAGATCCTACCAGCCACTTTAACTGACAGAGACTTGTGTGGACGTTCAGAATACCGAAAGGCTTTGAGACTTGCAGACATGTTCTGGAACCGTTGGGTACGCCAAGTCCTACCAACCCTACAACCTCGTGAACCAGGAAATCCTACGACAGGGTTTGAGTTAGGTGACCTGGTGCTGATCGTCGACGAGACCCTACCGCGAGGAACATGGCCGCGGGGACGTGTCTCGGCATTACATCCTGGCAAGGACGGGATTGTGAGAGTAGTGGACGTTGCGACAGCAGGTGGCGTTCTTCGTCGCCCCTGCCGAAAAGTAATAAAACTTAATCTTGGCTAGATTATTGTGCACATTCATGCACAAGGGGTGGGGATGTTGCCAACCTCTTTTATAGATTTAGTTTTTATGGTTTTTTGAAGTGTTTTTAAAGTATTGACATTTTTATGATTTTGCTATCAAAATTGTTATTGTGTGTCATAGTCTTTGCTTGTCATCAGCTTAAATATTGTTTGTGTTTAAAATCGTGTTAATAAACCCATTGCGTCCTAAATCCTAGCCTACATTTTTCATTCCACTAGCTCTCCGCTTCAGTTAAATACATTCAAAAATAAATAATAACTTAAAACAGGTTTAAAAACACAAAAAGTAACTTAAAATGTACACTACTAATGAAACTTAAAATGTAAACATAAAAAGTCAAAGTCTATATGACAGCTGCTTCCAAGACGCATGCGTCGTTACCTAGGTCCGTCAAGGTTGCTAGGCCGCCGGAGCAAATCAAGCCTCCTATTGGCTGAGTAGTAGCGGGTACCTAGCAACAGGCGTGGATGTCCAAGGCGTCCTTAGTAACACAATTTGTTCGGGGAAATGTCAACAAAATAGCAGACTTTATGTAAACACATTCCAGGCAAATACATCAGCACTCAGGTTGCCCACATGCGGGGTCATAAAGTAAAATTTGGGCTGCAAAAATATGGTATTTTTTACCATTTATGGGCCATAATAATAATTTTTAAATCCAAAATATGAGCAGAGGATCTGACAGTTCAGTTGACTTTTTGATACACATCGTGACTTATTTCCGTTTCATCTTTTCCATATATATATATATATATATATATGAGTGATGCGTGCGCTGCTCCATTCCCCTATGCCTTATACACCGCCTAATGTTAAGTTATTTAAGAAAAGAAGTTTCACTTCATATGTGTGGTCCGTTACATATTTTTTTTTGGTGTTGAAATAGGTACGTAAATCGATACTAGTAATTGTAGACATAGAGAATAGACCGGTAAAATTCCTTCCGTCCGGAGGACTCTTGGGCTTGGACCTAATCCAAGTATTGGAGAGTTGTCAATTTAATGCGAGTGTTATTTATGTTTGTTTATATTGTAGACTGTCAGTGCATTTATCCTTACCAGCGAACATGTCGGTGAAATTCTTGCTGTCCATGGTGAGGGTCGCGTCCGGGGGACTCTTGGGCTCGCCCTGGCCGCACGCGCCTTCGCCGTTCTTCAGGTCCAAGTGCCATACGCCTTCCTCTTTACCTGTCAAATAAACAATAATAAATAGAAATGCAAAAGGCAGCACTCCTGGACACAGCGCGCATCGTCAGGCGGTTTCTTTCTCTGCGGCCCTAACCACCGGTAGCTTGCCTAGTCCCGCTGCTGGTGGCCTTCTTGGTTATGTTTTTTATACTATATTTATTTTTGTATTTATGTTTTTGTATTTTACTTTTATACTATCTATTTTATAAAAAACCTAACTGTTAAATTAAGTAAATGACAGATAAATAAAAGTTAATTTTGTAAGTTAAAATAAATTTCAAAACAAGCTTTTATTTTAATTCTCCATAATTAACACGATTAAACGCAAACCAAAGTTTAAACGTGTGTTCGTATATATTTGATAAACTAAATCTATTTGCAAAATTTCATCTCAATCGGTTGGGGATAACAGATGAAATTTTTTGTCACATTTTTAGGAAGGCGATAACATAATTCGCTTCAATTACGTTTGCACAAAAATAACATCTCTTTTACGTACTTATATGCGAAATTCGAACTTATTGTATTGGAATATGGTTCTAGTCAGGAATCAAATGGGCTAATGATACACTTTACTCCTCGTGTGTGTACGTGAATGATTTCTGCCAGGGGTAAGAGAAAATTATTTCCATTTTTTTGGGTAACACATATAAAATATATAGATGAGTTTGTAGAAAAACTATTCAGAATTGATTTAAGGCGTAAATGAAGCCTGGATGTACAGCGGAATTCAAATAAGAAGAGGAAAACCAAGGGGTTATAGAGCTTGCATTTTGTGGCAATGTCTGCTAAAATAATAAAATATTGTTAATTTTTATTTTTTAAGCATATAACTGCTTGACGTTTAAATCTAAAGAAAATTTAACTAAAATAAATTTCACGCGGATCAAAAAGAAGACGGGACTCGAACCCGCACCCTTCGCTATCCGGGCGAATACACTGACCAATTATGCTACCGCGGCCCTGACGGCCGCGTTTTAATTCCTCTAGCCATTGTTAAGCTGCAAGGCAGCAAAAATTATACGTATAATTGCTATTTCTTCTTTCAATTGTTTAATACTTCTAAAAGTATTCATTTGACATTATGGGTTACCTACAATGCGAAGAGATGGCGCTGCCTTGCAGCTTAAGAATGGCAAGAGGAATTTCGACGCGGCCGTTAGGGCCACGGTGGCGTAATTGGTCAGTGCATTCGCTCGGATAGCGAAGGGTGCGAGTTCGAGTCCCGTCTGCTGACTGGTCCGCGTGGATTTTTTTCTAGTTAAATTTTCTTTAAATATCGATTATAAATTATATCGTTGTCTAATAGTATAAATTATATCTCATTGTTTGTTGTGTGCTTGCTTGTTTGATAAGAAATACTATGATTGCCTGCCGTTTTATTGACTCTGCACGTTCTTTCCAGATGACTGGTAGAGAATGCCGTGCTGGCATTAAGTCCACCATATGCAATGCTTTACATTGCATTATCTTTAATGCCTTTAGCATTAAAGATTAAATAAATAAATTAAATAGTGAATATCTCACCTTTCACGTTGAACTGGTAGATGGCTTGCGTTTTCTGTACTAGCTCCGTAGACAGGGTCTTGCTGATGGCAGTGAATAACTGTGGAATCTGACCGTCGCCCGCGGGGGGCGCTGATTCAGACTAAAAATTAAACTGTAGTTTAATAAATAAACAAATTCTGCTTTCATGTTAAATATTATACCCAGTTCTGGATAATGTCATCAATGACATGACATCAGAAAGCAATGACAGTACCAAAACAACTAGTACGGTGACAATAATATGAAAAAGTTAGTTTTTCCAACCAATTTAAAAAATATATATATAAATATAGCTAACAATTCTGTTATATTTTATATAAATGCTTAATAGTAGTCAAAGAGCTCGGGTACATGCATTAAGCTAGGGTTAGTTGTAATAAACATTAAATTATATCGCCCTTTTCAGTACCTTGTTGGATTAGACTGCTAATATACCACCTAGTGATCAAGACAGGAATGGACTATTATGATTTTATTATGACAAAAAAATAATAGTAATCACTAAGATTAAACAAATCTTAATTTTTGTCGCCAGGAGTAAAAAAAAATAAAAATTTCAAAGTCAGTTAGCCATTTAGTAAAATCAATTTTGCAGTTTTAAGCATTAAACAATTCTGAATTTTTGTCGCCAGGAGTAAAAAAAAACAAATTTCAAAGTCAGTTAGTCATTTAGTAAAATCAATTTTGCAGTTTTGAGCATTAAACAAATCTTAATTTTTGTCGCCAGGAGTAAAAATAAACAAATTTCAGTCAGTCAGTCATTTCGTAAAATCAATTTTGCAGTCAAAACAATTAAAAATATAGCAGACGAAAAGTGTGTTCATTGGTAAATTCTATATGGAAGCATGCACTAGGATTAGTAGTGATAATAATTTTATTATTATAACGTTCATAGCTATACGTCTGTTTAACAGTAGTCCACCTTTTCCTGTTTTGCTTGTCCAGTGGCTTGTTTGTTCGGTATTACCTTTTGGCCGGGCAAATCCAAAAAGAAGTCAAGTAACAGATTATTTACATTACCTGTGGACAAATCAAATCCAATATCATTTTATGTGACGATGGCGGCAACGTTTTATGGTAAGTGATAAAAACCACAATTATAATCGTATTTTTAGTATATGAAAGATGATTTTCATGAGCTGCACATCAGTGCCTTGTATTTTTTATGGCATTTTAGATGCCATAAAAAAAGGTTTGTTTGTAATACCGCCTGTTTGTGTAGAGATTTAAATTTAAAGGTACGCTTAGAAAGAGAGAGAGAGAGAGAGAGACATTGCGTTAGCAATAAGCCAATGAAAATCAAGATCATTGTTTAGTTTGCACTAGACAGGACACATGATGTTAAGCAAAAAAGTTTTATCTGCTCTTTGAAATTCGATAAATTTCATTTAGAATCCAGCATTGTCATTTTTTTAACCTTAATGAAGAAACAAAAGAATAGCTATGCGCCGTTGGTTTAACGACAAGCGACTATTTAAACTCATATTAGTAATTGTCACAAACGCCGTTATAGGATTATAGCTGCAAACATTTGTGCTATTCTCATATTTACAAGGTAGAAAGAGGTACAGATTTATATTATATCTATTCTTCTTATATATGTAACTCTTTCTTATTCCTTTGACGACTGGAGTTTATGCAAGCTTGGCAATCCGAGGCCAGCATAGCCTCGGATTGCCAAGCTTGCATAAACTCCAGTCGTCAAAGGAATAAGAAAGAGTTACATATAAAAAGCTCTTCAAACTCAAACAATACATGTTATTGGCTGGTTAAGCGGAGCCAACAGATAAATGCATTATATGGCCGTTCTATACATAGGGTCAACTTCTGAGCCATCATGCTGGGCTAAAGGGCCATCATGCTGGGCCAAAAGGCCATCATGTTGGGCCAAAGGGTCATCTTGTTGGACCAATGACCCTTCTTAGTGTTTAGTTAGGATAGGTGAAAGAAAAAAAGGCTACATCAGAATGTTTCTGTCTGTACTGTATGTATATACAGTCGCGAAATGAAAAGTTTCGTTACCTTAACTCCAGCGGTCATTTGCACTGGTGCCAGAATCAATTTTGCCAACATATCAAGCACAGAAAACAGTGCTGCTAACATTTTAATTAAAGTGTAACCTTACAAACAAAATATGACAATAGTTAAGATCATTATTCTTAAAACATGTTACAAACAGAATAGCTATAATAAAAACAAAGGGTTTCTTGTTCATTAAACAAATTAACTTTTTTTTTAAATATTAAAATCTTAGCCAAAAGAAATATCAACAACCTGGATTTGTTATCGAACAGTTAAATTTATTTTCTTTAACAGTCTGGTTTTTACGAAAGTTATAAGTGCTCGCAGGATTTTCAGGGAATTAGTAGTAAAACTGTCGAAGACGTTAAAAAATTGTTGAAGCCCTCTCATACCGCGACTGTACATACATTGTGTTTGTTCGACAAACCGACAAAGTGTGGTAACCGCGTACTTATTCATAACTGGTTAATCGTACTTTTAAGAAAAGTCTCCCTTATTCTATTGGTATGTTTGAAAGAAAATTAGCTTATGGGGGGTCAGTAATATGTGAACGCGACAAACCTCCTTATAGCGACAAAAGTGTGATAACCGCGTACTAATACATAACTTGGTATACACACATTTAAGCCAAAGTCAAACTTATTGTATTGGAATGTTTGAAAGAAAGTTAGATTATTGTGGGTCAGGAATCGAATTGTGTACGCGACAAACCTCCTTATAGCGAGCGGCGGAAGTGTGATAACCGCGTACTAATCCGCTGGACAGTTTCATATGGTCGCTCACCGAGCGCGGGTCGTCCAGGAAGCCGTCCATCAATAGGTTATCCACGTTCTCTGAGGCCAAAAGTTGACCGTGTCATTGCAATTACGATCTTATATCTTATACCACAAGAAAGAAAAGACTAATCGTCAGTGAAAACTAGCTAGCTAAAACACCCGTGTCATTGCAATTTCGATGTTATATCTTATAACTTTGACGTGGCCGAGTAGTGTGTACGCCGGGTTTCATGGTGTCGCCAAATCGAGAGGTGCCGGGTTCGAATCCCGGCGGGGGCAGATGTTTGTGTGATGAATACGATCATTGGTACTCCAATCTATGTTTAATATGTATTTCTATAAAAACATACTTATATATCAATATTACCAATCCGCACTGGGCCCGCGTGGTGGGTCATGGCCCAATCTCCCTATTCCTTCCATAGGGAAGGCCTGTGCCCCAGCAGTTATTTATGTATCAGTATATTAATGCTATCCGTTACCCTAGTATCCCATAACACAAGCCTACAGTGCTTACTTTAGGGCTAGTCTAATCGGTGTGAGTGGTAATATTTATTATTTATTTATAAGACAAGAAAGAAAATAAAGTAAGCGCGTAATTGGCTGTGAAAACTAGCTAACTAAAACACATTAACGCTAAGGTCACACTATTGCACTATCGCGAACATTTGCTGTTTTCACGACGCATCTTACCAAGCAATAGTCACACTTCTGACCGAGTTCTGAAATGTGACTGTTGCTTGGCCCGACTTGTCATGAAAACGGAAAATGTTCGAGATAGCACGACAGTGTGGTCGTAGCATAAGACCGAAAGCGGTAACGAGAATAAAGAATAAGCTAGCCTCTAATGGCAATCGCGAGATCTGGGGGCCATCCGCCTAACGGAAATGCTTTGGAAAACGCTAACGCTTTCGATTTTATTTTGTTATTTCTGACCGCCGAAGGTTTTCAAATACCTCACGCTCATTTTTCTTAATATTGTTATTACCAATGCAAAAGAAAAAAAAAAGAGCGCGACGCAATTGAAAACCTCAGGCGGCTAGAAATTAGTATATAATGTCTTTCAGATGCAGGAACTAAATATCACTAGGTCTAGTAAAAACTAGCTACTCTCTAATAACTGTTACGAGGCTGTTTTATGAATTTGAATGATTTTCAGTCACTTTTCAACTTTGAGATACGCATTCGCGTATAGTATGCAAGAATACACGGTGAAGCCCTATAAATGCGCTTGTTAATTTGGTTTTATATTAAAACTTGGCCTTGGGCACACATAAAGTTACCACAATCTTAATTTTTTCCAAAAGAATATGAACTTAATAACATTAATGAAAATTTTGATGGAGAAATTTCTCACTTTTTTATGGTAACTCAACCAATGTCTGTACATCAAATTTGAAAATTCCATCTTATTCATATTCAGTTTTAAAACTAAAAATGGCAAGCGAATGATGAATGCATCTACTGCTTATATAATTATCTACTGACACTTCAGATAGCTATTAAAAGTCACGTAAAGTGCTAGTCTTAGATATTTTCAATGTGCAAATTTATATGTAGTTGTTAGTTTTATTGTAAATAGTGTTATGACAGTTTCCTCCATTTTGAAAATATTTTTTATGCTACTCTAGAGACATTAAAATTAAATGTCTAATATCGATAAGAGCGGACGCAAGCAGAGAGGCACTTGAGAAATAGGTATTTAAAAAAAACTATTGCTTTGCTGTCACGCATTGGCAAATACGGTGCGATAGGAACCACAGTAGTTAATGCTGGAAACTGCGAATAAAAATTGCAAAATTCTAAGATTGGCTCTCGACGAATTCCTCTATGAAAATTTGATATTTGTAAAAGAAAATTTACCTATAGAATAATAAGTACTTACACTATGCCTCTATGTTTCGCTTTATCTGTAAATGCTTATTAAATCTTCACACTAGACGTCTTTATTGGTAAAGAAAAATTGATGATTTTTGTCAATTTTGAGGGTTACTAGTTTCTTTGAAACGAAAAAAGGAAGACATAGGAGCATAGAATGAATAAAATTATATTTTATGTATTAAAATCAATTCTTTGGTGACAAAAATCAAGGAAGAAGTCAAGAACGTTTGTTTGGAAAAAAATATTGCCCACCTCCCCTCTTAACATCGTTAGATATTCATAGGTAAATTTATCAAACGTTAATAATTATATTATTCCGTACTTTATTTGCAGTGAAATATTTATGGAATAACATGATACTACAGTTAGTATTATAAAACACACAACAATTTGAAAAATTAATACAAACACTTACTTGGATCACAAGCATACGGTGTTAAATCGTTAATACCAGCCTCTTGTAATATATCTTCGTCGATGGCAAAATTGCCAGTGAATGATTTGGGGTTTCTGAAAGAAAGACATACCATTTTTTATATATCAAATAGTGGTAAATAGAAAAATTTCAAGCAACAGTAGGCAATTCACCATCTTTGCAGGGTGGTGAAAATTTCTAGGCTAACTTGTTTGTCCACCAGGAATAATTTTCCTTATAGTCAAACGGTTGAAGTAGTGTTTTGTGACTTTAGTGTTAAGAGCCCGTTCACATTTTTTGCAAAAAATCGTAATCATGGATGAAATCCTATCGTTTTTGAGGGCCTCGTTTACCCCCTTAGAAAAGATTTTGACTATTTCCAATAGAAGTATACAGTAGATTTATTCTCCCATTGTAAGTTAATGTAGAATATTTGCAAATACTATTGTCCTTTGCTTGTACTGTTCGTTCTACTGCAGCTAGTATACGGAAAAAACGATAATATGCACAACTTCAAACGCCTTAATCTCTCAATAATGTTCAATAAATTAGATCAAATTAATTACTACAATATCAGAAATATGTTTTTGTTGTAACATAATGTATTAGAATTCCGATTTTCCATCCCATTAATCATCAAAAACTTCTAACCTCCGTGAGTTTTCCCAAAAAAATATGCAAGTTTACTTCGTATTTTGATATTGAATGAAATAGAATTACTATTAAAAACTTTCATAACACTAATCTACCATCATCGAACTACTGAAATATGTATTTATTTTCATAATTAGTTCATTAATAATTATTTTATAAGACTCGAAACATCACCCGTATTATGCTATATTACTAGTGCGAATCTACCTACGCGCCGATCAGAACGGTAGCGGCGCAATTTTGTAAAAGGGCTCTTAAACAATTAAATAATCCTTATATTCAATTAAACATGATTCTAACAAAACTAAACATTTAGTCGCACTCCACTTTGAGCTCACAATCAACTTACTTGCACAACATATAGTATGCCGCATCAGACACTATTTCTGGCTTACGGCTACTTGACGTATCACCCGTCAACATTTCTATAGCTGCAGTTGCGATAGCTGAAATAGTCACCCATATAATTAAATTAACTTAATGAGCTGTACCCTACTAGCCGTAGCTGTGGCTAAATAATACGAAAAAACATTTAATTGACATAATCTATACATATAAATAAAATTGGAGTGTCCATTTGTAATATTGAAATAACCGCTGTTTACTACATGCATATGAATTACTACATGCAAATATATATACGGTACATACACCAAAATAACATTTTTTACAATTTTTGTCTGTCTGTTTGTTCCGGCTAATCTCTGTAATTGCTGGACCGATTTTGACGGGACTTTAATTGGCAGGTAGCTGATGTAAAAAGTAGTAACTTAGGCTACTTTTAATTAAGAAAAAATCTTAAAATTAACGCTTCCGGCCACTAGTAACAACATAAAGGACAATGTTAAAATTGGCCTAAGAACCAACAGCAATTTGGCATTTATGATAATTCTTAGTATATTTTTTGCAATAATTATCAGTATTTAGATTGTGACGGACACTTCCAGTTCAGTAAGCTAAATTAAAAAGTTAAAAAATAATCTGAGACAATAAATACCATTTTCTGTGTATAATCTATGGCAGCGCTGCAAACAAAACACTCTTTCTTCCTAATGCCGGCACTTCACTTGGCTATTCGTATTTGCTATTTCAAATCATGACATCAGTCTGTCCTTTACATTCCTTATTAAGCATGACAAGGACAAACTGTTGTCAAGTGAAGGGCCGCCATAAAACTCGTTACTCTGTGGTTGTGGTGCATGCAGTTTGCATTCGTAGTAATCTGTGGCATTCGTGCATTCCAAAGAGTAGTATAATACCAGAAAGTGCGTTCTCGTTTCGGATTACCTGTTTTGTGTTGTGTGTGTTTATTTGTGATTGTTTTTCATATAATTTAACTATTTCGGCTATCTAATATGCCATTGATGTTACCAAAGAGCAGAGCCCTTATTACCAAGTGCTAGTGAACCTGTGCCACAATATCCTGAGAGGATCATACTGCCAAATTATTCAAGAAACCCTGATCCACATTCACGCTGCTTTTTTACATAATATACCTACATGTGATATACAAATAAATACAATAAACAATATGATACAATTAATGTGAAAAATAGTCAATAAATAGGAAGCAAAACTACAGTTTTTATTTTATTCATGATTCCTACCCAACCAAGTTTTTTCTAATAGTTATTCTTTAAAATCACACCGAATAAAATGAATTAGTTGTAATATTAATTTACTTCATACTGAGTTTATACTAAATTCATAGGTGGACCTATGTTTCATTGAATATTAAACATAACCTCAAAAAAATTTTAGTTTTCCTAATAATTTAAATTCTCAGAAGTGTCCGTCAATAATTTTTGTTTTTACAGTCATTTAATTACGATTTTGAACCTAGAAAATAATATTTCATGATTGTTGGTTCTTAGGCTATCTATGTATGGACGCTGAACAATGTCCTTTGATTTAGAATAAAAAACGCTAAAAGAATGTTTGAAATAATTAAAAACGGCTCCTTTGGCAATCCACAGCATCGATCACTGTACCCATTGACGTGAGATTGCGTCTCCTTATGAAAACAAAGTTTAGTTTGTTTAGTTATTGGCATTTAAATATAAGGTACTACTACTATCTATCTTTTGAGTACAAGATACTAACAACAAAGATAAAGTATAGCAAGGTAAGTTTGTTAATTTGCGCGTGCTGACCCTACCCGGTATAATTTGATTGGCATTGATAAAAAAATAGTATATCATGTGATTCTGTCCTTACCTGTCTTAGGCCAGAGTGCATTGACACCAATGTTGAATTGTTTGAATTCTTCACTCATTCCTAGTACGCACATTGACATTCCGTACTTAGCCATTGTGTATGCCACATGGACAGCAAACCTTTAAAAAACAGATAATTAAAATTATCATAAAACCTTTATAAAACCTGTGCAGTAAGGGACGTATTAGAAATGATATGGAATGCTAACTTCGCTAAAAAGTAGTTCCCCGCAAACTGCGATCAAGTGGGCGCGGCCAAAAAAATGTGGTCAACGCGCAGGTCTTGGGATTGGTTGCGATTTCACTTTAACATTATCTTACCCAATCTTAGAATAAAACAAAAAGGGCAGATACGGTACGCTCATACTAGCATCAAATAAAATATGATCCGACTCAACTACATAAGCAACTCTCACGCACGCACAGGTCTGTATATAAACATTCAATCGAGCGAGCGAGACAGAACTATACGCTGCAACGCAGCGTATTGATGTCCTTTTCTTGATACAAAATGGCGATTACGTATATAGCATTCACGACAAACCGTGATATTTGAGAAAAAAATGTTTTTACAGTTTTACGACTGACAAGTGTTGTGTTGCATTTTGAACTATTTGTATTCTTTTTAAAAGCATCGAAGGCATTGTTTTATCTTGATAACACAGAATATACGCACAATTGTTATATTGAGTGCACATGCAGCGTGTTTGAATGTCCAATTTTGACTAAAGCATGGTCATGCACCACAATTTAAGCGGATCACTTTCAAGCCGCGAGTGCCGTATCTTCCCTTTTTGTTTTAATTTGAGTACCCAATGAATGGATAATCAAATTCATTTGGAGATATTTGACTTTTTTTTTGTTTGTGTGCGTGTCGCGGTAGTATTGAAGTTTAGTTGTATGAGTTTTAGTTGTTGGAACCCTGTTTTAGACGCCTTGGTTAGAGAGTAATGCTTCCATATCATTTCTAATTCCTTGACAGTAAGCTATTTGAAACAGTAACAAGTAAATCAACCCAACATTATTATGATTGACATGATTGATATTACTGTCAAAAATAATTTCAGTGTCATTTTTATCTGTCCTCAAACTAAAGTGCGGCTAAAGGTCGCCGCACACGGGCCATGGTCATATTTTCTGTAGTTTTCATACATTTTATATTGACTCGCTGCACACGGTTAACGCTGGTGGCCGCCACACGCTACAAATCGTCATTGCTCGCTTCTTGTGGCCCGCACCGGCCACTAATGCGCCGATACAAAACGCCGCCACACGCTACTCACGCGATTTGAAGGTGGGGTCAAAGCTTTTTCGTCAGAGTCCATTATGATACTGCACGCATGTGTTAAAAAAAAGTAGCAGCCACCGACGGCAAGAGTCGACCACCGGCCACAAGTGGCTGTCGCGCGTTTCAGCTGCCTTTGTAGCGTGTGTTTTTTGTTGTTTGTGTGTTTTAGCTTGAGGACAGCAGAATAGGACAACAATCATGTTTTAGTATACAAATACAGGGCTTGTATTACAAAGTATCAGATTTGACCTAATGCCAAAGTAAAGAATATCTTTAAGAGCAATGCTCAGTGAAAATATAATAATAGAAATAAAAAAATGTATAGGTTTTGTTAATTATATAGCAATATTGGTGTTATTATAAGTGGTGATTATATTCCAAATTTGATGTTCTGTTTATATGTAAAGGCAAGCTCCTTTATTTCAAAAAAGTATAATCTATTCTATGTATCTGTAATAATAATTGTGTATTTTTTAGTTATTTTGTGAAACAAACTTACCAATGAGGATTCATATTCAGAGGTGGTGATAAATTCAAGATGTGAGCATGATCACTATTTTTAAGATAGGGAAGGCATAATTTGGATCTGTAAAGAATAATTAACACTTAATTTGAATATTTAGTTGCAAAATCATGTACGATTCACCAGTAATTATGCCAAGAACTTTACTTTACTTACGCCAAGAATGTTCCCCTTGTATTGATATTGTGCATGAGATCATATCTCTTCATATCAGTGTGTTCGGTGCCGGTGAGAGAAATTGCAGATGCATTGTTGACCAGTATGTCAATGCCATTGAACTAAAAAACATATTAAAATAAAATTTACTTAAATAAGTCAAATTCACAAATTTTATAAAAAATTAGACAAATGGTAGTTTTCCCTGACCCTTCATGGCTTTTTCACTCATAGGAAAGGCCATATTATATTAGAAAGGACATACTCAAAGAGCCTTACTAAAAACATAGCAAATGTGAAAATTAGGGATGCAACAATATGGCTATTACAATACCAATACAAATGTTATTGTAATGGGCCATAATACATCATAATGGCCCATTATGATAATGAATCATTATAAATTTAAATTTTTGTTTCATAGAATTTTATTGAATTTATTTGAAGCTTTGTTTCTATCACTTTGTCTGTAATTACATCAATATTAGGACTTAGTAAAAAAAATTTATTTATTTAAGTTATAATTAATTTAACCTTTTTAATTGTTTCATTATCTTGTTAAATTTTTCTGCGTTAAAGCTGTGAATGTCATATAAAAGGGATGGGTGTGTTCGGATATTGTTGTGTTAAGTAATATGTTACCTTCTTGACTGCCTCATCAACAGCTTTCTGAACTTGCTTTTCATCTCTTACATCAACAATAACAGGCAATGCTTTCCCTCCTAGAGCTTCAACTATCAATCAAAATTAATACAAATTTTAATTATTGCTTTATAGGAGGAGTGTCCATTCAAAACTAGCTATTTACATTAGAATGAATTTTACAGAAAATGCCAAAAACTAATAATTAAAATGCCAAATATATACAATAATTTTGTGTGGTACGCGTTACAAGATATAGTTGTCTAATCATCTTTATGAACAGATTTTGTTTAATACTTTGTTTATTATTCTTTTAATAAATTAAGAAGTTTGTAAATAGGCACTTTTGATGTAGATGGTAGTAAATACACTTTAGTTTTCGATCATTTGGTAAATACGACTGGTTTGATAAAAATATATTTGTTAATATCTATTTTTGATGAGAAATGAGAATTTCCGTTATAGTCGTAATAACCTGCCACACAGTATTTGAACTCTTTTGTTCAACATCTCATTCAATTCAACGAACAAATACAGTAAATAGACGAATTATGATTAAAAACTCTATAATCGTAAAATAAAATATATTTGAATTAAGTAAATAGCAAGTTTTAAGCAAAATTCATATTTTTGATTTGTATTTCAACCTATAAATAACAAGTTTTGACTAAATTTAATTACGAAATTATTAAAAATCATGTCTCCGAGCCCGAAATGAAGAAAAAACTCAAAATGCAAATAGATAGTTTTGAACGGACACTCCTCTTAATCCATTACCTACTTGCTTTACAATTTGAAATATCAAAAATCTATTCTATGTTCTCATAAACAGTTTTTAGGTTTTTCGATGCGGGAATACGAACTTTTATTAAGTTTATGTATCTGTGACAATACTACAAATAGTGGGTACAAAGTCCAAGAAAGTATCAAACATTATATTCAAACTTATTATGACTGAAACTATACAAGAAAACGGAGCATTTGTGAAGTAGTTATATTAGGAACGCTTCCGAGTGACTTACTTTCTTCAGCGGCCGTATAAATAGTTCCTGGTAATTTAGGATGTGGTTCAGCGGTCTTCGCTGCTACAACGATGTTTGCTCCATCTTTCGCAGCTTTTAAAGCAATAGCTTTACCAATACCTCGAGAGGCGCCAGTAACGAACAGCGTACGGCCGGCCAATTTTCTAATTGAAACAGAAATGGAGAAAAATTAACGGGACAGCACATACGATACTTTGAAAAGTTTGTAGAAGATTCTTACCCAGTATTAGCAACTAAACTCATTTTGGTAGTTTGATACAATTAAAAAATAAACTCGAAAGGTAGTTAATTTCTTCTAAGAAATAAATGTTACGTCCTTTGGAGTTTGGACTGTTGTTTATTATAAAGAAATGATAAAAAGTTCTATGGATAAATAGACAGGACAGGCGGACATCCATCCATCTGACAGTAACATGTCATCTGTCATGATGACAACATGACAGATTTTAATATTCTCCCGTAATTAGAAGACAAAGGATATAAGTGTGCCGTATTATATAGTCAGCTTTTATGAGCTTAACAGTACAATAAAATTATTACGTCCATTTAACTGAAATAACGCATACTTAACTATTTTGAAGGTTCCACCGTTAGTAGTAATACAAAATTCCACCACGTTGAAATATCCATTATAATGAGTCAGATAATAATTAAATTATGAATTATTTAAAGGTGCTCATAAACTTAAACATTCACTTGTATGTAACAGAACATCAAGCATTAGCCGTTTTTAAATTTGTCGAACTGAACAACGAATTCAAAACATTTTCATGATCTTTTTACGCTCTAGTTTTAGTCGATGCCCGTCAAAAAAATATTCTTCACGAAGATGTCAGACTTTACGGTCGCGTGTACTGCATACTTTTCATACAGGGTTATATTACAAAAAAGGGGCAACAGTGGGGAGGGGAGGCCATGGAACAATGACAGGAGCTCGGCTGAACAAAAAGCTCAAAGCTTTATTGTCCTTTCGCTAGAATGCTCGCCAGAGTGATCGCTAAATGTTTCTCATTTATTAAACTGTAACTAAAACATGTTACATTTGCAAGAATGCTCATTACAAGTGAATGCTCAAGTTTATTAGCACCTTGCAGTTCCTTGGAGTGTTTAGCACCTGCAATAATAAATAAATAATAATAAATAATTTTATAATTATTGCAGGTGCTAAACTTCTTCTTAAATTCTTAATTCCATTCCACTTGATGTGTGTTACAAGTTAAGGTAACTTTAAAGTTTCTATTAATTGTCTAGTAACAAATTAAAACTACGCCTATTTTACGTCACAGTAGTAGCGGACTCAACACACGTAAGTACTCAAGGAATTTATTTACTTAAGTTAACTTTTTTTATTCCTTTGTTGAGCCACGTTGTGCTGCCCAACTGCAATGCCACCTAATTAGCTAGCAGCAGTGGCGTATTTACTTAGAGGGTAACGGCCGAGGAGGGGTGGCAGAAGCCATACGAAGGCATGCGTTACTGACCTTTTGATTTGAATTATTTATTCTAGTCCATACGAATGCATACATAAAATTTAATCCAAATCAGTCCAGTAGTTTATAAAACTTTTCAACCTAACACATGGACGGAGGAAATGTAATAATGATAAAGTAATTTCAATTAATTTGCAAATAATAAATTAAAAAAATCCGTCGATTATTCTCAAATAAATCAAATTCTTTATTCTTAAATTAACATAGCCTTACTCATTCAATGTCTTTTAAACATTCAGAGCTTGCTTACAGATCGGCGTAGCAGGTAGGTAAATAAAGATCGTTTGATCCATCAAGTAAAAATTGTATGAAAACACAGAGACCGGGTCAAATGAAGATGGGCCAAGAGAGATATGAAATGCATGCTACTGGCGTGTCTTCCCGTTCTGAATTCAGTGTACCCACATCTCTGCAGTTGTATGTGATCAAAGTGTAGATTGTAAAGGTGTGTGGTGGTGTTTATGTAGAAGCAGCTCGGGGATATACGGAAGTCTTCCAGTCCTCCTCGCTCATTCCATCCAGCTCTATGACCGCTCCCGCTGATCCATGAAACCTGCCCAGTTGATGATGAGAGAGAAGTAAAGTAGTTCGCTACGCTTTTTTTTTCACACCGTAAACGACCCACTTAAGCAGCAGGACCGAGTTGGGAAAACTCCACGAACCCAGCGAAGCGAAACGCCCTCACTTCGTTCGGTTAGCGTCCCCATCTCCTCATACTTCGCACGTGGGTGGGTCCGTGCTTTTATATTCCAGTACGTGCTTTGTGTACTAAAAAACTATCGAGAAAGTATTCGTATCGCCATCGTCAAAATTTCTATGAAAACTAGGCAGCGCCGTTACCGGACGTAGGAACAAACTAGATCCTTTCATAGAAACTTTGACTAGGTACTTTCTCGCCAGCTGTTCGTGCTGGGGTTACTGAAGCTTCGTACGTCATATCGTTTCCAGTATTTTATGTACCTATTTCTAAGTTTAGGCTTAACCTAGCTTCGCTAATTTGTTTTGTTGTATTCATGGATGTTCGCTTTG
Organism: Chilo suppressalis; assembly: GCA_902850365.2. NCBI lineage: Eukaryota > Metazoa > Arthropoda > Insecta > Lepidoptera > Crambidae > Chilo > Chilo suppressalis. Next base: position 6,517,703 of record OU963903.1, read on the forward strand.
TTTATAGGAGTTTCGTTTAGGTCCAAGCCAAAATACAATATCGATGGATTACATAGGTACACAGACGGCCAGCCGGCGCGCGGCTTTCTGGAACTGCGGTCGTGCTACCCGCTGTTTCATCATCTTGTTCATTCTCTTTTTTTTTATTTAACAATCAAATTGAATAAGCTTGGCCGCAAATATTAGTGAGTTTCAAAGAGTATCATCAAAAGAGTAGCGAATCCAAAAACCCCCGAACGAATTCACAGATTATTTTTTATTGTCCCTTTGTAGATAAGGAAGCAGATAAGTACTAAACTAGGAAAATGCTTTTTTTTTAATTAAAAGCAAAACCAAACAACCATTTTACACGCCCATCGCTATAAATATGAGAGAGAGAAAAACAAACTCAAAAGTTGAATGAAATACATTTATTTTGTGCATCACTTCATACTCCCATTCTTTCTAAAACCTAATTTTACAACACCGGATAAGGTGAACGATACAATAATTTTATTCTAAAATAAACTTTATTTTATATTTATCATAAGACATTCAGTTAGGCTTTAATACAATTGCATTCTGCATTATTTATGGCTCGAATCTTCGTTACGTTTATAATTCATATTCTTTCTAATTACACATTCTCTTTGTACATGCGTCTACCTATAAAATGTACAACCGCGTAATAAAATCATATTACATAATAATTGAGTATTTTCTAACCAGTATTTCTAGAGTCCAACTCATTCTCACTCATTCATCTATTGAAGAAGAGAGTTAAAAATGTAAAATTAAATTTTCTAAGTAGGTATTAGAATATTTAAAATATCTATATAGTTATGTTGATTATTGTAGAAGTATTAAGATAAAGGGGAACATCGATACAATCTATTTATAAAAAAATATATAATTATTAACAAAATGTAGCTTTGGTAATAAGTACTTTCAATTGATATGCACGGATCAGCAAATTGAAATGATAAAATCTTATCTATAATATATTAGAATATTGTTAATACTGTAAGAGAGATATTTTTTGTATAACTTTTACTCATTGATAGTTATTTCATTTTAAGAATTTAAAATTATATAATGAAAAAGATCAAATAACTTTATCGTGTTTTATGTCGTAATAATACTATAATCACACTTGTATAAAATTCTAATCATTTTATGATTAGATAAAATATGTTTATGGTCGAAATCATTAAAACCCTGTCTTCCTCAGAGATATGGTTTTACAAAAATAATAATCTACTAACCAAAAATATAATAAAAATATATAAGTAAATAAATTACATATAATTTCAGTTCATTTAAAAAACAAAGCTCAAACATAAGTTTTACCGATTTCGAAAATTTGGTACCTAGCTAGGTAGGTATGTAATTTGCGAGTAAATTCGCATATTCACTTATGTCATCCAAGCGGATTTTGGATTTTACGTAAAAAGTAGTGAAAAATATAGAAATTTATATTTATTTCACTTGATTTTGGTTATCGCAGTAAATACAACAAAAATAGGGAAAATACAATGCCTACAAGTTGGTCTGACTACGATAAATTCATAACAGGGAAAACTTTATTTCATTCGATAAACATTTCAATGATAATGCTATTTAATCAGGGGAATTATTTCAAACAATTTGTTTTAAACTAACCAGATTTATATCACGAAGCTATGTATAAATTTTCATTAACATTTAAATATCTTGAAACAAAAAATGATTGTTTTATACAAGATGCAACAAATTACCCCACCCCGCCTGATGTTAAGTGTAAATGGAGTCCAGTCGAGAAGATAGATGAAGTTACAAGTTACTTTAAATGAGCCTTTTATGGGAAAGTTTGAAACTTTATCTATATTTTACCACTTCCCTGTTAACGGGAAGTGCCTCTACGAACTAGAGAGATTCGAGATTAAGAACCAAGTACCCAGTAGACCACTTTTTTAAGGGTTCCGTAGTATCAAAGAATTCTTATATTGTTAAATGCTATCCTGTTTCTTAGGTTTTCACGCTCATCACTCATTAAAAAAACATAGCTTCAACAGTTTAAATGCGTTAATTTATTTGTTACTTGACTTTTCGCATCCTTTTCAGGCGACGTCATAATTCTGACGAAGCAGCGTGAAAAGGATGCGATACGTCAAGTAAAAAAAATTAACGCATTTAAACCGTTAAAGCTTTGTTTGCTATCCTATCCTAATGTTGGCTGATGATAAGCTCGTTGCTAATAATTATGTTTTAAGACACAACGATCGAACAAGAAAATATTTAGTGGTAGACAAATAAACATTAATGAAAATAACATACATCGAATAATAAGCGACACACATTTTACAGTGAAAAGCACCACAAATTCTGTTTGAATATTTCTGTATAGTATAATACCTACTCACAACGTTGTCTTATCTATTTAAAGCATCAAAATAATCAGAATTGGCACCGAAAACAAATCGTATCCTATAAAAAGTTAAACTACAAAATTAGTTTATAAAAAAACGCGGTACAAAAAAAATTCTGAATTATTTACTACAAACGAGACTATTTCCAACGTTCACTTACTTTTAATTTCATTAATTTAAATGTAAAATTATATACATAAGTAGGTTAATAAATGACTTATTCAATCGCTTTATGGAGGATATTAACTAAATGTTTTGTTACTTTTAGATCCGTTCGAAAAAAGTCACAAAGATCATTATTGAATTTATAGATAATAATCATTATTATCGGTAATTTTTGTATTTATTTTCAAAGATGATTTCCAACGGCGCTGAATTATAATGGACGAATTTCCTTTGATACTATGCAATACACTATAGCTATGATTTTCAAAAATTTATCACGAAATCAAAAAAAGGCATTTCTATTTTAATATGTTATTTTTTACATTCAAACGGACTCTCATTTGGGGATGGAAATGAACACTATGCTTAATAATTTAATATAAACGTATCTTTTATATATAAGACGGTTGCTTCGCGGAGTGTTGCAGAGCAGCTAGCACGTCGTGTTTGAGCCTCACATATAGCCGTCCCTTTCGCCACGGGTTTTGTAACTGGAGTGGTCTGAAGTCATCGCGGAGACATCTCTCTCTCGCCCCTATGACCGCTACTAGGCAGAAGTCCTGAAGCTTATCCGGGCCGTAGACTGGCCCTGCCTTGCCTTTGAGGACGGCGGCCATGTTGAGCTGTTTGACCACGAGGTCGATGACCTCACGTGCAGAAGTTCTCGGCGTCACGTGCAGCTTGAGAGAGGTGCCAGACGCGAGACCTGTTTCGTATGCAGCGAACACCTGGATGAAAAAGTCAGCAGTTTATAACAAGTTTTGAAGCGTTCAACTGTTTCAAGTTATTCCTGACGAGAGAGAGCCTAAGCGATTTTTCTTTACTGTTGTACTCACTGAGCTACTAAATATCATCTAAAAGCTCCAAGAGTAAGAGTTTCTGTCCATCTCACCTGGGTTACTTTTGCCACATTTCTCTCTGCTTAGTAAAAAATCCAAAGATGGTGCTTTAAAAGAGTTGCATTAGATATCCAATTCGAAACAAGGTAATTTTGGTGAAATACAAGTTTAAACTGAATATGGACCAAAAATATAGAATAATATTCTGTAAAGATCAAGACAGGGATACACTGTTGTCAATTTTAGGGTTATAGGAGCATGCCAGCGTCACCGCAATGGCTTACTATAATCTGCTCATAAGTACATACAATACGAAATCGTGAGCATAAGCTAGTAAAACTAATACGAGGCAGCTACATGGTGAATAGTTACCTGTAATATTCCAGGCTGGTCTGAGGGCCGATGCTCCTGCACTTGTTCTTGCCGCTCCTCCATCTCACTTTTTTCATCAGTCTTTGGAATCTTATTATTATACTCAGCGTCTTCCTGTGTCTCCAGGAGTGGAAGTCGCTTTACACAGGTGCTCGGCTTGGCGAACAACTCCTGCCCCGTGTCCGTATAGTCCACCTCTGAGGACTTCACGTTAGTCATACTCTTAGAGGTAATAACGTTATTGGGCGCTCTAAAATGCTTTCCCTGCGGACGGATTTTCAAAGGAACTGATGTTGAGGTTATCGGACAACTCTGGCTCTCTGAATCACTCGACAGACTTTGGGCGGATTCTGACACGTTCGACGCTTTGCTTGTCCTCACGCTTATCATGCTTCCTGGGTAGAAACCTTTCACTGTTAGCAGAGGACTAGATGTATTTGACATACTTGATGTAGTGATGCTGTGCGGCCTAGGTTTTTGCTCGACGTTCTCGTTTTGAAGTACTAAAGTATCTTCGCTTCGTGATGGTGGAAGACGATTACTGCCAGCGCTAGTGTGAGAGCTGGGCGACTTAATGTCAAACTGGGAGTTGCTGCTCGTGTAGTTATTGCTCATGGCACTAGACTGAGTGTATTGGGAATCCCCACTACCTTTTCGAGAGTATTTATTTTCAGCACTTAGGTATTGTGAACTAGACAAGTTTAGCGTCGATACTGAAGTTTGACGCGGGGCTATGCTAAGTTGTTGTTCAGATTTGCTAAATTCTGGATGCAAGTTTGCATGATTTCCATTCCCGGCTGGCCCAGGCCATGAACCTCGACCTGGTGAAGTTTTAGTCATTTTCCCATCTCTAGCTGGTATTTGAAGGAAATCCACTTTCTGATTGGCATCTGCATCACATGTTTCTAATTCCGGACCGTCTGTACAAATTTGAGGAGTTTTATCTAGGATGTGTTTTAATAATATGCCTGAGTTAGGTGAAGCTTTATCTTTGTCTCTCGCAAAACCAATTAGATCCATGAGCCATCTTTCCGCTTTCCAAACTGTATTCAAGTTATTTTGGAGTTCTTCAAGCTTCGTTAACCGTTCTTTGGCAGTTTGTAATTCACTGCAAGAGAATGCTTCTCTATGCGAATGGGCTGCTAGGGCTACATCTAATTCTAATACACAACTAAGTTTGGAGTATTTATTTAGTATACTGCTATGGTACGTCTGCAGATGAATCATTTCGAAAGCTTGTATCGGTAGGCTGAGCAAATCGCCTCTCTGCAGGAGTATTTCTTTCTGTCCCGGTACAGAGCAAGCTTGCTCAGCTGGAGGGCAGATCATTATGAAGCTAACGTCATTGTTGAGTTCCACGACCTCGAGGTCGTATATTCGGTGGGCAATGACGCTTTCTAAAGGTATATCCATTTCTCGGAACAATCGTCTAGCGGCGTTCGCTATCTGATCCAGGAACATTTCTTGAGATTCTGAGGGTTTCTCCTGACTACCGATAGGTACTAGACTATTCATAGCTTGTATTTCTTCAGAAGATGATTTTCCTGATTGCGTCCGAAGGTAATCCCATTCTTCACTGTAAAGGAAAAAGTACGTTAATATTGGCGGTTTCAAATCAAATTTTGCAATGACTGGTTATAGGATGGGCCACCGAAAAATTGACTGTCTCTAGTATTACCTGCATCTGCAATCGTTAGCTCCCACCTGTCAGTACTGGGCGGGCGTTGTACGGCATGGCCGTAATCTATTCGAAGGTAAGGCTTGTGTCTCGACATAGAACTGCGACTTCTGGCAGCTCAGATACAGCGCGGACTATTATGATGTGTTACGTACGCGGACACGTGCGGGTTGTTTCACAGGCGCGTGTGGGGTGACACGTTGGGCTCCACGATGCGCACTACCTCCACGGACGACTGTAGCTGCAGGCAGCGCAGCTATAGAGCTCGCACTATATGGTGTGATACGAACGTGGACACGTGCGGGTTGTCTAGTACGCGCGTGTGGGGTGGCACGTTGGGCGCCACGATGCGCACTACCTCCACGGACGACTGTAGCTGCAGGCAGCGCAGCTATAGAGCTCGCACTATATGGTGTGATACGAACGTGGACACGTGCGGGTTGTCTAGTACGCGCGTGTGGGGTGGCACGTTGGGCGCCACGATGCGCACTACCTCCACGGACGACTGTAGCTGCAGGCAGCGCACACTATGTGATGTGATACGTACGCGGACACGTGCGGGTTGTCTCGCACGCGTGTGTGGGGCGGCACGTTGGGCGCGCGCGCGGGTGCCACAATGCGCACCACTTCTACGGACGACTGCAGCTTCAAGTAGCCCAGATATAGACCGCGGGTGAGTTGTACGCGCGAAACCTGGTGCAATAATGAATCTTGGTAAGAGAAACATAACACGACGACACAAATAGCTTAAGGTATACTGCAGGGATATCGACACGACAATTGAAGCAACAGGCAGCATAACCCATATGTTATATGGGTTATGCTGTCTGCTTGGTGCTTTAAAGGCATAATTTAAATTTTATTTCGCTCATTAAAAAAGGTTGAAGAAAAATTGTGATTAATTGAATGGTTTTGGATAAACAAGATGATTATCTATGTAAAGGAGCCCTTCGATTTTTGCCCCAATTTTGTACCTTGGTATAAATTATCTCAAAAACATGTTAAATTATGCTTAGTAATATTATATAATTATTAATATCATATATTATTATACATTCATCAAAAAAAGCTTATAAATCTGAATTAAAATAGAAAATCTGCGTATAAAGAAACTTTATGACTAAGACGCAATTTGTCATTGACTGACAGATGACAGCTAATATAAGCTATTGGTTTAAATTGTTCTTGATTGTGTATGTTTGTATCAGAAAACCACGATACCATACTAAATATACGATTACCATAATATATTATCTGTGTTGCCATTAATTTAAATGTTTCAACGACATTTTATGTGGTATAATTGGATAATAAACTCCATCTTTGACGAATTTGGCGTATTATTCTACACATAAATACATGATAATACTTGAGGTACAAAATTGGGCAGAGTTGTATGGAGAAAAGAATGGACCCTTTCAAAGACTGTAGCTCTAACCGAATGCTCCAATAAGGTTTTGTTTCGACCCCAAAAAGGTAACTTTTTATTCACTCCCAGAAGTTTCCCAATACACTATTTTCCCAACGTAATCATAGCTATAAAAGCGACTGCATTTAAATTTATTTACACAATATATCTGTTCAATTACAGCTCTAGTCTATTCTGCCTATGTAATTCTGTTCCAACGATTAACCGATATTCTAGTAATAGGAAATCAAAAAGCTTAAGTTGTGAGATGGTGTTCTTCTCTTATTGATAGAGGTTTCCATTAAAAGCCAATCAAGAGTTACCTGATGGTAAGCGCCTTGTTCGTGCACGTAGGTCATTAGTAATTCCCTTTTGTATTGTCTTCACTGAGCACTCTTCGTCGGTCGCAGCCTCGAAACTGTGGCCGACCGCGAGTTCAGCGCTGGGACCGACTTCACGCTGTTAACGCAAGACAGAACCACTGTCCCGTGCGACTCCCTTAACGGCTTATTACAAGGTAGATAAACGTTACCTGATGGTAAGCGATTTGCTCGTGCACGGAGGCCATTAGTAATTCCCCTATGGTATTGTCTTCGCTGAGCACTCTCCGCCGTAGCCTCGAAACAGGAGCCCACCGCGAGTTCAGCGCTGAGACTGACTTGATCGACTTCACGCTGTTCACGCAAGACAGGACCACGGTCCCGTGCGAGTCCCTTAACGGCTTATGATACAATTGTCCTGGAATCAAAGTCACTATTTAAGTGCCTTACAGAAATAGTGAAGTAACACGGTAGTGTTATCAGAAAGCATTTTGGTCGTGTTAAGTTCCTGCCGGCAAAGGATTTGGGTTGAGGGTTGATGAAAGAAACTGTATTTTCTTAACAGTTTTGTGGAATGCAATTATTAACCGTGGAGTTCGATGATTGATGACTTGAGAATTTCGCAATGGCAAATCATAAGGTAGGTGATCCAAAATGTATAATTTCGAGCATTGGTTAGAAGGCACCCTAAATGGATGGCCTCGGTTACATCTGCAGTCTTTAGCTTCTACCTATTAGTACTGGACCCGCGAATTACATTCATAGGGAAGCCTGTGTTCAAGCATTGGGAATGTCGGACCCAGCAGGACGTGTGCTTCTCTATGACGGACCGGAGACCCTTCACGTCGTCCTACGACGACAAACTTCACAACGAATAACTGTTTCTATTACCTAAATCTTGGATACCGAGCGCGGACTGCATCTGCGCAGCAGCCGTGAGCAACTTCAGTCGGAAGTGGATTGAGGAGGACGTGTGCTTTTCCATGTCTGACCGGAGACCCTTCACGTCGTCCCACGCGCAGGACACCTTAGCAAAAATAAAACAAAAAAGTAAGTCATTTATAAATCTAAATAATATTTTAGAAGAAAAACTTTCACTCCGTCCAGTTAACAGGCAGGTTTCGAACCTGGGCCTTGTGCTATCCGTGTGGAAATCGCATGTTAATAATTTATGTCAATTGTGAGATCGAGAGCAGCTTGATAGTATAAGTAGTAAGCGTGATCGGTCTGCGGTCGTGGAAGTTAAACACATTTTCTAAAGGCCGAGTAAAGGATTGGTCACCCACCAATAAATTTAATATCTCGAGCTTCTCCGTACGTTCGAAGGCACGTTAAGCCGTTTTTCCGGCTGTATCTGCAGCCGTTAGCGCCTATCATGTGGTGGGGTGGTGATGGTGGGCTCTCATCCCTGACTGAATAAAACTGTCATGTTATTATTGCAGCTAGTCGAGCAAAAGGCCACTAATTAAATGTCTAATGTTATACTAATATATTTACCTTCATGAGCCAATGGAAGTCGGTGTATATACAGGTGGGGTAGGTCTCGTCCACCTCGATGACGGGCAGGAACTCCTCGCTGGTGACCAGCACCTTGTCTTCGTGGTAAAGGATGCACGCTAGGTACACGCCCCTGTAGGACAGAAAATCTAATTTTACTACTGATCCATTGGTGTCAATTCTTGCATGATTCTATAAATCCAAAAAAAATAAATTAGCAACAGTAATGGAAAGTATCCTTGTCATTAACCGTACAGAATGTATGTATAAAATTTCATTTTTAATATATCTAATTTGTACAAAAGATTATCTAAGCTGGACTTAGGCAAAGCGGATAAGAATAGGCTCCACAATTATAACAGGCTGTATAAAAGGAGGCGTTGTCCACTAATCTGGATTTTTTTGGCTGTTGTTCCAATGACAGTCTTTTAGATGGCGTTGTTTCATAGGACCTCTCTGTTTGTCGGATTAGTTCGGCTTTTCTTACTAAATACTCTAAAATTGTCTTTTCACTAAAATTAAAAGTGTAGCCTTCCTAACACTTAAAACACTGGTTGAGATCCCGATGACGATGTTAAGGATCGTGAACTGCACTTAGTTGTGGTGCGGCTCCTTGAACGCAAAGATTAAGGCTTTGTTACAGGTATCAGAGGGCTGAGCACACGTTGATCGTGTGCCCGGCCTGGCGAAATGAGCGCCGCGATCTGATCGCGGCGCTCGGCGGAGGAGGCCTCACGCTGCCAAGTATGGTAAGAGCCATGCTTGGTAGCGAGAGAGCCTGGAGGGCTGCCGCCTCCTTCTGCGAATCTGTGATGGCGCAGAAGGAGGCAGCGGAGAGGGAGCGGGAGGAGGACGCTCTAGCCGCCCCTCTCCGGCGTAGACGGGTGGGCCGAAGAAGGCAGGCAGCAGTGACTGCCGGTCTTCGACGGCCCTAAGGTGGCCTGGGCGCGGCCTGACCAGCCGCGCGCCCTAGGTGCCGCTCCGGCATAGGCCACCACGTCTGGGGACTGCCTAGTACCCTAGCGCAGTCCCCCTGAGGCGCGTCGCCCGGTCCACTCGTTGGGCCGGGCCTGCCCGGGGGCGGGCTCGGAGTTGTGGCGCACGCAGGTGCGTCGGCCCCGAGACGCCCCCAAATGGGCGTAGGAGGGTACCGGGGGGTTTTAGTGGAGTAGGATCAGTGTGGCCTTCCGCACTGGTCCTGCTTGAGTAGGGTCGGCACTGTTTCCCATGCCGGCGAGTCCCACACACGCCGTGCGCCTAGTCAGCGTCACGGTATGGTGCGTAACTGCATTTCCCCTCGTCACAAAAAAAAAAAAAAAAAAAAAAAAAAGGTATCAGAGGGCTGTCGCAACAATCTTTCTTCGTAGGTTCTTGTAGGATGTAGGAACTTGCAGGCGGCTGTGAACAGCTACCGGATGGTGGCAGTCTTTTTGTGCGGCAGTCCCAGTTGCAGCTGGGTCGTGGCGGCGCGTTGTCTGGCGCCAGCGGCGGCGGTCGCTAGTGCTTCCAACGCCGCGATGATACTGCGTCTCACCAATATGACGTCATCACGCATGATGTGGGTGCTATTATGCTTACGCAAGTTTTGGCTAGCGGTAGTGAGCGCCTTCATGCTTGGCTTGTGATGCCATCACGCATGGTGCAGCCAAGGTGGGAAATAATACTTACGCAAGTTCTTGCTAGCGGCAGTGAGCAAGTTCTTTCGCGAGGTGTGACGTCAACACGCATGAAGGGAACTAGTGTACGTACGATGCGTTGGGACAAGGGCGGGTGCTAGTGTTCCCATTAAACTTGCGCAGTATTAGTTTGTCTATAGTTTTACTCAATATGAAGTTGTCTCTAAGAAGTTATACCTGCGCAGGTTCTTTTGGAACTTGCTGGCGGCGGTAAACAGCTGCCGGATGGTGGCGGTCTTCTTGCGCAGCGGCGCGTTGTCTGGCGCCAGCGGCGGCAGTCGCTAGTGCTTCCAACGCCGCGATGATACTGCGTCCCACCAATATGACGTCATCACGCATGATGTGGGTGCTATTATACTTACGCAGGTTTTGGTTAGCGGTGCTGAGCGGCTTCATGTTTGGCGTGTGATTCCATCACGCATGGTGCAGCCTAGGTGGGGAATAATAATTACGCAAGTTCTTGCTAGCGGCGATGAGAAACTTCATTTGCGAGATGTGACGTCATCAAGCATGAAGGGAACTATTGTACGATATTGTTGGGACAAGAACGGGTGATGTGTTCCCTTCAAACTTGCGCAGTTTTTGTTTGTCTATTAGTACTTTTATTTTACTCAATATGAAGTTGTCTCTAAGAAGTTATATGCGCAGGTTCTTCTGAAACTTGCTGGAGGCGGAAAACAACTGGCGGATGGTGGTGGTCTTCTTGCGCGGCAGTTGCGGCGGACTCGCTGGGACAAGGGCGTAGTAGGTGCTAGTATTCCCATTAAACTTGCGCAGTATTTGTTTGTCTATAGTATTACTCAATATGAAGTTGTCTCTTAGAAGTTATACCTGCGCAGGTTCTTCTGGAACTTGCTGGCGGCGGTAAACAACTGCCGGATGGTGGCGGTCTTCTTGCGCGGCAGTCGCGGCGGAGGCGCGGCGGCGCGTTGTCTGGCGCCAGCGGCGGCGGTCGCTAGTGCTTCCAACGCCGCAGCGGCGCCGCCCGAACCGCCGCGAGACGTGCGCGTTGATACCACGTCCCGCCAACCTGACAAATTATCCATATTATAGCTTGACCACCGCTAAACTCGACCCTCCTGGTTAGGTTTACCAATTTATTTTCTATCAAATATAGTATTTTCGAAACTGTTACCTCTGAAAATATAGTAGATGACAAAAGAATGGAAAAATATGGTAGGTATTTGGTTAAAATATTTACTTTATTTTTGAAGTGAGTATATTTTTGCTGCTCTTATGCACTATAATACTTCAGTTTTTATTTTAAGAAAGCTTTTACTAGCAAAAGTCTGCTTTAAGAGCCCTTTCACATTTTTTGCAAAAAATCGTAATTTTTTGAGCGCCTCGTTTACCCCCTTCGAAAAGATTTTAACATTTCCAATAGAAATAAACAGTAGATTTATTCTTCCTATTGTAAGTTAATGTAGAATAGAATATTTTTAAATACTATTTTCCTTTTTTGTACTGATCGTTCTACTGCAGCTAGTTTACGGAAAAAACGATAATATGCACAACTTCAAACGCCTCTCAATAATGTTCAATAAATTAGATTAAAATAATTAGTACGACATCAAATATGTTTTTGTTGTAACATAATGTATTAGAATTTTGATTTTCCATCTCATTAATTACCAAAAAAACATTCCGTGAGTTTTCCCAAAAAGTAATGCAGGTTTACCTCGTATCTTGATATTGAATTAAATAGAATTACTATCAAAAACTTTCATAAAACTAATCTAACATCATTGAACTACTGAAATATGTATATATATTTATAATTAGTTCATTAATAATTATTTTATAAGACTCGACACATCACCCGTAAAATGCAATATATAATAGTGCAAATCTACCTACGCGCCGATCAGTACGGCAGCGGCGCAATTTTGTAAAAGGGGTCTTAAGCAAAATATAGTAGGTTCGCCTACTATATATTTTTTTTAGAAATATAGTATTTGATCCCTTAATATAGTAGGGTTGGCAGGTTGTGTTGGTTTATGAGTGTGGAGTGTAGCTTAAATCCTTATGATCCTAGAGAAATACTCATAATGTTTCCCCACACGTGACCACAACTAAATCTTTCAGTTAGCAGTTTATAGACTTGCAATGAGGCTAAGCTTGCAACTAGACTGGCGACACGTGTAGGAGAGCTGTTTTAGCGTATAAAGTTTTAAGACAATACAACTTATTACTCTTATCTTACGTGTACATCGGATATCACCCAAAGGAGCAAGTTTTACTATTAAAATAGTGAGATACTACTACCACATGAACATTCCCTTACTCTTTTTGGTGATCTTAGAGCCTATTACTAAAAATATAAATAAACACCGGATGCTTGATGAAATGGCATACTTGTGGCAATTTAACATATCGCGCAAAAGCCGGATACGCTTGAATTAAACTAACCAATTGTGAGATATTGAAGTTAACAAAATGAAATGCAAATCAGATCAAAACAATATTGAGGAGAGTCCCCTCGATACTGTTTTGACCTGATTTGCATTTGGTTGGAATATAATCATAGAAAATAATATTAACTTACTGCTCGGCACAACACTTCTCGGCACTGACACTGTGAACGGCCCCCATCCCTTGATATTCCCAGCGGCCGCCCTGAAGAAGTACCGCCTGCCTCTCGTCAGGCCCGCCGCTAGCACTCTCGTACCACCGTTCGATATTACGACCGCCACATCTCTACTGCCGCACACGTTGGAGAAGTCCGCTCTTGAAGACCATTCCACTGTAAATAACACAATAATGACGTCATCAACGCAATAATTTGGCACCGTGGCAGAGGGAGAATTTATCGTTTCGAAATACCTATTAATGTGGTACTGGTACCGCCACTCGAAAGCAAAGTACGCAGCCAACTAGACTAACCAAGTATCAAAATGTCTTAACACCATCACCGATGCGCTTAACCACCCTAAATGATTTCCAGCTCTCTACTGCTGCACACGTCTGAGAAATCCGCCCTTGAAGACCATTCCACTGTAACAACATAATAATGACTTCATAAAGTCCATTGGCACTGTGGACGATCCAAGAGATATGATTGCAGAGGGAATACTGATCGTTCATAGCTGCCGCCCTGAAGATGAACCACATGAAGATGCCTACTTCCACTAGTACTCTCGTGCCACCGCTTGATATTACGAAACCCTGTTAGCAATAGGACAGCGGCACCAAAGCTTCAGTTGACCAAGCAATCGTCTTCAACAGTTTTCTAAATTTTCGCTAATAACATACACCTATATGCACCAGTCTGAAAGAGAGTTTTACCTTTAAATTTAGTGACTATAGGTGGTTCTCGTTGTGAAGTAGAAGTAGACGTAGATAAAGAGGTAGAACGAAGGTCTTTCAGGCGGACGGTGACTGCGTGCGCGCCGCAGACTTCCAGGTCAGGTGAAGCAGGGGCGATTGGCGCACGGGATTGTTGCCAGCCGAGGAGTAGGCGTCTGAAACGTGCCAACAAATAATTAAAACGTATAGTAGTTATAAAGCATTATGATAGGTAGATACGTAATAAGTGAGGAGTTCGATGGTGGTTAGCGCATTCGGCATGCGATCGTAAGAGTTAAGCAACTTTCGCAATGATCAGTCATTGGATGGGTGACCGAAAACTTTTATCTCAACCTCCTCCGTGCTTCAGAAGGCATGTAAGGCCGTTGGTCCCGGCAGCGTCTAACAAAGTATGGTTCCTTACTAGTAAAACTAAACTTGAATGCTAACAAAACAAAATATTTTGACAAATATATGCAAATGTATTCGGCTAACCATTCATTGGGAAGATTCCTAGATTGGCGTTTTGATCTCCGTTTTTTTGCCCCGCCCACTTGATCACAGTTTGCGTGAAACCACTTTTAGCACAGTTTGTATTCTATATTATTTCTAATTCGTGAAGGGTAAGTAGATACTAAGATCTACCTTCACCCAAGTTGCAGGATTATCAGATATGGTACGAGGAGCTTCCCCTGGGCACGAACAGCACTACCACCTAGTAGTCGGGTGACATCGGGTTACTTTCGATCTTTCCGGGGCCGATGGTTAATTGGTTTATTTATTGTACACCGTATCTTTAATAGACTGAGAGTTGACGTGGTTCCTAGGATAGTTAAGAGCCCGAGTTGGTCGGCCTAATATGCTAATCAATGCGCAAGGCACATATTTCTAGTCGTCTTTAAAAAAACCTATATCCAGCATCACAATCATAACATATAGCTAAGATTACATTGGAGTTACCAAATTGGAAAACCAACTAGAGATTTTCCACAGGGCCGCATTGTCCTGGTGACTACGGCTGTAAGTACTCAGATTCTTGGTATAATATACCAGCAGCTGCCCGTGACTTAGTCCGCGTTAACTTTAGTTTATTGAGAATTCCACAAGAACCTAACATTTTCCGGGTAGGAAGTAACCTGTGTCTCAATCCAGGTCATAAACTTTAAGCTTACCTTAGTAACAAAAATACAACCTACAAACATACAAACGTTCGTAGGATTTAGGCTCACAAATTTGTCAGCGCGTTATAGGCTTATTGTATTGTCGATATCGCGCTGACAACTTGTGGGTGAATTGCTTCATTAAGTTGTATTGGAGATTCCTATCTCTTCTTCTTTGTCGGTATCACTCTTGTGACAGAGTGGTCGTGGTCATCAATTCAGGTGTTGGAGGCAAGCTTCACAACACGCCGCCACTCATCTCTGATGGCCGCCTTCCTTGTGCATTCGTGTAATGATGAGCCATTTACTGCAGCTTTTATTTGGTCAGTCCACCTCATAGGAGATCTTCCTCTTGACCTGGTACCCTCAACCTTTCCCTGGACCACAAGTCGCTCAATAGCCACCTCCCCTCGGCGGCATACGTGACCAAAAAAAAAGTGAGGATACGAGACTGCACCACAGACGATAAACGCTGCTTGATGCCGAGTTCTCGAAGTATAGACTCGTTGGTACGGAATTCAGTCCACGATACTCCGAGCATTCTCCTCCAGCACCACATCTCTAGGGCGTCTATCTTCTTCTTCTCTACTTCGCGCAGGGTCCACGTTTCTGAGGCGTACAAGATAATGGGGAATACAAGTGTCCGAACCAGCTGGATTTTCGTGGCTCTGTATATGCTGCGATGCCTCCATATTTTCCTTAACTTGTCCATCGCAGACCTAGATATTGCCATACGCCTCTTCACTTCGTCGACACATCCCCCATTGTTCGTGATTAAAGCTCCTAGATAAACGTATGATTGCACCACATCACAATTAGCAATTTTTGTAGTTTCAGGAGAATTGTTATACATGCGGTTGACAATCATCATTTTTGTTTTATTCCGGTTTATCTTCAGTCCGAACTCGAGGCTAACGCATTCCATCTTGTTGAGAAGCTCTTCCATGTACTGGGTACTGCTGGCGAACAAAGTGGTATCGTCTGCATATCGCAGGTTGGAGATCTTCCAGCCACCGATCGAGATGCCATCTGTCCAATCTTCAAGTGTGATCCTCATTATGAGTTCTGTGTACACATTGAACAGTAGTGGAGAAATAATACATCCCTGTCGGACTCCAGCGCTGGGGTGAAAGTGGTTGGACTGAACCTCAACCGCGCGTACTGAGCCTGTGCCATCTTCATACAGTCTTCGCAGGCGGTGTATCAGGTGTTTTGGAACACCCATCGCCCTCAGCGTTTCCCAGAGTTTTGGCCACTTGACAGAGTCGAATGCCTTCGAGAAATCCACAAAGCATATGTAGGCGGGCTTGTTGAATTCTCTGGCTTTCTCTATAATTTGTCGAACTGTCAAAATTTGCTCCCGGGTTCCCCTCCCCTTAACGAAACCAGCCTGTTCAGGAGCAATTTCTTTGCTCAAGTAGGGCTTTAGACGTTCGTTCAGTACGTGCAGTAAAATCTTGCTTGCGTGAGAGATAAGAGCAATAAGTCTGTAATTACTACACGTCTTGGTGGAACCCTTTTTGTGCAAGGGGACAAACACAGTGTGAGCCCATTCTTTCGGCCATTGCCCCGTGAGCCATATCCTATTGCAGAGGGTGTGGAAGATTTGGACACCCTGTTCGCCCGATGCCTTGATCATCTCGATTGGTATGGCATCTGCCCCTGTAGCTTTGCCATTCTTCAGATTTTTAATAGCGGCTCGTATTTCATCTTTCAGAATATCGGGCTCAAGATCTTCGTTTCCGGGTTTCGTCGGGGTGTAACACTCTGATTGTGGGTCTTGAAAGAGGGACTGGCAGTATTGTTTCCACGTTTCAGCTATTGCCCCTATGTTCGTTTCTGTCTTTCCAATAGAGTTTTCGATGGCCCAAGTCTTGCAACTCAAGGTTTTTGTGATGATGAGATTCCTATCTACGCTGCCTCAGGAAACTCTCTACTAATGGTGTAGATATTGCAAGAGAAAAAGATTCGCAACAAAAAGCACTTTCAGTAAAGTAAAGCGAAACTAGCGTAGGAATCAAAATATTTTATTGGTAATACTAACTTGAGAGTCCGAACTCTTCTCTCCCAATGTTGGGCTTGTTTATCCTTCTCCGAGCCAGCTCCGCCAGCACAGCCGGTTGTGGCAGCTGCTTGACCACCAGCTGAAGACCTGCAATATGATCAATTAGCTTTGAGAAACTTTATTACAAAACAAAATAATTTAACAAGTCATTAAAAATCTTTAAACTAAATAAGTCTTAGAATCAAACTTGGATCAAACCGACCTTACTTGCATTCGATCAACGGAGCTGACTAAATTACGGTGCATATTAAAACTCACTGTTCATATTAGTACGCTTATTTTTCATTTAGCATCGCCACACAACAACCGCTCTTATAGTCACCCAAAAAGATATTTCGCGTGAAAAAGTCGACTAGTTCACAGGAGGGTCATTCCCATTGTAACTATATATTATTAATAATAAAAAAAAATCTGTCTAACAAGATAAAAGTAAATGATACAGAAAAGACAAATAAATATCCATTCATGTCAGTGAGCAGATTCCAATCTTTTGAGAGCAAACGTTTGTTCGATAAACACTACTCGTGTCATGTCATGGGTAATACCGATTACCTATAAGCTTTATGTTTATCGACCCATTATTTATAATGTTCTGCTTGTTTTCAGGCAACAAATGGGGTGGAATTTCTTAAATCTTTACGCCATGTAGCCGTAGCCATGTTTGTGTTGTGAGGTTTACAAAGTATCTAAAGTGTGTGGCAGTTTAACATTTCTTTATTTATCATAAACATGCATTTTCATTTAGAGGAAAAGTTGCCAGATCAATAATAAGTTCAGTGATTGAAATTTTAAAGGCATTTCTGTTTAAATGGAATATGTCGATTTCCGAAAACTGTTTATTATTATTATGTTCTAGTCTAGGCAGTCTTTCTCACAGACTCACAGACAGAAAAAAAAACTCATTAGCTGCGTAATTTATTCGCACCAGCACGGTACTTTTATTAGAAGTTCAGGAGAATTTGATGTCCTTATTTCGCAACAAGTTTGATATCGAGATTATTTATAGTTAGTAGTTAGTAAAATTATCTTTAGATTTAAACATCTAGCAGATAAATGCTTCAAAAATATATAGTATAACTATAATTGAAATTTCTTTTTCAAATGTTTAATACTTGAAAAGGTATTCATTTGTCATTGTGGGTTACCTACAATGCAAAAAGATGGCGCTGCCTTGCAGCCTAAGGCTAGAGAAAATTCGACAAGGCCATCAGGCGGTAGCATAATGGTCAGTATAAATGGAAGATGTAAATTTCAGAAAACTGTTTATTATTATTATGTTCCAGTCTAGGCAGCCTTTTCACAGACTTTCATTAGCTTCATAATTTATTCGCATCAGCACGGTACGTGAAAAACTTGAGTGTGTCGAGTTTTTTTCACGGGGGCACCAAGTGTGATAGATGATCCAGTTAACTAGCTATGTGCAATCCAGTTTATGTTTATGTTCGTACTTAAGTGTAAATGTCACTGCCATGTTCTCAATTGCTAGCATAAAATATTATATATCGTCTATATGAGTTTGTGTATCCATTCTGTACAATTAATGCTGATTCATGCTTAAACAGGATGGCGCAAAAGAAACGAAGGAGTTTGAATAGCCTATAATTTCTTTATTTTAGAATAAATTCAATTTTTTTATTAATATAGTAACACTTCAGATTTAAAAATCTAGCCGTCAAATGCTCAAAAATAAAAGAACCACAATTGCATGAAAACTAGTTTGGTACGCGGCGACTTGCGATAAATTCACAGTCGCCATAAAGTTTCGATCGCAGTAATAATATAGGCAGAGGGAAACTTCTTAAGCAAAACCACAGACAAATAAACATGTGCAGTAGACGTTTTTGTATGTAAAATTGTTACTGCGCAAGCTCCCTTGTTTATGGTCGATGGTCAAGTAGTTTGCTGGGGTGTATGTACATAAGTATATAGCGGAAAATGTCTTGAGCAATACCATAGACAAAATGATCTTGCGCAGTAGACGTTTTTGTATGTGAAATTGTTACAGCGCAAGTTCCTTGTCTATTCCTTCCTTCCTTCTGTCGTTCCTTAAGAAGTTTTCCGGAGTGTATTGTATACCTGGTGCACGCGTCGTCCCGACAGGTCCTCTCTGGCGCGCACCCAGCTACTTCATGCAGTCTCGACTCCGCCTCACGAACCAACCGACGTAAATGAGCTCCCAGTGCTTCTGAGCTCTTGACTGCAACAATAAGATTTAATGGTTGTAGCACTTACCTATATCATCATAATTTTAATAACTAATTAGGCAATATTTAAACAAACTTAAAAAAAAATGTTGCCTATTGAAAGATAAGGTTATTTGTTTGGCAATTGTATTTTTCACTGCGTAAAAAAAATACTTTTACTTATTTAAACTTCCACATATTTTTAATAAGGTGATTCATTAAATTGTATTCATACAATAGTGGTATCCTTTCGTATACTGATTAAATTCAATTTAATTTTCAGAATCAGATTTCTCGCCTACAAGTTTCTGAAACTCCTATCCGATAGTGGACTATTATAATAACGAAAAGATTGGCATGTAGCGCAATAGCGTATTCTTTCTTTCCTTTCCGCTTCTCTCCATAATAAAGCACAAGAATTACGTTTCGTATTTCGCGTATGAATTCCATCCAAAAATTCACTAAATAACCAACCATGTTGCAATGCTGTCCCTGATGTATTCGGAGTACTTACATTAAGTTGTTCCCTAAACTACTTCAGTAATGATGTGCCATTTGGATCGCTCCCCAGGCGGTCGTTTGACAATTTCATAGCCATTTCCGAGCAGTAGCATCTTTCAAGAATTCAAGATACAACGTATAATATTCGCTCTAGAGTGTTTAAGTAATGTAAACACACTTTCGTTAATAGTGCAAAGTGGTTTTGTATCTGTATGTGATGAATGAGTAAGGGGAATTTGAAGTTCTAATTTTGCAACAAGTTTGATATGGTGATTATTTATAGTTAGTAGTTAGTAAAATTTTCTTCAGATATAAACATCTAGCAGTTAAATGCTTAAAAAATATATAGAACTAGCGGACCCGACAGACGTTGTCCTGTCTACACGTCTTTGTGAATCTAAACCATTCTCAGATCCCCTTGAACACACACAAAACATTTCATCAAAATCGGTCCAGTCGTTTAAGAGAAGTTCAGTGACATACACACTCACAGAAGAATTATATATATAAAGATAACCATAATTGCTAAATCTTCTTTCAAATGTTTAATACTTGTAAAGGTATTCATTTGACTTGGTGGGTTACCTACAATGCGAAGAGATGGCGCTGCCTTGCAGCCTAAGGCTCTAGCCTTAAAATTCGAAACGTCCAGCAAGGCCGCGGTTGCATAATGGGCAGTGCATTCGCCTGGATAGCGAAAGGTGCAGGTTCGAGTCCCGTCTGCTGCCTGGTTCACGAGGATTCTTTCAAGTAAAACTATCTTTAGAAGTATGTGCATATTAAAATTCGCTTTGCATTCCTTTCATATTGTATTTCCTTACAAGGGATATATAACATTGACTTATATAGGTACCTATGTTTGTTTGTTTCCCGTATCAGTGTTAGTTCAGCGTTATGTAACAACAAACGTAGTTCATAGACATTGTAATAATCATACATTGCCAGCGAGTACCTTGTTTGCCAATAATGTAATTAAGTTAGAAGTGTAAGCTGGGATATCGCTCAAGTGATTTTCAAAGGAGTCAAACGTAAATAAGTACGTAATATGTTTATATAATAATGTACGTTTTCGTTAATTAGTTTTGTTATTAATTCCTATGTTTACACAGAATAATGTTTTTTTGTTATTCATGATAAACGTTTTAAACAAAGAAAATTCTACAGAAGGGAATTTAGTAGCGAATTGAGAACGAACCCTGCAGACAAGTGGCCATCTTTGTTTTCAATCGAACGTTAACGGTCAATTTCGATTTTCAATAAAAACTGTGAATCGTAAAATTACAACATTTCAAATCTTATAATTTAAAGCTTACTAGTAAGAAATTTGAGAATAATCCCAAAGATTAAATAAAATATTCGCTATAGTATAAGCTTTATTTCGTAATTTTATATTAAATGCTTTGATTTACACTTTAAAGTCAACAAAATAGAAATACAATGCCACTTTTCTACAAGTTATTATTCTGAATTTCTGATGATCAAGACCTATGTACAAAGCCTACTTAAGTATGTGAAATAATTATTTTGTAAATAATACTTGTATAATAAACGTGAACTGTATATGAATATCTTTTAAAATATGAGAGGATTGGGCAATGACATGAGAAAATAGTAGATAAATAAAAATTTCCATAATCAAAATGATGTAAATACTTATTCCAAGATAACCGAATCATGTTCTGTCTGCACTCCAGATATAAATTCTGAAAACTTTAGGTTCCGTAGTTAGGGTTTTTCCGCAATGTGCAATGATTCACATATACTTGATCTTATCCATATTAATACACTCAGCGTCAAAAAAATCGCACCTCCACGAGAATAACTTTCAAGCGTTATTATAACCCTTATTAACACACGCATTTACCCCTACCAACACTGGTGTCATTTGAACGTCCATTAAATAAACTTAAAAAAAAAACGACGGGTTGCACTCTGGGAGTGCCGGCAGAAGTGAAAACTTGAAATTTTAAGGTTGTGCATTTTTGATATTTTGGAATGGTTAGGGAATAATTTTGCACGAATTTCTTTAATTATCAGTATAAAAGTTATGTGGTAGAATACAATATTTATTTATTGCGCTATCGTACACAAACATGAAAATTTATATTAAATTAAAAAGTTTATCTCTCAGAATTTCTGATTTAAGCGCACCTAGCGACATTTATTGTAATAAAATTAAGGTACAAAAACCTTTTTAAAAACAAGCTTTTATTCAAATGCGCTAAAAAGAAAAAAAGAAAATTTAGTTAAAGTTTGTTTCTAAATAGATTTTCAAATTTTAGAAGTCCGCCATATTGGATTGATAGTGACGTCACATTTTTTTCGAGTTACTCTCAGCAAGCCCTTTAATTTGATACCCATATTGTAGGAATGCATTAAAAATGATTGGTTAAGCATGCATTGTCATCCGAACTGAACGAGCATACCAAATTTCAGCTTAATCGGTTGAGGGCAAGTGCTTTAAAGTTGAGTTGTAAGATTTGACCGTAACGAACATACATAGCAAGTTAAATAAAAGCTTGTAAAAAATGCATTTTCTTCGCAATAAAGCTGCCACCTGAACGTCCTAGATACAGACTTATTATTATAATACGATAAAATAAAATATTACTATTATTCATCCAATATATTGAAAGACAACAACCTTTCCAATTTTATTGTTTTCGTATTACGAATTTTCGATTGTCAGGTGTCCGGATGCGATCAGTACCCCTAGCACGAACCAATATCGAATTCGTATCGTTTTCGAGTCCGAAATGTCATTGTCAAATGTGTACTGATTTATGGAATGTATGGGAACCGAGCGTGTCAGATTTGGAGTACTCACAAGAACAAAAAACCTGCCTAGTGCGGGTCGGAGTTTTTAATATTTGTTGTTAAAGTACAGCATCTTAAACCAAACTTTTACATTCCTAACTAATTTCGATTTGGAGATAGACCCCATAACAAAAATGACAACTTTGACGGCCCTCTATTCCTTTAATTATATTTATCTTCTACTCAACGAGCTAAAGACAATAATTTGTCACATGGTGGAATATAAAAGAAAAAATATATTTTCGTCTCTTCTTCATGTATGGGACGCCCCATGAAAAATAATTGAATTGAATTTTTGACTTAATATTCGGCTTTGGGCAAGTATTCTACATAAAATATCAAAATTTCAGTTCTTCTGTACTCCTAGCATATCTAATTCTAATAGTTTGCGGGTCCGAAATGTCAATGTCAAATGTGTACTGAATTTTAGTTCTCGTTACGTCTTTTGTGGCGCTGCTGTTCAAGTTTCCATACAAAATTTGACATTGACATTTCAGTTTGCAAACTATTCGAATTCGATAATGGTTCGTGCTACGGGTACAGGCCACGTGTCATGACGCGAGTTTAACAGTTTTTACCCATTACAAAAAAAGTGTACAACGCCGCTAAAGAAGATTTCACTTCAAAAACGAATTTTATTTAAATAAATAATAACTAATATTATGAAAGTGTGTCTGTCTATCTTTTTATTATGTCCTCTACGCACTATCCATCTTAGCGCTATAAATGTAAAAGAGGTGGAGATAAAGGATCTCTTTTACGTGTATAGCGCTGCCCCGCATGCTGGATCCAGCAAGTGTATAGTGCGTAGAGGACCTTAACCTCCTCACCCTTAATCACCTCACCGCTGAACCGATTTCAATGAGATTTGATATATTAGATATCTTGAGTCTAGGGAAAGGACGAACGATATTTTTTATCCCTGAAATCATCTTTAAAGGCAATGAAAAGGGGTGGTGAAAGTTTGAATGGGAAACCAATGAAACCACGCAGACGAAGTCGCAGGAAGCACTAATCTATATATATAAAAATGAAACCCGTTTTCCGTTGTCACGACATAACATGAAAACGGATTGACCGATTTGGCTGATTTTTTTTTAGAATATTCCTTGAAGTACGAGGATGGTTCTTACGAAGAGAAAAATAAAAAAAATGCCTGGAAATGTCAAAAAACAAAACTTTTCTTTACTCCCATACAAACGATTCGTAATAATACTTAAAAGTCAATTTGAACTTTAATACCATACCATAAATTTCAAATGTTAGTGGACAGATTCTGGGAAGGCAAAACAATTGAGCGACGTGATGTCAATAGAAGTTTGGAAAAGATAAATATACCATCTTCAGTTTTTTTATAATCTATATATATAAAACTCAAAGGTGACTGACTGACGTAGTAATCTATCAACGCCCAGCCCAAACCACTGGACGGATCGGGCTGAAATTTGGCATGCAGGTAGATGTTATAACGTAGGCATCCGCTAAGAAAGGATTTTGATCAATTCTACCCCCAAGGAGATAAAATAGGGAATGAAAGTTTGTATGAAACTTTGTCAATTTTAAAACCGAACGGGCTGAGACTTTGCATGCAGGTATAAGAATAATCATAGATGAATGTCATTGTGTATAAAACAAGCCTGAGAACAAAAACTGTAGTCTACGCTTCAGCTCTACACCGAAGCGAAGCGAGGGCGGGCCGCTAGTCTTTAATAAAATCATGATGTTCTTATTGTAAAAATGAGTCAAAATAGGGATGATGATATTTTTTTTCTAATCTTCGTGTATCAGGTAGATTATCAAAAAATATTGGACACGTATATTTTATATTATCTCATAATCACAGCATTATAGACTATGTTATATTTATTTGAAATGTCGCGTGACATCACCTTTTCATACTCTTTTACTAAAAAGTGACGACACAAGCCCCCACTTGCCACTTTTACTGATTTTTCCAGTTTCTGGTAAAGCGACACAAAGAAACTAGAAAATACTGAAAAGTAAGCTGTGGGCTAGCTGGCTGGCTGTCATTATTTCCCGAGTTGACATTAGTGTTAACAAAAAGTTCTCTTGTATCTTGTTGCTGAGTTAAAGTCGCTCTAAGACGGGTATTCTTCAAAGAGCTTCTGCTTTTCCTAGCTTTGAGAACTTTATACAGCATCCAATCAGTGTATTCAAGTTGATGTGCAAATCAAACTTAAGACACTTGGACACTGACGACAATATTGGATATTATAACTTAAGTTCAAGCTTAATATTCCAATACGAAGATTTAGTTGAGCCCCACTGAGTTGGTTACCTTGACGACCTCCGTTGCGGTTTGTATGCCGGGTTTCAAGGTGTCGCCTACTCGAGACGTCCCGGGTTCAAATATCGGTGGAGGCATAATTATGTTTCTGTGATGAATACGAGCATATTTGTACTCTAGTCATGAAAAAAAATTTTTTTTTATATAAATATACTTATATATGAATTCTATGCTTTACCCTAGTATCCCATAACACAGCTGACAGTTCTAACTTTGGGGCTAGGCTAATTGGTGTGTGTTGGAAATATTTATTTATTTAACCCAAGTAAGTTATAATCCTAACGGTAACTTAACCATTGTTTGATCACTTATATTGGGTCCTGAAAATAATGATTATTTATATTACGATGATTAAATACATGAATCGATATTATTGCGAATTCAAATAA
Organism: Chilo suppressalis; assembly: GCA_902850365.2. NCBI lineage: Eukaryota > Metazoa > Arthropoda > Insecta > Lepidoptera > Crambidae > Chilo > Chilo suppressalis. Next base: position 6,542,753 of record OU963903.1, read on the forward strand.
ATATTTAGATACACTCGATTGAATACCAACAAGTTCATTAGTATCGTTTACTATTTCATTCTGTCAGTTACAGTCACATTTTGCTGTTCAGTGATGCGGAATCAACAATAATTATAAATGTTTAAAGGACAATGGGCAAAACACACCCAGCTCCGCCAACACTGTAATTAGTATGAATCGATAGATCTATGAAAAACTAACCTTTTTTATTATGACACCGTAAAAATATCTTGGTAGTCAAAACATATGACACATGGGCATATTTAAGTAGCTAAATAAATTCATTTTTAGTACCTTCATTTTATATTATGAGTAACCATAATAATATGCCATATCATACTATACAAATAGATATACAACAAAGCCTGCCGACCATCCTGCGCTTGCACTTACTGAGCCAACTCAAAACTGTTTACGGGGGTTGAAGGATTCGTAGTTGCAAATAATCGACTCGTCTTATTTCGTTGTGATTGTGCGCTCCCTGTTACTTGATTGATTTATATCTAACACGCTTTGGAAATTGAAACACGATTATTGATTTTGTCACCTAGTATGGATGAACTGGAATTATGTTTCCTTCGAAGAGAGGACAAGTTTGTGTGATTTGTTGTCGCTCCGTTTTACATAGAAGACAATTTACTATAACGAACAGAATGTTTAAAAAACCCCAACTCATGCGGGGATTTTCGAATTTAATTTAGCGCGGCAGAATACCCTAAGGGGGTACCCTAGGGGGGGGGGGGGAATACCCCTTGCACCTAGTGAAGTACTCCTATAATACTTAATTAATTCCCTTGTTTCATTGATGTTCGTTCGTTATAGTACTTGTACCTATTTAATTTAAAATAACTAAAGACCCCCAGGACGGAATTTGATGCGCTTTGGCACAGATGATCATGACTATAATACCTTTCAAACAGATGTAGTTTAAGCCGTGGCGGACGTGGGTGCAGCGCCCATACATTTTTGCCCAATGTCCTTTTCCATTTGTCAATTGAGCAGTTTGCTTTCCGATTATTTTCGTTTTACATGCGCGCCTCAGTTTTAGTGATTAATGTATAATTCTTGTTTGTTATTCCCTTCATTGTTATATTTTGGTTTTTAAAAGCCCTTATGGCTTTTTTGGTAAATATGATTTATGATATGCAGCAATTTATTGAAGTATTTTGACTCTGCCTTAGAATCGCAATGTCATTTTTAAGTGATGATAATTAAACACTGCCTTACTATCCGAGTTTATTCTTACCTACTTGATTCAATGAGTGTTTGTATATTGCATCAGATTAAAGAAGAAGTAGATACTTCAGATTGTCCTTGACGACTGACGTGGCCGAGTTCTTTGTACGCCGGGTTTCATGGTCGCCGACGCGAGAGGTCACGGGTTCAAATCCCGGGGGGGGGGGGCAGATGTTTGTGTGAAGAATACGAGCATTTGTACTCCATTCATGGATATTAAATATGTATTTCTATAAAAATATACTTATACATCAACAGAATATGTATTCTATCCGTTACCCTAGTGTCCCATAACACAAGCCTTAGTGTCGCCGCTAGGGCTTTCAAATACCGGATTTTTTCGATACCGGTATCAATACCGGTATTAGCATGTTCAATACCGTGATCACGGGATCACGGTATTGAATATGAACTTCAAATCAAAGAAAATTAAAAAGCCCGATTTATTTCAAATCAGTGTTGATTTCTGTTACATAGGTACCTACATGAAAAACAGGCTAACAAAATATTAAATATACATTATTTTTTCTACCCTTCCCGGGCAGTCTTTTATTAATAAATAGTTCGGCGGAACTAAGAATTTGAGATCCACTTTTTTTTATTAAACAAAAGATAAACTATTAAAATACAACAAAAATGCCGTCCCAATAATTAAAATTCGCATGGCAATCAACATTAAAAAAAATATATAGGTAAATTACTTAACAATCATCTATTCATTTACTTTGTACCATTTATATATTTACTAATCAAACAATACTAAATAACAATATTCAAAAGAATCGAAAATAAAACGATAAATGGAATCAATATCATCTTAAGATTTTGGCATTTTTGCAGCTGAAAGTGTGATCTTAAAAAGGACAGAGGGTTTAATGATTTATCAGATAGCGAACTTCTCAATTTGTTGCATAAATAGCAGACCGAAAAAAAAGCTCGCTCAGCTTCTACACTTGTAGGTACTACAGATAGTAAATATTTGTAAGCTGCAGATAAAAATATTTCTCGACCGCCCCCACTGGTTTCGAAGACACACACTCTTATTATTGATTCAAAATCAGTGCCTGTTGTTGCAGTTGTACGTTCAGGTAATTTGCATATTTCCCTCTCCAACTGTTTCTGGATGGACGCATCGTCATCTTCAACACTTGTATTTAACGATGACGATGAAGTGGAAGGTTCTTCTTCTTCTGTAGCAACACTAGCAACCATCTCAATAAATGCTGCGGTATTCAGTTGTTTATTTTGTATTTCAAACGAGTCAGTAAATTAACGATAATTTTAAACAATTCATCAGATGTTAGTTTTTTGAAAATGTCACCTTCGTTATCATTAGCACTTAAATAAGTTTTAGGGTCATGCAAGTATTGTAACACTCCAGATATAGAGAAACGTCGCTCTTTTATACGTTTTCGAAGTGCCTTTGCAAGGTTTTGGCTCATCTCATTAGCCTGTCCATCTAATTTTCTTAACATAAATTTTAAAGCAATATCAGCTTTTAAAAGTATTATATGCTGAAAACCATATATGTAATTATACCGTTTTGTGTGCCAGCTCCTCAGTTTACGTCACTCGCGTTCATGCTTAACATTTCGTCTTTCTATTCATATAACCCTAATAAAGAATTGTTGATTTGTAATACCGTAAAATCACGGTATTGACTGATCAATACCGGTATTGAAAAATAACAATAAAAAAACCGTGATTACGGTATTACGGGATCCCGGAATACCGGTATTGAAAGCCCTAGTCGCCGCATACGGGCCACACGCCACAGGCACAAACGCTGCCACGAGAAGCTAGAAGCGGCTACTAAAGTGGCTGAAGCGCGACGGCACGCAGCCGACTAAGGTAAGGGAGAGAGGGGTGGGGAATCGCGCGAGTGATGTGTCGCGGCGTTTTGTATCGGCGCATTAAGTGGCCGGTGCGGGCCACAAGAAGCGAGCAACGACGATTTGTAGCGTGTGGCAGCCACCGGCGTACCGTGTGTGGCGAGTCCATATAAAATCTACAAGAAATACGCCGGATTTATGAAATCAGAAACGACAAAACTCTTTGACTTAGCAGGTACATTCATAACCTTAAAAATTGAAACCACAACATTTCTGGAGTTTTTAACGATGTGTTTCTTTATTCTAGTATAATACAATCATGATAATTACTATATTTATGAATGAAATGATATGAAATCTATTAGAAATCGTGGTTTTGTAATGTAAATTCAGATAGGTTATATCCTACGTGCTTGCGAGTGTTTGTTTACTGTTGTTCCCGTCCCGTAGATGATCTATAGACTAAAATGGCCGACAGCATTTTTGTATGTCCATGAAATATCTATTTTAAAATTAAAGTTTTGTAGCTTTCTAGGTAAAAAAAAAATTACAATACATTTTTTTTCGGTCTAATTGAACAATTATTAACCATTTAAAACATATTTCCAAAAAGTGTCAACTAGCCTATTGGTATAAGTGTTGGAAATATTTATTTATTTATTGTATGGAAACCGAGCGTGTCAGATTTGGAGTAGCAACAAGAACAAAAAACCTGCCTAGTGCGGGTCGGAGTTTTTAATATTTGTTGATAAACTTCAGCATCTTAAACCAAACTTTTACATTCCTAACTAATTTCGATTTGGAGATAGACCCCATAACAAAAATTGTCTAAAAATGACAACTCTGACGGTCCATATTCATCTTCTACCTAACGAGCTATAGACAATAATTTGTCACATGGTGGAATATAAAATAAAAAATATATTTTCGTCTCTTCTTCATGTATGGGACGCCCTATGAAAAATAATTGAATTGAATTTTTTCTTAATATTCGGCTTTGGGCAAGCATTCTACATAAAATATCAAAATTTCAGTTCTATACCTGTACTCCTAGCATGAACCAATATCTAATTCTAATAGTTTGCGGGTCCGAAATGTCAATGTCAAATGTGTACTGAATTTTTGTTCTCGTTACGTCTTTTGTGGCGCTGCTGTTCAAGTTTCCATACAAATTTGACAATGACATTTCGGACTCGCAAACTATTCAAATACGATATTGGTTCGTGCTAAGGGTACTGATCCCGTTTACGATCTAGACATACGGACATACGGACAGATCGACAGAGTGACAGCATAAGGCTTCCATGTTTAACCTTTGGGCACGGAACTCTAAAAAGCATGTGTTCCGGTCACCTATTTCTTTTATTTTTATTTACAGCTTAATAATAATATTTTTTTAAAAGAACTATTGACGGCCATTAACCTCCGCCAATCACAGCGACGCGAATAAATCAATTAGTGTAAAAGGAAGACCGTTGGTCTCCATTCCGGCACGCGAAGTACACACACTTGCATTATCTATTTCGATCTGTCTGTGAGGTGAACAAACCATGAGAAAGATAAATAAATATATAATTATTATCTTTGCCATTCTCACAGTTATACGTGCCTTGAGGCAACTATTAGCATTATTTGGACAACAAATTACACCAAGTTGTTATTCGGTTAATTCGGGCATATTAGTTTTCGGCAGTTCCCCGTATTACCTTGTCAATTGATAAACTAACTCTATAAACAATTAACGGCGAAAGTTAGCAGTCACGGAACTCTATGGTTTCCTATTATCTACTATATAAAAATAAGTCGGGTTTTCCTTCCTGACGCTATAACTCCAGAACGCACGAACCGATTTCCACGGTTTTGCATTCGTTGGAAAGGTCTCGGGCTCCGTGAGGTTTATAGCAAAGAAAATTCAGGAAAAATTAAAAAAAAAAAAATTTTTAATCACCAAACGAAATGTTACATAAAACGATGCCATCTGGTGGCGAAACGGAGTTCGCGGGGTTTGCTAGTTATTTATATCGAAGGTACGAAGTGCAAACTAAATTATGGCCTTTGTTTTTCCTGGTACAATTTGCGTTGTGTAGTATGCTTAGCTGGGGATATGAACTGATTACGGAGTTTCTTAGTAGTAGTTCGTTGCCGATAAATCGATAGTTGCAAAGATAACACTCTTGGAATGTACTTAAGATTCTCCTACGGACAGAGCTCGATGATTTTAAGGTTCCGTATCTCAAAAGGAGAAAACAGAACTGTAATAAAATCACTTTGTTGTCCGTCTTTCTTTTTGTCAAGACCCTTTATCTCGGGTACGCGTGGAGGTATCGAGTTGTAAACCATATAGGTACTCAGATCTACGGTCACTTGAAGCTGTGAAATATCACACTTCTAAGTTAACGTAACAAGATACGGCCGTTAACTGTCTGTCTGTCAAGACCCTTTATCTCGGGAACGCGTGGAGGTATCGAGTCGGAATTTAAAACATATAGGTTCTTAAGTCTTTAGTCTCAAGAAGCCGTGCAAAATCATACTTCTAAATAAACATAAAAAGGGTATTTCCGTCTATCTGTCTGTCTGTCAAGACCCTTTATCTCGGGAGCGCGTGGAGGTATCGAGTTGAAATTTATAAAATATAGGTACTCAAGTCTTCGATCTCTTGCAGCTGTGAAAAAATCGACTTCAAAGTTAACATTAAAAAAAGATACGGCTGTTTATGTTGCGAGCCCACTTTGTACGGAACCCTCGGTGAGCAAGTCCATCTCGCACTTGGCCGGTTTTTTTATATATGATGCTTACCTTACCTTTAGTGTATAAATAATTGGTTTCGAATTCGGAACAAAGAAAGAACGCTTATTTTACATTGAATTTGATGTTCCTAATAACTATAGATTCTAGGAAATGGTCTATACCTTTTTATCTTTGTGGCGCTGTCTCGTCGCACATCGAATAGATACAATTTAAGACTGAAACATACTCCTTTGATTATCAATTAAAGAGTGTTTATTAATTTGTAACAACCCTAGGAACAGGTCAAAATCTATTCATCGTTGTTGCGCTAGGTCTGTCTCGTCCTACATCGAATAGATACAATTTAAAACGTAAACGTACTCCCTTTATTACCGGTTAGAGAGTGTTTATTGTTATTAATGAGTACCTACGTGCGTAGTAACACGTGAAGGAATTTATGATGTTGAATTAGAGATATTGTAAGACTAATTTACACAAAATGTTTAATATTTACGAACAAAATAATGTTAGTTTTTTAATAATCAGTAAATATATATATGTATATATATATTGTACCTACGTACATTGGGACTGTGTTTCATATTTTATAATAATAATAATAATTTTTATTCATGGTAAAAAAACATATAAGGTACAAAAATTTTACAGCTGTTAGATTTACTAGACAAAGTACTCGAATTTATTTTTAGTATATTTTTTACATAAGGCAGTAGTCATAAATGAAACCGTACAACTGACCCTAGATAGGCCATAAATATAGCCTGTGTTTATAGTCCAAGAGCCCACTGCGAAATATCTACCCGAATCGGACTTACGGACAAATCGTGTACGATTCGATGGGGAATGTGGTCGTGATAGGGTTGCCGGACATGATAAACCCTGTATCTTGACCGAAGGGTCGAAAAAAGGGCCACTTCCGGTCAATTTTTCGGGAGCCTGCTACCCGGATAAAACTTACAATCAAAATTAGTGCCAATCGATAGGGGATGTTGAGCACTTTAAGGAAAAATCGGGTTGCCACCCCCCACCCTGTCAGGGGTTGCGGCAGCCACCCTTAAGTGTGACCCATTTTCCTATTGCTCTACCCGGATCGAACTTACGATTTTTTTTTTCCAAATCGAAGCTTGAACTTTCCCCAACACGAAAAAATAGGGTTGCCACTTCTGACCTGACTTCTTCGAAACCTGACTTCTTGACCAGAACAGCCGTCAGCCAGCCCCGAGTTACCCAATTTCGAGGTTCCAATTTCGATCGCAATTTAACTACCCGCATCGAACTTACGATTTCTTTTTTTTTTAAATCGAAGCTTGAATTTCCCGAACACAAAAAAACGAGGTTGCCAACTTTGGCCTTGACTGAAAATTTTTCTGCCAGTGAATTATGGCGTCAATATTAATTTATTTTATTTTGGAGCAGATCGAAACGAATCATGAAAAAACATTAGAAAATCAGTTTTTTTTTTTGATTTCATTAAGGAATGAACAATCTTTGGGCAGGTTGGTAGAGGCGTGGATTGAAAAACATGGGTTTGTATGACATGAACAAACAGTTTTATTATGAACACACGGAAAAAAAACCATTCGCTATGATGCGGAGCGTCGACTCACAGCGAGGACCGATAGACTACGACTGTCTTCTATTTAGGAGTGGGCGTTATATAGCATAAATCGTTTTCACAACGTTATCGCTGAGCCACAACGCAAACGTTATGGGTGACATTGACAACGATCTATTTCCCACAACGATCTATTTCTCACAACGCTAAATTTCTCTCTCCCGTTGTCGTCGCCACATTGTACAATAACATGACACAGGGCGTTGCTTGCTGTGGCGTTTTTTTGATATCTTCACGAGAAGTGACAACGTAAAGAATGGTAGTATTGTAACACTCTTTTTTGTAGCAATGAGCTAATTTGAGTTTAAAATCAAATCATTAGTAAACAATAACAAATAGAAGGGTTGATAACCTCAAACAACGTCAAATTTACTCAATCAAAAATCGAACCTTTATAAAAACAAACTGTTTAAAAACATATTGAATTGGTGTGGTAGTTGTGAAATAAATCGTCTCAATCGAAAAGCGAACCTTTAAAAAAACTGTTTTAAAACAAAATGACTTTGTATGGTGGTTGTGAAATAGATCGTCTTAATCGAAAAACGAACCTTTACAAAATAAACTGTTTTTTGAACATATTGACTTTGCGTGGTGGTTGTAAAATAGATCGTTTTAAAATAGACGTTTTCGACAACGTTTCGAGAACGCCGGTAATGTTTCGTTGTGTTATTTAGAAAACGCGTAACGACACATATCTACTTCTATTTCAATAACCCGGCAATTTTTTTTTTGCTAGACCGAAAACAGATAGATCCCTTCTACCTGGGAATTTTGAAAAGACCCCATAATACATGAGGACGTAGCAGCTGCTGTCGTTACACTGTTGCCACGATCTCAACGCTTCGATCTGCTCCAAAATAAAATAAATTAATATTGACGCCATAATTCACTGGCAGAAAAATTTTCAGTCAAGGCCAAAGTTGGCAACCTCGTTTTTTTGTGTTCGGGGAAATTCAAGCTTCGATTTAAAAAAAAAAGAAATCGTAAGTTCGATGCGGGTAGTTAAATTGCGATCTGTTATAACCTGCCTACCTAATGCCTACTACAGAAATGTTGCTGACTTAGGAAAACTATAATGAATAATTATTTCCAATATTAAATTTGTGATCAGCAATATTTTTTGTATAAAAACCCGCAATTTCAATATTACAGTCAGTCTTGTTCTGATTTGTGGAATTGCTGCCCAACAACGGACCTGGTTTCTGCCTGCCGGTTGGCCTTCAGCAAGGAAACTCTGAAGAACTATTCAACGGCCTAGTAAACTAGCCCGTCGCGAGTCGTTATCCTTAAAAACTAAAAGGAAGTAGTAGTGAACAATAAAGTGATAGCAGTGTTATAACAAACATAAATATATAAATAAAGTGATTGTGAGCAAATGAAGTTTTTTTTTTAAATTAAACTAAGTGCTCCGTCTAACATTTGGTGTCAGAAGAAAGCAGGGATTTACTCCCTGATGGTCGCCTACTCCTGACGACGACCAGAATCACTGCCGTCGACATAAGCCCATCCCGTGGGTTTGCTTGAGCTGCCAGCCTGCCGCCCGACCGTCTCTCTGACATAGAGGTGTGTCAACCACTCCAGCTACAACCATCGACGATCATCATCACTACTGACTGACTTCGCGTTGATGTGCCGAGGGTTCTTTGCCCAGCGCATCACACAGAAGAAGGCTCCGCACCACTCAGAAGAAGACTCCGCTTCAACCGTGCTAACACATAGCACGACTTCGTTTACGCATCGAGCATTAACTGCATAACTCCGGATAGCCGGCGCTAAGCCGTCTGACCTACTTATCGCCGCACCGTGAAAAACGCTGTATCAACAAATGACCGCGATACTATTTCTGTGAGTGCATAATAATAACGTTATATTTTAATCAACTTATTCTCTCTTAATTGGATTAATTTTTTGTTCTAATCTTAATAAAAAGTGATCATGGCTAACGAAAAAGTAAAATTAGAACTATCTGGGTTGTCTAGCGTAACTGTACCGGGTGAAAAAGAAAACACATCTGTAAGTTTTCTTACAAAATTTATAAAGCCCTTCGATGGGGATAGAAATAAATTATCATCATTTTTACGTAACTGTGACAATGCATTAAACCTCGCGTCCAGCGCACAATGCGATATTCTCTTCAAATATATTTTATCGCAGTTAGAGGGGAAAGCCGAAACGGCTTGCTCTCTGAAAATTTTTGACAGTTGGGTTGAACTAAAATCATTCCTTAAGACTACATTCGGGGAAACTAAACATAAAGATCACTTATTATTAGATTTACAGAGCTGCAAACAAAAACCTAACGAATCCATATCACAGTATAGCTTACGGTTAGAGACATATTTAACTAGATTACAAACAGATATCACGCATTCTACCGTGGACCAGAGTGAACTGAAAGGGCGAATAGCAAATACTGAAGACCTAGCCTTACATACATTTTTATTAGGAGTACCTAGTCATATCTCCAACATATTAAGATGTAGGAACCCGTCTACCTTGGGTGAGGCAATAAATTTAGCCATTCAAGAAGAAAAACTTTATAACCTTGTCCAATCTACAAAAACCCTTGATATAAGACCTAGGTGTCGAACCTGTGGCCGCATAGGTCACATTGACAGAAACTGTCTGTTAAATAGGCAGCGCCCAATTCACAACGTTTCTTTCGATAGACCTTCCACTTCGCAACCACCACCAACTAATATTTGTCGCTATTGCAAACACCCTGGCCATGATATAAAAGACTGCCGTAAAAGACAATACAACAACTCACGGCAGAATCAGAATAGACAAATACATAATATATCAGGGGAATATATTAACAATACTAATTATAACGACAACTTTTCACAACCTTTTAATAATAATTCTTACTATTCCGAGTCTTTAAACTAAAAAGAGTTCCGCCTGAGCGTCGTCATACGGAACCATTGAACTATAACGACGCCATTTACCATGTCAATGATCAATCTATCATAAGTCCTCCTATATCCAATAACTATAATAAATTTATCAATTTTACTAAGTCCACTGTATCCGCTAACTCCGCTGTATCTACTATTCCCAATGAACCTACAATCTCTATTTTACCTACTATTTCCACTGAATCTACTAATTCCGCTGTATCTACTAACTCCACTGTATCTACTAAATCCGCTGTATCTACTAATTCCGCTGTATCTACTAACTCCGCTGTACCTACTAAATCCGCTGTATCTACTAACTCCGCTGTATCTGCTAATTCCAGTAAACCTATGTACTCCACTGTATCTACCATTTCCGCTGAACCTAGTACCTCCACTGTATCCACTTTCTCCACTGAATCAACCAATCCCGCTGTATCTACTAGCTCCACTGTATCTATCACTCCTAGTGTATCTACCAATTCCACTGTGCATACTACCATTTCTTCCGAACTTATTAAACCCTTTCAACTTAACACTACTGCTAGCAACTTAGATACATTTACTAATTCCAATATTCCTTGTAAATCTACCGAACCCCCTAACTCAACTAAAATCTCTAAACCCACTGCATCTTCTAACTCTGGCCTACCCCGCATTTCTAGTAAACAAACTAATCCTGCTAAATCCCGTAAAAATCCTATACCCCGACATAGAAAATCGAACTCAACTACTGAATCTGTCAAAGCTTCTTGTCCTAAGCCAAAGAAAACCCAGAAACCTAAAAGACACACAGAAACCGAAGAACAATCCAATACTAACTCGCAACCATTATACATACACGAAATAAATTACAATTCCAATACACATTTGCCTCATATATATAAACTCTCAGTACTCTTCTAAACCCCTAATACTTCTGGTCGATTCTGGTTCCACTGTATCCTTACTTAAGAAATCTTCACTAGAAAAGCAACCTACCTTAGTGAAAGAAATTATCAAATTCAAAGGTATAGATAAAGATGCCGATCATTCTATTAGTTTAGGTCATTTCCAATTAGATATTATTCTGTCAAATTCCGAAACCATATATGGAACTTTCCATCTAATTCCAGACTCCGTTGAGATTAATTTTGATGGTATAGTAGGAAACGATTTCCTTAGATTATATACCTCCAGCATTGATTACAAAAATGATTGCTTATTGATAAATAATAGTAAAGTAAAACTACATTTTACCAAACCTCATTATGTAATACCAGCTCGTTCTGAAATGATAATAGAATGTGAAGCGTCTAATCCCGAAGTTTTATTAGGTTATGTAGATAAAAAGGAAATACAACAAGGTGTATACTTATCTAATTGTCTTGTATCTGTTAAAAGAAATAAACATATTAACGTCTCTATACTCAATACCACAGATGATAATATTACTATACACTCCCTCAATGTAGAATTAAACCCTTGCCATATCTTAAACGAATCATTTCCAAATCCAGTATCAAATTCACAGATTAACACTATTATTCCACCAAATAGGATATACAAAGTAAAAGAGCAAATTAGAACTTCCCATCTTAATGTCGAAGAATCCAAGGTACTCCTGGAACTATGTTCAGAATACTCAGACCTTTTCTATCTAGAAGGAGACCAACTAACATGTACCGATACTTTGACTCATGAGATTAAAACTACTAATTCCCAACCGATTCATGCCAAAACTTACAGGTACCCTGAGTGTCACAAAGAGGAAGTCAATAGACAGATTCAAAAGATGTTAAAAGAAAACATTATCAAACCTTCAAATTCCCCGTGGTCTTCTCCTATCTGGGTTGTCCCTAAAAAACAGGATGCCTCCGGTCAAAAGAAATGGCGTATAGTTGTCGACTACAGAAAATTGAATGATGTTACTATCGGAGACGCGTATCCAATACCTAATATTACAGAAATATTAGACCAATTAGGGCATAGTAAATATTTTAGTACTCTAGATCTTGCCTCTGGTTTCCACCAGATTAAAATGCACGAAGGTGATGCATCTAAAACTGCTTTCTCTGTTCCCAACGGTCACTACGAGTACACTCGAATGCCGTTTGGCTTGAAAAATGCGCCAGCTACATTTCAGAGGTTAATGAATACGGTGCTATCTGGTCTTCAAGGCCTTCACTGCTTTATTTATCTTGATGACGTAATCATCTATTCCCATGATCTAACCCATATTCAGAAACTCAAACTCGTCTTTGATGCTCTCAGAAAACATACCCTTAAGTTACAACCGGATAAATGTGAGTTCTTGAGAAATGAAGTTGCTTATCTTGGACATATTATCACTAATAAAGGTGTATCCCCCAATCCTGATAAAGTCAAAGCCGTGTCTTCTTATCCTATGCCTAGAAATCCCAAAGACATTAAATCCTTCCTAGGTTTAATAGGGTACTATAGGAAATTCATTAAAGACTTCTCAAAGATAACTAAACCTTTAACATCCCTGTTACGTAAAGATACTGAATTTATCTGGACCGAAGAACAAAATTTAGCGTTTAACAATTTGAAACATATGCTTACCAATGCCCCAATTCTACAATATCCCGATTTTTCGAAAGAATTTATTCTAACTACAGATGCATCCAATTATGCGCTTGGTGCCGTTTTATCTCAAGGCGAGATAGGTAAAGACCTTCCAATCGCTTACGCCTCCAGAACCTTGAATAAAGCTGAAGGTAACTATAGCACAATCGAAAAGGAATTGTTAGGCATTATTTTCGGTACCAAAACTTTTAGACCTTATCTCTATGGTCGCAAATTCAAAATTGTGACTGACCATCGCCCTCTATGTTGGCTATTCAAATGCACCGATCCAAGTTCCAAACTAGTTCGTTGGCGCCTCAAGTTAGAAGAATTCGACTATGAAATAGTCTACAAATCAGGCAGAATGAACTCTAACGCCGACGCTCTATCCCGTCCCCCAATACACAATATAACATTGACACGACTGATAACCTGACTTATGACTCTTTCCTAAAAACTCGATCTTCACCAACTAACTTGATACCCAAATAGTAGAACATAACAAAAGCCTTTTAGATAGCCCATGTCAACTCATAATTTGCCCAACGTCTATTGATCTAGATCTTCAAATCCTTACTGTGATACCATCCTAACCTCTAGAAGATAGACAGTTATTGAATCTACTGAACGAGAACTTTATGAATCAAGTTCAGTATAAAAAATAATAAAACTTATTTCCTCTTGTTCTTCAAGATTCATCACTATGAATCCGCCTCGTATAAGGATATATTTGAATCAATCAAAAGACTTCGAAATAACCTTGTAATTTCTTTAATGATAAACAAGAAATTTCTATATCAGATTTTAATAACCCTTATGACAGACTTCAATTTATGCTTATATACGAAATTATTGCTTTCCTTTTTCAAAAACAAAAATCAAGGTTAATATATATCACAATAACATAATTTATCCTACCCCTGTAGAATCCCAACCATCCTGAAGGACAATCATGATTCCCCTATTGGTGGTCATATTGGTGCTACTCGTTTGTACAACAAATTAAAAGAATTGTATTATTGGAAAGGAATGAAATCAGATATCGAAAACTATACTAAAACTTGCCGCCAGTGTCAACAAAATAAGGCACTGAGAGCAACAAACAAAGCTCCAATGGAAATTACTTCCACATCTCGTGAACCTTTAGAAAGGATATCCACCGACATAGTTGGTCCACTTCCGAATTCTGGCCCAACAGAATATAGATATATTGTCACCTTCCAGGACGACCTTACAAAATACTCCATGGCATACCCTATTACACAAGCTACTGCCCAAGAAACAGCAGAAGCACTTATAACTTTTATGAGCCATTTTGGCATTCCTAAAATTATTCTTTCAGATCAAGGTGTCCATTTCATAGCCGATGTTTACAAACAAGTAACCTCTCTATTTAAAATAAAACATCTGTTTTCATCTCCTTATCATCCACAAACAAATGGAGCTCTTGAACGTAGCCATGGTACTCTTAAAGAATACTTAAAATCTTACGTTAACGAAAACCAAAACGATTGGCACAAATATCTCCCTACGGCATTAATATCATACAACACTAGCATTCACTCATCTACTAATTTTTCCCCACACGAACTTTTATTCGGCTGTAAGCCACATATACCCAGCTCCATTTACGACATTCACCCTAATGCAACTATAATGACCTCATCAAAACATTGAAACTTAAACTAAATACTTCACGTAATATAGCACGAGAAAACATTCTTCGTAGTAAAGAAAAGGCTAACAATATTATGATAAAAGAACCAAAGCCGTAAACTATAACGTTGGAGACATGGTGTATGTAAAATATCACCACAGATTACGTAAAGCACTATCGCCAATCTGGAAAGGTCCCTTTCAAATCACTCAAGTTCATAATAATAATAACGTCACGATTCTTATGAACCGCAAACAAATTAGATATCACTTTGACGAAATAAAATTGGCTCATGATAATTCTCTTCCAGGGCCATCGTGCCAGGACTCATCTCGGCAAACATAACAACGCCAATCGTGAACAGTCCCGGTATCTACTTCGACTCCCTAGGAATATTAAAATTCTATAATGATCATTGGAACATTCTAACCTATTCTGATTTTTCTTATATTAAACCACATATAGATAATGTTAAGCAAGCAATAGATACTTCTAAGGACATTTGTAACAAATATCCTTCTTTCGAAATGCATATTGATTGTGCTAATGTATTAAGTCCTTTGGAAAGTTTGTATGTCAACGTAAATAACAACTTTATCTCATTATCTCATTTAACTTCCTTGGAGTCCCATCGTAAACAGAAAAGATCAGCATGGTTTGGTGTCGGAGGTCCTATCCTAAAACAGCTCTTTGGTTCCCTAGACGATGATGATGCAAAAACATTCACCGATGCTATAAACGCCGTTCAAGATGACCAAAGGCATTTAGCATCCCTAATGAAAGATAATATTCATATTATTTCTTCTACTATATCTACTTTTAATAATACTATACAAAAACTTAACGCTAATGAAATTACGTTGAATAACAACGTGGAAAAGTTGCATAAAATATTAGATACTGTTTCAAAAAACACTAATAAGATAGAAGTTAATACTCATCTTGCCATGACTTTCAGTGCAATAGAAAGTTCCTTGATGATCCTTAATTTTAGTTTAAAAGACCTGATAGATGCTATTCTTTTTGGGAAACAGAATGTAGTTCATCCTTCTGTTCTAAACCCCATTCTACTATATAAAGAACTAAGTTCAAATAACGATTTAGTAGCTCGTAACTTTCCGCTTCCTATAAGTTTAGATAATGCTCACATTCTCTTAGATTTAGCCGACATTTCTTCATTTCTTAGCGATAACAAGTTAATTTTTAATATAAGAATACCTTTAACTTTATTAACTGACTATAAGCTCTATCACGTTTATGCTCTGCCTACACCCCATGATATACACAACCCTAATTCATTCGCCATGATTAATCCTACAACTAAATATTTAGCCTTAACAGAGGATAAGTTGACATACTCTTTATTAGACAACCTAAGTGAATGCAAAGTGGTAAAAGACAATTACAATCTGTGTAAACTTAATAGTGTCCATTCCTCAGTGTCAAATCCAATCTGTGAAGTGACTATCTTATCGGAATACGTGAACCAAATACCCGCGACGTGTGATTATAAGGTGCTTGTAGGTAATATAGATGTTTGGCAAAAACTAACTAGTAATAGGTGGATTTATGTACTAAGTGATATTTCTAAGCTATCGGTTAATTGTAATAATATGTTAACAGACTATGATGTAGTTGGAACAGGAATCCTTCAGTTGCAGAAAGGCTGCAAAGCTTATCATAAATTGCTACAGTTTATTGCTGCAAATGAATACCATTCTAGTATACATTTGCCATCTACTCATTTCAATATCATAGAGGATGATTGCTGTTCCAAAAAGACAATAAATAGCAGTATTCCATATCTGACACCTGTAAGGCTATCTCATATAAATCTAGATTCGTTGCAATACGCTTCTCATAAACTTAATCAAGCCACAGAAGAGCTTGACCGAATACAAACTCAGCCATATCATATCAAATATGGAAACTACTTTAGTATAATTACCACAATAGCCTCTGTATGTATGTTTAGTTTCATATTTTATAAGTTATATAAATGTATTTGCTGTAGAAATAGACATAGGTGTAATCGTAGTAACTCTACAAGTACTAGTTGTTGTATAAAAATATTTAATTCATGTTATACTAAACCTAATAACAATACTTCAGTAACTCATTCAAGTTCTAATAATATACTTGATAGAACTGTATCCAACTTTGAAATGTCTAGCGTTAATTCTGATTCTAACTCTTCTATTAATTCACCTAAACGTAATTTAGACTTCCAATAAATGTGTAATAATTATATCTTACATTATAAGTATTGTTTTTTCTCTTAAACTGCATAATTTTTCAATTTTATTTTTCCTATAATTTTTATGCTACTTTGATTCTAAGAATGTCTTGTAATTAAGTAACTGTTTATACAATATTGATGTTCTACTACTTTTTTCTTTTTTTTTTCTCTATCTTACTTTTTCTCTACTACTCGCATCCCTCTCTCGGATGCTGCGTTTTAATGGGGGGAGGTGTTATAACCTGCCTACCTAATGCCTACTACAGAAATGTTGCTGACTTAGGAAAACTATAATGAATAATTATTTCCAATATTAAATTTGTGATCAGCAATATTTTTTGTATAAAAACCCGCAATTTCAATATTACAGTCAGTCTTGTTCTGATTTGTGGAATTGCTGCCCAACAACGGACCTGGTTTCTGCCTGCCGGTTGGCCTTCAGCAAGGAAACTCTGAAGAACTATTCAACGGCCTAGTAAACTAACCCGTCGCGAGTCGTTATCCTTAAAAACTAAAAGGAAGTAGTAGTGAACAATAAAGTGATAGCAGTGTTATAACAAACATAAATATATAAATAAAGTGATTGTGAGCAAATGAAGTTTTTTTTTTAAATTAAACTAAGTGCTTCGTCTAACAGATCGAAATTGGAACCTCGAAATTGGGTAACTCGGGGCTGGCTGACGGCTGTTCTGGTCAAGGTCAGAAGTGGCAACCCTATTTGTTCGTGTTGGGGAAAGTTCAAGCTTCGATTTGGAAAAAAAAAAATCGTAAGTTCGATCCGGGTAGAGCAATAGGAAAATGGGTCACACTGAAGGGTGGCTGCCGCAACCCCTGACAGGGTGGGGGGTGGCAACCCGATTTTTCCTTAAAGTGCTCAACATCCCCTATCGATTGGCACTAATTTTGATTGTAAGTTTTATCCGGGTAGCAGGCTCCCGAAAAATTGACCGGAAGTGGCCCTTTTTTCGACCCTTCGGTCAAGATACAGGGTTTATCATGTCCGGCAACCCTATCACGACCACATTCCCCATCGAATCGTACACGATTTGTCCGTAAGTCCGATTCGGGTAGATATTTCGCAGTGGGCTCTCCGACTATTAGGGATTCAGGTCCTTCCAATAGGTTATTAAGATGACACAGTAATAAATTGTTACAGGATGGCGAAGCAGATCATCTGAGAACAAAAACTGTAGTCTACACTTCAGCTCTACACCAAAGCGAAGCGAGGGCGGGCCGCTAGTAATAAATAATAATAAGTATGATAATTATCTAATTATCTTTTTATCACTAATTATACTTCAACCAAAAATTGGTGGGGCGCATCTTCGTGGATTGCACTATCTGTACATTTGACTGATTAAGTGTGAGATGCACCACATAGCTAGTTAAAGTTGAATTTTACTATGTACGAGTATAACTTTAATTGACCTCGCTTGGACAGTCGTTGCCACTGTCAAATTATGACCCATATTCTTGACCATCGTCAAATGGTGCAACCCATTTTCACCAAACCAGTACTTTAACTGAACTAAAATTAAAGGTAAGTTGGTGCAATTCACTCACTCAACAAAAATATATGTTTGTGTGTTTTTATTGGTCAATAAAATGGTTATCTCGTTGTCTCTCAACTCACGCTAAGTAACTTCTTAGTAAACGTAACTCTAAAATTATGCTTTATTTACTAATCAACTAAGATATTTTTCTGATGAATTTATATCCAAATCCCTCCTTGTTGTCATTAGTTCCGTTAATTAGTTCTGTGAACAGAAGTAATGCGTTTTTTTCTGCCTACTTCATGAAATAATCGGATATTGCACAAATCAAAAGTTTTTGAGTGAAACATTACTTTTTATTTTCTAATAACACTTTTGACGAAAATCTGATATTACTTAATTTCAATAATTTGTCGAATATTCAAAATCATTATAACAATAATATAATCTTGATAATAAAATGATTTGCAAAACTGCCAACCACGTAACTTAAATAAATACACCATTCGCAAAACTAACTATTGTGGTATGGATCAGGCAATCAACAACCTGGATTTCAGGTCTTTATATAATGTTGAAGATCCTAATTGTGCTACAGACATACTGATCCGCATATTGACCTCATTCATAACAGAACATACGATACTAGTTCGCACGTCTCGACGAAAACAAATTATTAAGCCGTGGATCACACCAGGAGTTTTGCGCTGTATTCGAAACAGGGACGCTATGCATCGTAAAGTGAAAAATAATCCTGACAATCTCACATTAAAAATAACGTACACTAGATATCGTAGTTATTGTACAAAGTTGCTTAAGAAACTTAAGAGGCAATACGATACGGACGAACTTCGTATGGCGGGCACTAACACCAAAAGGATTTGGGATACTATTAAACGGATAATTCACACAACTCCTTTAAAACACCCTTCAACTGACCTTCTACAATCTGGTGCAACGCCAATTGAGTCAGTAAATAATATTAACTCTTTTTTTGCTACGGTCGGCGAAGACCTAGCAAATAAAATCACTAACAGCAAAAACGTAGCTACACAATATAAACCACCTAAGATTGCGTTTTCCTCCCAATCTTTTGTCCTTTTAGACACAGATCAAAACGAGGTTCGTGATGCTATCCTTGCTCTAAAATTGAATACGGCACTAGGTTGGGATAACATATCGGCTGAGTTTCTTAAGCGCTACGTAACTGTAAACCTTTGACCTTTATTTTTAATAAATGTTTCCACCTAGGGATTTTTCCTAATGCATTTAAAAGGGCTACAATTCATCCCATATATAAAAGTGGTGATAGAAAATCTCCCGGGAACTATCGACCGATTGCACTTCTTACATCGTATCATCAACTAAAGACTAACTAAGTACCTCGAAAGTTGTAAACTAATTTCACCAAATCAATTTGGTTTTAG
The DNA here is from genome assembly GCA_902850365.2 of Chilo suppressalis. Taxonomy (NCBI): domain Eukaryota; kingdom Metazoa; phylum Arthropoda; class Insecta; order Lepidoptera; family Crambidae; genus Chilo; species Chilo suppressalis. The sequence goes on from OU963903.1 coordinate 6,562,468, forward strand.
GCGTGGGATGTCCACATCTGATGCTGTTCTTGAACTTCTGAATCATGTTGCCAATAATATAAATAGTAAAAATAAAGTAGTATCTATTTTCCTCGACTTCGGCCTCGAAAAAGGCCTTTGATACCGTACCCATTGCCTTGTTATTGAATAAGCTTGGTAGCTTCGGTATTCGAGGTGTCCAACATAAACTGTTCAGTAGCTACTTGCTGGAAAGATCGCAAAGGGTAAAAAATGATGTATATAGTGACTATACCCCTATAACATATGGCATTTCACAGGGAAGTATCCTAGGACCTACGCTGTTTCTAGTATTTATCAACGACCTTTGTAACCTAAAACTTCTCAACGGTAAAATTACGTCTTTTGCGGATGATACTGTACTTTCATTCACTGGGAAAACTTGGACAGACGCCTTGTCTACCGCACAGAAGGGGTTAAATGCCGTTACTGCATGGTTGGTTGCTAACACACTTACTTTAAATGCCTCTAAATCCAACTTCATCACCTTCTCCATTCGCAACGACACTCAACCGAAGCCTCCACCATCTCTAATAGCTCATATGTGCTCTTTTCCAGAATGCAATAGCTGCTCTTGTCCGTGTATAAATTCAACCATATCCACTAAATATCTTGGAATTATCATTGATCAAAATCTAAATTTTAAACAGTTTATAGACACACTTACTTCCAGGATTAGAAAATTAATTTACATTTTTAGAAAACTTCGTTATGTTGCCCCACCTTCAATTTATCAGATCCACTTACTTTGCCCTATGCCAGAGCATTATTACTTATTGTATTAGCGCATGGGGAGGAACCTTCAAAACAGATCTTTTACCGCTGGAAAGGACCCAACGTGCGATCTTGAAGGTGAGCACTTTCAGACCCATTATGTTTCCTACAAATGAGCTTTACCTAAGCTGTAAAGTTATGACTGTACGGCAACTTTTTATAATGAATACACTTCTACATGTACATGCTAAAACACCACTTACTTGCAACGCCAAAAGAAAGAACAGAAATGTCTGCCCTACACCTAGGATTAATTATGCGTTTACTAAAAGATTCTTTGTCTTTCTTGGCCCTTACTTATACAATAAAATAAATAGCCTTCTCCTGTATCACCATCTACCCCACTCCAAATGCAAAAAAGTTTTATCTGACTGGCTTTGTGGAAAATCATATGAGGAAACCGAAAAATTGCTCGCTCTTGTATCCTAAATAACATCACTTGCATCTACTCATACTTGCACCATACATACGCACTTACAGACGCACACACATACGCACTCACAAACACTCACACACACACACATACACACACTCACACACACAGACACACACACACACAGACACACGTACACACACACAACACATACGCGTATTCTATCCATTTTATGTAGTCAGTAATTTTTATTGATATCTTTGTCATGAACAAATTCTGTTATCTGATCTGCTTCGCCATCCTGTAACAATTTATTACTGTGTCATCTTAATAACCTATTGGAAGGGCCTGAATCCCTAAACACAGGCTATATTTATGGCCTATCTAGGGTCAGTTGTACGGTTTCATTTATGACTACTGCCTTATGTAAAAAATATACTAAAAATAAATTCGAGTACTTTGTCTAGTAAATCTAACAGCTGTAAAATTTTTGTACCTTATATGTTTTTTTACCATGAATAAAAATTATTATTATTATTATTATAAAATATGAAACACAGTCCCAATGTACGTAGGTACAATATATATATACATATATATATTTACTGATTATTAAAAACTAACATTATTTTGTTCGTAAATATTAAACATTTTGTGTAAATTAGTCTTACAATATCTCTAATTCAAAATCATAAATTCCTTCACGTGTTACTACGCACGTAGGTACTCATTAATAACAATAAACACTCTCTAACCGGTAATAAAGGGAGTACGTTTACGTTTTAAATTGTATCTATTCGATGTAGGACGAGACAGACCTAGCGCAACAACGATGAATAGATTTTGACCTGTTCCTAGGGTTGTTACAAATTAATAAACACTCTTTAATTGATAATCAAAGGAGTATGTTTCAGTCTTAAATTGTATCTATTCGATGTGCGACGAGACAGCGCCACAAAGATAAAAGGTATAGACCATTTCCTAGAATCTATAGTTATTAGGAACATCAAATTCAATGTAAAATAAGCGTTCTTTCTTTGTTCCGAATTCGAAACCAATTATTTATACACTAAAGGTAAGGTAAGCATCATATATAAAAAAACCGGCCAAGTGCGAGATGGACTTGCTCACCGAGGGTTCCGTACAAAGTGGGCTCGCAACATAAACAGCCGTATCTTTTTTTAATGTTAACTTTGAAGTCGATTTTACATTGAATTTGATGTTCCTATTTATATATAGGCAGACATTTCTGTTCTTTCTTTTGGCGTTGCAAGTAAGTGGTGTTTTAGCATGTACATGTAGAAGTGTATTCATTATAAAAAGTTGCCGTACAGTCATAACTTTACAGCTTAGGTAAAGCTCATTTGTAGGAAACATAATGGGTCTGAAAGTGCTCACCTTCAAGATCGCACGTTGGGTCCTTTCCAGCGGTAAAAGATCTGTTTTGAAGGTTCCTCCCCATGCGCTAATACAATAAGTAATAATGCTCTGGCATAGGGCAAAGTAAGTGGATCTGATAATTGAAGGTGGGGCAACATAACGAAGTTTTCTAAAAATGTAAATTAATTTTCTAATCCTGGAAGTAAGTGTGTCTATAAACTGTTTAAAATTTAGATTTTGATCAATGATAATTCCAAGATATTTAGTGGATATGGTTGAATTTATACACGGACAAGAGCAGCTATTGCATTCTGGAAAAGAGCACATATGAGCTATTAGAGATGGTGGAGGCTTCGGTTGAGTGTCGTTGCGAATGGAGAAGGTGATGAAGTTGGATTTAGAGGCATTTAAAGTAAGTGTGTTAGCAACCAACCATGCAGTAACGGCATTTAACCCCTTCTGTGCGGTAGACAAGGCGTCTGTCCAAGTTTTCCCAGTGAATGAAAGTACAGTATCATCCGCAAAAGACGTAATTTTACCGTTGAGAAGTTTTAGGTTACAAAGGTCGTTGATAAATACTAGAAACAGCGTAGGTCCTAGGATACTTCCCTGTGGAATGCCATATGTTATAGGGGTATAGTCACTATATACATCATTTTTTACCCTTTGCGATCTTTCCAGCAAGTAGCTACTGAACAGTTTATGTTGGACACCTCGAATACCGAAGCTACCAAGCTTATTCAATAACAAGGCAATGGGTACGGTATCAAAGGCCTTTTTCGAGGCCGAAGTCGAGGAAAATAGATACTACTTTATTTTTACTATTTATATTATTGGCAACATGATTCAGAAGTTCAAGAACAGCATCAGATGTGGACATCCCACGCCTAAAACCAAATTGATTTGGTGAAATTAGTTTACAACTTTCGAGGTACTTAGTTAGTCTTTAGTTGATGATACGATGTAAGAAGTGCAATCGGTCGATAGTTCCCGGGAGATTTTCTATCACCACTTTTATATATGGGATGAATTGTAGCCCTTTTAAATGCATTAGGAAAAATCCCTAGGTGGAAACATTTATTAAAAATAAAGGTCAAAGGTTTACAGTTACGTAGCGCTTAAGAAACTCAGCCGATATGTTATCCCAACCTAGTGCCGTATTCAATTTTAGAGCAAGGATAGCATCACGAACCTCGTTTTGATCTGTGTCTAAAAGGACAAAAGATTGGGAGGAAAACGCAATCTTAGGTGGTTTATATTGTGTAGCTACGTTTTTGCTGTTAGTGATTTTATTTGCTAGGTCTTCGCCGACCGTAGCAAAAAAAGAGTTAATATTATTTACTGACTCAATTGGCGTTGCACCAGATTGTAGAAGGTCAGTTGAAGGGTGTTTTAAAGGAGTTGTGTGAATTATCCGTTTAATAGTATCCCAAATCCTTTTGGTGTTAGTGCCCGCCATACGAAGTTCGTCCGTATCGTATTGCCTCTTAAGTTTCTTAAGCAACTTTGTACAATAACTACGATATCTAGTGTACGTTATTTTTAATGTGAGATTGTCAGGATTATTTTTCACTTTACGATGCATAGCGTCCCTGTTTCGAATACAGCGCAAAACTCCTGGTGTGATCCACGGCTTAATAATTTGTTTTCGTCGAGACGTGCGAACTAGTATCGTATGTTCTGTTATGAATGAGGTCAATATGCGGATCAGTATATCTGTAGCACAATTAGGATCTTCAACATTATATAAAGACCTGAAATCCAGGTTGTTGATTGCCTGATCCATACCACAATAGTTAGTTTTGCGAATGGTGTATTTATTTAAGTTACGTGGTTGGCAGTTTTGCAAATCATTTTATTATCAAGATTATATTATTGTTATAATGATTTTGAATATTCGACAAATTATTGAAATTAAGTAATATCAGATTTTCGTCAAAAGTGTTATTAGAAAATAAAAAGTAATGTTTCACTCAAAAACTTTTGATTTGTGCAATATCCGATTATTTCATGAAGTAGGCAGAAAAAAACGCATTACTTCTGTTCACAGAACTAATTAACGGAACTAATGACAACAAGGAGGGATTTGGATATAAATTCATCAGAAAAATATCTTAGTTGATTAGTAAATAAAGCATAATTTTAGAGTTACGTTTACTAAGAAGTTACTTAGCGTGAGTTGAGAGACAACGAGATAACCATTTTATTGACCAATAAAAACACACAAACATATATTTTTGTTGAGTGAGTGAATTGCACCAACTTACCTTTAATTTTAGTTCAGTTAAAGTACTGGTTTGGTGAAAATGGGTTGCACCATTTGACGATGGTCAAGAATATGGGTCATAATTTGACAGTGGCAACGACTGTCCAAGCGAGGTCAATTAAAGTTATACTCGTACATAGTAAAATTCAACTTTAACTAGCTATGTGGTGCATCTCACACTTAATCAGTCAAATGTACAGATAGTGCAATCCACGAAGATGCGCCCCACCAATTTTTGGTTGAAGTATAATTAGTGATAAAAAGATAATTAGATAATTATCATACTTATTATTATTTATTACTAGCGGCCCGCCCTCGCTTCGCTTTGGTGTAGAGCTGAAGTGTAGACTACAGTTTTTGTTCTCAGGCTTGTATTATACACAATGACATTCATTTATGATTCTTCTTATACCTGCATGCAAAGTCTCAGCCCGATCGGTTTAAAATTGACAAAGTTTCATACAAACTTTCATTCCCTATTTTATCCCCTTGGGGGCAGAATTGATCAAAATCCTTTCTTAGCGGATTCCTACGTACGTACCTACATACGTACGTATACGTCATAACATCTACCTGCATGCCAAATTTCAGCCCGATCCGTCCAGTGGTTTGGCCTGTGCGTTGATAGATCACTATGTCAGTCAGTCAGTCACCTTTGAGTTTTATATACTCAAATAATACTCAAATATTGGCGGAAGCTGGCACACATTTACTATAAACGTCTTCGTGGATTGCAATATCTGTAAACAGATTATATCATAAACGCAACTTTGTTTATCACGAAATAAAAGCATCGGTGTTTAATGAAAATTTCATTCGCTTATATTATGATGGATTCGATTGCGCGTCACTGATAAACGACTGAAAACAATGAGTAAGTAGGTTGATATGATTAATCGCTTGATAGTACGCTTTATTGAGAGATCTGTATCTGGCCAATATCCGTGACACAGTAAGTATATCTATCTGGTGTTGGTTTTTAGTGACCCTGTTCACAAGGGCGGATCCAGCTTTGGCGCCAGGGGGGGGGGGTCATATAGTCGTGGTCAAGTGGGTACAGATTCTTAAGTACAGATTGTGAAGTGGGTACAGATGGTCCCAGCCCAGAGGGGGGGGGGGGGGTCATGACCCCCCTGAACCCCCCTCTGGATCCGCCCTTGCCTGTTCAGGGCATTAGGTAGGGCCCTGTTTATTTCACCCGACCACAGAGCTGGCTGAAATGAACAGGGAGGAGTCCCACATACCTTCTTCTAGCTCCCCCAGTGGTTAAAGGATGCGTAAAGCATTTCCCAGACATACAAAAAAATGTACCTATATCTGACTGGTGCAATGAGAGTAATAATAATATAGACAGAAATAATACATTTTTTAGTTTACTTGCTAATTTGAAACGTAGTGATTAACAACTTGGATCTTATTAGAAAAGGTAGTTTTTAGGGTTTCTTACCTTACCTTACCTTAAAAGTGTAAAAACGGGATCCTGAGTAATTAGACTCCATTGTCCGTCTGTCTGTCCGCCACCAGTCTGTATCTCATGAACCGCGTAATAGCTAGATTGTTGAAATTTTATTTTATTACTAGCGACTTCGTCCGCGTTATCTTTTAGATTTTTTTCTAAAGAAACAAGATTTTTTCTAAAATAAAAGTAGCCTAAATTACTACTTATTGCATCAGCTACCTGATAAAAGTCCCGTCAAAATCTGTCCAGCCATTTCAGAGATTAGCCGGAACAAACAGACAGACAGACAGACAAAAATTGTAATAAATGTTATTTTGGTGTATGCACCGTATATATATTCATGCATGTAGTAAAAAGCGGTTATATGAATATTACAAACGGACACTCCAATTTTATTTATATGTAGAGATATAATAGTATATATATATTATTAGTATTTCTATTGCTGCCATACAACACACGTGATTTTATTGCCATTTTTTATAATAATAATGAAGTATTTTGACCAGATACTGGATTGGATCAAATCAATCTCCAATAAAAATAAGCTCGTTATGTAACACTTTTTACCAACAGTTATTTCTATAGCGGTTAAGTTTGTAAATAGTTATTTGGCGAATCCCACTTACATTATAAATGTGAAAGTGTGTAAGCTTGTTACTTGGTCACGCAAAAACTACTAAAAGAATTTGAATGAAATTTGGTACACATATAGTTTAAGATGTGGATTGAGTCATAGGATGCTTTTTATCCCTGAAATATGTTAGATTCCTGTGGGATCTAAAAATTCTGAAGTAAATGCGGCGGAAGTCATAGTACGTTCACAATTTAGTACATGTTATCCTTTGTGAGGTTGTTAGAGCGGCCGCTAATTTATTAGAAAAATTATATTATTTTCTAATAAACTATGAATTCGTCAATTAAAAATAGGTATCATGCTTTAGACACATCTAAGCCGCGCATTTAAAATTAATTATGCCTGTGATTTTCACGAGATGCGACCTAAAAAAGCCCAGACCCGTCCTTTTAAAACCGACAGGATTTCAACTCTATACGTGTAAGCTTTTTATGGGGAAGTGGTATCCGCTGTCTACCTGTCAAATCAATCAAATAAAAAAATGCGTAAGTGTCGCGGAACGCACGGTTGGAACGAAGTTATAGTACGTTACTGCAGTGGCCAGCAAAAGAGGCATTGATGGACGAACGTTTAAATGTGAGACGAGGCGAATCCGAGGCACACATAAGCAAGCCAATCAATACTTTTCTTAAATAATGCGCGGAAATTAAAACTGAGAACCTAGGAAAAAAAATATTATTTAAAAATACATTACCTACTTTTCAAAATCAAAGTCAACAACGAACAACAACACTCATTTATTTGTCTTTTTTTCAATTAACAGTTTCTATTTGCAAATCAGTTCGAAATTCAAATAAAACCTTTGATAAGTTTCCAGGTTTCGCAGTAAAAGATCGTTCCATTTTTAAAATTACACGTCAGATGTGAGTTTACTATGTTATTTCTTTGGCTGCTACAACACGACAGATGTGGATTTTCATACAGCTTTTGCCGGCCGCTGCTTAGTTGTATGTGGCCAGTACAGCAATTTCGATTTATCTCGAAGAAGGTTGTCAAAGTAATGCTCAAATTTCCAAACATTTTTGAGAAAAAAATATTTATATACCATTCACCAATCCGCACTGGGTCCACGTGGCGATTCATGGCCTTATCACCCTATTCCCTAGGGCCTAGTGCCATTTGGGCCTAGAGCTGATTGGGCCCAGTGTCCTCCCCTGTCCCATCTATCATCATCATCATCTCTCATCTCAATATCTCACTATTTTATGCTCTAATGCGGATTGGTACCCACCGAACCGTACTGGGCCCGCATAGTGGGCCTTTTTTTTACAAAATAGTTAGATATTGAGATCGATGGTTACTAATCTCCCCCGGTGGCAAAACTTTGAACCTAGGCCACAGACACCGCTGTCAGCGCTATACATTTCGAAAAGGAACTTCGTTTAAAAAAAAAACACATGTTAGCTAATAGCAGTGATCTATTTTAACCATAGTTCGAACGTGCCGATTCTCTTATACAAATCAATCATATTACAAACTATTCAACCGATTCTCTGATACAAATCGATCATATTACACATTGATAGAATCGGATGATTGGAATCCTTCATCAACTCATGCATCAATTTGGCTTAGGTCAGTGTTAACGCCTGCTTAGTCCGCCTTTCATACGACGCCCTTCAGGTAACAGAAATAATTATAATAAATAAATATTTCTAACATTCACAGCAATTACGAGTAGCCTAGCTCCAAAGTAAGCACTGTAAGGCTTGTGTTATGGGATACCAGGGTAACGGATACAATCATTTATTTTGGCAAAAGATGTAATGTAATGATTTGAGTTGGTTTATTTTTATTTTGTCATTGAGTTTATGAACTTTACTATTTCTTATACATGACCTTAATTAATTTTTAATGCCACAAATCAGGGCACAAAACGACCATGTAATAATTTACTATAAATTAAATCTTGATTTTAAGTATTATATTACAGACAAAAATGCTTGAACTTTCATTGCTTCGAACCCGTGACCTATGAGTAGGCGACACCTTGAGCCCAGCGACTAAACACTCGCGCCAAGGAGGTCGTCATAATAAGAAATGCGACCAATAGTAATTTAACGGGAAAAATATCCGATTTGTATCAACGTAGGTAGATTTATGTAGGTGTCAAATGAATGCTTAAATAGCAGCCATTCTTGTACTAAGAGAAATAAAAAGAACGAATATATTCTTAATACAAATATTTTCAACTTCAAACAATTATGAAAATATTTAATACGTGAAGTTCATTTGATATCCCACTTTGAAGTACCTACACATAGCAGAATGATTACTTAGAAGACAACATATTTAAAAGACGGTGAAAATTTAATACATTCGGGTGATGTTATACAGTTGGAAATTACATTTTCATGAAATGAAATGGGATTTCTCTGATTCACCTAACTTTTATTATTCCTGATTTCAAACGAGCGTAGTATACACTGTTTCAGGTATATAAAATTGATGCACAAAACAGAAACCTACATAAACACTTACCCCCTTAGTGTCGTCGCACACGGGCCACCGACCACAACCACAAAACTCCACCACCGGCATATTTCTTGTAGTTTTCATACATTTTATATGGACTCGCCACACACGGTACGCCGGTGGCCGCCACACGCTACAAATCGTCGTTGCTCGCTTCTTATGGCCCGCACCGGCCACCTAATGCGCCGATACAAAACGCCGCCACACGTAACTCGCGCGATTCCCCACCCCTCTCTCCTTTGCCTTAGTCGGCCGCTGTCGCGCGCTTGAGCCACTTTAATAGCCGTTTCTAGCTTCTCGTGGCGGCGTTTGTAGCTGTGGCGAGTGGCCCGTGTGCGGTGACACTTATTTATAAACGAAGACTGCGTTTGGATTAGTTACTCCATGTTTTTCCTCTGTTTAATAAATGACGAATGGCATTTGATTGACACCAACAAAACATGACGTAACGAGTGTAAGCTTATTCCTTGTTTATTAATAAAGGGTTATGGGTCAATAATCTTAACTGACATACTCTTCGACATTTTAGTATTAATTTAAACTAGCAAACCAGTGAACCAAATGTTCACCAAAACCTGATTTAAAAATGTATTTAATTAATTGAGAACTTCGGAGATTTTGTGTGGTTTCGTTTGAAATTATTTAGTTAAAAAAAAATAACCTTTAAATAGTTAATTAAAATTGTGATAATTACAAAATAGAAATCACGTGATTTCTCGAAAACCGGAAGTGCTACGTTACTCAAATCCGGTTTGTAGTCTTATATTCTTAACTTATAACTTAAACATTCTCTTTATCTATCTCTTACGGTTTGGCCGCTGAAACAGCACCACAGACAGACGGAAGGACGAACGGACGGACTTGTTTAATAGATAAGAGATTAGACTGTTAAGAGATCCTTCTCATATAGTCATAAGTCTTCTCAGACTTATGTGAATCAGTAGGAAACGTAATTTAATACTGCATTGAAAATATTAGGGTCTATCATTCTCATTCATTGACGAAATGTGACCGAAAAAATAAAATTGAATGCATAGTCAGCTATTAATTTACTACACACGACACGAAGTAAAAGCTCATTGCGGGATAGTACAGTTTAAAAGGCTAATGTTGGGTACTCACGCTATATCGTGACGTGACAACTCAAACACGGATAACGTGAATAACGGAGCTACTAACGTTATATTGATTGCGTAATGTTTGGGATTTTTTCAATACGTGACAGTGATTCATAAAATCTTTAAACCCTACACGAGTAAGGCTCTGGACACAGAGAAAAGACGTAACACGCAGACGGCGGCGTGCGGAAAAATGTCTCTTTCGCGTCCTTTTCTTACAAAACTATGAAAGAAGAGTCGCGTCGCAAAATATATAGAAAAAACAGGGCCGTGGACACAGCGCTTCTTTATTTTGTATGTAACTGACACAGAGATGTTAAAGTAATGACAATGTCCGCACCCCGTCTGCGTCTTGCGTCTTCTCTGTGTGTCCCGCGCCTAAGATTTCCGAGACAGGACAAATCTTATCAGTATCGTCAACATTGATCGGAAACAGATTTGGTATTGATTTCTCAATCTAATCTTTTAACGTGTATGTGTTTCGTATCGTATCTATCCGTGTTAATCTCAAAAACAAGAAGATGCGGCAGTGTAATGATAATATGGCAAATGATAAGACGATGAATGTGATGATGATTCATTCACCATCTTCATCGTTAGTCTACGAAAGCATTTTATTGTCCTTAATGCTGGGATAAACACCTCCTTTATGGTCATAATGGCCAGAGACTGTGACTATAACGCACCACGAAAGCACACTTATGGTAGTTATTGCTAACAGAAGTGGGCAACTGTTTTGTCCAAAGCAAGGTGAAGTGTCATTTGTATGGCGGTAAGTTGTTCGTTCGTACATTTACGATGAGGACCTCGATGACGCAGGTGGCTAGCGCGTTCGGCTGCGATCGTTGAACTTTCGCAATGGTCGGTCATTGGATGGGTGATCAAAAATCTTCTATCTCAATTTCCTCCGTGCTCCGGAAGGCACGTTAAGCCGTTGAGCCCGGCTGCATCTGCAGTCGTTAGCACCCGAAAATCCGCACTGGGCCCGAGTGATGGGTCATGGCCCAATCTCCCTATTCCCTCCATAGGGAAGGCCTGTGCCCAGCAGTAGGGACATTAATAGGCTGATGATGATGATGATGACGTTTACGTTAAGTACTAAGTACAATCGATTCATGGTTTTAAACTTTCATACATTATGGTAAAGTGTGTTTTATCGCGGACACGCAAAAATCATGGTACATCGTAGCAATCCTGTAAATAATAATATGAGAATCGATTCATAGTGAACTTCGCCGTGTCTTACCCTACTCTGCCACATTAAAAACATGTACGTTAGAGTAGTATAGACGACGATGGCGATCAAGATATATATCGAACGTCAACGTTGTACAGGGTGCTGTAACGACGAACTTCCAAGACTGTATAATTAAGAATATAGGGCAGCAGAGCAGACAAATTATGAAGAAAATTTGTTTACAATTTACTTACATTGTGTGCCTTCTTTTGCGCCAAACTCCATAAGCATTTTCGCCAAAGGTCGGTTATTGGAGAGAACAGCTACGTCCAGTGGTGATAATCCATCGGTGTTGAGGCTAGAACAAAAAACAAAATATTAATGATTAGCTTAAAACCTACGTGGTTGGTTAGAAGGAGGAAAAATGTAAAGCCGCCAAATTAAGGCATCTGTTTCTTATTATTGACATTCGTGGCCAAGTGGTATATACGCCGGGTTTTTAAGTGTCGCCTGCTTAGAGATCCCTGGTTCAAATCCCGGTAGGGCAAATGTTTGTATGAAGAGTACGAGCATTTGTATCTTAGTCATGGATGTTTAAATGTACTTCTGTATAAATATACTTATATATGTATATCAGTATAATATGTTTACCCTAGTATCCCATAGCACAAGCCTTGCAGTGCTTAGTCTTGTACTATTATGTATTCTGTGGCTAGGCTTATTGGTGTAAGTGTTAGAAATATTTATGTACTTATCATCAACATCATATGTATAGATATTTTGTATATATATAGATATAAAGTGTATTGTACGTGGTAACTTTATGTTTCATTCCCAATAATTTCAGGAATAATACTAGATAACTATGTCAAATAATTTTCTTACTATTAAACTGAATTAAATTGAATTAAACTACATAGTAAGATAGATATAGTAAATATATATAAATATATATATATATAAGTTTTAAGATTTTTATGTGCAAAAATATTATAAATGTGAAATTAACTCTGTTACGTTTTCATAACCAAATAACGAAGCATTTCAGGTAGTTCGTTTATATTTTGATCGGAGTCTAACGTTTGATATAAAACTTTTTAACTGCCTATCCACAAATTATGATAGGGGTTTCTAAAAGCACTGCGCAGCACGCGAATGCTGACTGTTTAAGTCGAAAAACTGCTGCATGAGAAATGTTCGCTAAAAGCAAAAAGCTTTTCGCATTCGACTGGCAATTAGTTTTTGCGCTCATACTAGGTTTCTGTATTAATGGGGGCCAGAACGGAAACGTTCCGCCACCGTGTTGATTTACGAGGGACATGAAAATTGTTGGCTTAAGGGATACTGAAATGTCAGTCAAAGTTTGCGGGCTGTCCAACTATGAGTTGTACTGAGCTTACATGGAGGATGACTTTGCGAATTTTCAGCCAAGTTCACGACAGCAAAGTTGAGATTGAGACATTGTGTTTTATAGCACTATGGCGAAGTTATATTGCATCTTTGTTACACTCTCTAACATCCGAATGAACATAAACAGAGACAAACATACTTTTAAACAAGTTATATGAATTGAAAACTTGCGCGAAAAATACGCTTGAATCAGGCGTTGGATTTGTACACACAGGCATTTTTGGCACCTTGAAAATAATGGTGCATTAAGAAAATTGCTTTTATTTTGCATATTGTTTAAAAGAGCTAAAAAAACAATCTATACCAATCGTTTACTTAAGCGTGTAGGTTTGCGTGTGTGCATAGACAAGTGATTCCTTGTACCAGTAAACTTTCAGGAATCTGTATTTAAAATAAAAAATGTTGTTGTTATACTGAACATTGTAAAATCCGCGACTTTGTACGCATAAAATATCGGTTTCCAATAAGACTTGCATCCTATTTTTAACCAACTTCATGTTTAATTTCACGACAAAATATGTAAAATCCCTTTTATCATTAAAACCAGTGATCTCGCGATATGACAGCGTGTCAGAGTTTCACTTTAACAATACTATTTAATATGGATTGATCGGTTCAAAAGCCGTAGAGCGAAGCGAAGTAAAACAGACATCAATGAATTATATAGTAACAGTAATACGTTAAGTACCATTATTCTCGACTCGTAGCAATAATGTTGTTTCGTAGTGCTGAGCACATGTGTCGCGCGAGTGGCATTATCTTGACGGTTGGATGTTTGCTCATTCGTAAACTTGTAATTCTGTATTGTGTTCTCAGTTTACTTTTGAGGAGTTCATACGTTGTCGCTGGGTGAACTGTATTGCTCTGTTTGCGTAATTTTTTAATGCGAATTAAATTATTGAAAGCGTCTGCTACCGTGGCTGCTAACCATCACCTATATGCGTGTTTGCGACCCTTTTGAACTGACGAAAAAAATGGATGAGGTTATCAAGTCGACACGTATAATATTTGTGTATACTAGAGAAAATTCAATACGGACATTTGGGGCCGCAATAGTATAATGGCCAGTGCATCCGCCTGGGTAGAGGAGGGTGCGATTTCGAGTCCCGTCTGCTGCGTGGTCGGCTACTAAATGTCGACTAAAGATAAAATAGATCTATTTTCTGCTTTTCAGTCTTCTCGGCGGTTTAATTTTCTTGCTAAAAGTTTTTATTTTAACATAACAAAGAAATATACTCGTGTACATACACACATCAAAAGTGTCTAGGGATCAAGCATTTTTATGCGGATTTCTTGAGATTGAGATGTGGCTTTGTAATAAATTTATGATTTTATAAATTTATATGGATCCTTTTTGGTGCATTTCATAATTTGAATCAGGAACTGTGAATCAAATTCGAGTAAAAGATGAAAATCAGCTGTCAATATTTTCCCTATAAAAACATACAACGCATTGAAGACATTATTAGTGCTACTGTTTCCCTACTACTGATTAAAACCAACGTTATTATGGAGCGGCGACGTCATTTAAGCAGGGAAGAAATGCTCAGAGCCGTGGGAATGATAGAAGCTGGTTCCCGGCAACGTACTGTGGCTTTAGCTCTGAATACAAGTCAGAGTGTTATCAGTCGACTTTGGACACGATACCGAAGCACTGGTACCGTGGCTGAGCGCCATGGAGGACGGTATCGCTGCACCACACGGAGACAAGACCGATACATTCAAATCTTAACTAGAAGAGCTCCAACAATAACCGCCATGATGTTAGCCGTGAGGCTTCATCACTCTTCAGGGAACTTAATTAGCGACCAAACAGTCAGAAACCGCTTGCATGAAGTGAACCTTCATTCCCGAAGACCGCTACGGGTACCACCTATAGCAATGCACAATCGTAGGATTCGATATCAATGGGCTCTTGAACACAGAAATTGGGCAGAAGAACAATGGCGTTTCGTGTGCTTTTCTGATGAGTCTCGTTTTGGTATGAGACCGGATACAAGACGTATACGACACTGGAGAACCCCTGGACGCCAACAGCGATTAAAATCCTGCCAGGAAGTCCATCCTTATAGTGGTGGAACCATCATGGTATGGGCGGGTATTTGGATCGGCGGAAGAACTGAGTTGATTTGGATCAGAGGCAACCTCAACGCTCAAATTTATGCTGAGACGATTGTATCAGACGTCATCGTTCCTCTACAAGTGCAAATCGGTCCCTTATTTCAGTTTATGCATGATAATGCACGACCGCACACCGCAAGAGTTGTAAGACAGACTCTCGCCGCAGCTAACATCAATGTCCTGCCCTGGCCTGCTCAGTCGCCAGACTTGAACCCGATTGAGCATGCATGGGATATGCTACAGAGAAGAGCTCTGCCGAATATGGAGGGTATCCAGTCGCAAGAAGACCTTTTTTTGTTGATGCAACGAACATGGGCGGCCATTCCACAGCGTGATTTGGATGAACTCATTTTGAGTATGCCAAACCGATGTTCTTGTGTTGTTAGTGTTCGCGGTAGAAATACGGATTATTAATTGTTTAAGTTACCCAATAAAATTTTAGAGAAAACTGTTATTTCAGTCTTTTTTTCGAACTTTTGTGTTAGTGGTTCAAATGTCAAAAATTCCTTTATTAGGAAAATGGCAAATTTCTTTATTAATGCAAAAGTGACTTGGTTTATCGTTACTGTGACAAACGAAAACACTTTATTTGATGAATCCTTAAAGAAAATTTTAATTAATATCAATCAGGAGAAAAGCTATTGCAAAAATATATGTTGATCCCTAGACACTTTTGATGTGTGTAGTATACAGAAATGATTAGTTTAAATGTTTATTTAAGGGTAAGGTTCGATATTTTATTAGAAATATACAGCCCTGAGTTGCATACAAATGCTTAAGTATTCGTCATAAAAATATTTGCTCTACCGACATTCAAGCCCAAAAGCTCTGAAACACCTAAAAATTATGTTTCAGTCCATCATTGAGTCATTAACATTTACTTGATGTTAATTGAATTAATACACTTGCATCACGTCACCCAAATCTAAGATCTAAATGAGCAAAACGGTTAACTACCCTCTACGGTAGTTACGGCTCAGGAGTCATTAGACCATTCATTGCCGGCGAAACCAAAACTACGTAATACATTAGCTTATATGTTACGCTAGAGGAAAGGCTGAAGTATAGTAGGAGTGTTGTAAAATATAGGTAAGGGATCAGATGATCAGATCTTTACTTGCTACTGACACGGGGAACCTTCAGTTTGAGAATGTACTGATCTATTATATCGTCAGCAAGTCCCTCTTGGAAATGTGCTGAAAGCTGAACCATCCCATATCTCAAGCTATTAAATTTCTATAAGATATGCTTATTAATGTTATAAGTACAATATTAAGAGGTTATTAAATATTTATGTAATTTATAATCCTTCTCACTTTTTTTGTTTGAATTTTCCTTCATTCACCCTAATTCGAGATAGAAAAAACAAATGTCACATATTCTATTCAATTTTGTATGTATATTCATGTATTGTATATTTCTATTGACTTTGCTAAATATCTTATACAAACGTTAAAGTTCAACTTTCTATATTCTTATTGTATGCTTATTACAACTGTTTTGAAACGTCCAAAATGTTTTCCTTGGGTAATCGTGCCATCTTTTTATACGTAAAGAAAAATAGGCGATAAGAACTCCACAACATTCAAATTAATATTATCATTTCACATATATATTATATAATTATATACAAAATAACATGAACGTATCCAAGTAAATAAGCTGAAGTTATAATAAGTATAAATCAAATCAGATACTATACAGTTCATAACATGCAAATAGTTATATGTTCTTACCAAGTACTACTATAATTAGATTCTTAATAATTATACTACAAATTTTGATAGTACAATCAGTTCAACGGGGTTTTATTCTAGCTGCCGAAATTGAGACTTTAAATTGAATAGGGATATTATGATTTTTAAGTATCTGCTTTTAATTAAAAGTTTAGTCACGGACCAAGTTTCAGTCCAAACTTGTGTGAAATTGAACAACAGCAATTTCGCTTGAAGGCGCGAAATTCGACGTATTGTGAACTTCGTCGTGCTGTGGCATGCCAAACTCTACGGATGATGTGAGTTAGGGAAGGATGGATGACGGTGACAGTATATCGAAGCTTCAATAGCTTGCTCGCTTTGCAGCAGGCATTTCTTTTTTGTCTTACCTCTATAGAAGTTTTTATTTTTGCATACTGTTGTTGTATTGTACGTCTTCGTTATTTAATTTGGCCACAGAGATAATTCTAAAATATCCCTCACGGAAATATGGGAGTGTAACTCACTGAAATATTGATGATGTTAAAATAATAACCAAATATAAATCATTATTTTCCAAAGAGATCAAAAAGGTAAAAACGGCTAAATAATTAACTTCAATTGCAGTCAACATTCGCACGGAATTTCTCCAAAAAGGTGCATGCGGATCTCTCAGAATGCCACTACTTTCAGAATGGTGTTGTTACTGCTCCGCACTCTACACATCCGTGATGCTACTTTTTCCGCAAGACGGAATGAAAACCGTCAGTTCGAGCCTTAGCAAACAATCCGCCGGCACTGCAGAAGCGACTGGGACGACTGGGACTGCCCTCCCAACATCATCCCGAAAATATTATTGTACTGCACACGTAGTGTGTTCAACGATTTTTGTTTTAGCTTCGCAGTTCGATCCTTTTTGGTTATTATAGCACCTTTCAGCCGACCCTTAAATATTTTACGAGTCCATGTCTTATATGGACGGTTATGCAATAGCCAGACATGAAAGTTAAACCTAGCCTTTCGGTGAGCTTCACGCACATGTAGATTTACTTTACAAGACCACACAGAACTTTACTTGTATTAATGGTAAAAACGCCTAATTAAGAAAAAGCATGGCGGGTGACCATCCTCCTTACTCTCATAGCCAATTCAAAGAAATATCACATAATCAGACAACAGGATTGAATTCTAATGACGTTAGTTAGGCTTTGGTAAATAAATTATTTATTCTGCCATGATAAGGACATGTAATGATAAACACCGCACATCATAACTTTGTACAGCATAACTTCTTTTGAGTCATAAATGACGACAATTCAGAGAAGAATGTTTCAGTTGAGAAACCTGTTTGTCAGGTTAAAATTTTAAGAAACACCCGCAGGTTATTTAAATTTATTATCTCTCCAGGGACAGTCAGTATCTCTTTAGCGTTACGGAATTTCCTTTGTTGAAATAAAACAAAGCTATAACAATGTAGTTGCATTAATCGCTGCTTTAGTATCACGCTTAGATCTCATAACAGAGCCCAAACTCCGATAAAGGTTTCCTATCTTTACGATGTTTTATGAGTTTAATCTTCTCGTATTCCCATCGCACGCTCTTCGTCAACGTGCTTCAGTGACCGTAAACATTTTTTCTTTTATTTCATTAGAATTGGAAACGAGTAATCGTAATCTAATAACGTAGCTTATACTCTGTTTACGGAAACGAGTTACTACCGATGAAAGCTAAGCGATTCAGTCATTGGCCAGATTGTATTGTTGTTCTTACTCCGGCCAATGGCAGCTTCCTGTCCCATGTGACGCGGTTTTCCATCCTTATCTTTTGGAAACTACTGACTGTAGAAAAATCTCTCCACTAGCTCCTTTTAGGAGAACGTATGTATAGTCGCCTGCTAAACCAGAAGCGTGCTAAATATTAGCGTTATTGACCCTATTAGGAAATACCAACAATAAGGTTAATATAATAAATGGACATTTTAGAATTGAATAGTTCAATATCGAAAAAGTAAAAAGAGAGGCCGGCTGCGGCTATGCAACACCATTATATGTTTATTATACTTCCAATCCTCTGAAGCTTTTGGAACCTTACTCACTGATACTAGGAGCTCGATTTCGCCCGTGGTTAGCGCGTTCGGCTGCGGTCATTGAAGTTGAGCAACTTTCGCAGTGGTCGGTCATTGGATGGGTGACCAAAAATTTACTATCTCGAGCTCCTCCGTGCTTCAGAAGGCACGTTAAGCCGTTGTTCCCGGCTGCATCTGTAGTCGTTAGTACCCACCAACCCGCACTGGGCCCGCGTGGTGGGTCATGGCCCAATCTCCCTAATCCATCCATAGGGAAGGCCTGTGCCCCAGCAGTCGGGACATTAATAGGCAGATGATGATGATGTTGATGCTGACTCACTGATAGTAACTCATCCCTAGCAAAAGATAGCAAATGATATTTCGCTGTGGTCTACCATAAGGTTGGGGTTACTTCATCAGGCGTGCGCTACTACCTCTATTATTCTTGGATTGTTATTAGATATTTACCTGTTAACATCCACATCTGTGGAGTCCAAGATGTTTCTTGCCTTGTCAAGATATCCATGTTCGACGGCCGCAAACAGAGCTGGAACAAAAGAAACCATTTTAGCTAAGTCAAGCCTTTTACAATTTGCTGTCTAGATATTTATAAGAATAAGTACCTACTGCATACGTCTAATGAAAAAAGTGGGTTGTGTCATCTCAAAGAACTGATTCTTTAATGGCCATCGATTTTGATGAATTCAGTGGTGGTGTAGTATAATTTTAAAGTTCATAACCATCTATGGAGTATATTATACATTGTGCAAGAGCTGTAGGTAGGGCATAGTGAATTTTTCCACTCCAATTGGAGTGGCCGCCTGGCAAAGTAACGCCAAAGAAGTCAATAGTGTAAGAAAATTACACAAACATTTAAAACTTCGTTGCTGAAACGGTGAGTTTGGCAGAAGCGCCACATTTTTCTGCCGCACTATTAGATACATTATCAATTACGATTATATTAAAAAAACTGATTGGTAAAGCTATATTACTATCAAATAAAACTAGTTTTAACGAGTTAATGCACGAAACCTTATTTATTTATTGACGTTTCGCAGCCTTTTCAGGTCTGCTTCGTTCGTCGTTGACGTTCTGACGTTTCTGACCATGCAATTGTATGTTAACTTGTGCGATTTTGTCTTGCTGTACACGTGCGTCTTTCTGCTGGCGGCGCGTCACTTTGTCAGAATAATGATTTTTTATTTTAAAATTAAAAATCATTATTCTGACGAAGTAGACCTGAAAAGGCTGCGAAACGTCAATAAATAAATAAAGTTTCGTGCATTAACCCGTTAAAACTAGATTTATTTAATGAGTGATGTGCGTGAAAACCTAAGAAACAAGTATATATTACTATCATTTTTAAATAAAAGTTAATAGAAATTAAAGAAAGCGGACAAAAGAAATAAAAACAAAATAAAGTACCATGCAAATGTATGTTAACTTGTGCGATTTTGTCTTGCTGTGCACGTGCGTCTTTCTGCTGGCGGCGCGTCGCTTTGTCGAGGTGCGGGGGGAGCGGTGCGCACGCACTCAGCGACGGTAGCTCCCCCCCGCACCCCTCTAGCAAAGCGCCGTACTGGAGTTCTATTGGAGGAAAGAAAAAAAAACTCAAAAATAAAATAATTAAAAAGGGGCTGTATGGACTTAGAACCATTGCCCGTCCCAACAGGGAGAAATATGCAAACAATATAAAAAATAACAAAAATGGTTATGTTTCTTGTCGGTAAATAAACAAATAAATATTTCCGACACTCACAGCAATTAGTCTAGCCCCAAAAGTAAGCACTGTAAGGCTTGTGTTATGGGATACTAGGGTAACGGATAGAATACATTATTATTGTACATATATAAGTATATTTATATAGAAATACATATTAAACATCCATGACTGGAGTACAAATGGTCGTATTCATCACAAAAACATCTGCCCGCACCGGGATTAGAACCCGGGACCTCTCGAGTGGGCGACACCATGAAACCCGGCGTACAAACCACTCAGCCTCGGTGGTCGTTAATAATTACGGTAAATGATTATTTTATACGCTTTTAAAAAGTTTATTTCAATTGATTCGGTTGGCTACTGTATTGATTGGTTTATTACTAGAGTACTATTGTGTATAAAAAACAAAACAAAAGAAATTACAATACGGCAAGGAAGTTATGTATAGTGTGACCAAGATCTTTATGAATGTGACGAAAATTGGAACTAACGCCACCGTCTTAGCAAAAGTCATATTTTTTATGTCATCGGTAATTTACGTAGAAAAAAAAAGGAAATTAGATTGTCCAATATGATCTTTTTATTACTCTGACTAGCGCGGTAAATAGTGATGCCAGGTGTCCCGATTTGCGTGGGACGTCCCGATTTTCAGGGGTCTGGGGACGCGTCCCGATTTGTACCCGATCTGGACGCTAAATGTGGACGCTGAATGTCAAAAAATGAAATTTAGGTAATTAATGTAATACTATACTTCTACTAGTAGTTCAAAATGCAATAAATTGAACCCAGACTTAAAACCGTACCGGTTTAAAATAAATCGCACCTGGCAACACTAGCGGCAAATTAAGATATCTTTTGTAAAAGAAAAAAAGAAACTGGTATCATTAACTTTTTTTTATTTTCACGTTTTTTTGCTTGTTTTTGTGTAGGATAACTCCTGTATCGAATTATCCTTATTGTTTTCTGTTTTCAATGGTATATTAATAACTAATGGAATTTTCCACTCGTATTTCATTAGGATGCAACGCACTGCATTTTCTCGTTTGGTGCCAAATAAGTTTAACAAGGTCACATCACACCTATTAAATTGACTACACATACTGTTTTAAGTTAACACAGTCATATATTCGAGCTAGAGAGATCTTATAGATGCGTCTTATCAAAAAAAATTGCTTTCAATAATATTAATCGTAGGAAAAAATATTATATGAGTCCATAGACCTTTCAATGAATAAATTTCATTTTAGTACTTGTAAAATTTCATTTCACTATGCGAATGGATAAAATGATAGTATGAGTAACGAAGTTCCAGGAAATTACAAAGCAAAACCCTACCCTTAACATATTGCACACAGCAAACAATTTTAATTCAACAACACACAATTATGCTGTTACCACAAATGACGAGTCTTTCTTAATCGTTTTTTAATGGATAACTTGATGCGATTACTTAATATCTTAATTGCCTTCAAAAATGCAGTGCATACTACTGCTCTAATAAAACACTTTTTAGTGAATATATTTTATCGTAAAGCACTATTGCCATTTTAATTTTTTATACGTTTTGCGCAATGTAATCGACGTCAAAAAGTAACCTACGTTTGATTCAAGGTAAAAAAAAAACGTAATAACGATAATCAGATCTTCCTATAGCGTTATGGATGGATCTCTTGACATCACTTAACGACATGAAGTGATCTCCAGAAATGTATCGCTCGTTGATCGAAAAACAGCATTCCCTATCGAGAAGTGGGTCCACTCTGTTTCCTTTCCTTCTTTATGTGCTTATTAATTACCTTCAAATGAAGAGGGTCGTTGAAATGCTTAGAGTCTATATTTAATAAATGGAGAGTATCTAGATTAATTATAAAATATAACTAAATACTTGAGCTTAATCTATAGATTGTTAAGGGTTTTAAACTCAGTAAGGGGATGGTTTATGAGGGTACATAATCTCAATACATATTTTTTTATAAATTTGACTTTCGCTTAACCGTACCTTATTTTTTTGATTTAAACTAAATACAACAAATATATTTATTAAAAATGTGAATGTTTTGATAGATTATTATGTTATTCGTAGGTGAAAACGACTGCACGCTAGCACTGCATGTTAAAGCATTAGACGCTTTTTAGTCTCTTGAAAAAATCGACAGGTTTTAAGGTACTACGCATAAAAAAATGAGAAAACGAGTTTTATGTTTGTGACACAAAAATACAGGCTCCACGGGGTAGGGGATGGGGTCAGGGCAACGGCGCGAGGGATATTGTTCGTAACGCTAGCGTCTATAATAGGCTATGGTGGCCGCTTTCCATGAGGCGGGCCTTATTTTTTTTTATAGCTAGTTAGGCAAATGACTCTACCCCACCTGATGTTAAGTGGTGATAAAGTCCAAATGCGAAGATAGATGTAAAAACATAATACCATTTTTATGTAAGTTTTAATAGTTAAAATACACCAAAAAGTAGGTATCTACAGTAACCAATTTTAGTTACTAATTTCCGAAGCCATCAAAGTTTCTGTTTGTCAAACTAACTGAACACGGGCAGCTCCTTACATTGGCATTTAGCTCAAAGTAGTATGGAAATAGTTTAACAGTGCCGCCAGATCCTGAATTGGCGTTGAGAACTAGTTACAAATAAAACTGTCCAGAACTGTAATATAACTTTAACGATTTAGTGATGAGGAAAATTCTGTTCGCAGAACGTGGAGGAAAACAATAAATCTATTTCGTTTCCAAATAAGTAGGTACATTGGTAATGAAAAATGTATTTGATTTATCGAAAATTAAATAGTCGAGATATTTTATCGATAAAGTGATTTTCGTTTTGTATTAAGCATATTATAGTTTTATGTAATTCTAAAGTAACAAATCGATGTAAATAACGATAATTTTCAGAAATAACACCAAGCAAGACGATGTAAGTTTCAGGTTTTTATTTCTGAAATCTATTATTTTTGCTTACGAATTAAGGTAGTGACCAATGACCGATAGGAACCAATCATCTTACATTTTTTTCTGTGATCAGTGTCATTGATCACTAAACTCGTCATTGGTGGAAGGTAGTGGACCTTAGATATTTTCATACTTTTGTCAGTATATTTGAAAATTCACAGGTTAAAACTATACAAAATTCTGTTGAAACTGAACTAGGCGCCGAAAAGATATGCAAGCGCCCCCTACAAATTTTTCTTTGCAGATAGTGAAAATCTGGCAAAAGTCGGGACGGATTTTTATGCAAGGTATAAAGCATTGTAGCTCCAGAAACTGTTGAAGACCTAGCCACCTCCCTCGCGATGGTTTCTAACAAAACCATGGCCCCTGTTATTACAATCTCAATCAAAACCCGAAAGCAAAATTAGAGCAGATTTTTATTAATTATATATGAATGATAGCCCAACCTCAAGGGAATTTTGTGCGCCGAAGCGAAGATTCGCACCGTAGTGTGGACGAGTAATGAAGTAAGTAAGGGCGCTTCTTAACGAGACGGGTTTAAACTTTGTCTACGTCCGGTCATCAGTCAACTATGGGACACTTTTGGTTCGTAAAGGACACCGGCAGCGCTAGCAACAGATTGATAATGATGAAAGTATTAAGAAAAATAAAAATTTATAAATCTGCCGCCATTAAAGGTCACTATGTTAAAACAGACAAATTAAAATTTTGATAGTTATAAGAGCAACTGTTTGCACTTTTGCTTCCAGTCACTTAGGGAGGTATTATATTTAGGCAAATCTAAACTACTTTTATACATCAAAGTCAATGTAATCTTAACATAATAAAAATATATTGTTTTACCTCATTTTTATTTATAAGAAAATAAAGCAAAATATATTATTGCTTCATCAATTGAAATACCGATGATAATTGTTACCGTATATTATACTCTTTATTGCATCAAATAGTTCAAAACAGAAAGTCAAATACATAGTTAACAAAGTGCTTATCTCTAAAAGAGATATTAAGAGTATACGTATAAGGTACAGCCAAAATATACAATCACGAACTCATGAATGCTACGGCTCAGTAAATATAAATTGTTAATCTGACACCGTGTGTACAACCTACGAATTTCTAAATATAAATCCTTAATCGTGTCCTTTACCATTGAGGTCAACTGCAGTAACCTTATTTGGCAACATACAATCCATTACGATTAGGGTTTTGTTATTGATAGATTGACATAAATTTATCATTAAACAAATTTTGTTATAAAGAAGTTTTGAAGGAGGTACTAAATACTTTTTTAACTTTCGCGTTCAAACTTCAAGGAAATAGTCTTTTCATACATATTGGAACATTTGATTTATTAAAAAAACATACCTTCTCGTTCTAATTTACCTTGTTTTAAACTTTCATGGACACAAAAAATATGACTATGATCTACCTTAACAGAAGTAAACGTATTAAAATCAAGTTTTAACGAAATTATAAAATATATTTAATAGTAATTACCTACAGACTAGATACTTAGTTTGTGATTGCATTAATCTCACTATACTTATATTGTAGATACTCCCAACTGCGTAAGCACTCGTGTAACAAACAACTGTCCGAATTAAACTTATGCATACGTTTCCAGCCCAAGGTAGCCAGTCAATACACAAACAATGCACGATCAGCAAACATCAAACGAAAGCATCACGAAATCAATTCCCATAATGACACGAGGTGAAAGGTTCCCACTATTGTGTGACGAACACGTTATTGCAAACCGTTCGTGACTCGATAACGTGCGTAGACGCATCGCGTGGAGACTCGAGCCACAGACTTACTCGATTCCATGTCTAAAAACTACATGAAAGCAAAAGTGATGTATCGTTTCTATTTAGACTTAAGGCGGAAATCGTAGATGTAAGGCCGCGGCGCGTAACGATCATGTGTGATCGACAAAATCGGTCATGGCATTGCCCGCGAGCTCTGTTGTATCGGAAGTTGTTAGCGGTCACTTTTAACACGATCTGACTTTGGAAATTCACACAGGCAACACTTTGGCACTTTTTGAACGCGCGACATGGGTATGCATAGTACGATTTAAACTTTTGAATTTGAAATAGGAACAGACCGCAGGTTAGGAAGTCTAGCATGTCAGCCCAGTGCAGTATCATAATTGCAACTGAGTTGGTCTCACAGTTTGGAAGTTCGCGGCATTGTGTGCATTATCTCGATCTCGTGTGTCGTCCGTATCTCAAATCTCCGTGTGCGAAAGCGACACCTTGCAGGTTAACTAGGTTGAGTGCAAGTTCAATTTAGTTCTCAAATTAGTTTAGCGCTGAGGTCGACGGAGATGGCACTCGCTCCATTACAAAATGTTTAGAGTGATAGAGCTCTATGAAATAACTTATTTTCCTTAACTGTTTTAGAAGAAAAATATTTGGAACGGTATTTTTTTAAAGATTCTACAGTTCGGTTCGGTACCTTTATACGGACGAAAAGTGTCCGTCCATCGGATATTAATCCCCTAAACATAATATGGTATAATAGACTCTATGAACATACTTTCTTCTATGTCATAAAGATTAACGAACCAATCGCTCAGCATTCGGTTGGAAGAAGCAAAGGTCAATGTCTTCGCTTTCAAGAAGCCCCATTATGTCGTAACACTGGTGGCTCCCACGGAATCTGCCATTGTGATTTTCGGGCTTATATAACGCTTAATAATACGATATTACGGCTCGGTACAAATTAACGTGCAGGCAGCAGAGGAAAGTGCGCTGTTATTAAAGTTCCCTCTCTCGTTTCATAAATTTATATATATACGTATCTACGTTTATAATAGTTTTGGGTAGCACCATACGGAATTCGCCATCATCGTAACGAGGGACCTATATGATATAAAATGTTGAAGTAAGAATATATGAGATTGCTGGGGTTTTAAGTAAAGCTTGTTTAATCGCATGTGATGAATGAAAACAAAATCAATGAATGTTAAGATGATTAAAAACATCTTAAAATTTTACAGTTACATGGCTAAATACTTTGTTAAGATTAGTTATTTTTTTAATGATGTATGTACTAATATTGGATGTCTTTATCAATTAATTGAACATAGATCGTTAGAGGTTCAAAATATACAAAAGACCAGCGTTTGACAACTTACGATTGGGTCCTCAAGGATCTTGTTTATTTCAGTTACAAGTGTATACACTTGGTAGCAAAGAAATAGTTTATACTTATAGATTTAAGTTTCTAAACAAAAACAACGTGAAAGTCCGTATCATCAAAAAGCACAAAACATGATACAACTTATCAATAAATCTTGTCGGTGAGTGTGTAATAATGAAACTTGTTGAAAGTTGAATCAATTTTAAACAAACAAAGTGCGTTTGATATACGTAATACACTATTTTATACGTAATACAATACATTATTTTATACGTAAGTTAGTTTTTTGACTGTCATTCTTGATTCAGCTACAAATGCTAATAAAAATCCTTGCGGATTTTTTTTTTGTTTGTCAGTGAAAAAAGTTTTATATCGTTTTATTATTTCTCTTGATGTAGTTTTTAGAGCCAGTATATATTTAATGAGTTTGGTGTAATGTTTTAGATATTTAGGCCAGTGCCGATAATTTTTGGGAGCAAAGGAATTCGATACAGAATAACACTTCTTGATTGAAAATCTACTTTTTCGATATAATACTAAAATAAGGAGTAAATTTAAATAGATTTCTATAAAAAAATAGAGCGTGTATGGAATATAGAAAGGTAAGTTTTGACAAAATTTCGTTAAAAAAAAGTTTTTTTTGTGTTATCGCAAACAAAATAAGAAACCAAGCAGTCGGTTATTTTGATATTCCGCAGATATTTTAGGTTATAAGAAAAAGTGTAAATATATAAGTTGTTGATCTTTTGATAAGCTAAAATTTTGCTTTTGATTTTTTTTTCGTTAGAAGTTGTACTTTTCTTGAAAATCTCGATAAACCGTTTTTCCTTCTTAAAATGGTATGGTAAACCCTTAACGATCTCAAATCGACCGTAATTTATATTTCGTCTTTTTTTAAAGGGTACTAGTTTCATCCTGTTCCATCTTTTTTAACTTTTTACCATTTTATAATTTTTATTATTTTAAAGCATGTAACTGCTTGATGTTTAACCGTCCCGTCTGCTGCCTGGTCCGCGTGGAATTTTTTCTAGTTATATTTTCTTTAGATTTTTACGATTTTCAAAGGAATCCGTAGCCTAATTTAATTCAGAGGAAGTAAATTATTGTAATGAAAAATTCAGTTAATTTTGTTTTGTGTAGTGAAGTAGTTATGATATGAAATTTCAAATATTACTTTAAAACGAGTGTTACGAGTTACTACAGTTACTGAGTGCTCAATTAAATGCCCTGAAAATATTAGATACTTTAACATTTGTTGCATTGCAAAAAGAAAACGGAAACAAAAAAGCACAGATCATGCATGCAATAAATATAACAGTAACCGATAGAAGAAATTATGTATTAATAAAACTGTTCTAAAAATAATGGTATCCTTCCATACGGAATCTTCTTGGAATACTATTTTTAATCTTCGTCGTCGCTAAGAAGAAAAAATCCAAATAGGATACGGTAAAACTACAGAACAAAATGAATCAAGCTTACAGAATGTTATATTTGCGGGCTGCATTCAGTTGATTATCATAATGCGGGATTGTTTATTGTTCAATAACAAATCAAGTGCTCACAGCTTTCGTTGTTGCTATTCGATGTTTTATCGGCTTACTTTTTCTCCCTTTCAATTATTTATGCGATTGGTTGCTAACTGTAATAGTTTTCATCGGTATACATGTATATGAGAAAAATATATGGTTATATTTTCCAATAAGTTTTAAACATACTCAATGGTGTCGGTTCTGCTATGATTCTCTAAACCTAAACTTAAATTTGACAACAGTGCATGCTTGTCATTCTCTCTTATTCCTACGAAAAGGAGAGACTGATGTTACATTTAGTTTTAAGTTTATAAAATCATGCTTGAATCGACAACAATGGCGATATAATATGATCTTTTTATCCCTAAATATATCGAAGTAGGTAGCTTGACCCTGTCACGCGTTACTGGGGCTACAAAAACTATAAAGTGGACAATAAAGGATAACCTTTTTTAAATCTACTAGCCCGATCAAGTTGAAATTTGGTACATAAATGTATGTTTGTGACCCAAACACGGACGAATAAAGTAAATAAATAAATTCCGAATACGGAGATGACTTGGACTTTTGTTATTATAATATAGATTGTAGTGGTTATGTTTTTATTTTTTTAAAGCATTTAACTGCTAGATGTTTAAATCTAAAGAAAAGTTTACTAGAAAGAATTATAGTGTCTTATGTTGTAAGGATTATGTTACGAAACCTTTCGTTCGCCTTTTCGACTCGCATTTGAGTGGGGTTTTATTTTCTTTAAAGGTACAGAACTTAAATAACTTTGGTGTCCGCCTAAAGGTTTCATGCCTGATCGATAGAGCCGATATTTGTCCATTTTGGATGACGATGGCTACTTTATAACGTGATAAGGATGCTTAAAAAGGGAGTGAAACAAGATGAAGGTTTGTGTGGGAAACCAATTATTTTACGCAAAAGAAGTCGAGGGCATCAGTTAGCTTCGCATAATTATAAAGCTTTTGTGATGTTACGGTCGTCGTAACGTCATGTTACACCGAGGGTTAGAATATAAATAAAACTGATATTATCAGCGCCTGTACGCTTAAATTTTAATTTCGATATATCGATGGTGCAGAGTAGGACAAGATATGCTAAAGTTCACGATACATCAATTATAGGGGTAAGTACAGTGTAGTAGTCTCTGAGTTGTAAGAACGTTTCGAAATTATCAAAATCTTCAGCTGTTTAAGATTTCAGCTACAATTTGCTTCAATCACCTAAAATTAATTAATTGAAAAAAAACTTTTTGAAGTGAAACTTCTTTACGCACGCTTGACTTGGGGGGTGAATGCGTTACGCGTTACGAAAGTGTGTTCGGGCGAGGCGAACGGGACTTGACAGGGGGATATAAGCAAGAGAAAGCAGTTAACATTTTCTTTCTCTCATTCTCTTAAAGTTAGTAAATGAAATATGTATATGTACATATTCACTTCAGTCGTGTGGTCATAAGCACACTCATTTTTTTGTACTTGCATATAAACATATAAAAATCGTACTCCACTTATATGAACGCAGCATTGGATTGGATGTATTATTCTCTTTCCGTTATAAGGCGTGGGTAAAACAATATGATTTAGGATTATGTAGTTAAAAACTAATTATAAGATGTTAACAAATTTAAATTTCCGTTCTTTACGACTAGTGCGGTGGAGTACAATTACTATGATGATGATTAAAAAACAAAAATAATTATTCACCTAGCATCGTGAGAAGTTTAAATAACTCAAAACATTGTTCTAAATAAATATCTTCCGACTTCTGAAATGGTTTGGCCATGGCGCAAATTGGTGTTGACTATAATATATGAGATTCAAGTTAACAATATCTTTACAGACTTCCTACGTTTTCGGTTGCCAATAATTTTAATGATACTTGTGTTAGTTAACTATAGGTTCATTATTGGTTTATTCACAGGTGGACTTCACTGTCACTTAACATCAGGTTGGGTGGAGTCATTTGTTGGAACTATCTATAAAACAAAAAGATCCCTAAAAAATGAAAAAGCTAAATTTAAAAAATCAAAAAACCCGACTGTATAAATTATAGTTATAATTTTTATTATTTTTAAAGCATGTAACTGCTTGATGTTTAAATCTAAAGAAAATATAACTAGAAAAAATTCCACGCGGACCAGGCAGCAGACGGGACTCGAACCCGCACCCTTCGCAATCCGGGCGAATGCACTGACCAATTATGCTACCGCGGCCCTCACGGACCGCGTCGAAATTCCTTCTAGCTATTCTTAAGCTGCAAGGCAGCGCCATCTCTTCGCATTATAGGTAAACCCACAATGTCAAATGAATACTTTTACAAGTATTAAACATTTGAAAGAAGAAATAGCAATTATAGTTATAATTTTTATTATTTTTAAAGCATGTAACTGCTTGATGTTTAAATCTAAAGAAAATATAACTAGAAAAAATTCCACGCGGACCAGGCAGCAGACGGGACTCGAACCCGCACCCTTCGCAATCCGGGCGAATGCACTGACCAATTATGCTACCGCGGCCCTCACGGACCGCGTCGAAATTCCTTCTAGCTATTCTTAAGCTGCAAGGCAGCGCCATCTCTTCGCATTATAGGTAAACCCACAATGTCAAATGAATACTTTTACAAGTATTAAACATTTGAAAGAAGAAATAGCAATTATAGTTATAATTTTTATTATTTTTAAAGCATGTAACTGCTTGATGTTTAAATCTAAAGAAAATATAACTAGAAAAATTTCTTCTTTCAAATGTTTAATACTTGTAAAAGTATTCATTTGACATTGTGGGTTTACCTATAATGCGAAGAGATGGCGCTGCCTTGCAGCTTAAGAATAGCTAGAAGGAATTTCGACGCGGTCCGTGAGGGCCGCGGTAGCATAATTGGTCAGTGCATTCGCCCGGATTGCGAAGGGTGCGGGTTCGAGTCCCGTCTGCTGCCTGGTCCGCGTGGAATTTTTTCTAGTTATATTTTCTTTAGATGTATAAATTATACTTGAAATAAAAACTGAAAAGAAAAAACAAGTCTAGTAGTCTATAATTCTATTTAGTAAGGAACAAACCTGCTTTAACAGTCGGGAACCATTATTGAAAAAAAATGATCCATCCTGGATCCATGGAATATAACAAATAATTTTCGAAATCTTACATAAGATATAACATTATTTAATACACTCAGCGGCACGGAATTTCTCTTTTCAATTTAACTGAAAAAAGCGATGTATTTACTTCGTTTTTTATTTAAATTGAAATTAAATAACTACTAAATTCTTTGGTTCTTTCTGTAGGAAAAAATATACTTTTTGCACATAATTTTCAAAATCTCTTCCATTTGTGAAAGCAAAATAAGATAGCTAAAAGCGATAAAGTTACATAATTATTTAGTTCCAAGGACAGATTACCTATATACTTCCATGGAATAGTGTAATACGTTGTTCGTCGAAACTGTTGAGCTCAGGAGCTTAAAGCTCTGAGCATTTGGTCGTATTATAAGGATTGATAATGTCTCAAATATCTATTAACAAATATGTATATTAATGGAGTACAATTAACAGAATAATGTAACATGTCAGGCTTGTAACCTTCTGGAAGGCAGAAAATGCGTACACCTGAAGGGAAGAGCTCTGTCCAAGTGAGATATTCGATAAATTGAAAATCATAGATATTTATTAATAATTTTATCGCTATTGCTTATTAGTTAATACTTTATTAGATAACGTTTATAGATTATCTAATTAATTCTAAATATTTACACACACGCAACAATCACTATGCAAACAGGTAATTTAATTAGATCCAATATTCAGAAAAGGTTAGGTTAAAATAAATTAAACGTTTCAGAGGATGTTTATAATTAAGCTTGATGAAGTTAATGATGGAGCGGTTGAAATAGAAGTACCTAATTGTTTCATATTTACAACCTACATTAAGGTTAGACGTCTGCTAAAATGTTTTTAGCAATACAAATATGGCCCCACAATAAGTCGAATATATTTGCGAGATAGCTGATAAGATAAACAGTAAAATTAATATATTGCTTTAAACTTTCATGGTCTTTGGTACATTGCGGAGTTACTCCGTGATCATGGCGCTTACAACAGTGCCGAAATATCGGAGACTCATGAAAAACAAGGTACATGGTAACAATCCCGTTAATAGCTATAAGTAAAATTAATGTTTTGAAAGAAAGTAACGTTTCAGAAATGAGTGTTTTAAGAACTTGGACTATGTTCTACATATCAACACATCTTATACTAAGGATTAGAACTACCACTCAGATTATGTTTGACCATGTAGTGCTGGAATAAGTCAATGATATCGTATGTTTTGGATGTGTTTAAGCAGGGATGGAAGGTCAGCACACTACTGATATAGAGAGGAAAATGAGTACAGGAAACAGAGTATCAGCACAGACTTTGACAGACTCAGACAGACGTTTGTGGTAGTATTATCTCAGTAATGTATTAGTAAAATTTGGAAAAATGCGGTATTAGCAATAAAACAAAAGGTAGAATTTGCAGAGTTAAGCTCGCATATTGCGTAATATAGAAGTAACATAGAAATATAATCAAATTATCATCATGAATCATCTCTGAAGTCATTTTTTAACTTGACGACTCTGTAAATGATAAAACAGGGAGAAAAAAACAGCCCTTGCTGCGTTTCTTGCCGGTTCTTCTCAGAACAAGGTCTCCCTCCGTAGATTTACGAACCGATGGAGTAGCTTCTAGACATTCATATGTGCTTGTAACAGCCTAAACTGAAGAAATGATTTTGATTATGATTATGAATACACGTTGGTACGGACTGGAAATAATGTCGAATGATATACTGATGAAACAGTTATACGACACAAAATAACTACGCCTGGAAAGGTTAAATAAAATCACACAATCACGATTATGTTTGTTCGTGTTTTATATATGGAAATAAGGAATTTATGCGTGCGTGCATCCTGCAAGCGCGTGTGGGTGCATGGAAAGGATGCAACCATCAACATCCATCTTACCATTATTGTATTTTCACTGTTGGGACTTAGGCCATCTTTCCATGGAGATGAAAGTAAGTCCCTTTATTTCAAAGGCAGTGAATAAACTACTAACTGTAGAAAATATGATCGCGATAGTCAAAATAACAAAACAAAAAAAAATATTATTAATCACAGTAATTTTAACTTGTTTTTGTGACGTAATGAATACGTTTTCAACACAATGTAACCAAACCAAATTAACATCACATCGCTCGTATCGATAAATAATGACGTTAAAAATGCTATTATCGTTGGGGAAACAGAGAGAATACTTGATTTTAATAACGGAGGTTGATAAAGAAGTACAATTTTGTTTGTTACATTGTATTGTGTACGTTTAATTGAATTAGAATACTTAATCTGCTGAAAAAAACTAATTTTGTAATTTGGCAACACCTGAAGTGAATTCTAACGGTAGGAGACTTTTTCAATTGATCGCTGACCCGAATAATGTATAAAGGCGGTTTTCGCGTAATTTTAATATGCATGAGCCCGAAAAAGCAGTTTGCTTTATTGTTGATAACGAGTTTTTACCATCGTTCGCGTTCAATCACACAGTTGTACGATCTAGGTAATTTTGTGTGAGAATTTATTATGACGATAGAAAACAAACAATTCCTCTGTAGGCCAAAAGAACTGAGAGTTCAGAAAGCAAAATTGTTTTCAAATCTTAAATTAACTTCGATATTTTTGAGTTTGTTTTTTTTTAATTTATAGACTGCTTATGCTTAATATTTTAAAGCAAACAAATATTATACCTTCCTACTGTTACAGTTCCAAATACTTAGTTAATACTGATAAAGCGGTGACATTTTAAATGCCGCTTTCCTTCCGCTTTGTGGTAATTCGAATAACAAATGAATTCCAGACATTCGTATATTCTGCGTAATTATGTACTGTGGTTAACATTACTATATCCTAACTAATATCATAAATGCGATGAGTTTATTAATTTGTTACGCTTTTACGCCTAAACCGCTGAACTCGTTTGCGCTGAATTTAGGTGTAGATACAAATCGAGCCTGAGAATAGTTATAGGCTACTTATTGTCGTGAAAATATAACTTGAAAGAGGTTAAAGGAAGAAGCAATCACTAAGTAACTATATATTATTAATTATAGATAATTCCCGCTAAAATGTGAAAATTAGTTTTAATCGCAAGCTATTAAATAAATAAATTAACAGTTCGCATTGATATTGTAAATGTATATGTAGCTTTTAAGCTTAAAAATAGCTACGCGAATAAAAATAAATAAGAATTATTATATCTGACAGAAGTTCTTCCGTGATTGAGTAATGAGCAAACATTCACCAAAACTTCCGCATGTAAGAAATGGGATATTCATTTCGGTAAAAGTCGTCCAAACACACGCTTAGTTATGCTTACATAACATTAATATTAAGAATAATCACAATTGCTCATTTTTACGAAATGTATTTAAAACCAGTAACCAAGTTAAAATATTGGGTTTAATTTTATCCTTAGCCAAGTAACATAAATGATAGGAAACGCTTTAGGGAAAAGACTAAAACCAAAGTCAAATCCAGACTGGTAGGCTATAATTAGAAATACGAATTATATCAGACTTGCAATAGACAAGCACGATGCACTCGCGAAACCGAAAAAATATACGCAGACATAACTTATGCCACTGCATTGCACCCGGTCTCTCTTATGTAACACTGACGGTAAACCATTAAAGGTGTAAAACAAACACATTAGTTAATTTTAATTTGTGATGTCTGTAATACTTTCGTTTGTTAGCTACCGTAATTATAATAAGCGAATTTTTAAATTAAAATAAGTAAATAAATTATCACAATTAACTAGTCGTTTGGTTCATTCTGTGATGTTTACAAAAGTATTTGTTCCATTCCATATTTATTGCGGACTTGTATTTTGCTTAACCTATCTGAATTTTAGACATTTAGTACTTAATAGAGCCGGAGGTCTTCAAGTGTGTCGTAATCGGTTTTAAATTATACTATTAAAATTTTAATTGCAGTCCTATAAACCACGAGATTAATGTTAAGCTAGATACGTACTCAGATAAGCGGACGGTGACATCGGTATCTTCCTCTCCTTTGGCGGGGTGCTATAAACGAACGCCTGGTTGACGCACCCGCGCGGCTGATGCGGGCATGTGTCGCCCTCCGAACCGCGCCGCATCCGCCGCTGCATCACCTCGGCCATACTCTTCGCCGACTCCGACTTCCCTATACCCTTCAACTTCTTCTTCCCCTTATCAGGCGAGTGTATGTGCAAAATAGCTGCGGCCTTCGGCGGAATCTTTTCCGGCACCAACAAATCTTTCGCCGACGCGCTCTTTTGCTTCTTATTCGTGAACAGATCGCTAAATTTTGATTTCTCCACTTTCCTGTGCCTTGCGGGTTTCAGATTCAAATCGATGTCACCGCTCTTCTTCCTCTGCTTCGCGGGTTCTGGCTTCCGTCGCGCCATGATCGGCGTCGTCGACGTGTATGTGCCTTCGATGCCTGTGTACGCTACGTCGTAATCCTTTTCGGTGTTCCAAATTTGAGTCGAAAACACTACACTGTTCCTTTTGAAATTTTCGATGTCGTCGACCGGCTCCTCCTCCTTCGTCGACCGCCAGCGGTTGCCGATCAGGCGCAAGGAGGCGCGGACGGATCGAGAGCGACGCAGTCCTCCTGGCTCCCTCTTGAACCTGTCCAGGATGGTCTCCATAGCCCAGCGAGGGGTGCGGGGGCGCGCGGAGCCCTGGGCATTGCACGTCACGATCGACTACGCGCACTCTATTCACTCGAACGATAGTTACGTGAGTCTCTCCGACGTTCACTCAAAGCGGCGTCGCTTTGTCGAATGCGGCCTGCAACAGTGGTAGGTAATGGTATGGTAGGGTTTTGGTACCGAATCGAGAGATCGCAGTAGCCCGGTCTCGCGTCGCTGATACGTCTGATAAACTGTTCTCATTTGCACAATCGTAATTATTTGATAAGTTATCAGATACGGAACGCTCGTGTCACCGGGATTTGTTTGTTGTGCTATGACGTTGCATAGTGAATCAAATTAAAGGTCGCGTCCATGGCACGAGGTTATAATGTTAGTCTATTTTTATTTTCTTTCTAAAGAAACAACTTTAGAAAAAAAAAAGAATACATATTTGCTTTATTGACGTGTATTGAAGTCAATGAAGGTGATATTAATGCCGCCCAGAATTAATAACATACATGATTGGTTATGGATATTGCTACGTGAAAAGTCGATCGCCTTGCACCTAATCATTTTTCGCTAGCGTCATTCGCACGCACTTATCTATTTATATTATTAATACACTCAAACAATGTTAGTGTTGTAAATTATTATTCATCGTCATATTTAAATAGTTTTACATGTTTCAGACTTTCTTTGTGTACAAAGGCTTAGTAAAGAATAAGTTCACGTGATTTTGAGTGAAAGCGTAGTCTCGATGTAAATTTTGCTAATTTTGAACTGAGTGACCTTCAAGATGAGGTTTTTCATTTAAGGAAACTAAAAAGAAGGCACACACGTGGAATAGCACATTGTAATTCGAAAAAGAATACAACACCCATTGAAAAATGTATGCTTTAAAGAAAATCTATATATACTTTGGTTAAAGTAAAAGTGTTGTAAACACACAGCTTCTACAATTATTTAAAAGTTAATATTTGGCGAGATCTACTTTTAAATAATTGCATAATAACGTAGGGTTTTTTCAACAATTTAAACAACATTAAGTGAGATGTTATCAATAAATAAATGGATATTATCTGATCCCGTTTGAATACCTAGTGGTAAAATAACTACGGTTTTAACTACAACATTTTATCCAATTTTTTGGATTTTTATTAGCTGACTATGACCATGTCATTTCCAACTTCAGATCTGTTTTCATATTGTGTTTAGGCACTGCTAGGTCTATTTCACAAAAAATGTTTAACATGAGCTACTTTTGTAAAATATATATGATTGTTTGTTGCCAAAATAATACAAAAAAAACTCGTATCACGGTGTGCGTAATTGAACTAAGTTCTCCGAAACGGGTCGACTAATTTTCGTGAAATTTTATATGCCTATTCAGTAGATCTGAGAATCGGAAAACATCTCTTTTTCCACCCTTAATTTTTTTTGTGGACATTTTTTTTTGTTTTTATTTTTATGATACATCATACAAAAATACATTCAACCCTAAATTTTCACCCTCCTACCACCAACCCCTATTTTTTTAGGGCGATACGAAGTTCGCTGGGACAGCTTGTTTTATTATAAAATTATCAATGTAAATAAAAGGTAAGACAGGTAGGTCATAGCGGATTTTCCGCTCGAATTGGAGCGCCCGTCTGGGGAAGTAACCTCCACCTTACAGAAAACCACAGTAAAATAACACTACCTTTTGGTGGTGTTGAGTTTCTGTCGGTGGGTAAGATTCAAGGGCTCCACGCGTTAGGGGATTGGGTCAGGGTAGACAACGGCGCGAGTGATATTTTTTTGTATAGCAAAGGTCTATACGCCATGGTGGCCGCTTACCATCAGGCGGGCCATAAGCTTATAACATAAAATACACATTATCATCAGTAGTAGTGTAGTAATTTGTTGGTGTATAATACAAATAACGCTTTTTAAATACGATGAAATGCTAGGGCTTTTTAATATCGGTATTCCAGAATCGAGGAGCTCGATGGCGCAAGTGGTTAGCGCGTTCGGCTGCGATGGTTGAAGTTAAGCAACTTTCGTAGTGGTCGGTCATTGGATGGGTGACCAAAAAACATCTATCTCGAGTTCCCCCGTGCTTCGGAAGGCACGTTAAGCCGTTGGTCCCGGCTGCGTCTGCAGTCGTTAGCACCCGCCAATCCGCACTGGGCCCGCGTGGTGGGTCATGGCCCAATCTCCCTATTCCATCCATAGGGAAGGCCTGTGCCCCAGCAGTGGGGACATTAATAGGCTGATGATGATGATGATTCCAGAATCCCGTCATACCGTAATTGTGGATATAAATTGGTATTATTTTTTGTCACGGTGTTGACGACCCAATACCGTGATTTGATATGATCAGTTTTACAAACATTAAATTATATTATTGCGGGTTGTTGTAATATGTAGTAAAATTGTAATATTATCTGGAGACGCATCACCCTTTTGGAATACAAAGTGGTAGGTCTTGGATGCCGTTGTAAGCACATACCCAATCAAAATAATTCTAGATACTATTATTTTTAATTTGAATGATCTTTTCATAAAGTCGGCTCGATGAGCGTTACTATCAATCAATCGATATGGATCGATTCAAATTGGATTTGTGGTATAGTCATGTACGAGTATGGTGATGTTATGCAATCCCATACGAAGTTTGATTGTACAATGTGCGGTTACACTATTGTGAAATGACCGATATTATTATGTATTGTGAGATTTTTACTTTGGGAAACTTTTCGTTTATAAATGATCGTTAACAATTTTGTATTAAATTTAGAATTAATCTCTGCTATTAATGTTAAAAAGGGTCGTTTCTGCGGAAAACAAAGCAATATAGTTTTTTATAATATAAACAATGAATACACGACTAATGATCCGAAACTTGGTATTTCGTAATCGGCTTGTCACGACTGCTATAACCATGATATCCATTGCACTAAGTACTTGAAAATTCGGTTTGAAATTTCAATATTTTATTTTTGTTTTTGAGAAATATTTCCTGTATAACAAACTAGCTCTACTTCTATAAAGCTGAAAAATAAATGCTGAAATAAGTATGTCAAAACAGCAACGAGTGCCTGGTCCGCGTGGAATTTTTTCTAGTTATATTTTCTTTAGATTGAAAATAAGTGATATGCAAAAAGAACACTTAATTTTAATTACATAACACCAAACGTGTAATAAAGTTAAATGTGGACGCTTGAAATAATTATAAACGATAAAATTCATCATACCCTTTTCGAAGAAACATATGTAATATGAAACCGTGTCGATTCAAAAATTAAAAGCAATTTCCAGGGCGGATTTCTATCGTGTCTATATATCGTGCTAGGCACAAAACCCTTTTCTCTTTTTTTTTATATAACACTAGAACATTATTATTATTAAACATGAAATTGTGCACAGTTTTTCTTCAGTCACCATTTTTTAATTAGTCAAAAAAGCTCTAATTCACACCGAAAGACAAACAAAATGTTGGCTGAACAATCATGCTATCCATTTACTACCATGATTAAAAATAAGAGTAAGTATTTAATAGTTCAAACTGCCTTGCATTCATTTACAGTTGCAAAACTTCATCGTCTGTTGTTCTTTGGTGGTGCAACGCCGAGGAAATTAATTTGCAGAACTTGCGAGCTTTACTCGAGAGTAATTTATTGCCGGCAACTTTCAGCTAGTTAGTTTACTTCCATGTTGGTATAGCAGAAAAGAAATACAGTAATCAGCTCATTATCGTCCAAGTTAGCAGTAGAGGAACTGTTAGGCCATCAATTTATTATTTTGACGTTATCTAGTCACATGGCCGAGTCTTAGCCAGCCGAGTTCGTATAATAAATACTTCAAGTCCGAAACACAAAGGCGGCTGTTTTGTCTAATGTTAGGTGATTACAGCCGTTCATAAATATCTGCATCACCAGGAATTCGTAAATTCGTAGTTAGTATTAACAATACAACCTTTTAAGTTGTTGGGGCGTATCGATCCTGTTTCTTTCTCTATAATTATAGGTATTAACTTTATGTATGACATTTTCATGCGTTTATTTTCTTATCACGAAATGTCGTGAATATTGTTTTTCTCATGTATGCGTGATGTACATCACACTAATATTATAAAGGCGAAAGTTTGTGAGTGTGTATGTTTGTTACTTCATCACGTCTAAACGGCTCGAGCGATTTTAATAAAATTTGGTATGGAATTACCTGACACCCTGGATTTTTAACACAAATGCTACGTTTTAATGCGGTAAAATATCCCTAATAAACCGCGGGTAACACCGCGGGCCACAGCTGGAATTAACATATTCATAAATATAAAGACTCAACTAAGTTATAAAATCAATTTAGGTGTTTCTAATATTACATGAAATCAACAACTATAATGGTAGCCATACACACTACGAGAAATCGTTACGATTAGACTGTACCGTCCGAACGATACCGATAAATCGTAGCGTGTATGTTATAAAACTGCACAGTTTCCTATACGTACGCCGCGTACGATAAACTGTTCCGTTCGAACTGTACAGTCTGATCGTAACGATTTCTAGTGTGTATGGCTACCATTACACCGGAAATACGGAAACAGTAAATATCTTAGTGACAGCGACAGCAAACACAGTGGATGGTCTTAAAGCGTTTTACCATATTTGGAAACAAGTAATTAAAATATGTGCAATTTAATATTTTACAATTCAGTTTTATATAAGGTACTGTAGGAATTATTGTGGAAGTATCTGTATAATATAAAAGGCAACGTTGCTGACTGACGGATCTATTAACGCACAGCTCTAACCACTGAACGGATTGCGCTGAAATTTGGCACACTTTAAGCTATTATGATGTAAGCGTGCGCTATGAAAGGATTTTCCAAAACTCACCCCTAAATAGGTAAAGCGAGCGTTCAAAGTTTTTTATGGAGCAAAAATCAGAAGAACATTGTCTATGAAGAAGTTTAATAAAGTTTTTATTATTTGACTGAGTTTGACTTTCATTCATTCACTGAATACCAAATAAACGCGAGCGAAGCCGCGGACAATAACCAAATAAGGGTATGTATACACCATCAAATCCGTAGTATCCCTTTTCAGTTCTTCACAAGAAACATAAAATTTTATAATGTATAGAAGTAGAACACAATAACCGTTAATCCAATCGAGCTATTCATAAGCATAAATAAATGTTTTTTTTTGTAAGTAAACTCATAATGTATTTTGCTGACTTTGGCAGGGTTCAGAACGAATTATGCATGATAAAGCTGACAGCTGGAGGTGGGAAAAATGGGACGCCTGCTTTCTACGTAATAAGTATTCATGTGGCAATACCACCCTTGAACATTTTTATACAGAAAAATATTGTATCGCTGGAACCTGAAATTAATTGGATTTCAATAAATGCTCGATTTACTTTTTTAATTTTTATTTCGGTTATATTCATAAATGTCGACATTATTATACCTTTGTAAAGACAAGCCATACAACATTTTATTTAGGTTTTTCTAAATGAACTATTGGTTATATTTGGATTTAGATTGTAATCTCATTTGATTTTAAAAAATCTGTTTCTCCTATTTAAAATGGACAGCATGGGCGTGACATTTCCGTTTAAAAGAAGGGATGTTTCGAGCAAAAGCAGCTTGCTACAGAAAATAACGGTTAATTTTCGAATGATACCTACTGATGGAATAAAATCCAAGGTTATAACAATATAGCTACTCAGGTAATATAGAAAAGAAGTAAGAATTAGCTACAGAAATAGCTCCTGCTTTAAAGCATAAAATTATCTATCATATCATAGCTATCTCAGTTTATTAGAAATGTCAATTTTTTGCTGTCCATAATAGTTTCACGAAAACCAAATGTTAAGTATAAACTTTTACATACAAGACAAAAAGAACAGCCCATCAAAGTTCCATTTACAAAAACTTAAGAAAAAAGTTCATTCAAGAATATTATAGTACTGCCAACATTCCAGAGTCAGGTAGCAGGTGCTTCCTTGTTGAGTGGGACGGCGGGACCTCTCCCCTATCCCTTTGTGTTTCCGCCATTTTTTGTTTTGCAGTCGTAAAGTGGAACATTCGTCGTCGTGTTTGTAGCATAAAGACGCACTTTTCGAAATGAGTTATTGAGAGATGTGTGAAGGTTTTATGGAACGCAACAGGGACTTGATAAAAGTTTGTAATGAGCAAGTATTTCTAAACTTTTTGATGAGATGCATTTGAAGCATTTTTATTCTCTTTCTCTTTATTTAAACACAATATTCTTACCTAAATATGTGTAGTAAATAATGTTAAATGACAATTTCATTATTGAGAGCCAGCTATCTGAGATAATTCGTAACCGAGGAGCTATATCAAGACTATTCAAACAGCTAAACTGTTTAACGAGAGCTTTCACATAGAAAGATAAGAATACAATAACTTTTATTGAGAGTTATCACGCGATTCCGCCGTCCTTGTTACAACGACCGTGTTTACTTACGACCATTTATTTGAGAATGGTTCTTTTTACTGTTAAATACAGTAATAACTGAAGTTTAATTGACATTTTTGAACCAACGATGGCGATATCATCAACAATTCCTAACATAATTACTCACAAATTGAAGTGTTTTGGAAGTAACTATAAGATAGTTTCTTTCTTTGAAACAAACAAGACTAGTAGCGTTGTTACGTGGACAAAAATATTGAAATAACAATGCCAAGTGTGCATAGTAACTTTAGCTTAATATAAAATTTTCACGGACAAACTTTCGACTTTTTTGTTTATGTTTATTATTATATGTAAAAGACATGTGTCCGTGCCATT
Organism: Chilo suppressalis; assembly: GCA_902850365.2. Taxonomy (NCBI): domain Eukaryota; kingdom Metazoa; phylum Arthropoda; class Insecta; order Lepidoptera; family Crambidae; genus Chilo; species Chilo suppressalis. The sequence continues at coordinate 6,605,323 of OU963903.1, forward strand.
TTATAATTAAATTTGTAAGCTAGAATCTTGCATTGTAATTAAATGGAATATAAGTCGAGTTATTTATGTGTTGTCCTTACTGTAGATTTCAAAATTAACTCTCCATTATTGAGGTGTAAACAGCAAAAACATATCTTATTATACAATCCAGGTGACTGTTAAATATCATTAAATCTCCATCAGCGCGCCGAATCAAGAATACTTTATTATTTAATGGGCAATTTGTCTTCGGAACGACTTACGGGCAATCAAAATCTAATTCGCAGCAAAGTGTTTCAATCCCTTTAGCGGCTTTTGCAACCAAAACTGTTTCGGGTTTGGTGATTGCAAAACTTCGATGTGCGATCAAGTGGATATATACCTTTTGATGGTCCGGTTCTAGTCTCATTCAAATCATACGCTTATTCGCTTTTCGGCGAATCGAATTCCATTTATTATTTCCTTTTCAAAACTTTATTTTACAGTTAAGTAAAATTAACGTCACCATGGAGTTTTGATTCTTAAATAAACGCAAGCTGTTATCAATATTGTTTAACGAAATTTGTTTAATCAGCTCATTCTTTCGTGCTCACAATAAAGCTATTGTGTAGATAAGAGAGCTACCTATTAATATGTCACCATGAATTAGATAAATAAAAATCTAACAATAAAATAACGTCAAAGAACATCGGAATTCGCTTTTAAATGGGTCTAGATTTCTTCCCGGTAGATATTAAAAGTAATGTATTGGTGTCGATTCTCGCATGATTCTCTAAATCTAAACTTAAATTTGACAACAGTGTATCCTTGACATTCTCTATATAGAATGAAAAGGAGAGACTGATGTTAAATTTAGTTTTAAGTTTAGAGAATCACGCCAGAATCGACACCATTGTTATAAATTTTCATGCTCATTTACTTAATTGATATTAATAGTAGTCTCCTCAAAAGTTCCTGATATTTTTGTATCATCGAAAGGAAATTTCTATATCCATCTGGTACAATATATGGATTTTGCCTGCAATGTTGGTGTAGAAATCTTCAAGTCACTTATTAAATGTCTTGTTCAAATTGGTTGCTTTTGCATTCTCTAAACGAAGAAGTTAACATAAACGACTATATTAACTTGATTTAAAAGCATGTGCTAATGTAAATATTGGATGACCAAACAACCTAGTTACAATTTATTAGGCGTGAGAATTAATTAGAAACACGATGACGACAGTTTGAAATAATTGCCTGACGGGCTTGTAAAACTTAGCCCAACTGGAGCCCAGATTGAAATATTGAGTTTCTGTTGGATTGATTGGAAGTATCGCATTTACTGCTCGGCGAATGGTTTCTGCCTGCTGTTTTATGGATTCATTGGTGGTTTTCGATCGAAACAGATTAATAGTCCAAATGGTGCTTATAATTTGTTCATGATTTATTTTATTAGTAGTAGAGTCCGAAAATTTATGCTTTTTTAATTGAAAATATTAAGTGTCTTTAAATATTTTTTTCAGAATGGTTAATGTTTGGGTTAAAATTACTTTTCTCATTCTGTGCGTGTCACATCACAGTGTAGGTAGGTGCCTTATTAATCACGCTGTAAGGTAATATTGTCAATTTAGTAAGTGTTCTTGCTAAATTGTCTTCCGATTTAAGGATGTTTATTTAATGTACTTAGTTGTAATTTATGATTGTGTTGTTTTATAACCCGTAATTTGGTAAACGAACAGCTGTTTCACTAGCAAGGTGAATGTTAGACGCTGAAACGGGCCAAAAGCGAGCAGTCGATCGCATTAAACTGTCGAAGGTCTTTTATCAATGACCGGGCTCTGCGAGATCTCACGGTAAAGCGAACCAGCTGGTGGCAGGGTCACACAACATATTACGCATGGTCGTCACAAACTGCATTTAATACTGTGACCATATATGAAACACTGCAAATAACCTCATCTGAATAAAAATTGTCGTTAACCGCCAATAAGTTTGATTGTCAACATAACCACACTTTCATTGTCTAACACAACATAACGTTTTATTACATGGAATAAAAAGAGTACAATATTTCTTTATACACACACAATGCATCACACTTGTCACTTCCATTGATAAAACCGGCTAATCAAAGTTTTGAACCAAGAACACTAATACAGAAACCGTTCAAAACATAACTAGTGTAACGTTTGCGTAAACAAGCCGCTGCGACTTGAAGTTGGTAGCAGTTGCGACAGTGCTGCCACGCTGCGAATAAATATAGTATGAATGTGCGATGCAGCCAATCGCGGAAAAGAACCGTCTTGTCTGTCACTCGCTCACTCGTGCGCAGCTCGCGTTTGCTGATCGGTTGGTAGATTGATTGTCCGATCGCGTCGTCGCGTTGGTTGAGTGTCTACTGTCGATTCGTTAGTTAAGTCAACGGCCGGCCTCTGGATACCCCTGCCTGATGAATGGGGCGAATGGTTGTTAGAGCTTACATAACCCGTTTAATGCGTGCGACGCAATGAATTGCAGAATATTCTAACCAGGGGGCCAATCGCCTAATGGAAATGCTTTGGAAAACGCTAACGTTTACGATTTTATTTTGTTATTTCTAGCCGCCTGAGGTATTCAAATGCCTCGCGCTTTTCTTTTTCTTTTGCATTGGTAATAACAATATTAAAAAAAATGAGCGTGAGGTATTCGAAAACCTCAGGCGGCTAGAAATCACAATATAAAATCGTAAGCGTTAGCGTTTCCCAAAGCATTTCCGTTAGGCGATTGGCCTCCAGATTTTTAATTAGAAAATTAAAAAAATATTTATTTACTTGAATTAGTATAATCATAGAAAGAAACAGCAATGTTCAAGTTTTGTAACAGCACCAGCTGTTATATATCTCACAGAGGTTACTATATATATTTTATTCGACTAATTAGAAAGCGTTATGTATTTCAAAATGACGCGTGACCGTTAGTTAACGTTTTCAACCTTTCGAGTTCAGTATAACGAATTTGAAAGCTTGAAAACGTTTAAATTTAAAAAATTGCGTTTAACTTGTTAATTTTTACTAATTAAGCGTAAAACTTGTCTGATAACTTAACTTATTATAAATATTTACCTACAAAATTATTTTTACCTACAAAAATATTACAGCATTCATTAAAGATTTTTTCTTCATTAAAAGCATTTTATTGAAAGAAACTAAGGATTAAATTATTCAACACTGTTTTACTTTTTATTAACAAAGTTTTCTGTTAAGTTATCTTATTTATTCCGTTTTACTACCAAACTTGTAAAATTGTTTTCTCCTTTTTCGTTTTCCGTAATACTGAAAGGGAAAATACTACCGAACAGGTATTTTTACCAGCTAGCAGATGTTGCCGTGTTTATATTTCAATAAATTTTGTTTGTGATCATGTTGTCGTGAGTTTGTGAAAAGACTGCCTGCGGAAAATGCGTACCTACCTAAAGCGAAGTCAATTGACTTTCATTTCTTGAGAGCAAAGCGGACAAACAAAAACCATTCTAATCGTCGTCGTCGTCGTCGATCTTCTAATAAGATTTGTAGTAATGTTTATCTGTCATTTTTATGGTATGAACAGGTTACCATAATAGACAAGACAAAAAATATATAAAACTGTTGATCAATATAGGTACCTATAATATAATTAGTAAAACAAAACAGGAGGAATTATGCATAATTAAATCTACTTAAATTCTATTTCAGTATCGTTTTACAGTATTTTCCTGCCCCTTTATTATAATTTAACCAACTTATTTTCTTCGGTACTTATGATCCTATGACTTACTTACATAAATTTAAAGCAATACCAAATTGAAAAAGCATTTTTTCTACTACTTCTACTAAAAATATAAGAACCAATTCTTATATTTTTTATCAGAAATTACCTACCCATTTTTATCTTGACTGATTGTCAAATAAACGTTCTAAATGATGTGTGCATTTTGCTGCTTAATACACTGACAAACTAAACGAAACTAGGCATAATATGGAGTGGGTACTAGCGACCCACCCTGGTCAAATTTTGACGCGATAAAATTGTACGGCACTCAACAATAAATACCTATTGTAGCTTGCTACTGGTAAAAGAATATTCAAAATTGATAGAGTAGTTCCAGAAAAAACTAACTAATAATAATAACCTTATATCTTTTAAATATTAGTATGTACAGATTAATATAATACTATCATATTTTTTTCTTAGGTTTTCACGTACACCACTCATTAAATAAATCTGACGACGCAGCCTGAAAAGGATGCGAAACGTCTGGTAACAATAAATTAACGCATTTATACCGTTGAAGCTTTGTTTCATTTAATACTATCTACAATACAAAGACTATAAGACTATAACTATTGACAGGTTCTTGAAATATAAATACATATTGTAATTATTCATCATCATCAACATCGTCATCAGTCTATTAATGTCCCCACTGCTGGGGCACAGGCCTTTGCTATGGATGGACTAGAGAGATTGGGCCATGACTCACCACGCGGGCCCAGTGTCGATTGGCGGGTGCTAACGACTGCAGATGCAGCCGGGACCAACGGCTTATCGTGCCTTCCGAAGCACGGAGGAACTCGAGATAGAAGATTTTTGGTCACCCATCCATTGACCGACCACTGTGAAAGTTTAAACGCGCTAACCACCCGCGCCTTCGATCCCTTGTTATTATTATTATATTATTATAAGTAAGAACCTAGATTTTCATCTGTACAAAGCTGTAAACTGATGTAAACAAGTAACACATCTATACGATGTTCAAATAGTTCTAGTCAGTCTTCCTTTAACCATTCAAGAAGTTTCGGAGCGTGTCGCTATCATAGGCACTCCTTTTCAATTATCAGTTGTGAAAAGTTTAGTTCAATTTAGTTGCAAACTTTCCCAAGAATTAAGTCACGCGGATGAGCAACAATTTGATTACAATGCCCCTTTCCAGTTTGCCATTTATCAAGACGAGATGTTACAGGATTATGGACCTTCTAAGCAAAGTTAATACTATTAATCATGAAATAGTCTTTGGAATATAAAAGTTTGTAAGTAACTGGGTAGATATAAAGTTTTTCTTTACTCATTCAATTACTATGATCAATTTCTTTACCTACTCCCAACTTGGCTTTAAGCTTAAAAAGCTCTGTTGCTTCCAATAAAATTTGCCAGTGTTACTTGCGCAGGCGTTGTTGATTCTTGCTTAAATTTTTTAGGAAATAGCAATAATGCGCTGTTTCTCGCACATTATTGATATTTCCAAAAATGAATAAAAATCCTTATAAGGGCGTAACGCTTAAGGAAATGGTATTTCAGTATTACACTTGCACCTTGCAATGTACGAGGGTGGGATAAGTAGCTAGCCTAATAAGAAAACACTTAACTTTCCGTGATAAAATTAATTTTATTTTTAGACATAGTCTCCGTGAACCTCTACGCACTTATTCCATCTTCGTTCTAAAACCTGGTCGTTTTTGCTGAATACATTGATGAAGCTTATCTAGACGATTAGCATAGTATTCTCCATTATTTTTTGACCTCTAGGAAGGTAATCTATCATCCAGATCCGGTCTGCATCCCAAAAGACGCAAGCCATCACTTCCAGCCGACTTTACAGCCATGTCTTTTTTTGGATCCGGGCATCCCGACTGAGTCCATTTTGATTGAATTTTTGATTCTGGCGTGGAATTGTTCATGGGTTCATCACCCATGTTTCATCTGTTATTACAAATCGACGTAAAAATCAGCCTTATTACTCTGAAAACGGTCCAGACATGCTTTTGAGTTTTGCACCCGAATCCTTTTTTGATCGTGCGTAATGAATGGTGGCACCCAACGGGCCGATAACTTTTTCATATTTAATTCCTCTTTTAGGATATGATGTACCCGTTCTTTTGAGATACCTGTAGTGTAAGCTATTTCAGATAACTTCAATCGTCGATCTGCTAAAACCATATCATGTTCTTTCAAGACCATTTCCGGAGTCGTGACGCTTTTTGGACGTCCGGGCGGGCTTCATCTTGGACACATGTACGACCGCGTTTAAATTCAGCCACCCAGTTTTTTACTGTGGCATAAGAAGGAGTACATTCACACAAAGCATTCTTTAATTCGTCATAGAAATCTTTCCTCTTCATATGAAGAAACTTTGTTTACAGCTCTTTGTTCAATTTTATCCATTTTGAAAACAGTTGACAAAATATATTTTCAAATGTCAAAAAATCAATAAAATTTTCAAGCCACAAAATTCAAATTTAGAACAAAATTGGCCAGAGATAGGAATTTAAAAAACACATTTTTTTTATTTTAACTTTTTCAATAGCAGTGGCTAGTTACTTATCATCCCGCCCTCGTATTGAACGCTCTAGATTACACGTTTGAAATATCGATTTAGATTTTTTATATCAGCGAGGTACAACCTATATTTTATTGGTTTATTTTCAGTCAACAAAGTCTTACATTTCTTTAATTATATTACGGTACGGTCTATAGTTAAAATTAAATTAGCGTCATCCATATTAGCATCGACAAACCATACCAAACTAATTGAATTGATTGTGTCCATTGATTTTACGTTTCAAATATACAGGCACATTTCAAGCGATTTTTCATACACCATCCTTCCTACTTATTTGAATTCCGTGTTAACAATTTACCGCACGATAACGTGTTAGGTAGGTACGCAAAACGATAACGTGTTTCGTGTTTTAATTTATCGCCGAAAAGTTACAAAATACGGTGCACTAATTAATCTACTTTGAGTATTTTCAGGAACTTGTAAGGCAGTTTCCTACTCACAATACTTATGTCTTAATTATGTACAGTTTAATGTAAAAGAATACAAAATTAATTAAGTTATAATGCGTGTCAGTTTTGAAAAATTACAATAAGTTATAATAGTGCTACGATGGCGTTACTCTTTGTCAGTTACTCAATTCTTGTTACAAAAACTAAATATATTTGATTAGTTATTTATTATTTTAAGTATTATGCTATTGTTCTTTAGTGTTTTATTAGCTTGTTTACCAAATTGTTTGTGTTATCTTAGCTGAAACGTCACTTCGAGATACACTGTAGAAAAAGTGTAGTAAACGAAGTCATCTTGAAGTTCTTAAATTACATATTTTTTGCATTAGGAATTGTTCACGTTAGGTATGCTATTTCAAATGAAAGTAAGTAGTTTCATACTTATTCAAAAAAAAAGCGAGTGTGCTTATGACCCGACACGACTGAAATGAAACTTCTTTAGCTCCAATGATCTGAAAATCATAAACTTAACCTGAAGATTTGTGTCTGTTATCATACACCAATCCGCAATGGGTCCGTTATCACCCACCAATTCGCGCTGGGTTCGTTATCACTCTCCAATCCGCACTGGGTCCATTATCACCCTCCAATCCGCACTGGGTCCATTATTACCCACCAAGCACTAGATTCATGTATTTTGTGACGGGTATTGTTCATTGTTTACCGATGAGTCACCGATGACACTAATAGTAACACGAAATCGTAACACATTCGGCAGTTTAGCTTCAAATATACTTTTTTATTTGAAATAATAACCGACTTAATTAAAACAATACCACTAAAAACTAAGAAAAAGTACATATTCTTTACTTATATCAAACGTACAAGTACATTAACATTCGATGGTCGGTGCCTTGCCAACCCATGCTGTAAACCCTCCGGTCCTATTCAAAAGACTGACGAGTGGACTGGACGCGACCAAAAGTCATGCCTGATTGTTGATTTTTTTCTGCTATAGACATTCGACCCTATTATAAAGGGCTCCGGTATGGGGAGAGCACATCACAAGTTGCAAGGTTGCCCCATAAGTAAATCTCATAATTACGCTTGGACTATAGTTTTATTCTCGGAATTAGGAAGTTTTTGAGACAATGTTTTGAATTGTAGGAACAATTTTTACCTTTGCTTCTGCTTTATACCTACCTGTATAATAATGTATTTTTTTTAATACAGCCAGGTAGGTATATGACTCTACCCCATATGATGTTAGTGGTGATAAAGTCCAAACGCGAAGATAGCTCGTACAGCAGTTATAAACTGCCACACCAACCATCCTCACCTTGCCGGCCTGCAAAAATACTTCTTCACGCCTCTCTTAAAAGACCCCAGATTGTTTATCACTCTTTGACTTTTATTGTGTTTAAAACAAATCATTCTATCCATTTTTTTTTCAACAATTTTCATGTTTCGACGACACCATCTATCTAGCTATCTTTATTTCTGATCTAAAGTTCACTTCCTTTAATAAATGCGTATTTGTTAGTAGCTACAGAGAAAAGTGGTAGAATGAAACCGACATTATCATAGCGATTGCGACAACTAGAACATTGTTTACCGCGTCTCATTGGAGTAGCTGTGATAGTGAAAGTGCCTCTGGGAAAACATATTACGTACCGTACGATTGTTTTCTGATTAATTACAGTGTAACGATTAAAATGTTACAATTGCATCGCGGAAAGCGCAATGTTATGCGGTAAGAAATTTCCTTGGTATTTAGATTTCTATAGGGGGAAGTTATGTATGATCGTATTTAGTACTAGCGGGCGCCCACGAATTCGTACGCATGGAGTTAGTTAGAAATAAAGGTTCACTGCTCGTTCCCCATAGGTGATAGCATGATAATATGTAGCCTATATGTTGACCCCACTTCTTAATAATATTCGTGCCAAATTTGAAGTAAATCCATGTAGTACTTTTTGAGTTTATCGCGGACATACATACAGACAAACAGACAAAAATTCTAAAAACTATATTTTTGGCTTCGGTATCGATTGTAGATCACACCCGAAGTATTCTTTTAAAAAAATATTCAATGTACAGTATTTGACTTTCCTACCATTTTATTACATGTAAAGATAAAAATACTTTTAAGAATGTAATCAATTACCTTTATAATATTTTAAATTTCGATGAAGAAATCGACATAAAGCAGGAATTGTATTCATTAATTGATGTTAAAACCACTTTAAAAAAAATTGGAATGACCATGAGAAACATAATTGTGTAAACATCTAAGTACAACTAATTCGTCAATTATATAAGTACTTACCGAGTACTTTTTTTGGAATTAAGAATACTTACCCGTGAAGGTCTTCGTGCTATTTAAATTAAAGTAATTTTTCAACTTCACGACTCTGTATGAAATGTAAAAGGAAGATAAAAGTGTTAGCCGTTGCTAAGTTTAATCGTTGCCGCACAATTCGAGACTTTCTTCATTTTGTTAAAAGAAAAAGGACAAATTACGAGTAATAAAGTAGTGCAAATCCTAAATGTAGATGTAAAGTTACAGATGAAAGAAGATAAAATTTAAGGGCCATTATTTGAGGTGCAACAATTTGAACAGGAGTAAAAAAAATCACATTTAATGACTTAAGAAGTTAATTAATGTAAAAAAATAAAAAAATAATTAATTAATTACACATAAAATATTTTTTAAAGGGTTATCTATATTGTATTATATTATAACATGGATTTTGAAATTTCATATTTTTTTAAGATAAATCACGTTACGTGATCCTATTTAGATGCACTGAAAACTTCAAGTGTTCATAAAAAATACTACGAAACCTTTCCTGTATATTCTTATAAACATTAATGTTTATTCGAAAACCAGAAGTAAATAGAACGCCTATTTTTCGTTTTCTTACAAAATATGTATATTGTTCCGAAAAATGCCGTCACTTCCGCGATCAGTCATATTTTGTATATTTTTTATAAAGAAAGGTAACACTTAAAATATTTGTATACTAGCAACACTTAAATTGGCTGTCTTTTCATTGTAAAACATTTGGGGTGACTTAATAATAGCTTTTGTGTAGAATGATATTTTATTCCATAAAAACTTTGTGGACAAAACGTGCATCACCTTCGAAATTGGTATACTATGGTATTTGTTTTAATTAAATAACATGATTGCAGTTTAATTCTGTTCGTAGTAAGTGATATATGTGAACGAAAGTAATTTTCACATAGCTGTGGGTCGACTGTAGGTAAATTTAGACACACAATGAGTTATAAATCGATAATTATAAGAAATGAAGTAATTTAAACTTGTTTATCAATGATACATTTTGAGGTAACTATGGTGACATCACTTTCGTGGTCAAATTTTCCTTATTTTTTCATTGTGAGGTTCATCATCATCATCATCAGCCTATTAATGTCCCCACTTATGGGGCACAGGCCTTCCCTATGGATGGAATAGGGAGAATGGGCCATGACCTACCACGCGGGCCCAGTGCTTATTGGCGGGTGCTTACGACTGCAGATGCAGCCGGGACCAACGGCTTAACGTGGTTTCCGAAGCACGGAGGAACTCGAGATAGTAAATTTTTGGTCACCCATCCAATAACCGACCACTGCGGAAGTTGCTTAACTTCAACGATCGCAGCTGAACGCGCTAACCACTTGCGCCATCGAACTCCTCTGTAAGGTTATTTATATTTATCAGTTGATCTCTAAGAAATTATGGGTTCTCTTGTTATGTCCACCTTAAGTAAAGATTTAATATAGGTACTAAGAAGAAAGTATATTTTTGATTGAAAGGGTTATTTTTGGATCACTTTCGTTACCTTTATAAATATAATTTGAGTTTTGTAGTACGTTGGCCTTATATAGATAAGGCCAACGTACTACAAAACTCTACTCTACAGAGATCGCTCTGAAATATCAACAACTTTTTTTTTTTTTACATTATGATGTCACCACAAATAGTGACCCTTAGAATCACTTTAAATAATGAAAGTTTTAAGATAGAAAAACCAAAACAGAATTTATCATTATTCTAAAAATAAATCTACGCAAACGATCATTATGATAACCACTCAACGTTTTACAATATCCATTTATGCGGTCGGTTTAACAATCGGCTCGCAAAGCCGTTTAGGTATTACGAAATTCGGAAGACGACGTTTGAAGAGAATGGCACTCTAAGTGTTCCGTTTATCGTTATTACTAAACTCCCTTATCTTGATGAACCATTAACTTGAAACAAATTAAGTGTACACACTCGTAATTTATTCACTGTCGCACTTGCCGAAACTAGATGGTAATCTTCTTTGAGTCTTGATTCCCATTGCCAATTGTTGTCGTTTCGAATTACCAGCGATGTATTGTAGCGTTAAGATAATGTCTAGTATCTACCTTTTTGCTTTTGTTCTCATACGTTAATATAAACTTGGACTAGATAAGCCATAAGATAAGTTTGTCTCAATTTATCGAATTACAAATGTTTTCGAAAAAGCTTTTTCTTCATTTTGATATATCCGAACTTTTCTAGTTATTTCTGGCACTTATATTAACAATAAAAAATAATTAGTAAACCATTAAACTATTCTACATCTTTATATATATAATTCTTCTGTGAGTGTGTATGTCACTGAACTTCTCTTAAACGACTGGACCGATTTTGATGAAATTTTTTGTGTGTGTTCAAGGGGATCTGAGAATGGTTTAGATTCTCAAAGACGTGTAGACAGGACAACGTCTGTCGGGTCCGCTAGTAATTATTATATAATTTGGCGTTTAAGCGTGACATAATATTTGTATCTATAGATAAAAAAACCTTACCACCATGTTAGTACTTACAGCGTTACTGCTATATCGCGTTTATTTTTTTTTTCAGTAATAGATTTCTTTTCACAAATATCAATATCTTATTTGGAGCTTCCATCTCTCATATAACAATTTTCTTAACGGAGTCAAGGACTTAACATAATGGGGATGATGACTTTTTTTTCTTCGTTTATCAGGTAGTTTGTCAAAAAGTATTGGACACGTATTTTTTCTTTTTTCACATAATATAAACATTGAAGAGATATATTGATTTGAAAAGTCGCATGATGTCACGAGCCCCTACTCCCAAATTTTGACTCGCTATCACTTAGTAATTTTTTGGTTGATTGCCCAAAGAAAAAATACGTGTCCATTATTATTTGATCATCTAACTGACGGACTAAATAGAATTTCGTTTACTGTACCCCGTCATCACCCCTATTTATAAGTATGTACACAATTTACAAAACTTTCCAGATAAAAGACATTTTCATAATCTGGTTTGCAATAAATCTAACTTTTGCTAATAAGCTTGGCCTTGTCTCGGGCAGAGGAGAGAAAAAAAAAACTGCCACAGTAAGAGCAATAAATCTCAATTAAATGGAAAAAGCTGAGAAGGATCTTCAAAGGAACGCAGTTTTAAAGTAACATCGTCGCGACACTGAGGAATTGATAAAAGCCGGGTATCAATCCCGCTATGTATGTAGGCTTTTGAGTGTCTCCTAAGCAGTTTAACAACATGTATTTGGAATAATCTTAATATTAAAAGAAGAAAGTGATTTACTAACTGACTGACAATCAATTCACAGCTCAAACTACTAGATTTAAAGACTCCAAATTTTAAACGTAGGTTCCTTATGATGTCTAGGGGTGTATTAAAAATATTTTTTCTAAATTCATTCGCGAAGGGTTTAAAATAGAGGAGGAAAGTTTGTATAAAAAATCTTATTCATTAAGTTAATAGACTTGAAACTTGTTACGAATACTTAACTAAATAAATTATAAAGTTTGCCGTTTCTGGTTTGCCTAAACTATTCTTAAAGGGGGGATTGGAGGCTTGGGTGCCGAAGTTTGGGTATACAGAGATGATTTTTTATTATTTTTAACGCTCAATTCGATAAACTCTAAACTCTAACTTGAGACCTGAAATAAGGAATAACATGTATCAAGGTTCTTTCAAACTCTGCCTATAATGGGGTGAAAAGGGGTAATAAATTTTACTGGAGAGTATTTTACTGCGGGGCTTGATAAAATCAAAAACGGCTGAACGAATTTAGATAAAATTTGGCATACATATAGTTTATTTCCTGGATTGAGACTAAAGGATAATTTTTATGCCAAAAAAATGTTAGGTTCCTGAACCTAAGTTTGTTAACTTAAGTTTCGAACTTTATCAGAGCCAGTTCTTTTAGAATCCCTCAAACGGATGAACATAATCAGCGTGGTAAGCTGGAAAGCAGCCACAACTTCAAAGACAATTCTTAACTTTAAGATAGTGCAGAAATTTCTATTTCGATAGATAGAGTTAGGGCATGACAGTAAATCCAAAATCCCACAAATCTGGGGGATATACTGGTCCCAATATAAACAGAAAAAAATAATATTTTTGATTTTATTAACAAGAAAAATTCTTAATTTTTTTCCTAGCCATATATCTTAATGATTGTAATTTACATTTCAAACCCGGTTTCGATCTTTAAAACTTAAAAACAGCTAAAACTTTTAGATAGTCGTACATCGACAATTTCACTTAGTATAATTTAGCCTTCATAGAAATATAGATAACAAAAGAACTCCATACTCAGACGAAAAATAAAAATAGCTTTAAATGCCACCTAGGTAGTTTGCAGGTTTAAATATAGTCCTATGCATGTGTTAAAGTGGATTAAGGATTCATGTGGGGACGAAATAAACTCGTTAGCGATCTAGGGCCAATTAAAAAATTGAGAACAAACCCGTAACGTAGCCACGTTACCGGAAATTTGTATGTTACCTGCTGAATTAGCGTGAAGTAAGTAAATGTTGTTAATCGACTATGGCATTTGTCTTTTATGAAGTCATTCTCATTAATTATGGAAGATTATTAACGGATTAGGAAATAGAAAATGAAGACTGAGAGTTCCGCAAAAGTCTGAGTAAATTGAGGAAAACTTCTATTTGAGAATAAATAATCAGCATCCATTAAATATTAAGCGGCCGAAAAACTTTGTAAACGTTTGTTATATTTTTGTGTAACAAAAGAATAATAGATAAAAAGAGCATTAATATAGTATTAGTTATGCATTGCAAAAACATAAAACAAAATTGCATAAAATGCAAAACCATGCGTTAAACATACACAAAATGATTATTACAAGACATGAATGCCTCAGCAAAGCTAAAACTGGAAAAATGTTTAATTACTTAACTTCATACGAGTGGGTCCCCTGAAAAAAGTTTGCTGAACAGAGCTTTGTAAATTCACTTGTGGGAATGCTGTCCGGAAAACTATGGACGGAATAGTTATTCGAATAACTCACAATCACAACGATAAAGTGCTTTCATTGAAAAAAAGTGAGCGGAGCGTGGGAATTGACGTAGAAGAGTTGGCAAAAATATTTATAAAGTTCCGTACCCAAAGGGTAAAAACGGGTCCCTATTACTTAGACTCTTGTCCGTTTTTCTGCCTGTCACCAATATGTGTCTTATAAACCGTGATAGTTAGACAGTTGAAATTTTCACAGATTATAAGAACGAATACAGATTAAAATAAGTATTTAAGGAGGTCGCTCGTTTTTGCAATGCTTAATCTTATGCTAAAGATAATGGTACGGAACCCTTCGTTTACGAGACCGACTCGCACTTGGCCGGTATTTTTCTTCCGAAGATCTCACAGCAAACATATTTTACGCTTGAATATTTTCCTTGTCAGGGCACCAAGGCATTAATTGTAATTGTAAGTGTATGCAGTTTCTTAAACTAGAGTGACTAAGCAAATGCATATGTTATATCTGTCATGCTTAACTTATTGGCTAAGTGAGAGCTGAACTCTTACACGAAGAGTCCCGTAAGTATCTCTTATGTATTAGGCAGGTCCGTCTGTCTGTGGTGCTGTTTCAGCGGCCAAACCGTAAGAGATAGATAAAGAGAATATTTAAGTTATAAGTTAAGAATAGTCTGATAAGACTACAAACCGGATTTGAGTAACGTAACACTTCCGGTTTTCGAGAAATCAGGTTTTGGTGAACATTTGGTTCACTAGTTTGCTAGTTGTTGTATAATATCGATACTACGTCGAGCAAAAAAGTGGAAAAAATCAAGTTTCTTGTATGGGAACCGAAATTCCGTTGTTGTGTTAACTGATTAAATTTTACATAGCGAAGGATCTGTTGGCACCTTCAGTATCAAAATTTCACCGAAATTGACTCGCTTTCCCACACTACCTGTTTTATTCACCAATAAAGTAAATCAGAACTTTCATTCCCCCAAATAAACTTTTAATTGGAATGAAAATTAATTCCTATAGGTAAGGTACTACCGTGAATTTTGATTCGCTGAACAATTTACTCGTTAATGTACCAGCGATTACTGATTCATTTACAACAATGAATATAGATTTAAGGCAAATTTCATGGACGACTAAATTCATTGTCGGTCGCAATAATTTGCCAATTGAAATTATAATTGATTAAATACTAACCAATGACATTGCTAAGTTTAATTAATCAAAGTAATAAGATTAGATCTTCAGAAAGGGAAGGTCAGGAATGGATGACTACACTAAACGTTTGTTGAATTTGCAATGAAGTGATAAACTCCAAGAAATTAAAGAAAATTCTACTAGGAAAAATTCCACGCGGACCAGGCAGCAGACAGGACTAATTTAATTAATAAATTAATTTCAATAACTAGAATAAGATATTAAACCAATAAATAGGATATTATACAAATTAACAATTGGGAGATCTCAAGGGTCCGATTTTCTCAAAATCATGACCTCTCTTTAAACTTTCTATGCAATAATGGCCCTATACTAGTGGAAGCTGGGCATTTTCACGGACCTGCTTGAGAAAATAGGGCCCATTTTAGGTCATATAACGCAAAATAAAAATACGTTTGTTTATTAGGGCCATTAAAATAAATACTTCTTTTATTGTTTCTAGTATTTGTTGCTATAGCGAAAACAGAAATACATCTACTGCGAAAACTAACTGTCTAGCTGTTACAGTTCATGAGATTCAGCCTGGTGATAGACAGACAGACGCACAGTGGGGTCTTAGTAATAGGGTCCCGTTTTTACCCTTTCGGTACGAAACTCTAAAAACTAAAGATAATGCGGACAATGTCGCGGGCGGCCGCTAGTGACTACTAAATTTTAAAAACAGATTCCTTTTATGGAAAGGAGAAATGTTACTTTTATGGAATTAGGAAAAAACAACTTTTTAAAATTAAGCTTTTATTTGGTACCTCATTTTATTCTTCTTCAGTACCTACAAGTATTTTGTCTCCAGGTGGTATTTGGGATCTAATGAAGGAGCTGGAAGATGGCCATAGGAAGACCGAAATAAAACGACACAATTCCATCGAGTTTGGGCGCGTTTGATTCGTCTGGACGAGTACTTTGTCTTAAAATGGTATCCAGGGTCTAATTGTGGAGCTGGAAGATGGCCATAGGAAGACCAAAATAATACGGGACATTTCCATCGAGTTTCGCCTCGTTTGATTCGTCTTGACGAGTACTTTGGTCCTGAATGGTAAACATCCTTAAAAACAACGCAAAAACGTAGTACAACGTACAACAACGTAAAAACGCAAAAACTACTTAACGGGTTTGGATGAAAATTGGTATAAGTATAGATTATGACCGAGATTGAGACATAAGATACTTTTTATCCCGGAGAAATATTAGGATCCTGAGGGATTGTCAAAAAACTAAAGTTAGCGCGGACAAAGTCGCGCAGACAATAAGACAGTAATAAAATTAGTGAATGATAATGAGTTGGATGATGAAGTTCGAAGGAGGTCATAGGATCTCTGTAATAAAACGACTTAAGCGCATCGAGTTTGGGCTCGTTTGGTTTGTCTTGATTTTTGGTCCTAGAGAATATCCACATGGAACCCCATCAGATTTGAAATAATAAGTTCGTTCCATTAGTTATGAATATAAATTCAATTTCATTAGATGAAGATAGAATGACCCAATGCCAGAAGTACGAACACTTGCCGACGGTTGAAAAAATTGACGCAGTTTAAAGTTTACAAAAATTTAGATTCATTATAGCTATTAACGGGATTGTTACCATGTACCTTGTTTTTTATGAGTCTCTGATATTTCGGCACTGTTGCAAGCACCATATCACGGAGTAACTATTAAATCTAGATTTAGCATAATTCCTGCAAGTGGACCTGAGAAAATTAAAGAAACATTTTAATAAGCTTTTATTACTTGTAATAAAAAGAATTAAAAAGTTACAAATCATTTTAATCTGACAAGAAATATACCATTTTATAAGTAAATTAAATCTCATTATGTAAATAAAGGTTGATTACATTGTGCCTGTAAGAGCAACGACGATGAAGATGTAACGCGCTTTTACAAATGGGATGTAATATAATTGTCTATCTATTAAATGGTATATTTATTTCTTATAAGTTTAAAATTACTTGTTAAATTCTACTTCTCTTTAATAAAAGCTTGTTTAAAATAAGTATTTTTCGCTTTATTACCCATAGAAATAAAATTTCCTGAAATAATTGTGTGCTTATAGACATAAAAGGAGTCTATTTTTAAAATTTAGTAGTAATAGCATAGATTCAGTTTTTTCGGTTCTGCTTTGATGTGTCAGTTAAGCAAAAAAGGCCTACCTTTTGTATGATCGCAATACGTATTCGCGTGAGCTGAATCACACTATAAGTCTACCGGACCTATGTGTGGGTGTAATAGTATACTGCGTTTATTATGAAAAAAAAAGTAGAAAAATGCACTAATGAACTCTCATCGTCAAAGATTGTTGCGAGCCGCCCTACGAATGTTGCACGTTTGCAACGCAATTATACGTGGATGCAGTTGAACTTTTTTAATATCACTGGCAATGTACTGGGTTTGCGTATTAAATACTAAATGAGTATGTAGACATTTGTATGTTCTGAAACAAGAGGGCCATGAAACTTTTATAGCTACGACCAAGTATTGTCTAGAAACCAGATAGGTAATGTTAATTTCAAAATTTTATTGCAAGGCTTAAAATAAGATTAAAATAAGAATTAATAGATGAATATTTGCGTTTTGCCTGAAGGCCTGTAACGCAAATCACCTGAGAATTGTGCCAACGGTGGTTTCGAATAATTCTGTGACACGTCAAGAAGACACGACCGAAGACGGGCGCTAGTTAACAAGAAGATTTCCACCCGGGTCTAGGCACGGTTTTAAACCGTATCTACATCCGCTCGTCAGTTAGGTTTGGGAAACAATGGAAGTTTGTTAACGACTACGGCGCTAGCGACTGCCCGGTGCTGGCCCGGGTAAAAACCTCTCGTCTCGTTAACAAGTGACTTGACGCAACACACTTGCTCCTGGTGTGAATGGTTTATAATATTCTATGAAGCGCAATCAAGGCGACGGCGAGCATGATACGTTGCGTATAGTTCGACGCTAAGGGAATGGATATTCGCCTAAGGTACAAAGGAAATGCTGCAGTTCCCTTCATATCTTGCTTATTGTTAGGTTGCATTATTATAATGTTTTAGTAAATAAGCAATAAACCGATATGAGGACGACGAAAATAATTCAAATTCAATACAAATTTGCTTATGCATAATTTATCTGCCGGAATGAATAAGCAAATAGCTAACTCGCCCGCCACCGCCGACGCTGCTTGACGACTGAAATACCGTTCACTTCATTTTAGGTTATTATAAATTTAAAGTTTTTGATTAATAATTTCGATGTGAATATCAAGTAGATTTTACCTGCTAAAGAGGTGAAGACCTGTTTTAAAAGTTCTTTGCAACCATGACCTTTTCTTCTTTGTTATCTGAGATCAACGATATCTTATATATTTTAAATACCGTTAGCTGTGATGTTATAATTAAATGTGTTGTTGTTTTACAAATCTTAATTTTCACAGTATGTTGTCTCAAAGTTTGTCTCATTCAACTATAAATATATGTTTCTGTTAAGTTTTTTAAATACAATGAGAAAAAAAATGTGGTGTAAGAGTTCATACATAAAAACCACGATACCACAACAAGGTGTTGAGCGTTTCGTGCTACGATCTGACGTCGTATCGTAGAAGTCTACGATAAGCAAGGTTAAAATTCACGACACGATATCGCAACGTACCACAAAACGCACGGCACGATGTCTTGGGCACCGTTCGGTATGTTTTCTTAATTCTGTCTTTGAATTCTTCGGATTTAATAATCCTAGCCGATTCTCCTCGACTAGGGTTATTAAATCCTCAATCTCAATGTCATTCGTCATTTTTGAATTTTGAATAACAATTGAATGCGGCACAGAAGTGAGTTTCTAAGTGTCGTGGCGGCATCGCGACCGTGTCGTAAATTTATCCCCATCGTAGATTTCCACGATAAGACATCACATCGTGACACAATGGTGTCGATTCTGGCACGATTCTATAAATCTAAACTTAAATGACAACAGTGTATCCTTGACATTCTCTATACAGAATGAAAAAGAGAGACTGATGTTAAATTTAGTTTTAAGTTTAGAGAATCACGCCAGAATCGACACCATTGCCGCATCGTTGCACGGCCCGACGTCGTATCGTGTTTTTGTGAAAGAGCCCGATGATATTCTTTTCTCACAGATTTGCAAACTATTTAAGTTAATTCTTAGTTGGGAGTGTTGGGGTATTTTTAATATAAAACAATGTAATCATGTAAATTCTTATCCTATCCTAATAAAACAAATGAAATAATTTTGTATTCTGGGATGTTTGTTAAAAAATATGCAATAAATATCTGTATTACAACAATATTTAGCCAATAACTATAAGTACTTTAAGAGACTTTACCCTGCTACAGAACAAGATAAATTATTGCTCATTAAGTATATACCAATATTATTATTACTCTCATTGCACCAGATATACCTACTGTGTCACGGATATTGGCCAGATACAGATCTCCCATTAAAGCGTACTATCAACTGATTAATCACATCAAGCAACCTACTTACTCATTGTTTTCAGTCGTTTATCAGTGACGCGCAATCGAATCCATCATAATATAAGCGAATTAAATTTTCATCAAACACCGATGCTTTTATTTTGCGGTAAACAAAGTTGTGTTTATGATATAGACTGTTTACAGATATTGCAATACACGAAGACGCGCCCCATTATCCTCCTAACCGTTTATAGTAAATGTGTGCCAGCTTCCGCCAATATTTGAGTGTTATCGGTACACACTAATTATCTATGATAATATAATTACATTCTCGCGAACCTTATAAGAAAATACGGTACGCTCATACTAGCATCAAATAAAATATGCTCCGACTCAACTACATAAGCAACTCTTACACACGCACACGTCTGTAAATAAACATTCAATAGAGCGAGCGAGACAGAACTGTACGCTTAAACGCAGCGGGAGCAATACGGTGAGTCTACGTCCGAGTCCGCACGGCCGAGCTGTATAGTTGTCCTTTTCTTGACAACAAAATGGCGATACCGTAAATAACATTCACGACAAAACGTGATATTTGAGACAAAAATGTTTTTACAGTATTACGAAAGAAAAGTGTTGAACTGTTTGTGTTCTTTACAAAAGCATCAAAGGCATTGTTATATCTTTACAACACAGAATATACGCAATATATATTGAGTGCATATGCAGCGTGTTTGAATGTCCAATTGTGACTAAAGAGAATTGTGGTCATGGACCATAATTAAGCGGATCAATTTTGAGCCGCGAGTGTCGTATCTTCCCTTTTTGTTTCAATCTAAGTCGCGAAAATGTTAAAACTTGAAGCAAGACAAACATTTATCGGTACATTTGCAACGGCATAATTACGTAAAATCCGAGAGTGCCGCTTGTGCGATGCGAAATAACGCATCAAAGACGAAACCGACTTCCTAAATACCCCATCGGAGATTACATCTCGTTCGTCAGGTGACATTTAAAAGGTTCACTTCAAACCTCTCGTCATTAGTAAGTGCGCTTCCAAATACCCCCTGACTTGATTCCGCTCCTCAATATATTCAAGTAGAAAGGGACGGTTTGCTATGAATTCTAAATTAGACCTTTTTTGGGCCCCTTTTTTTTAAATACGTTTGATACTTAAACATGACCTCTGCGAAGGGCTGAGAAGTCTCATTAAAGTATGTCCACATAGAATCAATTCGCTCAGTAGGTATGTTAAGACGTTGACAATGTTATTGTATCGATCTATTTTCGTAACGCAAATACAGAATTTGCTATTTTCATTCATTTGATTTAGTTATATTAATAAAGGCAACAACATACTGAAAAAATTGAGAAAGAGGTGCGTAATGCCAAATGCGCAAATGCGAAAAGGCGTAAGTAAGAATCTGACATAAATATCTATGAGAACTTTTCACTCATAAGTGAAGAAATAAAAAAAAACCTTTTCCAGCGATTAATTATTATTGTAATTTATTTTTAATATTTTTTACACAAAAACGAAGAAATTTATACATAAAGTGTATGCGATGATAAGATGCGGAGGAGCTCCTGTTGCCAACCAACAGGGAATATATTTTTATTTATATTATATAATAAAAAATATTTTCGAGCAAGCCATAATGTTATGGGCGAATCTTGAGATTCCGATTATTCAGTTGATTCCTTTGGCGAAATTTATTTTTATCCTTTTTTTATAAGTAATAAGGAAACATCAAATTTTACTTTATTATTAGCATATTGATGGAATAGTCATCACTTTTGTCCGACTGGTTCCGAAGATAAATCAAGTTCCATTCGATTTAAAAAGATGGGCCCAGTATTCTTTTTTATATGACTTTTCTTTTCCTTAAACTTCATGTTAATTACAACACAACGTAATCTAAGAATATTTACTACCATAGCATCATCATCATCAGCCTATTAATGGCCCCACTGCTGGGGCACAGGCCTTCCCTATGGATGGATTGGGCCTGGACCACCACGCGGGCCCAGTGCGGATTGGTCGGTGCTAACAAGTGCGGATGCAGCCGAGACAAATGGCTTAATGTGCTTTCCGAAGCACGCGCTTTTCAATTTTTTTTTGTGGACGAATGCACATAGTGTGCGTTGAGTTTGTGACAAATCCTCGGCGAACTCGTAGTCCGCGAATAAAAATCCCTCCTCTGAGCGGGCTTTATGAATCAAAAAGAGATTTTCAAAAGATTAAGTTCCTAAAAAGTGTTTTGTAAAGTGTTAACTAGATTATATTATAAATCAAAATGCGTCAGTTTGAACTCTTCTAATAATTCTAAACTAATCATAAGTTAACATATTTTTCTACATGAAAGCACATCTAATAATAGCATGAATGTATTGAAACTATAATAAATAAAGAATATTATGTAATAGTACATTTTTGTGTAAATTATGTTGCTCTCGTTTTTCTTCACAACGAAAAAAAATCCATAACATGTGGTAGGAGACAATCTAATTATTTAGGCCAATCCAATTTGAATAAAGATATTTTGAATTTGAGACGAAAACATTGTCATTCTGGTAGTTAAAAGCTACGGTCTCTTGAGCTCGATCTGTCTAATTAAATTCTTTTAATTATAGTAACCAAGCAGAACTAGTTGTCTATATGTAATGAAGGCTAGGTCTACTAAAACCATATATTTTTGCGACTGTAATTAACATGTCAAATTAAACATGAGCTACGACAGTTGACCATACAGAATTTTCAGTTGGAATTGATTGGTTGGTATTGCGCCAGCGAAACTCATAGGAATCGCAAGCGGTTTCAAGCTGTGGTTTGCAGCGAAACTCATAGGAATCGCCAGCGGTTTCAAGATTACTGTCAAATGGCACATTATATTTTTTTATTTTCACCTGTTTTATTTTTATTTTCAGTATATATTTTATACTGAATATTATTTTACATGCGGATGATTTTAGTGTCTATTTTCTACTCATGCGGTGGACTTCAACAAGTTCGTGATTTCCTAGGGCTTACACTTATCAGAATTATGGATTGGTACCAAAAATTATTATGTTTCTGTATGCATATTTCAGCCGTTTTCATAATTAATACCATATATTCCCAACAAAAATGTCGGACCCTGTTGGAAAATGGCTGTTTATGCAACGATAAAGATGATTTAATCTTGTTTTGATACTGTATTATTTTAAAAAAAAATGTGAATATTTTCACTTAATTTTGTTTAACGTAGTAGGATTTTTTCGACCGTTTTCTTTACAAGTTATAAACGCATTGTTGTATGATTTAAATTCTTCGAATTTAAATAAAAAGAAATACTTAATGAAAAAATCTCACTCCGCCCTGAGTCCTGATCTAGTCGATAGAGTTAATTGATCAACTTAATGTTATAATATGTGTAATCAGATTACACATGGATTATGCCAATGTTGATAAAATTAATAATAGACGAATCGTAGACTTTTAGACAAATGACAGTTAAAATTTTGTGACTCCGGAAAGAGGCTTTTTTTTAACGGTTAGATGTTTTTCAAAAGTTGTATTTTTTCCAATATTTTCATATTGTTAGGTATGTTATTATATTTAAACATCTAGAAGTTAAATGCTTAAAAAATGTACATAGCTTCGTGAATAACATGCATTTATGAGAATTTGATACCAATTTCAAGTTTGAAAACGAGAGTTTTAGCGTATTCTGGTTTATTATTACGTCTTACTTATTTTACTGGGGAGTTTTCACTATGTTTTGTTACAAAATTGCAGGCTTCAGAGATGTATAGGCAGGGTATGGTAAGTTTTTTGAAATATGGTTTGCAAGACTCTGTTCCTTCTATGTTTGCAAGTATTCTTATGATTTTTTTTTGGAGGACACAAACATCGTGACTATCATTGCAGTTACCCCACAACATAAATACCAAAAAATCAGCCTGGAATGAACAATTGAATGATATGGAGAAAGGGTGGTATTTAGTTCAGTATTGCGTTTCAACTATCTCAGTGC
This sequence comes from Chilo suppressalis, assembly GCA_902850365.2. Lineage (NCBI taxonomy): Eukaryota > Metazoa > Arthropoda > Insecta > Lepidoptera > Crambidae > Chilo > Chilo suppressalis. The sequence goes on from OU963903.1 coordinate 6,628,989, forward strand.
ATATACAAGAGAGGACAATCGGGTTGTTAGCTTTTGTGTAAGTGGTTTCCAGTTTAAATGCAAGTCTAGCTCTATCCCTGGCATGGTTGCAGAGTTTACAGTTTCTAATTTGTTGGATTTGTATTAGTAGTTGATGTTTAATGCAGTCTTTTGGGGAGGTCTAAATTCTATTAGTTTGGTTTTCTTAAGGTTAAGCTGTAGGTTGTTACAATCTAGACATTTTATAAGGAAATCTGAATGCCTGCAAATTTGCTTTAAGTGCTTGTGCAGGATAAAACTACTGAAACGTCATCTGCGTAAAACACATTATCAAAGGGAATTAAAACCGGCAGGTCTTTCACGTATATCAGAAAATGTATACAACCTAGAACGCTACCTAGTGGTATAGATAGATAATAAACGATGGAAAAAATTAAGGTATAACGAGAAAAGTGACAATTAACCATAGCTTTGTCAAACATGGATGTTTTACTTAAAAATAAATGAAAAAGGTGCATAAGTACTTATACGTTTTTCATTTAAATTAAAAAATGTAAGAAATTTTTTTACTTAAAAAGATTTCACGTAGGCAACCCTATTTTCAATTTGTCAGGAACTTTGCTGAAGTGGGAAGATTAATTTGTTGAAGTGGAAATTGTGTCCGACTCGGGAAGACTTCAGACATCCAGCCAAAGCGCCCAGGAAAATAAAAGTACGTACCTAGATAAAAACATAGCGCAGCGTAAATTTCTCTACTTATCACATGCCTGATATTAACTGTGTTTTAAATAAATACTTTTTATTAGACTTTGTTTCACCTGCTTTGTAAATGCGTGCATTTAACAGCTTCTGTCTGTGTATATCATTAGATGTTTATTTAGTGTACAGTGATCTGTAGGTACACATTAGTTTATTTGTAATTTTAGTGAGCTCAAGAGTACGCCAATTTATTTTGATAAATCGTAGTCATCGGTGGGCAATAAAGTGAGTTTAATTTAATTAAGCTTTTTTAGTTTTTGTTCAACAGTCGTTTAATCAAGATTTATATGTAGTAAGGCATTAAATAATACTCGAATATGTGTACACAGCAGTAGCACACTGCCCACTTTTAAATAAGAGTATGGCCCGCCTGATGATAAGCGGTTACCTTAGCCTATAGACGCAGGGGTAAAAAAAAAATATCACTCAAATAGTTGCCTATCCTAACCCAAACACCTACCCTGTGTAGCCTGGAATCTTACTCAACGACAGAAACAGTAATAATAAATAAATAAAAAAAAAAAAAAAACCGCTGACACTGTCAGACCCATTTTTATTTCATATTTTTTATTTTTCAGATTTTGATACATTTACATAATTTAAAACAAATCCCAGAAATTCCCCAAAAAACAGTCAACGAAGAAATAATAATTTCGGTTTAAAAAAGAAGAAATAGACACACAAAATTCTAACCCAAACACCAAAGACGTCTGTCATATCAAAAATCTATGTCGATGTGAAAATGTGTATTAAAACTGAGAAATAAGTGTAATGAATTTGAGGCCGAGACGACGAGCGGAACCACACGCACGCCCATCATCCCCGCCTGCACCGTCGTCCAGCTCCTCGCCAGATTCGTCGGGAAATGAGTTTACGACTGCACCCGACACCAGTGAGTCGAGCGACGACGGGCGCGGGCCTTCGACTGCGCCGCCGCCTCCACCTGTGCGACGAGGTCGACCACCGCTACCGGCACGCTTGGGGCCTGCGGAACCTTCTGCTCCGCGTTTGGCTCCCGCTACCGGTGGTGTAGTGCGTCGCATGCGATGGTCTTATACAAATAATGAGAACTGCATGCGCGCCTATTATGGTGCTACAGAGGGAGAAACTAACATGACTGCGTACCGTGTTAGGATGCTTGCTTTGTTTCAGGCCCTTGAACCAACCATCACTGTTTCTGCGCAACGACTATCGGATCAGGTGCGGGTTATTCAACGTAACAAGCGGTTGGACGACTCCGTACTTGAGCGGCTTCGTCTGGAGGCCCTACCTGAGCGCACTGTTCCCGTCGTGACATGTGGTCAGCCTTCTACACCTCGGGTTTTATCAACATCTGTTGTAATACCGGAGGTGACGCGGATTGACCCTGTTATCAATGACGGAGACAGTGCGAATATCAGTGTAAGTACTCAGACCCAGGAGCAATTGAGGAGGGCTTTGGAAGAGGCGATTGACCGGTATCGGTATACACCGGACTCTAGGCCACGTTTACCACGCCTGCCTACGAATAAACGCAATATAGCGCTAATGACAGCCCTGGACAATTTACTGGTCTCATATTTTGAGACTAGTGAAAACCTTGTTGATACGCATTCAATCCTGTACTGCGGGGCCATCGCGGCGTGCCGTGTTGCCAGAGTTAGATTCCTAGATCCTGACTGTGCAACTAGGCCCGCTGCTGATGTCCCTACATGGCAAGTGCGGATTGAACAGCGTATCAGCAGGTGCAGGACTGTCATTGCAAAGCTATTCTGTTTCAGGAACGGGAATAATCGCCCGCGAGTCATGCGTTTCGTGAATCAGGCATTCGCGGGTACTGGCATCAGACCATGTGATTATTTGGCCTGTGTCACGGAACGCATTGACTTTCTGAAACAGAAGGTTTATACGTGGGCGGGACGTATTCGGCGCTATAGAGAAAGGGTAGACCGATTCCAAATAAATCGTCTCTTTCAAAGCGACCAAAGGAAGGTGTACCGAAAATGGGAGGCAATCAATCAAAGTGTGACTAACGAGCCACTGCCGGATACTGCTGCTATGACCAACTTCTGGCGTAGTATCTGGTCAGTGCCTGTTGAGCACACCGAGAGTGATTGGATTGAGGTTGTTGAGCGCGAGTGTGAGTCGATAGAGCCGATGAAGCCTATAAGCATAAGCCTTGAGGATGTAAGTTGTGCAGCTCGTACGTCCCATAACTGGAAAAGTCCTGGGCCGGACGGACTGCACAACTTCTGGATAAAATGGTTCCGAAGCTCACACAAGTGCTTAGCAATGCAATTCCAATACGCTCTCGAGAGTGGTTCCATGCCAATTTTCCTAACAACAGGTACTACCTTCCTTCTCCATAAATCTGGTAGTACCACGGAAGCAAAAAATTATAGACCCATAACTTGTTTGCCAACATTATACAAGCTCCTTACATCCATTTTGAGAGCAGAAATTAATAAGCATATCAATGCCAATAACATAATCTCAGCATCTCAAAATGGATGTACGGTTGGGTCCCGTGGTACTAAAGAACTCCTCCTCATTGACATGACCATTTGCCAACATATCCGGCGGAGCAAGGGAGCCCTTTCTGCGGCCTGGATTGACTATAAAAAAGCCTATGATTCGATGCCTCACTCATGGCTGAGAAGGATCCTAGAGTTGTATAAAATCGATGCAACTTTAAGATCCTTTTTGGGTACATGTATGAGACAGTGGACCACAGTCCTTCGTCAACCAGACCGTGGAGATGACCCCTTGGATCCGTTGGATGGTATAAGGATAGAGCGAGGCATCTTCCAGGGTGACAGTCTGAGCCCGTTGTGGTTTTGCTTGTCTCTAAATCCTCTTAGCACTTTGCTAAGGGAAACAGGGCTAGGCAGTCGTCTCCGGAGAGGTGGGGAGGTCATTTCTCACTTACTTTACATGGATGACCTAAAATTATTTGCACCAAAACAACCAGACTTGATTAAACTACTAAAAATTACAGAAGTTTTCAGTAGTTCTATCGGGATGGAGTTTGGTGTCGATAAGTGCGCGGTCATGCATGTACAGCGAGGGAAAGTGGTAAATTCCACAAATTTACAACTTTCTGAGACAATCACTCTTAAATCTCTCTCGGAGACGGAAACCTACAAGTATCTTGGTATGTCACAGTCTTTGGGTATTACGGATGGGGACGTAAAACAGGCATTGAAGGAGCGTTTCTTTTGGAGACTGACAAAAGTACTGAATTGTCTTTTGTCGGGAGCCAATAAGGTGCGCGCCTTCAATGCCTGGGTGATGCCCCTATTCACATACTCCTTTGGCATACTGAGATGGACTCAGACTGAGTTAGACACTCTGGATAGGAAGGTTCGTCAACTGCTCACAATGCACCGTATGCTTCACCCGCGCTCATCTGTTATGAGACTGTATATCCCACGTAAGTGTGGAGGTCGTGGCTTATTAAATGCCAAGAATCTCTACAACCGAGAGGTGTGCAGTCTCAGGGATTACTTCCTTAACAGTGAGGGTGGGTTACATCGTGACATTGTAGCAGTTGACAAAAACCTAACGCCGCTCTCCTTGGCGAAAGAGAACTGGCGCAAGCCGAGGGTGCTAAGCACCCAGGATCGCAAGGAAGTATGGAAAAGCAAGGAGCTCCACGGACGGTTCTATAGGGCCCTAACAGGGCCTGATGTGGACCAGCTCGCCTCCGTGAACTGGCTACGATTCGGTGATCTCTTTGGGGAAACCGAAGGGTTTGTCTGTGCAATTGCTGACGAAGTCATGATGACGAACAGCTATCGGAGATATATCCTGAGGGACGGAACGGCCGGCATTTGTAGAGCATGTCGTCGGCCTGGTGAATCCCTCAGACATATCGTCTCTGGTTGTTCTCATCTGGCTAACGGTGAGTATTTGCACAGACATAATCTCGTAGCCAGAATTATTCACCAGCAACTTGCTGTTCAATACAACCTTGTAGAATCCGAGGTGCCGTACTATAAGTACACACCGGCGCCAGTTCTTGAAAATGGTCATGCAACGCTCTATTGGGATCGACCTGTCATTACGGACAGGACTATTATTGCCAATAGGCCTGATATCGTATTGACAGATCGATTGAAACGCCAGGCAGTGCTCATCGATATCACCATCCCGCATGACGAGAACCTCGTGAAGGCCGAGAAGGACAAGCTCAGCAAGTACCTGGACTTGGCCCACGAGGTAACCGCTTTGTGGGATGTGGATTCGACGATCATTGTCCCTATAGTCGTTAGCGTAAACGGTCTCATAGCGAAGAGTCTCAACCAACATCTAAAGAGCCTCTCGCTAGATGGTTGGGTCAAGGGGCAGATGCAAAAGGCAGTACTCCTGGACATGGCGCGCATCGTCAGGCGGTTTCTTTCTCTGCGGCCCTAACCACCGGTAGCTTGGGCCTCGCTCCGCTGCTGGTGGCCTTCTAGGTTAGGTTTTTTATACTATATTTATTTTTGTATTTACGTGTTTGTATTTTACTTTTATATCTATTTTATAAAAAACCTAACTTGTGAAATTAAATAAATGAGAGAATAATAAATAAAATAATAAATATTTCCAACACTCACACTAATTAGCCTAGCCCCAAAGTAAGCACTGTAGGCTTGTGTTATGGGATACTAGGGTAACGGATACAATACATATAATGATATATATATATATATATACACCCGTGGCCGAATGGTATGTACGCTTGGTTTCAAGGTGTCGCCTACTCGAGAGGTCCCGGGTTCTACTCCCAACATTTGTACTCCAGTCATGGATGTTTAATATTTAATATGTATTTTTATGTAAATATGTATCAGTATTTGTATTTTATCCATTACGCCAGTATCCCATAACACAAGCCTACAGTGCTTACTTTGGGGCTAGAGTAAGGCACCTCGTGCACTAGACGACCATGACCACGACGTGGCCGCAACGACTAGATTAATAGCCGCATACTTGGCCGCAATGACCAACTATTAGGCTTTATACTTATCTGATCTTTGGACACATTACTTACCGAACACAAAATTACAAAACCACCAAAAGGTAATGCAACATCTGTTCCGCGAAAAATGTAGAGACAGACGTTGATTTTCCGCTCAAAATAGGCAGTTGGTTGAGATTCACAATTGGGCTCGGTAGTAGAGCAGCATTTGGGCAGACTAGCGTCTGTCAATTCTGGCAATTTTAAATCGTAATCGACTACGGTGGCATTTGTCACTAATTATACCACCGTCATCGATTTAAGTACTAAAACAGGACCGGCGATTGAAGAACCTTTTCATTTGCAATCGAAATGCCAACAGCAGACATGTTTCCAAATTCGTTCCGAAAGTCCATCGGGGCCCGGATTAATTTGCCGGCGCAGGATTAGCGGTGAAAAGAGTTCGCTCGCTATAAGTATAATATATACCTGCCTACATTTAAACCCTCTTTAAGCTCTGTAGAAGTCTGGAATTCAGGATAATAGCTTTGTTTCTTGTTTGTTGAGACTTAGAAACTACTTGTGATACCTCATTAAAAACAAAAAAAACTTGTTTGGATTGTTAACACAATGTTTTGCAATGTAAAAAAAAACACACGATCGTTACACATAATCGCTTATAAAACAAATGAATGCCATTAAAAATTTAAAGAGCTTACAAATCTCGCAAAGAATTACAATAAATGGACACGTGTAAGTCAGGCTTCCCACCAAGGGTTCCGTACAAAGTGGATACGCAACATAAATGGCCGTATCCGATTTTTTCATAGCTTCAAGGAACCCTGAGTATATGGTTTAAAGGACATTGTTCGGCATCCATACATAGTTAGTCTAAGAACCAACAATCATGAAATTTTATTTTCTAGGTTCAAAATCGTAAGTAAATGACGTAAAAACAAAGATTATTGACGGACACTTCTGAGAACTTAAATTATTAGGAAAACTAAAATTTTTTTGAGGTTATGATAATATTCAATGAAACATAGGTCAACCTATGAATTTAGTATGAACTCAGTATGAAGTGAATTAATATTACAACTAATTCATATTATTCGGTGCGATTTTAAAGAATAACTATTAGGAAAAACTTGGTAAGGTAGGAATATGAATAAAATAAAAACTGTAGTTTTGCTTCTTATTTATTGACTATTTTTCACATAATTGTATCATATTGTTTATTGTATTTATTTGTATATCACATGTTTATTGTGTAAATATGCAGCGTGAATGTGTATTACGTGTTCTTGAATAATTTGGCAGTATGATCCTCTCAGGATGTTGTGGCACAGGTTCACTAGCACTTGGTAATAAAGGCTCTGCTCTTTGGTAACATCGATGGCATATTAGATAGCCGAAATAGTTAAATTAAAGGAAAAACAATCGCAAATAAACACACACAACAGGTAATCCGAAACGAGAATGCACATTCCGGTATACTACTCTTTGGAATACACGAATGCCACAGATTACTACGAATGCAAACTGCTTGCACCACAACCACAGAGTAACAAGTTTTATGCAAACTGCTTGCACCACAACCACAGAGTAACAAGTTTTATGCCGGCCCTTCACTTGACAACAGTTTGTCCTTGTCATGCTTAATAAGGAATGAAAAGGATAGACTGATGTCATGTTTTAAAATAGCAAATACGAATAGCCAAGTGAAGTGCCGGCATTAGGAAGAACGAGTGTTTTGTTTGCAGCGCTGCCATAGATTATACACATAAAATGGTATTGATTGTCTCAGATTATTTTTTAACTTTTTAATTTAGCTTACTTAACTGAAAGTGTCCGTCACAATCTAAATACTGATAATTATCGCAAAAAATATACTAAGAATTATTAAAAATGCCAAATTGGTGTTGGTTCTTAGGCCAATTTTAACATTATCCTTTCAAATCAGTAGCTCCCTCTAAGCGTTTCCGAGATAAAAGGTCTTGACAGACAGACAGATACGTACGAAACCCTATAAAACGACAACGTTCTCGTAACTAAACTCCATCCACCCACACTTTCGCTACGGAACTCTAAAACAAAAAAGAAGCATTAACAAAATACGCATTTGACAACTCTCAGGGCCCGGTTTGTAGGTAAGTAAGTACCTATGCATAAAAAGATTTATAATCCAAATACCTACACGGAAAATATAAAAGTCCTACATTGAAGGATTAACCATTTACAAAGTTTCAGTCAAGAATGGGCCTTAAAGCTGATATATAGGGTTCAGAAACGATCGACATGTTGCGAATTTCCTGCCAACTCGCTACGGACGTGATGAAGAATACGAAAATTATGCAAAATATCCCGCACAGTGGTTGGTATTAGGTAGGTAAATACCTAACGAACTTTCGGGCTTCATAAAATTATGCTAATAGGTGTGTGTTTGTTTTATTCAATTCTTTCGGATGATTACACAATTCGTGTTCAAAAATAACTTCCTTGTTTTTCTGCATTTAAAATTTTATTCGGTGATATTTTGGATATTAACATACGTGTTCGAAGAAAATACTATTAAAAAAATACAGAAGCTGCACTGTTTCATACTCCCACCAAATCAACACAATACAATGGTGTCGATTCTGGTATGTATGTTATTTTTGTCTGTGGCTGTTTCCGTTTTACGCAGAAATTTCACCAATGTCCCATAGTGCATGATTCTTTAAACCTAAAATTAAATTTGACAAGAGTGTATCCTTGTCATTCTCTATACATAATGAAAAGGAGAGACTGATGTTAAATTTTGTTTTAAGTTTAGAAAATAGAATTATGCCGGAATCGACTCAATTATTAACCATTATTTAGGTAACTGTTCATTACCTGCTAGCCTTTTTTGTTTTTATGTGACCATAAAATAATAAGGATAGCTATTTCATACGTAAACTAAACAAAGCTGTTTTAGGTATGTCTAAATATTTAATTTGCAATACAACTTTAATTTTGCAGTTTTTCAAAAAAGCTTTTCTTTATGGAAATAAAATCCCTTTACTTGTGCTAATCCCCATTGCTGATTTCATAATTCTAATGTCCACGGGATCATAAACTTATACTCTGTCCCCTTAATTATTAATGAGGAATAAGCTTGGACTGGTTATACTGTTTTTTGTTAATTCCATTTGTCAATGAACTATCTTTCAATAACAGAGACAAAACATGGAGTAACTATTCCAAGTTTATTTTTCATTTATTATTAAGGGGGTATAAGTTTTAATTGCCTTGCAAGTATTAAAATGTGGATTATTTGGAAAAAAAATCTTTTCACTGTTCCTAGTGATGCCAGGGGGCCCTTCGCCTAATGGTATTGCTATGGCTATCGCTATCGCTTCCGATTTCATTTTGTTATTTCTGACCGCTGAAGGTTTTCAAATGCCCCGCACTCTTTTTTTTTCTTTTGTATTGGTAACAACAATATTAAAGAAAATGAGCGTAAGGTATTTTAAAACTTTCGGCGGTCAGAAATAACAAAATGAAATCATAAGCTCTAGCGATAGCCATAGAAATTCCGTTAGGCGATTGACCCCTATATCAGAGTGTTTAATATTAATTTCAACTTGATGCCTTCATGAGAAACGAAAAGGTCTATGACAATCGAACGAATGGACAGTCCCTAAAAGTATGACATAATTTATGTTGATAAGATTTTCATACTGACTTTACTGTATTGAAACCGGGCATCATTTTCAAAAGGCATAAAGTATTAATTTCCACTTTCACACGCACGATTATTGAAACAACGGATCAAAAAGGTGGAAATACTACTGACTAATACATATTAGGTGAGTAACAAAATGATGTAAGTATTTAAATATCTGAAAAAAATGGAAGAAAATTTATAGAAGGATATAAACAAAGACTAAATAAATGTTTACAAATAAACATTATAGTGAAACCTTTACAAAATATTGTGCAGTACCGATAATGCAATTAAGTAGTACCTATTTTTTCAACTTAAAGATGCTCTCAACGTGTTAGGTTTGTTTCCAGTGAAGTAGTGACTTGGGGCAAGTGCAGGTCATAAATCTGCCTAACTCGTTTATACGACTGAGGTAGGGTCGACTACGACATAGCAGAAATTTATCGATGCCGGTCAAAAACTCTTAACCCCTTTTTTACCTCGGATACTCCTCGAAAAGAATTCATACGCCAGTGGCTCTTAATTAATATCGTTTACAAAGAAGAAAGTTTAAAGAAGAGAGTTTAAAGAGATGAAAGAAGAGCGCTTCACTTTATCAAAAAAAAAATCATGTACACCTGCGTATAACATGTTGTTATTTTCCGACGTCCACGCGGGCATAGCTAATTATTAATCTAAAGCTTGGTTGCGATAAAAATTAAAACATAAACGGTATATATATTATTATATTATCTCCACTCAAAGAAAATTACACTCTTCCTTTATATCCCCTTGCACAAAGAGTGTCACACACTTTTGGAAAACCCCTACCCGACCCGACCTCTAAAGTGGGTCAAATCCGTAGATATCCGTGGCAGCCCTGTTCCGTGGGAACTATTATGTGGATAAATGAAACGCCAATTCAATTGCAATGGTATTTCCTAGCCCGTGCGCAACTTCTGTTGGCTTGCTCTTCGCCGTCAGAAGGATTTTCAGTACCCCTAGCATGAACCAATATCGAATTCGTATCGTTTGCGAGTCCGAAATGTCATTGTCAAATTTTGTACGGAAACTTGAACAGCAATATCGAATTCGAATAGTTTTCGAGTCCGCAATGTCATTGTCAAATGTGTACTAATTTTAGTCCTCGTTGCGTCCTTTGTGAAATTTTTCTGAAATGTCTCCTGTTCTTCTGTTTTTCTTAGAATACGATTTCCTTTTTTTAAATTGCAAGTGGAGTTGCGTTTTCTGCCATTAAGAATGTAAGTAACCTTAATTATAATAATATAAATAAATAAATATGTTATTGTCAAAAAAAAAGGGGCGGCAGAAGCCACAGAAACACATTCGTTACTCGTTATTCGTTCTCTTTTAAAGCGTTCACCCGTACAGTACCCCTAGCACGAACCAATATCGAATTCGTATCGTTTGCGAGTCCGAAATGTTACTGTCAAATGTGTACTAATTTTTAGTTCTCGTTATGTACTTTGTGCCACGGCTGTTCAAGTTTCCATACAAAATTTGGTACAGTACCCCTAGCACGAACCATTAACGAATTCGAATAGTTTGCAAACCGAAATGTCAATGTCAAATTTTGTATGGAAACTTGAACAGTATCGGCACAAAGTATGTAACGAGAACTAAAAATTAGTCCACATTTGACAGTAACATTTCGGACTCGCAAACGATACGAATTCGATATTGGTTCGTGCTAGGGGTACTGTACTGGTGAACACTTTAAAACAGAACCTACATTCTTAATGGCGGAAAACGCAACTCCACTTGCAATTTAAAAAAATAAAATCGTATTCTAAGAAAAACAGGAGATCTCCCGTCAACAGTGCTCAGTACTATAAACATGGTCCTCTTCCACAGAGGGTTACACGTAAGACAACGGCACGACTGTGTCACTGACATTGCTGATGTCCATGAGCGATGTGACGTGACCACTTAACACCAGATGGCCCGTACGCTCGCTCGTCTCCCTTCGAAGGCAATAAAAAATACAAAACCATACAAATATACAACTCAAACTGACTAGTGTTTTCGTCATCATCATCAGCCTATTAATGTCCCCACTGCTGGGACACAGGCCTTCCTTAAGGAAAGAATAGGGTGATTGGGCAATGACCCACCACTCAGGCCCAGTGCGGATTGGCGGGTGCTAACGACTGCAAATGCAATCGAGACCAACGGCTTAACGTGCCTTCCGAAGCACGGAGGAACTCGAGATAGAAGATTTGTGGTCACCCATCCAATGACCGACCACTGCAAAAGTTGCTTAACTTCATCGATCGCAGCCGAACGCGCTAACCACCTGCGCCATCGAACTCCTCACTAATGACTAAATATAGTAGTAGTATTAACTAAATTATGTTCGAGGTGGGCGTTATTACCTGTGATACAGTATCTGACTAACGTTTCTTGCAAAGTTTAAATATTTTTTGGTAAGGTATTTAAATGCAAATAAATACCCATTATTGTTAATAATTTACATATTAAAAGTTTATTGAACTACACTTAATAGAATGGGAATATTATATTAAAAGTTGTGACACCAATTTTGGCATGTTCCCTCATCTACGAAGAGTTTAACTTTTTTTTTTTAATCTTTTATTTGACGACCTCCGTGGTCGAGTGGTTTATAAGCCGGGTTTCATGGCGTCGCCGACTCGAGTTCGAATCCCGGTGGGGCCAGATGTTTGTGTGATGAATACGAACATTTGTACTCCAGTCATGGATGTTTAATAATGTTTTTCATATAAATATACTTATATATGTACAATATATGTATTCTATCCGTTACCCTAGTATCCCATAACACAAGCCTTTACAGCGCTTACTTTGGGGCTAGGCTAATTGGTGTGAATGTTGGAAATAATTATTTATTTTATTTATTTATTATTGAGTACATTATATAATAAATTGGCTGTATTTAAATAAATGATTGGTATAAAGGTATAGCTATAAGGATATACCTAATTTGACTTAAAGAAATTACAAAGATGTAATGATGTCCTTAACTTAAATGAATTATTATCATGGGAGCCCACTCTGGGGGTTAGGCTTTAGAATTTGACTTTAGAATGTTGGTCCTGAAATTGTTTCGTTGAAACTTAGTTGCTATCAACCTCGATCGGTGTTCCTAAAATTTCTATTAGTAGCACGTAGGCACGGCACGTAAATTATGCGTGAATTTTCACAGGGTGTAACCACGACAGCTCACCTACATGTGTTAGAACCATGTGTCAGTAATGCGGTCAGCCGTAGCTAAGGGTAGGGAGTGAAATATTATGGTAGCCACTTTGTGAATTCAAGAGCCTTCGCATTCCCACGTATATTGTACCATCTGCCGATGAATATGATTATGGCCTTTTAGATGGAGTAAGGAACATTAACTGTCGTTACGACGAACGTTGAATGTTTTGTGTGTGTAAATAAATAATAACATAACAGCCACTTTAATTCTTACTTGAAATTTAAGTTTAATCCGAGTTGAGATATCGCTTTGTCTTTATAGTAAAAATTAAGTGTATTGATAATGAGAGGTTCAAACATGATGTTGGTTAGTGCGTCCGCCCGAATAGCGGAAGATGCGAGTTCGAATCCCGTCTGGAATCTGATCAAAGTGGTTTTTTAAAGTGAACTTTCTTTTCGGGCGGGGTGTGAATGAACAAATCTTATGGAAAAGATGAAACGGAAATGCGTCATGAGCGTCACACGACTATATTTGCTCGTCATTGCTCCGGCCGCTCGTCTTCTGTTTTTACGTCTTTTTAGTAGTGCTTATTACTTGTTTTTTACTTACTCTGTATGCATGTTTTAAAAGAATAATTATTTAGTACCCAAAAGGAGGAAAGGACTTAAAATATAACAAAAAAAAACAAAATTTTATTTTAAATATTTTTTTAAAAAATCCGAAGAAATTCAGAGATACTCTATATACGTAACCCAACATTCCCACGAAGTTTCATTAAAACATTCAATTTCACCCTGTATATGTGTATACACATACGTGTGTGTGGGATGCAGCTCTTCTCGATGACAACGGAAGTTGGAGAGTAACTCGGCGAAGACCTTGATCAATGTCGATTTGATTTATACATTTCAATTTTCTATTGTTGAAATATTAAAAAAGTTCTGACAGCAAAAGATTTTGTTTGATTTTCAAATGACTACCCCGTAAAATTTGCTATTTTGGATTGTGTGGTTATTCATATATGAGTGACGCGTGCGTTGCTCTATTTCTCTATGCCTTATGCACCGTCTAATGTTAGATTATGTAAGAAAAGAACTCATTTTTATTTTGTTGTAAAATTTTCTTAAGGTTTTTAAACATCTAGCAGTTAAATGTTTAAAATTACAAATACAATTATAATTTTGTTATTTTTTTTTCATTTAAGAACCATGGCGATGCAGCGATGGCGCAAGTCGGTCTAAGTTCATGCTACGAAAATATTAACTTTTCACCAGCATCATGGAAAATATATTTACAGAATATTATAATTTATACGCTCGACATAAATTCACATATCAAAAATGGATAAGCACATCCTCCAAACATTTTGTTTACTGTTTCAAGGTGATTGAGTTAAGTATAAGTAATATTTAACGCATCACAAAAAAAAGCTAGCCTTTTGACCGAATATACAAAATACGTCACGTTGTCCTCTTTTGGGTAGGGAAGGGAACCCTGCCCTATATAAAAAGTGCTATGTAAAAACATTCCTTATCTCACCAAATAGGTTACTACATAAAGCAGTTAGCGTGTGTTTGATTCTAGAAAGAATATAACAGGCATTCATATAAATATCGCAGGCCATATACGTGGTCAGTCACCCGTTATGTGACCCTCTTCGTAGCGTTTGACCGATGAAAGTAAAGATTTCGTTGCAAATACGATCCTATAGTCCAATTCAAACGCGGCTGTGAAGCTACCGCAAGTTGAGAGCAGTCGACTAACGACACAGAAAGAGGTTAGAAGAATGATCCTAGACCGTTTGTATGGGAACCGATGTCTCTGGCTAGCTCCTACTACACTTCCCCCTAATAGATAATAGCCAATCAAATGGCGTGACATCAACAAGCAAACCAATCCCTCCCACCCGAGAGCGAAGACACAATTAGAACCAAGTTTTAAGCATTTGCTCACACATAACCGTGGCGCTCCTGCCCCTCCCAGAAGGCCCTTTTAACCTTAATCTGTGTTCTGTGGACCAGGCTAAAGAAACCATACGAACGTCGCGACACGACTGCCTATTGCGGCCAACTTGTGTATAGTTTGCTATGAGTGGATCTGCGATCGCGAACCGTTTGTTATGCGGACAGTTCGTGAGTGAACACGCTTCGTATCGTTTCGATACTCAATACGAAGTACAATTTTTTTTTGCTATGTTTTTTTATGTTAAAAGGTCGGCAAACAAACGTATGGCCCGCCTGATGGTAAGCGGCCAGAATAGCCTAAAATCGCTTGATCGCTACTCTCGCTAGGTAGGTACTAAAATATAACTCGCGTCGTTGCCTTCCCTGACCCAATCCCCTACCCAGTGGAGCCCTTACATAGCGACCACCAAAATGTAGTGTAATTTTACTATGGTTTTCTGTAAGGTAGAGGTTACTTCCACAGACGGGCATTTCAATTTGAGCGGGAAATGTCACTCACGCCGTTGCATACACTGACCCAAGCCCCTACCCCGTAGAACCATTGCTCACCGACAGAAACACAAGAGGTAGTGTAATTTTACTTTTTTACCATTTAAAGGTAGTGCAATTTTACTGTGGTTTTCTGTAAGGTAGAGGTTACTTCCACAGACGGGCGTTTCAATTTGAGTGGTAAATATCACTTGCGCCGTTGCATACCCTGACCCAAGCCCCTACCCCGTAGAGCCATTGCTCACCGACAGAAATACAAGAGGTAGTGTAATTTTACTTTTTTACCATTTAAAGGTAGTGTAATTTTACTGTGGTTTTCTGTAAAGTGGAGGTTACTTCCCCAGACGGGCGTTCCAATTAGAGCGAAAAATCCACTACCTCTCTTAAATGAGTTTTAGTAATTTATTAATGAAATAAAGAAATGACTAGCACTGTGGTCGCTTTTACTGCTAGTCGTGGTCGTAGCTGTAGCCCAACCGTATCGTTTGCGACCAGAGTTATCGCAGAGCGCGATCGTATCTTTTGCGACCAAGGACCAAGGTTGTGGCCGTCTAGTGTGCGAGGTGCGTAAATCAAAGGTGATGAAGGAGCGCAGGGGATGCTTTCGAACTGAATCCTATGCATAATTGCGCTCGCTCCCAAATTCACAGTCGCCATAAAGTTTGAATCGAACTATGCGACATATTGGGACCGAATTTGCAACGAAATTTTTGCTTTCATCGGTCAAACGCTACGAAGCAGGAGCTCCACCCTCTTTCTCCGAAACGAAATTTCGGCAACGAACGAATTTTAAACGAAATTTCGCCAGTGACTCTACTCTATTTCATCTTCGAACACGCACATAAAGTTCTGAATCACAGACAATTATCGTGAACGAATGGAATGAGTTATGTTTGTGAGTTCTTTTTGTATACACATTTCAGATAACGTTTTTTACTTCAAAACAATATTACTTTATGACAACATTTTTGATTACATTAAAACAACCTCTTTCGACAGTGTTAGCCGACTAATTTGTAGAGTTGATGCAGTCGAATGTATGTCAACCTAAATTTGTCATGTAACACTTTGAAGTATTGGCAATACAATAATAAACAAAAATTAGATTTATTTGTAATTTTTTCATACTAAAAAATATTCCTCACGCTAAGCAGCCTTAATTAAAAATATTCTAGTAGTAATTTTAGGTTTAATATAAACAAAAATCCCAAAACGAAAATGAAAAGGTAACATTTTTCATTTCGTCAGTTTGAGGTTAAAATTTCGAACAATTATCTGTCAAGATCAACTTTTAGTTCAAAAGTTTTGTGAATTAGAGTAGGCTTAGAGAATTTAAATGTCAAACTATTTTCGGACGAACGAATTTTCGAAATGAAATAGAAACAGAGTAAGGAACGTGCGAAATTTCGATCGAAATTTCGTTTTTCGTTGAAATAGAGTAGGCCTCCAGGTCACATAACGACCTACTGCGCGTAGGTATTCGGCAAACCGTTTCGATCCCATTATGGGGCAGAGGGTCGCGACAGGTTGTTTAAAACCTATTTGGAAAGCGAAAAGTTTATGTTATTTTTACCCAAATCGAAAAGTTCACCGTCCGTTTTTGAGTGCCATTCAACTAGAAATGTTGCTCAACATCAACATCGAAAGGTAAAAGACATACAATTAGGGAGATGCTTCCAATTAGTAATACGATGGGTATTTTAATCAATTTGGGTTTAAAGTTATTTTTAACGAATAAACTGAGGAGCTCGATGGCGCGGGTGGTTAGCACGTTCGGTTGCGATCGTTGAAGTTAAGCAACTTTCGCAGTGGTCGGTCATTGGATGAGTGACCAAAAATCTTCTATCTCTAGTTCCTCCGTGCGTCGGAAGGCACGTTAAGCCGTTGATCCCGGCTGCATCTGCAGTCGTTAGCACCCGCCAATCCGCACTGGGCCCGCGTGGTGGGTCATGACCCAATCTCTCTATTCCATCCATAGGGAAGGCCTGTGCCCCAGCAGTGGGGACATTAATAGGCTGATGATGATGATAATGATGACGTTTACGTTAAGTACTAGGTACAATCGATTAATGGTTTTAAACTTTCATACATTATAGTAATATTTGTTATATCGGGGACATGCAAAAATCACGGTACATCGTAGCAATCCCGTAAATAATAATATGAGAATCGATTCATAGTGAACTTCGCCGTGTCTTACCCCAGTAGTGGGGATATTAATAGGCTAATGAAGATGATGATGACGGTGAATCGAATAAGATTAAATATCAATGGGGGGATAGTTCTGTAACCTAATGTTTGTTGACTTGTTATATAAAAGACACAATAAGAAACATGATTGTATTTTTAGTTGCAGAAGACTTTTAAGTCGTCTATAGCGTTAAGTATTAGTCAATGGTAGTTTTCATTCCAACTAAGGGCCCAAGTCCCAACTCGGTGAACACAAATTTGACCATACACTGTTACAGTGTTAGAGGTTTAATAAGATTGGAATCTAAAATGTATAATGTTTATAGCCCGGCACGAACGCGCAATAAATTTTAAGAACTTAATAAGTGATATTTAGATTTTCAGAGGGGCTGCCTTTCATAATAGCGTTTCAACTTAGGTACAAGTTCATTTTCTGTATAGTAGTATATTACAAGTTTTAGTTACAACGTAGAGCGTAGTTACTAAAACCTATGTAAAACTTTTAACTTATGTGATAATTTAAGTCTTGATATTTGGCTTTTATATTACACAAAGACCGGTAAACCTCTCACGAGGTGGACTGATGACATCAAGCGAGTCGGGGGACCCACTGGATGTGGAGAGCGCAGGATCCATATGGAACGGAAATCCCTTGAGGAGGCTTATATCCAGCAGTCCATCGGCTGATGATGATGACGATGATGATAACACAAAGGACGACATCGTCATTAACCTATTAACGTCGCCACTACTCGGGCACAGGCCTTCCCTACGGATAGGATAATGAGTAGAGTTGCAATAAAAAACAGTTTTTCTCTATTATATAAAGAAAATTGAAGAAAACATGAAGAAACGCGTTTTTCACGAATACATAATCCAAAATTAGTTAGGAAATTGCCATTAAAAGTTAATGCTTGTGAGTTTAAAGTTTTCTTTTGATTTTAAACATACCACATTTTTTATCAAAAAATTACCAATCGATCTTCCAGCAATTGGCAACACTCACAACGTATATCCTCGAACACCTCGTTGCGGTAGGTATATGTTTTGTTTGAATTATTCATAATTAACAGAGCGCAGTTGCAGAATGTTAGTGTTTTAAGCAATATGTATGAAATCAAACATACTCGTAACATAACTACGTAATAATTCATGTATATTTCAACAATAGTTTTCTTAAAAAAATACCACCAATTCTGTAAAATTGTAGAATCGTAATGCTAAAACAACCACCTCGATGAAAATATTAATCCTATAAATAGAATTAATATTTAATATAAATAAAAAAAAGAAGAACTTTGTTACAGAAGTTCTTCTCCTCAACTCGACATAATTTGGCGCCTGTTTTGCGTGTTCAAGTTACAAGATTTCAAAGAATACTGTCAAGTATTAAAAATGAGTCACGCATTGATTATGTAATATGATATAAGGAGATATTATGCAATAAGAAACAGAGGATGACCACATGATAAGGCTAAGTAAGCTTATCTTACAATAACAGTTAGAGAGGGCCAATGTCAGCATAATATTTATT
Organism: Chilo suppressalis; assembly: GCA_902850365.2. Taxonomy (NCBI): domain Eukaryota; kingdom Metazoa; phylum Arthropoda; class Insecta; order Lepidoptera; family Crambidae; genus Chilo; species Chilo suppressalis. Next base: position 6,647,697 of record OU963903.1, read on the forward strand.
ATAGCAAGCATAACCCTATTTAGCTTCAGGAATTCCCTAGCTGCTTAGCATGCGGGACCCGCTACCGGCTCGGCATGTAGGTAAGTATGATGGAAAATATTGAATTCCAAATACATTCGTCAATACAAACGAAATTAAACGTGTGGAGCGGAGAGGTCCTCGGTACTTCGTCGGGAATTTCGTAAAGTGTTTATTTGAACTGGAGATAATTGGGATTCAGATAGTATCTATATTATCTTATGATGTAATGGTGGCTGTGTCAAGACCACTTGCACTGACTGATATTTTTCGACAGATTCCATTCTTGTCAATTTACTAAAAGACAAATAAATATAGAATAGAGGTATGACAACCCCTTTATCGCGTACAATAAACAGGCAAGATTCGAAGTGCATTAAGAAAACTAGTGAAGAAGCAACTTGTGAATCTGCTGTACCAGCTACCTTCGCATCTGGACTCCACCAAAACTTAGCACTGGGTTAGGTAAAAGCGATATAGCTGGTGTTATCGGCTTTGACCTGAATGTGAACAAAATCAAGAGCAACCCATGCTAAGAGTTTGAAACTATAATAATTTGGTCTCCTATAAACGCTGTAGGCCGCGTACAAAGCCACGCCATACGCCGTGTCAAAATGCTTTACGGCTTCCACACACTGACGTCAGCGTATTGAAGAGACCAGTACCATTAGCACGACCCATTATCGAATTCGAATAGTTTGTGAGAGCGAAATGTCAATGTCAAATATTGTATGAAACTTGAACAGCAATATCGAATTCGAATACTTTTCGAGTCCGCAATGTCATTGTCAAATGTGTACTGATTTTTAGTCCTCGTTGCATCCTTTGCGGCGCGGCGCTGCTGTTCAAGTTTCCATACAAAATTTGACAATGATATTTCGAACTCGCAAACTATTCGAATTTGATATTGATTCGATATTGGTTCTTCCTAGAGAAATATCTATAAATCGAAAGTTGTGCAAAACCGCCATAAAAGTTAAGTTGATAAGTTTATGAAAGAATATAAAACATTTAAGGTCTTTATTTTCATTGTTTTTATTTCAAGCAACCTTTTTGTTTCACTAATTAGTGGCTTGCGTTGACGTAATGATTACGCAGCTCATTAGGTACCTAATGTCAATTGTTATTAAGGCGATGTTAAACAATTGAATACCGCACGTATTCCAGGTAAAATAATTAAAGAATATGTTGTGTGAATACCTGTGCTATAATAAAAATATAGGTATCTTCTAAAAAGGAGACATTCATCGATTTCCAAAAAATATCATTGTAAAATATTTAATCGTACAAAATAAATATGAAAGTTTGTGTATTTGTATATTGTTACTCAATCACGCAAAAGCTACTAAACGGATTTGGATGTAATTTGTTACGTATATCTATAGTTTATGACCTGGGGCTAATCTAGGCTAATAATGGGGATTGATATGGCTATTGCTATCTCTTACGATTCCATTCTGTTATTTCTAACCACCGAAGGTTTTCAAAATTTGCAAATGCCTAGCGTTTTTTTCTTTTGCTTTAGTAATGACAATATTTAAGAAAATGAGCATCAGACATTTAAATACCTACCTTCGGTGGTGAGAAATAACAAAACGAAATCGTTAATGAAAGCGATAAGCATATCAATCCATCAATCAATGACCTCCTGGATTGAGACATATGATACTTTTTATTCCGGTTCTTGTTGGATTATTGAAAAAAACTAAAGTCGACGCGGATGAAGTCGCGGTCGGCGGCTAGTAAGATTATGAGTAAAAGAGAAGTTAGAAGTAAGTATTGATGAAAAATCGCAAATTAAACCATGAAGGTTGCGCTCGGCAACACGCATGAAATTATGTTTGAAGTTTAGAAATGAGTAGGATATTAGTTTTAGAACTAACTACATTAGTGTAGTGGAAGTAAATTTTACAATCAGCAACATATTAAAGTTGAACATGAATCTTATTTCAATACTGATAAAGCTCAAAGTATGTTAAAGATTTTTACAGTTTTGGATGACTTGACCTGTGGCTGGCTGTACCAAAAAAATCGCACCGCAAGATTTGAATAATTCCTTTACGCTTTCGTCAATAGCACTATTGTACAGAAAATTGTTATTCCTTGTAGAAGAATTATGCGTATTGTTGTGTAAAAATGGTAATTTTGTTGGCACAATGGGAACGAACCTTGTGGCTTCTATTTTTTTATTCTTGAAAGAAATCACCGTTTTGGACCTTCGTAAAAAATAGGTATAAACCTAACGATAGAATAAAAAAAATATTTAAAATTTTCATCCATACTTAGAACAATACTACTGCTGATAAAAAGTAAAAAACGAACGACTGCCAAAGTCAACAACTTTGGGTTTTTGAGAACCCCCACAAGAACTAAATATTTTCCGGGATTAAAAGTATCCTATGTGCTAATCCAGGTCATAAACTATATGCGTACCTACCAAATTTCATTCAAATCCGTTCAGTAATCCGTAATATTAGTAGGATAGTAGGTAGGATTATTGAATTCTATTCTCGATCAGTGATAATTTGATGTTGTCTACTAAGGATATTGTAAACACTTTAATTAATCTTGTAACTGTGCCTTGACGAGTCATTAATTAATCGTCTAACAATGAGCTTAAGCCGTTTGAAGACGCAAGTTAAGGCTATCTAAAGATACGGGTTTTTATGCTATTTTTGGGTCATGTTTTAAAACCTGCAAGTTACCATTGACGTATGTTTCCTTTTGATTTAGAATCATTAAATTTGGCGTAAAACAATGCCCTGTATCACAAATAAAGTAATTATAATAAAAAAAAACAGGAATAATCTTCGAGGTTCAAGTCTCGTGATGTACGAATTAAAAAAAATAACTAGGATCCTGAAGATATTGCGTGATGCGCCGGCGCCGTCTAGGATTGCGATTACCGGAGCTTTCGTATAGCACAACAGTTAAGAATTACAAAGGTTTTATTACTAGCACGCCTTTATCCTATCGGCGTCCGAGTACGCACCTCCTCCACCCCACCCGTATAGGCCTTGCAGGCCAAAGAACGTCCTAACCCCCCTAACAAATTCTCACACGACCTCGAGGCCATCTGGAATCCGAGGAGATCTCTAGTACACTATGCAGTAGTATTAAATAAGGCAGCGCTGCGTCATCCTCTTCTCAGGAAATGATAGCTTCAGATGAAGCCTGGCCCTTATGGCCATCGGCGTCTCCCCACGTGAGTTTTACGCATTAAGTCTGATATACCTAACCCTGCAGCCGGCTTTAGGGTATCTATGAGGACTTCACGCCCACTCCCATGCCTGGGAGGAACAAAAAAAGAAGCAGTCCTGTTTAAATTACATATTCGTAGAAGTGAAGATCCAAAAAGTTGATCTAATAGCTCAATGTTGCCCTTATTGGCAACGTTAATGTATTCATCAAGCTGACCTCAATTGTAAGTAATTTCTAAGAGGAAAATCTACGCTTGAATCGTTAAAAAACAATTTTTAGATTTTTTGTACGTTATCACTACAATACATGACCAAAATTTTAAAAACTTCTTGAAGTGTTCTCAGTTTCTTAAATATCTCGCAATAACATCACAATCTTAATATGCAGTAATAATAATTAAATACCAATAAACCCCAAAACCGCTACCAAACTGTCATAATATAGAGGTAATAATATTCAGGCAGTGTTCCGAAAGCCGAAACGTAACTCGACTCTACCTGACAACACACAACCTTACGAGCATTAGGTATAAGATTCCAAAAATTGGAAAAACATGAGAGAAACTCTACTTAAACGACGTATATGTTATTCAATTGTTACAAACAATCACATCTCTTGCTCCCATGAAGTTAAAAAGCAAAAAAAAACTCACGTTTTAACTTTATTTTGAGTGTGTTCGTCGCACTCCAAGTCAACAATCCCTGTATGTCAACAATGCCGCGAACATTCATTTACTAACACTAACAGACTTTTCCATTTCACGCACACGCACGACACTACAACGAACATCAATGAACACTGTAACTGAAAAAATGACACTTATATTCAATTTTCTACTTTATACGTGGTTTCGATGTTACGACGAAGTCACAACACAATACAAAGAACATGCGCTTACGCAGCTGTCAACGGCTTCCGCTAACACCCGCTAGTTGGCGCGTCGGGCTGTGAGACAAAGACGGCAACAATACGCACTCTGAGTGTGAAAGTGATAGACACAACTCGCAGCCTTAAAAGCTCCATTGACACGAGGCTCGCTTTGCCACGATATTTTTATGCATTTTTTAGTAGGCGACGTAATTTGTGCTTACTTATCTCGGGTTTATGAATGGGTTTATGTTAATTAAATTAAATTATACATCGTTTTTATGGTTTCATCGACCGATACGTACGTCGTTACTATGTAAAATACAATTGTTTTAAATATACTCTTTGAAAAGTATAACAAATGAAATTTTTGATCACACACAGCTAAAGTTACTAACAATGATGTAAGTAATGCCTATTTTGCTTTCTTTTTAAATCTTTGCGGTTTTCATATTATTATGATACTTAAGGACAGTTGTTTTATTTTTTCATAATAATATTAGTAATATTCATTTCATTAAATCATCAAAAATGGTAATATTTAAACTTTCATAATAATATATAATATGGAATTTAATTCACGCAAACCTTCTTTATATTTTATTATTATTTTCATTTCATTTCAATTTGTAGCAAAATGCTATGGCAAATAATCAGCTTTATACAAAAATATGTCTCCATACAATTTGTAGACTCACACGTCACGGTCGCTAAATTATGTTATTTGCCCTAAGTTAAAGTAGAGGCAAACTCGCTCTTCCGACTACGCTTAGAGAAGTCAATCAACTTTTAAGTTGGGTAAAGTTAACGCTGTATCTTTCTTGCGATAAAATGGAACAAGGATAATATGCTTTTTTGAACACAACGATCAGTACAAAATGATTTCATAATAACCTCAGCATATGATTTACTAATTTTATAATTTAGTAGCGGCCGCCCGCGACTTCGTACGCTTGGAGGTAGTTAGAAATAAAAGTTCACTGCTCGTTCCCCGTAGGTGATAGCGTGATAATATGTAGCCTATATGTTAATTCGACTTCTTAATAATATTCGTGCCAAATTTGAAGTAAATCCATGCATTACTTTTTGCTTTTATCCCGGACATACAATCAGACAAACAGACAAAAATTCAAAAAAACTATATTTTTGGCTTCGGTATCGATTGTATTTCCCACCTCAAGCATTCTTTTAAAAAAATATTCAATGTACAGTTTTCTTACCATTTTATTATAGATTTATAGATTAGCCTCTAAACTCAGAATGAGAGAATACGTGACTAAACTAGGCATTAAACTAATTTGACGCTCAGAAATGTGAACATACAGTCGTTCATATAATGTACAAAGGAATATGATAATGTGTCTTTACTCCGTTGTTTGTATCCTAACACGAAACCAGATTCCGGTGCGCTGATAGTGATTCAGCCGGAAAGCATCCAGTCTCAGAAAACTGGAATGGAATCGACGGTCGATACAACATACAAAAGTGAACCTTGAATTAAAACATCAAGATATTTAAGTCATATAAATCAAATTTCGCAATGGTAACTGTCGTGCGCCGACAACAAAATAGTGTACATTAGACCCGCGATAATCCGACAAACGTTTTGTAGGGCGATGTCGGATTATCGAATTTGTCGGATGACAGAGTACTGTCTAAGACCACCCTCTATAGTTCGGAATAAGAGTACTTTGTAGTCCAAGAAATTACAAATCTAAAAATCTATTTCAATTGATTTTATGTGTAAATCAACAGTGATAAGCAAGTCGGATTACAGGAGACGCCGGATGAGACGGGGTCCGGATTACCGCAGTACCCTTAGTTCAAGTTTTACAATTACGAAAACTATAATAGTTTTCGTGAGCTCGCACTCGTACTAAGGGTACTGATTTTATTGTTTTCGTTTCAATACAAATAAACAGTGTTTAAATTCTATCATTAAATAATTAGCGACTTCTTAAATTTTAAGTATATTGTTTACTTTTCACCAAAATGGACATAGAAACATAAGTTACAATTACGAAAACTATGATAGTTTGGTGTAAGTTAGTTCGAAGCCATTCTCACTTTGCCGGCCTATACTCGGATGGAGTATTATCACCATTTCCTCAATATGATAAACTTTGACGTTCTTACAAATGGTTTTTATTATATGAAACTAGTTTTTCATGGGTTAATGCACGAAATTTTATTTGTTTATTGACGTTTTGCATTTTCGCATTAACCCGTGAAAAACTAGTTTTATTTAATGAGTGATGTGCGGTTTTTATTATGATAAAAGGGTGGAAAACAAGCATATGGCCCGCCTAATGGTAAGCGGCCACCATAGCCTGTAGACGCTTCATCATCATCATCATCAGCCTATTAATGTCCTCAGGGCCGTCTTTAACCTATTGGAGGCCCTAGGCATATTAGGATAATGGGGCCCCTCTAACTTTGATGTGGATTATGACTTGAAATGGGGCGAGTTAAATAAAAGCTAGTAAGTTGGTATTGTAGTCAGTAATTTAGGTTCGATTTCATACATTACATAAGTTTCTTGGTAATAAATATTGGTTATCGTTTGGTGATCTGACAGGAACTAGGGATTTTGTATTTGATCTGAGGGGGCCCCCATCGCTCGCGGGGCCCTGGGCACTTGCCTAAAGTGCCCACTGGGAAAGACGGATCTGAACGCCCTCACTGCTGAGGCTCAGGCCTTCCCTATGGATGGAATAGGGAGATTGGGCCATGACCCATCACGCGGGCCTGGTGCTGTAGACGCTTGCGATACCAAAAATATCATTCGCGCCATTGTCTACCCTACCCCAATAATCCCCTACCCCGTAGAGCCCTGGAACCTTTCTCATCAGCAGAAGCACAACACCACCAAAAGGTAGTGTTATTTAAGGTGGCGGTTGTTTTCCCAGAAGGATGTTTACTACGGTTTACCATTCTAAGGCCCGTATTGTAGAAAGATTCTCAGTGATTGATCTAGTCTTGAGCATAGTTAGAAAGGGATGTCGCTTTATATAGCACATAGCGATATCCCTTTCTAACTGTACTCAAGTAAAGATCAACACTTAGTTGTCATTCTGTAATACGGGCCTTAGAGACTTGAGAAATTTAGTGGGCATTTATTTGAGTTCGTTGGTCTGGTAGTGAAATAGAATCATCCAATGCATTGTTACTTGCTACTAATAACTTAATGGATACCTAATGAAAGTATCATTCCATCGAGTTATCGAAATGAAAACGAAAATACAGTTCGGAAACTACGTGATTGATGCGAACATAAAAGAAGCTAATTTTCGGTAAGGATATTTCAATTTTCGTTATTATAGATACATTTGATTAATGTAAGTACAATTTGAGTGTAATGAAACCGCTAATAAAAGTGAAAGTGATATTTTGGGATCGAAGCCTCCGTCCAATAATTGTTTGCTTGCTGAAGGTCGGAGTTTAGTTTAGCTTTTAGAGGTGTTTATGAATATTTTCAGGTTCACAAAAGTTATTTGGGTACTGTTCATATAAAACAAAATGTTTTTAACGAGTTCAATAACTTATTTAACTGTTATTTCGCTATATTCACCGACTGTCCAATAACTGTTAGTGACTGATTCAATAATTGTACCATATTTTTTATGACACTATATTTTCAGTTAATCACAAGAGGCTATCATAAGATTTTTCATTCTTATGATAGCTCATTTTATCTAGTTTCAAATACCACTGTAACTAAGATATTATAATAGCCGACGAAAAGATCACAAATTTTGTTGCTTAAATTGTCCAATGACTGACTGTTTACCCTGTCCCTAAATAACTGCATAGCGAAAAAGTATTGATAGGTAAGTGAACGATTCACACAAAACAAATACACTTACCGAAAAAAATACAATATTCTTTGATTAAAAATGAATGCCTTAATAACTAGGTAGGATATAAAGGCATTCATTTTTAAGTACACCAAGTACAGTATTCAATAAATAAAATATTGTTTTTCGTAACTGTTTGTGACAGATTATTACCGACCAGTAGTTTAGTTTCCGTAACTGGTATATATTGTTTTTATATATCTTGAAAAACTGTTTTATAGTACGTCAATGTTAATATAGTTAGCAAAATCCAATGGGTACTTACAATTTTTCAACCGGCTGTCAAGTCACCATTGATTGATGACTCTTGGTGATCAACAGAAATTACCAAATTACGCTATAATTGGATCGTTGGCGTGGCGGTTCTTTTCGTGTCAATAAGTCACAATTTGTCACAGTTAGTTGAGCACCCTATCATCAAGCATCTAGTAATTGGGAGCTCGAATGTCTCGACTTGACGTTAATTACTACTAGCATCCAACATCTTTGTTAACATTTTTTGTTGTTGTTTGTTAGGTTTCTGCGCACTGAGATGAAACTCAATGAAACAAATGAACTGCGTACACTCAAATATGACGGCCTTAATAAAATATTCGCGTAACAAACAGTTCAATCTTATGGTAGTATTAATAACACTAAAATTGGTAATGCTGTGAAAAACTTAGAGTGCATATGGAAGCTCTGAACATGAAGCCGTTAAATGGATCCCACCAAAAACATTTTCATGTAAAATGTTGCCAAGATTAGACCATGACTGTCAAAATGTTATCATATTTCATGTAGAGCCAAGCTTCTAACTCTACACGCACGGTTTCTGTTACTTCTCGTCCTTGTAGCTGCACAACGCCACGATACACTTTAAGTAATGTGAATAGACTTCATTCAAAAATATATCGGACAAGCATAAAATGAACACTTCCTGCCCATACACTAGTCATTAGCTTAATCTATAAGGAGTCATTAAAGAAGAAATAGAATTGAACTCTACACGCCCTAAGTCCACATGTCCTAACTTCACAAAAACACCTTTCATCTTAGTCAAAATATATGGCTACATTATATTTCGTGCTATGATCTACTGTCAAATAGATGGCTGTTTTCTGAAAATTTGGCTTGAATTATTTTCTTAATAGTACCTTTTTCGATAATTTTTTTGAAGTTATACTTCTTTAGACGCGTTATGAAAAAATGATGAGAGTGAAATTTTAAGATGCGCGCGCATCACTGTAACACAAAAATTAACAGCATGAAGTTGGTACTTTTGTGTTTACCGCACATTAAGAAAATCTACCAACAAAATAGAAATAGAATCTCTATTTAGTGGGTGCTAACGACTGCATTGTGAAGGCCTATCAAAAGTATTTATTAATCTGGAACAACGGAACCAAAGCGCGATTCAGGAGACTACAGCGCCATCTCTTGACCGTTGGTGTAGTAGAACCAAAAACCACATCTTTATTTTTTGTAATAAAGTAACGTTCGTGGACTTCTGTGTGTCTTCCACAGGTTCGGGATCCTCGACGCTGATTGGAGAGGAGATGTTTTTATGAAGTACAATGTCAATGGTGTCCGGGCTCCTGAGGGGGTCGGACGGAATGTGGGTTGCGTCTGGCGGACCCACCGCCTCGAAGTTGCGACTCTCCGACAAGCTGAGTAGCTTACGACCCTCGTGGTTAGTCTTCAGTGATCCCCAGGCACTGTGTTTACAATTTAGGTCGCCCGCCAGGATTGTGGGGACGTCGTCGCTGAATATTGCGTCCATATCAGTCTCCTGGACTTGGGTCTGAGGAGGCTTGTAGGCGGCATAGACTTTCAAGTCTTTGTCTCCTGCCTTAGTGCGGATTCCAATCGTTCTCGTGGACTTGAAGGGGAGCCAGGGGAGTTCCTCGTGCACCATGTCCCATCTGACCAGGGCCGCTGTGCCTCTAAAGGGCGTCCAGTCAGGGGTTGCTTCGTCCCGTCTGTATGTGTTAAAGTTTGGAATTTTTAACTTGTGCTTGTCGGAGAGGAGGGTCTCTCCCAGGAGTATGAGCATCCTGTTCGGTTGAGAGGAGGCGGAGCTCATCTATATGTCTGCGGATTCCTCCTGGGTTCCAGTAGATAATCCTTAGGGCCTTGTGTTGATAGCCCCCTGGAGTAGCCAGGTCAGGGCTCCCATTATCGCTTGTGTGGGATCTATTCCCCTGGCGATGTCCTCCATGAGGCGGTTCAGGATGGAGACCGCGGTCAACATGGGCAGGTGTGGCAGGGTTGATTGAGGGGGAGGCTGTTGTTGTCCTCGCTGGCGGTGGACGTGGGTAGCCTCTGGCTGGGTCCTTCGCTGGGTTGGTGGTGGAGGGGGGGTCGGAACGCCGGTCTGGGGGTCGGCCTGGTTAGTTGGACCACTTGGGGTCGAATAGGGGTTGGAGGTGGGTGTGGGCCTATGGGCCTCGGAGGCGGGTGCTGAGCATCCATTGTTGGATGAAGGGGGGGAGTTCCCGTCCGCTGGGGTGCGGCCCTCAAGGGGCGGAATGTGGCTGAGGTAGCTGGGGTGGACTGGGGGCCTCCCCCTTGGTGAAAACCCGACTGGGTAGGGGGGGCGGAGGGGTAGGGTATGGAAGGGGTGGCGGTCGCTTCCGGCTGGGCGGCCGCTTGTGGCCTCCTTCTTCCTCTTCTCCTTCTCCTTCTCAATGAGACAGGTGCATTTCTTGCTGTCGGAGGGTTTGCTGGTGGGGCCAGTGTTGGTCCTGGTTGGGTCTCGTGTAGGTCCACGCTCAGGGGGAGAGTTGGTTGTGTAGGTCTCGTTGACTGCGGCTGGCTGCTTCCTCCAGGGATGGGAGGTTGAACTCTCTGGTTCATCCTTCGTGCCAACTGGAGGAACACCTTACACCTCCTGTCATTTGCGGCGTGGTTTTTCCCGCAGTTGGCGCAGGTCGCGGCTTGTGTAGGGGTGCGTGGACAGTCGGCAGCTGCGTGGTCTCCGGCGCAGCGCAGGCACTTCTTAGGTCTATGACAGTTCGCTGAATTGTGCCCGAATGCCTGACAACGGTGGCATAGGGCTGGGCCGGCCCTTGGTCTCCAGGCCTCAATGATGACGCCCAGCATGCCTAGGAGCTCGTCTGTGGCGTAGAGTCTTGCTAGTTCCTCTCTTGGCATGTGGTCTAGCTGGGCGTGGAAGATGCATCCTGGGCGTCCTCTCTTGCCCCTGATGCTTCTTACGAAAAGTGACTGGGAAGCCTCTTTCTTCCAGAGTTTCGATAATTTGCTGAGGGTTTGTGTCCGCCGGAATTCCTCTAATGGCGACTTTGGTTGGTTTGTCCTCTTGGGAAGCGTAGCAGAACAAAGTTATCTCGTTGTTTTGTTCGGAAGCTGCTACTAAGTATCGTTGGATGGAGCGGAATTCATTGTCGCTCTTGGGTGTGAAGCGGACTCCTGCCTTGAAGGGGCGCGCGTTGGGGGTGTGCCCCAGGAGTCTTTTTATCGCAGCAAAATGGGTAGGCCAGTTGGGCAGCTTTTCAACGACAATTGGCGGATACCCTCTGTCGGATTGTCTGTTCACTGGCGGAGTGTGCGGTGAGCGGGGGGGCGAGGGCTGCGATGCGGCCTGTGCATAAGATTGCATCTGTGACCCTTGGCTCTCGTCTGGTTGGTTGATGTTGAAGTAGGCTGTGCTGGCGGTGTAGTCGGCGTCGGTGTGGGGAGGGAGAGGGCCGTATAGCCCTTCAATCCCTCCTTCGTAGGAGATTTCCGAAGAGGACGATTCAGCGTCTGACTCTTCGGAGGTGGAAGGGGAGGCAGATTGCCTCCTTTGGGGGGGCACATAAGTGCCGCTGGTTCCAGGGGTGGCTGGCGGTATTGGTTTGGGCTGGTGTGGAGACGGCCCATGTCGAGAGCGCTTCTCGTCGCCTCCGACGACATCGTCCTCGTCCAGTTGGCGGCGACGGGGGTCGCGCGGGTGGGCAGTGACCGGCGCAGAGCAGGGTCGAGGCAACTCAGTTGTCGCGCTCCTGCTTGCAGCGGCGCTGCCGGGGTTGGGGGTGCTGGTCGCCTGCCTAGAAGGCGGCTGACGCACCGGTGGAGGCGCCATCGGCGCTGGTGGGAGGGCGGGCGCGGCTGTAGCCGCAGCCCTAGCGGTTTTGGTGTCCGGAGGCTTCCCGGGAGGGAGGGGTTTTGGTGGCATTCCGAGGAATGATCACCAAGTCGGACTGGGGGGTAGAAATGAAAAGTGAAATTAGGTGGGTAGATGGAAATAAAGAGGGAAAGAGATAGCAAATGGGTGGGAGAAGGTAGTTTTGGAAAAAGTGGAATGGAGGGTGGGTATGAAAAAACACTAAGGGAAAACACTTGTGGTTTTTAACAGTAAAAACACAGGTGATTCGACGATCACACAAACAAAAACACTACACAAAACACTTAGGCGTCTATATCGCAAGGAAAACACAATTTTTGTTGGTGGTCGTTAGGCGACCTCACGCGCGAACGCGGAGGAGGGTATTTCGAACTACACTCGGCACTGAGGGGCAGGCGGGCTCAACGGCGGACGGAGTCACACGACCTACCACGACGGCGACACGAGGAGAACTGAGTAATAAAGTAACAGTTATAGGTATTCATATTTATAATATCAAAAGTATTTAATAATCTGGAACAACGGAACCAAAGCGCGATTCAGGAGACTACAGCGCCATCTCTTGACCATTGGTGTAGTAGAACCAAAAACCACATCTTTATTTTTTGTAATAAAGTAACAGTTATAGGTATTCATATTTATAATATTTATCCACATGTTTCTAGTTTGTATATTCGGAATACGTGTTTGAGTTTCATACAAGTGCAAATCACATATGTTCTAATAAATTATATTCAGTAGCGATTTTAATTGAATATTTTGATTATTTATTTATTTTTTCAAATTAAAACTGAACTTTATTGACTGTGTCCTTTTCCAGACTTTTTATTAATTTATTGTAATTAATTATTTGCATGCAATTAAAAACTAATTTTAAACGATGCCAAAGAAGGATAACTTCTCACGCGCCTACATAAGTACACGCACCCATTTTTTTATATATATATTTTTCATCACACTTTTTATTGTTTTTTTTATTGGTATGCAAATCCATAAAATTAAAAATTAAGCTGGAGAAAAATGCTATATGGTTAAAGCAGCTACTTAACTGTTAGAATGTAGATATTTTAATTCTGTTTTCCGAACTTTCCAATAGGTTTAATAAGAAAAGTTGCATTGAAGTTATCCTACAAGTTATAATGATAACTTACAAATGTATTAAGCTATCCAAACTTGTATTAAATTTTAAGTAAAGTAGGCAAATCAACGCTGAAATGAAGAAGAAAATGTTCTCAGACCATAAATAGTAATTTTTTAATAGTAAAAAGTTAAATTTTATGAAGTATGAAAATATTATTTTTATTATTTATTAAAATTCATGTTCTCCTATTTCTTACACAAATACTCCTTCTTCTTCGTAATCTTCTTCTTTATACCTTTGACGACCTCTTATCCAAGAGACCATGACAGAATAATTTTTGCCAATACCGAATAAGTGAAAAATCGGGCAGAAACAGACTTTTCACAATACGATACGGTAAAGTAATACAAAAATATTTTCCGTCCATTTTTCCTCGTGTCAATCATCGTTCCAAAAAGCTTGAAGTCACACATTTTACTCGTAAAAATCCTTACCGTGGCACTCTAAACGAATCCTTAGTAGTTACGAGGGCGAATGCTGACCGTTTGCGCGTGGACTAACTGTACCGAAACAGGTTATGTTTAATCAACCGGCCGGGGTACATGCACTGGTGACGCAGGCTGTCGCTTAGCTTGATTTTACGAAACACTGGCTTTTAGCCATCAAGCAATCAAGACAATATTATTGTTTCTTATGTTTTACAGGCTATCATTAAATAAATCACTTTTTCGCAAGATTTAAGTCCACTTGAAGCAATTTTGCTTAATCTCGATATTACTAAAACTAGATTTAGAAGAATATCAAATTGACATTGACGTATTGTCATTTTAGTATGGGTAAAGTCTGAAGTGGACCTTTAGGTTCTCGACCAAGGAACCTGTAGCTTCCGAAACGACAAGAAAGAATCGGCGGGGTACAAGCGCTATTTTAAAACCCCTCCCTTAAAAGTGTTTCGTTAAAGAAAATATCTGAATATTTTTCAAAGTTAGTAAGCGATTCATGAATATTTTAACTTTTAAGTTATCAGTTTTTTGTAATCTAACTTGAACTAATTTTGTCATCAGACTTTGTTAAACTCGGTGAACTGAGTGCCCCTTGGGTAGATAAAGTACAAATGTTTTAACCAACTTCAAAAAGGAGGAGTCATTATTGGAGCCCTCTTAAATATTATGAAAATTTCAATTGTCTAGCTATCATATTTCATGAGATACAGCCTGCTGATAGACAGACAGACAGACGGACAGTGGAGTCTTAGTAATAGGGTCCCATTTTTACGCTTTGGGTACAGAGTCCTAAAAATAACCAGAACATTAATCAAATCTCTCATAAAAGTTTCAAATAAGTAGTTTTGACAAAAGGAAATGATCAAAGGACATTGGGCAAAAATGTATGGACGCTGCACCCACGTCCGCCACGGCTCAAACTACATTTGTTTGAAAGGTATTATAGTCATGATCATCTGTGCCAAAGCGCATCAAATTCTATGCCGGGAGTCTTAAGTTATTTTAAGTTAAATAGGTACAAGTACTATAACGAACGAACATTAATGAAACAAGGGAATTAATTTCGTTAGTTAATTCGACACTACATAGGGGCTCAGATATTATGGGAGTACTTCACAAGGTTCAAGGGTGCCCTTATGTTATTCTGCAGCACTAGAGTAAAACCAAAAATCCCCGCATGGGTTGGGATTTTTTCAAATATTCTATTCGTTATAGTAAATTGTCTTCTTTGTAAAACGGAGCGTCCACAAATCACCCAACCTTGTCCACGTTTCGGAGAAAACATGATTCCAGTTCATCCATACTAATTGACAAAACCGATAACCGTGTTCTAATGTCCAAAGCGTGTTAGATAAAAACCAATAAAGTGACAGGGAGCGCACAATTACAACGAAGTAAGCCGAGACAACTAATTGCAAATGCAAGTCCTTCAACCCCCGTAAACCGTTTTGAGGTGGCTCAGTAAGTGCAAGCGCAGGATAGATTAGCAGACTTTGTCGTATATCTGATTGTATAGTACGATATGGCATATTATTATGGTGACTAATAATATAAAAATATATATACATAAAATGAAGGTACTATAAATGAATTTATTTACCTACTTAAATATGCCCATGTGTCATATCTTTTGACTACCAGGATATTTTTTACGGTGTCACATCTTTTGACTCCCAGGATATTTTTTTTCGGTGTCATAATAAAAAAGGCTAGTTTTTCATAGATCTATCGATTCATACTAATTACATTGTTGGCGGAGCTGGGTACGTTTTGCCCATTGTCCTTTCACAATGTGTAACATCTTTCATACTTTCACAAACTGCCTAACCAAAACAGATAATCCGCTATATTTAGCGGAAGCCAGAAAAAGTTCTCTATGTTTCTAAATTATCTCTATGGTTTAGTTTTCTCATCTTTACATTGTCTCTATCTTTTCATAAGGGATGTTGTATTACATTAGATAACAGTATTTTATATTCATTATCGTGTGAGCATAATAATCAAATATTTATTTTGTCTTTCCTTTCTTTTTGATAACAGCAATTTAATATTGATAACGCTGATATGCTGCAATACAGTTTTTTAAAGCAGTTATTAACGTAGGTATGTATAAATAAATATAAAATAATTATTCCCCACACTAACACCAATTAGCCTAGCTCCAAAGTAAGCACTGTAAGGCTTGTATTATGTAATGCTTAGGGTAACGGATAGAATACATACACTGATACATTTAAAAGTATATTTTATCCAGTAATATATAGAAACATCTATGACTAAGGTATAAATGCTCCTATTCATCATACTAACATTTGCCCCCACCGGAATTCGAACCTGGGACTTCTGAGTAGACGCCGTGAAATCCGGCTTATATATCACCCGGCCACGGAGGTCGTCAATAATGGTTGTATTTTTTTTTATAGATAGATCCGACAAATGACTCCACCCCACCCGATGTTAAGTAAAGTTGAAGTCCAGACGCGAAGATAGCTCATACAGCAGTTCTACCTGCCACACCAGCCATCCTCACACTGCCGGCCTGCATGTTGCTTCTTCACAACTCTTTTAAAGGATCCCAGGTTGTAAGAGGGAGGGAACACGTGAGCGGGCAGAGCATTCCATTTCGGATAGTGCGACAAAGAAATGAGTCACCAAATTTCTTTGTACGCGTTGCAATTGTGGCCATAGTTAGACGGTGACAAGTATATTTTATATATATGTAAATTTAAATATGTATGTACAATATATTACTTCCAAATAAATTGTTATTATTCTCCTATTGAAATACTTACAACCGCCTTAGCCCAGGCGATATTGTCGAGATGCGTTGCGATTCGCGGTCTCAAAGGGACCTTTTAGCAAATGCTTTTGAAGTGGAAACGAGTGAATGTGTTTGGAACGATTTTCTTCTGATACCAACACGAAAAGGAGCAGCTAAAGGATATTGAAATTGCTTTTTTAAACCAAGACTATACTACGCTTGGAAGAGGCAATTTGTAACGATCAATGCTTGTTTCTATAACAAATTTTGAAGCATACATAATTTAAACTTAAATAAAAGTTAGATCAACGCAAATACTATTAAGCAATATCTCGTTATAATAAAAATAAGCTTCATGACTATACGTCTAAAGTAATTTACTAGAAAAAAATCCACTCGGTCCAGTTTTCAGACGGAATTCGAACCCGCATCTTCCGCTTATCGGGCGGACGCACTAAGCAATTATGCTACCGAGACCTTAATTTCATTTTGTATATCTTAGGCTGCAAGGCAGCGCCACCCCTGCGCATTGTAGGTAATCTACAATCAATTAATGCCTTTAATTTTTAAAAAATATGTGTACACGGACCCCAAATCTGAAATGAAACTTCTTTTCTTAAATAACCTAACATAAGGCGGTGCATACGGCATAGGGGAATGGAGCAGAGCACACATCACACATACATTATCTCGTAGCGTTTCAGCCTTTGCCGAGTTACCCTCCAACCAACTTTCATGCTCGTCGGGAAGACCTGCGCACGCATCCCACACACACACACAAACCGGATAAATCAACAGGGAAAGTAAAAGTTTGTATGTTCGTTCTTAATCTCGCAAAAATGTCTGAATGGACTCGGGTGAAAGGACATTGCTCGTTCCCCATACATTGAATGCCCTGGAACGCACAGCAATGAGAAAATGCAAGTTGTGTTCGGAATCATTCATAAACTCTAATTAGGCATTTGTTGAGATACGGACAATTTGAGGAACCGTGGCCTACTATAGAATGTATTAGATTTGGAGGTTATAATTGTTATACTTAATCGTAAAAGATGTACACTATATATATTCTGAATAGATTTAGTGTTTACCTGTATGTAAGCACTTAAATAATATGCATTAAATGAACATAAAATGCAATTAATAATAAAAATAATAAATGCTTATATTCATATTGATTTCTGAGTGTTGGTAGTTGGCAGCTATAATACCTATACCTACCTGTTGTAATAATAGATTTCTTTTCAAATGAAATGTTCAAAGTCTTTCCATTTACCTGTTTCTATATTTTACTATCGCTAATAAGGTATGTACCTGGTTATCATTATGATTTTCATAAAAATAAACAGATATTGTAAGGGATGGGAGTATAAACTATCTTTACATAATTTCAGTAATAATGTTTTTATAAATATAATATCAATACTAGTGACAAGTATTATTAACTAAGGATTAACTAAGGTATCTAGTTCTATTCTTAAGTTGATAAATACTTATGGTCGCCTATATTGCATTTATTAAGGTAAACAATCTTGGCACAACATTTTAACATATTCACTCATTTAATAATAACGAAGCCAATAAACTATTAAAATAAATCGTTATTATAGACTGAAACCTATTGAATCCAGTTATAAGTTGATTTTTAATGCTGTATTTTCAATAAAAAGGAGTGCTAAAACTGTTTACCAAATAGGACAAGTTAGGAGGAACAGACTGTAGTATCTAGTAACAGAACCTTTATTTTTTATTTTTTTTAAACAGCTTGTCCGTTTACTATGATTAATTGCTAATAAATTAAAAAAATAATAGTGAAGGACATTCTTTTGGGCATGCTAGGGCCGTTTTCGTCGATGTCCTTTGGCATTTATTATAGTTTATTACCTGAATTTGGACGTAGGATACTTTTTTTATCTCGGAAAATGATAGGTTCCTGTGGTAAGTATTATCAAAAATCTAAAGTTAACGCGGACGATGTCGCAGGCGGAAACTAAACTTATTTTTACATATTCTCTAATTTAAAAATTACTCTTAAACTATTTGATAATTTACTTATATTTTTATTTTTGTAAGCTAAATGCTTACTGCTAGATATTCAAATCTAAAGAAATTTGACTTGAAAAATATCCACGCGGTCCAGGCAGTAGACGGGACTCGAACCTGCACTTGTCGCTATCCAGGCGAATGCACCATTATGCTACCGCGGGCCTGATGTCCGTGTTGAATTTTCTCTAGCATAAGAAGACTCGAGTCCCGTCTGCTGCCTAGTCCACGTGGATTTTTTTCTATTAAAATTATCTGGTGACATTTTAATAATTATGTTCCATTCAAAAATATAGCTTCCCACTTGCGTCTATCTTTGCGTATACTCTTCTGTGTAGGCATTCAATTTTACGCGTCACATACATTCACAATTTACTTTGACATTGTTTAGTAAATTGAATATACCCGATCCAACTCGTTAATCCTTTCATAAAATAAAAATGAATTCAAGAGAGGTAGCGCAAAAGGATTTCCCGCTCGAACTGGAGCGCCCGGCCCGTTTGGGGAAATAACCTACAACTTATAGAAAATAAAATTGTGTGTGTCAGCTCCGACGCACGACTGGAGTTTACTCCTTAAGTTCGATAGTCTAACCAGACGCAAAAAGAGTTTATTTAACTTAAAAAAGATTGATACTGTATGAAAGGGTAAATTAACAAATTAATGAAAATAATATACATATACAAATATATATTTATTCATTTAATATACATTTATTATAACTAATCGACGAAATATTTTACATTAAACTTTTTACAATAGTCAATTTCAGATGTGCATAAATATATCATTAGGAATGTTGATAAATTATGTAATTATTATTATCAGACTTTTCTATTTTTTTTAAATATTAATTAAATCAACATTGTCTGCATTATTAATTACAGTGACAAGTGGTTTATGGTAACTAAAATAAGACACATGGACGTTCGTAGATACGTGGTTCACGAATCTTGAAAATACCGCATCAATGGTTGTACCATACCTCGTTGTCCCCATTGCTCTATCAGAAACAATATCTAAATTCAGTTCAGATTTAAAAAAAAATATATTAATGTCAATTCGTCATCTTTGTTTGTCAAAGTTGTGCGACATAGGATGCGCTCCAAAAACGTAACGAGGTCATTCATCGATAGATTTTACTCCTCAAATTTTTCTCATACCGGGCCCCTTATATATGCAAATCGATTTTTAAGGAGTAAACTCCAACAACACTACCTTTTGGTGGTGTTATGGTTCTGTCGGTAAGGTTCCGTGATTCCACGGTATAGGGTATTGGGTCAGGGCAGGCAACAGCGCGAGTGGTATTTTTGATATCGTCCATAAGCTATGGTGCCGCTTACGCTGAGGGGGGCAATAATCTTGTATGCCACCGTTTTTACATAAAAATGAAATGCATGATTCCAAATTTGCTAAGTGTCGCCGCACACGGGCCACACGCCACACGCCACAGCCACAAACGCCGCCACGAGATGGTAGAAAAAGCGGCTACTAAAGTGGCGCGCCACACGCCCGACTAAGTGTCGCCGCACACGGGCCACTGACCACAACCACATAACGCCGCCACCGACATATTTCTTGTAGTTTTCATACATTTTATATGGACTCGCCACACACTGTACGCCGGTGGCCGCCACACGCCGCACCGGCCACTTAATGCGCCTTAATGGCCCGTGTGCGGTACCGGACACTAAGGTAAGGGAGAGAGGGGTGGGGAATCGCGTGAGTGACGTGTGGCGGCGTTTTGTATCGGCACATTAAGTGGCCGGCGCGGCGCGGGCCACAAGAAGCGAGCAACGACGATTTGTAGCGTGTGGCGGCCACCGGCGTACCGTGTGTGGCGAGTCCATATAAAATGTATGAAAACTACAAGAAATATGCCGGTGGTGGCGTTTTGTGGTTGTGGTCGGTGGCCCGTGTGCGGCGACACTAAAGCATTACCATCGTACAATAATATAATATCAGTGAATCACTACATAGGTATATCACAGAAAAAGTAAAACTTTACAAATTCAGAGAAACTTTTGCAGTCGATGGCATGGCCATTAAAATTTGCTTGTTAATTTACGAGCCGCAACTTGATCAAATTAAGTTACTGCTACTAACGTTTAATAAGCATGATGTTTATATTAACTTTAATGCTAAACTAAAATAGCACCTACATTCGCACTACTTACTTGTTATGTCTACATTAACTCTATGAATATTTCATCAGGCACATCTCAACAGACTTGCCGGGAGCTTCGGGCTTTTTAATGAAAAAGCTACATTATTTAGCGAGAGAAATTTTCTTCTGATATTTAACTCAGCACCTGGAAATGTAAGAGTTGTAACGAACCTTTCCAAGTTTACAGCTAAACTTTGCGAGTTGTTAGATGATGAACAATACTTCGACGTCTTTTCATTTTTTTGAAATGGCAACAAAACTCTTTCGATAGGAACAGATGTGGTTAAATTTCTTTTTAGAATTGTTGTTAGGATAATGCTAGGTTTTATTATTGATCATGTGGGTATTAGTGTGGTTTCATAATGAAACCTTATAACTTTTTTTAAAGATGTACGTAATATAATGATATTATGTCTCTTAATGAAAATATAGATGGTAAAAAGAATCAAAATACCGAAATAATAATTAAAGTTCCCTTCAACTTAATATTAGGTATTAAAGTATGAAATTGCCGTTTTTCATAAAGAAGTTAACGCCTTTATTTTTCTATATTTTTTTATTTTTATTAATCAAAGTACTTACCCATGCAATCAATGCATTTTTTGCCAAAGTAGCGGTAGCTTATTGATGCCCCTTTTTAATAAGTCTGCTGGATGGGAGGCAAACAATTCTTCAAAGGCATTTTGAACTGCCTCTCGGTTATTGACAAACTTTATAATTTATTTAGATAAGTTTTCTTGCCAAGTTTCAAGTATATTAACTCAAGGAATAAGATTTTTCATACAAACTTTCATCCTCTATTTTAACCCCTTCGGGGGTGAGTTTTAAAAAATCCTTTCTTAGTGCATCCCTAGACCTCATAAGGGACCTATGTGCCAAATTTGTAGTCTCTAGACCCAGCGGTTTGGGCTAATCATAATCAAAATCACTTATTCAGTTTAGGCTGTTACAAGCACGTATGAATGTCTAGAAGCTCCGCCATCCGCTAGAAGAACCGGCAAGAAAAAAGCAGCCCTTGCTGAGTAGCAAGGGCTATTTTTTCTCCCTGTTTTATTTGTGCTGGCTGTGCGTTGATATGTCAGAACGGCTGTGCGTTGATATGTCAGTCAGTTTCTTCTTGTATATACATATAGTGACCCTGCCCCGCCCTCATTTCGCTTCGTAGGCTATTGTTTTTATTCTAATAAATAGCATATGACACTCATGAATAACGTGGCTTGCTATTGGTAAAAGAAATTTCAAAATCGGTTCTATAGATCCAGAGATTACTTCCTACATAACTTCTGAATACTTTTGTTCCTAGTTGTTTTATATAAATTCGATGTGTCGTCTACTTTCATTATATTTATAGGTACTAACACGAAAACGTAGGGTTCGGTCAAACGGTACGTCGATATACAAAAAAATAAAGTCAACATAAAAAAACTCGAAATACCTACCTACCTATTAAGTTGTTGGTTACTACAATATACATACATAGGTACATGTAAAGGTTCATCGCTCAATAAACAGCGGGTAGTAGGGTTTATTTTTTAGCTGAAGGAATTATTTGCCAACCCTTCTATATAATATAGTATACCTACTACTATATTTGGGGATCAAATATTATATGTCTAAAAAAATATATAGTAGGCGAAACTTCTATATTTTGCGTTAAGCGGAACGCAACCTTAATCTTCTTTTAAAAGCCCGCTCCGCTCTACACAGCCAGCAGAAACCAGCAAAAAGCTTTTTTCGCCTTATATTATTTTCTTAAGAGAAGGAGGAGGAAGACAGCTTCTAAAATATTATATTTGATAGAAAAACAGTTGATAGCCCCAGCGGGTAGGTACTTATCTATAGAGAAAATGTTATTCGCTTCTGCAGCCGAGCGGCATTAGGGGGTGTTTAATTAATTACGCCAATTCTGTATCACCACGCCAAACAAGTGTCTCTGATTGCGAACGCTAATTATATCTATATGCATAACAAACAATAACATACAAACATTACGAGCAAATGAAGTAGGCATTGTAAGTAACTAGCTCTGGTGCCTAAATCAAATATCTGGGGGTAGGTTCATATAGGGTCGTAGCCAGTCTTGTATTTAAGATAGGGTAGTGCACAGACAGAGGCGGCGTAAGGCGTGGGCGACGTGGGCCACCGCCTACGGCCTCGCGGTACAAGGGGCCTCGCGCCTCAAATTTTTTTATGTATTGCTTAAAAGCGAATTTCAGGTCGCCACAGAACAGGGCCTCGCGAAATCTGTCTTGCCCACATCAAATTTAGGTCTTGCTCCGCCACTGTGCACAGAAGACAGACAGAGATTAGAAGGGTGATCATATATACCGTTTGTGCAGAAATCGATGTCGCCGGTTCGCCCCCACTACACTTACACCTAATAGATCAAACGACGCGACATCGAACAATCGAACCAACAGCGCTCACACCCGAGAGCAACGACGCAATCAGAACCAAATTTTGGTCAAGTTATGAGCAATTGCTCACATCTAACTGTGGCGCGCCTGCCCGGTTCACAAGGCCTTTCCCACCTCTTTCTGTATTCTGTGGGGTAGTGGTAATGAGAGCTTAAGAAGAGAGGGCACGGCTTAAGAAGGGCGGCCCTGCTTATGTAGTATGTATGTATGTATGTACAGCCACGTTTTAAGGTAGGTCATTGCCTTATCATGCCTCGTCTCCTCCCGCCAGCTGGGGTCAAAAGTCAAAGTCAATTTGTTATAAAATGAACAGAGACAAAACATAGAATAACTGATGCAAGCTTGTTCTTCTTTATTCATAGGTAAATTATTAAATCGTAGAGGAAATTTCTCTAGAAAAACAAAACACTCGATTCAGGAAGATGAGGGTTCGAATCCCGTCTTAAACCAAGACCGAGTCGATTTGCCTATGCCAATGGACAGATCTGCTGTGAAGCTGAGGAATTAAAAAATACTTAGTCCTTTTTGAGCCATCAAGTGCAATCTTATTATGGTATAGAGATGAAAATATTAAATGTTTCCGGGGTAACTACTTTACATTAAGGTAGCTTGTTAACGACCGGTTTTCCGCCGGATCTTGGCACGGTTTCTACGGTGACGGCTAAGCTTGTTCACCAGCACGGTTTGCAAGTTTGTACCGATTCCAAAGCGGCGCTAGCGCCGGTCCGTATCGTTAAAAAACCTCCATAGTGTAGTGTTCTATACCTACTTAACTGGCGGCCGGTCGTAGACACGGTTTAAAACCGTGCCTAGATCCGGGTAGAAATCGTCTCGTTAAGAAGCGCCCTAACAGTTCCCATTCGTATTCTGATTTTCTAAACTAACTAGCGGAACCAAGTCTTGATGAGCACAAACTCATCCCGGTAAGCCCGTGGTTTGTTTACAAAGGGGATCAACTTTAGACAAACTACGTACCCACCTAGTGCCAAACTTTATGTCGCGTGTCGCATGTACCTATGTCTACTGGCTGTAGTGGAAGCAATGTTTGCGGACGTGTGACCTAAATCTTTTGAGGAAGACATGACAACAAAGGGCTCTTTTACTTTCGTCTACTTCCTTATTTTTTCTATGCCAACTCTATCAAATGTCAATACAAACAATGATCCCGGTCGATTTTATGCCATCTTTATGATCATACGACCGCGTGGCCGATATACGAAACTTATATAGCCATTATATAGCCTCCTCCTTTTTGCCTTCCTTTTTGCATCAAACGGGAAAAAGTAAATAAAAAGGAATTGACTAAGAATTCACGAAACAGCTGTAGACGTTTAATTGCTTAGCTAATGAGCAAACGCCTACCCGCTTTCCCTGAGCAATAAGTTACGTCTTGTATCTCGTTTGCAATTAGTAGATCTGCAGGCGTATCATTACGTTGGATCGTAGGGAACCCTTCTGCTGCTTTCCATACAATTTTTGGATCGGATGCAATTTTATGGTCTAGTAACACGCTAATAATCCATTAGGCATAAATTACAGTACTTATACCTACAATTATTTTATCTATCTTGGAGGCTATATAAAATTCTCTTGTCACAGTATTTTTACAGAACTCCTCCGAAACGGCTTCAACGATTCTTAACATTACAAACTTTATAATTTATTTAGATAAGCGTTCTTGCTAAGTTTCAAGTATATTAACCCAAGGAATAAGATTTTTCATACAAACTTTCATTACTCTTTATTGCATCATACAGTTTAAAACATATAGTCAAATATATAGTAAGCAAAGGTGGGCTTATCTCTAAAAGAGATCTCTTCCAGCCAACCTAGGTGGTGTCGGAGATTCAAAACTTAGCAGGAAACAGAAAGTGCAATAAAAATTAAACTAAAAATAATTTATTACTACTGTTATAGGAATTAGACTTAATAAATAATCTAAACTTAATAAATTCATCTTCTATTTAAAACCCCTTCGGGGGTGAATTTTGAAAAATCCTTTCTTAGTGCACCCCTAGACCTCATGAGGAACCTATTTGCCCAATTTGTAGCCTTAGATTACATTCTTATGAAATTTTGTATACTTAGTAGGCTTGAGAATAGGACGTAAACTATTTTTACTACCCATATCTTAACCCATTTTTTGTCATTTTTTTTATGATTGGGCCTGGCATAAAATACGCACAACCTTAAATTCTCACCCTTCTACCACCAATCCCTATTTGGCGGTATGAAGTTCACTAGATCAGTTAGTAAAACTAGAAAACCTATCAAGTAGTACGAGTTAGACTCGCATTAGCGCATACAAAAGGTTTCGTTCTTTCCATTGAAAGAATAAAGCATAACATTACGTTGACTTATTGCAACCAACTCATCAACTACCAAGTACATTTAAGAGCACGAAGGATTTTGTCTCCAATCATACAGCGGCTGTTGAGTTCAAGTAAAAAACGTCGGAAAAATCACGTTTCTTGTACATGTACCTATAACGGCATTTCTATCAGATATTTGTTTATATTTTGCGACAAGAGTCATTTGCCACAGTTAGACACAATAAAAAAAACGTGATTTAATATAAAATGTGCTTCTCACGCTACGAGGACTGAACCGGAAAGTCTATTCGGAACTTAAATGCCACGTAAACGGAACGTTTACTCAATAAAATTTTATGGCAGAAGATATCTATTTGAAACTTAAATCGCCAGTGGTAAAACTTATAATCAATATCAAACAGAAAGGAATCAATGACATATACTCCTCCATTTAATTTAAGACATTTGAATTCGTTGCTCCCAAGGTACTTATATATTGGTTCCGTCTTAATACAAACCCAAGGTACTTACTTATATATTGGTTCCGTCTTAATACAAAGCGTAGTAGGACTAAAACTGATGCTGTCACTTTAGTTTGATAAAAAGAAGACAAAGACAAAAGATTTTGACGTTGGCGAATTGTTAACCAATTTAACTTCTTCCGAAAGGCAGAAACGTGATCGTATTTACGGAGACAAAAAATAAAACGAATACAGTTGTTGAGCAATCGATCCCATTTGTTAACAAGTTCTTGAGATATGTCAGCGTAACACACAATCACAATCTATAATGGACAAAATTATGGATTGAACTGAGAGAATTTTAGAAGATATTGGGAGTTTTATTTAATTGATAGAATGACCGAAGTATACCGATCATTTTACAGCTTATAGTGTCTATTTGTGCTCTCCAGTTGAGAGAATGGTCAATCTGTATGCCCAGGTCTACAACTTAAGTAGAAAATTTTATTGGGGTTCCTTCAAAATAGAGAGACGCAAGAGGGCTCATGTCTACCTTCGCCAGAAGACGACAGCTGCCCAGGATAATGGCCTGGCATTTATTCGGATTGACTTGAATGCCAAAATTGCGAGACCAGTCCGAATAAGACCATAATGATGTGAGATAAATATTGACGTGTTATTTACCAGTTTATTACCTACTTTTCTCTATGGTGTTATCTTTATAGTTTTACTAGCTGTCCCAGCGAACTTCGTACCGCCATAAAAAAAATTGTGTGTGTCAGCTCCGACGCACGACCGGAGTTTACACTCTAAAAACGATTGTCTTTGAACAGACACAAAACAAAATCAAGTCCGAAGAAGTCGGTTACAAGTAGAGATACCTCAGGAATCGTCCCATGGTTTCGATTACCTATCATAGGTTCCATGTCACATATTTTATCATCTAACATCGGCGATATTCATCATATATTTTATTATGTATTTCTGGAAACGCACAATTTCAAAAATATCACACACTAGTCATCATTTTGTAAATATGTATTATAATTCCATCTGTACTGAAAATCACTATTCCAGAGTGCTGGACACTTACCGGCATTTCTCTATATTCTGTTATTCATTTGTTTTCATTAATTTTGCTCCGATTTTATCTATTTTTAGTTTATTTATTTTATTGACATTTGTGACAACTTAATGTTTTTTATCCGTTGCCATGGCTAAAAGTGAAAGGTGCGCAGATGAGGTTGCGCACAAAAACGTAACGAGGTCATTAATGTCATTCATCGATAGATTTTACTCCTCACATTTTTCTCATACCGGGCCCCTTATATTTGCAAATCGATTCTTATGGAGTAAACTCCAATAGGAGTTGGTGGTAGAAGGGTGAAAATTTGTGGTTGTATGTATTTTTGTATGATTTATCATAAAAAAATCAAAAAAAAATGTTTAAAAAAATTAAGGGACCACCCTTAACATTTAGGGGATGAAAAATAGATATTGTCCGATAAAATTTCACGAGAATCGGTCGAGCCGTTTCGGAGTAGTTCAATTACGCACACTGTGACACGAGAATTTTATATATTACGTTAAATAGTTGAACACAAAAATTTCTTATTTGGAACTTTTTACATCAAGGAAGATCCCAACGCCCGACAAACAATACACTAAGCTACTCGTAACGAAGTAAGGTCAAAGGACCTCAATTTTTATGCAAATGTTCCGAAGGGAAATCAAGCAAAATTACTTGTTCATTTTGGTTATCTGAAAATAGGTATACTTCCAGATAGAAAAATTTGCTACTATGGACTGTGATATTATTATCACAAATTGATTTAAGATAGGTATTGCAGTTAACAAAAAAAAACAATATGTACATATAACTTTAACTGAACTCTTGAGCTGAAACGTAAACTTCGTAAAAACGTTCATATATTGAAGGTACTGTCACGCCCGTTGCGTTACGGCCTCCTTGCTTGTGTAAACTGTTTGCTTATGTGATGCCTACGGCTGGCAGTTTTATTAAAAAGTAAATGTCATTATTTTAAAGATTTCAATATGGGAATATTTTGTTTCTTATCGAAGATTCCAGCAGATAAGGTTCAGGCGCAAGAGAACATTCGGTCGACTATTAATTAAAGATAATATGTATTTTTGAGTCGAATAACTCAAGTGAAAAGTCCTAATCGTTATCATTTATTAATCATAGCTGCGCTCCCAGGCCTATCCCTTTACGATAGAGTACCGCAGTACCTACCTAGACTTTTTCTGATTTTAGAAGCGTATTAAAATTTGCTTAACGGTAGTACCGTTAAGCAAATTAATAAGGAGCGTATAATACTTACTACAAAATCAAACTAGTCATTTCTCCCAATTTTCTAGAAGGTCTCCCGTTTGTAGTTAACCTTTTGCGACTGACGTGGTAGTCCAACAGAGACCGTGAAATATAAAAATCTGTTTATTACCGTAAATTTTTAAGTTTAAGCTTCGCCGCCTTCCTGTGGTGAGCTCGTGCGTCGCGTTTTTATGCCGTAACCCTGTCATAAATAAACACAGAATAACTTTGGATTAGTTAATCCATGTTTTGTCTCTGTTCGTTGAATGACAAATGGCATTTGAGTTACATGAACAAAACAAGCCGTAACTAGTCTAAGCTTATTCCTTGTTTATTAATAAGGGGGTTAAAGTTTTAGTAACTGTTTATAGACTGATTTGTGTGAAGTCAATAAACGCTGTTTAATTATGTAAATACAAATTGTTTTGTTTATTTAAATATTATTTAACATAAAAAATAAGCTTAAAAAAACAAAGAATCACAATAAGAGTGCTTCATAACTTAACTCTTTAAAAATATTTGCTATTGGGTATCTCGTAGACAGTGCCGTCTTTGACCTATTGGAGGCCCTGGGCATATTAGGATAATGGGGCCCCTATGACTTCCGTTTGGTGATTTAACAGGAACTAGGGACTTTGTATTTGATCTGAGGGGGCCCCCTATCGATCGGGGGGCCCTGAGCACTTGCCCAAAGTGCCCACTGGGAAAGACGGGTCTGCTTGTAGACTTCCACGTTAAAAATTGAGCCTAGTTAGTCGCAGAAGGTTAATACCTCCCAATGTCCACAACGCCTTTAATATCAGTTAAGGACAACAATATATTTTTTTGCTTTCAGAGTTTTTAGTACATTCTAATATATGAAATTCTCGTGTCGCGGTGTTTGTGGTTAAACTCCTCCGAAACGGCTTTCCCGATTCTCATGAAATTTTGCATATTGGGTAGGTCTGAGAATCGGACAACATCTATTTTTCATCCCCCTAAATGTTAAGGGTAATCCACCAAAATTTTTTTTTTCAATTTTAGATTTTTTTTTATGATACAGCATTAGTAAATACATATAACCCTGAATTTTCAACCCTTTACAATCAACCCCTATTTTACCATCGCGATTTTTATTTTTAATAATTTTTTTTTCTTAATTCAATTTGATTTTCCGCCTTCACCGGTCGATAACGGTCAACGATCAATCGATCAGTTATCCCCGCTAGATGTCTACCTGGGTCACCTCTCATCCAGCAAACATCACGGAGTAGGGATGAGAAGGAAGCCGGTCTCCTGTCTTCCTCAATATACAGTTTTCGGCCATTTTTTTTTGGTTGCATTTGTGTATCGATCGTAGCAGTGACTGATACGTATTATTTTAATTTTTCTGTGCATCTATTTCGTTAATTTTAGTTTCATCGTGAATTTATTATTAATTTCCAGTGCAATAATTATTTTTTCACATTTTATTAATAACTGATAAAGACAGTTTTAACTATTAGTTAATTAAGTGATCTCATATAAAAAAACACGTGTTGTGATCTCCCGCCAACAACGGCCATTACTGTACCTGTATATATTGTACTTAACGCTTTTTAAAAAAAGTTTTAAATCAAAACGAAAGCGTGTACGAGTTTAAATACCTTTAAATTTACCTTTTTCATTATTGTGAAAGGTAAGTCAAATAATAAACAAATGAATACAATATAATAATAATTATTACCAGAAAAAATACAGATATTTTGAAAATACATATCTTATCATACATATATTAAGTCACTGTTTTTTACATACACTGGTGGAAGTATTTATTAACTATTAATATTTTAATTTCTTTGAAGAAAACTTTAAAAAATATTTTTTTACATTCAATAAATATTTATTTGGGAATAAAGTACATTTATTAATATTTAATGTAACATTAAATAAATCGTATTTAATAAATAATTTATTAGCTATTATTAAATATTCATTAGATCCTATGATGCTGAATAATTATTTATTAACAGTTGATTAAGCTTATCAAATATAAAAAAAATCTCTCTATCTGTGTATGTATTTTAACTTCATTTATTTATATGTTCTATGTACAATCAGCAATGCCAAAAAGACGTAAAGGGACCAATTTGAGTCGTAGAACAACCAATTCAACATGAATATATAAAACTCAAAGGTGACTGACTGACATAGTGATCTATCAACGCACAGCCCAAACCACTGGACGGATCGGGCTGAAATTTGGCATGCAGGTAGATGTTATGACGTAGGCAACCGCTAAGAAAGGATTTTGATCAATTCTACTTTTGATAAAATAGGGAATGAAACTTTGTATGATACTTTGTCAATTTGAAACCGATCGGGCTGAGACTTTGCATGCACGTATAAGAAGAATCATAGATGAATGTCATTGTCTATAATACAAGCCTGAGAACAAAAACTGTAGTCTACACTTCAGCTCTATACCGAAGTGAAGCGAGGGCGGGCCGCTAGTAATTAATATAATATAATTCGAGCTTAGATACGCTGATTATTTTGGCGATGCCACCTGAAAAGGATACGAAACATCAAGCTTTTTAAAAAAGTAATAAAATAACGCATTTAAAACACAGTTAAACGGGTTTTATTTAATAATTGGTGTGCGTGAAAACTTAAGAAATAAATTAGATACGCACGTTGTCGAGGCATACCATTTTTTCAAAGCGCTTGCGACTTTGATAGGTATCAATAGCAAACAACCAATCGCCGCGCCCGTCGATTGGCAGCCCCGTCAAGGATCGTAGTCGCTAAGGCGGTCGCCTCATTATGAGGGCAAGGAGGCCAGCGCTTTCGGCCACAATGTTTCCTCTTTTGAGCTCGAGAAACACGCCGACGCAAAGGGATATTATTATTTCGCTCACTTTGATTCTTCCAGGGGCGAATAAATTACATTTCAGGGAATAAAGCAATTTTATGAAGGATGTTTTTTCATTGTTTGGTGAGATTCTTATATATATCTTTGTGTCGTAGAGCGATCGTACTGTTCGCTAGATAACGAAATTCTAAAGCATGTCAGTTGTAAATGAATTGGGAATTCTAGCTCACAAAATTGCATCCTTAACGATCGCCATGCTCGCTGGACGCAATTTGTGAGCTAGCATTCCCATTTCATTTTTCGATTTGTTGATGGTGGTCAGCTCTAGGAAGTGCCTTAGAGCGTAGAACGGGTGAGTAACAACAAAATCAAAATGCTTTCCTTTGCCCGGGGAAAGAAAGGAGTCTTTCAAACAGATGTTAAGACTTCAAGTAGTTAAAGCTGAAATGTATCTCGGACATTGCTGAGAACCCGACTCCATTACAATATTTCAATTATATAGAACTCAGTATACTCACAAAGTTGTTTAAATGGTACTTCATTTACTACTCATGTCGTGTAAAGCGCTATTTTATAATTGGCTTGCAGGGGCAACTAGCTTGATTTGAATTTACCACTGTTGGAACTCTGAAAATTCTTAAATTTACATCTGTTTTTATAAATCTAGCAGTTAACTGAATAAAGAACAATGATATTTGTTCCTCTATATCCTTACTTTCGAAATATATGGTGAATTACGACCATCGGATGACGGCATTTGCTTACAAAATTAACTGAAACGAGATTTAAAAAGTTAAAAGATATTTTATTCAAACTTAATAGAAAGCTGTTTGGATTCTTACAACTTTACGTTACTTTACGAAACGTAGTGAGGGAGTTATGGTAATCATCCTGAATGAAGCAAAATATTTAAGTGTGCCCAACGGGCGTTTATATCCCCGAGGAGCAAACTCTACTTTATACACTCAAAGATTCAATAAAAATTATAAATTCAATTAAAGTAAGTTGATTTTTTTTAAAAATAAATGTTATATTAGAAACTGTTATAAAAACTTAGTGTGATGAAGATTCAGAAATTAAGAAATTTAAGATAATTTTTACTAATTTTCCTATTTAGAAACTTTTATACCTAAATGTATCTTTGGATTTTTCGGGTAAAATCCCGTCAATAATATGTAGCTTCTGATCAGAGTCGCTATCACGGGATTTTTTCTTAGTTAAATTTTATTTTATTACAATAGAACAATTTAACAGTTCGCGGTATAAATCACATATCGAAACCTCGATTTATTCTTTCGATATTTAATTCTGTAGGCAAACGAAATTGACCACTGAACAGAGTTTCCTCTAGTTTACGCCTAATTTTCAATTTTGCTTAGCTTAACACAGACCAAATCCAAGAACAAAACTTAAGTCTATCTTTACTATTAAAATATACTTACTAAGAGGCAAATAGAGTAGAATACATATTTAAGGTTGTGTGTTAAAGAAAGTTATTTTACTATAGAGAGGATATGTCAGTAGCTGGCTGGTATATGCCAGTGATTGACACGTTCGTTCGTGGAGAGGAAAAATCAAGGAAAAATAGATAATTCTCATAAGGTACGGTGTAGCAGGATTGCTCGGTGTGCGACGAGCTGTAAATAATATATGTGCATATAAGCCTTCCATTTCCTTGTCTGATGGTGGTGTGATTCTATCCGAATTATATCATTATTATATAAATAAGTGAAGGGAAAACTTCAGCTCTATGACAGAGAATGACGTTGTTGTATAACGCTGAGTTTGTGCCTGTTCGCCGCCACATTATATTAATAATGGTGTCGATTCCGGTATGATTCTCTAAACCTAAACTTAAATTTGACAACAGTGTATCCTTGTCATTCTCTATACAGAGTAAAAAGGACAGACTGATATTAATTTTATTTTTAAGTTTAGAGAATCCTGCCAGAATCGACACCGATATACTATCATTGTTCATAATAACAGCAACGCATTTTTAAATCATTGGAAAAGTAGACAAGGATGGGAGGGTAAGAAGAACAAGAATACGGTCCGCCAGATGGTAAGCTATTGCCTTTGTCTATGGACTCCCTTTTTTCGTTTTTTTTTCGATGACGGGGAGAAAAAATGCGTTATATCCACGACAATGACCAACGCCGCGTTGGTTTGCTGTTAACAAAACGTCGCGACAGCGTGGTAGAATCGGCAAGCGGCGAGCAGTCCGGATGCCGTTAGTCGGTGCGGGTATACTTTGACGAGCACTCACGCAAGCGTGGCATACGTCAAACCGCCTCGTCTCCGACCAGCAGCCCGGTCCGCACCCGCTTTAGCCGATCCTCGGCTTCTCCGTTCATAGTGTCGCCTGACTAGTCTCACGGACTGCAGTCCGAGCGGCTAGCCAGCCGACCAGCTCCCGTACTTACCAGGTAAATCAACTCCCCGATCTACCCCTCACCCTGGTCTATGGACTCCCTAGGACATCAGAAGTATTAACCTGCATAAAAATAACATAAGAAAGGGTTAACCAAACCAAACGATTATTAATTTGCATAACATTGTAAGAAAATACAATAGAACTGCTATATCAATGAAGACAAAAGCGAAAAACTAAAAGAAGAGCAAAAAAAAATATAGCAAATGTACGAGGCGAAATGACTTCACTGCTGTGCATCTGTTTACAAAAGAGGTACTGTGAAACAATAAAAAGGGAGAAACAACAAGCCAAGCGCGAGTCTGGTGGCCTCATTTTATTGGGATTCCGTACAATGAGCTAATCCTGTTACTGAGCTAGAAACCGCGCAACAAACCGCGAAAGAAAAATCATTTGTTTGTTTTCATCACATCAACATCAGCATCAGCTTATTAATGTTCATACTGCTGAAGCACAGGCCTTCCCTATGGATGGAATAGGGAGTTTCTGCCATGACCCACCACGCGGGCCTAGTGTGCATTGGTGGGTGCTAACGACTACAGATGCAGGCGGGACCAACGGCTTCATGCCTTCCGAAGCTCGAGATAATAAATTTTTGGTCACCCATCCAATGCCCGACCACTGCGAAAGCTGTTTAACTTCAACGATCGCAGCCGAACGCGCTCATCACTTGCGCCATCGAGCTCCTCATCACAACTTACAAAGAACATTATGAATCGTTTGCAATATTATTGTTGTTTAAATACAGCATATGGGATGGGACATCAAATACCAAAATTTCACATTCTCTACAATAGTGTCGATTTTGAGATGGACCCCGTAACAAAAATGATCTCAAAATGACAACTTTGACAGAACACATAAAAATATATTTATATATTTTTTTCTCCTGCTACTTAGCGAGCTCTAGACAATAATGAACCACATGCAACCACAATGAACAAAATGTCTCATTTTCATGTATAGGACCCCCCATAAAAATAATATAATTGAACTTTTAACTAAACATTCCTCGGGCAAGCATTCCATATAAAATACTAAAACTTTAGTTCTGTAACTCATTCCGTTTACGATCTAGAGATCCGTACCATACGGACAGACATACAGACTGGCGACACAGTGACAGCAATAGGGTTCCCTTTTTTCCCTTTGGATACGGAACCCTAAAAACTGAACTAGCCAAATAGAATATTGGCAAATGGAAATTACAAGTTCCTCTATGATCTATGAAAGAAACCTTACTCACCAGCAAAATAACAATATCACTAAAGTCCAAAGTGTAATATGCTGTTGTCTTTTGTAAGGTGGAGGTTACTTCCCTAGACGGACGTTCCAACTTGAGCAGCAAATACGCTATGTCCTTCCACTCTACGATATGCCCTTCCACTCTACGCTATGCCCTGCCACTCTACGCTAAGCCCTTCCACCCTACCTAGTTCCTTTACCCTTTAGGGATGGGGTAAAGGAACTACACACATCAAAAGTGTCTAGGGATCAAGCATTTTTATGCGGATTTCTTGAGATTGAGATGTGGCTTTGTAATAAATTTATGATTTTATAAATTTATATGGATCCTTTTTGGTGCATTTCATAATTTGAATCAGGAACTGTGAATCAAATTCGAGTAAAAGATGAAAATCAGCTGTCAATATTTTCCCTATAAAAACATACAACGCATTGAAGACATTATTAGTGCTACTGTTTCCCTACTACTGATTAAAACCAACGTTATTATGGAGCGGCGACGTCATTTAAGCAGGGAAGAAATGCTCAGAGCCGTGGGAATGATAGAAGCTGGTTCCCGGCAACGTACTGTGGCTTTAGCTCTGAATACAAGTCAGAGTGTTATCAGTCGACTTTGGACACGATACCGAAGCACTGGTACCGTGGCTGAGCGCCATGGAGGACGGTATCGCTGCACCACACGGAGACAAGACCGATACATTCAAATCTTAACTCGAAGAGCTCCAACAATAACCGCCATGATGTTAGCCGTGAGGCTTCATCACTCTTCAGGGAACTTAATTAGCGACCAAACAGTCAGAAACCGCTTGCATGAAGTGAACCTTCATTCCCGAAGACCGCTACGGGTACCACCTATAGCAATGCACAATCGTAGGATTCGATATCAATGGGCTCTTGAACACAGAAATTGGGCAGAAGAACAATGGCGTTTCGTGTGCTTTTCTGATGAGTCTCGTTTTGGTATGAGACCGGATACAAGACGTATACGACACTGGAGAACCCCTGGACGCCAACAGCGATTAAAATCCTGCCAGGAAGTCCATCCTTATAGTGGTGGAACCATCATGGTATGGGCGGGTATTTGGATCGGCGGAAGAACTGAGTTGATTTGGATCAGAGGCAACCTCAACGCTCAAATTTATGCTGAGACGATTGTATCAGACGTCATCGTTCCTCTACAAGTGCAAATCGGTCCCTTATTTCAGTTAATGCATGATAATGCACGACCGCACACCGCAAGAGTTGTAAGACAGACTCTCGCCGCAGCTAACATCAATGTCCTGCCCTGGCCTGCTCAGTCGCCAGACTTGAACCCGATTGAGCATGCATGGGATATGCTACAGAGAAGAGCTCTGCCGAATATGGAGGGTATCCAGTCGCAAGAAGACCTTTTTTTGTTGTTGCAACGAACATGGGCGGCCATTCCACAGCGTGATTTGGATGAACTCATTTTGAGTATGCCAAACCGATGTTCTTGTGTTGTTAGTGTTCGCGGTAGAAATACGGATTATTAATTGTTTAAGTTACCCAATAAAATTTTAGAGAAAACTGTTATTTCAGTCTTTTTTTCGAACTTTTGTGTTAGTGGTTCAAATGTCAAAAATCCCTTTATTAGGAAAATGGCAAATTTCTTTATTAATGCAAAGGTGACTTGGTTTATCGTTACTGTGACAAACGAAAACACTTTATTTGATGAATCCTTAAAGAAAATTTTAATTAATATCAATCAGGAGAAAAGTTATTGCAAAAATATATGTTGATCCCTAGACACTTTTGATGTGTGTAGATTCAAATAAGGGTAAGTTCGCCTTTTCCAGCAGCACCGACT
Organism: Chilo suppressalis; assembly: GCA_902850365.2. Classification (NCBI taxonomy): domain Eukaryota; kingdom Metazoa; phylum Arthropoda; class Insecta; order Lepidoptera; family Crambidae; genus Chilo; species Chilo suppressalis. The sequence continues at coordinate 6,684,165 of OU963903.1, forward strand.
GTCCTTCTAACTCTACTCCACTGAGTTAACATGAGATGGGTTGGAGATTTTTTTGGGTTAATGCAAGGATTATTAAAATAGGGTTAAAGGCTTTACCTACTCAGGACAGGAGGACCTCGATAGCGCAGGTGGTTAGTGCGTTCCGTCCATGGTCGTGAAAGCAACTTTCGAAATTATAAATCGTTGAGTAATTAAAAATTAATAGCAAAAGGTATTGATTTTTGGTATTCATTTTTGATCTTCACGTTGTCATTTGTCCCAGCTGCATCTGTAGTCGTTAGAACTCACCAGTCCGCAATTAGCCCCCGTAGTGGATCATGGCATGGGCCTAATGTTGTTTTCATTAGGAGAATGTTCTCCTAATGCAAACAACAGGGAAGCCAAGTGCCCCAGCAGTGGGGATATTAAAAAGCTGTTTCTTACCCCGGGTTATAGGAGTGTAGTTAAACGTGATTAAGATTAAGCATTCCATTAACTGATACTGAAACAAAGATCACTTGTGACTCGTCACCAAATCTCTTTTTTCACGTTGAAATTGTGGCTATAGTAAGTCGGTGGCCAGCGTGCTGTTCTACCTGGCTCACATCGCAACACCACGATCTCAGTCTGTTCACATCCTCCAAACAGCGCGTTTGCCTAGGGGCCCTAAATTTCCAAGTGCATAGTATGGTACCCTTATACTGCTGTTCTACCTGGCTCCCGTTAGCAAACCTAATGACGAGCGGGAACTGCTGAACCAGCAGATCCCCATATGCTTGAGCTCGCTACACCACAAACCTCAGTCTGTTCACATTTCCCATGCAGCGCGTTTGTCTAGGGGTCCTAAATTTCTAAGTGCATAGTACCCTTGTACCAATTTTATAAATAATATTTTTTTTAAACGGGATTGTCTTGGGTTGTGCATTGTCCTGTGAAGGAAAAGGGAAAGTGTTGATGATGATAATAAAGCAATGGCTCACCTGCTTGTCCCCTCTGTGATTTGGCCCGCCGTCCGACAGCCGGAGACGCTAGACTGAAGGCTCTGTCCGTCCTGGTCGGCAGCTGCAGGGTCGATTGGCTCGGCTCCGAGTGGCGGGCGCAGATAGCTGCTTCCACCATCGAGTCGATGCTGGCCGATCGTGGCAGCTGGGACGCTGACTCGCGCCTGAAAATCAATAAAGAGCTCAACATTTTTTGATCCTTTCAACATTTATTCAGAAAAAAGAAACAACTCTTATAAGCTCACTTTGAAGGCCATCTGTTCGTAATTCAAGAACCTTTTCTCAGGAACGCATAATTCAGCTTGCAACCTCGTAAATATTTTTTTAAAGTTTTTTTACCAATACCAAATTTTTTCATTGTTCAATATATGGCGGATCTGGGACTAAAACTCATATCGGCAACAAAAATTCTTCTTCCTCGTATCTACACTCAAACTATCAAGTTTTTACAATAAGCTCGTAAGTGCAGTACAAGGTTTCGGTTTTAACTCTGGCAACATTTCTTGAAGAGCTGTCACCTCGTAACGTCACCGTCGGCGTCGGTTCCCGCTTCGAACAGTAAAAAATGCCTTTGCAGGCTGTACGTCAGAAGTGAAAACTTTTAATATACTGGCCTGGTTTTTAATTATATTTATTTCGGTACTAGGAGGTCATGTTTTGGATTAGTGCATGTGGGAAAATAAATGTACACATATATCTATGTATATAATATCATTGAGTATTTAGATGGTATCATACAAGGGTACATTGATTCCTGGGACCCATGATTTTAAAGGTCACATTGAAATATTAACTGGAGTAATAGACTAACTTGAATAAAGTACCACACCAAACTTTACTTAACTATTGTAGTGTTGAGGCCCATTGAAAAAAATAATATTTAACTAAAGAAATTGGTTAAATATCCATTTGAAACTGAAAAACGCGGTAATATCACTAGATTTTTCCGTGTCACTCGCGCGACTCTTGCTATGTTAAGGTGAATATTTTTTTTACGCTCAAGGTTATACATGAATATATACTTTTTTAAATACATAATGAGTTATTCTATTTGATCATGAATAAACTGTTCTAAAATAATCAAATTCTAGTATACCTTTATTCGTTCAAATACATGTCACGCGGCGGGCATAGTTTCAATCTCGCGGCGAAATTATGACAATTTATTTAGTGGAATACGCGGTAATCGTCTTGCGATTGGTGCAAAAGATCGCTTGTTGACCGGCAGTGTTCGGACGGGAAGGTAGTGTCCGTAGATTTCACGCCAAAAATTTTAGGTAAGTTCTTTGACTTCTGCAAATGTTTGTCCAACGGGGTAGGTATAACTCGTGGCTAGTTTTGCTGTAAATTGAGAATAGTATCACTTAACTGGTCTTTAATTAATAATACGTCTATCCCTGTGTAGGCACTGAAGTACAAATAAATACGATTTTATTTATAGTTTTACAGTAATACATTCGAATTATAGTCAGATTCGTGGTCGTAAGATCCGTGGATTTAAGCCATGGATCTGATTTATCGACCATGGATCTGACCACATAATATTATAGCTTCACTGCCTCCGTGGTTTAACGGTTAGAGCGTTGGACTCCTAACCTGAAGGTCGTGGGTTCGAATCCCGCGCGGATCAACATAATATCTCCTGCGTAGCTGGTTAATCTCGTTGAGATTAGCCGCTGGGGTAGAAATCGACCAGGAGGCCTAATTTTTAAATCTTCGTTTTCTTTCAGTTTTAATTGCCCTGGGTACCTACCCAGTAAAGACTGATGTTTAAACGTAAGAATTTAAACAAATACCAAAGTAGTTTATTTATTGATTTTTTAATATTTTTTATGCAATGGATGTAAAAAAATACAAAAAAATATAACTTCTGATTACTTCTACTATAATGATGTTTTTTATAATTTTATTTATTTCAGTATTCTAATAGGCGATTCTAACGCGACGCCACTACTTGATTCCTATACTTCTTTAGATCCGTGATGCTCTTGGTCAGATCTTTGGCGAGCCATAACATTTTTTTTATTTTTCAAGAATCTATAAGGTCTACGTGTGTGCCTCATCTACAGAATGACTTTTTTTAGCCCTCTTTAGCCATATAATAAAATAATAGCCACGGATCTGATGCGAAGAACGTTGGTCCCAGGAATCACCCACAAAACAATTTCATAGTTACACAGTAGATATATAACATTGTCGGCTCATGGAATCGGCATTAATAAATTAATCTGTGGAACATGTCGGCGCCACACTAAACGACGGGGCGGCGACGGTCGCGCTCTTTGTTCACGCGCTATTTGCATTTAAATCGACTAAAAAACTTCTTGCTCGATATGAGGGCACGGCCCCATTCGCTGAAGATACATGAAATATGGGAGATGTTGAGTTTGGCACTCGAATCGAAGTGCCACCACCCGTCTGGGGAATGAACCTCCCCCTTACAGAAGACACAATTTAAGTCAAAGTCATTGACAGTGCGATTGACATCGTACAAGGCTGCGTTCAGAACATGTACTCGGGCGCAGACAACGTATGTTTTGACATATAAGCTCTATACATTCTATGTAGAAATTGAAAAGTCAGGGATAAGTCCTTGAATTATTAACCACTAAGTGTTCGGAAACATGCACAAGTGTTGGCAAGTGAAACAAAATAGCGGAAAGTGTCTTTCGACGTTCCCTCACGAAGTCCACGGGGAGGTTCCAATAAATCCCCACACTTTTACTGGAACAGGGAAAGGGGGATTGACTTGATTTATTACTTTGACCACGAGAGCTATAGTATTTGTAAACATTTTAACACTTGACATTGGTTAAATGCCAAGCGTTAAAATGTTTTTTAAAAGCCATTTAGAAAAAAAAGTCCTTGTGTCAGTGAAATTAAATAGTTATCATCCGGTACACGGTTTATTTACAGTATATAAGTAATTATAATTTTCTTCATATTAATTTAAACTATATATAAAACAAGTTTCAACGGGTTTTATTTATGTTTTTTTTTGTTGTTGTTGTTGATTGACTGATTTTATTTATTTATTGACGTTTCGCATCGTCTGCAGGAATGCGTCTTTGGAATAATTCCTGCAAAGGATGCGAAACGTCAATAAATAATATTTTACGAACCATTAAAGCGACTTTGCACAGGCCCTGTACTAACTGTACTGCCAGAATACCAGCGCCGACATGGTGAGAGAAGTATTTTCTTTTTCACTATGTTAGCTTATGCTGAGGCAGGGTCCTGGTTGGCTGTCTACAGATGAACTTTTATTTTTGTCATATGCTCTTTATTATTATGATGGCTAATAAAGATTTTTTCATTTCATTTCACAGTGAAATAAAATTCCCTTATGTTGGAGTTACGTTTCTGTCAGAGAACTAATAAGGTTGGTAACCTTAGGCTCCATGGGTTAGTTGGAAGATTAAATTCAGGCTAGCAAGGTAAGAATGGTTGGATCCCTTTAGTTAGTTATTAAGAAAAATATTAATAGTAAATGATCTTCATTCGACGACAGTACGATATGTTGTGTAACGAGCTTAAATTCAGAAATTATCTGTAGTGCCGGAGAGCTCGCTTTAACAGCCTCCGTAGTGGTGCTTTCTTGATATTTTAATACAATCATCTATCATTGCTAATGCCAAGGGTATTTAGGGTTTTCCGCTTCTAAGCACTGATGACACGACTACTTTGGGTGCAAGCTTAGTTCCAAATTTTAATCGCCAACTGTTAAATTCAAGTTGTATTCCACTTAAAGGTACCCATACCGATTCCAACAAAATTTCACCGAACTAAATATAGTTTCAATATACTCGTAAGTAACAGCGGGATTGACGTTGTTGTTGTGACTATTTACCAGATTATGTCAACGTGAGACCGCGTGGTATGAGTAATATTACCAAATACTACTAACACTATTAGAAAACAAACTGTACAAATTATACATACTTCCACCCTCATTTTCGGGATTCCAACTTAAGGCATTGTCCTAATACAACGCGATTACGCGATCATCGCGCGATTAAACGATGCGACCATCGCGTGATCGCGAACTGGGTGTCCTAATAGAACGCGAATACGGAACGGGTTAGCCCTGCCACTCTCCCCGCTTCCTATCGACGCGACGCGATCATCGCGCGAACTTCAGTTAGGACACCTATTCATCATTAATAGGTTTGATTGCGCGTTCGCGTGAACTAAGTTCGCGCGAATAGATTTTTAAACATTTTAGTCGCGCGAATGCATCGCGCGATCGCCTATTAGGACACCTATTCTAGATCAATATGTTTGATCGTCGAATCGTACGATGATCGCATCGCTCATTCGCGTTATCGCGTTGTATTAGGACAATGCCTAAGGGATGATTTCTGGGATAAATACTATCCTATGTTCTATGGTCAGTGTTTTCAACGTGAAGAGGTAACAGATAGACAGACACACATTTGCATTTGTAATACTAAGTATGGATAGAATAGTAAATCCTAGTGCTGCGTTTCCGCCTAGTGCTCAGGACAGTTCCGAGTGGGCAAACATTTGTTCGTTCGGTAAATGAAATGCTCAAACAATGTTGCGTCGTTGCCGTTGATTCGTTCCCGGAGTCCAGTCAAACATTGTTGTACGAATTCGTTCGCTGGCTCCGATGTTTCCATTTACCAAGCCAGCAAAATATGTTTGCTCGTTCAGAACCATTCTGAGCTTAAGGTTACTCTTCCACAAGAGATATGCTATGCTACGTTGCTGTAGATGCGTTTGATAAACACCAATCAAGTTCATTGGTCCACATAGCATAGCACAGTGTGGAAACGGGTTCAACTAAGCTATGTTTTTTATATGGCAGGATGCGTGCTATGGATGCGTGCTATGGATGCGTGCTATGTATGCGTGGTATGGATGCGGGCTGTGATGGCCGCGAGTGGTGTAGCTATATCAAGAGAAGAGTGCCCGCGTTTGTCACTGAAAGTAGACATGCTATCGTGTCTTTCATCTTCCTCGCTCAGCTACTTTGTGGCGGTGCATCTTCATAGCACATCTTACTCGCCCCGCTACATAGCTTAGCATCAGTGGAAACGGTCACGTAGTTTCGTAGTTTAGCTGACACATCCTCGCAGCATAGCTGCATAGCACATCTAAACAGCACAGCATAGGTGGAAAAGCACCCTAAGTGGAAACGCAGCATAAGATGTTGTCTGTAAACAACGGTTACAGGTTGCCAGAGTGTCGCATACAACACTTCCAGATCAATATAATAGAGACATACATTTATTTAAATTTCATAAAAAAATCTAGGAACATCTTAGGATCCGTGACCATTAAGTATTATTTAATAACTTAACTGTTACATACCTAGGTAGCAGGAAAAATATTGTCTTTCTACACGACTTTAGTGATCCAATTTCAAAAGTACACTGGTACACCGGTTTTGTCGCAGAGCGATAGAATTTTTATTGTGTATTTTAATGTCATGACGATGATTGTACCTGACATCGTCTACCAGATGTCATTATGAGTACAGCAGCCCGGGATGACAAGGGATTGTGCGGCCGAGGCTCGTCAATTTATTCTGGCAAACAAGATTTGTCATTGTGCTATTCCATTGTGTTCAGTACACGCTTTATTCGCGTTAAGCGAGGAAGCTCAGAGCTATGTACTTAAATTAAAAACGAATTTTGGCGATTTTGCACCTGTTTCCAATGACACACTTTTTCATCTTGATCAAGCATTTCAGAAAATGAACGCCTAGTACGTTAATATTGATTTTTAATGAAAAACTTCTGCGGTATGCTTCCTAAGAAAATAATTAGATTTTTGTATTTTATGTAATTCGATGGATAAAGCACAGATGGTCTTCATTGTATTATGACAAAGTTCAGTTTAAGAAGATTGAAGAAAAAACAGTCATTTTTATTTCAGCTCTAATAATTTCTAAGTTCACTTCAAATATTAATAAATTTATTTGTGTATTTGCATTTGGAATACAAAATATAATTATGATAAATAGTAAAATAATCAAATTACTGACTGTTAGGGTAAACAACTTTAAATCATGCATTTCTGTCTGAATTGATTGTGAGAGAGGCGATAATTATTATGTCAAGGCGTAGCTATTAAATGTTCTAAATATAAAAATATTTTCAGAAAACCTGGTTCTGTTGAATGGTACTACAAACGTATCGTATTGTCAGATCTAGTTGTGACTACTTAACAGATTATGCCAACGTGAGACCGCGTGGAATGAGTAATATTACCAAAAACTACTACTACTATTAGAAAACAAACTGTACAAAACATACATACTTCCACCCTCCTTTTCGTCTATTTGAACTATTATTTGAACGAAATAAGCCAATCCTCTGGAAAAGTAGTAACGGCGAATCTACAAAGTTATTAATAAATTTGTATAGGTTATTAATACTGATCTCTATCAGTTCTGCGATCTTGCAAAGAGGTAAGCTGTAATGTAAATGTGTTTCACAGTCATCATCATCATCAGCCAATTAAATAATTGTTTCCACAGCTGGGGCACAGGCCTTATTACATCCATAGATGGAATAGGAAGATTGGGCCATGACCCACTACGGGCCGAGTGCGTGCGATTGGTGGAGACTTAATACATGATGCTGAACGAGCACGGACGAACTTGAGATATTAAGTTTTGGTCACCCATCCAAAGACCGACCATTGCGAAAGTTTCTTTACTTCTGCGATCGCAGGTCGAACGCGCTACCCACATGAAAAAATATATACGGAAAGATCACAGAACAATTATTTTTATCATCGTATAATAAAATATAGCATGCCATTCTTATGCATAAAATATTAGCTATTGTTATGTGTATAAAAGAAAAATGCCGCAGACATAATAAGATATAATTTGGCATCAACTGGCAAGGCAAACATTATTTTATTTGTTGTGATAATGACGTGATCCACGAGCTCAAATAACGTTTTATCCTGGGATCTTTAATAGCTGTCAAATTGTCACACACAATTTACGAACTGTTACAAACTCATCGCTCGGTAACACTTTGACAAAGTTATATTAATTTCGCTTTCAATCAGCGGTGTCCTAATAGCTTCAAATTATACCTGTTATTGTCATGTCTTAATTAGTTTCTGACTGATTGTTTATAAATATATGGCAATGGTGCAGGTTTAAGTGAAAGTGAATACTTAAATTTATTTGCTTTATAGCTGTGGAGGGCATATGATGGGTGACCAAAAATTTATAACCTTAAAATCCGGTGCTTTGGCATGTTTGATAAACCCTTAGTCAAATACAAATTCTTTATTTGATACAATAATTTGCTATACTGTTTTGCGATTGGGAATTTCTTTTAATTAAATATATACTTGTATTAGAAATTCCCACTCTCCGGGCCAAAAGACACGGTAAATTGAATTATTGATCACCTTAAATATTTTATTTATTTGTTTAATAATACTTATCTCTATAAAGTAGCAAAACAAAAATACATCATTTTAACAATATGTCTTTTAGTCTTGTTTGTCTTTGCGTATGCATGCGTGAGTGTATGTTTATGTATGTATGCGTGTGCGCGTGCTTGTGTGCGTGCGCGTGTATCAGTGTCTGAATAAAGAGTGTATTGTTAAAAGTGCTTCTACTGAGACACCAAATGCAAAACAGAGGAGAAGGATATTCCTTTCTAACGGTCAGCCAATACGAATACCGTATCTGCAGTTAAAAGGGAAAAAAGGCACTCCCGGAGTACAGCAAAGAAAACTCAAATCACAAAAAAGTTGAGCAAAATGTAAACAAAAATCTATCCATATATACATATGTAAAAATCAATTGCTGTTCGTTAGTCTCGTTAAAACTGGAGAACGGCTGAACGGATTTATCTTATCTTGTTCTTGAAATGTTCGTGGAGGTCTAGGGAAGGTTTAAACGGTGAGAAAAAATTAAAAAATCTGCGAGGAAGATAATAAAAACTTCAATTTCATTTTCCCATATAAACTGTTCTTTTCTCCTTCCTATCAAACATTTGACGTACGTCCCTACCCTTAGCACGATGCATATCGAATTCGAATAGCTTGCGAGTGCGAAATGTCATTGTCAAATTTTGTATGGAAACTACAATAGCAGCGCCATAACGGACGTAACGAGAACTAAAACTATTCGAATTCGATATTAGTTCGTACTAAGGGTAGTACCGTAGACTCCACATTCGATCAACTGTTAGGCAGCACGAAGTTCGCTGGGTCATCTAGTAAATAATAAAAATCATCTCATAACATTCCCAATGAGCCTAAATAAGTTTTCACTCCAAAAAAAGGAAGCAAAAATTTTTTTTTAAATTATATGCCTGTCGGCGTTGACGTGGCAAAATTTAGATACAAATAAGTATTTATATACAAAGGTGTCTAACACGGTGTCGATCACGCGATCACGATGCGGTGTCGCGAGTTGGATGTTTTTTCCCATCTCAAAAAGGCGCAACACGCCTAAAGAAGTTTATTTCTTCAAAAATAAAGGTTCGAAAGAGTTTTAATTGTGCTTCCAATGAATGCTTATATAAAAATATACTAAGATATTAAAAATAGTTTCAGTGGGATTTTTTTAAAGTCATCATATGCGATTCTGTAACTCTCTTCTCGATTGCAGTAGAGTATGATAAAAAGTATTTTTTACAACTCGCATTTAAATAAAACCACAACTTAAATAGAGAACTGTAATTTTTTTTTAGAACTGTTCTTAATTAACTAGAGTGTTGTTTCGGATGATGTTGAAAAGTTTAAATTTCATCATCCGAGCTGGATTTGGTTTTCGTACTGGGTATTTCCAGGCTTAAACAAAAAAGTTTTAAGTGTCAATCAAAAGTTGATAACTGTAAACTGCCCGATTGTGTTTTGATGAATATAAAAATAAGTCCTTTGCTCTATATTAAAAAACAAAGCAAATTTAAATTAAGTCCGTTTCGTTTACAAATAGTATTTTCTGTCTAGTTTTCTGAACAGGGTGGATAGGACAGCACGCGCCTGTTTGGAAGAAACTATGATAGGAAGTCAAAAACTGAAAATCATTTCTTTATTCAAATTGCAAATATATTGCAACTACTTATTTTGAATCGTCAAAATTTTATTCTCGTCAACGGAAATGGCTTAACGAGTGTTCCATCATCTTTTGATCATCTATCTTATTCCAAAGTTGTTCAGTAATTAAAAAGGCATAAAATCCGAACATAGTTAGTGCATTCGCCCGTCTGCTGCCTGGACCACGTGGATTTTTTCTAGTAAAATTTTCTGTCAATTTAAACATGTAGCAGTTAAATAATTAAAAAATTAAAATACTATAAACTGTCATAAACGTCAACTATTATAAGTGATTTTTTATATATTCATCTTCTATGAAACACTTCGTTTAGAAAACTACATTGCGGCAAAAAAACAACATTAATGCTTCCTTATTAAAATACGTCCGGATATTAAACATCTTATCGTCACCAGCGTTTGATTGGAAGGAAATCGCCTGGTGACGGTTCTTGGAATTCGAAGATTATAATGTGCCATCGTAGGACATCATCAAATTATTTCTGTTGGTTTAATTTTCGAATATTTCGTAGACTAAATAAAAATTATGAAATATTATATTCCTTGTTTTAGACATTTTACTGCTAGATGTTTAAATCTAAAGAATATTTTTGGAATATGCCTTTCTGCTTCATTTTTAAAATAAGAATAAAGCACTTTCCGAGCAGGTGTAGCATAGCAGGTGTAGCATTTCAGGTTATAAGCTGTCTATGTGTAAAATTTCATCAAAATGCGGCACGATACTCAATCACACAAAAACCTGATTAAATAACAATAACAAACATACCAACTGTCGCAATTATAATATTAGTAGGATGTCGTAATAATCTTGGAAGTACCTATCATAGCGCGATTTAAATCCCTTCCGCCCCAAGTGGATGAATACAGAGGATTTAATCTATAGACAACATCATGACATCATTTAAAATTTCATCCAAATGCGGCACGATACTCAATCACGCAAAAACCTGATTAATTAACAATAACAAACATACAAACCGTCGCAATTATAATATTAGTAGGATGTCGTATTAACCTTGGAAGTACCTATCATAGCGCGATTTAAATCCCTACCGCTTCCAAGTGGATGAATACAGAGGATTTAATCTATGGACACCATCATGACATCATGTAAAATTTCATCCAAATGCGGCACGATACTCAATCACGCAAAAACCTGATTAAATAACAATAACAAACATACAAACTGTCGCAATTATAATCCTACATCCTACTAATGGATGTCGTAATAATCTTGGAAGTACCTATCATAGCGCGATTTAAATCCCTTCCGCTTCAAGTGGATGAATACAGAGGATTTAATCTATGGACAACATCATGACGCGTAACGATCCTCATTCGATAAGATCACGCGCCTACGTGCCATGAATACAATAGATTCAACCCCGAATGAACCATTATAAGTTGACCTATTGACATGTTTGGTACCCGACACGGCGAATACAGCGCCGAAATAGAAGAGATCATCTTATACTGGCCTAACATTCCTGGAAGATATCGCCCATTTTCACAAGAACTCCAAAGTTATATGATGAAAGCAAGATTTTCGTACAATTTGGAAGGGTTGAGAGATCTCAGAAAGTGGTGGAAGCAAATAGTTCAGTGCATAGGGTCCTACCGAAATAGCCAATGTATTGTGTGACACTAAAAGCCGGCGATATGTTTGTCGCTTTTTAGGGTTCTGTACCTCAAAAGGAAAAAACGAAACCCTTATAGGATCACTTTGTTGTCCGTCCGTCCGTCTTGACACCTTTTTCTCAGGAACGCGTGGAGGTATCAAACTGAAATTCATATCTAATACTTATGTCTACTATTCCTTGGAGCTGTGAAAAAATCAAATTTCTATAAGCCAAAGCAATCAAAAGATACAGCCGTTTATGCCGCAAATTTTCGAAACTCACACGGGAATCAAAACCCACAGGATACTTCCCGTGAACTTAGAATCTTGAAATTTGGTGCCAAGTAACGTCAAGTACAGATAAAGGAAAAATTGCGAAAACCGTAAATTTTTAGTTAAATCATATAATAAAAAATATATTTGAAAATTTTAAAGTTACTACCTCTTTTCTCATGAACGCGTGAGCCGGCGAATTAAATTGAGTTTTGACCTTCGGTGTGCGAGTCCGACTCGCTCTTGGCCGGATTTTTTAATTTTGACTAGTCTGTGTTGTGTGAGAATTAGTATGTAAAACGAGAATTTCTTAATTGATTCGTATGTTTGACGAGCTTAGTCATGCAGTGATGAAACAATTTCGCAATGGTCGGTTATAAGATTTACTATCTTGACTCAAGATTATCTGTGACTTTCGAGTCACATTACTCAAACATGCTAATAGGGATGAAGACGGGATAAAGTAAACGAAATTCTATTAATACCCTCAGTTAAATTATCAAAAAGAAAACGGTCCACGCGTTTGGTCTCTATTGTGCCACAAAGGAACATACGTACATAATTATAGACTGTTAAACACTATACCCTGTCTGCGCGTTGCGCTTCGTGCTCTTGTATTGCGCAGTCGGGTAAAAAAGAATGGACACTCATATTTTCTTCTGTCAATCAACCAAAAAATTACAGTGATAAAGCGCGTCAGAGTTTGGAAGTGGGGGCTCGTGACGTCACTTCTAAGTAAAAAGTGTAACAAGACGTAATGTCATACGTCATTTCAAATCAATATACCTAGTCAGGTTATAAATTCTGTCACATGTTTTATATAAAATAATTAAAATAAGTTTATTCATTATGTAACCATTTATATACCAAAATGAACTTAACATAGATTAGTATATACGAATAATAGATTAGATGACAATAAAGTTTATTCAAAAAGACCTCCCTGATTTTGAATACAGGCCTTCAATCTGCGCAGCCAGTCGTCTATCGCAGCACGAACGAGGTCCATGTCAATATCGGCGGCTGCCTTAATCAAGGATGTCTTGAGTGACTTCAAATTGGGATGAGGCTTTGAGCACGCCTTTTCCTCCAAGTGTTGCCATATCTTGTAATCTATCGGACTCAAATGTGGACTAGAGGAGGGCCAGTCTTCGTGCCGGATGAAGTCGATTTCACGCGCCGCCAGCCAGTCTTGTGTGCTCTTCGCTCTATGAGCTGGCGCCGAATATTGTGGGAATACCCAGTGCCTGTTATTGAACATGGTATGAGAAACAGGTTCCACAAGGTTCGTCAGGACTGTATTTTGATACACAACTGCATTCGTTTTTACACCTTTCTTACAAAAATGTACCTCTGTTAAGCCCCAATCAGAAACTCCCAACCATACCATGAGCGAGGCTAGAAAATGACCTCGTTGGACACGCAGAATATGGTTGCTCGCTTCTTGACTACTGCGTGCGTGCAAATGATAAGGTCATTTTGTTTGTTGTAGCTCTCTTCAACGGCAAAAACTTTTTCATCCAAAAAAAGAATTTTCTGATATTTTTTTCCCGCGTACTGCTTCAACAAAGCGCGGCATCTCTTTAGTCTCAGGTCCATTAGACGAGCATTCAAACGATGTCCTGTTTTTCTTCGATATGCCCGAAGCCCTAAGTCTTCATTTAACACCCTTTTCATCGTGGTTCTGCTTAACCCCATCTGAAGGGCCAACAGTTTCTGCTTACGTTTGGGATTTCTTTGAATTCGCGCCTTTACAGCTATAACAGTGATAACTGCTGGAGTCCTAACAGACCGAGGGCGACCACTTCTTGACCTGTCATCTACACTAGAGTCTTCATTGTATCGTTTGATGGTACGATAAATGAATCTTTTGGTTATATTAAATTTTTTCAGTATGTCAATAAATTTAATTGGCGCGTAACCGCAACGATGCAACGCAATAACTACAACACGGCCTTCTTCAAGCGTCCATATTTATAAATGAGTAAAATAGGGAAGATGCAATATTTTTATTTTTGTTTTCATTTTAAAGAATTTTCCATGTAGAATAAACCACAGATATATTAAAAAATTAAAACATTGTGATTTATCGGAAAAAATGCGGTTTTAAATTGACAATTTAAATTTTCGCGCGAAAACGAACCTATGGATGCGATGACGTCACTCCTGTCTGTCACTGGTCGTAATTGTTCGTTGCTGGCTTTAAATTTTCATACTTTTGCATATTTTTTCGACTTTCGAAATATTTTTTTGAAAAATTTAAAATGTACTATCCATCAACATCATGTGATCATAACAATACCACTAATATTCCGAAAAAAAGCCGTGTTGACTCATGTTTTGTGCCAATCTACTTCAACAAAGTTCCCAAATAAATTGTTTTTGACTGGAACTTCTGACCCAAAACTGAAAAAAAAGTGGTTTCAAGCTGCGAAGAGAAATGACAATTATTCTCCAAAGACCATTATTCGATGCTGACAAGATCACTTTGACGTAAGTCGGCGAATATACTTGTTATATGCTTAATTAATCTGCTTGTACGTAAAAACGCATTAGTAACCTACCTAATACTTACAAAACCTGTCTATAACATATTTTTAATTTTACAGTTGGAGAATGTCGTCGAAAATTAGATAAAGTGCGGCACATTTAAAATAACTGTAACACGATAACCTTCTTTACGTACATAATTTTCCATCTCTTTTAATTTGGACATAGCCGAGCATTATCGCCGTAAGATTTGTAGAAGCCGCTGAATAAAATACGAAGTTTAACAACTACGATTTTTACATACCGTAGTAATTTAGTCCCTTTCATTTCTACACTTAAAAACTCTGCACTTGGGCAAAAAAAGTTATAACCATGTCAACGCTAACTCTTGGTAAATTCCTGGAGTCTGCTTTGATAAACGCAACTTTCATTTTTATTAAATGTAATAATAAAAACGCAATAAATATTCCCATAAAATAATATTTACTTTAACAACCATAACCTCAAAGAAGTTGTCATAACAGGAGTGACGTCACTTAACGCTGATTGGTAAATTTAAAAATAATAAGTATTTTTAATTCGTAATAATTGTTAAAAAACAACATTATATAAAATAAAAACGTTACAGTGGCATTTCTTTTATATTTTTTTAACATTTTAATCATAAAATTTTCATAAATATTATAAATGCATCTTCCCTATTCTAAAGAGTATACATTTTTATTTTCATGATCAATTTGAAATTCGAATTGAATACATTTTTTTGTGGCCAGCATTCTAAAAGAAAAATTTTTACTGTGTGACAATACTTATGACCTGACTGTGTATGATTATGTGAATTAAGAAAAAATTGATTTCCAATAAAGTTTAGTCATCATGCATATTACAACTTTCTTTGTAGTATTATGACTCTTGGAGCTACTACGAAACCCTAAGAAAACTTATCTCACGAAAACCTTTCGAAATCAGTTCTGTTTATCACGAACAATAATAACAAACACGGACCTATCAAACCGATGACATTCTCAGGTCATTGGGTACTCATTACCATGTTAATACAAGCCGATACCCATGAATGTGCCGTAATGGAGTTCACACATTGTTAACCGGTCACTAACCATTTTAGGATAAGCAATTAATATACTTAACCCCAATGGTCTTATATTAAGCCTATGATCTATACTCCCACGCTGGGTTGATTAACACACAGAAGGTGCCACATGATAAATATCGAGTCATTTACCATCGAGAGAAATCCACTTTTTAAAATAAAAAATTGAAATCTGCAGATGAAGGACTTTTATCCGCAGAGGAGGAAAAGTCCCTGAATCGAGAATAAAATGTCCGCCTAGGACTTGTCACGGACTCAACGCACAAGATATTTTATAACATGTGTCGGCCGAAAATTTTGAGAAGCTCGCTTTTAAAGTATTTTTCATCCCACCACCTCGGAAAGTGTAATTTTGCGCTTCGAAATCTGGCTGGAAAATTCTATTTTATTCGCTTGAGCGGCAAAGTAGATTTGAATTTAGAACATCACATATAATGAGTACTCAATATAATTGTAAATTCAAAACGTCATTAAACCTATTTAATGTAACCTCTATGGTGCCAAATTTATGATTAGAACTTTTTAAATTGTGAAAAAATTTAAATTTGGAACCTTCTTGGTTTCTTTGTTTTATTTGCGTGCTTCGCGCCATTCTAGTTTTTCACGTTTTATTGCTTAAATATTTTGTCATTATAAATTGTTTTCTTTTTCATTTTGTCATTTCCTCGCTGAGGTGGGATGAAAAGTTACGTATTGCACTCGAGTGGAAAGATTTTTCACCTTGTGCTCGTTTGTTTCCCTCGCTGACGCTCAGGATTCTAATTTAGAATCCTTCGCTTGCTCGGTCATCCAAATCGAGCACGCGGTTAAAAAGGAACTTTCCACTCTTGTATAATAAATAACTATTTTTTCAGATTACGTTGTGTTGTTATCAATATGAAGTTTAACAAAAAGACAAGACGTTTTGAAATAGAATATTGAGCCCATCTCTTCTATCGGATTGAGCGCGCTACGCAGAAATTTCGCTATGTGCATAGCTGCGCCTAGTAGAACTCAGGTCTGTTCAGGGGACTTTTTGAACGGGGTAGTCTTAATCCTTCGTAAGTGTAACCCAAGGTAATTGTAACTATTTTGACAGACAAAAAAGGCCACGGTCAAAAGTCTCGCGTCTGCGCAGGCCATATTTGTAAAAGGGCGTTTGATATTCTTTGATTGTAATTCTATGTTGTATTGTGCACTAATGGGACTGGAGTCCTAAAAACGATAATTGATATTAAGAGAACTTCGCCATGTCGTGTCCTATTGCCTACTGATCACATATAGGCTTATCGATATAAAATATGTTCACTAGGTTCAGAATAATGATAATATGCCGACGTTATTTTTGCAGGCAAAAACTAGTAGGTACCTACTTTACAACAATGTTTACTTTTTAAATTGGATAGGTTGGGTATTCTATTGTGTAGGTACTGAATTGTGTTGTTTTTCAGTTAAAATGCATGTGACATGATAGATGTACGTTTTGTAACGAGGAAATCCCTAGCGGAGTTTTGTATTGAATACTGTTTGGCTGTCAATATTGATGTAGGTATAGTTGATGATGTACCTAGTATGGAAGTATGTACTTACCTACAATTTTATTTGTATTTAAATGAAAATAATCGAATGTGAAGATCTTGCTGGTAAGCATTTTTTTACAAAACTAATTTTCATTTTTAGGGTTCTATACTGAAAGGGTGACAACGTAACTTTATGATCCGTTCACCCAACTTTCTATCAGAGGAATGGACTTTATACGCCGTAATAAGCTGATAATTAAATTTTCACATTTTTTTAGGTACTATAATAGAATCATAGTAATATAAAAAATCCAGTCTGATACCTTGGTATTATTGAATTATTCAAGTAAGTTTTTCTAGTGCACAACTATTTTATTTTTAACAAAACAGATTTGAATTGTTTCCGAATTTTCTCTGAAAATGCGCACGTCTTTTTTATACGACTCAATTTTCAACCAACATTTCCTATCTACACTTAACTATCTCCTTACATCTCTTTCAGGAAAATTTCACTTCGAATTACGGTACCGTAAAGTCATTGGACGGGAAAATACACTGCATTCGGTGGGTAGGTATTCATTCGATCCGCCATTCATTGTCGCAACGTCGATTCGAATTACTTGGTTTACGAAACCGCGAAACAACAACCACCAACCGGACTTGTGATTGAATTTATTCAAAAAGTGAACGTTTTTAAATTATTGACATATTTGACAAAAGATAAGATAATGTATATTTGTGTGTTTGCAATTATATAAATTCTTAAATTATGGCGTGACTGTGACTAAGGAAAAAAGGGGTTTCATTATTTCTTGTGTTTATATAGATATCCTGATGGTAACAGATGAGTTCGATGAGTTACTAGTACATTTAATATAAATGACTAGATACATATGAAAAAAACTCAAATATGTGTATAAATAACACAAATGTGAACTTTAACGTTAAATGTTAGAAGGGTATATTTATTTGGTAATTAGTCATGCAATTACATTTTTTTGGATATCATAGGAATCCAATATTTTTCCAGGCTTAAAATTGTATCCCATATCTTAATCCAGGCAAGAAACTGAAATTGGGTAATAAACATCCATAATAAACATTAAAGCAAAACTTCTTTTAAAAAGATTATTATTTAACTTACATTTTTAAAATATGAAACGTCGTAGTCTATAAATATCCAAATCATATCAAAATACAAGTATCATTAAAAAGGAAAACGAAAGCAATAAAATAAAAACCTTCGCTTCAAATCAAATCTCGACACGTTTGCGCGAGTATCTATCAGTACGTACGCGACAATATCGCCGCAGGGGCTCCGTTTATGTCAGCCATCAGCCCTCTCCGAGCCGGAGCCTCGCGTGAAATTCCTACGAGATTGGCAGTGATTGGCGTACACGTGTGTACCGTGCTTGCAACACGACTAGGGTTGCCAGATGTTCGGGAATCGTTCATTTATTCATTTATCCATTATAAAATACGTACTGCACATTTACCATTTCTGGCATACAATTTTATTAGCAACAATCTAAAATTAAAATAAAAATTACAAAATATATCATGCACGCCTATTAATTACAACAGTTTAATACCAAAGAATAACAAAAGCTAATAAATTCAATAAACAATGTCCATGTTATCAATTAAATCAAAAATATTCTATAATGTCAAATAATATTATTATGTATCGTCTAGATTCTTCCGACATTTTATTTGATTATGACGATGCAATTGTCGCGCCCCGTGTGCCTTGTAACCCTGTTCGCGTCTAGCTTAGGTAGTACGCGAGACGTCCTGCTAACCGGAGGAAGGTATAATTCTCCCGTCAATAATCGCGAAATCCCGATATTTTGACATCTCGATCTGGCAACCCTAAACACGAACGCTAAATAAATTCTAGGCTTTCCGTCTGTCCGCCTACTACCACAGTAGACGACGCATGAGCTCAAACTGTATGTTAATCGAATGTGATAGTTTGAGAAGTAGATTGTTTCGATTGAAATTAATATATATATATATAGTTACAAGTTGTCCCTAAACTTTGCCGCAAGGGGGGTAAGTACTAAAAACACTGTAGATATACATTTTTAATGAAAGAAGACTTTTTATTATAATAACAATACGGGTTGACGCAAAATCAACATGTTTTAATTAATGTAACTAATTTTCAATTTTAAATCTCCCGCCACCTATTTTATTGTCAATAAGTGGTCACACCTCTGTAATCTGTACCCCTAGCACAAACCATTATTGAATTCGAATAGTTTAGCCAGCTCCGCCATAATTGAAATTAGTATGAATCGATAGATCAATGAAAACCTAGCCTTTTTATTATGACACCGTAAAAAAATATCCCGGTAGTCAAAAGACATGACACCGTAAAAAATATCCTAGTAGTCAGAAGACACATCAGACACACACATGGTATGCCCATGCATTTAAGTAGCTAAATAAATTCATTTTATAGTACCTTCATTTTATATTATTAATAGCCATAATAACATGCCATATCGTACATACACCCAGATATACGACAAAGCATGGCGACCATCCTGCGTTTGCACTTACTGAGCCTCCTCAAAACGGTTTACGGGGGTTGAAGGACTTGCAGTTGTCTTACTTCGTTGTGATTGTGCGCCTCCTGTCACTTGATTGATTTTTATCTAACACGCTTTGGATATTGGAACACCATTATCGGTTTTGTCAATTAGTATGGATGAACTGGAATCATGTAAAAAGCAAAATCAGCTCGATTAGAAAACTTCGTGTTCGTTTGTCTCGCTAAAACTCGAGAACCGCTTGGCCAATTCAGCTGATTTTGGTTTTAAATGTTTGTCGTTATATACATATAACAACGGCCTCATCACAATTTGGAGTCACCCAAGACATCCTTGATTAAGGCAGCCGCCGATATTGACATGGACCTCGTTCGAGCTGCGATAAACGACTGGCCGCGCAGATTGAAGGCCTGTATTCAAAATCATGGAGGTCATTTTGATTAACCTTTTTTTGTCATAAGAATCTATGTTTTGTTAAGTTCATTTTGGTATATAAATGGTTACATAATGAATAAACTTGTTTCAATTATTTTATATTAAACATGTGACAGAATTTATGACCTGACTCGAAGGCCATGTGATTTGTCAGATCCAGCGTATGTATACCGAAATTTAAAAAAAAGCAAAGCTATTCATTACTTATCTTCTATATGCATATCATCATCATCATCATCGACCCATGCTCGTCCACTGCTGGACATAGGTCTCCCTTAATGCACGCCACTGCTCCCGATTTTCTGCCACTCTCATCCAGCCCACTCCAGCCAGCCTACGAATGTCATCATCCCATTTTGTCCCAGGGCGTCCCACACTACGTATATCGAGTCGTGGTCTCCACTCATGAACTTTACGGCTCCATTGGCTGTCAGTTTTTCGACTAATGTGACCAGCCCACTGCCACTTCAGTTTTCTAATACGGCTTTTACTAAATTTTGCTAATTAATTTGTTATATGCATATAACGACAAACATTTAAAACCAAAATCAGCTGAATTGGCCAAGCGGTTCTCGAGTTTTAGCAAGACAAACGAACACGAAGTTTTCTGATCGAGCTGATTTTGCTTTTAACATGATTCCAATTCCTCCAAGTGTTGCCATATCTTGTAAACTAACGGACTCAAATCTGGACTGGAGGTGGGCCAGTCTTCGTGCCGGATGAAGTCGATTTCACGCGCCGCCAGCCAGTCTTGTGTAAGTCCAGTCTTTTTGGAATACCCAGTGCCCGTCATTGAACATGGTATGAGAAACAGGTTCCACAAGGTTCGTCAGGACTGTAATTTTATACACAAATGCTTTCGTTTTCACACCTTTCTCACAAAAATTTACCTCTGTTAAGTCCCAATAAGAAACTCCCAACCATACTATGAGCGAGGATGTAAAACGACCTCGTTGGACACGCGGAATACGGTTGCTCGCTTCTTCACTACTGTGTGCGTACACCTTATCATTTTGTTTGTTGTAGCTCTCTTCAACGGTAAAAATTTTTTCAACCGAAAAAAGAATTTCCCGATATTTTTTCCCGCGTACCGCTTCAACAAAGCGCGGCATTTCTTCAGTCTCAGGTCCATTAGACGAGCATTCAAACGATATCCTGTTTTTCTTCGATATGCCCGATGCCCTAAGTCTTCATTTAACGCCCTTTTCACCGTGCTTCTGCTTAACCCCAACTGAAGGGCCAACAGTTTCTGCTTACGTTTGGGATTTCTTTGAATTCGCGCCTTCACAGCTTTTATCACTGCTGGAATCCTAACAGACCGAGGGCGACCACTTCTTGACCTCATCTACACTAGAGTCTTCATTGTATCTTTTGATAGTACGATAAACGAATCTTTTGGTTATATTCAAATTTTTCAGAATGTCAAAATTTTGAATTTGGGCGTAACCGCAACGATGCAACGCAATAGGGAGGGAGTACGGTAGTTCACCTCAAACGTATTATTTTGCGCTCCGTGTTTATTGCCAATTTAAATAGTAAAACCTATGCCGTTACCTGTGACGTGCAAATAAATCTTTTTGCCAACTGATTTCTCGTATTTACATATATAAAACAATAAAATCGGTGAAGTGATTGTCAAGATATTATAGTTTTTATAAAATCTGTGAAGGTGAACTGTGTTAAAAACTGTGATCGTTAGTCCTGTTTGGTATTTGCCTTGAGTCTCGGATGAAAAAACTGATACAAACTATTAATCACTCTTGGATAGTAAACAGAAATTTTGTCATATGTTCTAAAGGACGTACAGCTCAGCGGCTAACTACTCTGGTTTACTCTCCACTATCCCGGCTTCGAGACCCAGTCAGATCATTTTTAATTTTTATATTTTTACTTATTTTTATACCAAACAAGGACTTTTTTCCACAAAATTAATTTATTTTAAATCCTTATAATTTAATAAATAAAATAATAGTTTTGTTTTTTATTGTCTTCGAAAGCACAATGGCTTCGAAAACCTGTGCCGGCTGTCTGCAAGTTATAAAAAATAGACTATACTTGTGCTGCAGCTTATGTTCTGGATATTATGACATCATCTGCGCCAACGTTTCTGAACAGCGGTTTCGGAACACGCTAACAGGAGAACACAGACTAAATTGGAAATGCGAGGCGTGTAAAAGTCGGGAACCGAAGACGGATAACAGCGACACCCCGGTTCGTGGACACGATGACAAGGTCAATCGCCGCCGTGGTGCCACCGCTTTAAGCCCAATTGAGGGTGTGAACCCTGAGGCTGCTTCCTCTGAGCCTGGTGACGCGTTGGCAGTTCTAGCGCGGAAACTGGATACTCTGGTGGAGGAGGTTCGCATGTTTCGTAGTGAAATGATAGAAACTCGCAAACAGGTCCAAGAATTCAACGAGAAGCTTCCTGGTTTGGTGGCACAGGTAGAAACATGCACAGGCGAGATTGGTGAACTCAGGTCACGCCTGGACAAGCTGGAGAATCGCTGTGTGGCCGACGAGCATGCTGATAGTACTCAGAGCGCGCTGCAAAATACAATCGAGTCCCTGAAATCGGAGTTGAATGATCGTGATCAAGAACGCCTCCTGAACGACGTCGAAATCACTTGCATACCGGAGCAGGGGGGGGAGAGTCTCCAGAATGTCGTCATAACCTTGGCGGCGGAAATCGGCGTGAGGCTCGAACAACAGGATGTGGTCAGCGTCACGCGTGTGGGACGCCCCCCGGAGCCCGTGGAGGGCGACAGCGTGGCTGCGCGGCCCCGCCCCATTGTGGTACGCCTGGTGCGGCGTGCGATGCGCGATGATCTGCTGCGCACGGCTCGAGTGCGCCGTACGCAATCAACCGAGGGCGCCGTTATGCCTGGGCCGACTCGCCGCTTCTATATAAATGAGCGGCTGACCCGCGCCAATCGCTCTCTGTTCCGCCGGGCGCGCGAGATTGGTAAGCGGTTGGGCTGGCGTTACGTCTGGACGAAGGACGGCAAGATTTTCGCGCGACAACACCCTGGTCAGGACGTTCCCTGTTATCGTCTGCGTGTGCAGGCCGACCTGGAAGGGGTTTTTGGTTTGGAAACCGCTGGACCGCTTCCGAAAAACTAGTTTACACTAATCCTGTAAGTGCAGCGCCCATGTTACTTCGCTTTTCTTTGCTACATTGTTTGCCTACAAGTATCATGGTCTCAAATATATGTACATTTTTTAGTCTATTTGTACTCCGCTTTGTTTATTGCTTGATTGCGACTGCGGCATGTGGCTATTTAAATTGTTATTTTACTGCTGATAGCTTTCCAATAATAATATTACTTTGCTTTGTATATTCCTATGGTGCTGTATGTGTGTTATTTTTTGGTGCAGGTATAGGTAATTTTGCTGGCTATATCATCTCAGGGACAACAGTGTTTTATTTTCATTTTTCTACTTTTGTAAATAAACGTCATTATACTATGGTAAAAAAGTATTTAAATAATGCCAAAATAATTTTCATTTCCTATTCTTTTGTCTTACAATTCATAAATAGGAAACTATTGACACTTGGTTTGTTAAATCCTGGGTCTCTAGGAAACCGGCACGAGGAGTTTCTGGTCGCGCTGGAGAACCATTCAGTTGATATTATGGCCATAAATGAGACTTGGTTGAAAGAAGGAGAGGAGAAACGTGCACCAGCGCCGCCGGGATACAAGCTTCGTCATGTTGCGCGACCTTCTCATGTTCGTTCACGAGGTGGTGGGGTTGGTTTTTATATTCGTGATGGTATTAACGTACGGCAGTTGAAACCCGCACAATCTACTTCGGTTGAGCAAATTTGGTTAAGCTTGACACTGAATCAGTCTCGATTTGCTATAGGCACTGCCTATAGACCTCCTTGGTTAAATGTAGACTCGTTTATAGATAACCTTACAGAATCCATAAACTCTTTTTCCAGGTTTGACCATATAGTGATTGTGGGGGATTTTAATATAAATATGATGGCCACAGATGAACCTAACACGAAGAAACTGGCAAATTTTTTACAATGTTTAAGTCTCACACAATATGTAACAGTACCTACTCACTTTACAGACCATTCTGAAACCCTAATAGATCTAATATGTAGTACATCTAAAGTATCCAATGTATCGGTCAATCTCATACCAGACTTAAGTAAACATGCATTTATATCTTGTAACCTACACTTAAAAAAAGATAAAGTCATCCCTAGATGGATAATGTATAGACCACTGAAGGATATAAATTCTGTTGAGTTTGATAAGCTCATTAACGCCATTAAATGGGAACGAGTGCTCAGCGACAACGTGAACGAGGCCCTATCGTCTTTCACGTCCTATTTGCTGTACGTTTTTGATATACATGCTCCTATCAAAAAAGTTTATTTTAAAAATCGAAGCTATCCATGGATTACACCCACTCTGAAAGAAATGATGAAGTTAAGAGATGAAGCTCATAATAAGAGTCGGCTTTCTAAGCAAGTCTCTGATAAAATATACTATAAGGATCTGAAATCTACTGTGAATAGGGCGATGAGTGCTGAAAAGACAGCCTATTTCCAGTTTAATATTAATTTGAATTCTAAAAATTCTAAACAGGTGTGGAGGAATATTAAAAGCAATGTGGTTGACTTTAATAGTAAACAAATTTCCTTGCCTCCACAGCTCAGTGACCCCGATAGAATCAACTATCATTTTGTCGAAGCGCCTGGTAGAAATTTTGTGTCGATCTCTGATCTTACATATTTCGAGCATCATAGATTCAGCCTCTCAAGTTTTTGTCTTGATCTTGTCGATGAAAATTCTGTAGCTAAGGTTATTATGAATATCAAAAGTAACTCTGAGGGTGCGGATTGTATTAGTCGCGATATGATACTTATGACTTTATCACGAACACTGGGGGTTATCACAGCTTTAATTAACAAGTCTCTGCAAACGAGTATTTTCCCTGATGCATGGAAAGAGGCTCGTGTTAATCCTATCCCTAAAATCAATAATCCATCACATCTGAAAGATCTTCGACCGATTAGTATTCTTCCATTCTTGTCAAAAATAATTGAGAAACTAGTGTGTCAACAAATTACTGAATATGTCAATTCAATTAATATTCTACCATCTAAACAATCTGGATTTCGGGCTAGTCATAGTACAGCTACGGCTATGTTGGATGTAGTTGATGACATTCTTGCCGGACAAGATGCGGGACGAGGATCCATATTAGTTCTTCTTCATTTTTCACGCGCTTTTGACACAATTAATCATGATCTCCTTTTGTCAAAATTATCTTTTTATGGATTTGACAATCACGCTATAAAATGGATTTCTAGTTATCTAAGTGGCCGCTCACAGCGTGTTACATTAACCAGTGATACTGGAAATCGAATAATTTCGAGACCAGCAATTTTGCGCCGAGGTGTCCCACAAGGGTCTATATTAAGTCCAATCTTTTTTAATTTATATAGTGCTGACTTGATCACTTGCATAAAGAATTGTAATTATCATGTTTATGCCGATGACCTACAAGTTTATTTATCTTTTGAACCTCAGGATACATCCTCTTGTATATCTCGAATTAATGAAGACCTAAATCGTATAAATGAATGGGCATCAAAGAATTGTCTTGTTCTGAATCCACATAAATCTAAATTCATCTTGTTGGGATCGCGCACACAAGTATCTACAATTAATTCTTTCACTCAGAAATAAAAATAGGTGAAATCGTTATCGAGCAGGTCACTGAGGCTAGAAGTTTGGGAATTCTCATTGACAATCGACTTAAATTTCACAATCATGTTGTCCAAACTGTAAGGGGTTGCTTCTACAGACTCAAGGTGTTGTACCAAATACGCGACTATCTCAATGTTGACACCAGAGTAAGGCTATGTGAAACATTAATTTTGTCAAAACTTAATTACGCGGATGTCGTTATTGGCGAGTGTCTCTTCGGTTATACCAAAAAGCTTATCCAGCGCGTCCAGAATGCCTGTGCTCGTTTCTGCTTTTGTATCCCACGCAGAGCCCATGTAACCCCATATTTAAATAAAAGTGATTTAATGAATATGAAATCTAGACGTTATTTTCATTTTGCCAGTCTTCTGTTTGGTATTGTTAAAACACGTTGTCCTGCCTATTTATTCAATAAACTTACATTCTCCCAACGTAGTATAAGAATAGCATCCCGTCTTGTATGTCCAGCGCACAACACGGCGGCATTTCGTGGCAGTTTTCGGTACTCTGCCACGAAGTGTTGGAACCTCCTCCTTTGAAAGGCTGTTGTAGTATCGTAACCTTTAAACGTAATTTTAAAAGATATCTGCTAGAATTACAGAAAAACGAAGTTCCAACTCGAGGAAACTGCTGTGTTGTTCGCTGACTGCCGTGCTAATTTGCATTCTTGTGTAATAATTACATATAATGTGTATGTAGTAAGTTTTATAGTCAGCAACTTCCTAGTACCGAATATATTAAGCTTAAAACATTTAATAATTCATTTAATTAAATTTTTCTACCTAAGTGGCTACTCGTACTCTCGTCCCTACTTTTCAAGGTAACCACGGAAGACCAGCGTCGGACAGTCTACGACATCCGACACATGCTGAGTGGACTGCCTTTTTAGTGACGCAAATGTTTAGACTTAATTCATTATATTTATATATAAGGTGTGTACTAATTTGTGTCACTGAATAAAACATTTTCTTTCTTTCTTCTTTCTTTCTTTCTTTCTTTCAATAACTGCAACACGGTCTTCTTTAAGCGTCCACTCCATATTTAAAAATGAGTAAAATTCTAAAAAGTATACAAATTTATTTTCATGGACAATTCGAAATTCAATAAACTTTTTTGTGGCCAGCATTCTAAAAGAAAACTTTTTACTGTGTGACAATACTTATGACCTGACTGTGTTTATATCTATATCTAACCCTATGTTTCGATGACGAAAATAAAATCAGTTTTATATACTACTTAAATGGCTCTCCTTTCATTGTTCCGGAAGTGGCTTAAGAGACTCAAGATCAACGATACAACAACACGAACAAAATTGTGTTCGAAACCTCTTCAAAAGGTACATAGGACGATCCACGGAGCTCCATAAGATGATCGCGTCATCAAAAAGAATATAAGGCATCATTTCAACATTGAAAGCTTTGATCAACAATTCTATAGATAGCGGGTCAGTGCGTAAAATCCGTCTCGATACATATAGCCTCACTTGAGGCGTGACATCTAATTTTAAATTAGTTCGGTTAATACAAAACGAAGTAACTCGCTGACCAATGACTGGTAAAAATATTTTATTTTGTGGGTCATAAGGTTGATTTCACATTTTCTTTTTTTCAACTTTATCGTTTTTTTTTTCATGTATCATAATATAAATTTATAAAAGGACCAAGAGTTCGTTTTATAAGATGAGGTTGTATGTGCAAAATATTTGTTTTTGTTATTTGTAACCTTCTTCCTTTTTTGGTAGTTGTTATTAGGGTCAACTTAAACTGTTTTAAAACATTTATCTTTGTTCATTGGGAATCGAATGTAGCAGTTTTTAGCTTTGATTTTGAATTCAAACCGTTATCTTTATAATTGTTGATCGAAGTACCGTACCGAAGGACCGAAGAATTAGTTACCTTTAATGCATACTGTACGTCTTAATTAAAACTCATGCGTCAAAGAGTTATGACAGTTCGAATTGAAAGCTCGTAAAATTTTACGACTTATTTCTATATGCGGAAGAATAAAGACCTTATTTCTTTGAGTCTACGCGCAATTCTAAATGCGCTGTTAGCAATACAGCAGGTACGGACCGCAAGGAAAAGAGTCGGCTATATTACTGAATTTACTGACCATGCATTTGAATATCGCAAATATTTTCTATGAAATCATTTTAAAGTAAGTATTACAACAATATTTGCTTCAAATGCGTTAAATTAACAAGCGTTGATTAGATGACCTGTCGAAAAACGTCAGTTTTGAGCGACGTACTTCAAGTATATTTTTCGCATTTTTTCACGGAGCTTTGTTGCATCTTGACTTTTCAACGGTCCGCGCGGGACTGTGAACCAGTGTTGCTAGGTCCGATTTTTAAAAATCGAGAGGTGATATAGAAAAAAGCAATGGATGTATGGAAAAAGCTACAAAAAAAAACAGTTGATGCAGAGCCGTACTTTAAGTAATTTGCAAGATTCCAGTAACGAACGTGTTTCTATGGCTTCTGTTGCCTCTCAAAGCTTGTTTTTTAGACGATAATATTTATTTTATTATAATTAAGGTTACCTACATTCTTAATAGCGGAAAACGCAACACAACATGCAATTTAAAAAAGAATCGTATTCTCAGAAAAACATTATGTACATTTCAGTACATTCATGTAGAAAACAGAAGAACAGGAGAAATTTCACAAAAACAGGAGATCCCTTGTAAAATCGGGAGACCCTTGGCAACCCTCCTGTGAACCAAGAAGTGCTTGGGTGGTGTTCAAGCACTTCTTGTTTGGAACACATTTTCAGAGCACGTGGTATATAGTAAGTCTAGGGCAGTGTTTCCTAACCTTTCCAATACTGCTACCCCTGTAACCTATTAGGAAAACAGATTTTACCCCGACTTTAAAATGTTATCATCAGTCCAAGCAATTCCAATTTCGCCGCTACATCTTCATCTCTAATAATGTCATCATTAGGAGAAAATCTCACCCCGCTTCCCACACTCAGCACCACGCGGGTTCGCTAGCAAGAAGGAGCGCATGCTCTATTTAGTAGTAATATTATATAGTATTTTCTTATTATTTAGATTTGAACAAATAATTAGGTTCTTTGTTACCCCCGAAGTATGGCTGATTTACCCCCGGAGGGGTAATTACCCCCAGGTTTGGAACCCAGGGTCTAGGGTATTTAATATCGTTGCTCAAGACCAACAGTGCTATTCTCTAAGAACAAACTCACTTTCCACCGCGGAATTCGTCGGTGTCATTTGAAATACGTGTTCTAATTTTAATAACACCGCGGATTCTGAGGAGAAGATGAGTTTGTTATATGATTTTATTTGTTATCCACCAGTTTCGTCATTCTTGCAATTCTTTCTTCAAGAACGTTGTCATTGTCATAAAATAAGCCAACTCCACCGCCAAAATGTTTACTTCCATTTATCTTCGTTTTTGCGTTTTTCTGTTTGAAATGATTGATCTTTTGTTAAATGGTTGCCAGTGAACCGAGATGTAAATTAGGATATTAGTCAAATCGAGAATTTGTTATCGTCTTCCAGCAGATTCGTCCGGAATTATGTTATTGTATTACAAGATTTTGCTGTCTCTTTCTTATAATTCTCTGCCATAAATATCCACGACTGTTTTAATTAAATGTTTCAAATAATAGGACACCTTCCAGATGTATTGATTCTCAGACGATGATTAAATTATACCTTCTGATTTCGAAAAAATAATACAATAGAATAAATGAATTGAAGGCATTGCGTTATAGAAAGTCATAACTCATTGCGATCATAAAAGAATTAAAATAAAAAATAAACAAAATACGCACCTATATTGGTGCGTATTTTATAAATCGATGGATTAGGTGCCAAATATAAACTTTCGTGATTTTGCAAAGGGCTGAACTAATAATACTGATATCATGAATAAAGAATTTATAAAAAAAATATTTGTGGGTTAAATAAGGAACAAAAATAGGCTAAGTAAGGAAAAAAATGAGTAAGATCAGAAATCATAGGATGAACCCGGAACAATCTAAAACTAATTAAAGGTAGATGCAAAGTTCAGTAGATAGTACATAAGTCAATACCAACGCCGTGGTTCCCGTATTTGTAAACGATAGGATGGCAACATGTCACTATTGATATACAATATTTCGATATTGGATAACACCTTAGGTTAGCTCTGTAAACTCGTAATATGAAAATGATATGTATGTATGGAAACCAGCGGCGTAGCCAAGTTGAACTTACACACTTAAGAATTCCATACTATCGAGCACAGGGTTGCCAGGTCGCCAAACCTAATAGCCGGACAGACCAGCCTGTTTAGTCGGATATTTGGGTTAAATTCGGTTGTCTGTAGAGTCGGTTTACTGACGAGAGTTGAACGTGACACAGTTTTTACAAGAATGAATGTGCTTTGAGCAATAGTTTTACAACTTTTAAACATGTGTGATATCATTACCTTTATCGCCGCAATTATCGTGGCTATAAACAATTGACACCACATACACTTTGCACTGCACTTTATAGTTGACGAAAACATGTAAATGTATTATCGTATAGCACCTGTCCCCGCGGACGCATCGCTCACTCAAGTAGGAGAGAGACAGATGTCGAACGCTGCCGAGCGCGGAGGCCTATTGTACCTCTTTGCCGCTCGTTGCGCGTTTTCGCTTGCACTTCAAGCCTTAAATGGAACGCCTCAGAGCGAGGTAACATTTTTCATGCCGGCTGCACGCACGAAAAAACATGAGTCATGTTTTATACGTTGTCACGTCAAAAAGGCGGGACACCCTATATTATTGAGGATTTTGTGGCTCAGTAATATAAGGGTACGACAAAAACAATATGTTAAAGCGACCGACAGTAAACTTGCTCACTTAAAAAGCCTAACAAAACCTGGACACCTTTTTTTGACCGGACACGCAATCAAAAAGCCTAACTATGACCAGCTTTATCTGGACACCTGGTAACGCTAATGGAGCAGGGTTTATAATGGAGCAAAAAACTATGAAAATACCTTGTTTCTTGTGGGTATGATTTACCTAACAAACAGTGTTGTAAAGAAGGTAGAGGACACTTGTCCAAACAGGCATAATATTTCAAGCGGGAAAGCCGTTGAATCCTGCATCGTTCTCTCAAATGAAAACGATAATGCTTCTTGCCGAAAACATTAAGACACGAGGCAAGCCCCGTAAAACATTAACGCTCCGCCCGAGGGGTCGATCCGACCCAACCTAGGAGCTACCTACTTACCGTTTGGCAAATTTCGGGGTCATTCTTACCATCGCACAATTCAGCAAATCCTTACATTTGCTGAATTGTGCGATGGTAAAAGGTTGAAATCTACGTCATGATATTTTTGAAATGAGTAAATTTATTCGAAACATGATTTAATAAATCTAGCAGTGTCAATTAAAAGATGCGTAAAATACTGATTTATTTCTTAGATATTTTTATTTAAGTAATTGTAATTTTTTGAGCATTAATCTGCTATATATACTAAATCTAAAGAAAAAAAAAACACTTTTTTGAAGGGTCTGCCTGCAGCAGACGGGCCTCGAACCCGCACCCTTCGTTATCCCGGGCGGATGCACTGACCAATTATGCTATCGCGTCCCTAATGGCCGTATCGATTTTTTTCTAGTATATCAAAAAAATATTAATATTATAATTAGAAAAAATATTTTTCTTTAGATTTATCTTATT
This sequence comes from Chilo suppressalis, assembly GCA_902850365.2. NCBI lineage: Eukaryota > Metazoa > Arthropoda > Insecta > Lepidoptera > Crambidae > Chilo > Chilo suppressalis. The sequence goes on from OU963903.1 coordinate 6,715,609, forward strand.
GAGTTAGAAATATATTAATGAAATCCATGTAATTTAAATTCTACAATTAAAATAATTTAAAACCCTAAGAAATGTACAATGTTAGTAGAAATTCTTTACTAAATACAATATAATCACAAATATTTAAATTGATAAAAGTAATGCTACAGGATTGTCGTACACTATGATTTCATTGTACAAATTCAGGGTAACGTTTTTATTATCTGTCTAGAATTTTCCTTACATTCTAGGGAAAAAACAGAGATAGTATTCAAGCTTCTTTTCAGCGCAGCTAGTACGCCCCTTAAGTGTCCTTTTAACATTGTCTAGAATTTTTATCACACCTCGTGTGAAGCCACACTCTACTTTTCCGGGTGTGTTGTTTAAAATGAAAGTTGCTTTAATAAAATGTTAAATAAACTAGCTGCAGATAGTCGAGGCAACTATAAAAAAGGCAATAATTATGTTGAAATAATGCTTGTGAACGTAACAAGTGTTAGAAATTGTGAACCAATTTTATTGTGATCTATACATATAATAAAATGGTAGGAAAGTCTAAACTATACATTGAATATTTTGTTAAAAGAATACTTGGGGTGTGATCTACAATCGATACCGAAGCCAAAAATATACATTTTAGAATTTTTGTCTGTTTGTCTGTATGTATATCCAGGATAAACTCGAAAACTACTGCATGGATTTACTTAAAATTTAGCACGAATATTATTAAGAAGTCGGGTCAACATATAGGCTACATATTATCACGCTATCACCTACGGGGAACGAGCAGTGAAACTTTCATCATCATCATCATCAGCCGAAAGACGTCCACTGTTGGACATAGGCCTCCCCCATGGATTTCCACAGCGATCGGTCCCATGCTGCCCAGTGAAACTTTATTTCTAACTTTACGCGTACGAAGTCGCGTGCGGCCGCTAGTAACAAATAATAGGGACATCAATGGTGCTGGCGGTTATGGCATTCGGCCTGCGATCTTGGAAGTTAAGCCACTTTCACAATGATCGATCATTGGATGGGTGACCAAAAACTTATTATATCGAGCTCCTCCGTGCTTCAAAAGGCACGTTAAATTGTTAGTCTCGGCTATATCTGTATTCAAAAGGACCCACCAATCCGCAATGGCTCCGCGTGGTGGGTCACGGCCCGATATCAATGTTCCATCTATAGGGAAGGCCTGTACATCAGTAGGAGGGCAGTAGACTGATGATTATTAAATAATTATCGGGGTTTATATGTATATTGTTATATATAGTAAATTATGAGTTACACGAGAGATTTAGAAATCCTATGAATAATAAAGTGGGAACAGTTTTAAACTGAAAACGCGCCCTCTTGTACAAAAATATTGATTTATAACTTTAAAAAAATATATCCTATCAAACTAAAAACATTATCATGTAAAATATTACCAAAACGAGACCATATAACTCGAATTGTATAAAAATAATCATATCCTATGTAGAGCCAAGCTTTTAACTATACACGATCCAACTCTACAAGGCTACTTTACAAACCCTACACCTTGGTCAAAATATAAGCCTTGACCCTTTCATAATAATCTTAATGAAGACAATCCTTGTAATTAACATACTTGGAGCCACGAACCGTACCGTAGTACCCTTAGCACGAACCTATATCGTATAGTTTGCGAGTGCGAAATGTCAATACCAAATTTTGTATGAAAATTTGAACAGCAGTGCCATAACGGACGTAACGATAGCTAAAAATCAATACACATTTGACGTAAATCTAGATCGAATTCAACTATTCGAATCCGATAATAGTTTGTGCCAAGGGTACTGAACTGCACAAAAAGTTAGTATAACCAAATACGTGATTAGAAAAAATAACATCTCAACTTCTTAGCAACCAATTTTGTAATGTTCTTGTTGAACTTTACTTACACTGAAGCCACTCAACATACAAACACAATCGTGAACTTTTCAGTCCTCGATGTTAATCTTATCAAGTTGTTTACACCAACTCGCTACGATAAAAATATATAATGAAAGAAAGTTCCTCATAATAAAAGTAAGAGTAATAAAGTTTTCTTCGCCGTAATAAAACACGAAAGAGCTATATTCTCAAGTTGTGAAACCTTTTCAGTTTTATTTGAGAAAGTATTTGACGACACTTCCACACATGGCCGCAGGGTTCAAACTTTACGCTCGCTGTCCCTAAATTTCCGAACACTATGCATGATGAATCATGGTCAAACTGTCCTGTATATATAGTCTTGACATAAATATTGTTACAAGGAAAACACCTTTTTTCTACTACATAGATATTTTTTTATTGTTAAGTGTGTTAGTTTAAATATTAATATAGTACCATTAAAAATATACGAAGCTCGTTCAAAATGATCTCTGTTATCAATAGAAACACACACTTCTCCATGTGAAAATTCTTCACTGTCAATCTTATGGATTGTTTTAGGGACATGTGATACTTTTTGGAACTAATCATAAATCCAGATTAAGATCGGGACTAGATGACGACCAGCCTTCAGCTCTGATGAAGTCCGAAACGTTCGTTTCCAACCACGCTTGGATAGATCGAGATTTATGACCCAGTGCTGAACCCGGTGTTTTTCTGAAAGGATCACTCTTGGTTATGCAACAAAGTCTTGGTTATGCAACAAAGTGTTTCTTAACCAGCTTCTCAAGTATCTTGATATACTTGTGCTGATGTTTTGACACTTCTTTCACTAAAACACGACTCACTCACTCCTTGACAGCTAACACCCCACCAAACCATCACTGAAGTCGGATAATGTCAAGTAGCATTGCCGAACTATAGATATATTAAAACTATCGACAGTTTATATCGAAAATCTTGTACCCTTTCGATAGACCTATCGATAGTATCGAAACTATCGATAGCACAGACCAAGGCAATACTATCGATGCTATCGATACTATTGTATTTCGTTAATAACAAACTATTAATAGTATCTATACTATCGATACTGTTGATTTTACCTGTAACAATACTGTTGATAGTATCGATACTAGCGATTGTTTCAGACTATAGTTTGTGATTGACTCAACAAAAATCGTCAGTATCGATTGTATTTCACTCATCCGATCGTTTTAGCTTGTTCTGTGCTATCGATAGTATCGATTAAGTAAAGCCGATCGATTTTCATAAGATTGGTTGGCTATAGATAGACTATCGTTAATCATCGATAGTCGACTATCGATCGGCAACACTAGTCAACAGTCTGATGACTGATGATGATTCTGATGACTAATTGGGAAGCTTCTGTAGAGCTTCGAGCCTAAATTAGAAAAAAAAAACTCGTATGCATTCAAAGTTGTTTTGATTTTACTACCTTATTCATTTTTTGCCCTGTGATACAATGTCCAGTGTGTCTCTTAAAGATAGCAAGTCACAAGTCTTCTTTTAAATTAAACGACATGTTCAAAGTGCTATATTCATTTAGCGAGCTAAAATCTTTTGCTCTATTCGAAAGGACAGGATTTATTCGAATTCTTTCCTTCGCTGCTTTGATCGCCTCTTTCGTTTGAAAACTACGCTATGGCCAGATCTTTTTCTGTAACAAACAGAGGAGGTTTCATTATGCCTACCTATAAAACCTAGTCCACAAACATTCGACAAATTCCAAGCTGAAAAATTGCATTTGGCTCCTTACCTACTTTGTGTAATGCTCTCACAGCAATTCGGTCCTCTTTATCTCCCCACTCAATTTTAATTACATGAAAATATTTAATAACGTTTGAAACGAAAATGCGAAAACACAGTTATCATATAATAAGATTTTTTTTTTGTTTTCCCTTTTTAGGAAAGGCAAAAGAATACTGCCCATCCAGCCTAGTCTTTAGTTTATTTCGTTCTTTTTTTACATTAGAATGTAGATGTGGCGCATTTTAATGTTTCTTGGAGTGTTTGGCACGTAATGTATCGAGTCAGTTTTCTCGATAAGCTTCTGTGAGTTAGTCAACACTACAATAAGTTTCTCACGTCCACTTAACCGAAATAGTGGATATTATAAAGATTCCACTAATTCTTCAGTTGTGCAGACGGTTGTACTTAAAATAAAATCACACCAATTTTATTTCACAATATATACTATGAACGAATTAAAGAATAATTAAAATAAGACGCCAAACACACTCGATGAAATCCCGCCAAAAACTCCTTATATAAAAAGAATGACAAATTCTAAAATCAAAATATGTAATATTATGTTTTTTTATTGTAAGAGTATTTAAGGCCGGAGTTGTCTTTAGTCAAATTAAAGCCAATTAAACTTCCCTTTTTTTTAACAAACAAAATTCGCAAATTATAAAGACACCTCGTCTAGTTGTAATAAAATGCCCTGTCTCCAACTAAGTAAGCGGATAAACTTTAAGTGGATGTTGACAGAAGGTAGGTACTTTTTCTTTTGTAGAACTATTTAAATCAACTAAAGGAATCGCCGTTGCACAAAGAGAAAACAAAACGGAAAACTTGTAGGAATAGAAATAAATGTCACGGAGCAGCTACGAGATTTGGAACTTAGGGGGTTATAGGGGGAGAGTTATAGGGAAGTGGCTGTGAAAAGTTTGCCAACTACCTAGCTGGCAATGTCCGGCGCCGGAGAGCGGGACGGAAATATAAAGCGCCGTTGCTCGGTTACGATGACGTCACGGGCTGAGAGCGTGGTCACACGAAAACAAAAGACAGCCGTGGCTTTAACGTCACAGACATCTATAAAACTGATATAATAAAAAGAAACTGAAGCACTTATTAAAAGCTCGTTTGAAGTTTTAATTTGGAATTGAATTATGTGGGTACTAGATTATGCGTGTCGTGAATATCATAAAAAAACAATTTGAAAATTTTAAAAAATATTTTGAAGTGGTTTAAAGTGCCTTAGGCGAGACAATGGGGCGGACATGGCTGTGATTGCAGATATACCTGGGATAAACGGCTTATGAATAAAGACAGAAAAAATATCTAAGCAGCTAAAAAGTTTTGGTCACCCATCTTATAGCCAGCCATTGCGAAAGTTGCTGAACTTCCACAATTGAAGACCAAACAGCTAGCCACTGCGACATACAGCTCCACCTTCATTAGGCATTTGTTTCACCGCCGACGATAAACGAGATGCGCGTAGAGCTAGACACTAAAATTGAGTTGGCGAGCAGTGGGTGTGTAGTTCCGATAGTTTAGGACAAGTGAGCATCGCTGAGCCATTATCTTTGATAGTTCTTGTCGCTATTGACAAACTAGTGGAGAGAAATCTCACCGACACTGTAATATAGGCATCTCTTTTGTATACACGGAATGTATATCTCCTGTACGTTTCTTAAGCAAGAAATCAGCCAAAAGTAAGTCACTTCCTCGCCCGGCGGTGGGACAAATGCCTCAAATAATTACAAATGTGTAAATTTATCAATGTAGCCGCCCGGCGCCGCAGAGGGATGAAATTTTTATGATTTCACTCTCGCCGGCCCCAATACACCACGCGGCGGCTAAAACAAATTATCTCAGGGCTAATGAAAATACATGGTGGAAGTTTGGATGAAGCTTTTTTCTGTTTAGGCTGGGTTTATACATCTACTGGCTAATGTGTATTCAACATGATGCTGTGTGTTGCTGAAATGTTACAGAAAACATTGGACAACAAATAAACCGGGTCATATGCTTGCTACCTTAAAACTCTGATTTGATGTTTTTAAAAAAGTATAAAACTTGCAACTATCAATGATGATGATTTAAATAACCAGACAAGTATTGAGATCAAGCAAATTTATAAAGTTTCTATTCAGTATTCTCCAAAAAAGACTCGTTTTATAGTTGCGGTAATCGGTAGTAAAAATCGTAGCAAAAAAGACAAAAACTAAAGAAATGATAAGTATCAAATTATCCTCATTAAAAAAAACGATATACGCCAACTTTATTCAAAAATTTGCAATGCAAATTGTTGACATTATGTTTCTTGTTTGAATAAAAAGTAAGTTAATCTAAATAAAATAAGTTTGAACGGTATAGTTGCTCTTTACCCTTAGTACGAGTTTTACAATTACGAAAACCGTGATAGTTTTCGTGAGCTCGCACTTGTACTAATGGTACTGATTTTATTGTTTTCATTATAAATAAACAGTGTTTAAATTCTGTCATTAAATCATTTGCGTCTTCTTAATTTTTAAGTATATTTATTTGTTTCTTAGGTTTTCACGCACATCACTCATTAAATAAAACTATCATAGTTTTCGTAATTGTAATTTATGTTTCTATGCCCATTTTGGTGAAAACTAGCCAAATATACTTAAATAAAACTAGTTTTAACGGGTTAATGCACGAAACTTTATTTATTTATTGACGTTTCGACTCGATCTGATCGAAAAATCATTTTTCTGACGATGCAGACCTGAAAAGGTTGCGAAACGTCAATAAATAAATAAAGTTTCGTGCATTAACCCGTTAAAACTAGTTTTACTTAAGTATATTTGGCTAGTTTTCACCAAAATGGGTATAGAAACATAATTTACAATTACGAAAACTATGATAGTTTTCGTGCGCTCAAACTCGTACTAAGGGTACTGTTTTATTTATTTTCTGACGTTTCGCATCCTTTTTAGGGTGCGTCGTCTGAATAATCGTCCGCAACGTCAATAAATAAATAAATCAGTGCATCTATACCGTTGAAACTTGTTTTATTTAATGAGTGGTGTGAGTGAAACCCTAAGAAACAAATAAGGTAACCAACTTTAGTTATTTTTGTAATTTATATCATCATGAAACACACTTTTAGTAGATACAGCTTTGATATTTCTAATTAAGATTAGTATTCGTGTTTCACAAGATACTAACGGGTGACCCATCATCAGCCTATTAATGTCGCTACTGCTGAGGCACAGGCCTTCCCTGTGGCTGGAATAGGGAGATTGGGCCATGACCCACCACGCGGGCCCAGTGCGGTTTGGCGGGTGTTAACGACTGCACATGCAGCCGGGACCAACGGCTTAACGTGCCTTCCGAAGCACGGAGGAGCTCGAGATAGTAAATTTTTGGTCACCCATCCAATGACAGACCACTGCGAAAGTTGCTTAACTTCAACGGTCGCAGCCGAACGCGCTAACCACTTGCGCCATCGAGCTCCTCACGGGGTGAACCGATCCGGTGTATTTGATATAGAGAGTGTATAATGTATTTTTATTTACGTCACATGTTTGTACGCATTTCAATAGTTATTAATTTAACTAGATAAGTAAACATTCAATTTAACGCACGTTTTGTAATATTATTTACTACATGTTTATACTTATGTGAAGAAACCTTAAAGTACGTAACAGAAATTGATGTTGTCCAATTTGTCTTAGTGGAATATTAGAAGTGACAGGTCGCTTTTCATACAATAATATCGGCTTAACTTTTGTAACGTAATATGATATTTCATGGAAACAGCTCCCTCGAGCATCTTAGTTATGATATTGTTGATTTAAGTCAGGGTATGAAAATCTGAAAATGTTTTTTCAGATTTACAACAATGTAATTCCACACAGACTAACTGTACCTCTTTTAAAATAAACAAAGTATTTTATATTGGAACGAAACGTTCCCTATCGGGCACTACGGACTTGGCGGATGGGGACTAGGCGAAAAAGCATAGATAAATGATTGGTCTCGCTTCAGTCGAGTGAAGCGAGACTAATCATTCATCTATGGCGAAAAGTATGATTTTTCCGTCACAGCCGTCAGTTGTTTCGTATCGCATTGTATGTAGTTGAGTACTTATGCATATGTTTATTTTTTACTTCTTTCCAATCGAGTATGCTACGGCACTCAAGTTTGCTTCTTTCAAGCCTTTACCTGCTAGATTTATAAATCTAAAGATTTTTTTTTACCAGGAAAAAATCTACGCGTTCCTGGCATCAGAAAGGATACGAACCTGCACCTTCTGATGTCCGGGCGCCGGATATATACAAAGTAAGTTTAAATCCACAGCGGGGTATGGCATTGGGTCAGGGTATCAGGCAACGGTGCGAGTGATATTTTGGGTATCATCATCATCATCATCAGCCTATTAATGTCCTCACTGCTGGGGCACAGGCCTTCCATATGGATGGAATAGGGAGATTGGGCCATGACCCACCACGCGGGCCCAGTGCGGATTGGTGGGTGCTAACGACTGCAGATGCAGCCGGGACCAACGGCTTAACGTGCCTTCCGAAGCACAGAGGCGCCGAGATAGTAAATTTTTGGTCATCCATCCAATGACCGACCACTGCGAAGTTGCTTAACTTCAACGATCGCAGCCGAACGCGCTAACCACTTGCGCTATCAAGCTCCTGATTTGGGTATCACATGCGTCTATATGCTACTGTGGCCGCTTACCGCCAGGTCCACCTGGCGCGCTTATATAATACGCTTGTTTGCCATTCTTTTAACATAAAAAATCCTTACCTTTCCCAGCTGAGCCTTCTAGGCGTCTCCGAGCCCAGGTCCTCCGGCGTGCCCCGTATTCCCTGCGTGAGCAGTCGAGCAAGTCTGGACCCGGTGGAGCTACTCGTACTTGAAACGGACCCCCGAGGAGTTGGCACCCTGAAACAATAAGTAGGAATAAAGGACTTGTGAATACCATAATTATCGTCTGCATAGATTAGTTGATTTTCCATTCATCCTCTGTTTCACTCCCTGCAAATTTTATTTTTGTTACAAAATTATGTCTCAATATCAAAATAATTTATAGAGTTTAGGCTGTTATAAGCACTCAGGAACGTCTAGAAATTACGCCATCGGTTCGTATATATACCGCGGGAGACCTTGCACTGAGAAGAATCGGCAAGTAACTCAGCAAGGGCTGTGTTTTTCACCCTGTATTATTTATAGAGCGTCGTCAAGTCACCCTCAAAAACCTGAAAAATTACTTCAGAGGTGATTCATGAAGTCAGCTTTCGTTACACAATGTGAAATAAATAAACTGTTCATCTAAGTTTTGATTACAGAGTCATACAGTAAAAATACAAATATTGTTATTTATATCAGGTAGCTCAAGGAGCTCGATGGCGCAAGTGGTTAGCGCGTTCGGCTGCGATCGTTGAATTTAAGCAACTTTCGCAGTGGTCGGTCATTGGATGGGTGACCAAAAATCTTCTATCTCGAGTTCCTCCGTGCTTCGGAAGGCATGTTAAGCCGTTGGTCCCGGCTGCATCTGCAGTCGTTAGCACCCGCCAATCCGCACTGGGCCCGCGTGGTGGGTCATGGCCCTATCTCCCTATTCCATCTATGGATGGATCATCCTTCCCTATGGGGAAGGCCTGTGCCCCAGCAGTGGGGACATTAATAGGCTGATGATGATATCAGGTAGCACACGTTCACGAGCATGGCGCACCAACCAACCATATTTTAGGGAACATAACGACGTCTTTTTCTAAAGTTCCCCCCTTAAATCCAAATCGAAATTTATTAAAATCAGTTTAGACGTGAATGCGTCATCACCAGTCACCACAACAAGACAGTCATCAATGAAATTTGAGGACAACTATGATAATATATTAATATTATCATAGTTAACTAACTGGAATTTATTTATGGTCCAACCCGGTGCACTTTTACTGCAGTAAAAGGTCTTTCCCCAATACAAGTAAACGTTATACAGTTAAGCCCCACATTTCTTTGGACGCTATACAACAGGCGGGAGGGCTGCAAGGTAAATAAAACAAAACTTTTTCACTCATCGCATACAAAGCAGCGTAGCCGACTCTCACATGATTGCAATAAAACACTAATTTGTCTGGAGATAAACACCCTTCCGGGCATAATAAATGTATATAAATTGACCAAACGAAAACCTTTTTTGGTTGATTACATTGCTAAATTTCAGTCGAAAAGGTCGACAACGCATTAGGCTATGAACTCTACAATATTTTGTCCTCCGTGGCCGAGTGGTTTGTACGCCAGGTTTCAAGGTGGCCTACTAGAGAGATTCTGGGTTCGAAACCCGGTGGAGGCGGATGATTGTGTCATGTACGAGCATTTGTACTCCAGTCATGGATGTTTAAGATGTATCTATACTAATATTATAAAGAGGAAAGATTTGATTGTTTGTTTGTATTGAATAGGCTCCAAAATTACTAGACCGATTTGAAAAAAATTCACCATCAGTTAAATAAATTTTCATGGAAGTTTTACAATTATATAAAGAAATTCATTGTGTATAATACAAGCCTGAGAACAAAACCTATAGTCTACCTACACTACAGCTCTACACCGAAGCGAAGCGAGGGCTACTAGTTTCTATATATTTAGACTTATATATGTATTCTATCCGTTACCCTAGTATCTCATAACACAAGCCTACAGTGCTTACTTTGGGGCTAGGCTAATTGGTGTGAGTGTTGGAAATATTTATTAATTTAATATCGGTGTATGAACTCAAGGCGCGATTGCCACCCGCGCGCCCGAAAATTTTTTGGGACCGCAATTTGCGTAATATGTGAAGTTGTAGGTAAAACGCAAAAGTCATGGCGCGCTATAAGCCCGCCGATTGCAAGGTTCGTTCGATCTTCTTTTGTTATGTTTATGAGAGTTCTCGCCGCAAAAAAACTGCAGGCTCATGAGTTTTGAAATTAAACAGCTGTGCGGCCGCCCCGACGTTTACGGGTAAAACCCGCTCCGTGAGTTCTTAGCCTTATAAACCTTAGCAACTGCGTAGAGTACTTAATAACGATGTCATAATGTAGGTCTTAAAAGAGCCCTTTTACAAAATTGCGCCGCTGCCGTACTGATCGGCACGTAAGTAGATTTGCATCAGTATATATTGCATTTTACGGGTGATGTTTTAAGTCTTATAAAATAATTATTAATGAACTAAATATAAATAAATATACATTTTTCAGAAGTTCAATAATGGTACATTAGTTTTATGAAAGTTTTTGATAGTAATTCTATTTAATTGAATATCAAAATACGAGGTAAGCCTGCATTATTTTTTGGGATAACTCATGGAGGTTAGATGTTTTTTTTTGATAATTAATGAGATGGAAAATCTACATTTTAATACATTATTTTACAACAAAAACATATTTCTGATGTCGTAGTAATTAATTTGATCTAATTTATTAAACATTATTGAGAGATTGAGGCGTTTGAAGTTGTGCATATTATCGTTTTTTCCGTAAACTAGCTGCAGTAGAACGATCAGTACAAAAAAAGGAAAATAGAATTTGCAAATATTCTAGATTAACTTACAATAAAAAGGATAAATCTACTGTTTATTTTTATTGAAAATAGTCAAAATCTTTTCTCTGAGGGTAAACGAGGCGCTCAAAAATTACGATTTTTTGCAAAAAATGTGAAAGGGCTCTTAATTAAAGTTACTGATTATAAAGAAGCAGAATCATTATATCTACGTTTTATTTTAAGAAAGAACGGATTTTTGTATGCGAAAGGGCCGCTGCCGTATTTATGCTTCATAGATTATACTTTTTGTACAGTTCAGTACTTAACCGTAATAATGCCATTAGAAATATGATAGATCTATAGTCGTGCTTTTATAGTTATTGTTCAACAAGCAACCTTCTAATTTACTTTGGATATATAAAATAACACTGATAGTCTTTTATATAACGCTTTTATTTTTCTTTATTTTAAATTTATAATTCAGTTTACATAAACCGAAAACATTTTCTTCTTTCTCTTACGTAATATTATGTTTCGTCCCACGACCCTTTTATCCCTATGGGATTAGTTGGAATTTTAAATAGAGATTTATTTTTCACTTTATGATAGCAGGTACACTTGGCAATGATGGAACAATTTCCTTTTAATAAAGATTTAGATGCTATAAGAAAAAATATGCAAAATGGTGAAAATTATCCAATTAAAGTTACACCACCACAGAGGTTGTTGCATATTAAGTATGATATTTTTCTCGGAATAGCCAAATTTCTTCGTCGTACTATTCGTAAGTGGAATTCTCAGCCCCCGCGCACGTGTTCCATCCTTCCTACAATCTGGGCTCCTTTAAGAGAGACGTGAAGAAGCATTTTTGCAGGCCGGCAAGGTGAGGATGATTGGTGTGGCAGTTTATTACTGCTGTACCAGCTATCTTCGCGTTAGGACTTTATCACCACTTAACATCAGGTGGGGTAGAGTCATTTGCCTACCTGGCTTTATAAAAAAAAATGATAAACCCGAATATTGATAAAGCATGTGGAATTTAATTGAAGTTCATAACATCTAGGTGGATATAGCAAAATAATTCGTGCCATAGACACAAAATAGAACGTACAGAAGGTAAACTAATGCATCCACTTCACGCTCGGCGGTCGTGCTAAGATTGTGCACAAAAAATCGTGGTACGGGCACTCGTGATGAGGAGCTCAATGTCGAAGGTGCTTAGCGCGTTCGGCTGCGATCGTTGAAGTTACTTCCTTTAAAGTTGCTTACTTTCATTGGATGGGTGACCAAAAATCTTCTATTTCGAGTTCCTCCGTGCTTTGGAAGGCACGTTAAGCCGTTGGTCCCGGCTGTATCTGCAGTCGTTAGCACTCGCCAATCCGCACTGGGCCTGCGTGGAGGGTCATGGCCCAATCACCCTATTCCATGTATAGGGATGGCCTGTGCCCCAGCAGTGTGGACATCAATCGGCTGATGATGATGAGTGGCACTCGTACGTATCTAGTTGTTTGATTTATTGTTGATAATTAACCAGGAAGAATGGAAATATACACCTATAGAGACGACCTCCGTGGCCGAGTAGTTTTGCACACCGGGTTTCATGGTGTCGCCGACTCGAGAGGTCGATTCGAATCCCGGTGGGGGCAGATGTTTGTGCGATGAATACCAACATTTGTAATCCAGTCATGGATGTTTAATATGTATTCCTAAAAAATATACTTATATATGTGCAGTATATGTATTCTATCCATTAATTTAGTATCCCATGACACAAGCCTTACAGTGTTTACTTTGGGGCTAGGCTAATTGGTGTGAGTGTTGGAAATATTTATTATTTTAATATTGGTGTTTGAACTAACGGCGCGATTGCCACCCATACCCTCCTCGGGTTTGGGACCGCGATTCGCGTAATATGTGAAGTTGTAGGTGAAATACTTATTTATTATTCATTTATTATTAAATAGGTAATATTCAATTTAATTAAATATTAAAACTTATTTAATATTTAATAAGTAAGTTACAGATTTATAAAAATAAGGCAACATTATTATTAAGATAAATAAACCATTATTATTATTATAAACATACCGTTAAATGTTGAATCCAAACAACTGTCGAATGGAACAGTTCCTATAAGTTTTTTTGTAACTCCATAAAGGGTATTAAATTGTGACTAAAGAGCCTATAAGCCTATAAAATTGCTCAACTGGTACGACTTTGTAAGTTTTATTAAGTTGCCGGATATACGAGGCAGGCTTAATACTTGGTAACTTATGTAGATACGTAGTTGCGAAATTAGGTGCGCGAAATGTTACAATGGAAGGGTTACACATGAAGGTAGTTAATTTATTCTAGTGTTGAATACTTATTTACACTTTAGTTAATGTACTTATTCACACTTTAGTTAATGTACTTATTCACTCTAGTTAATTGCCATTCCTGAATTTCGTATTCTAAGGGTCACAATGGAACCCAATCACTGAGCCCCCGTCATCTGTCCGTCCGTCTATCTGTATCTCATGACCGTGGCCGGTTGTATGTACTAAGGTTATCATCCCATGAAATAATAGTGATATGTAATTTGTTCAAATTTAAACAGAACATGCATTTATAACCGCTAAAAATAAGATACAATTAAATTCCAATGAGTAAACACAAAAAAAAAAATCAATAACTACGATCTATCATGAATCAATGAGTTCGTGAAATCTGAAGAAACAAGTCCAGCCCAACTGATGTTAAAGCGGCAGAGGTTAATACTCTATTCAAGTTGTCCAAAAAGTGTGAATCGTCTATGCTCCTTCAACCAACTCCAAACCACATCCCTCAAATAAACATCTAAAGAAGTTAATACATAATTTACACCCGAATTTCCCCGGGGAAATAATAATAACTCCAAATATCTTTCAAGTGAAATCACTGTTTATTTGTGTTAAACTTTACTGTCACGATAAAGCAAACAGTTTTATTCATAACTAATGGTTTCACCGATCTCAGAGCCCCTAAACTTTTGCTTTGCCCCAATCAAAACTTTTCGTGGAAAACTCCATTCAGATTGTAGAATTTGGCAAATATTAGTAATAATCAAGATAATATTCTGTTTGGGTTTAGTAGAATAATATGATTCAAGTAGTAATTGAGGTAATTTGTTTATAATATAACTAAATACTAGTTCTGTTCATGCGTCTAGGCACATAATAGGCGTTTATTACCTGTGCTTATTAAAATAAGGAACAATTCGTGTAATTAATTTACAAAACAAGTTTCAAGTCAGGCACGCAAGCGAAAAGGTTAACATTTGGAATACATTTACAAAATTAAAGTTTTTTAGTTGTATGGATGCTCGCCGCTCCGATATTTGACTAAAACGTCTTTTATTAGTAAGCGGAAACAAAAAAAAAACACAAATTTAGAAAATTTATGCGGTTATAAATATATATTTTGGTCGAAGAGTTCCACTTAACGGTTCACGTGAAAAAGCCTGCTTACAGAGGGACAGACAACGGAAGCTTAAATGTTGTGTTCCATCGTCACACTTTTAGAAAAAATATTTAACAAATTGAAAATATACGAAATAATTTTTTTACCTTCTCTATAATATTAAATTTGTGACATCGTGTAGTAGTAGTAATTATTATTTCTCTTACCGTTACTCAGTCGTGAATGTCGGTGGTAAACAAAGTTATATCCCACCTGATGGTAAATGGGCACCATAGTCTATAGTATAGACATTCCAATACCAGAGAATCAGTCACGCATTGGTTACCTTGCTCTGTAGAGCAACACGGCCGACGCGGTCAAGAGAGGAGTAGGCATAAACAGAAATTAAGAGCGGTAGGGTACAGCGGATTTTCCGCTCGATTTTGGTGGTGTTGTATTTCTACTGGTCAGTAGGGTTCCAGGGCTCCACAGGTTGGGAATTAGTTTCAGGCCGGCAAGGTGAAGATGATCGAAGCGGCACACTTTCTGCCGCGTCATCTATCTTCTCGACTGGACTCCACTTAACATCAGGTGGGATAGGCTAATTTGTTGCGGCTTGTATAAAAAAACAGCTTTCCCCTCCGTCAAACTGGGCATACAAACTGGGCACACAAATGTGCAGATACATAATAGATACATGTGTAAAGGATTTGGCCATGTATTGTGTCATTGTTTATATATGAGTGCCGTAATATAGTGGCTACTCCCTTCTATGTTGCTCTATGCCTTAATATCATAATCTATCCCGTGGAGCCCTAGAAACCTTATATTTACTGCCAGAGCCCTTATACTACAACCAAGGTATACTGTAACATTTTTATGAATAAAATTCTATTCTATTCTATACTTACTGCCAGAAACACAGCACCCTAAGAAGATAGTGTTATTTCAATGCTGTCTTTTGTAAGTTAAAGGTAACTACTCCAGACAGGAGCTCCACTTCAAGCAGGAATTCCGCTACGATCCACCCCATAAAGCGTCTCAAATATCTCAGCAAATCGAATATCTCCGTCGTCGCACCGATAAAACGCGTCACAAACCTAGATCAGATAATATATAATCGGGAATACTGAAATCGGTATTGCGAAACGAATTCCGTACGCGATTTGGTTTCGCTTAATAATATACGATGTGATAGGGTGTCGTGAAAGTTGTCGTATGATTGGAAACCTCCATACCTAGGTTGAACCGATATTGGCATTGAAATGAGAAAGAAAGTATACCTAAAATGTTAATTTTGCATAAGATAAAAGGTATTTAATTTACGCTTAGGTATTTTCTTTTCATATGAAGAATTTGTAATTATGCTAATGGAATCTAAGTTATATTATTCTTCTTCTGTCTCCGAGCCTTTATTTCCCGTATTTTTTGGGGTCGGCCCTCCTTATCTTATTAAGCCATTGAAGTCGTGACTATGCCATGACTCTACATACTATACTCATCCAAGTAGTTGGTGATCTCCCTCGAACTTTCTTAGGTTTCTCCAATACAATGACAATTCTGGTCATGTGATCTTATTTGCGTTGCATGACGTGACCATACCAGCAAAGTCGACTGTCAAAGACTTTTCCAGCAAGTTTTGCAACGTATTCGCTTTAATCCAAAACGCGAACTAAAGTTGGTCTTGTTTTAAACCTAATGTTATCTCTGTCTTCTTTTTGCAAACAAGAGTGACTTTTTGTAATAAGGCGGTAGACGTTCCCCGAATATAAGAATAGAATCCAAGTAACTTTATGTTATAAATTAATTTATCTCAAGTATTTTCATACTCTTTTCTCAAAACTTTACATATCACAAGAACCGAACAAAGGGACTTTACCAGAGATAGAATTTACTCAACCATAAATTGTAGAAAGCTCACGCGAACGATGCGAACGAGTAGGCATTTCCATCGGCTGCTTTTGAAGAATACTCCAAATGGTTTTGGTACTTTTTTGTTCCCTTTGTCGTCAACGCGTCGAATGTTTTGACTACAAATACCAATTTCGGCCGAGCCTTGACGAAAAATCAATAAATATGTTCCCGCAGGCTGACGATTACAAAGAGGTAGGTGGGGATAAAGTGATAGGATGAAGCGGTTATAAAAAGGGGGTGGCGCTCATAATATCGACAATCACTGCATCGACAGTCGCTTTAGCGAAAACGCTTCATAGAAAAGACAGTACCCCAAATCGACGGTACGCTATATCGACAATACGCCAAATCGATGGTATGCTATATCGACAATACACCAAATCGATAGTCGCTATATATATAGACAGTACGCTATCGTGAATTCTACACTTCACTTTTTTATCTTGAAATGATGGCCAACAAGCGTATGGCCCGCTTAATGGTAAGCGGCCACCATAGCCTACAGACGCTTGTAACACCAAAAGTACACGCTAATCCTGATGATCTCCGTGGCCGAAAGGTTTGCACGCCGGGATTCATGGTGTCACCGACTCGAGAGTTTCCGGGTTCAAATCCCGGTGGGGCAGATGTTTGTACTATGAATTCCAACATTTGTAATCCAGTCATGGAAATTTATTATATGTATTTCTAAATAAATATACTTATATATGTACAGTATATGTATTCTATCCATTAATTTAGTATCCCATAAGACATGCCTACTTTGGCAAGTTCTTACTTTGGGGCTAGGCTAATTGGTGTGAGTGTTGGAAACATTTATTTAATCCTGACTGACCAAATCCCCTACCCCATGGAACCCTTGAACCTCACTCGCCGGCGAAAACACGCGCGGCTCTACCTTTTAACGCAAAACTTTCAATGTTATAATATTAGCGTATCAGCGAATGGCACTCACTCATTAACAGATGAAAAAATACGCAGGAGGTTCTCAAGTCGACGCGTATATTTTTTGCTTCTAACTCTACAAGGCGTAACTTCACAAAATCTATACCTTTGTTAAAATATGTGGCTTGGCTATTTTCTTACTACAAGAACTATTGCATACTGCATCTTACAACCTGGAATCCTTCAAAAGCGACGTGTAGAAGCAACCTGCAGGCCGGCAAGGTGAGCTGACTGGTGTGGCAGGTAGAACTGCTGTACCAGCTATCTTCACGTCTGGGCTTCACCGTCAGTTAACATCCGGTAAAAATAATAAAATATAAGAAATGATCAGTGAATAATGTCTCACTTTATGTCCATGTGAATGTAGCAAAATAGCCAAGCCACATATTTCGAGGTAAGGTGTGGTTAGGAGTTAGTTTAGAATCTTGGCTCTACATCAGATCTGATAACTTTGTGACAGTGTGAGTCCTGTGGTCTCGTGTTGGCAACATTTTACATGAAAATGTTTTTGGTGGGAGACCACCTACACAAATACAATGAATGCCATGCTAATGACTATGTAAGAGCCTATTAACTATCCCCAATATGTGCTTTATGTTTTTTAGGCCTGCAGTAAGGCAATATTAAGGCTAATTTAAGCAAATGATAGTAAATTAGCTGTCTCTTGTTAGCCATGGACCGAAATCTTAAACTTGTTACTATTCAATTAATCAAGTTTCAACGGTATAGATGCACTGATTTATTTATTTATTGATGTTTCGCATCCTTTTCAGGATGCGTCGTCTGAATTAATTGTAACGAAACGTCAATAAATAAATAAATCAGTGCATCTATACCGTTGAAACCTGTTTTATTTAATCAGTGGTGTGCGTGAAAACCTAAGAAACAAACTTGTTACAATTGTTAATAAGTTTAAAGTTTATATAAAAAAATGTCTCCTTGAGAAAGGTTACTATACTGTTAAAAAATTCATAAATGATAAGACACCTTGGGCTCAATATAATAGACTGTCGTTTTACTTTGTTAATTTGGTTGAAGATGTTTAATCGCCACTTCTAAATTTAAAAATAGTATATAGCTATACTTAAGTTATTGCTAAATAATAATATTAATGTGATGAAAGATGACATCAACACATGTTTTAAATTTTTGACGTCATCTTTCAATTGACGACACTGTATGAAACAAAACAAGGAGAAAAAAATAGCCCTTGTTGAGTTTCTTGCCGGTTCTTCACAGTACAAGGTCTCCCGCCGCACTTTCACAAGAGCTTGTGAACAGCCTAGACTGAATAAATGAGTTCGAGTTTGAGTTTAGAAACAACAATTTGGTGTCACCTTATACCCGTTTGGTACGTTTGTTTTTAAACTACCGTTTACCACCAGAAAGACCGTGCGCTCGTTACACGCCATGAATTTTGAGTTACATAAGAAACTTTACTAGGTAATTCAGACAACGATTTAGGATATATTACCAGTTTTTGGAAAATTGTAAAATGTGGTATTATTTTTAATTTTTTTAGCATTTTATTGCTAAAATCTAAAGAAAATTTTACTACAAATAAAAAATCCGCAGATTAAAGTTTTAAATGTCATAAATTGATCAAATAAAACTACTTTTAGGAACTGTTAACCTTACCAAAATATACAGCTAGGAATAGGAATATACAAATTTGCGCAATTATATTTTCCAAACGTTAAAAATAATTATTTTTTGTAGTACGTTTACAGTTTATAACTGTTCGCATATATTTTTTATATACACGATTATTAAGTTTCTCAGGGCACTCAAAATTCACGGTATGATAAAAATGCTATTGTATAATCGCTACAGTTTTTCGCTCAAGCCTCTGGCACTAAACACTGATCGTCTACTGAATTAGTAATATAAGGTGAACGTACTTGTTGACGAAACGCGGCAAATATAGGCTCTATTGGGTACACGGGAATGTGTTTTTGTCTATCAACTCTATTATTTATGATTTATAAGCTACTTGTGCTCAAAATAAATTATGCTTATGATGGGGGTGAATAAGTGGTATGGATGTTGTCATGACATTGAATACTAAATAGTTTTTTTGGACCCATTTTTTACTTTAGCACTGTATGATCAATTGTACAATTCTTATTAACAAATATCTATAATGCCAATTAGAAAGCGACAGGAGCAAAAGACAGGAAAGTATTTATACACTAGCGGCCGCCCTCGACTCCATTCGCGTTTACTTTACTTTTTTCAAAAACCCATAGAAACCTAACATTTTTCCGAGATAAAAAGTATGATATGTCTCAATTTAGGTCATTAACTAAAAGCGTACCAAATTTCATAGCATAGGCTTCCCCCAAGGATCTCCACATCGAGCGGTCCTATGCCACGCGCATCTAACCGGCAATCTTCACCAGACCGTCCGTCGGTCCACCCGGTGCGTGGTCGTCATTTGAGAACCTTTCCGCCCCAGCGGCCATCGGTTCTGTGAACCTTTCGACCCCTACGGCCATTGGTTCTCCTTGTTTTGTATCCCAGCCACAGCCACTTCAGCTGAGCAATCCTTCGAGCGACGTCGGTTACTTTTACTCTCCTGCAGATTCCTCATTTCGCATTCTATCACGCAGAGAAAACCCAAGCATCGCTCTCTCCATTGCCTTGAACCTTCTTATGACAGTCATAGTAACAACGTTTCGTTTCCGTCACTGGTTCATCACTGGTTAGACACACTGGTCAAAGACTTTTGTCTTGAGACACTGAGGTAATTTGGACGCAAAGATTTTACGTGAACGCTGACCATCCGAGCTTAATACGATGGAGAACCTCTTTCTCACAGTTGGACTTACAAAAACAGTTTAACTAAACAGTCTGTTACAGGTAAACGTAATGGTCGACAACTTAGAGTGGAGTATTCCCAATTATAACTGAACATGGACATTCAACATGATTTCGTCTGATTTTCCCATTCTGGGAAACACTGCTGAGATCTAGAAGCATTGTGTTCAGGTCTTCCAAGGTCTCAGCCATAATTATTACATCATCGGCAAAGCAAAGGTGTGTTAGGTTAGGATTGATGTAGATGTCACGTCTTTAGTTTGTTGATGATGTAGTTTATTGATGTTTTAGTTTAATTAATTATTCAATGGAGAACTAGTGGCCGCCCGAGACTTCGTCCGCGTTAATTTTAGTGTTTTGAGAATCCCTCCAGAACAAATCATTTTCCGGGATAAAAAGAATCCTATGTCTCAATCCAGGTAATGAACTATATGGGTTCCTACTTTCATCTAAAGACGTTCAGCCGCTTTTGCGGGATTGAGTAACAATCTACGAATATACAAACATACACATTTATAAAAGTAATAGGTGGTTTCGAGTGTGATAGAGTGATAACACTGACACAAACTTCCTAATTTAAACATACACACACTTCATAATATAAAAGGCAACAGAAAAAATATCATATAATTGTATACCAATACTTATACTCATCATTTTCAGTCTATTGAATGTCCCCACAGGCCTTCATAGAATATGGAGATTGGGTCACGACCCACCACAAGGGGCCCAGCGGGTGCTAGTGGGTGCTAACGACTGCAGATGCAGCCGGGACTGATGACTGCCTTCCGAAGCACGGAGGAGCTCCAGATAATAAAATTTTGGTCACTTATCCAATAGCCAACCATTGCAAAAGTTGCTTGACTTCCACGATCGCAGGCCGAACGCGCTAACCACCTGCGATATCAAGCTCCTCTATCATAAATTAACTATCTGGTTTAATTTCCTTAGTCTGCTGACAGTCCCATTTAATGTCACGCCAACGGAATATTGTTATCGACATATTCTATCTTTAGGGCTCCCACACAAAACTGCGTTGTGATGCGACGTCGCATCGCAGAAACTTGCAATGCGAATTGCTGTGATGCAAATTCGTGCGGCAAAGCTTTGTTTAGGGTGACCATACTTTCAACGGAAGTCAGCCGAATTAGACGTGTTTAAGTAAAAGTAACATGGATCGCAAAAAGATTTTCGCACTGCTGTTATTGTTAAATAGATATAGAAGAAAAAGAAGATTTTGGGTTCATTTATTTATTACGAATATGAACGCTGATGGGAACTATTTTACTCGAAAATGCTATGGATTGAGAACATAAGTTTTTTTTTAATTATATTAGAACGAACATTTCTTCATTTAAAAAACTTTTGAGTTTATTATCACCATATCTACAAAAATGATCGTAAAAGGGATGTCTCAGAGCGGACTAAAATGGTGTCACCAAGTGTGACGTAATATCTCAGAAATGTGCCATGCGAATCAAATCGGAAGCATTTGTGCGAGCTCGCAGATATTTGCGATGCGATGCGAAATCGCAGATATGTGTGGAAGCACTTAGACTGTAATTAGGACTTTGGTAGATGGCAGTCGTCCTTGATTAAGCATCACATCACGAGTTGGGTTCTCTTCAGAATAGTCCTAGTGAATAATCTTGCTATAATAGCAATATCAAAAGGTTCTTACGTTAAAGGCTTATAACTAAAACTTAACTGTTAGTTATGTGATACGCAATATTTTTATACCAATAAATTTTATTAAAAATTTATTCAAAGTTACTGAATTGTTTATTAATATTTTCTTAAAAATCGTATGAGAAGGCTCTTTTTGCTGAAAAAACCTTAAACAAATTGTAGAACAGTTACTCATTTAATAACCTAATTTAAAAAGTTCAATATGTGATAAATTGTGTTCATTTTTAATAGCTAGATATAGGAGAAAAAACAGATTCATGGTAGCAATCCCGTTATTTAAATAAATTACTTACTATAGTATTAGTTACCATGGAAGTTTACTTCGAAGTTATATCAAAGGCTTGATAAAATACAATTTCGTCACGTAACTTTGTGATATTTGACCTAAAAGATTTGAAATCTACAAGTAGGTACAAAGAATCTAACAATGACGAGTTTTAATTAAACACTTGGGAAAGTTTTAATTTAAATGAAAATTATTATTCATTTTCTCACAATTTTCTATTTCAATCATTTCCTCTTGAAATTGAATCGATTCTGTAAATATTACCGAATAAAAAGAAAACTTTTTATTATAGAATAACTTCATATCAGTTAATCTTGAAGAATGACAAACCATTGTCGGATGTTATAGTAATATAAGTTATTTATTGGATTTTTACCATGTACCTTGTTTTTAGCGAGTTTCCGATATTTCGGCACTGTTGCTAGCGCCATGATCACGGAGTAACTGAAGTAATTGCGGGTAGGCTGTTATTGGCAGACATTGGCAGACTTTCCATCTAGATACAAACTAAGACACCAAAGACACAGAGTAGACAGGCAACCTGTTTATTTGCCATATGTCAAAGGAGTGACTGAAAAGATCTCAAACATACTGAATAAATACTCACTAAACACTGTCATCACTCCTTTACGAAAGGTTTTACAATACCTACGGTCTCCTAAAGACAACTTCCCCTCGGAGAAACCTGGTATCTGAAAGATCGATTGCAGCTGTGGCAGTTCGTACATTGGCCAAACAAAGCAAACAGTAGCATGCCGAATGAGGGAACACATAAAAGCAATCAATAACAACGATATATTTAGCTAGACTAGTTTTTTAAGACTCTCGTCACCTTTTAGTCCTATGGGGCCAAACTTTGAAGGTACGCACCCTAAACATACCTATAGTTTTTTTATTTGTTTTTATTGGTAAATGATATGTTTATTTCAATCACTTCTAATGCTCCTGCAATAATATACTCATCAAAAAAGTCTTAGCAACACTTGTGCGGTTTTGAACTTTTGAACGATTTTTACTATTGTAATTACATTTATACTATACGATTACAAACACAATCTAAAAGTTTATATTTTTAAAATCAGAAAATTATTTTTCGACAACAAAAAATATTATATACCAATCTACTTGGCTAAGACAAAAAAGTTATAACAATTAATAAAACATTCTGTAAATGTTGTTTATTGAAACGTTTCAGTGAATGGTTTAGAAGCAAATAAAATAATCAAATCAGTTATAATTTCCAACATTACACTTTTGTAATGTTGGAAAATATTTCAGGTTCTTTTGATAGATAACCGGAAAGTTAGCAGTTAGTATATTCTGCTATCTTTTAAATTCCATTAAAGCATGGGCGAAAGGAAAAGTTATAGTTTTTAGTTTTGTTACATTCTTAGTTCAGGATCTGATACTACTGCCTCTTATATTTTAGAAACTTGTTAATACGACGCGGCGACGACCGTTCGTACAGGCGTCAATTTTCAGAACACGTCCGATAAAATTCCTGGCGCTTATTTATCCCGTACAAGGAAACAGAGATGGTCTAAGATCCGCAGGGGCACGCTCAGTCCACACTGAGAAAAATAGTAGAAAAACAGCGACAACAAACTAAGCTAAAAATAAATTATTGTTATAACATATAATTAAAAGAAAACCTAGCGGATAATTGTTAATGTGCCCACTGTTGGGGTACAGGCCTTCCCTATGGATGGAATAGGGAAATTGGGCCATAATCCATGGGCCATGTGAGGAATGGTAGGTGATCAAATTATTATCTGTACCATTTACTGTATTGAGCCCCTGTTGCCCTCAGTCGGACTCTGGCAAGTCGGTACCCATTTACGGGTTGCCTTACGTGCCCATTAAACTCACCCGAAGCGTAAATGTTTTACGGCGTGATTCAGTTGCCATGTCTTTATTAGTCCCTTATGTTTATTCCTTTGTTTCGTATCCAAATAATTATCGTTGCTGTTTGCATTCCACTCCTAGCTTCCGGGGTATCTCTATAAGTTGGAATGCAAATGTTGAATATAATTTACTCAGCATAATGAATGAAGCAATTCAATTAAGCTCGTATAAGTTAAGTGATTATAAAGTATTTTAAGTATATATTTCGGAGAAGGTCAGTCAAAGGATTATTGATATTTGAGATGTGAGAAACTATTGGAATACGATATTGGTTCGTGCAAAGGGTACTGAAAGAAAACGCGTAAAACATTAGCTCTTAACTAGCACTTAACCATCTTAGACCCATCAACCACCAATCCGCACTGGGCCCGCCTGGTGGGTCACAGCCCAATCTAGGGAGATTGGGCCGTGACCCACCAGGCGGGCCCATGGAATAGGGATTCCATCCATAGGGAAGGCCTGTGCCTCAGCAGTGGGGACATAA
Organism: Chilo suppressalis; assembly: GCA_902850365.2. Lineage (NCBI taxonomy): Eukaryota > Metazoa > Arthropoda > Insecta > Lepidoptera > Crambidae > Chilo > Chilo suppressalis. The sequence goes on from OU963903.1 coordinate 6,740,205, forward strand.
TAGGCTGATGATGAACCATCATAGACAGCATTGAAGATTTTCATTCATCACAAATATTTCCAAAAAAAATGCAACTACCAAATCATATCCCAGTTTTTTTTTCTTTGGCATAATAATATGTTATCATTAAGTAAAAGAAAAACTAAAGTATACAATTATATGGTAAGATAAGAATAATAATCTAAAAAAAAACATTGTTTAAAAAAACTTCCTCGGCTATGATTCGAACCCGTTTCACCCGTGTAGCAGGCCAGCTTTCTACCACTGATTCGCCGATGCTTGTTGTTAAGGACTGAATTTATCAATAATAATAAAAAATGTACAGATGAAGAAAACGATCTGTAGCGATGTAATAAAAGATTCACTTTAAAAATATTGCATTTAATGTATGAAATTGACAAGCTTACGACATTATATAATTTTATAGTTTATTTTGTTAGCGTTAGGGTTCATTCGAATAGAAAGATAGCCATTTTACTCGGCGCCTTTTAGATAGAACGACGGTCATTTTCTTAGCTTAGACCAAGCTTAGACGGGTTTCTTATAAAGGATCATCGGATGACTAACCAAACATTGTAACCTATTGCGCTCTTTATGCAGGGAAATGCAGGGAACATCGATGGTGCAGGGCTACGTTCCAACTAGGGTTGCTACCCGTACTTTATTATAAAGATTGTACGTTATTTCGGGTAATTCTACTCTATACTTTATACCAACAATAGAGTACGAGAAAATACTTTATTTATTGTGGTTTAATTACTCGCTAATTAATTTTATATAAAATATACAAAAAGAGGTTGATAGGAAGTATTTTAGCGTAAAACGGACCGACAGTATGTAGAATATGTTATGCTCATTCGTGCAACGTTTTTGTGGCTGTATGGCTTTGTACTATGACCTTTCCCATTGCGGAAAATAAATACAGATTTTTAGAAGCCATAATATTAATAGTTGCTCGTAGCATCGTAAGATATTTTTTTAAGCTTACTTTTAAAATGGAGTACTTTATTTTATACACAATTTACTTTTTTTCTACCTTTAATATCCGATGTACTTTATTTGGACAAAAAAAAAGGTGGTAACCCTAGTTCCAACCCTTCGCTCTGAGTGCAACTTTAACTTTGACGTTCCAATTATTACATAAAATGTATGAAACTCATATCAAATTTGATATTTGTATCACCTGAAGCGTAGGTTTGGAACACGATCCGGTACGTTAGCGTGCTCAGACTGTGATCATGGAAGTTAAGCAACTTTCGAATTGGTCGGTCAGTATAATGGGTGACCAAAATGTAATATTTAACATCGGAAGGCACGCTAAGTAGAAGTGAGAGAGATGTATATAAACAGTGTTGCCAGGTCCGATTTTTGAAAGTATATGTAAAGGATGTTTGGAAAGAGCTACAAGAAAAACAGTAGATGCAGAGGCGTACTTTTTTCTATTTGCCCCCCCCCCCCCCCCCTAGAATTGGTAAATGAAATCAAGATAAAGACCAGTAACGATTGTGTTTCTGTGGCTTCTACCGCCCCCTAAAGCTAAAGGAGCAAATTCAGAAAAACAGGAGATCTCCTGTAAAATCTGGAGACCTGGCAACACTGTATGTAAACTACTTTATATTTCCATTCATATTGACTTCAATGCTTAGATTAAAACAAAAAGGGAAGATACGGCACTCCTGCAAAAAATGATCCCCTTAAATTGTGGTGCATAACCACAATTCGCTTTAGTTACAATTGGACATTCAAACACGCTGCATGTGCAATCAATATAACAATATTGCGTATATTCTGTGTTATAAAGATTAAATAATGCCTTCGATGCTTTTATAAAGAACACGAATAGTTCAAGATCAAGTAACAAATTTCACGGCAACACTTTTCATTCGTAAAACTATGAAAACATTTTATTTTTTACTATTATATGAACAGAAAAATCACGTTTTTTCGCCATTTGTTAACAAGAAAAGGATATCGATACAGCTCAGCAGTTTGTAGAGAGAGAAAAAAAAACGCAGTGGCCAAGCCAAGCGACGCGGACTCGCCGTTTCGCTCGCGCTGCGTTCAAGCGTACATTTCTGTCTCGCTCGCTCGATTGAATGTTTATTTACAGAAGGGTGCGTGCGTGAGAGTTGCTTATGTAGTTGAGTCAGAGCATATTTTATTTGATGCTAGTATGAGCATAACGTATCTTCCCTTTTTGTTTTGATCTAAGCTTCAATGGGAGAGAAGAGAGATAATTGGCAAATATTGTAACTTTTTTTATAAAGTTAAGAAAGGGACAATAATAAAAAATGCCTAATACCTGCAGCGCATTTAATTCGCATGTTATAGATAAATATTTACAGAAATCCATCAGCTTTACAATAACACAAATATTGTGTGTGTAAGTTACAAGCATTGTAAGTGACATGTAAAGTCTTAAGCAAATAGAACAAATAATAATTTACATGCAAATATATGTATGATCACGGAGACTTTATACCAACACAATAATGTTACACGTTGTTCCAGAAACTTTGGTGAAGATAATTTATTACAGCTTCTTTGTTACAAAGAGATGTCGCGAAACCTTTGACTAATGTTTTGAACATCTTTGTTTATTCGCAGAGAACAAATTGTCTTGTCTGACAACATCTGACGATCACAATATACTATTCAACATTAATTTAAATGTCTAAAGACAGCTCCTGCAAAGGACATTGTTATATTTTTTCTCGTAAGCGATGTCACACGATACGTTGGCAGACATAAGTTTGTTAGATTGTTATATTTTTTTCTCGTAAGCGATGTCACACAATATGTAGGCGGTGCGATGCGACCGCAAAGATCTTATCACATTGATGGTCACACGAATTGTAACACAGCTCAGCGCTACTGACTTTGACCAAACAGAGAATACAGAATGGTAACAAACACAGTTTGCTTAACAACTGAGTTCACCGCAGCAGATTACTCTAGCACCGCAGTGCATCACCCCTCCTTGCCACGGTTTCTCAGTCTTAGGTTGCAGGAACAGCCCTTGCAAAAATGTCCTTTCAACAATGGCTTTCTCGTTGCTGCTTTTGCTATAAATGGGTCACAATAACGGTAACAAAAGGTTTTATATTTGATCTGCATTCTGTAAAGCCAATTTACTACGATGCACCGACTATTCGTTTGAGGCCCGTTCTAGACATTGGCTTTTGAGTGGACTCTGCGGCGATAACTCGGCCACAACGGCGGTAGCAAACGGTTTTCCTTTGACCTGCATTTAAAGCTGGACACCTCAATAATCAACGTTCGATGTTCGAGTCAACACTCCAATCCAATGCTTTCCAAACTTCCTTCTGCACGATGGCCAATATTTTTTAATAACATTACTTCAAAGGGGCAACATAACAATTATTAAAGTGTACAGAGACAAGGACTGTAATCACACTGTCTACTAACAAAGCTTGTCTAATCAGCGAGGGATAGTCATGACATGATCTGTGTGTAAGGGAGACTGAATTATTGAATAATCATTTAATATATATCTTGATATGCTAGGGAAAAATAATTTCATATTCGTAATGCCTTAGTAGGTATAGACTTTTCTGGTGACTGTAATTCTGAGACATGCCTAAAACTCTGAGAACATTTTATATAAAATTTTCTACAATCTAATATTCTCTCAAACTTTATACAAACCTGGATTCGTTTGGTTGGACATTGCTTATCTGTATTACAAATGAATAAGAGTGATTTTTGTACTAGAGTAGGTATAAGCAAATAGGTACCTTATCCCATATGCCTATGGTCTATTAGTATGATAAAGAAAATGGGTGTATTATTCTCCATGTGTGTAAGTGCGTATTTTCTATTCCTTTAAAAGTTTCAGTTATAGTTTTTATGAAGGGCGCTCGGTTAGGATGCGTTTCTGCTAGTTTTTTTTTGTTGATTGGTACAATGAAACCCGATCAAAGCAGTGAAGGAAAGAATTCCAAGAAATCCTGTTCTTTTGGGAATTAATGTATTATATAATTTGGGTATTACAAAAAATACTAGGTATGTTAAAAAAAAACTTTAAAAGCAGTCTAAAAGAAAAACAGTTTTCAAGATGCAAATATACAATTAAAAAAAAACGATTTTCTCAAAACTTACTCTGATTGAGATACCGTTTTTCGGCTTATCTGGGCAGAATGTTAGTATAGTTAGTATAGGAGACGGGTCACTAGTAAATAGCAGTGCCTGCCCTCGCTTCGCTTCAGCGAAGGCTAAAGTTTTTCTGATCATAAGTGAACCTTCATCTTGATGATGATATATCTATCTATAGTTAAAAACTTTATCAAAATCCGTTACGTAGTTTAAAAGATCGAAGCGTACAGACCTTGAGAGCGACACTGTTTCATACTATGTAAAAATTCATAATATAAGTACCTCAGGGCAATGCCATCAGCTCTGTCCTCGCTGGCTATGCTGGTCCTCGGTGAGCTGCCGAGGCGACTGCTGGCCGACTTGCGGCGGTTCTCGTGAGGGTCCGACGACTCCTCCTTGTTGGTGAAGGAGATGCGAGGCGCATGCCCACGGAACCCACCCACCTTGTGCGTGGACACCCCCCGGCATAGCATCTGACTTTGGGTCAGGTCTGTGAACAATGAGTCTGTTTGAGAAAAATGGGGTAAGAATAGGGTTGCAACGATATATCGGAATATCGATATTATCGATAATATCGAGACCAAAATATCGATATTTATATCGATATTTAAAATTCACTGATATCGATATTATCGATATCGGAAATTCCAAAATATCGATATTTCGTAGACTAAATTTAAACACAATAATATCAATTAATTTACCTGCTATGACTATCTAAATTGAATAATATCGAAATAACTATTGCTTTGAAATCGCAACAGCTTATAGATGTATTAAAAAAATCTTGAACCCCAAGAAATATACTAAACTGGTGTGGATTCTGGCATGATTCTCTCAACCTAAAATTAAATTTGACAACAGTGTATCCTTGTCATTCTCTATACAGAATGACAAGGAGAGACTGATGTTAAATTTAGTTTTAAGTTTAGATAATCATGCCAGAATCGACACCAACGTATATAGGTATAATCGTATACCTAATGGTAACTCATGCACTTAAATAAAATCCTTGCCTCTCTTTCTAGATAATTGTCAACTACTGATTAATTGAAATTAAATATCATTGTAATATAACACAAAATAAAATTAAGAATCTTATACAAATCGTAAATTTTTAAGCTCGCCAAGTCAAGAAAGTAAGATAGGTATAGTAATTTTTGAAGCTTTGGGCTTACCCTATTCTGAAGCCATGGGCACGCCCCTGATGTGTGGGAGACTAAGCAATTTGCGTATTTGATGTGCGCTAAAAAACCGACATAGCTTGGAAAAGCACGAATGTAGTGAAAACTTAGTGAAGGCATTCGCAAATGTCGTCCCACATATGCGGGTTGGCGCATTCGTGCTAACAAATGTGAGTGATCTGATCAGGATAATAATTTTAATTTTTTGGTTTCCCGTCGTGGCTGAAACATAAACAGTGCGAGCCAAAAAAAAATCCTGCTTGGCGCGATTTCATCAAGCGTGTTTAAAGAAAAAGCTGGCTCAATGCATTTTGCGAGAAACTCGCCAACAAACATATGAATGTGTCACATTCAGCCCGTATTGTAATGTCAATAAAAAAAAAGAAAAAAATATCGATATATCGATAATATCGAGTTAAAATGGTCGATGTATCGGATATCGATATTTTCCTGACTTCGATATAAATATCGATATAATATCGATATTTCAAAAGACTTTGCATCCCTAGGTAAGAACTTCTTAACAAACGTTTTTCAAGGTTCAGTGGGCGTTAGGTAAACCTTGATAAAGCAAGGAACTAGCATTGGCTGAGTGGACAAGAGAATCAAATATCAGATGAGTTCCAATCTTTCATTAAACGGCCAATAAAAAAACATGGAATGAGTTACCTCCAGTACTAAAACATTGCCCGCTTATAGAGTCTGAAAAAGAGTATTACATGGAAGGCGGCGGCATTGCTATATCACTGGCATTCCTGTGATCCATGCGCGACGGCAACCACTTAACATCAGGTGGCTCGTCCACGTCGAAGGCAATAATAAAAAAAAAACATTAAAAATTATATTATGTTTAACTAACTATCAGCATCATAACCCCACTGCTATTACAATGGCCTTTTGTACGGGTGGAGTACGGAGATTGACCCATGACCCATAACGCAGACCCACTACACTGTAAAATGCAACTGGGACTAACATGCCTTCCGCAGCACGAAGTACCAGTTAGGAAAAACTTAATAGAATTTTACAACCGTAAATGGTTAAAAACGTGCAGCAAAAGAGTTCATCTATTATAATGAAGAGGTAAATTTATCTGTCCTGTATTTTATGTGCACGATATCTCATAGAAATTTTAAACAATTAAACAGGGCGTCATTACTCGCAGGTTGCCCTTTAAAGTTCAGCTGCCAGCTATGGCCGTTGTCTCCTTTTATTTACGGTTGGAGGTGAGCCCTGCCCGGGATAAATTGCTGCCAACTAGACCCTGTGAATAGCGAGCCTTCCGAATGAAACATGAAAAAACCTTTGTGAAATATTTTTGTTAAAATGTGTTAAAAAAGGACGATTTTAAAATGTTGTTCTGACGAATTTAAACAAATTTTAAATTAATTTACATAATTTCTTATTAAAGTTTGATGGAATACTATAATTTAGATACAATTTTGTTCAGTGCATTTTAAATAAAATTTGAATAACTTATAATAATTTTGTTTAATCCGTAACGAAGTGCAGATTGTTCTATGGAAATTAATTATTCACTATTTTCTTCGCAGTCTAATTGTTCAATTGATAAATAAATGTAATCAACTATTTCGTTTCGACTAGTATTTTTATCATTTGGCATGAGCACTTTGGTGAATACAGGAATACTGTATTAAATCGTCGTGTAAAAATTTGTGATTTTAAAACAAGTGAATGTTTTTATTAATACTAGGCAGTACAGTCTACATACCATTAGTACAGGATCCCAAGACTGCCAGACCTCACTTATTTTCTCATGGACAAAATATGGATTATCGAATAGTATTAGTGTGTACAACGACGAACGTATAGATACTTGTTCTGTGGGACAATTAAAAATAAAAACACGGCACGTAAAAATTTTACTCACTTTACTTACAGTCTGGGGACTGATTATTACGTATGTTGTAGAGAATATTGGAAACAAATTGAAATTAATACTGCTTGACACATTCTGTTCGCAGTATTTATTGCCAGACACTTTTAATGTCGAAAGCTAAAAACACAAACTTGCTTATTGTCTGAAATAATTTTGATAATTAGATAATAAGAAGTTATTTAATTATTGTAAAGGGCTTCCTGTACCCTATTCATTACATAAATTTAATGTATAAAAAAGACACTTAATAAGCATGAGCGCGCCTGTCCTCACAGTGGCAGTTCAAATAAGCTTAGGGAATTTTTGGCCTCCGAAGTTTTGACCGGCAGCTTACAAAATATAATAATAGCCCCCTAAATATCATAGATAAATATCAGGTCTCAGACTGTATGTTTTATGGTTTTTGCTTTCGACATTTAAAGTGTCTGGCAATAAATACTGCGAACAGAATGTGTCAGGCAGTATTAAGTGCAGTAAATTCACGGGAATCTAACATATGTGTGCAGTGTAATGTCGGTTTATCGAATTTGTCTTATTATGGAATATCTCAATTCTCAGGTTTTTTTTGAATAAGTGTTAAATTACAAATAATTACTATTTTTATTTTATTTTATATTTTGCTGGCACATTACTCGTCTATCTCTGTTAAACTATCCTTTGACTTAAAGGTTGTCTGGAAGAGATCGCTTTCAGCGATAAGACCGCCTTTACCCACCATAGTTCACTATCTGTTTTGTAAGCCCTTTAATTGTGTATGTGTGAGTAATAAGTATATCTATCTATCTACAAATAAAAAATCTATTTGTATTGATTTTACGTACAATCATCAATGACAGCCGTGTCAGATTACAGGGGGTGCCGGTTTAGACCAGGTAAGGATTATTGCGGGTTTACTTCTCTTTCTTTCTCATTCTTCACACAAATAATACCTACCCTCGATTCACTTAAATCCATTGCAAAGATTCATTAATAAATCGTTGGCAATTTTATGTCCATTTTAATCCTTGATCCAGTCTTTTTTAAAGTGGTTTTTTTAGAACTAACGTGTGTCTGAAAATCTATTAAATAAATCGACCTGTACCCTTAGCACGAACCAATATTTGCTTACGGAATTCGAACCCAGAACCCGTAGAGCCGAAAGAATAATCGCTAGTGTTGCACAAATCACGCGCTTCTTTTCATATACCACAATTATTTTAAGATATCTACCAAATGATGATCAAAAATCAAATGGTGAAATATTAATTGATACTTTTTGCTTACAGACAAATATCAGAAAGACCAAACACAATAGACGAATTCTCTATATCCGATGCGAGGCAATATAAAAATTCTTCCCGGACCATTTCCTGCCGAGAGAGATTGCAAATATTTATTGTGCTAAGGCATTACGTTACGAGCACCTTGTATTATTATTTGTTTACTAACATAATGGCTCCTTTCCGTAGGTACTTTTCCGAATGTATATGATAAGTTCATATTATTTCATGACTATGCACACTAGCAGTTATTTCACTGTATTTATTATAGTGCAACACCTAACATTTCCATGAAACATTCTGAAGGAGAGCATTTTCAGAGAGAAAAATTTGGTAATAGATTAAAATTAGTTATGATTACCAAACTCGTTAGCGAATTCATTACATCTGATTAAATGCTCATTAAATATATATTTTTGTTAATCATATTTTTATTTAGCTGCTAGATGTTTAAATGTGAAGAAAATTTTACTAGAAAAAAATTCACGCGGTTCCGGCAGCAGACGGAACTCATATCCTCCACTATCCGTGCGGATGCACTCATGGCCGTGTCGAATTTATTCTAGTATTTCTTAGGCTAATTATATTTTTGTTATTTAAGATCTTTTTTTCTCTGGTGTAAAATCTGGTATTAAAACGCCGAATCAATGCAATTTTTTGAAGAGTGCTACGTTAAATGGAACGAAGATAATTATATTCATCGAAATCCTTACCGGAACGAACTGACTGACTTAATTACGAAATGTTGTGGACAAATCGAAACTATAAATTAAAGTACATCCGAGTCACATTTCTAGTGGGTGCACTTGTCAACCCGAAATGTGATTGAGTTGGGTCTAATGGCCTTCGGAACATCATGTATCCGTTAATGCCCAAGAGTCAAATGAAGGAGATTAAGCCATACCGTTTTTCCATGGTGTGACAGTTTCGTATGTCGTACCTTTAATGTTTTTCCAACCCCAAGAAGATATATTATATTGTCAATGGAAATAAAATATTTCGGTGAAAGTAGCGGGTTTTAGGTAATATTATTTAAAGTCCAGCAAAATATTTTCAACCCTCCTGAAGTTAGCTGCAAGCGGAGTCCAATTGCGAAGTTAGATGTTCAAACTGTTACTCCACCTATGCTCACATGGTAACTCTGAATCCTATTCACAAATATATTCAATACAGGAACTCAAAAATAGCAGTTAAATGCAGAAATAAAATAAACAAAATTACATTCCTAATTTATTTGTCCTATTTAATCTTATACAAAGTATCTGACACTTATAAAAGTACGTTGTAAGGGTACCGCGACTTATTGAATTAAGAGCATATTATTGAATTAAAATTGGATAAATCAGCTGATTTTAATTTATGAATAAGTCGAGAATAAAGACACTTATTGATTCGACCACACGTATACAGATTCTCAAATGCACTTTAATTTAAAGTTAAACAATCACAACACGCAAACTTTAGACTGACTATTTGCTAATTCGTAATTACTACTTACAATTACTTACACTATTATGACAGAGCCAAAGTTTCATCGTCACTCAACATATTAAATTCATTTCAATCAGTTCAGTGGTTTTAGTTTGAAGAGGACGAAACAGACACACTTTTTGATTTATAATAATAGTATGAATCTCACTTCATAATTGTAGTAAAATAAAATGTAAAGAGATTTTTGCTGCCTAGCAGCGTCAGTAGTACAAGGAAAAATTCCAGGCGTCCGTTATGATATCGTTGCGTTGCTATAATATTCAGTGCTTTCGGTTATACAGAAAATCTAGCAGATAAATGCTAAAATAAACTTATAACAACACCGGCGGCCGCCCACGACTTCGTTCGCGTTAATTTTGGTTTTTTTGAGAGTCCCTCAGGAACCTCACATTTTTGAAAAGTATTCGATGTCTCATTCCAGGTCATAAACTATATGCGTATCTAATTTCATACAAATCCATTCAGTAATTTTTGTGTGATTGAGTAACAAACATAATTACAAACTTACAACCTCTACATTTATAACGTTAGTAAGATCAATATTAAATAAACCATTGTGCAAACTTTCGAAGAACATTATTGGGTAGGGTATTTGTTTTGTTCTATCCTAAACAATGGTTCAGTGGAGGTAAGCTCTACGTAAATACGAGTAAGACGATTTTATCTTTAACTGGGACGTTCCAACGACTCCGATTATTCGAGTTTCGAAATAAGATTTTTAATAGACCTTTATGTGCATTCTAAGAAAATCGTTGCTTACAATGATGCATTTGATCCCAAGAGCTTTTACTATAGAAAGGAAAAGGTATGTTCTTAGGGGCCACAACATTTTTTCTCATTACTGAGATTAAAAGCAGTTTCAGCTACTCCTTAAGTATATATCCATTAAAATGTTTAAGGCGTATAAAATTTATGTTATCGAGCATTGTTTCCCTAAAACATGGGAATTCCTTCTCCTTTACAGCCATCTTTTTTACCTAGCTTTAAATACTCTAATTTAGATGAATGGTTTAGTTAGGACAACGTAATCGATCTCCCCAAATCTGTCATCCTTCGTCACAAATGCATCGGATTGTGCCTCCGGAATGTATTCAACGCAGTGCGGTTTGCTACGTCAAGCTACGTGTCATGTCAGTCAGAAAAATCGCGTAAGCGGTTGGACACCTTTAAAGAAAAAAAAGTAATCCATTTGGCCAAATTTATCTTCAGTTTGTCACTGGATCTGGACTCTGAGATCTTCTGAGATCGACTCGGTGTGATAATCGGTAAATATTTATTGAGGGATTTGCTTCTTAAGTTTTCACGCACACTAAGCACGCAGACGAAGAAGGACTTTTGTCCGTGGAGGACTTGTTAGGGACTCAATGCAGACGATGTGCAAATATTTCTCCCCCGAAATTTAACGCGGTACTTTTAATCCCTCGTGTGCCTTAATCGATGCAGTAGTAAGCGATCTATTTCAGTGGACAAATCAGTCTGCGGACTAAAGTCCCTCGTCTGCTGTAATAGTCAAAATGTATGAAATATTAGGGAATTCAGTAAGTTTATTACAATTCTTTATATCCATGTCATGTTTATATATATATATATGCGATTTAATTTTGTCAATGTAGAAAACTCACCAGTTGGTTGGTGTGAAATTGTGCATACTCATTAAGAAATTCCGAAACTATTAACTCAGACATTAACCATGTATACGGAAGGAAAAGCATTATAAAACTTAAAATAAAAATACGTCATATTTTGAGCTACAAATGTCCGAGCGCACTTAATAACCTAACATAAGGCGACGGCTTAAGTTCGTTAAAGAATAATACAATATATTTCCTTGTAAGGACACTTCTACAAGGGTATTTAGTATTGATCAATAGAAATTATTAATAGCTACTTACCAACGACACCTTTTCGGTTCTATGAGCGGTTAATGAGTGATTTGTAGTACCTACATTATGTCTGATTCTGACATAATTCTTTCAACTTTAAACTAAATTTTAAATCAGTCTTTACTACTTTTCATTCGTATCGATGTAACATTGTGTATTCGCATAAAACACGCGCAAATTACGCTGAATGAGGACCTAGTCGCTAAACGTGTGTAAGGTTGATCAGAATCAGCAAAATTGTACGCAGTGATTTTGTGGTTTAATTAGTGGCAGATAGCCCCTTGGCAGACAACTGGTAGAGGGAGGTTAGAACTATCATTAGAAACTTTAACTGGATCACCACGCATGTTTTTGAACGACCTTGTTTTGCAAACATGTGCAAGTGGCGTCATTGAAAATGCACAGAAGCATGAGGTGCAGTGGCCGCGTAACTGGAAAAAAGAAAACAAAAATTAAAAAGGTTTTCTGGTGATATTTTCTTTAAGCAGTTGTTTTGAAGAGATTTTTAGTAAATGTTCACCTGTATCTTTAAGAATTATTATGGTGCTAAAATGAATAATAACCTCCTTTTTCAAAGCCCCACAAATTACATACAAAACTTTTTGGGGAAAAGAAATCAAAATTACACGTGAAAATAACGCAACTTGGACTGCCCGTCACGTCCTTAGCATAAATCGGAAGGCAGACCCTGAATAGTAAAATAGCTCCTCACCTCACCTCGTGCATATAGTTTATCAGCCCAAGACACTGATTCAATTGAATTCGGTCGCCAATCCTTCCGTTTTTCTTAGTGTCAGCATTCTACCGATTCGAATCAGTTTTTCAGTTCTTTCAATTTGTTTTATTTTGCTTTCCAAATACATTTTTACTAATGCAACCACACGATTCACTTTGCTTTCACATATTTTCGTGGTCGTAACTTAGGCTATGGGGCAAACTCGACGCGCTTTGATTAAGTCCGTATAGTTCCATCGGTTAGTTCTACTAGCAGAACTCAATATCACAAATCATAACCAGGACACATTGATACGAAGCTAGGGCGGGTAGCTATTCCTCTTATAATACAATAACTAATGACATTTGATCCTGCATAATTTGTCCTAAAGCGCGTAACAATTTAAATTTACTTAGAACCATACACTAGTAGACAATAACTATGCGTGAATTCTTTATGAAGGGCATGACGATAACTGCGAGGGATCCTTTTAGTTCTGATCAAATATTAAGACACTCGCAAGATAGCTAGACACGTCATTATCTTAGATGAATAGAATACTTTACGAAATAAAGTTTTTTTTAGATTTTTGTATTTCATACTAATAAATATGAAATACAAAAAAGTTGAAAAGTTCTACAATAGATAAATATAAAGATAAAAATAATAATAAATAGTTAAACATTTCAACGTCAGTCTAATAATTTCCTTTCTACTGGGATACCTATACCTTGTTATCTATGGGAAACAATGGGTAACGATGTGGTATAGCCGCAACCGTTCTCTTTGTTTATTTCCTTCTTATTCGACCTTTTCCCATATGATTCCATCTTACAGAGCTAAAGCGGATTACATGCTTTTGATTAGTTTCAACCAAATACTTTAGAATTTTATCTAATAATCTTTGTAATACTATAATATAATATATTACTGTATAGATAGCACATACGGCCTAGTCTATAACCAAATGTTTCACTCTAGAATGATTTAAAAACGGAAGAATGGTGAGTGCACTCTTTGTTATATTTATTTCTTAAGACTTCCCGCACAGCAAAGCTTTAAATGAAACACGCTTAAACGGTTTTAAAATGCGTCTTTTTATTACCTTTTTGACGTTTGTCACACCCAGGCTATACAAGCGGTACGTAGATGATACTTTCACAATCCATCCAACAGATCAGGTTTCTGCCTTCTTAAATCATGTTAACTCCATACACCGCAATATCCAATTGGCTATGAAGTTAAAGGCAGATGGTAAACTAGTTTTTCTTGATATTTTATTAATCAGGAATCCTGACCAAAGTTGAAGCCATACTGTGTATTGTAAGGTAACATATTGATAGGTTCCTCAGTAGTAACTCACACCATCACCCAAAACAGTTAACAGCCGTAGGGAATTCCTTGTTTCAAAGAGCACGGGGCGTCTGTGACAAACAACATCTGGCAGCTGTGCTTCAGCATTTCATGCGAGTACTGAACGATAATAAACTGAAAGTACCACATCGCCGTGACAATCGCACCAAATCTAGCACAGTTGACCGACAACTTGCTGTACTACCTTACATGAAAGGAGTCACTGACAAGATTGGGAGAATTTTGAAGTATGATTCGATCAAGCCGCCAAACAAGATCAACCAGTATCTTCGACCTGTCAGTGCAATATACCCTTTCAAGTTGCTGCAGTCTACAAACTTAAATGCGACTGTGGGCTCTCCTACATCGGGCAAACAAAGAGGAGTATAGGGACTCGCGTTAAAAAACACATCGCAGTTAAGAAACATAGGCGCGAAAATAAGTCTGCAGTATGTGAACATGCATTAGGGGGACCAAAACATTACATTAGATTTGATAAACCACAGATCCTTGCAACTGAACAACTATTCATTCCTAAGACAAAACGCGAAGCTATTGAGATTAAGAAACATCCAAATTTAAATTGAGAAGATGGTTGGTATATACCAACCAGCTTGCAAGCTCATCAAACAACATAGAATCCCAACCCCGAGCACACACTGTAAGACGAACAGATACTATTAGTTCTTTTTGTTTGCATGATTTAACATAAGAAGGAAATAGAAAGCCTCTCTGAGTTTGTTTCGCCGGTTCTTCTCAGAAAGGTCTCCCAATTTTGGAACTGGTGGTAGTTAACGGTAGTTAGGGTCAAATAAATAAACTCAAAATTATAAAAAAGAATGAAATAAGGTAGTTTATTAATTAAATTAGCTAATAAATTCATACATATACAATGGTGTCGATTCTGGCGTGATTCTCTAAACTTAAAACTAAATTTAACATCAGTCTCTCCTTTTCATTCTGTATAGAGAATGACAAGGATATACTACTGTCAAATTTAGTTTAGGTTTAGAGAATAATGCTAGAAGCGACACCATTAAAGTTCTAAAAATCTTCTAATGAAATATCCCAACGCTCAATAAAAATCTTTCGAAGGTAGCTCGACAAAGTAAATGAAAATCATAAAACTGACGACGCAGCCTGAAAAGGCTACGAAACGGCAAAAAAGTAATAAAAAGACGCATTCAAGAAAACCAGTTATCAGAATCCATTTTTTCTGATTGGTGTGCCATTGTTTATACAATCATAACATTATTATGCAAAAACAATGAAAATATAAACACGTTCAAGCATAGAAACACACGTTCTGTAAAAATATCATAAACTCAATCTTGAACACAAAACCACAAAACAAATTCGAGCCTTTTTTTAATTAAGGCCTTACAATACTATCTTCCTGCGTGCTCTTAATTACGGCAACGCTTTCCACCGGAGAGTAATGGTTTCCCATTCAGAATACCTAATAAGGCGTAGGGACTCATTGCAGGGAAAAATTAAACTTCCCTATAAAGTTCGTTCACCTGTGTTCGAACCTGCTGAAGTGGGTCGTTTCCCTCAGGCGGCTAGTACGTGACTCCAGACAGGGCGGGACGGGATAACGTCTCTAAAGATAGGATTGCGTACGGACGGCAGAAGGTTGGATGTTACGTCAGCTGGTCAGAGTAAAGAACGAAAGTTTGTTCAATTAGGACTCTTTGGATATTGAACTGAGTTGACGTTTTAGTTTTTTAGGATTCTGTTTTCAAAAGGGTGCCGATGCCCTATTATATTCTATGCTGTAGATACAGATGTAACAGGGCAAAATTTATTGAACAGAAATAGGTAGACACTTGATTAGGTCAGAGGGCATTCGCCTAACGGAAATGCTATGGAAAACGCTAACGCTTTCGATTTTATTTTGTTATTTCTAACCGCCGAATGTTTTGAAATACCTCACGCTCATTTTTTTAATATTGTTACTACCAATGCAAAAGAAAAAAAAGAGCTAGAAATAACAAAATGATATCGTAAGCGTTAGCGTTAGAGAAGGCTAGAAATAACAAAATGATATCGTAAGCGTTAGCGTTTTCCAAAGCGTTTCTGTTAGGCGAATGGCCCCCTAGTCTCATTACATTCATCATGGATCTGCCCAATGGATCTTTTGAGAATGATCGATCTCCGCTCTAAATACGATCTGGATGTTAAGCGATGTTGCCATGTTGTGATGAGGTCGTTTTCCAATTTAGACTGTACTACAGTACTCAGATTTATGTCATCCATTCTTCAATGAATATTCAGGCACATTAGTTTAAAAAAAAGCAAAAACGCTTGGATCTAGGATTAAAGTCGACATAAGAGTGCAAAAAGATCCATCAATGGATCTTTGCAATGGATTTAAGTGGATCAAGGGGATCTATTAACAGAATGCGTCCTAAGCCGCTATCACAGCAAATAATAATAATAAATATTCAGTTCAAATTAAAGGGGTCTTTTAAGTAAATGTTCTGTTTTTGCGCCATACTATCAAACATAATGAAAAAGATGTCATTTACCACATGGGTTGGTCATCACCGACTGCAAATATGTTTAATTAGGTTCTAAATGTACTTTAGATATAATTCAAGAAACATATTATGTGATGTTTCTACACGGTTTTTAGGGCTCCGTAGTCCTGACAAGGATCCCTAGGATTTACATAGTTTCGTCATGTCCGTCTGTCCGTCCCCGGTTTTGCTTGGAGGCTATTGGCACTAGAGAGCTGTAACTTTGTGGAGATATGTATATTAATCACGCCTTCAAAATGGTAGATTAAAATTTTGATTTTTTTTCTTTTAGGTCCTTTTAAATTACTTAGGGTTTTAATTTTTTTAATTATTTTTAAAGCATGTAACTGCTTGATGTTTAAATCTAAAGAAAATATAACTAGAAAAAATCTACGCGGACTAGGCAGCAGACGGGACTCGAACCCGCACCCTCTGCAATCCGGGCGAATGCACTGACCAATTATGCTACCGCGGCCCTCACGGACCGCGTCGAAATTCTTCTAGATATTCTTAAGCTGCAAGGCAGCGCCATCTCTTCGCATTATAGGTAACCCACAATGTCAAATGAATACTTTTACAAGTATTAAACATTTGAAAGAAGAAATAACACTTATAGTTACAATTTTTTTATTAGTTTTAAAGCATGTAACTGCTTGATGTTTAAATCTAAAGAAAATATAACTAGAAAAAATCTACGCGGACTAGGCAGCAGAGGGGAGTCGAACCCGCACCCTCCGCAATCCGGGCGAATGCACTGACCAATTATGCTACCGCGGCCCTCACGGACCGCGTCGAAATTCTTCTAGATATTCTTAAGCTGCAAGGCAGCGCCATCTCTTCGCATTATAGGTAACCCACAATGTCAAATGAATACTTTTACAAGTATTAAATATTTAAAAGAAGAAATAGCAATTATAGTTATAATTTTTTTATTATTTTTAAAGCATGTAACTGCTTGATGTTTAAATCTAAAGAAAATATAACTAGAAAAAATCTACGCGGACCAGGCAGTAGACGGGACTCGAACCCGCACCCTTCGCAATCCGGGCGAATGCACTGACCAATTATGCTACCGCGGCCCTCACGGACCGCGTCGAAATTCTTCTAGATATTCTTAAGCTGCAAGGCAGCGCCATCTCTTCGCATTATAGGTAACCCACAATGTCAAATGAATACTTTTACAAGTATTAAACATTTGAAAGAAGAAATAGCAATTATAGTTATAATTTTTTTATTATTTTTAAAGCATGTAAATGGACTTCGAGAAGAATTTCGACGCGGTCCGTGAGGGCCGCGGTAGCATAATTGGTCAGTGCATTCGCCCGGATTGCGAAGGGTGCGGGTTCGAGTCCCGTCTGCTGCCTGGTCCGCGTAGATTTTTTCTAGTTATATTTACTTAGGGTTTCCTAAGACTATTTAGTTTTAGGTAATAGGTATAAATATCGAACTTTAAAGTGTTCATTTTTGTTCCGAACGGACCTCACACCTGGCTCCCGTAAGTCTTACGAATCCCCCAGTGGCTGCCCACCGAGGACCCCGCAACTCTTACGGGCGCTTTACGGCATAATATCCGCTAAAAAAGTCCTGCGAATACCTTCTACACTGCTTAATGCGAAGCCGCGGGGTCCCCGTTTAGGGATTCTACCACGAATGTTAAGAATACCTAACAATTTGACAATTATATCGACTTGAAAATATTACCCTTGTTTCACAACAGAATTGTCGTTGAAGTAATATTAGAGAAGAGGCAATTGACAATTGTAACAAAATGCCTGTCATTTTTATTACATATGTCGGTAACATAAGTCGATTTGGTGAAATAGGACCCAGGTTCACTTCACTTTATTCATTGTGACAAGCGTAAATAGCTTATCAACAAAATTATATTAATCGAATGGAATCGAACATCTATGGTTTCAATATCACCAATTCCACTTCAGCAGACGGCATTTTCTGCTTCGATTTTCTGAGAGCAATATAAAAGTTATTATATAAAATATCAGAATATAGTATATATGTGCTCATAATATTTGAAGAGTACCCTCGATCAGTCAAGAATCCTGACTTGATGGATATAGGATCTCTACAGGAGCATACATTTCATACAAAAAAATTGTAAATCGGTTGACAATTTACAGAAATTTCGCCTTTTCGTATATACCCAAAAAAAACATTTGTTTTAACTCGGTTAAAACCATAAAATATGACCTTTACAGTTCAGTTATAAAGTGTTTTATTTCAATGCACATAACTGTTGAGAAACATAAGTTACGTTCACGAGGAGGGTTGGTTGGTGTTAGGTAATGGTTGTAAACCTTATTAAAGTTTAGAAAGGGACGTGACTCTGAAGACGCAATAGTTCTTACAGGCCGTTATTACAGAGATTATATGGTACTAAGTCTTTTAGTATACCTATGCTCTAAGTAGTAAGTATTCATTATACTAATCTCGTACAAAAGATTATGTGCCAGAAACTAAATTGGAAACCAGACTAAATTGGAAACTTCAATGCTGTAATTCTCGTTATTTTAAGTACCTACTATACTAGGCAAATATTATGGACTATTAATAGTATATATGTGTATATCTTTGATATATTGTTTATATGAAAAATGTAAAAAACAAGCATATGAGCAAGCATAGATTGATGATAAGAGGCACCATAACTTGATGATAAGCGGCACCATAACCTATAGACGCTTGCGATATCAAAAATATCACTCGCGCCGTTGCCTACCCTGACTCAATCCCCTACCCCGTGGAGCTCTGGATCCTTATTCACCGACAGAAACATAACACCACCAAAAGGTAGTGTTATTTTACTGTGGTCTTCTATAAGGTGGAGGTCACTTCCACAGCGCTCCAATTCGAGCGGGAAACCTATGTCCTACCTCAGATATGTTTATTTATTTATTATCTTATGGCAGTAAATAGTAATGAACATTAAAAAAAACAGCAAAAAACAATACTAAAATCTATTGACAAGCTACCATATATACCTAGACGATTTTGAAATCAGCGCGAACATATATAAAGGCGGCGGAGGACTTTGATCTATAGAACAAAGGACTTAGTTCTACAATATGTACTACATATTGTAGAACTAAGTCCTCCGCATTAGTAAGACATAATTATTAATGTGTCTAAATATTCTATAGTAAAATAAATTGATCTGAACCACCTGTTTTTAGTTTAACTCCATTTTGTAATACGAATATTATTTTACTAGCAGAACACCCAAGAAGTGCTATTATTTTTAATTACGGTAGAAAATATTTCAGCGTAGACTTAAGAAGGAAAAAACATTAAATAAAAAGAAACTGATTAAGTACCTAAAGAACGACCAACCGCTATTATGGTATTTGCTTGGTTGAGTTTGTTATAAATGATTTAAATGTAAACCGTCGATTTTTTCCTTTCGGCAGAACTTCGTAGCTTTTCAACATGAAATCAAATCACAAATAATTTATTCAGTTCGACTGATTCGAAATCATTTAACGTAATTTTCTTTTTTCCTCTTTATTTATTAATAGATCAATAAGGAAGCGGAAATTTATTTATCATTTTCGAGGTAAATATGATAAAAGCCGGGCTTCGATAACTTATTGCAAATGCTCCTTAGGCACCACACGCACTGAACTACATAGCCCCAGCCTTGGTTGCAAAAGATACGGTTGGACTGCAACCATGTTTGCAGCCACGACCACGTCTGGTCGTAAAGCAGCCACAGTGCTGGTCATTTCTTTATTTCATGAATAAATAACTCTGTATCAAACTCATTGCAGAAAACAACGTCGTCGTATTGAGTCGTGGAACGATACGAAGCGTGTTCAATCACGCACTGCACTGCAAGACACTGAAAATGGCTGATTGTGGCCTGGCCGCATGCGCGCTCGCAGATTTAGTGCGCGGGCGCTCATAGCAAACTATACGTAAGTTGGTAGCCACGACCAGTCATGCCATTGGCCGCTGCCAAATGCGCGATGTTCATATGGTTTCTTTAGTTAATTTGGTCGTGGTCGTGGCCGTCACGCGCGTGGGGTCCTTACACCACCACGAGTACAGAGGGCTAGGCTACTAAACGGCGCTCTTCAAAGCACAAGAGGAATAATGCCGGCAAGTTATCACACATAGGACTCGCATTTGCTATTATGATTTTTATACAAGTACTAGCAGACAACCCTCTATAATTGACGTGGACACAACTAGTGCTCTAGCCTGTTTTTTTACCACTGACTGGTATTAATACACTTATTATGTTATGTCATAGTCACGATTGAATGTGCAAGGGGTTCACTTTCCCCTGTCAAAAAAGAAAGTACGTAATAATAATATCCATCCAACTACACCAGCGGATTGGAAGCCCCGTGGAAACGAAATACATAAAAAATATATCTTAAAATATAAGAAATTATATATTAAAATATATAATTTATAAAAATATCAGGTTTGGCTGCACCCGCACCACTGACTACCTGGGTCGAGCTTTTCATGACTCTGATCTGGCCCATGATTTCTCCCAAAATGGTATCGCAGCCTACTCGCCTCCCAGATGTTGAGAGCTATGAAGTATCCCTGTTTGATGTGCTTTGAAGCAACAGACGGACACAAGGTGGTGGTGGATGACCCAAAATATGACTTACCAAACGGGATGAGCATTATGTTTTTATTTATTTTTAAGCATTTAACTGCTAGATGTTTAAATCTAAAGAAAAGTTTACTAGAAAAAAAATCCACGCGGACCAGGCAGCGGACGGGACTCGAACCCGCACCCTTCGCTATCCGGGCGAATGCACTGACCATTATGCTACCATGGCCCTTTTCGTCGCGTCGAAATTTTCCTAGCCTTAAGCTGCAAGGCAGCGCCATCTCTTCGCATTGTAGGTAATCCATAATGTCAAATGAATGGGATGAGCATTACTGCAGATGTGTACTGTGAAGAACGGACCACAATGATGGAGAAACTCTCACATCTCCAACCAATCGTTCAGCTCCGCTGCTCCTGCACAACAACGCGCGAACTTATACTGCACAGCAGACGGTCTCCAAGTTATAAGAGCTTGGGTTGGAAGTTCTCCGTCATCCTTCATCAGACCTTGCCCCTACAGACTTCTACTTTTCCCAGAATTTGTATAACTTCTTAGAGGGAAAAAAATCAATAACCGAGAGGCAGTTCAAAAATCCTTTGAAACATTTGTTGCCTGAGTGCAGCTGACTATTTCAAAAAGGGCATCAATAAACTACCACTACGTTGGCAAACATACATAGATTGCATGGGTATTTACTTTGATTAATAAAAATAAAAAATATAGAACAAGAATCAGGAAAAACGACAATTTTATAGGTAAAGATCTAATATTTTTACTAAACCTCAGCGAACCAGCCTCTACCATCCGTTATAATCAGAAAGATTTGAGTAAATACTACCCGCTTTATCACAAAACATAGACTTAATTTAGACCTGGACTAAAACTGATACTGTCACTTTTGTATGCTAAAAAGAAGACGGAAACAACATTAGGTATAAACCAAGGCTAACTTAAGATCGCATTTTGGAATAAGGCGGACTACATGATGTTAACAAATTTTTACAGCCTTAAAGATCAATACTGCCATACGAATCGGTATTTGTCGCAATGCAGCAAATATATAGGCATCCATCGAACCTATAGATTACCGAACCCGCTTAATTTCTGCCCAGTAAAACATTATTCATACAATTCTCTCCGAATGCAAATCGCTCTCAGGATAGTTTGCGAATGTCACTTGTCAATTCCAAAGCCCGATCAAACACACTAAAGAAACTTCTCGAAGTTTATGAATAAAGGATTCACGGAAGTTTGACATAAAATGATGTGGGCATACAGAAAGCGCATATTTTGTTCAGGATCCCTCGCAAACAATTTCTCCCGCATGGAGAAGATCGGTAATAACTTTCGAAGTAACCAGCATCATTTTATCATACATATACTATACTTACACGCCATCTTTCATTTGTGTGGTTGGCAGAGTATGAGAGCAAAGCTTGAGAATATAAAGTTTAGAAACCTCATTCGCACATTCACAATTCAACGATGCCATAATTTTGAATTATTTAAGTCTAACGAGCAAGTCAAAAACAATACTGAAAGGTTCTTTGTCATCACGTATAAGTTTCCGGGTATGATCCTTTTGAAGTGGTTTTACTATCTGGCAAAAGTAAGTAGCATATTTTGGGATCAACACAAATAATAGATGTATTTGGTCTAATATTATTGACATCGCTCATCCGGAGGCACAGTTTAAAGTTTTTGGAAATGTTTAACAATGAATTACTTTTATTTTAATATTGAGTGGTTCTTCTCGAACGCTCATAACGTTCTACAGACCTTTTGCTTTAATTAATATTAAGGATTTAAAAATACATAAACTTGACGGCGCCTCGGTATTTATCGTTGTTGTCTTGGAGTTATCTACGGGCATAGACTATGGATCATAGTGAATCGAATGTCACTGTCAGTTCAGTGACAGCTCGATTGACGTAACTCAGTTGGCTGGTCACATAGCGCCCGCGCGTTCACCGAGCATAATGGGTTTGCACCCGGTGCATGTGCCACGCTTTCTGCGGAACGTCTTGATTTTATAATTGTGCGTTACGTTAACTTTATAATTGTACTTTGATTTCAAGAATAAGTGAGTGCGTTGTTCTTAAATTGTAACAGTGAAATATATCGGTGATTATTCTTTGATATTGGATTATTTCTCCTCGCCCGTTAATCCACGCCACCTCTAAGCACCAATGGAGGGCACCGGCAATCCTGGCAATACCCACGTGCCTACAAACTCTTTAGAATTTACTATAAAAATTTAGTATATATACTCTAAAAATGTGTGGTTATTCGACCAAAAATCTGGAATAATATATTTGACGCACAAATACAATTACGAGACTGTATCTCCAAAATCTTAAAAAAAGAATCCTGAGATATAAGGAAAAAATAGTATTGCTGGTTTTGGTCCAAAACCTGTAAAATTTCTTTTATCACAATTTTTATGTTGATGTAGCGCCAAGAAGGGGTCAATCTTGTAACACTTTTGCCATCTGGCGCAAGCAATTGGCAACACAATTGTGAGTTTACTAGCGGCCGCCCGCGACTTTGTCCGCGTAAACTTTAGTTTTTTGAAAATTCCCCAGGAACCTAACATTTTCCGGGATAAAACTCAGTATTCATTAATTCCGTTTAGGCGTTAAGGCTAGCATATGTAAAAGTCTAAAGCAACGCCATCGGTTCGCAAATCTACGGGGGGAGACCTCGTACTTAGAAGAACCGACAAGATACTCAACAAGGGCTGCTTTTTTCTCCCTGTATTATTTCATACAGTGTCGTCAAATTGAAAGCTGACATCAACCTAATAAACAAGTATGGGGTCAGCTTCCATCGCAAAATATAAATAGGTAACAATAAATATACAAAAGCCCCGAAATATCCGGTAAACAATTTTCAAAATAAATTAGCAAGTTAAAAATATATATTGTTTTAAACTTTCATGGTCACTAACATTATAGTAATATAATTAATTTACGGGATTGTTATCATGTACCTTGTTTTTAGCGAGTTCCCGATATTTCGGCACTGTCGCTGACGTATTCTGTATATTAAGAGGTGACAAAGATGATGTCGAGTCTCAACTGGCAAATTTAAATGGTATCCATCCTAAAATTAACTTCAGCTATAAGATGGAAGAAGACAGAAGTCTGGCCTTTCTGGATGTGAAGATTCGGGTGAGGAATGACGGTTCGCTTGTTCATTCCATTTACCGCAAACCTATACACACTGATCGCTATCTCAACGCCTCGTCGTATAACCACCCTAAACATCTTAACTCTGTAATGACTTCACTGACGAACCGTGCATATGACCTGTGCGATGAGGAACATCTTCAAGAAGAGTTGGAGCATGTACGACGAGTCTTACAGAGTAATGGATACAAGGGACACTATCCATCTAGACACAAACTAAGACACCAGAGACACAGAGTAGATGTACTCACTAAATACTGTCTTCACGCCTTTACGAAAGGTTTCACAATACCTACTGTCTCCTAAAGACAACTTCTCTTTGGAGAAACCTGGTGTCTATAAGATCAATTGCAGCTGTGGCAGTTCGTACATTGGCCAAACAAAGCGAACAGTATCATACCGAATGAAACACATAAAAGCAATCAAAAACAACGATACGCAGAAATCAGCCATCGCGGAACATTTCATTGATTCTGGTCCTAACCACCGGTTTGAGTTTCATAACCCACAGATTATCTCGACTGAACGCCACTACATACCAAGATTGGTCAGGGAAGGAATGAAATAACAAAACATAAAAAAATCGATGACGAGGACGGGTTTAAATTGTCTGGAACCCTGTGGTTCGTATGTGTAAAACCGGAGATAATCAAAAAAAGTGTCTTGTTGCGATCCGATACTGTAAGTGTTGTGTGTCGAGAACAGTTTCGAGTGAATAGTGAGAATGTGAACAGTGGTACGGGTATCGAACGCAATAAAAGACTTCGTCGGAGGGTAGACCGATATGTCCGCCAATAACAGCCTACCCGCAATTACTTCAGTTACTCTATGATCATGGCGCTTGCAACAGTGCCGAAATATCGGAAATTCGCTAAAAACAAGGTACATGGTAACAATCCCGAAAATAACTTATATTACTATAAGTTTAAGAAAAGACGCTAAGAGCAAGATTCTCTTCAATAATCCTCTTGAGGAGACAATTTTATATTAAATTGAAAAAATTCTGCAGGTTATAATTACGACCAGGCGGTTTTATCATTCAAATATTGTTTAACAGTATAATATCCTTTCTTAAGCAAGCAATTTTTAAAGTGTGTTTTAAATTAAATTTGAGGCAAATCAAGAATATCACTGGGAATGTTATTATGTATACTTTGACCCATAAATGATCCATGAAGTTTGTGTAATCTGTACAATGGTAACTTAAGTTTGTTTTTATTCCTAGTCTTAAAAATATTCTATGTCTCAATACAGGTTAGAAACTATATGCGTACCAAATTTCATCGAAATCCGTTCAGTAGTCTGGCGGTTTGAGTAACAAACATACAAACACATAAACTTACACATTTATAATTATTATTAATTAGTAGGATTCCTCAAAGTTCACATACGCTATAGATCTTTTAAGATATCAAATCTTAATTTTGAAAAAAATCTACAATTCTGATGTTATTCCACCGGATGAGCGATATTTATTTTCTCACTACGCGCCGTTACTAATAAATAAGGCTACACAAATACCTCTATTTGTGTAGCTCTAATTCTTTGCTTCTAACCAGAGGGGAATAAATAAATTACATACAATAACATAAAGATTGCTCTATGAAAGGACAACTATTTACCATTTACCTAATTACTTACGAGTACGTGACCTTAGTCATTCCTTTCATTGTTTATGTTCTTATATGTTTTTCGTGGTTCCGACATTATCTTCTATAATAAGTAAATAAATGTATGTTTATTTCTCCTTTTCATTGATTACTTCTGAACTTATGACGACCTCCGTGGCCGATTGGTATATACGCCGGGTTACATGGTGTCACCTACTTGAGAGGTCCCGGGTTCCCGAGAAGACTACTAGCATTTGTACCTTTGTCATTGATGTTTATATATGTTTCTATGTATAACTTCACTTATATATATGTATTCTATCCGTTACCCTGGCTACGCTAATTGATGTGAGTGTTACAAATATTTATTTTATTTATGTATTGGGTTTATTTATTGACTTATTGTGTGTTGACTTATTGTAGTTTTAGAGATCAGTACCCTTAGCACGAACCAAAATCGAATTCGTAACGTTTGCGAGTCCGACATGTCATTGTCAAATGTACTGATTTTTAGTTCTCGTTACGTACTTTGTGCCGCTACTGTTCAAGTTTCCATACAAAATTTGACATTGACATTTCGGTTTGCAAACTATTCGAATTCGATAATGGTTTGTGCTTGTTACAGAAATGATATGCTAAGGTAGCATTCTCAGAGGTAGTTTTACCTATGGTGCGGGGTGAGCGTTGCACAAGGGGGCAGCGGTCTTAGGGGGCTCCGAGCTTCACTCGCCATCATTACATTTTGACTACGCGCGTACTAGGTTAATGATTGCACACGAGCACTTCAAAGGCTACGACGCCTTTGAGCATCCTCAAATGACTCTGTTTGGCAACTGTATGTTGTATGTATTCTATGTGGTGCTCGAAGAATCAGCGATTAACTCGATCCATCTGCGATCGTGCAAATTTAGTTTTTTTATTCATTCCGAACATCTCTATTCCACCTTATGTACTTATCAATTGATAAAAGCAAATAAGGATATTACTATTATTAATCAACTATATAGAAAACCTTTCTAACAATAATATTTTTAATGAAAAATATAAAAAAGAACACATTTTTAAAACAAACTGGAGTTTGAAATCCAACTAGACAAAACGAGAATCGCTTTTTATCCTTGCCCACGCTTTTTTTTATCCTAAAGAAAATTTAATATACCTATCAATAATTTAGGATTGCAAAGCAGCCGTTAATGTACCCAACCCTTTCTGCCGCTCATAGCCTCAGGAGGGAAACTCCGTAATCAAATTGTCCTCTGCGCAGAGATGCTTGGCTTCGGCCCTTAGCACACGTAAAGTTGAGAGGCGGCTATATTATAATAGTCTGGCATACAGTGTAACCTACGTCTACGGCAAAGGAGATTTGCTTAGAACTTTTTCCTTCTTATGTTTTGTCTCTGTTTATTGAATGACAAATGGCATTTGAGTAATATGAACAATACACAGCGTAAAGGGGGTAAGAGTTTATCTGTATTATTTTTAAATTTAGTACACGATAAAATATGATGCAGATTTAAAATGTGGTTATTCTGTAACACCACGCTCGAAATACGTATTACTGAATGATCAAACGAACTTACCTAAGTGAAGTTCTATTTGAATTATCCTGTTATCGTCGAAGAGATTTTTGAAGTTATACTTCTTTAGGCGCGTTATGAAAAAATGATGAGAGTGAAATTTTAAGATGCGCGCGCATCACTGTAACACAAAATTTTAACAGCATGAAGTTGGTCGCTAAAGCGACTTACTTTTGTGTTTACCGCACATTAAGAAAATCTACCAACAAAATAGAAATAGAATCTCTATTTAATGGGTGCTAACGACTGCATTGTGAAGGCCTATCAAAAGTATTTATTAATCTGGAACAACGGAACCAAAGCGCGATTCAGGAGGCTACAGCGCCATCTCTTGACCATTGGTGTAGTAGAACCAAAAACCACATCTTCATTTTTTGTAATAAAGTAACAAAAAGTATTTATTAATCTGGAACAACGGAACCAAAGCGCGATTCAGGAGACTACAGCGCCATCTCTTGACCATTGGTGTAGTAGAACCAAAAACCACATCTTTATTTTTTGTAATAAAGTAACAGTTATAGGTATTCATATTTATAATATTTATCCACATGTTTCTAGTTTATATATTCGGAATACGTGTTTGAGTTTCATACAAGTGCAAATCACATATGTTCTAATAAATTATATTCAGTAGCGATTTTAATTGAATATTTTGATTATTTATTTATTTTTTCAAATTAAAACTGAACTTTATTGACTGTGTCCTTTTCCAGACTTTTTATTAATTTATTGTAATTAATTATTTGCATGCAATTAAAAACTAATTTTAAACGATGCGAAAGAAGGATAACTTCTCACGCGCCTACATAAGTACACGCACCCATTTTATTTTACTATGTTGTACCCTCTGTCCGCCCAGCGAGTCCGCACACAGCGTAGCGTAGAGCGTATTAAAAAAAGTGGGAGGTATCCCCTCTCTTTGAATTGAAATAAAAGATCTTATTAATGATTCTAGTATTAAGAAATTGAAATTTTGACTAAAAATAGTCTGGTTAAATCTCATATTAATATATGAATATCATGAAATTGGAAATGTAAATAATCTGGTAAATATTACCTGGTATGGGCCCATGATAAGATTATTGTCAAATTGAAAATACTCTAAACAAAATGCCCCCCACCCCTGTTAGCAGCTGAAATTAGAAATGAAAATCTGGTAAATATATGTCGTTATATGTCGTATTAGCGGTTTAGCAGCTATTTTGAAACTAAACACAAAAGGAGTTAATCAATATAGTATTGACTCGGCTCAATAGTTAATAAATATCGAATATAATTTTGCACAATGGCTCAAATTCGGAGCAAAAGTAGCACTGGTTATCATCACGTGTTAACTCGGACAAAAAAGTTCGTTACTCAATGTTGTTAACTTTCACGTCATATTTCAATTACATTTTACTGTTTCGTAACTACCAATTAGCTACGTGTAGACATAATTTAGAAAAATAAATCACTCATCTTAATCACTCAATCACAAACGTAGAGCTGATTTTTATTAGACTGCGTGTGGTTGTTGCGCGCGCGCACAAAGGAATGATTTATCGAACCGACGACGAGCTGCGGCGGCAGGGCGAGGTGAAGAGAGGGGATACCTCCCACATTTTTTTCTACGCTCTAAACTATGTGCGGACTTGCTGGTCGTACCGAGGATCCTACATATTAAAGAAAAATAAATCTCGGAGGCGATAACAGGATAATTTAATAAATATTTTTTTATTGACAGATAATTTAATCTTGATATAGAATTCGTTTAGTCATATAAAATAAAATAAAAAAATATTTTTAGCGGGCAATTTTCGATTTATATTTTTTCAAATACATAATTTCCCTTAATGGACATTTTTGAAGTGAAAACTTCTTTAGCGGCATTGTACACTTTTCTTTTTGTATGGGTAAAAAATGTTAAACTCGCGTCAGGTTAAACACGGGGGCTGATCGCATCATGATACACAATAAAATTGGAAAAGTTGTTGGAAAAGAACTACAATATTTATGACGAAACATAGTAATATTTTATTTTATCGTATTATAATAATAAGTCTCTATCTAGGACGTCCACGTGGCAGCTTTATTACGAAAAAAATACATTTTTTTACAATAGATATCGCTAGGTGCGCTTAAAAGTGATTGATGTAAGTTGATTTCTTTACAATGGATGTCGCTAAGTGCGCTTAAACGTAATTAATGTAAGTTGATTTTTCTGAAAGATAAACTTTTTTAATGTAATATAAATTGTCATGTTTGTGTACGATAGCGCAATTAATAAATATTGTATTGTACCACATACATGATAGTACTTTTATACTGATAATTAAAGCAATTCGTGCAAAATTATTCCTTAACCATTCCAAAATATCAAAAATGCACAACGTTAATATTCAAGTTTTCACTTCTGCCGGCACTCCCAGAGTGCAACCCGTCGTTTTTTTATTTTAATATGTAAACGCTACTCTCTTATAACATTAACTGCTGGTATGAGCATAATAAAGATTTTGTCTCACTGCGCGGTCGTAGGCTATCCTCTACTCAAGGGATGCGTTCGTTTTCTTTACTTAGATATAGCGACGTCACGGCTTGCTCAACATTTGGGAATACCTACCTATCTAGCTTGGGTATACTATCAATTCGGCAGTGGGCTTGTTATGGTAACAAAAGGTTTATCGATACACAAAAGACCTCTTCCCGTTTTACATTTTGATTGTGTATTACGAAAACAGTTTAAAGGATTATAATCAATATTATCATGGCGTCTTTTCCTCAAAAAACCTTGCGATTTATATGTAATATAAATACAATTCACGGCACTCTCAATTACACGAAATTTCGGAAAAGTTTAACCAAAAGATTAAAAATTCATGAAAACCACTATTATAATGTTTTTTTAAGAAGTTTCAAGCCAATAGTTGTAGCTTTTAGAGGGGCGGGGGACCTACTCGAACAAAATTTACACTTAAATTTTGATCCCTAAAACGAAAAATAGTCTTAGAAACCCCTAAGTCATTTTAACGCACCTATTCAACGATATACCACACGATGGGGTAGACGATGAAAAAAAAATCACCTCCACTTTACATGTTACTAAAAAAAGTATGGGACCAACTTCAAATCAAAGCAATCAAAATCGGACTGTTCTGTTAAAACTTATGCGTGATCGATCATACATAAAAAAACGTGTCGAATTGATAACCACCCCCCTTTTTTTCGTCGGCTGAAAAGTATCGCGCTTGGCCTAATCCTCTACCCCGTGGAGCCCTGGATCCTAAAACACTGAAATACAACACTACACCAAGGTAGTGTTATTTTGCTATGGTCTTCTGTAAGGTGGAGATTACTTCCCCAGA
The DNA here is from genome assembly GCA_902850365.2 of Chilo suppressalis. Classification (NCBI taxonomy): domain Eukaryota; kingdom Metazoa; phylum Arthropoda; class Insecta; order Lepidoptera; family Crambidae; genus Chilo; species Chilo suppressalis. The sequence goes on from OU963903.1 coordinate 6,770,936, forward strand.
CAGGCGCTTCAATTAGAGCGGCGAATGTGCTATGACCTACCTCTCATCATTCTCAAAACTATCAAAAAAATACAAAAATATATTTATTCACCAATACAAAATTTTAACTTAGCTTACAATTAAACAGTGGTTTTTGCACTGAGCTGAGCTCGTAACGCAAAGACCTAAAATTTCAGTTTTTCTAAATGGTTCGCATTACAATATGTTGACAAAACTCGGGAGGTGAACATTGTGAGTGAGGAAGTTACGGTGATACATAAATGTTCGAGTAACATTATAAGACAAAAAATATGACGATAGTAAAATTATTAAAGTAACTTTAAACATTTTTTAAGGAGCTCGATGGCGCAAGTGGTTAGCGCGTTCGGCTGCGATCGTTGATCTTAAGTAAGCAACTTTCGCAGTGGTCGGTCATTGGATGGGTGACCAAAAATTACTATCTCGAGCTCCTCTGTGCTTCGGAAGGCATGTTAAGCCGTTGGTCCCGGCTGCATCTGCAGTCGTTAGCACCCACCAATCCGCACTGAGCCCGCGTGGTGGGTCATGGCCCAATCTTTCTATTCCATCCATAGGGAAGGCCTGTGCCCCAGCAGTGGGGACATTAATAGGCTGATGATGATGATGAAACATTTTTTACTGAATGTTTTTACAAGTTACCCATATATTTAATACCTACTATACTATACCTATACCTACCACAAAATGGTATTTTAATACCAGTACCCTTAGCATGAACCAATATGAATTCGTAACGTTTGCGAGTCCGAAATGTCTTATCGAATGTATACTGATTTTTAGTTCTCGTTGCGTACTTTGTGGCGCTGTTGTTCAAGTTTCCATTCGAAATTTGACATTGACATTTAGCACTTGCAAACTTTTCGAATTCGATAATGGTTCGTGCTAGGGTACGATTACACAAGTGAAATTGTTTGCATCGCTAATACTTTACAATGGACTTAATCCGTGATCAAACTTAGTTTGATTGAGGGATTGAGGAACCTAGTCGGATAATTGAACTCAGTGTAGTTTCTGACATGGATCTCTACTGGAGGGAATCAAATATTTATAGTGTGTGTTTATTATATGTGTGTGTAATATGTATTGTTTTGTGTATTTCCTAATTTAAAATTCCGATGTCTTTTGACTTACGTTTCCTTTATGTCACTTCAATTTAAACAATCTTTACGGAAGGCAACACGTTGTTTTTCATTATTTTTACACAAACCTTCGTAATTTCTACAAATTACAACAGAAACTACGTCAAATTGACTGTATAATCGATGATACCTAAATTTAGGTAGGTTATGCATATCAAAGAAACTACAGACATCAAAAATGCATAATCTACGCAAATTGCGTAAATATTGTATGAAATGTATAATTTGTTCAAATGTTTTCTTGCTTTGGTCACAAATAAATCAAATTAACAAAATAGTTAAAAGTTGAAGCCGACGCTTGGTAGTACGTGGTCGTTCTTTGAACGATTGGGTACACCCCAACGGTCTACGTTAAAGAAATACTTTTCGGAAATTTCTTTTTGGACTTGTTGGTCCTAGGACTAATGTGGCCATACAAACAATACACATGCACTTCATACATACTGAATACTATTCAATGCTTCCTAATGTTTGTGACTAAATTATTAATATAAGTTTGTTTTGTGTTTTGTAAAAAAAATATATAAATTATTATTTGTGTTATTCTATTTCAAATTTCTTGTGTAAAATAGACCTCTATCCATACATATTATCCTGAGCAAGACAACGGACGATCCATTACGTGATATCGCAGACGTATTTTTTGCCCATTCTCTTGACTTGACCTTTGACAGCAACGTTTTTACTCAATGTTTGCACGCGGCTTCACTTAGTTCTGCCATTTGAAAGAGAAAAGCTAATTTTCCTTAAACTGATGGGCGGGCATTAAAGTTCATTTTACATCCGAGATAATTGTATCATGTTCATAATGTTGGTTCTTAAAAGGTTTCCGTGTCTATTTGTTATAATTGTATTTTTCTTTTTTGTTATTATAGTTAATTTTGATGATACTCCTGGTATTAAAAGTTATGGAAGCTGCTGTAATGAAATTTTAGCCTAAGTTAAAGGACGTAAACATTTATATATAGCCGACATTTATATATTTATATATATATAACAAGATTTTTTATATAAAAAATAACTATGGAAGCTGCTTATTTTTAATATAAAAAATCTTGTTATACATATAAATATATAAATGTCTGCTATATACAAATGTTTACCTCCTTTATCTTAGGCTAAAATTTCATTACAAAGAGATTTGTTTAGTGCTAAGAACCAAGCCACGCTAAAGTCCTCTACGCACTATCCATCTCCATCTTGCTACAAGACGCATAGAGGACTTAAGTGTTATATCACGGTTAGCTACTACTAACAGGAACGATGCGCAAGAGCACAGTTAATAATTCTAGCTTAAGTGTCAAGCTTGACAAGCAATGGTGGTTTTATCATAAGTCTTGTCACCATGGAGGTTACAGAGAAGGAGAACGATCGCTGTAGAAAATAGTGTCCCAGAAATATGGACAAAATAAGTGAGGCGCTGCGATCGCTAAGTTGCCTCAATAAAAGCGGGCTAATTTGAAATGACCAATGCCGCGAAGAAAATTTGTACATTATTCCACTAACTTCATCTACTTGTACTACTAAACAGCTAACTTCACAGATACTATTTACCGACGGCAGCGCGGCTGGTGGCTGAAAAATGAACTATAAATTCTACAATTTTTCAGGGACAGTTGGGCTAATGCTTTAGCATGTAGCGATCGATCTCCTTCTCTCTAATTTTTTTTCAGACGGATAAAATATGGATAATTGAGTAGTATTAGTGTGTACAATGAAGGAATACTCGCTAACTTGTGCTGTGGGCCAATTTTCAGGTATCAGGTGGCACATGTACGTAAAAATTTTACTCACTTTACTTACAGTCTGAGGACTGATTCTTAAATATGTTGTAGAGAATATTGTAAACAATTTGAAATTAATACTGCCCGTCATCTTCTTTCTCCAGAATTTATTGCCAAACACATTGTCATAAGCAGAAACACAACCTTACTCATTATCTGCAATAATTTTGTTAATTAGATAAAGAGAAATTAGTTTAAACACGGAGACGTCGTAGATATATAACAACACATCACATATCCTCATAGTGTAAAATTATCTCAATTTGTACTGGATGTTTACTGAAAATTGTATATGTTTGTGTTCAATCTGTTTGGCTTTACAGCGAAACTGTCAGGCGGTCGGCCTACAGCCTGCCTTTAATTATTATTTATAGAGGTAAAACAAGCAATGAGGCTTAGGAAAGTCAACGTAACCATAGCATAATGAACTTTATTTATTATTTTAATTAAAAAGTAAGATATCCAGGTAATTACTATGTAATAACACTTCAAATTAACAGGTCGTAACCGAACTCTAACTACCTTATTATAAAACGAGGATTAAGCCTGGACTAGTTACCTATGCCGTGTTTTGTTCGTATTTCTCAAATGTCATTTGTTAATCGATGAACAGAGGCAAAACATAACGTAAGACCTATACTTATTCTTCGTTTAAGAATACGGGGGTATTTAAATAGAGGACGAAAAGAAGTCAAAGCTTCGTAGATTCTTTGGTTTTTAACCGTTCAATGCTCGAGCCTACAAAAGCCCAATGAACTGTGCACCTGCGGTCTCATTATCTTAAACCTAAAATACCCACGCCTGTCATTAAAAATGCAGATTCTTTCGCGTGGCTTGTTGGAATTACTTTTCATCGGGATTCATTAAATTGTGACGGCCCAATGGGGAGGCTAGAGTGGTGTTGTGACTAGGGTAGCCACCCTAAGATTCCAACCGTATAATGATATCTAAAAACGTGCAAGATCGATTGGCATTCTTTAGTTTGATTGATAAGCTTCGTTCTCCATTCGTTCTGTTCGTCCTTTCTGCCAATGGGCATATGTACTGCAATAGGTACAAAGGTGATTCAAACTGTATACAGTATATTGTTGTCAGTAACAAAAATATTAAGAAAGTACCAGGAACCTTTTCAGCTCGACCTGAATAAAGGCACAAATAGACTTTTGAAACGCGTCGCGACCCAAAGCCATGCGAGGTGTGTGCGTCAAATCAAATTTACTATTTTCTATTATCAGAATCTCATTAGGAACATCAGACGCGACGCGATGCGCACACACTGATCATAGCGTCGCGTGGCGCCGGGTCGCGTCGTGTGGCATTGGGTCGCGCTATTTGTGCCTTTATTCAGGTCGATCTGAAAAGGTTCCTGGTACTTTCTTAATATTTTTGTTACTGACAACAATATATTGTATAAAAAGGGCATTGTTCTGCGTCCATACATTGTTAGCCTAAGAACCAACAAGCATGAAATATTATTTTTTAGGTTCGAAATTGCAAGTAAATGACTATTAAAACAAAGATTCTTGACGGACACTTCTGAGAACTTAAATTATCAGGAAAACTTAATATTTTTTGAGGTTATGTTTAATGAAACATAGGTCAGCCTATGAACTTAGTATGAATGAATTCAGTATGAATTGAATTAACATTACAAGTAATTCATTTTTATTAGATGCGATTTTAAAGAATAACTATTAGGAAACTTGGTAAGTTGGGAATCATGAGTAAAATAAAAACTGTAGCTTTGCTTCTTATTTTTTGGCTATTTTTCGCATAATTGTATCATATTGTATTTTATTTGTATATCACATGTATATTGTATAAATATGCAGCGTGAAAGTGTATCAGCTGCTCTTGAATAATTTGGCAGTATGATCCTCTCAGAAGGTTGTGGCACAGGTTCTCTAGCATTTGGTAACATCGATGACATATTAGATAGCCGGAATAGTTAAATTAAAGGAAACACAATCGCAAATAAACACACACAATAGGAAATCTGAAAAGAGAATTCACGAATGCCACAGATTACTACGAATGCAAACTGCCTGCAACAAAACCACAGAGTATCAAGTTTTATGCCGGCCCTTCACTTGACAACAGTCTGTCATTGGTTTTCCAATTACAGCACTACAGCGCATAATGCCTATATTAGCGCACTCTGCTGTTGCATTTGAAAACTAATTCAAGTTCCAATTAAGCATCATCATAATTCGGCATTGTACGCCACTGTGTCGCATTATGCTCAGTAATTGGAAAACTACCCTTGTCATGCTTAATATGGAATAAAAAGGACAGACTGATGTCAATTTTCAAAAAGCAAAATCGAATAGCCAAGTGAAGTGCCGGCATTAGGAAGAAAGAGTGTTTTGTTTGCAGCGCTGCCATAGACTATACACATAAAATGGTAGTCTCAGATTATTTTTCAACTTTTTAATATAGCTTACTTAACTGGAAGTGTCCGTCACAATCTAAATACTGATAATTATTGCAAAAAATAAACTAAGAATTATCATAAATGCCAAATTGGTGTTGGTTCTTAGGCCAAATTTAACATTGTCCTTTGAACCTTCGTACCTATTGCGGTACATGAGCCTACTGGCAGAAAGGACGAACAGAACGAATGGACAACGAAGCTTATCAATGTGGATATAAAACATTATGTCGCTATGGCTTCTCTCTTCCGTTTTGCTCTATGGCCATGATGGATCCTTTAGTCCCCCGATTAGAAATAAAAACGCTATTGCAAGACTAGCCAAATTTTCATACCGTGTCAGTTTAAAACAGCAAGACCTTTTGTTTCATTATTAAATACTTTCCGGTGATGTATCATTTTCCTTTCTCAGTGCTGGACCGGTGATTCTGGGAAATCCAAAGATACTTGGAAACCCTAACGTGACTCTACAAATCTATTCTGGGTAAAATCGTGTGTATGCGTGAGTGTTGTCTGCTGCACAGATTATACGAAACAAACGGATGATTGGTGCCTGTTGTAAACAAAGGCAGTCGTTCTGTAAAGGGCATATGTGATTGCGGCGTTTTGATTACCTACTTTAAAAATAGAATCGGTGATACGCAATCTCTGTTTCGTCATCATCGGTATATTAATATTTATTGTTGCTGGAGCACGGACGTGTCCTGTATAAAAAAAACATTCAGAATGGGTGGGGTCACAGTAGACCTTCGTCAACGTATTGAGGCTTTTGAAATGTGGACTTAACGACGCATGTTCTCAATCAGCTGGACTCAAAAAATCACAAATCAGGTCGAAGTTCTAAGACGTGTCGGTCGCAAATTAATGCAAACCATCAAAACAAGAGAAGCTGCCTACCTCGGTCATGTCTTCAGTCACGAGAGATACGATTTATTGCAACTCATTATGATGGGCAAAATTGCGGGGAAACGTCGAGTAGGCCGTCGGAAAAAGTCTCGGCTTCGAAACATCCACGAGTGGACTGGAGTCAAGAGCGCCGCGGAATTGTTTCACCTTGCCAGCGACAAAGCGAGGATTCAGTAATTGGAGAAGAAAACGAGGAAGAAAGAAGCTATTGCAGCATAGACGTGAAACACATTGAGAACGGCACCCATAGGTGGTGCATTTGGCGCATTCGTCCTATTTACTAAAGATGCATGCAGAACAAACCTTACCTTTGGTTTTCGAAGAACGGAAGAGCTCGAGGTAATGCACTTTTGGTCTCCCATATTATGATAGGTTATAGGAAAAGATAGTTAACTTTTACAATCGCGGACCGGAGGCGATATCCAGTCGAGCTTTTTGGGTATTCATTATAGGTATGTAAATCACATTTTCTTATTTTCATAAGTTTTTGCAGCTGGCTCGCAACATTAATTTTTCTCTTGCTCTCAGTTCAGCAAGCTTTCAATAATCAAATATAATCTTTTCCAAGTTTTCATTAACTAATAAATTTAAGTTAATTACTTAATTGAAGCGATGAACTACAAATTACTGACAATCTCGAATTATGAAAGTTAACAAGTTGACCCTCTTCACAGAAGTTTAATAAATTTTCAAAACTAAGTTATATTTTAAAGTTGAGAGAAGTTACAATGGCTTAAATTATGGATGATGTTAATTCTCGAGAAATATACAGTGACTTCGTGCGGATGTACTTTCAATATTAATGAAAACAATATGGAATTAAAAAAAATCATTACTGATACTACATTCATATTAGCTATTACCCAACTGAAGACAATAATAAGTCAATTAATGACCCGGCCACATGACTACGTTGGTTTTGTAGTAGGAAGTAGCGAAATAACAATATTCTAAAGAAAATGAAAACAAAAAAATCCACGCAGATCAGGCAGCAGACGGGACTCGATAAACTTTTTAAGTAACATTTTTCTTAGATTTAAAACATCCAGCAGTTAAATACTTAAAAAAATAATATATAACTACAATTGCTATTTCTTCTTTCGAATGCTTTTATTATTGTAAAGATATTCGTTTGACGTTGTGGATACCTACAATGTGAAGACATGGCGCTGCCTTGCAGTTTGACATGACCATTAGGGCCACGGTAGCATAATGTGATGTGCATCCGCCCGAATAGCGGAGGGTGTTGGTTCGAGTCCCGTCTACGTCCTGGTCTGCGTGGAATTGTTTCTAGTAACATTTTCTTTAAATTTAAAACATATAGCAGTTAAATGCTTAAAACAATATAAAATTATTCCTCTTTGTTATGTTAATAAAGTGAGTAAGGTTTCCAGAGTACTATTAACGGGTTGGCTTTAAGATATTCTTCTCCTTATATTGCCATGCCCTATTGGGCGTTAGAGACCACCTTTTCAAAAGACTCAGACTATTCTTTGCCAGCCTTGCCAGCGTGAATGCCAGTCTACTTGTCAATATTATCAAACTAATTACCTTCTTTCCTTTCCCCTTTTATCATCAACCTTACCTTCTTTTATTTATTTCAAAATACATGATAGGTATATTTACTATTTCTATATAATAATATGTGACAAAAATATGAAATGAAATTATTATGCAGGCGTCCATCTCTTTATTAATACTTCCAAATCTTTTTTCATTCTACCGGAAACTTCCATATTAGTTATTTTATCTGTCTATGATATCTTTAACATTCGCCACACAGTCACATTTTAAATATATCTTTTTTTATTTTCTGTGGCTTAACTTAAAGTCCAAGTCTCTACACCAAATAGGAGTGTTGTTTGACATATTGCACGCATCAATATTAATGGCGCCTGCTTACTGACCCAGTCGTTTAACCCTGAATCCCTGAGAATAGGAATACTCTTTGGAGTGAAACCACTGTACAATATTGCCGTAGGTCATTTGAATAATAAAAGTTAACAATCAATCTTTAAACGTTGTAAAAATTATATAAATTGTAGGTTCAATACATTGTGTGAACACACGTACTTACTCGTATCGTCAACTTACATACAGTACCCTTAATACGAGTTTTACAATTACGAAAACTATGATAGGTTATGATAGTTACTTTTCACCTAAATGGACATAGAAACATAATTTACAATTACGAAAACTATGATAGTTTTCGTGAGCTCAAACTCGTACTAAGGGTACAGGTTGCGGCAAGTAACTCTAGAGCTGTACAAAACGCGGAAGGGATAGCTGCACGGGTACGACTGGAGAGCCAATCGGCGCTCCGCACGCCCGCCCGCGCACCTCTGTTTCCCCCCAAGACATCTTAATTTTTACTTTTTCGCAATAACGGTCAGCGCTAGAGTTACGTGCCGCGACATATACGTGCGTTGCGTAGGTACTTGCTCCATACACACTTTTGAGGTGTGTATTTTAATTCCTACAAATTTGGATGGAATCTCTTCCACAATCCGAGCGGAAGGTGTTCGAATCCCATCTGACGCCTAGACCGCGCGGATTACCTTTCCAGTAAAATTTACTTTAGATTGAAAAATATATATTTACAGAACATAAAAACTCGGCCCTACACACTTTTAGTTTTACACATAGTTCGCTCATCACAAAGCTTTAGATGCATCAGATCTTTAGTATTTATACAATATTAATCAGCCATACTAAGCCATGATTAATATTTATAGATATATGACGTGATAGAATGTTTTGAATTACCCGATAAGTTGGAAGTTCCGGGAAAAAGGTTAAGTAGCAATTTGTCAGGCAGCATAATATGTTACAGGTGCTAGATGTTACAACTAAACGTGCCATTATACGGGAAACAGGAAAATCCCGGTAATATTGGCACAAGGGTAGCAGTTGCTAATTTGGTATGTACCTGCGTCATATTTATGTCGTTTTATGTAAATAAAATCACAAATCCTGTTAGAAGAATTTGATAAACAAATCACAACTGTTTATTAACATAAATTTTGATTGTAGTACGTATTCTATCTCCCTTGTTACCTACTTTAAACAAATTGTAATTCATTTATTTTGTTAAAAGGAATAATTTTCAATATTACTTGTGATATTTGCATGTAAACCATTTACTCCTTACACATATATCTTATATGTCTGAGGAGTAAATGGTTTAATTAAAGTTCAAACTAAATTATATAAAAATATATTCCTACATTGTTTTATAACGAAGTTCAAATGATTAAAATGAGTGCATTTTTCGTCAACAGGTTAATCAGTTTAGCAAAATTAAAAAGGATAGTAAACAGTGAAAAATTATATTTGATAAATAAATAAAAAAAGATTAACCGCTCATCTGCTATTATATATGTCGCAGGCAATTTGTATGATTCCGCATTTTACATAAAGCGTCGTCCGTTTAAAAACGCTCGCTGTTTTAATTTATGCCGAGGGCAAAATGTAAATTGTCTTGTCATTTTATAATATGCCACAATTCAATCGGCGTTTACTAAATGCCGTGGCAAATTGAAGAATTTAGTTTTTTTTTCATACCATGCGTGGCACATTAATGAGAACAAGAAAAATGGCGTCGAGTAGTAGTTTTGTGATACGGAAAAATATTGAAAACAGTACAAATTCCACGTTTTGAAAGGACTTTTCACAAAACCAAGTATTATATATGATACGCCCAGTAATTGCTATCTTATTCTTAAAAAAAACTGAAATAAAGTGTGATTTGTCAAACCTATGTTTTATGTAATAAAATTTAGACATTGATTGTTAAAGTAGGGTGACTACCTACTTTAACAATCAATGTCTAAATTTTTACCAATTGAAGTCGCCAATTTACCTTCGGCACATTTTAAAACAGCGAGCGTTTATAAACGGACGACGCCGTTTGTAAAACGCGGAATCGTACAAATTGCCGGCGACATAATATGTATTTTAATTTTATTTCAAAATTTTATAGTGCTGCATTTAAAAATATAATAAAGCCAATGAAAATTGTAATACGTCTAAAACTAACTTTTCAATTTATATAAAAGACCGGAAATAGGATTACTGGATACCTAAATACCTGATTATGATGGCCTCTTGCAAGATTTTTTCAGATAACAAAATCGTATTTTATATAAATTAATAGTAACTAGCTAAAAAGAATATCCTTAATCCTAATATAATTGTCCATTAGGATCCGAGAAGCATACTTTATTGGTAGTGCATTCAATCAGAAAGGAAAGCGGAGCCAGCCCGAGACAAATATTACTTTAATAACAAACTTTAGATATCAGTAAAATTTTATTGTTATATTATATTGCCACGCTGAATAACGTTCACGTTGTTTTAATTTAATTTTGTGTTATTTTTCAGGCTACATCCAAAACTAAATCTGAAAATTTTTTTTTGAAACATCAAACTCTAGTGTTCGTATTAGAGCCACTCATACAACCTATGACTTTAAAAGTGGTTACACCCGATAATTGGGTATGATCACGGATTTAACATTTACCTTCCAATAAACCCTCCCTCCCTGTTACAACCTGGGATCCTTTAAAAGAGGCGTGAAGAAGCAACATGCAGGCCGACAGGGTGAGGATGGCTGGTGTGGCACGTAGAACTGCTGTATCAGTTATCTTCGCGTCTGAACTTCACCGTCACTTAACATCAGGTGGGGTTAGGGTTACCATATCTCAGGATTTGTCCTGTCCTAAAAATAATCTTCTATTGGTAATAATTGCACAATTAAAAACAGTACTTTATTATCCAAGTTAATCTTAACTTAATCAGTTTTATCATACTTAATATGTGAAGATACATTTTTAAGTAAGGTTTTTTTTTAATAATTGTGGATTCATATAATGCCCCATGTTAAAATCTTATATTGATTTAAAAGTATAAGCAGAGTATATTACGACATTTTTAAATTGTTAAGTACGTTTGAGAGAAAATTTTCAAACTGTAAAAAACCTCAGGATTTTTTAATGGAAATCAAGCCTTTACCTCCGGACTTTTGGTTTTATCATCTGGTAACCCTGGGTGGGGTGGAGTTATTTGTCATTGCTGACTCTTTCATTACAATAACAAAAACATAAGGCAACAAAATTAATTGCGAAATCTTTAAAATAATTGTCGTTTCAGTTATTTAGTTAATGAACCTATGTTATAGAATATAGTTATAAAATAAGTATAATATTATAGCCGTAACAATTCCGAGTGACCGCATATCGCGCACACCTACATAATTACTCGGCCATTAGAGTGTCATTCCGAGCCGACGAACCAGAGCCTTCGTATATTAAACACAGCTCGGTATAAGCGCAGCGAAATGGCCCCCCAGGCCAGAGGCTGCCCCTATGGGTGATTTAGTTAGTACGAATCTGATTTAACTTTACAGCCGTCCGTAGGGCATCCATGAGGTTTTTTACTCGTGTCCCGCCTGAGAGGATATAAAAACAAAAGAAAAACTAAGTTCCACGGCTCAATACTACATGAGCAGGGATTTTACAGAGCTACGTAAGCAAAACTAGGTATCGCTTTTATATGAGTCATCATCATAAGCCTATTAAAGTCCCCACTGCTGGGACCCAGGGCTTCCTTGCGGATGGAATAGGGAGATTTTGACAATGACCCACCACGCGGGCCCGGTGCGGTAAACTCGGTTTACGCAATTTTTTAGACTGAGTTTACTGCCGCAAAGTATACACGGGATCCTGGTATTTCCGGATCCCAGTAATGCATTCCCTACTAGGTGCTAACGACTGCTGATACAGCTAGGATTAGCGGCTTTACGTGCCTTCCGAAGCACGAAGCAACTCGAGATGATAAGTTTTTGGTCACCCATCTAATGACCGACCATTACTAAAATTGCTTAACTTACACGATCACAGACGGAACGCGCTAACCGCCTGCGCCATCGAGCACCATATATATATCAGTTCTATATATAATTTATCGGAAGGGTCGTAACCGAATCTTATATAAAAATAGGAGTGCAATCCAGTTAAGACCTGGCGACTTTGACAAGCTGCTGCCATCTCTCCATTCGAGCGAACGAACCCAAACGTCAAAGTTAAAATATAAGCAATAAATTTTAATAGAACAAAAAACAATTGCACTCCTTTTCTATTTAAACTTTAATCAAAAATCACTAAATCTTACACTCTCCACAAAATATTCATAAGAAGGAGACCGAACTATTTCGTTACATTACTAAAATAACAACACGTAAATCCATATCATCCGTCAAACGCAAACCCATGAGCCCACGAGCACTACTTTTTATTCACAATGATATTTGATATCATTCGGACGTTAACCGCTCCACTCGACTTCAAAAAAGATTTCATTCGGCTCAGATATATGTTATAACAATCTCAACGGTGCTGTTCAAAATTGTTCCTTTGTGACTTGGATAGATAGAGTGATTCCAATAATACTGCGAGTGACCCTTGTCGGGAGCCGGCCCAGCAGTAAGTTTATGCATGGATATCATTTATGTAAGAGGTGTTCATGAATAGAGATTTCAGTCCTACGTTACCCCATTGTGGCATCAACGTGGAAAGTCAAATTTGTGAACATACTGTGTCTTAAAGATTATGGTAGATTTACTTTGTTTTTTTTACATGTGTATAAGCTGTCGGTTGCAGATGACCTTTGCAGCGTCACCGGATTTGGGGACCGCGAGATCTTAAGGGGACCTCAAACCGAGAATTGGCGATTGCCTCTGGAGGTATTTCAGGCGAATGGCATCTCCCCACGGAGGGAGTCTCCTCTCCGTCTGGAGTCTCTAGACCACTCGAACCTGAGGGTTGGCTCAACTAGAGGGCTTCCTTTAACTCAGATCTTGGCTCTAGTTAGCCGTTGTCGTGGGGGGCAGGGAAAAACGCCCAGGTACAAATCTGTACCTGGTATAGCGTGTCGTCTGTAGACCGGGTCTTCGCACTCTTATCCTACGGGTGCGGTGTCTGCCATTAGGCAGACCCTATTACTAAGACTCCACTGTCCGTCGGTTACCAGGTTGAAATTTTCACAGATGATGTATTTCTGTAGCCGCTTCAAGCCGTTATGCTTAGAATATTTTCTATAATCTTCAATTATGTAAGAAAAACGTTTGTATCATTTCATTACATATGATGGTTAGTTTGTAACTTTGTTTTGATAAGTCGGGGTGTTAGGAGTGTGTATCAAAACGCACCCTTGCTGCTTTATGTTGGCAATACTTGCGAATAAAGACAGTCATTTTGGAACCATAAAACGTGTTGTTTCATTTTAAAAAACAGAATAAAATAAATATTTAAGGTGGGATTCCTCATTAATCCATAAGCTGGCACTAAAAGGCGCCTAAAACGTCTGTATGTGGTTCAACACTTTAAAAAAATCCACTTCAAATAGAGTTCTCAAATAAAAGAAAGGGCATGCCATTTGCGCAGTCGTCAGCATGTATTGTCATCGAAAGCAATAAATAATAATGTGGGTATACAGAATTCACACTGACAGCACTAAAATAGATTGTATTTTCATTGCGTTCATGAAAGTTCTGTACTTTTATACTTGAAAGGTGAGCAAAAGATAGAAAGCTTTTCTCAAACATTTCCATCTTGGCAGGGGAACCTTTTTACAGATGATTGTACCGTACCGATATATATTCGAAAGCTCAATATACAAAACCAGTCTAGTATGAGTCGGCATCGCACACAAAGTATTCCGTACCAGTGGAAAAAAGTAATAACTTGCACTAGTTCCATTAACATTGCCATGGCGATTGTAAAACAAACGAGCGTTCGTAACACTATCTGTGAAAATTCCCGTTGATGCAACACCATTGATATAGAGAATCGACTAAGCATTTCCTAAGAGGCTACGCGACGGTTTTTGCCAGAGCTAAGCCCGGTGTCAAACCCAGTCTACGTCCTATTGGTAGTTTTGTATATTGATTGTGGCACTATGAAGACGATCATCACACGACGCCGGCGTTAGACCGCAGGGTGCTTATCGTGTCTACCCAATATAATTTTTGTATTATTTATCGTCTTTTTTAGACTATACGTGTACCCCGCAATAATAAATTTTCTCTTTTTAACACTGAACATTTTGTACGTTCATAATTCACAGAATGAAAAGAGCAAAAGAAGGCTCCTCTCCATGAAACCAGGTCGTATACAAACCGTCTCGTGAGCATGTGCCCTAACTGTGAAGTAAAACTGAGCAGATTTGTGTGAGAGAGACAAAGTGACCGGGCTTGTAGTACTAGTGCTATACCGCTGGTTTTATCTCTTTTCGAGAGTTGTCCATTTCATTGTCAGTGCCACTCGATGTATTCTTCTTATGTATGGATTAGTAAGACGAGTAGACAGTGGGCCCAATTCTGGCAATGATTTTCTAAACCTAAAACTAAATTTGACAAATGTGTATTATATGTTATATAAAGAACTAGGGGCCGCCCGCGACTTCGTCCACCTAATTAATGTCTCAATCCCGGTAATTAATCATGTTTGCGCCAAATTTTTTCCAAATCCGTGGAGCCGTTCTTGCATGATTGAGTAACAAACATACTAACACACAAACTTTCACATTTATAATATTAATAGGATGATAGGGATATACTGTTGTCACATTTAGTTTTACAAAATAAGAAAATCATGCCAGAATCGGGTCCAGTTGTGGCTCCCGTGGTTAACATACATATCAGAACATTAACATCTCTGCCGTTTACGCAGCAGGCAGCAACAAGCAGCAGACGTGACTCATAATGGTCCGTGCTTCCGCCCAGTTAGCGGAGGATTCGAGTCCCGTCTGCTGCCTGGTCCGCGTGAATTGTTTTCTTTAGATTTAAACATCTAGCAGTTAAATGCTTAAAAAAATAAAAAATAATCTCTGTGGTTGTTAACCTTTGAGTACGGGTCTCTAAAAAATACATTTGCACTTAAACATTGTGTACCGTTCCCGTGAGTGTTCGACGTTGTGGTCTATGTATTACTAAAAATGAGAGTGAATTTTCATTTGTAATATTCCTTTCTGTTTCATGTTCACTACTTGAACAAAATTGCGCAACACACGTCTTAAGCTAGCACTTCAGATGGTTAATCATATTTACTATTTGTAGATTTCGCAAGAGGTTTTTTCTAAGTGTGTATGCTGTTAGTCGCAGATGACCTTTGCAGCGTCATCGGGTTTGGGGAAGGAGATCTTAGGGGGATCTTAAGCCGAAAATTGACGAGTGCCTCTAGAGGTATTCCAGGCGGATGGCATCTCCCCACGAAGGGGTCTCCTCTCCGTCTGGAGCCTCTAGACCACTTAAACCTGAGGGGGTCGGCTCAACTTGAGGGCGTCTCTGAGACACGGACCTGAACTCTAGTTTGCAGTTGTCGTAGGGATTAACAAGAGAGAGTATTCTCGTGCCTTTAATAGTAGGGGAGCCCAAACGGGGATTTACTCGAACGCGGCACGAAAACATATGGGGTGAAATATGCCGGTGGCGGCGTTTTGTGGTTGTGGTCGGTGGCCCGTGTGCGGCGACACTAAAGGGCTCAAGTAAGGTAGGAGTACTTCACAAGGTGCAAGATTGCCCGCCTTATGATATTCTGCTGCGCTGGAGTAAATCCCAAAACCACCGCTAGGGCTCTCCTACTATTGATGCCATAGATTGCAGAGCTAAAAAGAGTCTATCACAAAACATCAATCACGAATTAATAAAAAAAGTTAATAAAGAAAGTTTATATTCTCACCATTGAGGCATCTGATTTATCATAATTTAGCTAAAAGATGTTAATAGGCTATTTGACAGTCTGAAAAACTCATAATTTAGCAACTGTTGGCATCTGTATTGAATATGAACATTAGCAGTTATTTTACTATTCTGAGAGGACAAAATATCAATATTTTTTCTATAAAATCATTAAATAGAAATTATTATATTATTATTTTGCTCCCTGATCGCGTGACCGAAAACGCCTGGGATTGGCCAAGACTAGAATGACGTCACACACTAGTAAACTTCCGACCAAACTGACATTACATTGTATCGTTTGACATTTTAATGACAGTCGTGGGCCATCACATACTACTGAGACACCATAACGTCCGGAGAAACGTTCTCACGGCAACTTGAAAAATGAGTTTTTAATTTAGTTTTTTTTACTGTTATTTTTTATACAACAGAATTAAAAATATCCACTTTTTATGGACTCCATAAACATAAGTTAATAACGTGAGAGCGTTTTCTAAAACTTGTCAAATACCCTTTTAAAAAACTTTAATTTATTATAGTTAATTTGACAACACCTCCTATTATGGAGGACGTTTGAGGGTGAGTATCCTTAATTTAACATTATGATTATGAAAGAATGGAGAAATATTACTTTACTAGCGTCCGCACACAATTTCGTCCGCGTTAACTTTTTTCAAATTCCCACAGGAACCTAACATTTATGCGGGATAAAATAAAATAACCTTTATCTCAATCAGATCATACACTATATACGTACCAAATTTCATCCAAGTCGTTCAGTAGTTTCGCTTGATAGTTTGTTAAAATACACAAACTTTCACATTTGCTAAATTAGTAGGATAAGTTGAGTAATATTGTCTAATATCCGCCTTAAATTAATGTTAAAGGTCCAAGGTTCATGATATATATGTGTATATATTAGGCTATTGGGTTAGCCAATTTGTGGCACCTACAGTCACGTAGGCTCTGTCACGGCTGCAATATATTCAGCAAATAGTGGGTTAGGCATATTGCTGCCAACCGCCAACTCCCGTACTGTCTCGGTATATTAATGTTGTCCCTTGTGTAAATTGAACGTGACCAATAAACTACAGTGATAGCTGACAATAATACCTAAAGGCTGGCTTACACGTATTAAGTTGTTGAGTAATTGAATAACTTTAAATTAATTTTAAATGAATTAGGCCGCATTGTTTCATCCTTGTTGAATTTGACTATCGTTAATGCCATATTACATACACAGTAAATATGTAAAATTTTTAAGAACGTTTTTTTTCTCTAGTATTTTACCTATAGTCAAATTTAACTAATATGTACGCGGCCTTGCATATAAAAAATACATCTATTAACAATTAGCGATTTTTTAATAATTTTTGTCTACATATAGACAAGAAGAATAAAGGGCGTGGCTAATCACTTGACACGTTTGGACATGCACGATTTAGTAAAAAATCCCTGATTTTAGTTATTGCCTACTTTTGGTGAAATGCCTTTTCTCAATGCAAAAAAAATCTACTTTCGTTTGTCTTCATCTGCTAGTTCATAAACCAAAGTTGCACTCGCTCCATATTAATCACCACAGACTTTTAGTTATTATAATTTATGGCAGAATTCAAAACTGAACACTTCGTGGCCGCCCATCCTGTTAGCGTTTAGTGACAAATACGTGAAAACGCTTAGTAAAAATAAAGTAATTTAAAAAAATATTTCTACTTAAAAATTATTACGTGTAAAGCAGCCTATAGATAACACCATAATAATATGTACTACTGTAATGAATAGAAGAGCATTTTATATTTGTTATTGAATCAGTGGCTACTGGCCACTTCAAAAGCACTCGGCTTTTGGAGTGGCACAGAACCTTTTGGAAAAGGTAATAAGTTATGGAAATCGTAGAAGGTTTCATATGCAATAGGTGTTGGGATACGCTATTCGGCGAAATATATTTTGAAATCTATTTTTATGCCCCTTCCCTTCAAATTATATTCAATTCTTATATAACTTAAAATATAGGAATTCTTGACAGCGTATGGTGGACATATAAATCGTCTCTTGGCGCAACTTTTTGCTACATACATTTTTAAAAGTTCAGCATTTATTAATACCAGTAACTATATGTATACTTGAGCAATGCGTTGAACTCATTAAAAAGAAGTATTGTAAAAGCGGTAGTTCAATTCATCAAACGTTTCATGCGTTATGAGAAACTTATAACGTCAACGTCTTAAGGAGGACAATATTCGTCACATAGTTAAAACATATTAAACTACTGGATTGGGCTTTGGTATTTTTTAAAGTGATTCAAGAAAGGCCGTAGCATTCTGAAAGATAGACTATCTGACGCGTATTTTGTTCAGTGGTTCGCATTTTTTGAGAACGAGGTCCGTGCTGCCTAATTGTGTTTTGGTGATCAGTAGATCATCTAAATGTTTTTTTTTTTACTCCAAAGTTGAAGAAAATTGATCTTAGGGACATTTGGGTTCATCAGGGTAGCGTCTCCTGTCATATTGCCAGAGATACAATCAATTCAAAAAAAATCTAAATTCAGGCATAAGGTATGGTCTCCAAGATCACGTAATTTAATGCCTTTTGGTTATTCTTTTGGGGTAATGTAAAAGCACTGGTGAATGTGAATAATGTAAGAACTATCGAAGACCTAAAGCTAAACATAAGAAACGTCATCAACGATATAGAGGTGCCATTATGTCAAAAAAATATGAAAATTGGACTTCTCGTATTCAGGCTACCATACCAAGCCGAGGTGATAATTTAAATGATGTGGTATTCCACACATTGACATTTTGTCAAAAGTAAGCTTCTAAAAAGAAGCAAATTTTAATGCAATTGTAAAAAATCAATTATTTTTATTCGAAACGTACATACGTTCTTATTGGAAGACCCTATACAATTTACTTAACCAGTTTTTCTCTCACTACTTTTTTCTCTAAAATCATTTTTTTTGGTACCCACTCCGAACTTCGGTAATAATTTTCATTAATCCAAGTCTCATCCTCTGGCCACTCTTAACAAATTTTCGGACAGAAGAAAGCTTACAGCTTCTTATTAGCACAAGTATGCGGATTAACAATAAATAATTAACCGCTGGAATATTAAAGCGTAGATTATCATTTAAATTGCATAAATAAATTAGAGAGGACATGACGAACATTCCTCTGATTATGAAAGAAACTAATACATCAATGAATACTTAAACAAATATGAGTATGGCGAGAATGTTATGAGCTAATTATTCAATATCTAATTTGTGTAATCTAAAGTTTTTTTTACTAGAAAAAATTCCACGCGGTCCAGCAGCGCTATTCAGTAAAATTTTCGCGCGTGGATCCCATGTGGATCATTAATGTGATTCAAATCGTAACCGCGCGTGAAAAATTAACTGATTAGCGCTGCTGGACCGAGTGGATTTTTTTCTAGTTAATCACGGCTGGTTTCCAACCCTCGGATTCGAACCCACATCAACCGCTAACCCAGACCGAGTTGAAAATTTTCTAGTAATATTATTTTTATATATAAATATCTAGCAGTTAAATGCTTAAAATCATGCCATAAATTGATATGATAATTAAAGGAACAATCAATTATAGCGTAACTTTGTAAGTAATACCTGCCTTGATTTCTTTTGCTGAATAAAGAGGGAGAGGAGCTGCTTCACAGCATTGATGCAAATTGTCCGTAGCATGATTTGGCCTTATACTTTTTGTCACTAGTATGTCCTGTTTTCTTAAGAACAGTACTTAACTTATGCTTATTGCTATTATGAGTAACTGCTATTTTTGGGTGGCGGTTGCTGTTGCGTTATCAATCATGTATATTTTGACTTTAATTGATTTTTTAGGCTGAAATGAAATGAATTGCTTTACTTTGTTTTGAATTGCTTTGCTTGCTGTTAAATTGTTTTACTTTACTTTTATATATTTTTATTTTTTGTTACTTGAAAGCAAAGGATGCCCATACATCCTTTCAAGTAATAAAAAAATGACATGTCTTTTTTTGTGTCACTAAACAAGCCCTGCCAGAATAACAGCGCTGGTGCGACACAATGTCGCATCAGCTAATGTTGAGGCAGTGTCCTGGTTATCCCTAAGATTTTTGAATTTGTATCTGTAAATGTGTAAAATCTGTAATATGAGGGTTAATAAAATATATTTTTTGTTCTATTCTAAAATGACACACATTATCTTCTCTTTCATCAATCATCATCAACAGCCTATCTTAGTCCACTGCTGGACATAGGCCTCTCCAAATGCACGCCACTTAGATCGATCTTGGGCTACTCGCATCCAGCTCCTGCCAGCCACTTTCTCTTTAATAGTTAGAATTAATATAAATAGACATTATCAAAAGCTTTTACGTACAATAAAGTCACCACATTACCATTGTCGACTAACGAGAGAATAACTGTCACCGTTATTGTTAGCAAATCGTATAAACGAATAGACAGAAACTATTTGCAAGTATAATAAAAAGTAAAACGCTAAAAAATACACCAATGACGATAGACCTTCAAAACACTCCAAAGAAAAAGAAATGTGTAAAAACAGTTACGAACGTTTTCCTTGTTCTGTCTATCTTGGAGAATTTCGAATGGACCGTTTGTCTTTGTTTTAATACTTTTTCCTTGAAATGTTTCGCTAAGATTGAGCTAAGAAAATCTAAGTAAACATATTGGAGGAAATCACGAACTGTGACGCTTTGGGAGTTTATGTTAGAATGATTTCTTGCATTTCAAATAAAACATACTAACTTTCTGAAATGTTTCAATTGAAGAAAAAAATGGGTGCGTGTACTTATGTAGGCGCGTGAGAAGTTATCCTTCTTTGGCATCTTTTAAAATTAGTTTTTAATTGCATGCAAATAATTAATTACAATAAATTAATAAAAAGTCTGGAAAAGGACACAGTCAATAAAGTTCAGTTTTAATTTGAAAAAATAAATAAATAATCAAAATATTCAATTAAAATCGCTACTGAATATAATTTATTAGAACATATGTGATGTGCACTTGTATGAAATTCAAACACGTATTCCGAATATACAAACTAGAAACATGTGGATAAATATTATAAATATGAATACCTATAACTGTTACTTTATTACAAAAAATAAAGATGTGGTTTTTGGTTCTACTACACCAATGGTCAAGAGATGGCGCTGTAGTCACCTGAATCGCGCTTTGGTTCCGTTGTTCCAGATTAATAAATACTTTTGATAGGCCTTCACAATGCAGTCGTTAGCACCCACTAAATAGAGATTCTATTTCTATTTTGTTGGTAGATTTTCTTAATGTGCGGTAAACACAAAAGTAACTCATGAAGTTGGTTAAGCGACCAACTTCATTATGTTAAAATTTTGTGTTACAGTGATGCGCGCGCATCTTTAAATTTCACTCTCATCATTTTTTCATAACGCGCCTAAAGAAGTATAACTTCAAAAATTTTTTGTCATGCTTTACGATTTTTTTCCGGGTTTATTAAATAAAAGCTGCCGATAGAATAGTTATGTTAGGTGTTATGTTCAAATACCTAAGTTGGTCAGTTGACTCAATAGTCAGTAGGTATTGAGGAGTAGCCGTCAACATGCTCTGGGCAACCAATAGTTTTTTTTTTATTATTCGGACAAATCAGGCAGTATCTTAGTGATAATATTGTTTTGGCTAAGAGGCAGAGCTTTCAATAAAAAAAAATAAAACGTTATTTTGGTTAAGAAACCCTAATATCACGAAAATATATTAAAGTGTATCCAGTTCAAAACATCTATGTAAATGGTAGATAATTTTCTTACCGATGAATTTTTCAGTGCACTGTCTATACTTATTTAAGACTACGTGGATATTGTTTCGGAACAAGCAGAAAGAGTTTTACTTTAATCATAATCATAATCAAAATCATTTATTCAGTTTAGGCTGTTACTCATGAATATCTAGAAGCTACGCCATCGGTTCGTAAACCTACGGTGGGAGACCTTGTACTGAGAAGAACCGGCAAGAAACTCAGCAAAGGTTGTTTTTTTCTCCCTGTTTTATTATTAACAGGGGCGTCAAATTGAAAACTCCACCAAGCCTTTCCTGAACAGCGCAATCCACGAACAATACACTATTTTTTAGCGCTAGGTACCTTTATAGATCAGCAGCTCATTCACAAACTTAGGACTTTTCAAGTTATATCGTGTCGGACGAACTGTGATGAAAAGCGAGTATCGCCTACATGTCTCAAAACCGAAACTCGCTGTATTGCTCGTCAAAAACGCATAAAGCACGGAATTTTATGATACGAACCCTTTTTTTCTATTTGTGTCTGGAAAATACATGACGTAAATTCCATTCCGTTACGCACCGGAAACGTACACACAAAGGGTCCGTGGGCTCCTCCCTGTCATTTCATCCAACCCCAAAGGCACAATGAAATGGCAGGGCCATACCCGGTTAAAACCAAACAATACTCCTGCACCGACTCCCGACATGCACTGTGAGAACCGAGGTCCCCCCAGTCATGGCGGTTGCATTTACTAACAATTTATGACCAATCAATTTTTTTCTTCACCTACGCCATTGTATGAGAAGACACGGACAATTGATTCTGAATTGTAGAGCATTGGACTAAACGAAACCACGTGTATGCAACGCATTTGTAAGGTGTGCATAGTAATTAATATTCATATAGTATCTTATCTTCCTTTTTCCTAAATACGCACACATATTGGGTAGGTCTGAGAATCGGACAACATCTATTTTTCATCCCCCTAAATGTTAAGGGTAATACCCCTAAATTTTTTTTTTCAATTTTAGATATATTTTTTTAATTTTTTTATGATACAACATTAGTAAATACCACTATTTTTTTTATTGCGGTACGAAGTTCGCTGGGACAGCTAGTATATATATAAAACAATTGCTGTTCGTTAGTCTCGCTAAAACTCGAGAACGGCTGGACCGATTTAGCAGATTTTGGTTTTGAAATGTTTGCAGTCCATGGAAGGTTTAAACGGTCAGAAAATATGGAAAATTGCGAGGAAGATAGAAAAAACAACAATTTCATTTTCCCATTTATAAACTGTTCTACCAACTTCCTGTTAAACATTTGACGTTACGTAGACTCGGCTCCGCTGGAATTGAGCACGTATTAAATTAAGAGTTTTGAATCGACAACATAATAAACTTGAGTTTTAAATTTTAACGTTAAATTTTCTAGTGATAAACAAGTTGAACAATACATTGTTTGATTCCGTCACATGAGTTGTCAAAAATAATTCGAGTGTGAGCAAGCAAGTGAACGTAATATATCTTACATTACTCGGATTATCGCTTATTTAAATTTTAGTTTTCATTATTCCAAATTATTGTAAGTGGTACGAAGTTCGCCGGGTTTGCTAGTTATTAATATTATGAATTAATTAATTTTGTTGATTATTTTTATTTTAATTATTAAAGGATCAGCCTTGACTTTCAATGTGGCAATGCCGCTAATATCATTCCATTCCTGACGGCGTTGCTGGGGGTGACTTATTTTTCATTTTGTAAATTAGATATTATTCATAAGTAGGTTAAGGTAATTTGTAATGAAATGATATATATTTAGTAGTTTTTGAGTTGTTGTAAATTTATTTTCTATATATTGTGATACTGTAAATAAAAACAATTATTATGTATGTGCTAATAATATTATAATATAATTAATTTGTAACTGCTAACGTAAATAGAAATTAAGTATCAAGTTTTTTCTAATAGCTTGGGTCCATGTTCCCATGAATAAATGAATAAGTATTATTACAACACTAGCTAATTCACGCAGGGTTCACAGCATATTAAATTTAACTGAAGAAGCTTAACAATAATTACCTAATTCATTAAAATTAATCTTTATATTTTTTTCATCCATATCTTTTGATTTAAGTTTTACTCTTAACTATGATATGTTGGTCTTCAAAAGGCGTGTAAACCTTTTCCTTCAAAACCGGCAACGCATGAGTGGTACCCTTGTTGCTGGTAGTTTCTATGGGCGGCTGGCAGTCCACCTGATGTTAAGTGGTCACTCCACTTAACATCAGGTGGACTGCCAGCTCGTTTGCCTGCATAAAGATAAAAATAAACCTTCCAGTTTAACGTAAATACATTGATGACCTTCACAAAATGGGCCTGTGTGTTTCCAGAGCTGAGGGAGCATTTTATTTTTTAACGCTTTCGCGTAATCAAGCGACGAACCTTCGTTACCTCGGTTATTTGGCTGATGTATTCATTCATATTTCAATCTCGGCCTTGGGCAAAGATTTCCTAACTCTGCTACAATTTTAATGTCTCCGTAATAATTGCTTTTTGATTCGTTTTACGATGAAAATATTTTCATTGAAACGTTAAATAAATCATTATACTTATCCATTTTTAGGGTTGGGCACACAAAAGGTAAAAACGGAACCCTATTGCTGTCACTCTGGCGTCTGTCTGTCTGCCGTATGTTAAGGATCTCTCGATCGTAATCGGAATAAATTACAGAACTGAAATTTTGATTTTTTACTTAGAATGCTTGCCGAATATTTAGTTAAAAAAATTGAAAACAAACAAACGGAGACGATTTTTTTCTTTTTCATCCCACCATGTGACACATCGTTGTCACAGCATATTTATCTTATACACTTACTATGTCATTGTCTGGAGCTCATTGAGTAAGACATAAAATTTTATTTTTATTAATTTTACTTTGCAATAACAAAAAAATCAAAGTCCGCCAAAGTAGTAATTATGGAATATGATGGCCCCGGTGATAAGTTATTTCTTTAGATATGTTACGTTTATTAGTAATTGCATTTAAAATCTGTACCAACCATGTTCAAACTTCAAATGTTACGCTTCAATTACCTATATACAATGTAAACGCTTTAATAGAGTATTTGACATGTTTTAGAAAACGATAAAATGTGGATATTCATCATTCTGTTGAGTATTTCAGTAAAAATAACTAATTCAAAAACTCCATTTTTTAGTTGCCGCGAAAACATTTTCTGGACAATATGGCGTCTTACTAGTGTGTGATGTCACACGACTGTTATTAAAACGTCAAAAGATACAATGTAATGTCATTTTAACCGGAAGTTTACTTGCGTGTGACGTCATTTTAGGCTCCGCCAATCCCAAGCGTTTTGGGTCACGTGACAATAGATAAGAAAACTATCTTTTTCGTGGCTTTTTAGTAAAATTATGATTTTTTTTTGTAAAAATACTAAAAACCCCTGCCAATATTCATTCTAAACACAGATGCGAACAATTGGCACTTTATGTTTAATACTGTCAAATACCCTATTGGCCTTATTTCGAGTCTTCACAGCGTGTGCATTTATGACATATTTGCTTTTAAACAAACTTCTTATGAAATTATGGACTCGCATTAATCAGTTGTTTCCAAACTAAATGAGCCCTAATTAAGCACTCTTGTGACCACGTAAGCAGAAAATGGTTTGAAACTCCAATTAATGTGCCAAATTATAACCCTTTCGCTGGATACTGAATAAGCGAAATACATAAATAAGTATTTATACAACCTCGATGCCGGAAATGCTTGTCGATAATTGTACCAAGGCAATATTTTTTTTAAAACAGCCATGCAATTTACAAAAAACGTTAATGATTGCAAACCGCCATTGCAACTTTCGTTTTGAGATCTGTTTTATTTTTAACTGTATTATTGATTTTATTGCGGTTTTTATTTTCATTCTATCTATTGGATATTTAAAGAAGAATACACATTTTGGGTAAAATTTGTACTCTGCATAGTTATTACCGGAATTGCTACCACGTCCCTTGTGTTTGCAGATTATCTCGACAAAACGCCATTACATACCAAGATTGGTCGGGGAAGCGATTGAAATAACTAAACACCAGAATCCAGTGATTCGATTGTGCAAAACTAAAACCACAAAAATAAAAATAAAAGTGTCGTTTCGCCATCGATTATTACTGTGTGTCGGGAACAGGTGCGAGTGAGTAGCGAGAATTAAAGGTTACATCAGAGGGTACATCGATATGTCTGCCAATAACGGCTACCCGCAATTACTTCAGTAACTCCGTAATCATGGCGCTTGCGACGTGCCGAAATATCGGGGACCCACAAAAAACATGGTACATGGTGGCAATCCCACTAATAACTATAATTATTAGTTATTGGCCATGAAAGTTAGGTACAATAAAATTTGTGCTCAAACTCAAAATAATTTATTCAGCTGTTACAAGCACTCGTGAATATCTAGAACCTACCCTATCGGTTCGTTAATCTACGGAAGGAGACCTTGTACTGAGAAGAACCGGCAAGAAACTCATCATGGGCTGTACTCTTTCAAGTTGCCTAAAAATGGTCACTAATATTTACTTCAACGAACTCGATCAATGGCGTTTTATTGGCTAAAATAGTTTTAGAAACTGAATAATCATTACACTACTTGGAGAACAAACAAAAAAAGAATCAACCAAACAATATTTATTTAGTCACATTAACCGATAAACCATATCCAAACAACGATAATGTAGAAGTCCAACAATTCATTATTTCACTTTGACACAACATTTCTGTAACTTAAATCCAAAAGGCAAACCGAGCAAATTGTTTTTCCGATTTAATTCGCATTTGTTTTCCTTACAAGACTTTTTATAGGCCGTTGTAAATAAAAATAAAATGACGGAAACAGTATACTTCACTTATAACGACAACATTAATACCTCGTAATATAATAAAGCAACTCCCAAACTCCCATCAAAATTAAGGGAAGTTTTAAGCACATCGTAAGACCGACCATCAGATACAGATCAGATAATATAAAGCGGATGAGAGTGAAGCTTGAAGGCAATTTTAGAAATATAAAGGCTTTACAAAGTAATCCATCACACTCAGAGACGTTAATTGAATTTAATGCTTGTCAAATAACGTGCTTACTTCTTGGAATTGATATACCTAACGGTAACGTTGAGCAAATAATTATACGAGGTACTAGCATTTTCTCACAACGTAGGCAATGATGGTTTGTATACCAAAGTAATATGACTTCGTCGTTAGGTATATAACTTTCTTAGTTGACTTATACGCTTCATCATCATCATCAGCCTATTAATGTCCCCCCTGCTGGGGAACAGGTCTTCCCTATGGATGGAATAGGGAGATTGGGCCATGATCCACCACGCGGGCCCAGTGCGGATTGGTGGGTGCTAACAACTGCAGATGCAGCCGGGACCAACGGTTTAACGTGCCTTCCGAAGCACGGAGGACGAGGAGAAGCACGAGTTAGAAGATTTTTGGTCATCCATCCAATGACCGACCATTGCGAAAGTTGCTTAACCTCAACGAACGCAGCCGAACACACTAGCCACCTGCGCCATCGAACTCTTATACTATTGCTTTTGGTGAAAAAGTGACAGCGTCAACTAGAATCAAACTTAAAAAAATATTGTCAATTCAAAGGCGTCCTGAGAGTGACCTGTGATCTTAATCTACTATAGTCTTCTGTGATGTCTCTCTAAATTACCAATTACTTTATCTGACTGAGTTTAGAGAAAAACTGACTTGGCAGTTGACTAACAAAGGCAAGACAAGAAACGAACATTTTTTTTGCATGGGAGAACAGAAAAAATAAAGGTTATGCAAAAAAATAATGGTACTTGAGTAAAATGAATGAAATGTGCAAAGTTAAAATGACTACTGGCCGAGAAGAACGAAAGACATTTTGCGCTTATCTCCAACGAAATTGGTAGCACGGCAGCAGGCGGGCTAATGATGATTAGGCAACTAATAAAATTACACCATCTGTAGATTAAAACATCTAGCAGTAAAATACTCAAAAATAAAGTTATAAATACCATCTGGTTTGGTTTCTGGTGTGAAATGTCTATTTTGGCGATATAAAAGTGGCTGGTGTGGCACTCAAAAGCAATTTGCCCGCAAGCTTGATAATGAGCTTATAATGTTACTATATAGATTCAAAAAGGTAAGGCACAGCGGATTTTCCGCCCGAACTGGAGCGCCCGAGTGGGATAATATAAATCTTTCAAAAGAGCACAGTAAAATCACACTACGTTTTCGTGGTTTTGTGTTTATGTTGGTGTGGAGGGTTCCAGGGCTACTTGAGGAAGGGGATTCAGTTCAGGCCACCCCCTCAGGTTCGAGAGGTCTAGAGGCTCCATACGGTGAGGAGTCTCCCCCATGGGGAGATGCCGCCTCGAAATACTTCTAGAGGCACTCGCCAATTCTCGGCTTGCGGTCCCCTTAAGATTTTGCCGCCCCATTACCGGGTGCGTTACCGGGTGTAACGCTGTAAAGGTCATCTGCGACCAACAGCACACACACTCAAAAATAAAAAAAAGTTCAGGCTGGCAAGGTAAGGGTGGCTGGAGCGGCACACTCTCTGCCGTATCATCTATCTTCGCAACTCCACTTACACTTAACATCAAGTGAAATGTGATAATTTGTTGCGCCTCATAAAATGTATATTATAATTTGGTCATCATTTACAATAGTTCCGTTGGTTCATTCAAATAGACAATATAGCAAGTAGAAATTACAGTTCGATCCCAAGGCTCCTTGTTTTACTTAACGTCATTCTGTCCTGTATATTTCTTCAGTTTCCTTGAAAAAATGTCTCAATATGACACCTCTGCCAGACGTACCACGACAATTCTTTTTCTACATTTGGATTAGTACAATACAATTTCATTTCAAAGTTAGTAAGACAGAAAAGTATTACATTAGAGACACGTTTTAGAATATTAAAGAAATAAAATATCTAAAAATACTTTGCTCCGAAATACCCATTGCTGGTTTAAAATAAGTGAAATGATATAACTTTCCTTATTAATCCAATAGTAATTGTATTATCATCATGACTGCTTCGAAATGTGATTTCTGACTTTTTTTGTGGCTGGATTGTAATAAAAATGGCAAATCTTTCCTTGTTTGTTCAAATGCTTGCCCCGAACCAAATCTTGATGGCGCGAGTGTTTAGCGCGTTCGGTAACGATAGTAAAGCAACTTTCGCAATGGTCAGTCATTGTAGTCAATGGGTGACCCAAAATTTACCATCTCAAGCTCATTCGAGTTTCGAAAGGCACGTTAAGCCGTTGGTCCCGGCTGCATCTGAAGTCGTTAGCACCCAACAATCCGTACTGGGCCCGCGTCATGCGTCATGGACCATGAGTCATGACCATAGGGAAGGCCTCTGCCCCTGCAATGGGGACATTAATAAGCTGATGATGACGATGTTCTTCTTCAACTATGTATTTTAAAGACCTCTTATATTTGCTTCCAAATATTACATGATAATTTTGCTAGAAATAGAAATAAGATACAAGTATTAATCAGTATTCAAAATAATATCAATGGAATTAATTAAAGCGTAGTGTACACAAATTGTTTCTTTTCTTCGATAATCTAAGTGTCTCCGCAAATAAAATCATATAACTGTCCGAGCGACTTTCTGGCTTAGAACTTTTAATAACAGATTAGATAGATTTAACTCTGGCGTCAATGTGGTGTGGGACATTATTGGACATCGCCGAATATATACATATATACACATTCTGTAGTTTCTTGTCTCTCAAACGACATCGTCTTAAACGTAGCATAATGTGTTCCATCGTACGTAGTAATGATATTAAAAACGTGTTCTCCGAATACGTGGCACTAATGAGTTCTCATATTATCAGTGTCATTGCCAATGACAAACGGGCCGCCGTGGCTGCGTTCTGGATTTGCACTCCGGGCGCGGCTTTCGCAAGGTGGGCGAGGAGAGTAGCACTTTCGGCTTTATTATTTTTATAACTATTATTAATATGTATAATATTATGCTAATATACTTTAATTATTTATGTTACATAGTTTAAGTATTTTAATATTCTCATATATGTGTTTGCATTTAACTTTTTTAATATACCATATTATAATTCATATTACTTTGATATTTTGGGCCTATAGCATTCGCGTACAGAATGCCCTGCCAGTATTTTAATATGCAAACATATATATATATATATATATATATATATATATATATATATATATATATTGCAGTGTTGGCTTCTAATCTCTTTCTGTGTTCTGTAGTTAAACCGTTCGTTGTGTACACGAGGCGCCTTAGATGCCCGGTGCCACGAGCTAATGAATAGCAATGTTTAATCACGTGAAAACTTAGCAACGATACCGTTAGAGGCAAGCAGTGAGCTCCTTCCACTACTTTGAAACATCATTTAAGTAAAGTTAAAGAAGTTTATGTTTTATATGTTTGCCAAAAAAGGCTCTAAAATTGCAGCATGTGATGGTGACCTGAAACATGTGAAATCAACAATGAAAATTTAAAAATTAATCAATCTAGAGTTACGTCGTGGTCACTGCATTTGCAATAGTACCGAAATAACGGGGACGATCTTCATCGTTTCTATTGCAAACTAAAGACAAATTAATACAATAATAAAAAATGCCGCCATTTCAGTGCAAAACCACCAATCCGACATCTGAAATTTCTCGTGGTTTTAGCGAATTTCTAGAAAAAATATTTCGTAAAAAGTTTATCGTCGGCAAAAAAGTCTTAAAAAGTAATCGACTATTTTATTGGTATACTTTTTTACAGAATGCAATTTTGTGTGTGATTGAGCGACTAGCGCCACGTAGACGAGTCGCTACGATATATCGTAGCATCTACCATTCGTAGCTAGACTACGTACCTAGGCGTTCATATTTACTTAGAAATTTAAAAAAGTAATAAACACGGTTTCCGCAAAAACTATAATATTGTTTATGATCAAAGGGTGACAAACAATCTTATGGCCCGCCTGCTGGTAATCGGCCACCATAGCCTATAGACGCTTTTTTTTTAAGTAAAAACTTTACCGTGTTTGGGGACGGCGAGATCCTAAGGAGACCTCAAGCCGAGAATTGGCGAGTGCCTCTAGACCACTCAAACCTGAGGGGTCGGCTCAACTAGAGGGCGGCACTCGGACTTCGGCTTTAGTTAGCCGTTGTCGTGGGGGGCGGTTGCGATACGAAAAATGTCACTCGCACCATTGCTTACCCTATCCCAATCCCTAGCCCGTGGAGCGTTGGAACCTCCATGTTTCCGCTACATGGCACAATTTTTTCCTTTTTCAGCCATTGAAAAGGCGCGTGTCCCTACAGTGGGATCATTAATAAGGTGCTGAATATACCACTTTAATAGAATTTAATATTCCCATTTTCTGAGAGAGTACTGGTGCTATGAGATACAGGCTTTCCACCTTGTTCAGGTGCCAGTGTCTCGGAATATTATATTGTTCATAATATGCTTTTAAACTATATTAAGATGAAACTATATTGAGATATAAAGTGATTTAATAAAAATTAGGTTCTTCATATACGTAATTGTTTATTAAATAAATTCTTTTGTAATTTTTATCTTTAAGACTGTATTGCGATAGCCTAAAAGGGTTCATGTTAGGTACTAAAAGCATTTTGAATTGAACTTTTAGATTGTGAAAGAAAAATGAAGATTTATTATTATTATAATAAACATAAAGCTATAGAGGCTAACTTTTTACGGTTGCCACCCAAATGCAACACAGCATACACAATGCACCACTATGCATTAAAACTTCATAATTAAAACTTCAGCTGTAAACGAACTAGAAATTAATGGACTGTAATTATTGTTCGTTTAAGATGCAATTGCGGTGGCTGTGCGCTCGTAAAGCGGTGCAGTTACCTCAAAATAAACATTTATAACACAATGCACGCGTCAACTGGACTATTTGTGATTTTATAACGGCAGATTTTAAATCTTAATTGAACATTTTCAACAAAGGCCACCCGTGTTTATAGCACCTATACAAATTTTATATTATTTACTGCTAGGTGTTTAACTCCAAAGAATATTTTATTAGAAAATAAACTACGTACAAAATTGCTATTTCTTCTTGCAAATGTTTGATATTTCTAAAGGTATTTTATTTGAACATTGTGTTCACATTGTGGTGAAGAGCTCGATGGCGAAGGTGGTTAGCGCGTTCGGCTGCGATAGTTGAAGTTAAGCGACTTTCGCAGTGGTCGGTCATTGGATGGGCGACCCAAAATCTTCTATTTCGAGTTCCTCCGTGCTTCGGTAGGCACGTTAAGCAGCTGGTCCCGGTTGCATCTGCAGTCGTTAGCACCCGCCAATCCGCACTGGGCCCGCGTGGTGGGTCACAGCCCAATCTCCCTATTCCATCCATAGGGAAGGCCTGTGCCCCAGCAGTGGGGGCATTAATAGGCTGATGATGATGATGATGATGTGGTTTACCTACAATGCGAAGAGATGGCGCTGCCTTACAGGCTAAGAAATACTAAAGGAAATTCGACACGGCCATTAATGTCGCAGTAGCATAATTGGTTAGTGCATCTACCCAGATAGCGAACGGTGCAGGTTCGAGTACCGGCTGCTGCATGAATCGCGTGGATTTTTTTTGAGTAAAATATACTTTACCTATATTAATTTTCACATATAGGTATTTAAAATGCCAGTTCTTTTGCACAACTGAAAAAGTCCTGAATTTTATAGTAATATAAGATATTTACGTGATTGATACCATGCACCTTGTTTTTAGCGAGTTTCAGAACAGTGGTACGGGTATCGAACGCAATAAAAGACTTCGTCGGAGGGTAGACAATTACTTCAGTTACTCCGTGATCACGGCGCTTGCAACAGTGCCGAAATATCGGAAACTCGCTAAAAACAAGGTTCATGGTGACAATCCCCTAAATAACTTATATTACTAATGACCATGTTAGTGACCATGAAAGTTTAAAACTATATATTATTACTATTAGTATTGAAAAAAATGTTGGACTATCAAAAAGGTTTTTTTTTGCTTTGATACCCTTTTTCTCCAACAAAATCATAACACCACTAATAATGGTAGAATTTTGATGTTCGTTTTCTTTAAGTTGGAGGTTATTTCTCTAGGCGAGATTTCAAATACGGGCAGAAAGCGTTTGAAATTTTATAATATTGTTTTTTAAGCATATTACTACTAGACGTTTTTCTGTCTTTATTGAAAAAATATTATATACTTTATCGCAAGCACAAATATTGCCACTATCTATTTTTATACATAAAAACAAAATATCATTTAAGTACTAACTGGTAATAAACATGTGAAATCTTAGGAACAACATGAAGCTTAGTTACTTGACATTTCAGTCATACGTCAGTTGTACGGAGAACATTCCCTCATGGGAAATTAAATTCTACGCAAGCTAGGAGCTAGTGGCTAAATCCAGAATTTAGAACAGCATTTAGCTAGCAATCTAATATGTATGATTATCACAAACTTGAAAATAGAAATTATTTGTTCAATCTTTGCTATCACAAGTTTTTTTTGTAACACACACAAATTAGCCTAGCTTCACAGTAAACACTATAAGGCTTGTGTTATGTGATACTAGGGTAACGGATAGAACACAAATACTGTACATATATAAGTATATTTTGATAGAAATACATATTAAACATCCATGACTGGAGTACAAATGCTCGTATTCATCACACAAACGAGGAGGCGGTCGTCAAAAATTTACTTGAAGAGAGTGAAAAACCCGTCACATTACTCATCACGATACTAAATATTGATACCTAATGTTTTTTTTTACGTGGCGCAACAAATTACTCCACCCCACCGGATGATAAGTCTAAGTGGAGTCCAGTCGCGAAGATAGATGGTAGAGCAGAAGGTACAACACCGTCAAAAGGTAGAGTTATTTTACTATGGTCTTCTATAAGGTGGAAGTTTCTTCCCCAGTTAGGCCTATGCCCTACCTCTCAAGCTGTTTTAGAAAAATACTAAATTAACTATCATCAGATAAAAAGTAACAAATAATCTCTCACTTTCTACTAACTGCCAAAACGTATCGTTAGTGCATTTGCGAAAATCGCTTAATTTTCAATATTCTACCGATATCTAATCGATAGAAATCGGTTATGTTTATGACAGGCACTATCAGCAAATTACAATTTTTATCGATATTGCATAGCGACCGTGATAATAAAGTAGCTCCCGCTGTCGACGCAATCAAAAGCTCCATATAGCAGAAAATGAAATTTATTATGATGATATTAATTTAAACTCTCACTGGTAGGCTTGTTTCACTTTCAGAGTTTCATAGAATAGATAAGGTTTTTTATGTCAAACGGGTAGCAAGCAAGCATATGGCCCTCCTGATGGTAAGTGGCCACCATAGCCTATAGACGATTGAGATACAAAAAATATCAATTGGCTATGCGGACCCAATTCCCTACTCCGTGGAGCCCTGGAACCTGACCCACCGATAGAAACCTTTTTGGTTGTTTATATACTAATTCTAGCTTACATAGAATACTGAATCCATAACTATAAATACTAGCTTACATAGAATACTGAATATAATATCATGAATACTAATATTGAATCAGTGACTAAAACAAGGTTTTTTTAGATATCAATAAAATCTAAAGTATAAGAGCTATGCAATTAAACCTTTGTGTGTATATATCCCGAGAATTTTGTTTATCTAGTATAATCCACACCCATTTTATAAAGGGTCCAAAAATACGATAAAGCGCTTCGAAAAAAGTTAGGTAGTGCGCTTCACTTGGCTCGTCTTATCATCTTGGTGGAGGCATTACCGTTCCCTCAGATTTTGGCAAAACATCCTATGACTCGCCATTAAAGGAGTTGCTTGGCTTCCACGACCGCAGACCTAAACCGCACCAATCACTGTCTGTGCCTGTCCGTTAATAAATTCGAACATTAACTACCAGCGCTGGAAAGTTAGCCAGAGATCAAAGTTTATACTACTTACCCGCTGTAAGTTTAAACATATATAATTTATTACTCCGACTTGCCTTGGTGTGCAACCAATATCGCCGTCCACTCATCGACACGCAGCGATTAAAATTCAAATATTATGCAAAGAGCCCATAGGCAGCTGAAACTTAGCGCGACAAGTTAAGTCTGCGCGCCCATAAATATTAACCCGATCTACCCTTGCCTCAAACTTATTAATGTTTGAACATTTTAATAATAATAACAGATATTAAAGGCCATAGAACCTGCCTAGAAATAAGCAATTTTGCCCATTTTGTAGCGATGTCGTCTTTGAGAATAGGGTCATAGTAGGAAACGTGCGTGATCATTCATAAATAGTTTGTTTCGCGTCATTTTATATCTTTTGAGAGTAAAGCCTAAACTGGCCGCAATTTAACGTATGACGGGCTGGTGAATTATACTTGTCCTTCTTTTCGACGATTCGTTGATAGACAAAGACAAGCATATTTCACTGGTGAAATCAGTGTCCGATACAACAAAGGCCGTTAATAAGATGCCTGATTGTCATCCGTCCGGGTTTGTGCTGAGTTTAAGCGATGAAATATTGGCAATAAAACTCACATAACTATTACTTATCAACTAGGGTACCGCGGAAGGACCAACTAATGAAGTTGATACCATATCCACCATGCAACCTAGTTTTTTTGCGTCGTTTCTGCAATCTAGCAGTGTATCTACCTCTGCGACTACGTGGGTCATGTTTATTAACTTTTGTGACTATAGTTTCCGAAATTCTGTAGAAGTATTGTTGCACTTTTGACTTTTTAAAACAAACTTTTGGTGACAATATTGTGAGGTCGCCAGAACATAAAAAGTGTGTTTTTAAAAGATTGATAAATTATACTTAAGTATAGTGTAAGAATTATTATATTAATTCATACAGCGGTCCAATGACAACGAAGACACAAAGCAATGTGTGGGGTACGAGCACGGGGATCCAACTTATTGGTCTAAGCCAGAAGGTAACTTATTCATACAGTCACTAGATCAAAAGCTCAAAGAAGTCGAACTTAGTACGGCGGGCTATTTCCGCAAATCGACACCATGTGCCTATTTTGCATGAGGAATGGCATCAGTCCTGACATCATTGCGCTTCCAGAAAGCTCAGTAGATCAAGGGTGTTGCTGCAAGTTTCTACTAGTATCCGTGGATTTTTCAATTATGAAGTTATTTTTCTTACAACGCTTCTACACTCCAGCAGAACGTGGGCGCTCGTTTCCTCCTCCTAGATACAGGCCCTGAACAGAGGGCTGTGTGAAATACCTGTATTACAAACGGGTTTGTTAAAATAACCGTGACCCGTGAGTATCTTCTCCTTGCTACGGGCGTTGCCACAACTCGATGGAGTCACTCCAGTCAGCCCAATTCCGTCTCCAGTTCCGTCACATTGATGAATACCTCCTGAAGGTTTCTCGGCGAGCCGAGGTATTTCGCCAACCTGTTGCATTCCAGCAGAACGTGAGTAGCTGTTTCTTCTGCCTCCATGCATCTTCTGCACATGGGGCTGTCCGTGACATCTAAGTTAAAAAGGTTTCTGTTAAAATCGGTATGTCCGGTAATAGCATCTGTTACCATGCGCAATATTGACCCAAGAATTTACCCATAATTTTGTTCAAGGATGTTGTGTCGGCCGTATAAAGCCGTCGGGTTGCTGTAGGAATGTTTTTTATGTGACTCAGAGGATCTAATACTATGAAAATATTCTAAAACAATAAACTTCATACTTAAATTTAATACTAAGAAACTTCTTTCTGATGTCAATTTCAAAGATATAAGGCCAGGCGGATTTTATTTTGTAAAATAACTTGGCCTAATAACTGTCATAACAGTAAATTTCCCTATTTACAATAAATTTATCAATGGATGATAAAGTATCATCATCATCATCATCAGCCTATTAATGTCCCCACTGCTGGGGCACAGGCCTTCCCTATAGATGGAATAGGGAGATTGGATTGAGATAAAGTATAGTGCAGTTTAAAATAATATGTTTAGTGGTATTTTTTTTTTATTTTGGACTTAATTGCATTAATTTATCAAGATCGATAAGGTTTGATTTGTCCATGACACAAACTGTATCGAGTAATTACTTTCATCGATCTTAGAAAGGTTTGGTTTAAAAGCTACTAAACCTCGATACCAAATAACCAAGTCTTAGCTTTATTTTGAATCATCGAAAGCCGTAATCGGAATGCAAATTACAATCTTTAGTTCCATTGTGCAATAGAAGAAACATGGGGGCCAAATTGTACATCTTGACCCAGGAATTAACACTTCACTCTAGGTTAAGGCTGTTCTTCCCATCGCCGGCGAGGAATCGGCTACTATTGACTATTTTCTCACTCAAGAAACGTACAATAGATATACATTACGTGTAAACAAAAGATATGCATATATCGCTGACTGTTCACACTGCCACCGGCGAGAATTCTCCCCACAAGTTTGTCGCTGAGCGACAAGAGCCATCAAAGATAATACTCGTTCAGAGATACTCGCTGAGAAATGCTCGCTTGTCTCAAAACCTTTTCAACAAAAAGTTGTGAAGTATCAACTCCCAGGCTCAAGAAGAACAGTTATACCAATGTGAGTAACCTTGTTTTCTCTTTTCTGCGCTTCAGCAGCGGTATTCCACAAGATTCGAGAGTTTCATCAATTATTGTTCTTCATTAACTTGTTTTCAAAACACCTTTCTTTCTTTCATAAAAGAGCTACTCTATATGCACGGATGGTAAAGGGAATTTGTGACTCAGCAACTCCGATCGACCCTTGCAGATTGATTTCTCTAGTGATTGATATATTGAGAACACTCCCGGAAGAGAAATGTACCTAATAACTCTTGTTTCACTCAACGGGCTATGCAAAGGGACCGTTTTTAAATTTTATATTCCTTAAAAAAATGTTTCGTATTCCGTCACTAGACTGACTAATTGAAGAAATTGTAACAACGTTTAATAATAATAATACAATCTGCCTTTATACCACTGCACTCTAAACGGGATTTGGATCCATGCACTTAAGCTTATCGCGCCACTGAGCAACTCATGTCTTTTGTATGATATTTATAGTCTATTAAATTAAGACTAAAATTTCTCAAAGCAATTATCAATTTCTCTAGCAGTGTCCAATATACTGTCAGTTAATGTAGAATTACTTAAACTTTTATTTTAATAATATATCCAAAAATAATTTTAAGTTTACACAAGTATTTTATTTTACAATGGAGGTACCATTGAAAATGAAATACTTGTTTGACGATCTAAAAATCTTACTAGAGATAGTATAAGAAAATAACGATAGATGATTCCTCTAAGCCGTTCAATAATATCGTCCGTGTCCTTTCACACAAAACATATAACCTGAATGTGTGACTGAATATCAGCGTTGAATTTTCCTTTGAACAGTATAACAACAACAACAAACGTCGCCTCTGTGCTTATTTGTTCTACGAGCATCTACCATTCGCATGAAACTAAATGGCCATTCGTCGAATTTTACAAAAGAAGAGTTTATTGTAATTTTTTTGAAAAAATCTGTTTTTATAATACATTAACGCCTCATTCCAATTTTCGTCTATAGATGGTAATTAATTGTACCTTATTTTACTGTTTTTGTGTAGAGAACAAAAATTCACAAATAAAATTTCGGATGTGAACATAGAACATTGGAGATATAACAACGTTTGTACTATAAAGCATTTTTTAATAATTACCCGAGATCAAAAATTAAGTTCTCGCGACGAATTCACCATCCGCGGCGAAACCAGCCTACGGGACAGCAAAAGAGAACAAAAAACAGAAATAATTTTCGGATGTGAACATAGAACATTAGCACATTGGAGATATAACAACGTTTGCACTATAAAGCATTTTTAATGTTACTCGAGAGCAAAAATTAAGCCCCCGCGACGAATTCACCATCCATGGCGAAACCAACCTACGGGACAGCATCGCGGTCGATTCCTAAGACGTACGTATTCGACAAAAAATATAAAATACAACTGTATGGAGATTCTCCAGACCGTTGTTTGCACAAGGAGCTACGGGTCTACACAGACGGTTCAAAAACCAACTGTGGGACAGGTTCGGGTGTCTGCTCCGAAGACCTTAATATACACATCTCAACAGCATTGGAAGCATATAACACGGTCTTCCAGGCAGAGTGTGTATCTTACATACCTTATCGACAGCTGAGAACCTGGATAAGGGAGTGCTGTCAACGACAACACGAAGAATATTGGGCAAAACTCACTGACTGCAGGCAAGCTAGGGAAGCTGTTCCTAAGGTAAACCATCAGCTGTCACGTAAGTTAATCAGACTACCTAGACAAGCCCTGAAACAAATCGTGGGTATACTCACGGGGCACGGCTACTTCAACAAACACCTTTATAATATAGGTATTTCTGACAGCCCTCTGTACAGAACCTGCCTGGAGGAGGCGTTGCAAGACAAAAGACTTCTCTAATTGGAAGCCCGCGGACACTAGTAGAAGCCTGCAGCAACATCCGGGTACTGCTGAGCTTTCTGGAGGAGCTGGGATGGTAGGACTGATGCCAATCCCCACGCAAGATAGGCACTGGGTGTAGAGTTGCGGAAACAGCCCGCCGTACTACTAAGAGTAAGACTAAGCATCGCGATCCGACAAAAGACGAGCCTCTTCGCTTCCAGCAAGCTTCGTAAACATAATAAAACTACATTTAAAGTAAGTTTTCGATAATTTGATCGATACAACTATATATAGGAACTGGAGCGATGAAAGGGATTTCAGTAGTACTGAAAGACATGCCTCTGTTTACCGCCCTGATCCTCTTAACTTCCTTTCTTCTTATATATTTATGAGTAATATCAAACAAATTGGTAAATCATGGTAATGACACAGAGCGGTTGCTCTGTGTCATTACCATGATTTACCAATGACGCTTTGTTTTTATTCACAAAGACGCGGTAAAAGAAATGAAAGTTTTTATAACACAGAAAATAACACCACCCCTCCTGTCTGGAAATGTGTGATGCGCAGAATAATATATTATGCTACTCCAACCAGGGCAATAATATTAAGCTTTACACCTTACCGACCAAGGTTTTCTTACCCTACCTATAAAGGACAGGTTGGACAAATTCGTTCATCAAATTTAGTTTAATTGGCCAGTTGTTATAAAATACAATAATGACAGTAGCAACAATACCATAAAAATATAAACATATGATTTTTATTTTTGAGCATGTGATTGCTCGATGTGTAAGTCTAAAGAAAACATTACTAGAAAAAAATCCACGCCCGTCCCGTGTGCTGCCTGGTCCGCGTGGAACTTTTTCTAGTAATAATTTCTTTAGATTTAAAAAATAAAGACTATAAAAAATTAAATTCTTTGTAGAAGTTTGTTTTAAAATGGAAAACAGCCAGGTATATCGTACATCATGACGCAATAATAAAATTAAAGTGCAAAAAATGAAAATGTCACAAGCTCGACCAAAACTGTAAGTAAGCAACGCACAGATAATTTTCATATAATATACATTACATGTTTTGTAACAATTTGCCATCATAAAATGGCGACATTACTAAAATCCACAAACTCGTTTTCAACGTGTCACGCAAAATTAATGTGGTAGCAAAGTGGTCTCTTCACAACATCACGCCAAATTTGTTTTACGAGCAACACTTCTGAAAATGGTAGGTAATATGTAAAAATAACAGGACAAATAGGTGGCCCGAGTAACAGACTTTTAAAAAACTGCGCCCTATAGATATTATTATTTTTATAACGGAATGCCTAAACAAATAAGTAAATAAAGACATACCTCGTAGCCAACGATATTAATCTCGTTGCTCGTAGCACACAATTTCGTGTCATTCATAACTGTTTCCTTATTATGACAATGAAAATTATTCAAGCCGAAATATTGCGAACAACTGTTTCGAGGAAATTGTACATGTACAACCATCTAGACCTTGCAAATTTATTTTGATAGTAAAAAAAATATAAATAAGTTTTTCGGATTGCTGCATGTGTGTTGTATGTTTTTCCACTTATTGATAGTAAAAAAGTCTAAACCAAAAAAGGTATCACGATTCGAACCAGCGTCTTTCGCGATCCGAGCGAATGCACTAATTAACCTACGCCTAGTACCTTCGCCGAGATAATCTCTAATATATAAAATTCTCGTGTCACGGTGTGCGTAATTGAACTCCTCCGAAACGGCTCTACCGAAATTGTATATGCATATTCAGTAGGTCTGAGAATCGGACAACATCTATTTTTCATCCTCCTAAATGTTAAGGATGGTCCACACTGATGGCATGGCGGATCTATTTGCGGACGACCTGAAGGTTGTCTGCCAAGCCGCCATGCCGAGGGTACGGGCCTGTCCCAGGAGGGGGCAGGTGTACTGGTGGACGCAGGAAATTGCCGACCTGCGCTCCATCAGCCTGAGGGCCCGGCGTGCCTACCTCAGATGTCGTAGGCGCGCCACCAGTACACCCGACGATGAAGCTGAATTCCGTCGGGTGTACAAAGAGGCGAAAAAGGCCCTCAGGGTGGCCATCATCACAGCCAAAAGGGAGTCCTGGGAGAGCTTTATAGCTCTCCTCGACCAGGACCCCTGGGGGCGGCTGTATAAGGTGGTAAGGGGCAAATTTTCGGGTGCCACCCCCTCCACCTCGGCAATGGACGAGGGTCTGCTGACCCGGGTCCTGGGGGCTCTCTTCCCCGACCAGGGCCCGTTCGAGCCCCCCCGTATGCTGCCCCCCGATGGCCTGTCGGAGGTGCCGACCCTGCCCCCCCCTTCCGTCTCGGACGCTGAATTCGAGGCGGTGAGGGACAGGATAAGGGCGAAGAGGACGGCGCCAGGGCCAGACGGAGTCCCCCCGAAAGTCCTGGCCCTGGCCATTGGGCCGTTAAAGGAGCGGTTCCGGGCGGTGCTTAATTTGTGCATCGCCACGGGCCGCTTCCCGAGGAGGTGGAAGGAGGGGCGGCTGGTCCTACTTAGGAAGGACGGTCGCCCCGCGGACTCCCCCTCCGGCTACAGGCCCATAGTGGTGCTCGATGACGCCGGGAAGTTCTTTGAAAGAATCCTGGCGGGGCGTATCATTGAGCACCTGGAGGGGCCGGGCCCGAATCTGGCAGAGCACCAGTTCGGGTTCCGGCGAAACCGGTCCACTGTGGAGGCGGTGGCCCTTTTGAAGGGATGGACCGAGGCGGCCACTCGGCGGGGAGAGACTGCTGTTGCGGTCTCGCTGGACATCCGCAATGCCTTTAACAGTCTCCCCCACGAGTGTATTATGGAGGCACTGCGTTTTCACTGCGTGCCTCCATACCTGCGAGCGATCGTGGAGGACTACCTGCAGGGGAGGTCAGTCCTCTACGAGGGGCCCGATGGACGCATGTGCTCTCG
This sequence comes from Chilo suppressalis, assembly GCA_902850365.2. Taxonomy (NCBI): domain Eukaryota; kingdom Metazoa; phylum Arthropoda; class Insecta; order Lepidoptera; family Crambidae; genus Chilo; species Chilo suppressalis. The sequence continues at coordinate 6,813,204 of OU963903.1, forward strand.
GGCCATGGCCGCAGGGGTACCCCAGGGGTCAGTGCTGGGTCCACTGCTCTGGAACCTGGGGTACAACTGGGTGCTGCGAGGCAGCCTCCTCCCCAATATGGAGGTTGTCTGCTTCGCCGACGACACATTGGTCGCGGCGAAGGCAAAGTCGGCAGAGGAGGCGGTTCGTTTGGCGTCGGTAGGCACTGCGCTAACCGTCCGACGCATCCGCCTCCTGGGCCTGGATGTGGCCCTCGATAAAACGAGGGCCATGCTGTTCCACAGCCTACGCCGCAGCACCCAACCGGGGCTCCATATCCGGGTGGAGGGGGTCCGTATACCGGTCGAGGGAAGCCTGAAGTACCTCGGCCTGGTGTTGGATCCCCGATGGAGTTTCGAGGAGCACTTCAAGCTCCTCGCTCCACGGCTGTGCGCCGCCGCAGCCGCACTCGGCAGGGTCCTCCCAAACGTGGGGGGACCAGGAGATGCGTGCCGTCGACTGTATCACGGGGTGATACGATCGATGGCACTTTATGGAGCCCCGGTTTGGGCAGAGTGCCTCAAACCCCGCACGATGGCCCTGCTGCGACGACCGCAGAGGACCATCGCGACCCGGGTCGTGCGAGCTTACCGCACGGTCAGCCACGGCGCCGCCTGCGTACTCGCGGGTATGACGCCGTGGGATCTCGATGCCCAGGTTCTGGCAGACGTGCATCGAGGTCGGGTCGAAGCCAGGGAGCGGGGTGAAAGACCTGCCCCAGCAGAGCTGCGGCAGGTCCGTTCCATCGCGCAGGCAGAGGCCTTGCGGCGATGGGATGAGGCACTCGCCCATGTAAGCGCCGGTCACCGGACGATTGAGGCCATTCGTCCGGTGTTGGAGGAGTGGGTGGGTCGCCGGCGCGGCGGCCTCTCGTTCCGCATGGTGCAGGTACTGACCGGGCACGGATGCTTCGGTCACTACCTGTACCGTGTCGCACGTCGGGAGGAAACGCCGCAGTGTCATCACTGCGGCGCCCCGGACGATACGGCCGAGCACACCTTGCTGGAGTGCTCGGCCTGGCGGCAGCAGCGCCGCGACCTGATTGCGGCGCTGGGAGGCGGAACCCTCTCGCTGCGGAGCATGGTAGAGGCCATGCTCCGTAGCGAGTCGGCATGGGAGGCGGCTGCCTCCTTCTGCGAGAACGTTATCTCGCAGAAGGAGGCAGCCGAGAGGGAGCGGGAGGATGATCCCCTGGCCGCTCCCTCCCGCCGAAGAAGAGCGGGCAGAAGAGGACGAGTGCGTGCCCTGGCTACGCCCGTCCCATGACCCTGCCCGCGGGGGTCCCTAGCTGGCCGGTACGGCGCATTGTGCCGTGCCGGCCACCGAGGGATCCCCTGACGGCAGCCCCCATCTTGTAGTTCTGTCCTGCAAAGAGGGGGGCGGCGGAGGGAGCTACACGGGCATGCCCAAGTAGTCCTCCGCAGCGGACGGGGGGCGGTACGGTGGGCACTAGGCCGCGTATTTTGCCCCCACGCGCGGGCCATCCTGCGCACGTCTGCGGGGTCCCCGCAATACCTCGGGAGACCCCTGCCGTGGAGCCCCGGCTAGGCCGGGAGGCTGCTGGGTGCGGAGACGCGGAAGAATCCCTAAACGGGGATCCCGCGGTTTCGCACTAAGCAGCTGGAGGGTATTCGCAGGACTTTTTTAGCGGATATTATACCGTAAAGCGCCCGTAAGAGTTGCGGGGTCCTCGGTGGGAAGCCACTGTGGGGTTCGTAAGACTTGCGGGAGCCAGGTGTGAGGTCCGTTCGGCGGTGTGCCTCTTAAAGGCGCCGTCGTCTGTAAATAGATTTTTTACCTGCGTATTAAAAAAAAAAAAAAGGATGGTCCACACTGAAATTTATTTTCTTTTTGGACATTTTTTTTTAATTTTTAATGAAGTGAAAACTTCTTGAGCGGCGTTGTACACTTTTTTTTGTATAGGTAAAAAATGTTAAACTTGCGTCAGGTTAAACACGTGGGCTGATCGCATCATGACATACAATAAAATTGGAAAGGTTGTTGACTTTCAATATATTGGACGTAACATAGTAATATTTTATTTTATCGTATTATAATAATAATTCTCTATCTGGGACGTCCACGTGGCAGCTTAAATGCGAAGAAAATGCATTTTTACAATAGATGTCGCTAGGTGCGCTTAAATTTGATTCATGTAAGTTGATTTCTTTACAATTGATGTCGCTAAGTGCGCTTAAAAGTGATTCATGTAAGTTGATTTTTCTGAGAGATAAACTTTTTTATTGTAATATAAATTGTCATGTTTGTGTACGATAGCGCAATAAATTAATATTGTATTCTACCACATGCATGATAGTACTTTTATACTAATAATTAAAGCAATTCGTGAAAAATTATTCCCTAACTATTCCAAAATATCAAAAATGCACAACGTTAATATTCAAGTTTTCACTTCTGCCGGCACTCCCAGAGTGCAACCCGTCTTTTTTTTATGGTACATTTACATACAAAAATATATACAACCCTAAATTTTCACCCTTCTACCACCCATATTTTTATTGCGATACGAAGTTCGCTGGCTCAGCTAGTCTTTTCTATAAAAATCAAGCATTTAAAGTCCTCCCCCCATTAACCCGTTATAAAATTGGATGTGTTATTGCAATTTTTGATTTTTAGTACAATATGTATGAGAACGGATTACGAAATTATACACTGCTGTGATAACGGCGCAATAGAAGTACAAGGAAATATGGGCGGAAGGATTAATGATTCGGTATCGTTTGCTCTGTGTAACAAATTTAACAAACAGTGGGTTTCACAACTCAAGCGTAAATTTAACACTGATTAACCAATTTCACAAAACATTATGCATCTTAATAAGCACAAGCCTGTAGTTTGCTTGGAATTTCGCCAGTACTGTACCTTGCTTATTTAAACTTGCAAATATTGGTATTACCATTCCAAACTCGGTCTAGACGACATCCGTTCTCTAATAAAGAAATTAATGAAAAGACGATAGTATGAATTATTTATAAGTTCGAAACCATCTCTCTTATTATAAAAAGTATTCGTTTGTTTGCAAACTTAAGCTTTTCGTAACTACGGATTTATGAAAAAACCGGTCAAAAATAACAACTTTGACGGCCTCCCATTTCTTTGTCATTGAAAATAAAAAAAACTGTCAAAAATTGTATTCATATCCTACTCAACGAGTTTTAAACAATGAGGTGTCACATGCTGGAGTAGAAAAGAGATAAAATGATTTCATCTCCTTTTCATGTACGGGAGCTCCCATGAAAATTAATTAAATTGAATTTTAACTAAATATTCGGCTTTGGGCAAGCATTCTACATAAAATACCAAAATGTCAGTTTTGAAACTCATTCCGTTTAGGAACCCGTGACTTACGGACAGACAGATGGCAGAGTGACACCAACAGGGTTCCATTTTTACTCTTTAGTTACGGAACCCTAAAAAGGAAATTTAAATAAATGAGTATTGTTAACGTAGTGTCTACTACTAATACAATGTTTTTTACAAAAGATTACTTATAAAAAAAAACATTTTATTTCAATGATCTAAACTCAGAATCGGCCCCGTATATTTATAACATTAGAAAATTTATAATGTCAAAAAAGGTAGTCGCGAGATTTACCCACTATTTTTTTTATAGCTAGGTAGGCAAATAACTCTATCCCACCTGATGTTAAGTGGCAATAAAGTCCAAACGCGATAATAGCTGGTACAGCAGTTATAAACTGCTACACCAACCGTCCTCACCATGCCGGTATGCAAAAATGCTTCTTCACGCCTGTCTTAAAGGACCCCAGATTGTACAAGTACTATTATTGTACTAGTACAAGATCGGAGATTTTCATGGACAAATTATGGGCAATCGAGTAGTGTGTACAATGAACGTATACATACATTATAATCTAAAGTTTCTTTACGATAGATTTCTTGACGCAGGCCAATAATAATCCTTTTTTTTCCTAAATGGCTTCGCACGGCTTGTGTATTTAGCCAATGTCAAGTGTTAAAAATGTTTACAAATTCTATAGCACTTGTGGTCAAAGTAATAAATCAAGGCAAAGTAAGTGACAGTCAAGTCAATCCCCCTTTCAGTAAATGTGTGGGGATTTACTAGAACCTCCCCGTAGACTTCTTGAGGGAACGTCGAAAGACACTTTCCGCTATTTTGTTTCACTTACCAACACTTGTGCATGTTCCCGAACACTTAGTGGTTAATAATGCACCATTATTAGACACTAACATCCGCCACAACACAATCTTTAACAAGAAAAACAAAACTGCTAAAGTGACGCTTCCCGATCCCGCCAAAAAGTCGCCAATAATAATTAATTACGATAGAACTAAATTCAAATATCGAACGATAATTTTAGCGCATAAGTACCAAGTTTGGTCGAGCATGTATGGGAAAAGTATTTTAATAAAAGAAATTGTCAAAATCATTTCTGTTAAAAGTCTATCCAATTTAAATCGAATCAATAAACATTTTATTCGCATTCAGGTAGTAATTTACATAAAAATATATTCGGCCCCATTCAGTACATTTTACATAATGGCTACTGCCTGATTCGTACGATTTCCGCTAGTAATAAGGTAGGATTTCCTGTGAAACACCGCCGAATTTCCGGTTAAACTCAGGATGCGGTCATTTGCAAGCGGTATTATGGTAATTATAAAAGGATTTTTTACAAAATGAAATGACTAAGGAGGTAATAAAGCTATCGGTTATTACATCCGCAGTTAAGTGATAAATCCTTTAAGGAATTACTCTTTCGGGTTGGTCTCGTGAAAATTGATGGGGTATTATTTTTTGGTGTAAGTACATTCGAGGAAAGGTAGAACAGAATAGTTATATTATCCACTTCTCTTAGACATAAAATTCTCGTGTCACAAAGTTAGTTAGCATAGTTCTCCGAAACGGCTTGACCGATTTTTATAAAATTTTATATGCATCATCATCATCAGTAGGTCTGAGAATCGACTACTATCTATTTTTCATAGCTCTAAATGATAAGAGTTGTCCACCACTAATATTTTATTTTTATTTTTTGGACATTTGGTTTTTTATTTTTTTATAATGCAGCATTAAAAAAATACATATAATCCTAAATTTTCACCCTTCCACCACCAGCTCCTATTTTTATGGCGGTAAGAAGTTCGCTAGGTCAGTTAGTAAAAATATATATTAATACTAGCTGTACCCTGCCATGCTTCGCAGTGGCACATTGTGATTGAATGGTTGAGAATTGAGAAATAAAACAAAGAATACATTTCATACATTTTTACATTTGACTGCGTCATTACTATTGCGGTTGTCAGCGAGTGTTTTCCTCGCTTCTGGCAGATGGCGCGGTCACTGGTACACAGCTGATCGTTAAAAAAACTGTTTTCTCGCGGTCGCAGATATGTGACTGATGCAAAAAATAGATAAAAACAATCCTTGATGTGGATTTTATATCATGTTAAAAGGACAATGTTAAAATTGGCCTAAGAACCAACACCAATTTGGCATTTATGACAATTGTTAATATATTTTTTGAGATAATTATCAGTATTTAGATTGTGACGGACCCTTCCAGTTAAGTAAGCTACATTAAAAAGTTAAAAAATAATCTGAGACAATAAATACCATTTTATGTGTATAATCTATGACAGCGCTGCAAACAAAACACTCTTTCTTCCTAATGCCGGCACTTCACTTGGCTATTCGTATTTGCTATTTTAAAACATGACATCAGCCTGTCCTTTTCATTCCTTAATATGCATGACAAGGACAAACTGTTGTCAAGTAAAGGGCCGGCATAAAACTTGATACTCTGTGGTTGTGGTGCAGGCAGTTTGCATTCGTAGTAATCTGTGGCATTCGTGCATTCCAAAGAGTTGTATAATATACAGGAAAGTGCATTCTCGTTTCGGATTACCTGTTGTGTGTGTTTATTTGCGATTGTTTTTCCTTTAATTTAACTATTTCGGCTATATATTAGAATATGCCATCGATGTTACCAAAGAGCAGAGACCTTATTAACTTGGTAATAAGGTCTCTGCTCTTTGGTAACATCGATGGCATATTCTAATATATAGCCGAAATAGTTAAATTGAATAGCTAGTGAACCTGTGCCACAACATCCTGAGAAGATCATACTGCCAAATTATTCAAAAACACCTGATACACATTCACGTTGCATATTTACACAATATACATGTGATATACAAATAAATACCATATACAATATGATACAATTATGTGAAAAATTGTCAATAAATAAGAAGCAAAACTACAGTTTTTATTTTATTCATGATTCCTACATATCCAAGGTTTTCCTAATAGTTATTCTTTAAAATCGCACCGAATAAAATGAATTAGTTGTAATATTAATTCACTTCTGACTTAAGTTCATAGGTTGACCTATGTTTCATTGAATATTAAACGTAACCTCAAAAAACATTTAGTTTTCCTAATAATTTAAGTTCTCAGAAGTGTCCGTCAATAATCTTTGTTTTTACAGTCATTTACTTACGATTTCGAACCTAGAAAATAATATTTCATGATTGTTGGTTCTTAGGCTAACTATGTATGGCCGCTGAACAATGTCCTTTCAACTCAATCGGTGCAGAACTTTTTGAGTTTTTGAAGCGTACACAAACCAACATAACATTTTTATATATATAGATTAAAAAAATAACAAATACGTAGAAAAACTAAATTACAATCTCAAAGTAAAATCATGTTTGTGCCTCGAAATCGAACCGGAATATTTACTTTGCTGAAGCCTCACTAGTAACCGTAACGTGCGTTAAAGCTCACTGTAGGTATGTCGTTCAGTTTTATACAGCTCCTGTAAATTTTAATTTTATGTAATTATACCGCTTTGTTCGGCAGCTCCTCAAATACCATTGAGTATCGCCACTTACCAGCCACTCTCATACCCAGGGGTCTATATCAAAAGAATAAGAAAATTGTAAAATTCTGGTATATTATGTCCCATGTGCTGTATTTAAACAAAAAATACTGAAAATGTTAGTGCTTCATGATTTTTTTCTTTTTTGTATATTTTTTTTTTGTATATGTGTTGTTTTGTATTATAATAAGTACTTGTAATGTGACTTCCTTATTAGATGAGTCTAATGAATAAGTTGCACGCTTACATATTACCTTTTTGTTCCACTGTTATTCCAAGCTTTTTAGTTAATTAATACACATTGTTTATGTTGTGTGTAACCGTTTGTGTTTATATGATTTTGAATTCATATTGTTTTTGTTTGTTTATTAAGCTAATGTTTTTTATTTTTATGTAATCGTATCATAGTGTTTGGCATCCACATGTCAGAAAAAGGGCCTAGTTGAAAAACAGCGTCAGTGACAACTGACACAATGCTGAACTGGGCCCCTTTCGGCTCAGCTGTGGATACAGGTACATAGTTATTAACTAATTGTTTAATGTTGTCCAACTATATATATGTATGTACAAGTGTAGACATTAGTCTGTATCCATGTCTGTGTCGAATAAATGTTTTGATTATGATTATGAAAATACCGATTGATAATGTAAGTTGTGATGAAAACAAACAAATGATATTTCCTTTCGCGATATATTGCGATATCTAGTTCGCAAACGAATTACTTTATAAGTCAGAGTGATATTAAGTAGCTTCAATTACATGATTGGTTCGTTATTATTATTATTATACGGAACTATATAGAGCGAAGCCAGACGCGCGCTTGGGCAGATTTCTTTTGTGATTGCCAAACGAGCCGCATCCACCGAATTCCTTGTGGAAAATACGCGTCCATCCGCACCGTTACGATACCCGCCATTTTGGCACATTTCGTACATTGTTGTAGTGAAAATGGCGGAATGCGGACGCGGACGGTATTGCACCGACTGCTTTTTACTGCTTTCACTCTCATCACTGTTTCCACGGAATTTCAATTTGTTATACTGATCGCTCTTAATATTTCTCTCACACCTGCGCGACGAAGCTTGGTACTAAAAGCGCTAAAACTAGCGTTCGAAATTTAAATTGAGTTGTATCGTAATGAATTATCGAGCTCCGTGTCTATAGACGCTAGACGATAGCTTGACTGGTGATTTTTAACACGCATAAAAGAGGTTATAGCGTAGCAGACGATAAATTTGAATGTGCAGCCGAAGGAGCTCACTTATGATGAAACTATGTTATTCAAATTGCGAACGCAAATCTTAGCGCATTTTATAGTAGGGGAGCCCAAGCACGGATTTTTGGATTTACTGGAGCGCGGCATATTAACACAAGGTTACCCTTGCACCTATTTAATTACTCCCACCATACCTGATCCCAGTATGTAGAGCCGAACGTCAAGGGTAGTCAAAAAATTTATCAACGATCGGCCATATCTTTTGGTCTTGTCCAAATCGTCGCTCTTTTGAATAGGAGCTACTGGAGGGTTTAGGTAACATATCTATTGACAGAAAAAAATATTAATCTACCTGTTTGCGTGGTGTGGAGGTGACTGTACGAAGAGGTAGAATATAGGGGAAAAATATTCAAGCACGTCAGACATTGAGAAGGGATATTACGTGAACCCACCACTAGGGGCTAGTGTTCCACTATTCAAAAGACTGACGATTTATACGCGACCCAAAAGACATGGCCGATTATTGAATTTTTTTTTTTGGCCGCCCTAGACCTTTAGCTCTATCTAAAGGGCTCAGGTATAAAGGGAGTACTTCACGAGGGACAAGATTGCCCCCCCCCCCCCTATGTTAATTTGCTGCACTCGAGTAAATCCAAAAATCCCCCTTGGGCTTCTCTACCATTAGTACCAAAGCTTCGTCGCGTAGATGTTGAAGAAGCATAACACGAATTATTGGAAGTTTACGGCACACTTGGAAGAACTCATACACACATAGTTGAAGGACCCGTACATTACATAGGTAGTAGTGACGTACCTACGTAACATAAATCCAGTTCCTTGTATTGTTCCTTTGATACACCTGGACTCAAATTGATTGACAAAATCAATCAATTTTATGACACCGTTTCATTAATAAATGTAAAAAAATTGCTCCGCGATGAAGCTAAAATTCTACACCACTATAAAATACGAGCGATCTTTTCTACTTTAAACAACAGAAACACAAATCCATATTTTGTAAAATAACGGGTACCTAATTTCGGATATATGAAGTATATTTCATTTATTATTTCATTTTTTCTTGATTCCTACATGTTTACCTATGATAGAAGACATAAACTGAATCCTACTAATATTATAACCGTGAAAGTTCGTTTATTTGTTACTCAATCACGCAAAAATTACAGCACGGTACTACATACATTGGTACGCATATAGTGAAAAAAAATATATATTATTATTTATTAAAAGCTATATTGGTTTATAGCTTTTAACGAACCTAAATTATAATATATATATTTTTTCACGTTTCTATAACTGCTATTAGCGCCCACCTCCAGAAACAGAGACGTGTATATGACCTGGATTGAGATATGGGACAACTTTTATCCCCAAAAAGAGTTAATTAGTTCCTGTAGGACTCTCAAAAAACTACAGATAACGCGGACGAAGTCGCTGGTGATCACTAGTTTAAAATAATCTACAGCTTAAACTTCACAATACCTACTGCTTAGAGTAAAAAAAAACAAAGGCAAAGTAATATGAAAAGAGTTCTGTTACAAAGATATTTATGGGTTAAATTTGAAAGACAGGAAGAGGTTTTATCTAATTTCCTGTAAGATGGCTCGAATTCAAACAAGGATGAGGACGAACGAGGCAGCCTTCGTCCCCTAGCATAATGAAACGATTTGCGGCCTCCTTTCGGAACGTGTTAAGCCACTTCGAATAAAATGAATTACTTGGTGAAGGCAAGCCCCTACTTACTGTCGTTAGGAAATTGCTTGAGTTCCCCGTTTTGTTTTTAATTTGATTGTGTTAGGTTATTTTTAGTTAGTGGTCCGTTCTTTTGAACTTATTGTAGAGATATAACTACAGACTACTAAATAATTACTTATATAACTATTGCGGCTGGTGTGAAACACTTAAAGTTTCACTTCCATCGTGGTTTCATAAAACAACTCATTTTTTTAATTAACACAAACTCAAAATCATTTATTCAATCTAGGCTATTACAAGCTCTTGTGAACGTCAACTCTATGCCATCGGTTTGTAAGGCCCGTATTATAGAAAGATTCTCAGTAATTGATCTAGTCTTGAGCATAGTTAGAAAGGGATGTCGCTATATATAGCACATAGCGACATCCCTTTCTAACTGTACTCAAGTAAAGATCAACATTTAGTTGTCCTTCTGTAATACGGGCCTAAATCCACTGCAAGAGCTCTTGTTCTGAGAAGAACCGGCATGAAACTCAATAAAGGCTATTTTTATCAACCAGTTTTATTTCATATGGTGTCGTCAATTTGGTGACGAATAAGATGAATACACCCACATTGCCTACTAAATGACGGTTCATTATTAACTGAAAGCCCTCATTTCAATAGCTCTCTACTTCCTCTAGCCTAACGACTTTACCACGCTTGATAATAAATGTCACTTTGTCGTGACATATTTAAGTTGAGTAAACAGTAATGTACCCTTGACTACTACTTCAACTTAATTTAATTAACTTTACTTACTTAAACCATGTTAATTAAGTTCTGTGGTTATTTTGTATGATGTTTCAACACAATCTTGTGCGTACATTTTCAAGTTATACATGGAAATAACAATGTCAGATGATTGTTTATTATTTCCCACTTATATTTGTGAGTAGCTTTCCGCCTGCGACTTCACCCGCGTGGTGTCATTATTTAGAATATAAACAAAATAGCCAAAACATTTGAAAATGAGCTAAGATTTTTTTTTCTAAAATAATTAATTCCTTTACATAAGAAATTACAAATTTTTATACCTGCACATTTTTAATTTGTTATAATTAAACGTTATATAAATGATTTTTACAAAAAAAAACACTTCTTAAATTTTTCTTCGTTAAAGACACCTTCATACAAAGTTTCATGGTTCCTCAACAAGTAATTTTGGCTGTTCATGTACCTGGTTGTTGACAAGTCAGTTTTTTTATTTTTATTAGGAAATGGACAAAATAATAGAGCCACACTGAATCGTACAGTGAATACTTTGAGCCTTTCAATCGATAACTGTAGGATCTATGCATCGAGCTTTTAAGGTTTGTGTGTCGTAAATTCTCTAGAACACAGACACGGGCTGAGAATGCCACACCTTAGCTGTGCGCATTTTAAAAGACACTGACGACGAGTAGACGAGTACACTTCATTTAACCCCTGATAACTAACCATTCGTTTCATAGACTACGGGCACACAACGTATTTGGTGTTTAAGTAACTTCCCGTTCGCCCGCCGCCCCGCCCACTTAAAGTACCTTTACCTTCCTACCTGAAATGCTACGACAGCCATAGCACAATTTATTCTTTGATATAGTATTGTATTATTATCAATATTGTTTTTTTATTTGTTATGAGTAGTCATGCTCTCTTAAAAATCTCTTCGGCGGTGTCGTGTGAGCCGGGTCGTTACGTTCCCAAAAAAATGGTTGAGCGAAGCGATGGCTGGTTCATGCGTCATGCTCGTGAACGGGTGCTGCCATCGGAGATGAGTCTGGTCTTTGCTACATTAGGTACTATTAATCGTTGTATTTAACTTTAATGGTACATTTGTTTTTATGCCTAAACAGTAGGCCACGGCATTCCTAAACTTTTTTCATTTTTAAATCTGTTTTTTATATTTTTTATTTTATAGTCATAATTGTTTTATCATTTACATTTGTAATGGAAAGTGACTTCATGAGTTATCTCATATTAAAGTCATTTTTCAAATTGACGACTCTGTATATAATACAGGGAGAAAAAAACCGCCCTTGCTGAGTTTCTTGCCGGTTCTTCTCAGTACAAGGTCTCCCGCCGTAGATTTGCGAACCGATGGCGTAGCTTTTCGACATTCACAAGTGCTTGTAACAGCCTAGACTGAATAAACGATATTGAATTTTGAATAATATATCGACGGGAGCGAGCAAAAGGACTGCAGCGTTTTTCAAGCTGAAATAATTAACAATGAACAGGCCAACGGTGTCCTCAACAATGTTTTGCACGTGCTTTTCCAACCTGTCCATTTTCACGTCACGTGTATTTTTTTACTATATTTTTATCGTCCTTTTGACCGGTAATTGAAAAACCTTGTCACGTTTCCTGAAACCTTAGCTTGTTATCCAGTGCTCTGTTCACATATCTTAAATGACAATTTGCTAAGCAGACACGAAATACCTAATAAAAATATCAGCTTACGATAATAGGCTATTTGATAAGCTTTTGAAAACGTTCATGCGTCATTAATTAGTGTATAGTGACTCTATAAATAGTGGATATTATAATTCTTTTGTTTCATCATCATCATCAGCCTATTAATGTCCCCACAGCTGGGGCGCAGGCCTTCCCTATGGATGGAATAGGGAGATTGGGTCATGACGCAGGCCCAGTGCGGATTGGTGGGTGCTGACGCAGATACAGCCGGTACCAACGGCTTAACGTGCCTTCCGAAGCACGGAGGAGCTCAAGATAGTAAATTTTTGGTCACCCATCCAATGACCGACCACTGCGAAAGTTGCTTAACTTCAACGATCGCAGCCGAATGCGATAACCACTTGCGCCATCGAGCTCCACATGCTATAAAGCTTTTGTTTATATAGCAGTAAAAAATGGAAATAAAAATTATATTTTCAAATATGCCGCGGAAACGTTTCCCTAGCAAATATGGCGTTTATAGGCAGATTAGTCACACGACTCTCAATATAACTTGAATAGTACAAAGTAATTTCACGTCGACAACATGTTTACAAGCATGTGACAATAGATACATTTTGCTTTTCTATGGTTATCTATTTAATTTAAGTACTTCTTTTGTCAGAATAGACTATATCGCTCCCAATATCCATGTTGAATACACAATACACATACCAACAATAGGGTATTTGACAAGTTTTAGAAAACGATCTCACGCTATTTACTAATGTTTATAGAGTCCTTAAAAGTGGATATTCATCATTATGTTGTGTATTTCGGTAAAAAAACTAAATCAAAAACTGGTGTGTGACGTCACACGACTGTCATTAAAACGTCAAACCATACAATCTAATGTCACTTTAACCGGAAATTCTAAAAACAGATGCTAACAATTGGCACTTTATTTTTAATACTGTCCAATAGCCTAAACAATACAAAGAAGCTTAAATTGTAAAGACTCACAAAGAAGTACCGTTATACAGAAAGCTTATCCTTCCTGTTTTTGCGCTACCTGTTACTAAACAGAATTATCATGCTTTGCGAATTCCGACTCTTTAGAGGCACGTCGCGTGACTAGGAAATGCATCGACTAAAATAAAAAGATTAACGTTCACACAGCACGCGATGCTAATGGTAGTTTACTTCGTTCAAAACTTGGCAACACTAACCACAATCAGAATGCACCATTTTAGATTGGTGGCGGTATAGCGCAAGTACGGGCAAACGTAAATACCTTTATATTATTGGGCAAATAAGAAGCCCACCCAACTTAAAAGGTGCTTCTTCGTGTCTCATTTGAAAGCCTACGATTTGTTGATACAAGAAAATTCGAGTACGGGTATATTCTCCTTTATAATAATACATCAACTTATCGTTGAGTTTCGAAGTATCACTACCTACTCCATTAGGATTAATGGGAAAAATCGGGTCACTCTCGCTACGGGATTAGTACGCTGCGGGTCTATCTGCGCATGTAACACACAGAAGCCGGGCGCTATGATGACGGGCAGCGTGCGCGAGCGCAGCAGCGGGGGTGAGGCGCTTATTTTATTTTACATTTTCTCCGAGCATTTAAATCTTACGTCTACAATTTTATTTCATTATATCCATCATACTAATGCACTGCATATTGATCAAGGAAATCCAGTAAGTTTAATATAATACATATTACAAGGGGCTAGGGAGCATACGAACTGACGGCTCACCTTTTGGTAAGTGATCACTGTCGCCCAGAGACACCTGAAACACAAAATCACAAATACGAAGCCGGCCTTAAAGGAAAGAGTACGCTCTTCTTTTGAAGGTTTTCAGGTCGTATTGGTCCGGAAACACTGCTGGTGACAATGTACTATACAGTTTTGTCGTACGTAGTAAAAAAACAACGGGTGGCACTCCTAAGCTAGTCACTCACCATTACTACGCTGCGGGTCGATCTGCGCGTGCAGAATGGAGAAACCGGGCGCTATGATGGCGGGCAGCGTGCGCGAGCGCAGCAGCGGGGGCGGGGCGCGCCGCCCGCCGCCGCCCAACGCCTCCGCCGCCGCCGCCGCTGCCGCCGCCGCACTGAAAACACGACAAATATTTAAAGAAAGAAATAAACAATTTACTGACCAATAACATTCCAAAATAAAAAATGGTTGCCTGTAAAGTCGGTTTTACGGGCGAAGATTTTACGTGACAACGTCTTTTTCTCGGTAGAATATTTATTGATATGAATATAATTAAATTGCACAATAGGAACAAGGAATTGAATGAAAATAAGAATTGCACAAATTTTAACTATAGAAATATATTTTGTTTACTAAAACATTGTACATGTAAACTTAAACTCATCGTAACGTTACCGAGCGTTACACTTTTTCATAAGTGACTCCCAGCCGCAACCTAATTTAAGACGTTGTCACGTCAAAAAGCATAAATTAAAAAAAACAAAAGTAAAAATAGTTCAACAAAATTAGGTCTCTGCCTCTGCCCAATTTGATAGTTGGAATAGGGATGATGACGAAAATTGTTTTCTTTGACTATCAGGTAGATTATCAAAAAGTATTGGACAAGTATCTTTTATTTTTTGACGTGACAACGTCTTAAATTAGGTTGCGGCTGGGAGTCACTTATGAAAAAGTGTAACGCTCGGTAACGTTACGATGAGTCTCTCGTGTTAAGTTTAAGTTTACATGTACAATGTTTTAGTAAACAAAATATATTTCTATAGTTAAAATTTGTGCAATTCTTATTTTCATTCAATTCCTTGTTCCTATTGTGCAATTTAATTATATTCATATCAATAAATATTCTACCGAGAAAAAGACGTTGTCACGTAAAATCTTCGCCCGTAAAACCGACTTTACAGGCAACCATTTTTTTTTTCACATAATATTTTGATTTGAAATGGCGCATGACGTCACGCCTTGATATTTTTTTTATAAGAAGTGACGTCAAGAGGGGCCTCTTCCAAACTTTGGCGCGCTTTATCTTTGTAACTTTTCTTTGATTGACAAAAGAAGAAATACTTGTCGCATGACGTCACGTCTTGATCAATTTTTTTATAAAAAGTGACGTCAAGAGGGGCCCTTCCCAACTTTGGCAAGCTTTATCTTTGAAACTTTTCTTTAATGGACAAAAGAAAAAATACTTGTCCATTATTTTTTAAAAGTCTAACTGAAAAACTAAATGGAATTTCGTTTACTTTACCCTGACATCACCCCTATTGCTTCTTAGTTATTTTATATTCACCGGGCTAAAGTGTTTAATCTTAAGCTAGCACTTCAGATGGCTTATACAATTACTAATATAAATACGATGTATTTAAGAAATCGCAATGACATATTGAATGACACCGCCGCACTAAAATCACATTTAACCACAGACATCTGTACATTTCAAACTTTAATTGCGTCTTTGTCATTTTTAACACTTATACCAATAGGCATGATGACGGGGTAAAGTAAACGAATTTCTATTTAGTCCGTCAGTTAGATGATCAAAAAATAATGAACACGTATTTTTTCTTTGGGCAATCAACCAAAAAATGACAAAGATAAAGCGCGTCAAAGTTTGAGAGTAGAGGCTCATGACGTCACTTTTAAGTGAAAATTGTATGAAAACGTGACGTCACGCGACTTTTCAAATCAATATATATTTGCAGAGATATATATATTGATTTGAAAAGTTGCGTTTATATTATATGAAAAAGAAAAAATACGTGTCCAATACTTTTTGATAATCTACCTGATAAACGAAGAAAAAATATTAGTCATCATCCCTATTAGCCTTACCCCAAAACAAGCACTGTATACTGTATAGTTATACTAGAGTTACTCTTTTGTTTTGGGGCAAGGCTATCTATTGATAAAAACACATAAAATAATAAGTAGGCTTCCGTCCGGCCGCCGTGCTGCTGCCAAAAGATCCAAAAAATCGTAATGTTAACAAATATATTAGCATAGTGTTGTTTGGTCTTTTTTAATTACTTCTTACTATTATACTCAATTGGGCAAAGTAGAAGTTCTTGTTATACAAATTACAGTGACGTATTTACGTAATGGCGCGCTCTAATTGTTGTATAAAGTGTTCAGGATAAGGTTCTAACTTTCCGGTCTGTAGTAAGTTTAAGTTAAGACGTCACGTATTCTATAAACTTCTTCGTTTGTTTTACACCAAGAACAATAAATCGTCCAGACGACCGAAGTGACGAGGGACCAAACTATTTTTTTTTAATTCCTAGATTTTAGGCCATCCTATTAATACTTCAGACTTTAGGCAAACAGTGTAGAAAATTCAAGCCTTCATTTTAATTAGACAAAATTATTTCAGAGATATTTCCTAAATAGAAGAAGACCAATCAAAAATTTACAAAGATAAAGCGTGTCAAAAATTGGGTGTGGGCTCGTGACGTCACTTCTACTAACCACAATCAGAATGCACCATTTTAGATTGGTGGCGTTTTAGCGCAAGTAGGAGCAAAGAATTTATGCTGAAGGCGTAAATAACTTTGTATTTTAAGGCAAATTAATAACCCTCATAGCTTACAAGGTGCTTATCGTGTCTCATTTTAAAATCCCTATTATTACAATCAATAAGACTGCTCTTCGACATTTATGAATTAATTTTACACATTAACAAAACAGCTAGAAACAACAGCTTCGTCTGTGGATGTAGTGCCTCCGAAAGCCGTTGCTTTAAATACTTGTGTACTGTGATAGAATAATTGATTATTCGCCGGTATAGATTTATAGAGACAATTAAATTGGGAACTTTGATTAATTAATAATCTCTCCAATGAAACAATCCCTTGAATTAGATGGTTTCGCTATAATATGAGGTAAGTTCCTAGAATGTGACAGATACTGTAACTGCTCCTTAATTAAAGAGCGTGTTTAGGAATATTTACGTAGCTAGCTGGCGCCATTGTGACATGAGGTCTTTTGTATAAAGAATTTGCGAATTGATCGAACGAGCATTTAAATTGATCCGAGTTTTGGCGGGATTTCATCGAGTGCAGTTGGCGTCTTATTTTAATTATTGTTAAATTCGTTCATAGTGAATATTGTGAAATAAAATTGGTGTGATTTTGTATTTGCAACCGTCTGCGTAACTGAAGAATTAGTGGAATCTTCAAAATATACGCTATTCCGGTCAAGTGGAATTGAGAACTTTATTGTAGTTTTGACTACCTCATAGAAGCTTATCGAAAAAGCCAACTCAATTCATTTCGTGCCAAACGCTACAAGAAACATACGAAGAATGCGTCACAAAAAATAAGATTTATATAACTTAAGACTGGACTGTATGGGCATTGTTCTCTTTGCCTGCCCTAAAAGGGAGAATCTTTAAAAAATTGATCCATAGATTATTTACACAACACATAGATGATTTGTTTGACGGATGAGACCTTTCGGCTCAGTGCTGCCATCTGGCGCTCTTCATTTCAGAAAACCAAGGTATGTCTGACTTGAAATTAAAACATAACTGTTGAAGTATTAATATTTGCCATTTTTGTCATTATTCTCCTCCAACTGTGAATCATACAATGTTGCATCTCTATCGAAGATTTCTGTCTACTTGATATTGCATTCTGGATGATTCTGATGATGAACTGGATTATTGAATACTAGCGGCCGCTTGCGACTTTGTAGGCGTGGAGTTAGTTAGAAATAAAGGTTCACTGCTCGTCCCCTAGGTGATAGCGTGATAATATGTAGCCTACATGTTTCGTGTCGAATTTGAAGTAAATCCATGCAGTACTTTTTGAGCTTATCCCGGACATACATACAGACAAACACAATTTTTTTTAAAACTATATTTTTGGTTCAGTATCGGTTGTACATCACACCCCAAGTATTCTTTTAAAAAAATATTATTAAATGTACAGTTTTAACTTTCCTAACATTTTATTATATATATAAAAAGATTGTACGTAGCTACTTTTGCTGATTATATTAAATCTGAAATTTTGCACTGAATAGATATATTGATCACAAGTTAGAATCAGATTCGTTACCTTCAGTTATTCGAGTAGACACATTATCTAACCAAGACGCCGATTGCAAGCGTGACATTGTTCTATGTTGATCAACTAATACCAATGTTATTGACGTCTCAAAGAATTTCATCATAACGTTGAACTCTCAGTGAAGTCAGAAGTGTAAAAAGTATCAATATTAAGAGGTAAGTAAGACATATGATCAACTAGATACCCCGTTAAAAATGTTATTGTATGGGTTAAATGCAAAATATTTCATACTACCTCTAGATAAGAGTATTTGGTTTCCAATACAACATCCCCTATTTCATGCAAATAATATAAAAATACTAGCCCGTGACTTCGTCTGGATGGAAAAGTTGGTTTCCCATAAAAAAATCCGTCCCCTTTTTCACACCCTGAAAGGATGATTTTCGAAACTAAAACTATTTTATGTCCCTTGCCGAGACTCAATTTATCTCTATACCAAATTTCAGATAATAGATTCAACGATTTAAGCGTGAAGGGGTAACAGACAAACACAGTTGAACATTTATAATATTAGTATGTATAAATGTTTCGGCAATCCTTATCATGGTCATGAGTCGCCATGTTATTAAGAACAAAATGTAGGTAACAATGGAACATATAGGTAATTATCATATCTAGTTCTAAATGAACACGATCTTGGTACTCCACACAAACTATGATCCCCTTTACCCCTTTTGGGGGCGAGTTTTAGAAATTCCTTTGATAGCGCACGCCTACATCATACACAATGGCTATACCTATGTGTGCCAAATTTCAGCGCAATCTCTTCAGTGGTTTAAACTGTGCATTGATAGATCAGTCATTCAGTGACGGTTGCTTTTTCAACGGCATAAAAAAAACGGAGGACATTATCAAGTCGACCTGTGTATATTTTTTAGGGTTCCGTAATCCTGACAGGGAACCCTTATAGTTTCGTTATGTCCGTCTGTCTGTCCCCGGTAAGAGAGGAGAGGTAAGTAAGACATATGATCAACTAGATACCCCGTTAAAAATGTTATTGTATGGGTTAAATGCAAAATATTTCATACTACCTCTAGATAAGAGTATTTGGTTTCCAATACAACATCCCCTATTTCATGCAAATAATATAAAAATACTAGCCCGTGACTTCGTCTGGATGGAAAAGTTGGTTTCCCATAAAAAAATCCGTCCCCTTTTTCACACCCTGAAAGGATGATTTTCGAAACTAAAACTATTTTATGTCCCTTGCCGAGACTCAATTTATCTCTATACCAAATTTCAGATAATAGATTCAACGATTTAAGCGTGAAGGGGTAACAGACAAACACAGTTGAACATTTATAATATTAGTATGTATAAATGTTTCGGCAATCCTTATCATGGTCATGAGTCGCCATGTTATTAAGAACAAAATGTAGGTAACAATGGAACATATAGGTAATTATCATATCTAGTTCTAAATGAACACGATCTTGGTACTCCACACAAACTATGATCCCCTTTACCCCTTTTGGGGGCGAGTTTTAGAAATTCCTTTGATAGCGCACGCCTACATCATACACAATGGCTATACCTATGTGTGCCAAATTTCAGCGCAATCTCTTCAGTGGTTTAAACTGTGCATTGATAGATCAGTCATTCAGTGACGGTTGCTTTTTCAACGGCATAAAAAAAACGGAGGACATTATCAAGTCGACCTGTGTATATTTTTTAGGGTTCCGTAATCCTGACAGGGAACCCTTATAGTTTCGTTATGTCCGTCTGTCTGTCCCCGGTTTTGCTTGAAGACCCCCCCCCCACCCTCTAAATGATAAACTATTGGCTTGAAAACCCTGAAATAATGCATGATAATAGTGCTTTAAGGAAAACTATAACTATTAAGATAGATTTGTTAGTTTAAAAGTAATAGTCGTTCAACTTAGGTTAAAAGAAAATTTCTTACCTATTTTAAATTCCTTAGAAGAAAACATTAATAGTGTGACATATATGGGGAATAAGGGGCGAAAATATCATGTTAACCGGCCCAAATGTGAACCTCACCTGCACGCATCATACTGACGGCGACGGATCTGTCGTCGTGGTGCTTCCTGCTAGATAACTGACGAGGCTCTGGCGACCAAGCACTAGCGGTATAACCACACCCACGACCGGGCAACCGGTCGGAAGAAGCTTCAGCGACCTTGAGGTCCAAATAATCTCTAAAATGATTGGTGCAGAAAGCAAGGGGAAACTAATGCACTACATTTCCCACAGAAAGTCGTCATGAAGGTACAAAATACGAAAAAAAGGTGGCCCTACGATCCGCTTAGCAACCGGCGCGGTTTTGTGTCCGGGGCAGACGGTGTGAAATTGGCTACCGGTCATGATGGTGTAGGAAACCAGGCATCACGTGGAAATCATACTACTGGAATCTCTTCTACAGTGAAGATACGAAAGATTAATACGCGAAATGTACGCGGTCTGCGTCAACCTGGCAAGCATAAGCTTAATTCTTGAAAAAGAATAAGAGAGGGTGTCAAATAAGCGTCTGTGGATTAAGCGAGAATCATTGGAAGGGTAATGGCCACTTTAAAACTGAATCGCACACTGTCTACTTCTCTGGGAGCAACGACAACAGCCGAAACGGCATAGCCTTTGTACTACCTAATAGAACCAATAACTGTGTAATGGGATATGAAACTGTAAGCGATCGAGTGCTTAGTATTAAACTGAAAGCGAAGCCGATCAATTTGAACATTATACGTATATCTACGCACCAACTAGTACATCAAGCGACGCAGAACTGGAGGCTTTCTATACTGAAGTGGAATCGACCATAGCTAAAATTCCTAAGAGAAAATTCCTAATCATAATGGGCGATTTGATCGCGAAAATAGGAGCACATGCAAATCTGATTAGCCCATGTGTAGGGAAATTCGGACTGGGACAGCAAAATGAAAGAGGTGAACGCCTTGTACAGTTTGCCTCTGAGAACAGCTTGGTAATATCGAACAGTTTTTTACAAAATCATCCTAGAAGAATATATACATGGACGTCACCTAACGGCAATTATCGGAACCAAATTGATTACATCATGATTGGTACACGATGGAAAACTTTTATAAGGAATGTTCATACCTTACCTGGGGCCGATTGTGGATCAAATCACCAATTTCTAGTAGCGAAAGTTCATCTCAAGCTCAGAGCTGTCTACATCTGCTTTATGGACTTCTCAAAATCATTCGATTCGTTGAGGTGGCCAGTACTTTGGGAGACTCTTCTGGACATGGGAACACCAAAACACCTTGTTCACCTTTTGAGAAGACTATACGAAGACGGAACAGTCTCAGTCAGAGCAGACGATATTTTATCGGTCCATTTCCACCCCAGTGCCGGAGCCCGACAAGGTTGTATTGTGTCTCCGATACTATTTAACATCTACACAGAACTCAGTATGAGATTAACACTCGAGAATCGGTCAGACGGAATCAGTATTAGTGGCTATAAGATTTGCAATCTGAGGTATGCGGATGTCCACACTGTTTGCAACAAGCGCCAGTAACTTGGAATCTCTGCTAAGCAAAATGGAGCAAGTTAGTCGTGATTTTGGCCTGAAAATAAATCGCAGTAAAACCAAGATTATGATTGTCGATCGTGCTAATAACGACTCGCCAGAAATCACTAAAATCGCGAACTGCGATGTCGTTCAGTCATACATCTACCTTGGAGCACTGATTTCGGGCAACGGTGGATGTGCAGATGAAGTCAAGCGGCGCATGGCAGTCACTAGGTCAGCTATGGACAAACTTCAAAAAATATAGAGAAACAGGAACATCATAAAAGCCACGAAAACACGCCTCGTCAGGGCATTAGTGTTTCTCATACTCCTCTATGGTGCTGAGACGTGGACCTTGCGAGAGAGTGAGAAAAAGAAGATAGACGCTCTAAAAATGTGGTGCTGGAGGAAAATGCTTGGCATACAGTGGACACAATTCCGAACCAATGCATCCATCCTCCAGGAACTGTCCATCAAACAACGTCTGTCTTCCATCGTACAAGGTCGTATTTTAACTTTCTTTGGCCATATCTCACGCCGAGAAGATGCGTCAGTGGAACGACTGGTGGTGCAGGGCAAAGTCGAGGGCGTAAGGGCGCGCGGCAGATCACCAATGCGCTGGACTGACCAGATAAAAGCGGCACTGAACGGTCCACTTCACGAGTGCACGAGAAAGGTCGCAGTGTGGGACGAATGGCGGTGTATTGTGAAGCGCGCCATCAACCCTGATGTGACGATCACGACCACTCTATCAAGAGTGTAGCGCCGAAGAAGAAGAAGACATATATGTAATTATTGTAGCGTAAAACCTTGTATTGCAACAAAATAAAAAAACTATTTAAAAACCAGAATAAAATATCATTAGTTCCACAACACTACCGCGTGTGCCAAGGACAACGGCTTCTGAGTCGCGCTAACATTACGTTTTTATATAAAGTATAAAAGCATTTGAAAGGATCGGCGGTTATACCGCGTCATCCGTTTCAACCTTGCAGGCTGTAGGGTATCCATTTCACACTCGCTTCCCCCCCTGGAAGTAACAAATAAAATCGGCGGTTATCATTCGTATATAAAAAAAAACATATTGATTATGAGTATGAGACGCAGTTTGACTTTGATTTAGGTATTTTAGTTGAGATACATAGATTGATATTAATTGGTTTTCCTAATTTCGGACATAGAAAATAAAGACTCCTGTTGAAATATATTGTGGTAACTGCAGGCAACTACGGAACCCTACACTGCGCGTGGCACGACACGCACTTGGCCGGTTTTTTTATGTATGATCACGCATAATTTTTTTCAGAGTATTCTGATTTTAATAATAATTCGCCGAAGTTAGTCCCATATAAATTTGAAAAAAAAACTTTTTTTTAGGGTCCCCTACATGTAAAATGGGGTTATTTTTTTCATCGTCTACCCCATCGTGTGGAGTATCGTTGAATAAGTCTCTTAAAACGACTTAAGGGTTGCTAAAACTATTTTTTAATTTACGGAAAGTTTTAGGTTAATTAAAATTTAGCAAAATTGCTACCAGTGGACCTTAGAAAAGACTTGCTATTATTTGTTACGAAACAATAAAACCTAGTTAAAAAAGTGTACTAGACTTTTTTTTTCATTCATAATTTTAGCGAAATAGGTACTATAATTTCGAACACTTAACAGTATTATCATCGGATTCATGTACCAACAGATAAACAAAGCCGAGAACTAATTGACCCATCTGGATTAAGTATTCGAGGGGTACCTTATCTGAAATGCCGAAAGGGTGTTGTGTTACGTTGATTCGCCTTTCCCGATGCTATCTGAACTATTCGTTCGAGAAAACAATGAATTAATACGAAAGCTTAGACAAGCAACAGCATTTACTATCCAATATCTTTTCACATCGCTGATTCGTTTTTCCCTGTATCAGCGACTCTCGATCGACTGTATCTCTCTATATGCAGATCTTATTGATGCAGTAAACTCGTCTGTATATGCACTATTTGCAAATCATTGCACTCCCAGTAATTGAAACCTATTAGTAATATCAAATTCATTGAAAATGTTGGTTTCTTTTGTTTTAAATAATTGCCACTGGTGTAAAATTGTGATTCCTAGTCATAAATGAAGGTGTTATAAAACTATCATCATCATCATCAGCCTATTAATGTCCCCACTGCTGAGGCACAGGCCTTCCCTTTAGATGAAATAGGGAGATTGGGCCATGACCCACCACGCGGGCCCAGTGCGGATTGGTGGGCGCTAACGACTGCAGATGCAACCGGGACCAACGGCTTAACATGCCTTCCGAAGCACGGAGGAGCTCGAGACAGTAAATTTTTGGTCACCCATCCAATGACCGACCCCTGCGAAAATTGCTTAACTTCAACAATCGCAGCCGAACGCGCTAACCAGTTGCGCCATCGAGCTCCTCTAAAACCTCTAAAAATATAGTAGTTGAGATTTTCTACGGAAGTTACAAAACTCTCCGAAATATATGTGATCAACCGCAGATCAAGTAATACGAATACTATGTCCACTGTATGGATACAAGCGTACCCTGAGACCTCGATGACATTAAATATTCTCAAGTGACGTGTCGTTTTATTAAAATTTAAAAATTATGTCTGAGTGTGGCCTATAAACTAAGTTTTTTATTTCGTAAAAATTATTACTGACAGAAATACACATGAGTGAGGCGTGAAGTCCTATTTCATAGTATAATTATTTGTCTGTGGGGTAGCTGAATTCAGTCATCACAGCATATTACTTTACGTGATATGCCTCACAGACAATAGGTGAAAATTTTAGAGTTACTGGATACACAAAAAACGCTCTGATCGAATATAACCGCGTTCTACTTCAGAAGAAAATTAATTGGAAGTCTTAGTTTTCAAATCATTTATTCCAGCTACTTAATTCCAAGCCTACATAATCAAATCATTTAATTGGCGATGTATTAGTCACAGGATCACCTAAAGTGACATTTGCTTTATCGGGGCCCTTACTACTAACAGTAGTATTATTATCCAGAGTAGCACTATCTTCAGGTTTATTAACTGTACCAGCGATATCGGTAACATTGTTTGAAATAGTTTTATTCCCAATATTATTTCCACTTCGGAGATGTTGTGATTCTTTTGTATTCCCTCTAGTTGTAGACTCTTGTTCATTTTGATTTGAACAGTTGCTTAGGAAGGATTTGCCTGTAAATTTTAATTTTAATATTTTCTTTATAAAATTGAATCTGTTAAAATCTAAATATATGTCAACGGTCTGGTTTTATCTTTTGTATATAAATTTGCTCTCAAAAACAAATTCCAAATCATTAATCCGTGATAAATAATGGGTGCTATTTAAGCGCAGCTAACTATCTGTTGGAAAGACTTTCTACTCAACCAAGAACGATGCTGATTGTTTTATCATCATCAGTCATCATCAAATCTGTTCTTATATGAATATAATAAAACACACGTTCCATCCATTTGACGTTGAAAAAGGTCCTTTAATTTAAAATCTGAATCGACACGGCTCATTGATTAAAATAACTTACTAATTATTATCCTTACCCCTAATGAGGATTCGTAACGAATTTAGTCGGGAATACAGGTTTATAGTTTATAGAGCTAAGATATCCATAAAATACAGTGGTTAAATGTTTGTTCTACGAAGAATATTGACGACGTTATAACCAAATTACTAAACGAGTTTTCGCCTGGCCGCATGGTGGCTGTAACGTCACAGAGCTCTAGCGCTCGGGAGCGAGCGTGCGTAGAGATACTACTAAAGTTCGACCGGAGTGAACGAGCTCTGTGACGTCACACGTTTCCAGTGCCGGTGAATATTGGCTACCATAAAATTATTTATAAAATCGCAACGAATGAACAGATTTCGATGATTTAAAAAGTATAGCAATTAAAAAGCTTATAAGATCATTATACTGGTGATTTTGAGATAATTTGCTGACCAAGTAATGATCCTCATTAAGGTAAATAGTGATAAAGTTTAAGGCTCACCGTTAACTTAACTAGAAATCTAAATTATGTTTTATCAAAGTTAGTTTTGGCTGGTTTATCATTAATACATTTATGATGTTCTTTGTTGTACGACAAAACCACAAGATTAAATCCTCACCAACAAACAAATTGCTAAGTCCCGGTACATAAAGACCTCCGTCATCCACACCCAGATCCAAACGAGCTTTTCCCACATTAGATATTCCGCTCGCGTCCAAATTCAATGTAGCCTTACCTAGAAAAATAATGCTGCCATTAGTATTCATTCCGTCGGCCTTCAATAGAGTAATTAGCGATTTCCAGTCTTTTTTTATAAGTATGAATATTAGGAATCTTAATGAAATTTTCTCCAAACTATGTTTATTTTCCAATAAATCTATACTAACATTAGCAATTCGAATTCGTCACTCAGTCCACTACTGGACATATGCGTCTTCTATTATACGCCTTGGAGCTTCGAGCATCGAAATTTAATTTTTACATTGATGGAATACGTAATCAGTATCCAAAATACATAAAAAGGAAAATGGATCGTCATTTACTTAATCGTGATTGCTAAAGCTTAGCTCAAGAAAGTGAAATTAGAAAACATTATTATCTGGAATCAAATAATTATATCTTAATCTAATAATTATATAATTCAAAAATAAAAAAGTGTTTTTTCTGTATTCGAATACTCTATGCGATAAAACAATGTTGACTATTTAAATAGTCTCAGTTATTACTATAATGATAAAATATTATACCTATTGCGTATTTACAATTGTTGAAAATCTATAAAGTGCTAAAGATAAATGTTTGCTTTTAGGTTACCAGAATTTCCGAAATTCAACGAAATTTCTGCATCGCCAACTGCACTAAGCCCTTTGCCTTTCAATTTAAGGTCCACATTCCCTGGTTGCGAGTCGCATTTCACAGTATCTGTATTGTTTGTATCGGAACGGTCGGCCTTTTTCTTCTTTTTATCTCTAACTTCTTTCAATTTCGTCTCTAGCTATGAAAAGAATGATAAAATTATATCAGGCTTCTATTTGATTTATATTATGAGTATTGTAGCGAATCGAGCTCATATAAATCGGTTTGAAAAGTTAATTTCTAATTACGCGATAAAATACAAGATAAGCCAATAGAAAATATTGCCAGAAGCTGAATCAATGTTATGATTACGTTAAGAAATCTTGAATAAAACCCAACGAAGATCACTGAAGTATGCTATTTTCTGTATATTTATCTTTCTCAGTTAAAGGAACAAAAGATTTCAAAAATATATTAACACTTTTTTCATTTATTTCTTATATAGCCTTCAATGTTCATTGGCTACTTCTTGCTGTTTACCATATTGCTAAGATTGACATAATAATTTTCATTGTTACTTGCCATATCGAGTAAAACGTCTTTTTGCTCTAAAAACGCTCCGTCGATTACATCGTTACGCCTTTTAATGTCTGATTTAGGTTTTTCCTTTACAGTTACTGGTACATCTGCAAATTCATGTTCTACGACCAAACACATCTGTAAATTTTATTCGAAGTGTAATTTTTTTCCATCAATTCTGATTTAGATCACAAACATGAACAAAGTTCCATTTGAAGGGTAAACTGCCTAGATATTCTATGAAAACGAAGTCCAAAGTTTCAAATATAACTTTGTCAATTTGCTGCTTTGATTATGACTCGTAATTTACAAACTCAAAAGTACATCTATTGGATGAAATATTTGAAATAAAATTGTTTTTATTAGGGCAAGCAGGGATTCTTGGTTTATATGGAGGCTACTAAGGTATAAGTAAAAACACAAATACATTACCATCACAGAGATGAGGAATAAACCTTTGAGTGCCATTCGAGTGTTCGCCGTCCACAAACCGTACCGATAATAACAAATTTTACGAGCTTTTGCAGAAATCAGAGTTTATAAATAAATACAATTCAAACGCATTTTATTGCTGCAGAGTGTAAGTAGAAATAACGGTTGGGAACGGGATTGATATCACCGAGTGCCGTACAAATATTTACACAAAGTTAAAAAATAATTATTAGCCACCTTTCATGACAAATTACTTACCTACTAGATTTAAGTTTAATCTGTACACTTTTTATTTTATCCCAGTGTCTACCTGCGACTTCATCCGAGTTAACTTTGGCTTTATGAGAATCCCACAGGAACCTATTATTTTTCCGGAATAAAAAGTATCTTTTATCTTTATCGAGGTCACGAACTATATACTTACCAAATTTCAACCAAATGCGTTCAGTAGTTTTTGTGTGATTGATTACAAACATACAACCTCACTAACTGTCACATTCCTAATATTAGCACTTAGCAGGATTTTATTAATTGCGGTTCGTGCTAACTTTGAAAAAACATGCTTTAGCAAGCAATAAGCTTTAAATATATTAACAGACTTTTGGTCACGTATCCCATAAATGGCCTTTGAGAGAAATTATAAATTTTAACAATCGCAGTGGAATGAGTTAACTTCTTCGCCTTTAAACCCTTATCTTTGTAAAATTATGAAATTCTTAAATTCTTGTTATAAGTACATCGTACATATCTTTCTGCTATAAGTGTAGGTTCAAGTTTTTATTTAATGCAATTCTAGTCCATAAGAAGTTCTATTTATGCTTTAAGAAAATCGATAACAGCAGTATCAATCAAAATTGCTGCAAGTGGATCTAAGACACTTTCCGAGAAACAACCTAAGTTGCTAACGGAAGGTATCGGTTTTTGATCCTACTTAGAGTAGTCAACTTATTATTTTCTAACATTCGTTTTATACTGAGCATTGACCATGTTTACATTATGATCTACGTACAACGGCTTTCTATAGAAGGTCATTGACTACATAGAATAATGAAAACTGACAGCTGTTTCACAGTCTATACTAGTACAGCTGTTACCGCACACTTCCAACTTTGTAATGATCTTTTTGTTTTTACAACTTTTATCTAAGAGGAAGAATTGAGGGGCTGGCGAACAAAACGGTATGATAACGCTTATGGTTTTGACCATATACTACTTTTTTTACAGCCCGGAGGTTTTAGGCCAACTGAATTCGAATTTCAACTCATGTCAATCAAAACCACCTAAAATAGTGTTAAAATTACAAAATTAAAAATCACGCCAAACCCTCACTACAGGTATGTCATTCAGTTTTCTACTACTCCTGTAAAATTTTATTTTATGTAATTATACCGTTTTGGTCGCCAGCTCCGCACGAGTAACATTGAGATAAAATTAATAAATTATTATTGTTAAAATAATAAAAACTCATGGCAATTGTTCTGTAGTGAAACTAAAGTCATTAAGAGATTCTAATAACATTTAAAACTCAAACTAAATTTATTATATTTTCATTTAAGCATTAATTTGCTCGATTTATATACATATCTACCAGATACCTTCACCGAGTGGAATTTTTCTTAGTTATACTGTTCTTTAGACTTAAACTATGGTTTTTTACTTTTGGTAAAAGACTTATTATTTATAAGGACGGGAACATTAACCGTACTACGTTCTTACAATCCACGCTTCAACTATTTTAAACGTTTAGCTCATAAAATACATGTAACAGCTGGCATATCCATAAAAATGTGGTCATAGAAAATTCGTCCAATACGTCCAATAATTTAAATTTCGCAAGTTAAAACATAAAACCCGAAAGTCATTAAAGCAGAATCGATGTTGCGAAATAGCCCTCAATTCTATTTGCGCTGAATTTCAATAATACCTTTATTCTTGCAGCGGTTGTGGCCCGAACTGTAAGTCAATTTCAGTTTGTCAACTTTTGCTTAGCTTTATTAAAGACTTTTATTAATGTGCATGGTAAAGTTTGCTACATTCTCGAAACGGAACGAATCACATTTGCGAGTTAAAAAGTTATAATTCTCTTCGGTGTTGTTTACTTTGTTTGTCGTGTATATCTTTTGTTCGGATTATAACTTTAAGAAAATTATGTAAGCGCCTAAAGCTACAGCACAAAAAGTCCAATTATTTTGAAGGCATTACAATTGTTATAAATAAGTTAAGTTTATGTATAAGAAGTAATCGAAAAAATTAAAAAAGATGTTTGTCTTTATGGGGAACATAAAATTATCTCAAACTAAACAGAGCTTGTACTACGGTAACTAAATAATATATAGAATAATTATAGTAATTGTAGTATTCGCGTACAAATATTCATGGATGCCCGTACCAGGATAGGAACACAGGACCATTTGAAGAAAAATTAGGAGTGCTACCGTTGCACATCCCGGATGACAGATAAATATAAAACCTAAAAAGGAATTTTCTTTTCCTCAGAACATGGCGTTTGAGGCGTTAACCACGCTTATAGGGTGTCTCGCCATTTCTACAATTGGGGAGAGTCGAGACGCTGTAAGAAACCTCAAAACCATTCCTACTATTACCAATTCACTTGTCAATCTTGGCAAAATGGATATTTCAATTTACTTCGATGCTAGAGGTAAGCAAATAAATGACGATATTCGGTAATAATTGGAACAAGTCTGGAGTGTAGAGTCGTAAGTGCTGTTAATTCTAAACCACTACTACCTTCTCAGACTCCACCCATTTTGTATTTTTGAAATCACACTTTTTTTAAATTCCTTTCGACTCTGTAGATTTAGTTAAGTTTTTATGACTTTGCAATAGGATCATTTATCTAAGAAGTGCACAGGGAATACTAAAAGAAACTTGCTGTTAATAAGCTGTGAAAGACAAATGAAATACATTCTAAGTTTCATATAATATTGACTATTTAGTGAAGAGATATAGCTTTGCGTAATCTAGAAAACGCTTTGAATAAAAAATTGATCCACTCAAAGGAAGATTAATTTCGTTTTGAATACTACCAACATAACATTTATTTTCGCTTTTTCATTTGTGTTACAGTCACATTGTCATTTTTTAATGTTTGCTTTACAGATTCAGCCATGAAATCTGATAGTTATTTGGGACCATCTAGCTCATTTTTGTTCTCTCAATCGGAACCGGTCATGGAACCGTGCCCCTGCTCTAGCTTGCGAGACTTCAAGGAACCTATCGTACAAAAACCGTCGAATTTCCTCAACAAGATATTGATGAGCAACGATCTGTTCTCCTACAAAGAGCCTATGACGTCAACATTGTGCTGCGACTCTCACGAGCATGACGACTTCTTAACATTCGAACTTGGTCCAAAGCATAGTATGAAAGTAAACCCTATCAATAATAATAACTTACACGGGCTTGATTTCATATTCGATAGCTTGCTACCGCGAAGCGCAAAATATTCCCCACCGCCTAAAACAAAAGCAGTTGAGATATTCTTTTTCCCAAAAAAGAAAGAGTCTGTGCTTATGCCAGTTAAAAGTAATCAACTCAAAAAGGAATCGATCCAAATAGTGGGGGGTAAAGAATTGAGAAATGACTTCAAAAATTTCAGTTTTAAACCTACCGAGTCAGTGTCGTCGGTAAAAAAAGATCTGACGGCACAAGAAAAGCAGGAGACAAAGAAAGTTGGAAACATTGATACAAATAAAGGACAGATACCGACTGGTAGTAGTAGCGCAAATGCTCTTTAATAATGTTATATAAATTTAGAATTGAAATTAAATTATTCCTCCGATGTTTTATTGAGTCATCTTAGAACTTCCTACGTACAGTTCCTTGTCGCCGGGCAAGCAATACACTGCCACGTTGCCCATTTTAACCCCAACCGCAACAGTAAAAAACTTACGCGAATAAGGCGATTCTCAGACTGCCACGCACAACGTTGCGTAGCGCGGGAGTGCGTATTCTTACGTTGCTTGCAACAGCTCTCTTTGTATTGAAACATGCGTAGTGCAACACACTGAAAATGCATTCACGCGCAGTGTTGCAGACCACGCGCCTTCATGCAGAGAAACACGCACTCACGCACGGGGTTGAGCGTCTGGGCAAAACGCAGATATGGCACACCAAGTTCTGTAGTATGGTGCGTGATTTTACAAATAATTGAAAATTTCTGAACAAATGACCAATTTATCCATCTTATTCGTAATAAGGGGTGTACTGTTCCCAATATCTTCTTTAGGCAACATTTCTTCTAATCTGATTATACCGACACCAAACAGATAATATAACTGCAGCATCCTGTCATGAGGTCTCCACTAATAAACCATTTTAACATAGAAATAAATGTTCTGCCTAGACTGTACTATTACAAGCTGCTTTGAAATGAGGCTGAGCCACCATATACTATACTGCAGCTCCGTCCATTCGTGCAGCGAAATTTGCATGAGGTTATAGACCTGCACTCACGCAACCACGCGCGTGGCTCCATCTGCCACGCACCCCGCAGCGTAATGCGGGCTGGTGTGAAAATCGCCTTTTATAAATGCCAAAGTAACTACCCGACAGCCTGTCTCTGTATTACCCTAGGGGATGAAATCGTGAAATGATATTAAATATTTCACGCAGAAAAAGTCGCAGGCCACCCACGAGTAATAATAATGAAATTTCCCATTCTCTAAATATAACTAATTTCATAATCCATACAGTCTGACACTTTATCAATTGGTCCATTAAAATATTTTCCAAAAAAAATACATAAATATTCGCGTAATAATAGCCTACGGTACACCCACATGTTATCCGAATGGATGATCACGACATAATGAAGCAGTTGACAAACCCGCTTGTTTCAAACAGCCATTGTTCGAATCTGCTACTGTAGTGTTGAATATTTCACTAGAGACGCTCGCACATCGCTTCAAAACAAACCAGCTATGTATGATGAGATAATTAAATTGGCTGCCGTGTATTTTGATTGCTGTGTACCAGTTCCTGAGTAAGTCTTTACGTGACAGGAAAGTGGAATCAACTCATTTACATCCCGTCGGAGTGTCGGTATTTTATCCGCTGGTACAGGTAATGGCGGTTAACGAATTAAAATATGTGACTGTAGTTACATTGTATATTTTAGAAATTAGTAATTTGGACGCAGCGCTTTAATACAAACTCTACTAAACTGATTAGCATGAAAATCAATAGGGTTAAATCTAAGATAAATATCGCATCATAAATCCAATCTTCACACCCAAGGGATTCGTTAAAGGAATCTTAAGCAAACACGAAAATTTCAATTACTTTACCAAACATTACCAAGTGAATTCATTCTACGATATTAATTCTGGCAAGATGTCAGCATGTCATTAGAATGCCTACATTAATCAATATGGATAAATATAAATAAGTATTATACATATAATATGCTAAGACATTAGTAATGTACTAATATCATCCACTACAGGTAAGTTAATAAAAAAAACCGGATAAGTGTGAGTCGGGCTCGCGCATCGAGGGTTCCGTACAAACCTGTAGGTATATTTTAATAATTATTAAAAAATATTTTTTTATTATATGATGTAAAAATTTACAAGTTTCGCAATTTTTCCTTTATCTGTACTATAAGACGTTACTTCGTACCAAATTCTAAGTTCACGGGTTTTGATTCCTGTGCGAGTTTCGACAATTTGCGGCTTAACCGGCTGTATCTTTTGACTGCTTTAGCTTAGAAGTTTGTTTTTTTCACAGCTCCAAGGGACAGTAGACCTGGATATTAGGTATTAATCTCAGTTTGACACCTCCACGCGTTCCTGAGAAAAACGGTCTTGACAGACGGACGGATGGACGGGCGGATGGACGGAAAAGTAATCCTATAAGGATTCCGTTTTTTCCTTTTGAGGAACGAAACCCTAAAAACCGACCAAGTGCGACTCGGACTCGCCCACGAAGGGTTCCGTACAATTATCTATACAACATTAGACACTGTTTTATAATATCGAGCAAAATGGGGCAAAAATAACAAGTTTGTTGTATGGGAGCCTACTTATATTAATTACATTCCGTTTTTGTTGTTATAGCGGCAACAGAAATACAACATCTGTAAATATTTCAATTATCTAGCTACCACGGTTCATGAGATACAACAGCCTGGCGACAGACAAGCATACGAACAATAGAATCTTAGTAATGGGGTTCGGCTTTTACCCTTTGGGTCCGGAATAGTAACTTCATGTAGGAGAGTAAGAATAAAAGCACTTTAAAACCATGTACAGATGTCAATTTCAAAAAATTTTAGACATTTCACTACACTTAACAGGCTTATGACTGAAAACAATAGTAACAGTTTGCCACCCTACAATTTCTTTAAAAGTTCTCCAATACTCACTGTCTCTCTTTTCGCTGCTGCCTCTTCTTCTTAAAAGCTCGTTTGACTCTCAAGAGAAGGAACGCCGCCCGGTCTATAGTTAGCACGGAGGGTCGCTTGGCGGCGCTGGGTTCATCCATCCCCTCCTCTTCGTCAGCCGCCTCATCGCACAACCTCAGGCCTAGCCATCGTTGCTTTGTACCAGTTCGCGTTGTGCTTCCGCTCGGTGCACACGTGTTTACAGCGTTCACGCGTACAGCATGTTAAAAACTACTTTCCGATTCGCGATAGAGGTTGAATGTTACACTAATTTACGAAATTACGATTAAACTGTTAAATATCACTAGACTCAACTTTGATCACTTGTTACACTGATACACTTAACCACGAACCACCTGAAACAGAGAAAGAGGATTTCAGTGTTTGATACCTTTAGCAAATTAAATGATGAAACAGTATTCGAAGCAAGCTGGAGAGAATGGCAAGGACAATTTTCTGTATCCAATTTATTATTCAACCAACCAACTGATATTTTGGTGCGATCAATTCTTCTTAACACGATTAATAAGCTTTGACTGTTGAATCAAATGAATTTGCAAAGATAATCCGTGCGAATTATTCATGAGAATTCAAAAGTTACCGCCTACTAACAACAATAGTTACAGGCTCAGAACAAGTTTAACTCACAAACGATCTCTAACAGAATTAAGTCTGGAATTGTTATGCAAGCCAACAAAGTCACGTGACTGGTAGTTTTCATACAAAGGGTGTTGAGGTGCCGCTGGTTTCATGGATGACTTGCACATTTTAGCTTAGTTGAGAATCACGATGACTTAAATGCAAAATAATTTATGATCGCTACTACTTATTGTTTTTATGTGTTTCTAATCTGCATAGCCTTTTTAGAATTGATCCCGCAACCACTTTATCAAATTTCGGTGAGCATTTACTTGGTATTTAGTATTAAAAAACAGTCAGTCGAAATGACAGACAAAGCATATGTTGCATTCTCCATTAAAAAAAATATATTAGGTACTTCGTTTTAGTCAAGTGTAAACAAATACATGCAAATATTATTTCCCTATTTGGGACTCTTATAAGTGCTATATTTCGTAAATAATATTAATAATTACGTAAATTATTCCTCTTGCAAATCCTGTTACAATACTGATCTCATAATTGTATTGACCTTAGTATAACAGTCTTGATAATTCAATCATATATCATATCTTCTACGTAGTAACAAACTGAAGTAACATAATTTTATTGACACAGAAGCTAATAAGATATTGTACTCGTAACGAAGTGATTGTATGAGGTATCTACAAACTGATTTGACTGATTGATAGTAAACAACAGGAAGGTCTACAGGAATTCATGTATAAAGTAATGGTCGCTTCGACCTTTTAAAATAATGTGAGCGTTATTCTTATAGTCTTTTTTATCACAGAGTTTTATTCACAATATGGTAGTGTCTGTAATGTTAGCTTAGTAAATTGCCGGCTCCCGAATATTAAAACATGACGTCTTATTTTTTATTTGTTGGGTTAACGTTGATTTAGCAGGCTGAAATTTACATGTCAAGACTAACAGCCACAGCTCAAGTTATTCCAATTTGACTTATTTGACTGATTTAGAATTTTTGTTATTTAATAAATGCTTCTCAATCGATTGCGAAAATGTAATAGGCATTGCTGAGCTTTAGTCGTGATATAAATATATAAATACACGTCATGTTATCATGGTCTTGATTTTATGACTCGAAATATTATTGGGAGCTTGCATCTGTTTCGTGATTGCCTTACGAATTTGATTTGGCAAGGAAGTTGTGTGTGCATTGAAACGTAAGTGAATCCATAGCATTTATTGTGTTTGCAAGGAAAATAAACTTCATATTCCGTATTTATAGGTATTAGGGGCAAGTGTAAGTTTATCTGTATACCTATGTAAAACGACTGACTGATCTTTTCTAATAGCCGTCCGTTGAGGATTCCGCTAAAATTTGGCACACATATAGCTATTTTGTATAATCTAGACGTGCGCTAAGAAAGGATTTTTCAAAACTCACTCCCTGTTTTACCCCAAACAAGAGTTCAAAATTTATATGGGTAAAAAAATATTTGAACGCAGACGCAGCCGCGGGCAACCACTAGTATTATGAGACGTATTACATATTACTCACTAGTATAGGCGGAGTAAGGGATTTGAAATATGTTTGTTTTGTTTCCTTGCTTAAAGTAAATATATCGGAATATTTGCATAGAAAATTAAAACTCTTATCAGGACTCGTGGTAGTTATTTAAGGGACACTGGCCTGCACATGTTTCTGCCTTTGTTTAGAAATGCTATTACTAGGGGACGGTTTGTATTTGCCGCTTCGAAATAAAAAATGACTTGCCTCCTCCTTTGCGGCAAAGTCTTTTCATATCCGAAAGCGTTTTAAGGAAAGGTGTAAACGGTAACCACCGCGGTGGTTACTTAAATAACAATACGTGGCGGCAAGTACAATATTATGATACTATGTAATTGCTAGTAGTATTTTAAACTAAATTATTGTCACGACTTGCTGATGTGGACCTTGAATTGTATATTGAAACAAATAAATAATTTATTATTATTACATATGAAAATCTCAATGGCGAGGTGGTTTGGAATCTTTGTGAAAGTTAAGCAACTTTTGCAATGACCACTCATAGGATGGGTGACCAAAAATTTACTATCTCGAGCTCCTCCGTGCTTCGTAGGGCATGCTAATGCCGTTGTCCCGGCTGCATCTACAGTCATTAGCACCCGCCAATCCGCGTGGTGGGTCATGGACCAAACTGCCTATTCTGTCTGTCTCCAGTAGTGGGGAAATTAATAGGCTGATGATGATGATAAATATGTACTTCTATATAAATATACTTATATATGTATCAGTATATGTATTCTATCCGTTACCCTTGTATCCCACAACAGAAGCCTACAGTGCTAACTTTGCGGCTAGGCTAATTGGTGTGTGTTGGAAATATTTATTAATCACACTAATCACACTAATCACACTAATATTATAAAGGCGAAAGTTTGTGAGTGTGTATGTTTGTTACTTCTTCACGTCTAAACGGCTGGAGCGATTTTAGTAAAATTTGGTATGGATTTAGCTGACACCTTGGATTAACACATAGGCTATGTTTTACTGCGGGAAAATATCCCTAATAAACCGCGGGTAACACCGCGGGGCACAGCTAGTATTTTTATACGTTCATCGTACAGATTTTCATTTTTACCGCGTTGAAATATTTTCTCCCTGAGACAGTTAAAGCAACTGAAGTAAAACACACTTATATCTAGAACAAGAAACGAGCGATTTTATGCGTCAGACAGTTAAATGAGTCGCGGTAAAGATAAAACGTGACGTGACCATAAAACAGGCAACTAGAAAGTTTCACAATAAAGTCGGGAAAGATTGCGTTATACTATGCTAAAATGCATAGTCACTCAGCGCGCTATGGAAAGGGCTATGCTTGGCGTTTCTCTGAAGGATCACATCAGAAATGAGGTAATCCGACAGAGAACCAGAGTTATCGACATAGCCCACCGGTTTAGCAAGTTGAAGTGGCAGTGGCCATATTTGCCGAAGAACCTATAACCGTTGGGGTAGACGAGTTCTGGAGTGGAGACCGCGTCTAAGCAAACGTAGTATAGGCACGATGGAGTGACGATTTGTGCAAGGTGGCTGGCAGGAGCTGGTGCGAGTAGCCCAAGATCGATATGAGTGGCGTGCAATTGGAGAGGCCTATGTCCAGCAGTGAACTAGGATAGGCTGTTGATGATGATGATGATGCTAAAACGATGTACTGAGGCCCCAGCTCCGTACCGCTAGCACGAACCAATATCGTATTCGAATGGTTTGCGAGTACGAAATGTCATTGTCAAATGTGTACTGATTTTTAGTTCTCGTTACGTACGTTATGGCGCTAATGTTCAAGTTTTCATACAAAATTTAACAATGACATTTCGGACTCGCAAACTATTCAATATAATGGTTCGTACTAAGAGTACCGTAATCGCATCGCATCGTGAAAGTTTCTATGAAAACCCAAGCAGCGCCCCTACACGACGCGACTTAAACTAATGGAGATAGTTCTCGCCGGCCGTGGCAGTGTGAACAGTCAGCGATCAACTATTAATATATTGAACGCTTCCTAAGCGAGAAAATAGCCGATACTTCGTCGCTTTTTCGCCGGCAGTGGGACAACGGTCTAAAGATAATAAAAAATCTTGTCACCCATCCAATAACCGCCAAATATGGAAGTTACAAAATTTCAACAATCGCGAAACGAACGCGTTATTAAACTCCTTGCTACAATATTTGCAGTGTCAAAGTTACTTTAAGTTTATCGTCGTTTCATCAAACACGGGGACAATAAAAGGAAATAATAAAAAAGCAATCTTTATTTTCACTGCTTTCCTATAATATAATAATTGACAGGAACATCAGACTTATGAACCGTATAAATTTAAGTGCCGCTCGTGTTTTTGTTGTTTTCCACGAAACGGGAATTCGGTATGTTGAAGGAAAATGTTTATGCGGACTGACATCTCCCAGTCGCTTTTATTTATAGAAAAATTTCTCGTTTTAATATATAGAAAGAGTACCGGAAGAAATTTCAGACTGAATTAAGCTGTTATTCCCCAGTATAAGTTTCAAATTTCATTATTTCTGTACAATAAATATAATAACAATTCTTGTTACAATATTTGTAGATAAAAATGAAATTAACCCCACCCCAGCTGATGTCAAATTGTAAGTGGCGTCCAGTCGCGACAAACAAAGAAGTCGGATACGGAGGTTCCGTCCTCTTTTTGATGTCGTTTGAAAAAAACTGGCAATGGCAGAAAA
This sequence comes from Chilo suppressalis, assembly GCA_902850365.2. Classification (NCBI taxonomy): domain Eukaryota; kingdom Metazoa; phylum Arthropoda; class Insecta; order Lepidoptera; family Crambidae; genus Chilo; species Chilo suppressalis. The sequence goes on from OU963903.1 coordinate 6,852,089, forward strand.
ATGTGCCGCTCAAGCCATCTTCACCTTGCCGGCCTAAATTCAATCCCGCGGAGCCCAGACTTTTGTAGTGGTTTTTTTTTAACAGTGACAGTCTTTTCACTGTGTATGGTTGACATTTTAAATTCTTGGAGGGAAAATCTTAGTTATGTTCGAATACTAGCGGCCGCCCGCGACTTCGTCCGCGTGAAATCAAGTTTTTTGAAAATCCCACAGGAACCTGAAATTTTTCTGGGATAAAAAGTACCCTGTGTCTCAATCCTGGTCATAAAATTCAGTAGTTATTGCGAGCAAACACACATACATACAAAATTTCACATTTATAATATTAGTAGGATATTTAGGCCCGTATTACAGAATGACAACTAAGTGTTGATCTTTACTCGAGTACAGTTAGAAAGGGATGTCGCTATGTGCTATATATAGCATTATCTTTTTCTGACTATGCTTAAGACTAGATTCATTACTTAAAATCTTTCTATTATACGGGCCTTAGGGTAGGTACCAAACCTACAAACAAGATCAATGACGTTACAAGATACTGACATTTTGCGTTCCATACCTTCACTGCGGATGGAAGTTGTAACCAACGTCAATCAAATAGAGATTATGCTTCATACATTTCTGGTAAAAATTTAAAGGTCATAGAGAAATGTTGCACTCGGTGTCTAGGTGGAACGCGGCTTTGACATCTACGCACTCACACTATAATAATCTCGTTTACATTGCCATATCCTGTGAACATCACGTCTGTTTGTTGTTATATATATTTAACGTCACAACCGCTATTGTCGCGTTTCAAATATTTGAATTTCCCACATGTTTTTCGCACTCTTATATCCTTAATTTCTTGCTGGAAAAGAGACTTTATTAACAAATATTGATGGAGGTGCAACTTAAAATTAAAAATTTATATGAAAATAAAATGAGGCTTATTTGAATTACATACTTATTCTAGAGGGGTGGTGGGGGTGTTAAGAGGTGTAAATCGTAAGTGGTGGTCCGTGGCAAAATAGAAATTTTGACAAATGATCCCTGGTCCCTCGTCACTTAAATGTTAAGAACCACTGATCTAGATACTGTTGGACTACTACCTACTGTATACATTATACATATTAATGATACATGAAAACTTTACTAGTTCAGAAACTCGGACCCAACTTACTATCGGCGAAAGCTTCGAGAGTTTCAAGGCGATTGTTTAGATATTGTGTTAATCGGCCCTGCTCACTGTCATGTCTCATTCATGAACTTTTACACTCACACACTGTCTTTGTAAGCAAACTCAATTGAACGTAACTTTATAAGTTAGACTAAACACATCAAAAGTCATCTACGAAATCAAGTACGCAACGCACGTAACTAAGTAATAGACGCCGTCTTTTAACTTGAGAAAATTTCACACCAAATACAAAAACTGAAAATTTACTTTCTTTGTGTTTGTATGTTTATTACACAATCACGCAATAACCACTGAAAGGATTTGGATGAAATTTGGTACGCATATAGCTCATGACCTGGATTGGGACAAAGGATACTTTTAACCCTGGAAAATGTTGGGTTCCTGTGGGATTGTCCACCAAATTGAAAACCAAAGTTAAAACGGACGAAGTCGCAGACGACCTACATAAAATATGATTTAATACGCATGCCATTTCTGTTGCATGGCTGCCTTAACACAATTAACAATTTTAGTGTTCAGTCAGGCTAGTTAATAGTCAAACCATAACCTGAAATTGAAAACATTTCTTGTGGCCCTCAAGGCGAAGTCAACAAAATTATTACAATAGCTAACGATTGAATGGGTAAACCTATCGGTAGTTTTGTGAAACTTTGTTGTATATTGGTGAACACTTCGTTTATTGACATTTTGTCCTTAATGATACCCTTTAGTAGGTTAATTGATAGATGCGACATGTAAATGAATGCTTCTAACGAAAACATTTATTTAACAATAACCAATGTATAAGCCAGGATCCCATTTTCTGTAACACTTTCCATAAAAATAGTGAATGGGATTTAATGAAAGATTTTGTACAGCAAAGTAACGAAAGACTCTATCGTACGCAATGTCTCTTTTCTTAATATCAATCCGTTCCTTTTATTTATGGACTAGAGATGCCCTGCGGTTTCATTCGCATTCATTTGAGGAAAAGGGTTATATTGAGTCACCCTTGAAAGATACTTTCGCGGAGTTTTTTATAGAACTTTTAAAGGAAAACAATTCCGTCATACATGATTTTTGTGTAACTTTTACCTGCTTTTACCGTTTACGCACCGCACGCAACGACTCTCTCATATAGATTTTTCCCTATTTTCGCAATTTTTTTTATTGGTCTTATCATATTATAGCATATAGCATATTATCATTAATATAAGCTTCGTCGATAAAAACAATATCCAACACATTTTTATTTATATCGGACCAGTGCTTCCTACGATTAGCGCGTTCAACCAAACAAACATGCTTTCCAGCTTTAAAATATTATTAAAGATATTTCGAAGTTCAGTTACTTCTTTGAAACTCTTGTTTTTTAAATGTTTCGTTTAAGAGTGTGAATGCAACCAATTCCGATTTACGATTCCGAGAGATTTGGACAATTAGACCTATGGCTGTCTGAACCCTAAGTCTGAGTCAGACCAACTTCGCCGCCAAATTATCTAGACGGCCTAGATCAAGCCCGTTTCATTAAATCGACCATTACACTTGAGACATAAAACTGGGCCGATTTTATCGCAAAAACTACTTTACAAATGAGATCTATACCTACCGCATTCCACAAAATGACTTCGAAAACTCGCTCATCGTTTGGTGTTACCGCCAAAAGCTGTTCCATATTAAACTTTCAGGCTCATATTTTAATCTCCCCGAATTTCACCTCATTATCTTTCTAACGAATATCGATCCCCACGTTATTAATAACGTAATGAAGCCCCGTTAACGTCGAGGCCGGGAATTAAGAGACCAATATCAACCTGAGTGTCATAACAATAGTCGTTAATAATTACTCCGGTTACGATCGAGGCCTGTCCTGATTACATTTTCTATGATCTTGCCATAAAAATAATTAACAAGAAGACATAGCTAAGGGTGGTGGTGGTGGTTTGAGTGTGTATACTGTTGGTTGCAGATGACCTTTACAGCGTCACCGGGTTTGGGGACGGCGAGATCCTAAGGGGACCTCAAGCAGAGAATTGGCGAGTGCCTCCAGAGTTATTCCAGGCAAATGGCATCTCCTCACTGAGGAAGTCTCCTCTCCGTCTAGAATGTCGTTGCGTTTAACAATTTTCAAAACTCCCGGAAAATTTTCCAGGTAAAACTATTTTCAACCTAGTTCAATTCTACACTATCTTCGGGCTGACTATTTACCTTGTAAAGTTAATTATGTTAATAATTTTCTTCAGGCCCTTCTTTCTATTGAGCGTTTTGAAAGAAGAAGAGTATAAGCATCTTTAAAACCGTAAAGTATGTGCGTGTGTCTAACGTATGAGAAGTACAGTGATAATGTTGCTTTTTAGTAAAATATATTTTAATGTATTATTATATAAAACATCAGCTGCAATCCTGTGAGGATTTTCTCAAATATGTTTTTCGCTATACATGCACACACTCTTTTAGTGATTTATTCGAGTCGATATCTATCAATCAATTGAGAATAAATAAATGTACATACATCACCCGCGTCGCCAAACACTCATAAAACAAGTTTTAGGGTTGAACAAGATTAACAAATTACAATTTATTTTAAATATTTAAACATTATTTGCACTCAGTCTCTTAGAATAATGGATCAACAGCATCTAGAGGAAAGGATGTTAATTTGGAATACTGTTGGTAATTTGGAAGCTGCAAGATACAAATATACTTAAGTGCCATCTACTAACGTATTTCAGTTTTACGTAGTCTATGTGTTAGGAAACAAAATTGAGGTATTGACAGTTCTGTGACAAACTTCATCAGAGTGAAAGTGCTGACGAGAAATTTTTCCAAGAAAATAATAAATCGGCTTGCATCAAACTCGAACTCAAACTCAAAATATCTTTATTTAAATGGACTTTGCTAAGTACTTTTAAATCGTCAATAAATTAATATATTATATAATTATTTCACTTAAATACCTAATTATTATGCTGCTTTGTCGCGAAAGAAACTCCACAGCAACAAAAAATAATAATTGAGGTACTAAAAGTACAGTTTTGGATGCGTAAATTTTGGGCAGATTTTACCCCCACGCATTTTTATCATTTAAATAGTCATTAATTTTATAATAAGCTTTTTTATACAATTTAGCTTTTAAAGTTGTTTTAAATTTATTAATAGGCAAATCTCTCATACTATTTGGAAGCTTATTGTAAAAACGTATACATTGGCCCACAAAGGAATTGTTTATTCTGTGGAGACGAGTCTTATGTACAACCAAATCGTGTTTTTTCCTAGTATTAACATTATGTGTATCACATTTCTCAGAAAAATGTATAATATTTTTCTTTACGTATAGTAAGTTATCCAATATATATTGTGATGCTACAGTTAGAATATTTATCTCCTTGAACTTTTCTCTGAGGGAGTCACGCGGACGTAGTTGATAAATTGCTCTAACAGCCCGTTTTTGCAGTACAAAGATGGTATTAATATCTGCAGCACTCCCCCAGAGAAGAATCCCATATGACATTATGCTATGAAAATAACTGAAATAAACCATTCTAGCCGTATTCACGTCAGTAAGTTGTCTAATAGTTTTAACCGCGTATGCCGCAGAACTAAGTTTACCCGACATTTTTGCAATATGTAAACCCCATTGCAATCTGGAATCTAGCGTCACTCCTAAGAAAGTGGTACTTTCCACAGGTTTCAATTCCACTCCATTTATATGTATATTAGTTTCTACACTTCTGACATTTGGTGTAGAAAATTTAACTAACTTGGTTTTTTTCTCATTAAGCAACAAGTTGTTAATATTAAACCAATAAACTACTTTTGCAAGTGCATTGTTCACTTCGTCAAAATCATTTAATTGTCTATTTGTTTTGAAGATCAAAGAGGTGTCATCTGCAAACAACACAATATCATGATTGTCTTTTATGTAGTAAGGCAAGTCATTTATGTATACTAGAAAGAGAAATGGACCGAGAATCAAGCCCTGCGGAACACCTATTGTGACTAAAGATCCTGGAGATCTTTTACCATTTATGTCAACCTTCTGTATTCTATTGGACAAGTATGAAGTCATAAGGTCGAGAGCCTTGTTCCTAATGCCGTAATGGCGTAATTTCCTGACGAGGGTATCATGGTTAACACAATCAAAAGCTTTCGATAGATCACAGAAAATACCAAGAGCATCCTGTGATTTTTCCCAAGCAGAAAAAACCTCCTTTAACAATTCAACTCCCGCATCAATGGTGGATCGACTCCGAGTAAACCCAAATTGTTTCTTACGAAATAAGTTATATTTATTGAAATGCTTCAAGAGTTGATTGAGCATTAGTCTCTCAAAGATCTTACTTAAAGTTGGTAGAATAGAAACCGGTCGAAAATTGGTTGGATCTGAGGTTTCACCAGATTTAAATAACGGTATAATTTTACTTTGCTTCATCAAGTCAGGAAATACACCAGATTTAATACAACTGTTAAACACGACAGCTAAATAAGGAGCAATGATAGTTATAATGGAGGAGATTGTTTTGACAGACAGTCCCCAAAGATCCATAGATTTCTTTATGTCGAGAGTTTTAAATGTTTTGATAATATCTTTATAAGTAACAGTTGTAAATTCAAAGTCATCATTGCATGTCGATACATATTGTTTAAGTAGCTGTTCAGCTGAAGTGGAAGACGACTGAAGTGATTTAGTAATCTGTAGAGGAACATCTGAGAAAAACTTTTCGAACTCCGTCGCTACTTCCGAATCAACTTTGACATTCACATTATCAATTTTTAAGTTAATATTACGGCAGTTAGCTTGACTTCTACCAGTTTCACTGTTTATAATATTCCAAGTTTCTTTAATTTTATTGTTATAGGCACGTGTGTAGTTAAATAATACTAACGGCTATTTGAGCCTCATAATCCATCCATGTTAATATGTAAACTCACCAAATTTAAATGTTCTGTATCCTTAGCACGAACCATTATCGAATTCGAATAGTTTGCGAGTCCGAAATGTCATTGTCAAAATTTGTATGGAAACTTGAACAACAGCGCTAAAACAGACGTAACTAAAAAGCACTACATATTTGACAATGACATTTCGGACTTGCAAACGATACGAATTCGATATTGGTTCGTGCTAGGGGTACTGTACTGTACTGTACATTGACAGTCGTACCCGGCGCCTCCACCATGCGGCGATCTACCCTGAAGCGGTAGGCCCTGGGAGCGTAGCAATAATAATTGAAACAACTTTGATTTTATATGTTTTTATATTAGATTTCAGGCGAATATAATAATTGAGCTTAATCTATTAACGAATGGTTTGGTGCCTGAAGTCTGTCTCTTGGAATCTTCTATCAAACGACAGAAGATTCCCAATTTTTAAATATTTAAAAATCATGACATTACCTTTTTAATATAACTGCCAACCGTAGGCATTACATGAACAAAGAGTTTACCCAAACAAGGAGGCTGTAACGTAACGGACGCTACAGTACCTACAAGGTTATTTTAAATAATGGGGTTAAAATAGTCATTAATGAAGTCAGGAGAGGAATTTCCAAAAGGAAAGTGAAATCATATTTTTTGTGCCTGAAGTCTGGGATTAACCCGGGACTGCGAACGGTAGCGTTAGCAAATGATCGATTTAAAGTTTAAAAATACCTAAGTTTAGGTAACTAAACTAAAATTACGTTTCGCAAGTCGTGTCGCAAAATAAGTTGCAAATCAAATGATTTGTAACTTATTTTGAACCTTCAAATTTAATGTTCAAATCGAACGAAGCCGACTATATGTAATGAATTTTTTTTTTTTTGCTCTTCTTTAATGCTGACGGAGCCGCTGGTAGTAAGCTGTTATAAAGTATAAATTTATATTTTACCATACAATCTGCACTGCACTAGAATATAAAGAGTATATGGTGAAGTTCTTTCTACCAATGTATTCACATCTCTTCATAATATTCAATCATGCATCGTTGCCTAAATATAACGTGGTAGTAATTTGACAGCAGTGTATCCTTGTCAATCCTCTATACAGAATGAAAAGGAGATACTAATCAAATGTCAAATTTAGTTTTAAGTTTAAAGTATTAAACACGTATTTTCCTTTTTTTCACATAATCATTAAACAATCATAAAACATTACAGAGACATATTGATTTGGAATGTCGCATGACGTCACGACTTGGTAGAGAATCATGCCAGAATCGACATCATAATCTACATAAGTCTACAGTAAAAATATCAAAAACGTAAACAAAACAGCACATTTTTTCTAATATTCTTTGAAATACGGGTTATATTCAAAACGATCCCGTAAAAAGATATATAAATGCAAGCTACTTCAATATTTAAATCTTTTGAATTGATAACGAGTCCGATGGCAAAGATTGCGGCAACCAGTGAAGTGAAGCTGTTTTTTTGTTCATTTTGAATCAGTTCTGTTTGATTGAAGGAGTTTTACCGTCATTAAAAGCTCTTTCTTTATCAATTATTCCGAATTGATTGATTGGTTGGTTGGCTGGCTAGCTGCCGCCGCAGGCCGCCTCAATATTTGTAATCCTCAACTATAATAGATTTTGTTTTTATTTTCTATATTCTGCCTGGTCCGCCTTTTTTTCCAGTAAACTTTTCTTTAGATTTAAACATCTAGCAGTTAAATGCTTAAAAAAACATAACTATAATTGCTATTTCTTCTTTCAAATGTTTAATACTTGTAAAGGTATTCATTTGACATTGTGGGTTTAACTACAATGCGAAGAGATAGCGCTGCTGCAAGGAAGAGAGAGAGGCCTAAGGCTAGAGAAAATTCGACACGGCCGTCAGGGCCGCGGTAGCATAATGGTCAGTGCATTCGTCCGGATAACGAAGGGTGTAAGTTCGAGTCCCGTCTGCTGCCTGGTCCGCGTGGATTTTTTTCTAGATAGATAGATAAATTTTTTACTGCACACACACAAAAGTAAACAATAATAAAATGTGGGCAAAGGCGGCCTTATCACTTTAAGCGATCTCTTCAAGTAAACTTTTCTTTGGATAAAATAGGTTTATTTAAATAATGTCTTTTTCTTTTTACGTTAACCGTTTAAAACTATAGTTCCGTATGTAGTACCTAATACATAAATTGTGAATGTAATACATGCAATTAGGCTGTTGATTAACGTGAGTTGTATAAAAATTTCCTAATTATTAACTAGATATAAAAAAAAACTAGAGTAAAATTACTGATATGGAAATGAGCCCGACTCCTAAGAATTAAATAAATTAAAAACAAAATATTATATTCATCAATGAATTAGAAAATATTCATATATTATAATGATCTATGCGTTTAATTATCGCAAAGTATAAGAGGATTTTCACATCTCCGGGGGCGGGATAATGGTTTTAGGACGTCCACCGACACACGTGTGTCAACAAAGTTATATGCTATCCCAACAAACTTAACTACGTTAGTTTTAGATAATACTGATTTAATTAAAATTTGTTATATTGAATAATGACTAATTTAAAAGTAGCGAACGCCCGCGACTTCGTCTGAGTTAACTTTAGTGTTTTGAAAATCAAATCAAATCAAAAATCATTTATTGCGTCTAGACTGTAACAAGCACCTGTGAAGGTCGAAAAGCTACGCCATCGGTTCGCAAATTTACGGCAGAAGAACCGGCAACAAACTCTACAAGGGCTGAATTTTTTCTTCCTGTATATAGAGTTGTCAAGTTGAAAAATGATTTCAGAGATAATAAACTCTTAAGTCACCTTCTTTTCCAATCCCACTAGAAACTTACATTATCCAGGATAGAGTATAATATGTCTCAATCCAGATCACAAGCTAAAGACGTACCAAATTTTATCCATTCCGTTCAGCCGCTTTTACGTGATTGAATAAGAATAATACAAGCTTACACATTCATAATATTAGTAGAATAAGTATGGATTGGATGAGCTGTAACTATCTTAATTTACTTCAATAAATAATTCGATATACAAAACGTGACGTTTAATTGCCGAACTGATATTTTAATCAAAGTTAAGGGTTGGATGAGGAGCTCGATGGCGCCAGTGGTTAGCGCTTGAAGTTGAGCAACTTTCGCAGTGGTCGGTCATTGGAAGGGTGACCAAAAATTTACTATCTCGAGCTCCTCCGTGCTTCGGAAGGCACGTTAAGCCGTTGGTCCTAAGTGCATCTGCAGTCGTTAGCACCCACCTACCCGCACTGGGCCCGCGTGGTGGGTCATGGCCCAATCTCCCTAATCCATCCATAGAGAAGGCCTGTGCCCCAGCAGTGGGGACATTAATAGGCTGATGATGATGAAGGGTTGAAACATTACTGCAAGCAAAGTTATGAACGTTTAACATTAGAAAGGATTTTCGCTGCTTCCGTAATCTAATAAGTAGGTATTTATAATAGGTACCTCCGTTAATTAAACCCATAGATTGTTCCCGATATATCGTTAACACGTGTGATAAAAACGAGCTATATAACATATCGCGGTGCTCATGCTAGGGGAGCAGGGGCTCAAAACTAGTTTAAAGGTTTCAGTGAAGAGGTAACATGCAGACAGGCAGAGAAGATAACACACACTTTCGCATTTATAATATGATAAACTTTCACTCATAAAACAAATTTAATCTGCGTTTCGCTCGTATTGTATTCGTTAGGATTTGCCGACTAAAGACGCAAACAACGACGACGAGAAGTATTTCTCGAAACATTGTATACATTGTAGGAAATTTAAAAATCACGCTCTCATACATCGCCGTGCTGTAAAATGTTTCCCAATGTAGATCCTTTACGGCTTTATTTATTTCGATCGGACCTCCTTGGAATTATGTGTTACGTTGTCTCACTTTAATACTAAGAAGAAAAAGAGACAGAAGATGCAGTCCTAATTATCATCACCCGTAGGTGGCGCCATTTGGAAATACGCGCCATTTTCTTATTAGAAAAAGTTTGCTTCATTACTTAAATTTTCCAAAAGTGTTGAAAATGTTGTTTGATATTCGTGCGAAATTGATATTTACAAACCCATGACTATGGTCGTCTACTCGTTTGTGATAACCAACTTACCTCACCAATACCATAAATAACTATTGCAGAATGTTAACTTTGTCTTCATTATAGAAATAATAAAGTCAAAGTGAAGAACGTTCACTTAATATTTCGGTTTTGTTATGCGATTATGTCCGCCAAACAATGCCGTCAATTTAGATTATTCCCATTCGTTTCCCATCAGACATGTTCAACTTGTAAAAGATTGGCAAACACGTAAACACGTTTGACACACAAAAAAATATCCATCCAATAGCCCACCATACCGAAAATTGTCCAACCAAGAAAGTTCCAGACATTCAATATAAAAAAAAAACATATAAACGCACGCATCACTCACTCATTTTATATATGTGTTTGTGTGTGTGTATTTGGGATGCGTGCTCAGCTCTTCCCGACGAGCATGAGAGTTGGAGTATAGATACCTCGGCGAAGGCTAAAATGCTACGAGCGTCACACTCGACAATATATATATATGTATATATATGTGTGTGTGTGTGTGTGTGTGTGTGTGTGTGTGTGTGTGTGTGTGTGTGTGTGTGTGTGTGTGTGTGTGTGTGTGTGTGACGCTTGTAACTCATTTCCGTTTCATCTTTTGCATAGGATTTTTCCATTTACGCCCTGTCCGAAAAAAAGTTTCACTTCAAAAACATCAACAACATCTCTAACGACAAATTAAGAAAAAAATATTTTAATTATACATTATTACACTTACATCATTTTCTCACGATAACAGAAAATGATCTAGACATCAAAACTTTTTCGTCCACTTCGAAATGCAAGATTATGGTCGTAGCAGACATAGACTCGGAAAGGAATCGTCAACGTATTAAGTCGACCCGTTCAGTATTTTTTGTATGAAACCCCCTACTGCAACGTACTCCGTACGTAATTCACGCCTCGTACCTGGCATACATAACATAGTCAAGATAACTGTACCCCTAGCACGAACCAATATCGAATTCGAATAGTTTGCGAGTCCGAAATGTAATTGTCAAATGTGTACTGATTTTTAGTTCTCGTTACGTACTTTGTGGCGCTGCTGTTCAAATTTCCATACAAAATTATAATGATAATGGTTCGTGCTAGGGGTACAGTTATATTGACTATACATTTCCAAGTTGATATGTCGTAAGTCAGACAAAGCTTTAATCAAGCCGGAATACCGGTATACCCCTCCTCTTCAAAGCTTGTTTTATTAAATTTAATAGTTGGAGAGTAAGTCTTTTGTAGTTGAGAGATACCTAGACTGTAATAGAGAACCCTGTAAGAAAGTTTTTCAAGCATCGTTATATCTCAACGTTGTTTGTTTCAAAGTTTTCAGCCAAGATGTTACCGTTGTAATTTTGGACGTCTTAACAACTACGCAATTGATTCGTAAAACGATTGAGAAAAAGTACAATGTTTTGATATATATTTAAAAAAACATATAGACACATCTTAACACTGCTGCTGTAAGCAATATAATGTATATATTTATATATATGGCCAAACCACTGGACGGATCGGGCTGAAATTTGGCATGCAGGTAGATGTTATGGCGTAAGCATCCGCTAAAAATGGATTTTGATCATTTCTACCCCCAAGGGGATAAAATAGGGAATGAAAGTTTGTATGAAACTTTGTCAATTTTAAACCGATCGGGCCGAGACTTTGCATGCAGGTATAGAAGAATCATAGATGAATCTCATTGTGTATAATACAAGCCTGAGAACAAAAAATGTAGTCTACACCGAAGCGAAGCAAGGGCGGGCCGCTAGTTATGTAATAAAAGAGAAAGTACTGAAACTGCAGACTAGCTTTGGACGAACTTTGACGCACATAAAATACACGCATACTATATTTTCTCAAAGAAATGTTACCTATGGACCATTTTTCTAGTTTGCGAACTTGCAGGTACAAAGTATTATAACCAACATAACTATGTAAGAACTTCCTAAATTTATTACTTAGGTCCATTAAGTTACCTATATATTTCAATGACTATAAAAACAATTTATTACCTATTTTATTTTGCTCGTATATTATTTATTAGTGGCCCGCCCTCGCTTTGCTTCGGTGTAGAGCTGTAGTTTAGACTATAGTTTTTGTTCAAAGGCTTGTATTATATACAATGTACTTTCTTCATAGTAAATTATAAACCTTCTTCCAATTAAAAAATTCGTTGCGTAGTTTTAAACCCGTTGTAGGTACCGAATGCAACATTGCTCTGCTGTTCCAATTTGAAAAAATCTTTTTGTATTGGACAGTGCATTTATCGAGAAAGGCAATAAGGCTATATTACCAGGCTACGACCAGTAAGTAGCAGTGGAGCATCGATGAAAAATGTTGCAAAAAAAACATATATGGCGGAATTCTTTAATAAATAAATGATTGATTGATTGATCTTTCCCTTTATAAGTTCTGTAAAAAAGTTCACGACAGCAAACAGTTCACAAAATATGGACATATATATTTTAAGATTGACTCACTATAAACCTTTTTCTTCTAATTAACGCGGGTGAAACCGCAGAGGACCTCTAGTTGTGACATAACTGTAATAGTTACACACATGGTATCGCAGACTTTTTTGTAGATATTGGTATCCTCAATAAAACTTTGGTACATCACTTTGCTCTATTGTCAATGACTTCCGCAGGGTATGCGATATAAGGCTATTTATTGGTATTTTTTACACAAGTTGGGTTACATTATCGTAGTTTTCATGCATAACCCTAACTTTTTTGAAAATACACTGTAACCTATATTAAGCAGTGATAACCTAGCCTTCAAATGGTGAAAGAATTTTTAAAATCGGTCCAGTACTTTTTGAGCCAATCCGTTACAAACATACTTATATACAAATCTTTTCTCTTTATAATATTAGTATAGACTAGCGGCCGCTCGCGAGTTTGTCCGTGTTAACTTTAGTCTTTTGAGAATCGCACAGGAACCTAACATTTTTTCGGGACAAAAGTATCCTATGTCTCAATCGAAGTCATAAATAATATGCGTACCAAATTGCATCCAAATACGTTCAGTAGTTTTTTGCATGATTGAATAGAAACCAGATAGAATAGCCCAACATCGATCTGAGTGGCGTGCAATTGGGGAGACTTATGTCCAGTAGTGGATTAAGATAGGCTGTTCATGATGATGATGATGATGAATAGAAACCTACAAACAGTCACATTTATAATATAAAGAAGGATGACACAGTTAAATACACTGTGATTGGGTATGAAAGTTGTCAACGATTAGTAAAATTGCTAGTTCAGATAAAGCAAAGAACTTTGTAAATATGTATATCATAGTTCTGAGCATGCTCCACAGACGGTACCTTTTCACGCATAAACATCTCACTCGCTTCACTCAACCATATTTCACGGAAATTAACGACCCGCCTCACACGATACAACCGCAGTGATTCAAGCTTCAAGAGACCACTTATACATAGATACATATTCTAACTACCTACCTGCCTTTAAATTACAAGAAATTAATTAGAAATTATATCCATCCACATATTACATGGTCATTAGTAGTAATTATTTAAAAAGTTTTACTAGTGATAATTATCCGCAGAGTTTCTTAATAATTAATAGTTTAAAAAACTTAAAACACGCTTTTATTAACTGCACTAAAAATAAACAAAATATACTCTTTGTTTACTTCATTAGGGCCTTAGAGTAAGCCAAGTTTATAGTTTATTTTCACATATATATAGAACAAAAAAAAAGCGTGGGGCGCAATTCATTGCAATATTTATCAAATCAATTAATATATTACGTGATTCATATCGCTTAACAATTTAGTTAAAATTTAACAATGAAGCGCCCCACGCTTTCTCAGTTGTATGTTATTTATTTTATAACATACAACTGATATAATTTTATGTTTACTAAGTAGGCCGTCCAGGATCCATCAGCCACCTTTTAGACCATCGTCTGGTCCTCGTAATCGAAGAAATGAACAGAATACGTTAAGACGAATCTACTGAGCCCAAACTCGATATGTTTACTACTAGGCCGTCCAGGATCCATCAGCCACCTTCCAGTCCATCGTCAGACCAACTCGATGGTACCATAATATTGTATTGTCATATAATCTACATATAATTGCCAAGTTTCATGATGATACAAGAATTAGAAGTGCGTATAATTCCAATTCTTAGATTTTATTACATAGTTACAAGGCGACCTAATAAAAGCGTGTTAATAAATAAATCAATCAATAAATAAATGAATATTCAAATTCTATGGGTTTTAGTACTGTAAAGACGCAGAATCTTATTATTAATAAAACACCCAGAATTGTTTTAAAGATGTGTACTATTAGCTGAACGCACATATAGATATATATCCAACATCCAAGTGAAAATATTCTAAACCGTTGGAAGGACCCGGAAAAATTCTAAGAACCGTTAAATGAGAAAAGGTACCAACTTTGGTCACGTATTAAGGCATTAGTATTATTTGTATAATTCAAATATTTATACCCATTCTGTTTAACGGTGAAGGTAATATGCGATGTCCTACTATCGTTTATACAGATTGTTTCAAACTAAAACGGTATTAAACTAATTTCGTAGTTGCGCCCGAGAAAATGGTATTCCCCAGATAGAGTGCTTAAGTGAAATGGCCCCCGTTAAACCCTGTCCGAGTGTCGAGCCCGATTTATCGACACTATAAATTTCTGCTAAACTGCTATTTTTATACTTTTATGCTTCTGCGTTTTCTCATTCTGTGGGGACATCGGTATGTCTTATAGTTCAACTTTATCTTCGTATGTATTAAAATCCACATATGGATCGTATGTGGATTTATTCAAATTCTACCTCTTATTACCTAGGTTGGTTGGCTAATTGTCTATTTGATTAAGGTTATATACTACCTAGGCAAATTATGAGTGAAGTATTGATATGCATATCCATGCTCTAATTACTCGTAAACTAAATTTTGACAAAGGTTTTTTTCGCTCTAATAGTTTCGCTACAGTAAAATTTAACTTAAATTTGACTTGTCACGTCGAATATGTAGTAAATGTGTAACATTTTGCCAAATGGTTATTTTTCTCTAGTATTTTAACTAAGTATAGTCGAATTTAACTATAGATGAAACAACACTGTCATAGATCTGAGCTAAGCCGTGAACGGATATAGCAGTACTACAAAGATTCCCACTGTAGGGGTCTGACCTGCCCTATAGATAGAACAGGAAGATTTCATGTATACCCAAAAAGGTAGAATTTTCAGAAACTATATCTAATCTATTTATTTCTTATGTTTGCACGCACACCACTGGTAAAATAGAAAACTTTTAATCGGGTTTAAATGGGTTTTTAATACTTTTATAAATATCTCTGCGTTTCTCTACACTTGAAAACACGTCCTGGAAAGGATGCGAAAAGGAGAGATATTCATTAAAGTATTAAAAAACGCATTTAAACCCGTTGAACAGGTTTATTTCATCTGCTAACTTTTAGTAAAGGAAACGCGCTTAAAACCAAAAATGTGAGACATAAAACAACCGTTAATCTTGTCGCAATATAGAAAGGACGTACTCCATCTATTATTAAGGAATAATAGTTAAATTTTATATGAAATCAAATTACTGTACTTCTGCGTTGCTTTAAATTGTAATAACTTGATAGTTGTGTTACCCAGAGATATACTCTATAATCAGGTTTACAATTCATTTGCATTTGTTTCAGCACTTTTGGTTTGATGCAATAACAAACCCTCCCTATTTTCTTGTATACCTACTTTTATCTTTACTATCCTTCTATGCTTTCTCTTTCAGACTTCTGCCCGTGCCCCTGACTGTATCAAATAGCAGCCTCGAGCACGGACAGTATATTATTAAACATGTTGAAATTTGATTAAAAATAACATAATTAAAAAGACATATTATAAATAATCGAATAAAAATATTATGAAAAATAAAAAAAAATAACAAACATACAGACAAACGATAAACCAACAGACAAAACCAAAAAAATATATGTATAATTGTCTTAGAAGGTACTTGTTATACTAATACCTCCTACCTATTATTTTTTGGAAATCTATTCAATGTACAGACAGACACGCGAAGCTAACGTTCTTATCATATGGTTGTATAGATTATAGATTTCCTTTTAAATACGAATTTGTTCAGTAAGGCATTTGGACCCATCCAAACAACGGTCCTGTGATTAAACTCCACCGTGAACCATTTCAATACAAGTATTCACATTTCAGTGGCTATCGTCGGTCGATCCCCATTTTGCTTAACAAACAGCCCCTCAAGTATTTGGTACGAATAATCATACAGCGAAAGGTTCATTTTTGTAACTGACAATGGATATAATACGAGTCTAAGATTTCTTACCATAAAATTTATAGTTACATTTTTTGTTACTCTAAGTAAATATTACTTATCATTTTGTTGCAATCTTTTAAACAAAAAAAATGGTAAATTAGGCCATACCTCCATTATTATTATTGGATCAGATTGGTAGTAAAAATCATCTTTCAAATAAGGTATATAATGCAAATAGTTAGATGCTTTAAAGTTAAAGTGTATAAACATCACTTCCCATTCCATTGATAGGTTCCCAGTACAGTATGGAAGACTCAATAATTTTAAATATGAACTTACCTATATTCAGGGTTCCGTACCCAAAGGGTAAAAACGGAACCCTATTACCAAGACTCATCAGTTCGTCTGTCTGTCTGTCACCAGGCTGTATCTCATGAACCGTGATAGTCAGACAGTTGAAATTTTCAAAGATGACGTATTTCTGTTGCCGGTGTAACAACTAATAATATCCCATACAACAAACGTGATTTTTTCCGTTTTTTGCTCTATATTAATAACGGAAAAAGGTAGATGCTTGAAATATTCACAGAATATTTATTTGTTAATTTAAATTAAAGATAAATAATTAAAATAAAATAAATATTTAAGGGGGCCTCCCATACAACAGACGTGATATTTTGCCGTTTTTTGCTCGATATTATAATATAGTGTCTAATTTTATAGTAATATAAATTATTTACGGGATTGTTACCATGTACCTTGTTTTTATCGGAAACTCGCTAAAAACAAGGTACATGGTAACAATCCCGTAAATAACTTATATTACTATAATGTTAGTGACCATGAAAGTTTAAAATAATATATAGTGTCTAATGATATATGGATAGTATGGAACCCTTCATGCGCGAGTCTGACTCGCAACTCGTCCTGGTTTTTTAAAATAAACAAGCGTATGGCCAACACGATGTTAAGCTGCCACCTAAGCCTATAGACGCTTGCGATACCAAAATTATCACTTGCCTCGTTGCCTACCCTGACCCAGTCCCCTACCCCGTGGAGCTCTAGAACCTTACTCACCGATAGAAAAACAAGACTACCAAAAGGTAGTGTTATTCTTCTATTAGGTAGAGGTTAAAATTTGAGCATAAATCTGCTATGCCCCTTCTCTCTTAAGTAACACCATGGATGCACCCTTTTCTCTCAACGGAAAACATGGGTAAACTCTTTTTATTAAGGAGTTTCCTTTAGCATGCTCGTTCGAAGAAGCCAGTATCCAAGTCAACGCATGCCAGAACTTTGAAAATTAATCTAACCCAGCGAAGTTAAGCTTACTCTTTACTGTTTTTTTATGGAAGCCTGCTACTTTACGGATCGCTTCGCAGACTTTAATAAGGTGTTTTATCCTTAGACATAACTTTTTCTCCCGTATATAATGAAGGATTGAGTTAGGATTCGTTTAGCCTTCAATTAACGTCATGCTTATTCCACACCTGCGTGACAAAGCTTTGGTTGGCTTTGGTACCAAAATGCGCTAAAATTTGCATTCGAACTTTTAAGTACGCTCCTTCAGCTGTAAATATTGTTTCCCATAACCTCTTTTACGCGTGTCAAACTGTCGCCAGTCAAGCTATATATTCATTTCGACAGAACTTATTCAAATTTCGAACGCTAATTTTATCGCATTTAGTACCAACGGCACCCCAAGGTTCGTCGCACAGCCCCTCTAGCATGACCACCGAAACGGGATATGATAAAGTGATATATCGGCATTAACTGTCAGACTACAGTGGAGTTTGACAGTAGTCTGACAGTTAATGCCGATATATCGCTTTATCATATCCCGTTTCGGTGGTCATGCTAGAGAGGCAAGTGTGGGAGAAGCATTACGCATATCATTAGTTTATTTTATGTAGTTTTCCGGGGCGTTTTCCGCACTTAGTCCTAATTATTGGACCATTGTGCGTGTCTCGTAACATTCCCGTTTATTTCAGCCAACCTAGGTTAGTCCAGAGGAACAGCAGCCTTAAGCTACAGGCTTCCGGAAGCAATGCTAGCGACTGGAGATGCCGTGCCTGTTGTTCGGCCGCACTGCATTTTATGATGACATGCTGTGATGTTTCTTCTACCCACATGCTCTGCATAGGGGGCTATCTTTCATTACTATTGTTTATAGGTGTTTGAAGCTCGCGGAGGTGGGGTCGTGCTACTGTGGGGAAGGAGAAGTAGAGGACGCATACCATGCTCTGTGGGAGTATGTGCTCTACCGGTAGGCGCGTAGGGAACTTCTTGACAGTGTGAAGGTGCTGGAGGTTGGGCCGGCCTACTATCGCGACCTTGTGGGATCGGAGGCGAACTTCAGGCATCTACAGGACTTCGCGCGTAGATGGCACAGGATTCGGAGTGGACTCAAGGGAAGCGAAGAAAGAAGACAGGGAGCAATACTGGAGGCTAGCGGTACCACTTCATAGTGGGCACGGGACGGCTGGAATTCGCAACGAAGGCGTTTCGTGTGCGTCCGTCCCAGAAAGGGGAGAGGGACTATAGGGACAAAGGAGACAGATAAAGAAGAATTTGTAGGGATTCAAGAAAGTGCGCTCAGTGGAGGCCATTCCGCGCGTATTTCCCGCTGCTTCGGCCTGCATAACCAAGAAGGTTCGCCAGGCCAAGGGTGGTTGGTGGGATTTGTTTATAGGTGTTTTTAAGAGGACAATGACTAGCCAAGACACCGGAACTGCGTTTTGTGTTTGCCAGCATCCTTCACCTGTCTGTTTTCCACTCTGTCATGTGTGTTTTCTGAGATCTTTTACGCAGTCACGTTTTAATTTGGGCCTGAGGTATGGGCAGTTTGGGCAGCATAGGTTCCGGACCATACCCTTTTTTGTCTGCTCCTCTCTTAGCCAGTTCGTCTGCAGCGTCGTTCCTAATTGAGTTGCTGTGCCTTTTATACATTGCTGCTGTTGCAGTGATGGTTACCGCAATGGCTTGAAGTGCATTGTGGTACTCCATTACCAAGATTTATTATTAATGAGTTGCTAAGTAAGGCTTGAACCACGGATGCACTGTCAGAGGTGATTTTAATATTAAAGTCCCTGACGTCTCTAGCTACAACCGGCTGTACCGCTCTGGAAATGCCAATATATACCGTCCGGAAGATTGTGCTTAGATTGTGTAAAGTTGTTGATATTTTTATATTCAGGTCGTTCGAGAAGACACCGGCTCGAGTACCGCTGTTAGTTTTGGAGCCATCTGTGAAGCCCTGTCCTTACTTCTCCGGTGCCAGAACAATACTTAATAATTTTCCGTGGCAAGTTGGATGTCGTATCTTCGATCAAAGACATGTTGACCCAATATTCTATCCATAGGAGCCTCCAGGAGTGGGATCTCCTTCATTCACATTGTAGAATATTGGAGTGTGTTGTTACAATCTCCATATACCCAGAGACCTTTGTCTAAAGGATGCTGCTTTTGCCTCTTCTTGTATGACCAGGTCTAGGGGTCTTAAGTTCAGGAGGTACTCTAATGCAGCTGCTGGAGTTGTTCTCAGGCATCCAGTTGCTGCTACACTCGCCAAGCATAGACTTTGGAGTTTGGATTTCACTGCGGTCAGTTGGGTTCTGAGCCACCAAACAACTGAACCGTAGGTTATTGGGGCCTGATGACTGCTGTGTATGAAAACAGAGTAATCTTCGGACTGAGACCTAAATTTTATCAATAAGAGTATACTAATTAAAAGCTTTGCATGCCTTCTTTGTTTTTAATTCGATATGACTCGCCCAATTCAGTTCGTTACCAAGAATTACGCCCAGATATTGACTGTTTTTGTAACTGTAGTTCTGGTAGCTTCCTTTTGTTGGTGAAAAGGATAAGTTCTGTCTTCTACAAGTGATGTTCATCACACCATTCTTCCATAATCTAAAGGGCTGAACGCATTTGATGTCATGGTATATTATCTACTAAGGGGTTGGCAAAACTTCAGTAGTGCATAATAATAAAAATTAACATTCTTTGAATTGACTTATCGAAAATTATTTTCTAATCGTCTAGGTTGATTGAATAGGCTGATGATGATGATAAGGAATAAAATGAGATCAACGTCAACTACTTGGGCGTAAGCGCAGCTGGCAAAAGTTAATATGAAACGCCCAATGTCCAGGCTAGAAGCATTACCAAAAGAATGTTACATATATAATAACTACAGTACTACACTTTTTGATTGAATCCGTATATTTCTACCGCTCAGTTCCACTAGTAGGACCAAACAGAGAAAAACGCTAAATTCAGTAGTTCTTGGTTATCACGAGAAATAAGTGGAAAGCAGTAATTTCTTCTTTTGAAGTTATGTTGCACTGGAACCTACCTACATAAAATATTCAGTCATATACCTACACAATATCGTTAAACCACAAAAGCCATCCTTCTACACAATCAGTTGTTCTTAAACATTCCTCTAACACACACTAATGCTGATAAATTTATTATATTTTACTGATTTATGTTCGTTTAGTAGAACTCATTGTAAAACCACTCGAACTTCAAAAGGTTTTTATCCGTTAATTTCTGTCAGTAGGACAGAATATTTTTTTTATCCGTTCAGTTCTACCAGTAGAAATTAATGGATATTTTTCTCCGTTTAGTCATACCAGTAGAACGAAATAGTAGAACTACACAAATACAATCTGAAGTTTAATTAACGTCACTGAAAAGTCAGAAAGGAAATAGCAAAATTCCATTGCCATTTGACTGAAAATAAATAATCATCTAAATTCTATTACAATAATTGAAGATAAAATGTTGAGCAGCTCTTAAGTAAGTAATTGATTGTGAACGAAAAACCCTTGACGTTCCATATCTTCCTACAAATTTAATTATTATATAAATGGAATTTAATTATTTGCTATCCATTTCAGCAATTCTACTGGACGATTCCAATTAGAAACAGATATTATTGAAAAATTATTTGCTTTTCACAAAAGCTTGTGCAATTAAATTTTATTCTAATTTAGACAAGTCCGTCCGTCCGTGGTGCTGTTTCAGCGGCCAAACCGTAAGAGATAGATAAAGAGAATGTGTAAGTTATAAGTTAAGAATAGTCTGATAAGACTACAAACCGGATTTGAGTAACGTAGCACTTCCGGTTTTCGAGAAATCACGTGATTTCTATTTCAAACGAAACCACACAAAATCTCCGAAGTTCTCAATTAATTAAATACATTTTTTTTTTTTGGTGAACATTTGGTTCACTGGTTTGTTAGTCGAATATAATTGTATAGGCTGTATGCCTGTATAAATTTATAGCGAATACAAATTGACAAGAAAGGAACTTAGCCTTTGGTCCATTTTCTTAACCATTTTTCTTAACAGTTAGGAAAAAAGTGAACAAAAATTCTTCTTTTGTAGATGGTTAAGTAAAACGGTTAGGAAAATGGATCAAAGAGAAATTTGGTGATGGTGGAAGAAGATCGTCCCGTTATTATCTCAACAAAAATAAATCTATACTAATATTATAAAGCTGCAGAGTTTGTTTGTTTGTTTGAACGCGTTAATCGCTGGAACTACTGGTCCGATTTGAATGATTCTTTCAGTGTTGGGTATTCCATTTTCAAAATTAGGGATCCGTAATAAAATTGATATTTTGTAACACAAGGTGTAAAATCGAAAACCTATTTTTGCGTGCGCTGCAAAAACTATTGACAATAGAACAAAATGATGTACTACGGGTTTGTAGATCCCATTAAGACCTACAAAAAAGTCTACGAGAACATATATCTAGCTATCATCACAATAACCGATTTTGTGTTCAAAATAATGATTAAATCGTCTGAAGAAAAAAAAAACTACGTTAAATATGTATCGTTATATTAATCTTTATCGAAATTAAGCATTATGTTATCAAGAGTATTTATGTAGAAGTAAAATACTTTTGTTTCATTTCAATCGGATATTTCGTTTAAAAGTTATCACGTGTGTAAGATGTTAAGAGTTGGTACCTATTAATGAGTTATGGGCCATAGAGTTTTTTATCAACATTAAATCCTGTAATAATCTTTTTCGAAATATGAAAAGTTTGGTTGTTCGTTATGAACGCAGTAATCTCGGGAAATACTGATATGATATGAAAACTGTTTAAATATTCAATAATCCATTTATTGAGGTAGGCTATAATATAGGCAATATTTTATGTCGGTATTTCCACGGAAACGAGCAAAACGCGGGTGAAACCGCGGGGCACGGCTAGTCTAATATAATCGTCAACACCATTTATCACAATGATTGATGATTTGTTAGTTATATGAAATTAATGAATGATTTTAAGACCCCACCCAGTCTGTAAGCCCATTCCGAACAGTTACATGAAATTAAAATACTTAAACGTAACTAAAACGGCAGCAGATGAAGGGGCATCTAAAAAATATACACTTGCATTTAAGTTTAATACCCACAGAGACACACGTTCAAATATGTAATCCACTGAAGTAAAAAAAAATGTAGTCCATACACGAGGAAACGCTGCTAAAAATGGCAGCATTCTTCGCTTTTTTCCATCCCCATAGTAGGGAATATTATAACATGTTTTCAGGTGTTTTCACGTGTGATATAGAATTGTAAAATTATGCATATGACGTCTTATCTTCCTACTCACCCATCTGAATCTCATACAAAATGTATTAATCAATCTACAGACTCCTAAATATTCATTAACATGTAAAAGTATAAAAGCAAAGATTCCAATCGTTCATTATCATTATCAAGTTACATCAGTTGTGAGAGTTAGTACGAAGTTACCAGAAGACAAGCAACAATCACATCAAGATGAAACTATCACTGTTCGTCGTTCTGGCTATTGTGAGCATACTGGGTGAAACATCAGGAAAGGCCCAACCCCAATATTTCTGCGGCAGGCGATTGGCAGATACACTAGCCCTATTTTGCCCATCCACTGAGCTGGTCAAGAGATCAAGCAACTTACATAAGAGTCATTACTACCCTGCAACTAACGGCGAGTTTCCTGACAGTGAGTTTGGTGAAATGGGTCTGCTTTCTAGTCCACATTTTGCTGAAGATGATTGGATGTTTCGTGGTGGTCTGAAAAGTGCTCGCGGTAAGAGAGGAATCGTGTCCGAGTGTTGCGACAATCCTTGCACTATCGAAGAACTGCTCACCTATTGCTAAAATAATTCAAGAGGAAATACTAACATTAATAATTTTCCACGTTTAATTTTGTTCTCCGTGTTCATCATTATTTGCTGGTATATTCCGTTCAAACTTATATTCCTACAATAAAAATAAAGTACTGAAACTTTCCTTGTACTATTTTTTTTTTAATTTTGGATTAACAGTCACAATATGATCGCTTTATTCATTAGCGAATTCTCCCCATAGCACACCTCTATTTGGAGAGAATTTACAGTAGCGAAACTAATGACATGAATTACGTTTTCAATAAATTAATTTTTAACTTGTGTTTTAATCTGGAATAGAGTTTTTTACCCAAACCCGTATATTATAATTCAACATGATAATAAAAATTAACATTATATATCTCTGTTATCTATTTAAACTTTATCATTGTAAAATAATTTTGTTACTTGATTTATTTTTACTGCTCTAGACGTTTGACCCTATAAAAAGGGCTCAAGTAAGGTGGGATTACTTCACAAGATCCAAGGTTGCCCCCCTTATGTTATTCTGCTCGAGTAAATCTCAAAATCTCCGCTTGGGCTCCACTACTATTACTTAAAGATCAATCTTAATCATTACGGAGTTCTCCAGGGTAATGCTATTAGCCCTTTACTATTCTTGACCATGACATATCTCATCATCAAAACATTCGTTGCAATAAGACAAAAAACAGCAAGGGCAAAGCCTTATATCTTATTTCAGATTGTCAAAACCAGTTGTGTTCAGGGCAATTTATGTTTTTTTTATATAAACAAAGTCGCGGCGTGACCTACTTTTCCATTTCGCTTGTCATTCGCATTAAGGCTTGTTTCACGGAAGATTGTCAACTAGCTATGCATTTTCTGTCAAGAACATTGATGTATAAAAATTGCATTGCACCGCCAAGTAACTTAAGCTTGATCTAAAAACAAGATGTGATTAAAATGGATATTAAAGTAAACATTATTTCATTAATAGCTTCACCAAAATATTTTTAAAATAAGCTCTTTAATAATATAAACTAAATTAAATGTAGCTTACCGAAATCCACAAACAGCCGTCTTAACAAGATTTTGAATTAAGGCACGTTAGTATCCTAAATTTATCAAAAGTATACCATAATTCTCGATGAGGAGCTCGATGGCGCAAGTGGTTAGCGCGTTCGGATGCGATCGTTGAAGTTAAGCAACTTTCGCAGTGGTTGGTCTTTGGATGGGTGACCAAAAATTTACTACCTCGAACTCCTCTGTGCTTCGGAAGGCACGTTAAGTCTTTGGTCCCGGCTGCATCTGCAGTCGTTAGCACCCACCAATCCGCACTTGGCCCGCGTGGTGGGTCATGGCCAAATCTCCCTATTCCATCTGTAGGGAAGGCCTGTGCCCCAGCAGTGGGGACATTAATAGGCTGATGATGATGATGATACCATAATTATGTTTAAAATATTACACGTATCATTCATTAATAGTGCACGGAAATAGCCAATTAACAATCTGCGGACAGCCTTTCATTGAACACGTTACAAATCCTTTATTATGAAGGCTCGTAGGTGCCGCATGGGATCTCAAAAATGATCACTAGGTACTAGGCCTGTAATAAATTACAGTTAAGACATTTACCCTCAGTAGAGATGAACCCAACCCGTTCGTGATAGAGGGCCATTCAGTCCCTTAAGGATATTGGCTCTACCGGTGCGGTGCGACCCAAGAAAAGTAGTTTGCGAAACTTAACGTATTTCCTTACCACCTTTCATTTATGTGTTCTATCTTTTTTATTTCTGTATAGTGATTCAATCAGTATGATATGATTGTCAGCTGTCATATAGCTGTGATAACTACTTCGATTTCCAAAACTGTAAAATGTTGAATTTTTGCCAGCAAGGTAACTTCGTCTGAATTCAATTTAGAATCCAAAAAAATGTAAGAATACCTTAAATCGGGATAATAGTTCTATCTAATCTACTCCCCCGAACAATAAAACCTGAACTTAGTAAACTTTAAAATTAAGGTACAAGATCCTAAAATTTTCCAGGATGTTAGGTAATACATACTTGTAGATGATGTAGCAAATCAGGTTATAATATATGTACCTATATGCCAAATTTAACTCAAATATATACAGCCATTTGTTTCGTTCTTGAGTAACAAAGCTTCGGCCATATAAACTTTCACATTTATAAGTACTAGTGGCATTTTGTGCATTCAACATAGTTTTCAATATAAAAAGGAACAATAAGCATACGTTTTTAAAACATACAAACTCTTTATGTCAGAAATTATGACTATCGTAAGTTTATACCCAATAGAGTGGGGTTACATAGGATGCGGCTGTGTCCCTTTATAAGAAAAGTTCTTTTGACTTCTATCTATACTTTATAAAAACGTTTCTGTAGTCAATCCAATTATTGCAGTAGGTCATGCGTGAGTTAGTGATACGCATGACCTTTTAAATAAAAGGAAATTCAGTAAAGTAACATTTGCCAAAACGTAAGAGACATGCTAATTTTTTTTTTGTCAAAATAGTAGAAAACATGCGTTATTTCAAGCGATCATCGTTGCTTATAGACGTTTATGATAAGTGCTTGCGATACCAAATTATCACACAGATACTGCCTTGAAAGTATTTTTATAAAAAAAAATGGTACCCTGCCAATTTCTAAAGAGAAAAATAAAATCTATCAGTACAATATGGATATCAAATTGAAACACCGTATGAGCACAAGCAATATGATTCTACTTTTCTAATATTGAATGACCAAAACCAAATAATATTTCTTCAATATAACTGAGCACGCAACTAACATATCAATACATTGTAATTATTACTAACCTTGAAGTAGGAAATGACAGAGTGATTTATTCATAAATCGACAATCGATTACTCGATTATCTATTGTCTATTCGAACAGAACTATTGAAGTGAATTCGTAACAGGTTAACGTAAACCGAATACTCGAGTGGAGCTTCGATGTCGAATGCTGAAAAGGTTTACTTGAAGTTGGTATTACTTATATTGTCTTTAGCAAGATAATTTTAATTTTACGCTTATATAACCAGAGGGGCTTTTAGGACCCTCCATCTTCCAGCGGGTTGTATTTCATGAACCGTTACATGTACTTATATGATTTTTTTACAGATTTTTTAAGTATGTGTATTGCTGGCCGTAGTAAAAATTAATAAAATAGATAAAGTTAAATAATTATAAGGTAGAAGGGGTAATATATTGTTTTAAACTTTCATGGTCACTAACATTATAGTAATATAAGTTATTTACGGGATTGTTACCATGTTCCTTGTCACTAAACACTGTCTTCACTCCTGTGCGTAAGGTTTCACAATACCTACGGTCTCCTAAAGACAACTTCCCCTTGGAGAAAGCTGGTGTCTATAAGATTGATTGCAGCTGTGGCAGTTCGTACATTGGCCAAACAAAGCGAACAGTATCATGCCGAATGAGGGAACACATAAAAGCAATCAAGAACAACGATACGCAGAAATCAGCCATCGCGGAACATTTGATTGATTCTGGTCCTAACCACTGGATTGAGTTTCATAACCCACAGATTATCTCGACAGAACGCCATACATACCAAGATTGGTCAGGGAAGCGATTGAAATAACAAAACATAAAAATTTCAATCGTGAGGGCGGGTTTAAATTGTAGAGTGTAAAACCGGAAATAGTCAAAAAAGTGTCGTGTCGCGATCCGATACTGTAAGTGTTGTGTGTCGAGAACAGTTTCGAGTGAATAGTGAGAATGTGAACAGTGGTACGGGTATGGAACGCAATAAAAGACTTCGTCGGAGGGTAGACCGATATGTCTGCCAATAACAGCCTACCCGCAATTACTTCAGTTACTCCGTGATCATGGCGCTTGCAACAGTGGCGAAATATCGGAAACTCGCTAAAAACAAGGTACATGGTAACAATCCCGTAAATCTTTATATATATAATTCTTCTGTGAGTGTGTTTGTCACTGAACTTCTCTTAAACGACTGGACCAATTTTGATGAAATTTTTTGTGTGTGTTCAAGGGGATCTGAGAATGGTTTAGATTCACAATTTTGTCCGCTGGACAACCCCTATTATTTTAGGGCGGTACGAAGTTCGCTGGGTCAGCTAGTAACTTATATTACTATAATAGAAGGGGTAATAGGGCCAATCTCCTTATTCCATTCTAAAGGGAAAACTTGTACCCCAAAACTAGGGCATTATGGCCTGATAATGATGACAATGAGGCATTATGTGCCATTGATATAAAAAAACCTCTATCATTTTAAAAGAGGAAGGGCATAGTGGATTTTCCGCTTGAATTAGAGCGCCCGTCTGGGGAAGTAACCTTCTACCTACAAAAAATCACAGTAAAAAAACACTACCTTTTTGTTGGTGTTGTGTTTCTGTCAGTGAGTAAAGTTCCAGGGTTCCACGGAGTAGGGAATTGGGTCAGGGTAAGTAACGGTACGAGTGATAACTTTTGTATTGCAAGCGTATATAGGCAATGATGGCCGCTTGCCATCAGACGGGCCATACGCGGAGAAACTCCTATATTTCCCTCATTCAAAATTTTTGTTGGAGTTCGAAATTACTCAATTATGTTATTGCTAGTTATTTCTTGCGTGGAAATATTGGTCTCCATACAAACTTCCATCCTCCTATTCACCCCCTTAAAGCATTATTTCTGGGATAAAACTACCCTTTGTCCTTTCCCGGGACACAAACTAACTCCGTACTAAATATGATCTAAATCGGTTGAACAGACCGACAGACAATCACACTTTCGCATTTATAATATTAGTATGGATAAGAAACTCACACTTTACTAAAAACATAAAATAAGATATCTTAAGATAAAGATATATTATGAGGAGCAGACTGCGCAAATGGTTAGCACGTTCGGCTGCTATCATTGAAGTTAAGCAATCTTCGCAGTGGTCGTTCATTGGATGGGTGACCAAACATTCACTATCTCGAACTACTCCGTGATTCTAAAAATACGTTAAGTCGTTGGTCCCAACTGCATCTGCAGTCGTTAGCACCCACCAATCCGCACTGGACCCGTGGCATGGTGGGCCAAGACCGACAATAGGGACCCCAACAGTAGGGACATTAATAGGCTGACGATGATAAATGATATAATGATACTCATATATACTAAATTATGTCAAATTCGGCACTAAATCTTAATTCTTATTCGAAAAAAATAATGCTACGTTCCGAATTCCGAAACTAACCTGCCCATCTGTGACAGATAAATTAGGTAATTATTTAGCTTTTCTTTATAATAACACATCAAAAGGGTTTTGATGTATTGATCAACAATTATTATTTATATAATAGAGTTGTTAGTATTGTTGATAGAAGCTTTTATTGGCCGCTCGTTAGCTGCCGCCGTGCAAAGATTTACAAACAGATGGCTTTTCGCCTATAATTATGTGCTTTAAAAAGCTCATTCAGTTTCGGCTTATAAATGAATTTGAGTTAGGTTCGAAACAGTAGCAATAATTATGTTAACTCTTTTTTTTAACATAATACTTAATACCTAATTTGATTTTTAAATCTGCTCGAATTTAATGTGTCCAATATGACACGGGTCCTTTTGTGTCTTGGATTTTATAACACGTAACATTTTCACGTTAACCAAAATTGCTTTGGCCTTTAGTAAAGGTTATATACCTTACATATAAACCAAATCACAGTGACAGGCCACTAAATACATAACATAATGAAAGGAAAATAGACAACATACTCTGCAACACTACATTATGCAGTGATGTTATGTGTCTATATGAAATACTAATTATATGCGTGGGAAAATTTTGGAGCTTTGTATATTTCTGGACCACTGCTCTCATATTAGTTGCATAAAACTTGAATGAATATTAAAAATACATAATTATAAAAACAGTGTTGATTTAATTTATTTCTTTCTTCTTCTTCTTCTTCTGCTTTTTGGAAAATGGCGGTGCACTTTTGTGGATTTCGCCAGACTCGAGTGATTCAGCTTGGTTGTTCAGTAGGAATTGACTTTGCTTTTTTTTAAGTATGTTGTGAAAGCACAATATGTGACAATTACATATATTCACAAAGTAGGATAATAAAGGGAGAGTTAACATGGGTTAGGTGTGTTTTAAAATTCATAGGTTTAGGAATGTATGGTGGAAGGATGTCATAAAGTGAAACAGGGTATTTTGGGCAACTAAAGAAAATATGTTCAGTTGTTCCTTCATCCAGCCCGCATTCACATAATGAGCTGTCTTTAACCTTAATTTTGGCAAGGAAGACGGGGGTGTTTACGTGTCCCATTCTTAGTCTACAAATGGTCGAAGTACACGACTTTGAGGCATTCTTAAACTTGGAAAACCAAGGTTTAATTGGGATAATGTTTTGGATATCCGCATAATGTTTTCCGACCCTCTTGCTGGATAGCTTCCATTGAGAGGTCCAGGAGGTTTTCCCATACGAAGACTAGCTAGGGAGGTCAAATCATGGGAGAAAACCTGGTTGTAACAGGGACTTCCCCTAGTTATAGTGTCTTTTGCAATTAAGTCCACGCTAATGCGACTATTATTCCTTGTCTGTGACATCTATATAAAGCATTTCTAATTTTAATGATACAGGGGAAATTTGTTTTGTTCCAGAAAGGGTTGGACATAATTGCCTAAAGAAAACTTTTAGAGTCTGAAAAGATAACACTTTTATCAAGTTTATGTGATTCGATAACAAACAGCAAAAAAATATATACCCTACAATACTTTGTATATGATTCAGTCAGAATATAACTATCGAAAATGGGTAGTCCCTAATATGATTAGGTATATAATATGATTCTCCAATTTTCCTCAATCTGAAGATTGAATAAATCAATTAGTTGTTGATCAATTGGATTGATAGAATGGTTCTCAAAGCGATCAATAGCGTAGAATCAAATATCATGTAACCTACATGATATTTCTTAATGGATATAACTAATAAATATACTATATTACTTTCATTACAGAAAATGGGTACAGACCTATGATGTTTTATAGTTTATATGTCATTGGTACAAACTGTAACGCGTGTGTCTTACTTAAAGTGATATTGAAGAATATCATTAAAAAAGGAAGTAAATACAAGAAAACATATCCTGAATATCCTTACAACTTGCTACGTCTCATAGACATAGATCAAAATAGATAACGCAAGTGTTTGTACTTCGCGTGCCAAAAGGGAGATCAATGTGTCTACAAAAGAGAGTCTTCTAGTTACGACCTCCGTGGCCGAGTGGTTTGTACCGGCCACCATAATACAAATACAAAGCCTTTTAGAAAATGTGTTCTCTTTCAAAATCAACGTCATTCTTTAAAAAGTCTGTAACAAGAACAAGTTTTCGTACCTATTTTGGCTTAACGTGTACCTATGTTTATGAGTCGGAATTACACTCGAAGAGTTTAGTATCATCATCATCATCGCACATTAAATAAGTTTAACTTTTCGATAAAAAAAATGCCCCTTTTTTATTTCTTAAAGGAGAACCAATAAATTTTGAACTTTATTTTATTCGATATTTTTTAATAATAATCATTTATTTCATAATAATCACTAATTTCAGAATAGAAATACATAAGTCAAAATTCAATTCTTATGTCAAGTTTAAATCAAATAAGAATACATTAATGTCAAAAGAAATCGAACAAAAATGTATATAATTTAAATGTCAAAATTCAATCCTAAAGTCAATTGCAAATCAAATAAAAATACATTACATGAATAAAAATAAAATATGTTTACTTAAATAAAATTAAATATCAATTACATAGTACAATAATAATAATAATATAATGAATACAAAATTAATCATTCAATATTTAATAAAAATATGTTAATCGGTCCAATGAATGTAAGGATTTAGCATTCAAAAACTCATTGACACTATAAAAGGTTCTGTAAATGCGCCATAATTTTAATTTAAGTTTAAAATTTTTAAAGCGACTTGGCGTCAGTGACTAACTTTGGTAACAAGTTATACCGTTGTCGACCCCATGACATGACTTAGCCTTTTTTGTGTCTGGAAATGCCTTACGCATTCTTCAACCACTGGGGGAGCGAGAAGAAGGTATGTGGGACTCCTCCCTGTAAACTTCAGCCAATCCTGAGGCCAACTGAAGTGTACAGGGCCCTATGTTTGCCCTGAACAGGGCCACTAAAACCCAGACAATATACCTGCACCGTGTCACCCGATCCGGACTGCGGTCCAAGTAATGCGGTTCAGGAGTGAGGGTGGTGGTGCGGTGCGGCACCTTGTGAAGACTGCCCGCACATGACATGAGTTAACCTGCCCGATTCGACCAGTGCTCTCTGCTCACTGCTGCTTGCTTCTTCGCACTTGAAGTATAGTGAGAATGTCTGTTTTTACTATTTAGTTGAAAATTTATCTGCACAAAAAGTAACTTGAAAAAATACTATTGAAGGAAGAGTTACCATTCCGAGTTCTTTAAATAAAAAATAAATATAAATAAATATTTCCAACACATACACCAATTAGCCTAGCCCCAAAGTAAGCACTATAAGGCTTATGTTATGGGATACTAGGGTAAAGGATAGAATACATATACTGTACATATATAAGTATATTTATATAGAAATACATATTAAACATCCATGACTGGAGTACAAATGCACGTATTCATCACACAAACATCTGCCCCCACCGGGATTCGATCCCGGTCTTTGAAATACAGTCGTACAGATTCGGATGAATCTGTATTAGGTCTTATTTTCACAATCGTACGTCAGCAGCCCGCCCCCATAACTTTGCACCATACTGTAATTAGGAATGGACGGTTGCGAAATATCACGACCGAACCACTTCCCTCGACATGAGCCTTGACAATCTGTTGAGGGCGTAACAAGCTCCGCCAAGCTTACAACACGTTTGTTCAATATGAGATTCCCATGTAAGCCCCTTATCAATAACAAATCCTAAAAAGATGGTTTTGTCGACCTCTTCTATTTTTATGGATCCTACTTTAACAGCCAGCTCTCTAGTCATCCGTCCAGACAGATTGTGTGTATGCATACCCTTCAGGGGTAAAATTTCAAAAAACCCTGATACACGTAATTTTGTATTTCTAGTCTTTAGTAAAAACACCAAGTTTCAAAATAATCGAAATACTCGTTAAAATCATCCATATAAAAACTTCGACACCCTTCCAATCCCCGTTTAGGGGCTAGTTTAGGAAAACATGATAAACTTTATAATTTAGATAAGTATTCGTGCCAAGTTTCAAGTCTATTAACTCAAGGAATATGATTTTTCATACAAACGTTCATCTCCTATTTTAAAACCTTCGGGGGTGAGTCTTGAGAAATTCTTAGGGAACCTACACGCCAAGTTTTGAATTTTCATAGACCCAGCAGTTTGGGCTGTGCATTTATACAGAATGGTCCAATTAGTGAAGTCAACATTTTTTTTAGATTCCTCGCACCTGGGGATATCCGAAAATACCCCATGTATGTTCCACGATTTTTCTTAGTTTTCTAGTAATATATTTTTTTTGTGTATTTATAATGATTTCTGCCAGCGAGGTTTCAAAAATTCATATCTTTTTCGTAGTAGGTACTTTGCAGTAATTTTTTGTGACATAATTATCTTGAATGTTGTTTTAATAACAAAAATTACTCAGCTTCCTGAAATTACTTAAAGTTACTCAAAAAGGCTTGAAAGTTGGAACTTTAATAGGATTTACTCAAACATTCAACTTCAATTTTAAAATACAAAAAAGGAGTTTCCATAGCTTCTGGCTAAAATTAAAAACTCCGCATGCTTCTAAACTACCAAAAAACATGAAAAAAAAATGTACTGAATCAGCCTATTTTTGTTGTAATTGGCCTTCGAAGGCGGATAGGCTAAAAATCATTGAAACACAATTAAAACATAAAAAAATATTTTATCTATTTTTTATCATTGTTATGATAAATTAAACTTAAAAATGTAATTTCAAATTTAATTTAATTGAAATTCCTGTAAAATAACTTTAGCGTGTGTAATTTTACAATAATTTCGGTTTCACCACTAAGATTTGAAATGCAAATAATTTTTGAAACCTCGCTGGCAGAAATCATTAAAGATACACAAAAAAATTATAACTCGAAAGCTAAGAGAAAACACGGAACATACATGGGGTATTTTCGGATAACCCCAGGTGCGAGGAATCTAAAAAAAATTTTTGACGTCACTAATTGGACCATCCTGTATATCAGTCAGTCAGTCAGTCAGTTTCTTCTTTTTATAATTAGATTTTTTTTACATTAGTATCAAAATAGTTTGATGCCTGTTCCGCATACTGTCTATTTGGTAGTTTGTTGCCTTATCATTAAAAGAAATATATATAGCGTACATAATTATTATTGCTTTGTTTACCAGTATTACTGGAACAAAACATCGTCAAGTAATATGTACGTATAATACGGGTAGGTGCGTAAATGAATCAGCAGAATCCGGGTTTAATTATCACAAAGATTGCAAATGAAGATTTGTGGCGAGTGTACGTGACGTACAACATCAAAAGTGAATGAAACACAATCTGTTACGGATAAACGTTTGTATTATTCGTTTGTAACTCCGAACGGATAACGTTATATTGAATTAGAGGTGGGAGGAAGGCACAACGGGTTTTCCGCGTGAGCCGTTACTGTACCGTGTACTGTACTCGCAAACTATTCGAATATCGAATTCGAATAGTTTGCGAGTGTGAAATATTATTGTCAAACTTTGTATGGAAACTTAAACAGCAGCGCTATACGGGCGTAACGAGAACTAAAATCAGTACACATTTGACAATGACATTTCTCAATCTCAAACTATTCGAATTTGCTATTGGTTCGTGCTAAGGGTACTGGAGCCTTGAATAACATGCCTTGCCGAAATGATAATAAACTATTAAAACTTTTAAATCGTATTCATACATTATATTAAAACGCTTGTATTTGTCTTGAATCCGAGAAAAATATATCTTAAAACGCTGTGTAATAAACGCAATAATAACATTCATATAATAAAATGAAAATATCATCGGATTGTAAATATTTTATTAAATAAAATGAAAATTTTAAATGGAACTAGTACCAATTCAAAGAATCCTTCAAATGAAGTTAATGGAATGGAAATTTAAGGGTTTTTTTTATTGGTAAAGATGGAAACACATAAAATTCGCCTGCACACTCATTTAATCAGTATACTTTATTATTATTGCATATATAGATTTTTAGTGTTTTAATACTACATTTTGTATGACCAGAAAAATATATTCGTAATCACTTTTTTAGGTATTTTTTTATCTTTTGTACCTGATTACCACTTCTGTGAAAAGATAGCGTGGCTACATAAACAGCCTAAAAATTTAATAAAATATACTTACCTAATTTTTTAACATGTTCATAGCGAAGGATGCGAAGGATGCTTGTTATATTTCAGCCTGAGTACTTGGGCCAGTATTACCTCCTTTCAAAGTTATAAAGTTACAAAAGGTTCCGATTATTATGACACGAAAAACAAAATATATATTGGGAACATAGTAAATTATGAATACTGGTCGTTTTTACAAACCTTTTTAATCGAAGCTTTATTATTATATCTTTTAAAATATTTCGAATATTATTTCTCTTCATAACAAGAAAACCAAGTTCATTAATTTTCCCAACAGAACGTACGTAACTCACTACTTGCATTTTTATTGAGCCGTTTTTATTAATGATTAATTTAACTGAGTCGAACTTCTATTTTCACACGTTTCCAATTCATTCTCAAAGTATAATACCGGCGTTCGTTAGAAGAGGACTTGCTACTGTCAATCGGTATTCCGACCACGGGAAGTTTTATATCCCCCGAGTTTTAAACCAGGACCAACCAGCAAGTCCAGTTCTCCTTCGGGATAAGCTTCAGAATTCACAATCACGCACGCGAAAATTCGTGCTAACTTCCATCCGGAACTTTCCGAAGGCTCTGGCGACACTCACAACTGTTCCGCAAATTTATATGTGCATGTGCCGCAAACACGCGCTTTTAAAGCAAAATTTATGGTGTGTAAAATTAACTGTTCAAAGAGGTTTTAAATTTTAGACTTTTTTTCTATCGTTCGTTCATTTTATTTAGATTTCTTTCGTGCTTAGCAAAAATGGACATGGTTTTATTGTTTTAAAGCATAGTTGATTTTTGCTATAATAAATTTATTGAGAAAATCTATATATACTATATACAGGGCGTCCCACGGCTACCTCACATGGAGGGAAAGTATATTAAATATTGAAGATAGGATATTTTTCTGAAAGAAGTCATCATTTTATTTTTAATGATAAAAGGAACTGCATACACAGATTTTTTTTAAATCGCCTGCTACAACTGGGAATCAAACTCGTGAGATTTCGAAAAAAAAACAATATATTTTATGATAGCCATCGAACTAAAGCTAAATAACATAGCCTTGTAAATGAAAGGAATGTCTTGTTATGTGATAAAAATAATAAAGTGATATACAAACTGTAGTACGTATGCTTTCTTTTTGAACTCACAGTTAGAATGCGATTGACTGAAATTGATAAATATAATAATTCCAAAATTGAACACATAAATTTTCAAGCGTCTGTTCTTTTGGTTTTTGTGAGTTTCATTTTCATTTATTTGCAATTTTTTTTGTTAATTTACTTACCATTGCGTAATAAAATAAAATGGATTTAATGGAAGCTTACTTTATGATACTTTTTTATTTATTTATTTATTACTTTATGAAGCACAAAGACAAGCTTTGCGGTGGTACCTGATAGAGACGTACCTTCTCGATATGTGTGTAAAAGGTTAGTAGGTACTTAAAGAAAGTTAGGACGTTTTAGTATGCGCTTACAGAAACCACAGCAGCGGATGATAAACGTCTACAATGATGAACTCAACATTTTAACTTACTTTGAGGCGTATCCGATTTTATATCAGTTTGTGTTAAATAATTTGAAATAAAATGTTAAATTTAATTACTTTTCCTTCATTTAACATGCTATGTTATTAATAATCCTCATGGTTAACCCTTTCGATGGTTATCATAAAATATGTTGTGTTTTTTTTCGAATTTTCACGAGTTTGATTCTCAGTTATAACAGGCGATTTAAAAAAATCTGTGATGCAGTTCTAGTTATATTTAAAAATAAAATGATGTCTTCTTTCAGTAAAATATCCTATCTTCAATATTTAATATACTTTCCCTCCGTGTGAGGTAGCCGTGGGACGCCCTGTATACTCGTATAAAACTCAAACGTGATTGACTGACATAGTGATCTATCAACGCACAGCCCAAACCACTGGACGGATCGGACTGAAATTTATCATGCAGGTAGATGCTATGATGTAGGCATCCGCTAAGAAAGGATTTTGATCAATTCTACCCCGAAGCGAAGCGAGGGCGGGCCACTAGTACATTATAAATGTATATATGAAAAATCAAATGAGCTATAAATATAAATGGTAATTGTTAGTTGACATTATACTAACTGTGTTTATGATTGAATTATCTAATTTCTTTGTGAAGTGCTTATATTTGATAGACAAATATCTATACATTAGTATAAAAACATAAGGTTAACCACCAATAAATTGTACCATATGAAAAGCAATAAGCCATTGAGTACGTACTCTTAATACGTTATTCAAATGTCTATTTCCTGAACTCCATCTTAACGTTGATGAGTTTTAAATATAGAATTTAATTATTAACGATAGCTTTCGAAAATAAACAAATATCATCATCATCATCATCAGCCTATTAATGTCCCCAATGCTGGGGCACAGGCCTTCCCTATGGGTGGAATAGGGAGATTGGGCCATGACCCACCACGCGGGCCCAGTGCGGATTGGTGCTAACGACTGCAGATGCAGCTGGGACCAACGGCTTAACGTGCCTTCCGAAGCACGGAGGAGCTCGAGATAGTAAATTTTTGGTCACCCATCCAATGACCGACCACTGCGAAAGTTGCTTAACTTCAACAATCGCAGCCGAACGCGCTATCCACGCGCCATCGAGCTCCTCAAATAATATATAATATCTAATAAACAAATATAATATCTAATAAACAAATATAATATCTAATAATCCCTTGGCAAAATTTTTCTTGTTCATTCACGCTTCATTTCACATACTTACAGTCCAAATATGGAAGACTTGTTTGGGTGTTGTTTTTTAATAGAAAAGTCTTATTTTACATAAAAATAGAATTTTACTTAGAGCATACTTGGAATAGCCAAGAAATGAAGAAAAATTTAACTAAGTGCTATTTCGGACAAATTCTATAGGTAGACCTATTTCTATTCGCGTACGGAAGTCGCCGTAATATCTATTTTCGTCAAGCCATATTCGACACCCGGGGGTCGCCGACCTTTCTAGGCAATTACTTGTGATACATCACCCGATGCTTCCACGAAGTATTGTAAAACAGAAGGTTCGCTTATAACAAAGAGATTGTTAAGAAAACAAATAGTGTTCAAAACAAAAAATACCTACATTTTATTTTTTCAGTAAAAATACCACTAAAAATGCCCTCAGCACAGCTTTCAGCAAAATACTTATATGAATAAGTAAGTATGTTTTTTGAAGAGCGGCGCTGCTGTAGATCTTTAGAATATTTTAGCGCAAAGAACTTTTAACTAATATATGGATTTTAAATAATACTGTAAATACAAGAAAAAGTTTCAATCTATCAAATACAAAGTTCTACAATCACGAGACTTCTTGTATGAAAACTTTTTGTTATTTACAAGATTTCTTTTTTTACGAGTCTCTTATATTTTGTCACGCGCCGTCATCAGGGAATGCCTTTTTAAGTATATACAGGGTTTCATTAAAGTGGAAATGAAGAAGAGGAAGCCCATTCGCCGCAATCTGTGTGGTGCCGCCCCGACCGGACCGAACCATCTGCTGCGTCCTGCAATACCGACAACGCTGCTGTACGTGTCCCGACTGCATTACTCTACGAAGGAAGAGGAGATCGTGGAGTACCTGCTGATTAAGACCAAATTCTCCCTCAGAGTCGCACGGTTGGAGTCCCGTCACAATGTGAATTTTAATTCCTTTGTGGTGCGGGTGCCAACCGAACATCTGACGACGTTCATGAAAGAAGATTTTTGGCCGAAAGGTGTTGTATTCCGGCGGTTCCGAAGCTACCTGACACCACTCCGCGTCACACGTCGCCGTCTATACGTGTTAATTAGGTTTCTACTAACATAGTTATTATTATTTTTTAATTACTAACATTTAGTGTATTACCTATATCTGTATTTATGATAGACTATAAGGTATTTATCTATGGGCCTACGTTGCCTGACTATAAACAAATAAATAAAAATAAATATACAAGACTGAAGAAAAATGTCTATTTTAGGAGCACGTTACTTCAATTAAATGACTCCAATATACACTTACACTTCACCCGTGCGGATTAACAAATAAAACATTATGTATCCCTAGGGACATTAATGTATATTAAAAAATATTTTTAATATATAATTAAAATATGTGTTTATGTTACTTTTTCTGGGATTTCCAGAAAATCTACGAATAACATATATTTTAATTTAAGTTCGTTCTTATAGTGTACAAATATTATATTCGACCACACAAAGTCAAGTTCCTGAAAGTTTTATTTATGTCGTGTTCATCTCACGGAAACCATACTTCAACTAAATTAGTGTCTAACCTAAATATCTTTCTTTTGATGTGTTTAATTATACCATAACATAAAATACTAAGTTTCATATATTAATTCTCTACGTACAAGCATCAAAGATTAGAGACGCAAAGATAAATTTATAGGCTAATTAATTAATTGTCTTGTTTATACATGTAGTCGAAAGGATCACGCTCCAAACGGGCTTACGAGGAGCAATTTTAAATTTTTTGTTGTTATGTACGAATCTAAATATAACGAAACCATTAAGATATAAGATACCATCAGGTATGTTTACATTGTAATAATGTTTTTGTTTTTAGCGAACCTTATAAATAAATAAAAATGAGCTATTCAAGTTATGATAACACACCACCAGATATTTCTAATGCAACAATAGTTATTTATGATACAAGTGCGGTAAGTTGGTTATTAGATACGAGTAGAGTCGAGGGCTTACCGTAGTCATGAGTTTGTAATACTAATCCGGACGAATGTAATACAACGTTTTTCAACACATTCGCGAGAAAACATTATACATAATTTAAGTAATTAAGCAATTTTTTTCTAAAAAGAAAATGGCGCGCATTTTCGAATGGCGCCAGGTGCAGGTGATGAAAATAAGAACTACATCATTCGTCTCTTATTCTTTTAGTATTAAAGAGATATATAGGTATAGACCTGTGGTATAGGCTAAAAGCGATTCCGAGAAGGTTCGATCAAAATTTAAAAAATACGCATGCCGTGTATGGGAGGGACTCGATGGTACACCCCGAAATTATGCGTAGCATTACTGGGCAGACTCGCGAACTGGTTAGGAACGCTCGGGCCTACTGTGCTACGGGCGGCCAGCGGGTCAGCCGTCTCCACGGGTCTCCCTGACCGGCGGGTTGATGCAATTCTCTCGGCATCGGTTCGAAGGATGCCTCCCTTGGAACGAGTCTGTCAAGGCAACGCCTATACGAGCTCTGGTTGTACGCTGGCTAATCCTGAAACTCGCTCAAGGAGTATATACTTCACGAGTTTTACACCATGCACACAGTGGTAACTCACCAGGCGGGCGTTAAGCGCCCTACCACCAATAGAGCACAATGGTCCAATGATTAGGACTAAGTGCGGAAACCGCCCTGAAAAACTAACTAACTAACCCATTGGAAAATTAAAGTGAATAGTATTCTTTCTCCGTCACTGCACATATATAATATATTTTAACTAATATTTGTTCATTTAAATTTATATTTTAATAAAAATATTATTTTAATTATATATTTTCTTTAATTTATAGTATTATTTAATTGCTCTGGCATCATTTATTGATCGCTTTAGTTATAATAATTTCAAACATATATAACTCAAAAACCTTTGTAGAAAATGAGGGACAATAAGAAACAACACATTCTCATAAGATTTTTTATTTGTAAAAATAACGAAAACCTAAAACTAATAATAAACAAAAAAGCACCAGAGCTATCAACTGAATACCATTATTTTGGAGAAGCCTTTACTTTTACGACAATATTTAACGATAAACTTAAATAGTACTGTACCGTACTGTAAGTAGTTTTGTAAAACTTCAACTAAACAAGCAAGGTCAAATTTTGATTCAGACAAAATCACGAAATACGATTTAAATCCTTGTAAGCTTCCACCAAAATCTTATAATTAAATCTGGCGAGAACAGCAGTACTGAGCTTGGAAACAGTTGGCTAATTCATCAATGAATCCTGTCCTGCTTTCGATACATTCAACTTCTATTTGTGTTTCATCGGGTGAAAGGTACTGTGATATTATTACAAGGTGCCTAAATATTGTCCCGTTCAATTCCAACCTCAATTATTAAATTTGTGTTAGCATATAAAAGAGACCCTTGTAAATTTTGGTCACGTAACGACATCAGGGTCGCACAAGGCGGGTTAGGCATTGTAAATAACTCTTCTACTTTTTCATTAAATGTTTTAAAAATGCTGGCTACGTAACAAATACTTCATATACTAAATCAGGTTACGTAAGGGTATTTTTCCTGATTGTGGAATCAAAAGTTTGATATTAAGTCCACGATCGATTTTTTGTTACATAATGTAGTCGGCCTCTCATTTAAGCTCTTTCAGTTTATCCAAATCTTTTCATATAAATAATATTAAATTATATTCATTAAATAGGTAGTTAAATAAAAAACGAAGTGAGCAGTTCGATGGTGCAAGTGGTTAGCTCGTTCGGCCTGCGATCGGGTCATACATTTAATAGACATTCAAACGCATAATTTTGAAATCCAAAATCATCTTTAAACATAAATTTAATACCCACAAAATTGAAATGCAGATCCATCACATCGCCGATAGTTCACAGCTAGATTCATGTTAAGGCATACAAATATTTAACCGTTCCTTGTTTTATATATCTGTTTCTCATTTGGGCATCGAAACCCGGTTCAGTTTAAGGTTTAATCAAAATCTGGGTAAACCGGTTATTTCGAGCTTTTCAATAATTTTTAAAAATACAAGAAAATGAGTTCTTATATTGTTTTTCTACAATGAGTACAAAATTTAAAGGACGAGAAAGTATTAAAATTAATTAAACAGTACAAAAACAGTGTTAATACAACAAAAAAATCATTTTTTTTTTCTTTATTATCATGATATCAACCGTACGACGCCCACTGATCGGTCCTTCGCCACTCGCATCCAGCAGCTTCTCGCGACTTGTACCGACGATCTACGTCAGTTCACCTCGAGGGGGGCCCACCCACAGAACGTCGTCCGGTGCGTGGTCGCCATTCAAGAACCTTTCCGCCCCAACTGTTATCAGTTCTCCTCGCTACGTATCCCATCCATTGCCACTTCAGCAGAGCAATCCTTCGAGCGATATTGGTTACTCTGATACTCCTACGGATTTCCTCATTTCTGATTATATCGCGTAGTAATACCAGTATCGCTTTAATTCATCGAATTAATCAATCGTATTCAAAGAATCCCGAAAAAACCGAGCTTTTAAAATTTATTTAAATAGGGTTTTTTTATAATCCTCAGAACTGCAAAACACTCGTTTTTTTTTGGACCGGGTAAAACCGGGCTCGATGCCTTATTTATCATCATATCAAGTGACCGGCGAAGCACCAGCCATCTGATATAAGTAATAGATAAAACGCAAGCACGCAGAAACTACTAAATGGATTAGGATGAAATTTGGCACGCATATAGTTTATGACCTGCATTGAGACCTAGGACACTTTTATCCTATGTCTCAATCCATACATTATTGTTAAAAATGTTAGGTTCTTCCAGTGGGATTCTCAAAAAACCAAAGCCGCTAGTTAGTCATAATATTCATTGTAAAAGAGTTTAAGATTATTGGATATACGAAACCGTCATCAATGTACACATTTTCATCCTTCAACTTCAAATAATAGTTATACAACTCTTGATAGGTACTCTTCACACTCACGTGCACATTTTAAAGTAACCAACGATTAACTTTACGACTGGAACAAGGGGCACTTCTACGATATTGCACTGAAACGATTACTATTAACACTGAGTAAAGAAGGCACAGACAGAGACAATGCTTCACACAAATGCGTATGTGTGAGTGAGCACTGGTGACCTGACCTGTCGGGTAAGCAGATAAACGTTTCTATTGGCGGCGACAGGGTCACTCTGTGTAGTTTCTGTGTGAAGCTCCAAATTTTACTTTTAAACTAGAAATAATTTTTAGTTTAAAATTTTGCATTATAAACCTATTTTTATCTCTTTTAGCTTTTAAAGTTCTCTCTCTCTCCCCCTCTCTTTTATAGACTTACAAATAATAAATTGCTGTATTGTCTAACATACTTCTCTTATTCCTTTCATAGATTTAGAGATTTTCCTGCTTTTCGTTCTGCTAAATTCTTTCTACTCTTTCTCTCTTAAGCACCCGCTATACTCTCCTATCTCCTATAACACTGTAACGTCACAACTCACACACGCGCACTAAGCAACAACTTAAAGCTTTGCCTGCGTACCTTCTTTATTCACGTGCTATTATATTTACAAAGTCGCCGCCTGTCCCTATTATCGGCCGCTGTTAAACTCGTTTATGGAATATGAATCGCAATAAATCCTTTTACAATTTAATGCATTTCCACTTTTACGTGTTATGTGAGAAATATCTCCTTGGGAAAATACGTGTGTACTGGACATTGTGTATGTTTAGGTACTTCTTTGAAACCACATTCAGGACACGGCGTATATATTTTTGAGAGTACACACACATTGCATTTATTTAGAAACAAATATATACACATTTAGAAGTGGGTACCTGAAATCCATTTTAAACGTTATAAAAGAGAATGTATACTAACCGCTTCACCTCTTAATTAGCTGTAAAATTTGATAGGTAAATTCTAAAGATTCCATTCAATTGATAAATTTATATTGATGACACTACTAATTCAGTTCACTAAGCTGTCTGCGGTCAGGCAAAACGAATACCTACATCTTTATATAATTTCGCTCACAAAACGGACTTCTAAGGCCCATATTATAGAAAGATTCTCAGTGATTGATCTAGTCTTGAGCATAGTTAGAAAGGGATGTCGCTATATATCGCACTTAACGATATCCCTTTCTAACTGTACTCAAGTAAAGATCAACGCTTAGGTGTCATTCTGTAATACGGGCCCAAGAGTGTCAGACATAGCGGATTTCCTGCTCAGATTGGAGCGCCCGTCTGAAGAAAAAACCTCCACCTTACGGTCAGTAAAATAACATTACCTTTTGGTGGTGATGTGTTTCTGTGGGAGAGTAAGGTTCCATGGCTCCACTGGGTAGGGGATTGGGTCAGGGTAGACAACGATGCAATTCATTTCAACAGTCATTGAAGAGCTCGATGACGCGGGTAGTTAGCGCATTCGGTAGTTAGCTCATATTCTATCGCCATAACATTTCATCTCCTACACCTTTACTGGTTGACTGGTAAAGAATGACTATGGCATTAAGTCCGCCATTGACTGTTTTTATGGTAATAAAGATTAAATAAATAAAGACCGGTTAACAGATGGGTACCAACAGTTTGCTATTTCCAGCGTTTCTTTGCATGTTTTTCTTTTGAGGCACGTTTTTTTGAGGTAAATTAGCGTATGACCAGCCTGACAGTAACCGGTAGCCGCAGCCTATATGCGCTTGAGATGCTGTAAGATGATGAAGCTCTACTGAAATGAAGATTTAAGATTTGAGTTTTACTTTGTAAATTCTATCTGTTTAATTGAATAACTTGTACCTGCAGATCAAACCAAAAAAGGTATTTGATCAAATGATAATCCATTAAATCGCATATTGATAATTGTTGTAAAAAAAAAAGAAATGATGTGGTGTCGTGGGACACCAGGTAGGAAGTTCCTTCGGCTAATGTAGAATCGACACAAAT
Organism: Chilo suppressalis; assembly: GCA_902850365.2. NCBI lineage: Eukaryota > Metazoa > Arthropoda > Insecta > Lepidoptera > Crambidae > Chilo > Chilo suppressalis. Next base: position 6,896,806 of record OU963903.1, read on the forward strand.
AGCAAAAAAAATCGTGCTCAATTTTATGAAGGTTTTCTTGATTTTTCTCTTAAATTTTGCTGATTAGTTTTATTTAAATACAAGAAAATATTTAGGAAATTCAGTATTTTAGGAAATAATAAATTACTTAAAAACGAAAGAGGGAGAAAGAGAAAGGTATTATACACTACTCGCTTGTGTATGCGACTGTCGCGCCTGCGCACGTCTCGTTTAACGGTTTTATTCCACGCACTTTTTTCCACGGGTTTTTTCTTACGGTTTTACTATCACTTTTTTTTCAGTTCGGTCGCGAAGAAAGAAAGAGGGAGAAGAGAAAGGTATTTACACTACTCGCTTGTGTATGCGACTGTCGCGCCTGCGCACGTCTCATTTAACGGTTTTATTCCACGCACTTTTTTTCCACGAATTTTTTCTTACGGTTTTACTATCACTTTTTTTTCAGTTCGGTCGCGAAGAAAGAAAGAGGGAGAAAGAGAAAGGTATTTACATTACTCGCTTGTGTATGCGACTGTCGCGCCTGCGCACGTCTCATTTAACGGTTTTATTCCAGGCACTTTTTTCCACGGGTTTTTTCTTACGGTTTTACTATCACTTTTTTTTTAGTTCGGTCGCGAAGAAAGAAAGAGGGAGAAGAGAAAGGTATTTACACTACTCGCTTGTGTATGCGACTGTCGCGCCTGCGCACGTCTCATTTAACGGTTTTATTCCACGCACTTTTTTCCACGGATTTTTTCTTACGGTTTTACTATCACATTTTTTTCAGTTCGGTCGCACAGCAAAATCCCTATCCCCTCCAAGCCTGCCGTAAGGAACTTCGTTCCAAAAACCTGAAATATAAAATTTACACAAAGCAAAGGTCGATCGCAGAAAGTACTAAGACGTAAAATGACAAAATTAACCGAAAGTTCGATCCTTGCTATAGGTTGTTATATATTTTTGATGATGCCAAATTAAAATCGGTCGGCGAAGAAAATTATATTAAAATTATAACAACACACTATAATAATTTTTAACGTGCCGTAAACGTGTTTATTACGCGCCGTGCGTGAGGTCGGTGACGACAACCGCTAATAAGGAAGTCGTCATTAGGGAAACGATATTTTATTAAAATTAGTTGATGATTTCTACCATGATTTAGTTGTTGTACCGACCTACTTAGGTTCTTTTTATTTTCTTCCTCGCAAACGAATTTAAAAATATGTAGGAGAAATCTGCCATACATGGATACAGGCGACAGAACACAAACACGCCCCAAGCCTAGCCCCAAAGTAAGCACAGTAAGGCTTGTGTTATGGGATACTAGGGTAACGGATAGAATACATATACTGTACATATATAAGTATATTTATATAGAAATACTTAATAAACAACCATGACTGGAGTACAAATGCTCGTATTCATCACACAAACATCTGCCCCCACCAGGATTCGAACCCGGGACCTCTCGAGTCGGCGACACCATGAAACCCGGCGTACAAACCACTCGACCACTATATTGTATTGAGTTTACCGCGGAGAGTCGGCGATCGTATTCAACAATATTAAAAACCCCTTAAATTGTTTTCGGAGACGCGATCGTCTCAAGTGTTTCCATGGATCGTCCAAAGACAAATATCGGGCACGATTTTGTTCATGATATTGTATCTAGGATTTTTAATATCGTTAATGGTATAGTGTTGTATGTAGGCGATGGTTTAAGTGCATCGGAAATTTTAGTAGTGGCTGGTTATTAGGATAATAATAATTATTAATATTTTCAACACTCACACCAATTATCCTAGCCCCAAAGTAAGCACAGTAAAAGCGTGCTAAAAGCTTGTGTTATGGGATGCTAGGACAACGGGTAGTATACATAATCTGTGCATATATAAGTATATTTATAAAGAAATACATATGAAACATCCATGACTGGAGTACAAATGCTCGTATTCATCACAGAAACATCTGTCCCCACCGGGATTCCAACCCGGGACCTCTCGAGCAACCGACACTTTAAAACCCGGCGTACTAACCACTCGGCCACGGAGGTCATCGAAGAAAAAGGGTTACGTCAACTTGTGCACATCCGTGTTTTGATGCTACGATAATTAATGAGTAATGGGGACAATTATGGCTAAAGATTATGTGCAAGCAGTTTATCACTAGTATACTAAATAAATGTACCTAAGTATATGTTTTTATATAACTTTACTGACCACTAAAATCGGAACGGACTTCATGGTAAAGCATTCTTTGTCAGTAATCCTTTGGGAAAAATGATAGATGCGAAGGCGGCAAAAGATCATGGATAATAAACAAACATAAATTATCTACTATAATTCATTCACATTGTAAATACCTACATATATTGTAAAAAGATGGCTTAATTTGGTTTGGCCCCAATAACATGGTGTGTCGAGGGTTCTGTTCCTGCTAGGATCAGTTTTTTTTTCAGTAATTTTCTTCTGTGCAAATTTTCTATGAACCTCAAGGTTTTCCCTTTTGTTATACTCTGACCAACCCCTAAGGCGTAACGAGCGTAATATCTAAGGGAAATTTTCAAATAAAAATATCGCATCCAATCGACAAGGGGTTAGCTTCTTAGATTTTGTTTCCCACCAGAGACCATTGTTTCCTTGATCCATTTGAAACCCTATTTACATTTTGAGAAGGGTTCAATTGGTGCAAAGAAATATTTCTGACAGAGGCATACATCTACTGATTGAGTTGATTGGGGTGCGATAAGATTTACAAATAGGTCAAAAATATATGAAAGTTAACTTACAACTTAAATATAAACAAAAATTCGTTAAACAAAGTTTACTTATCTATTTATTTTAAGTCTGTCAACTGAAACTTTTATTCGCCATATTTTTTTTTTCAATTATAGTATGTAGCGTTAGATTTTTGATTGTCAATAAAAATTCAAACTTTATGAACAAGCATCGGTGGTTCAATAGAAGAAAGCTTGCCTGCTACGCATACGGGTGGCCCGAGTTCGATTACCAGCCGAGGAATGATTAAAGTTTCACTTGCATCGTGGTTTTTATTCATTATGATAAAACCACAGATTATTTTAATAATATACATACCACAAAATAATACTGCAAACAGAAATAAATTAAAAAGACTTCAATTAATAGAATATTTTTTTATTTATGAAAAAACAAATTTTATCTCGTTTAAAAAGTTTGAGATGTTCCTTACCGAAATAATTGCTTCTCTTTGATATAAAAATATTCTTAAATTATCGAAACCAAAACAGCTTTCATGATTAATGTTATTTTTAAATCCAAATACATTTTTATATTGAAATTTTCTTTTGACAAAAAGTCTAGCGGCTTTAAATAAAAAAGTAATATAAACTACATTGCTACTTTTTCGTTTGAATACTTGATACTTGTAAAATTATCTCATTTGACATCAGAGGCGGTTCAATCCAGTTTTATGAACATTTTTAGATACTGCGAGATCTAAAAGTGTCACCCCTCCAAACATTATTTTTAAAACAGTCAATCAAGAGATTAGATTAGAGATGCTGCAGGAAGGTCAAAGCGGAAGATCTTTCGCTGCGCTGAGTGATGTTAGCTCGAGCCTCACTCGGCATTTTTTTTGAGTGTGTATGCTGTTGTTCGCAGATGACTTTTACAGCGTCACCGGGTTTGGGGACGGCGAGATCCTAAGGGGACCTCAAGCCGATTATTGGCGAGTGTCTCTAGAGGTATTCCAGGCGTATGGCATTTCCCCTCGGGGGGAGTCCGAGTCGTCGAAAGTGGAGACACACTGGTGGGGTTGCGGATGTATCCGTAGGGTTCCCAGTGCCTTTGTCTCGCCGGGCGGGGTGCTGCTTAATGGCGCATCTTGCGCCCGAAGAGGTGACGGCCCATCGGTGGGCACCGTCAGGTTTTTAGTGGATAGGGCCCCCTTCCTCTCGAGCAGCCTTGTCCTTGGGCTGGCTAAGCGGCTGGGTGGGGGAGGAATCCCACATAACCTCGCCGCACTCCCAAGGCGGTGGGGTAAGCGTCACGCATTTTTCTGACGGTGAAAAAAGGGGGATGACCTTGTATATCAGGAAGCTCAACTTCACGGCGGTTAATCTATAGTTGCCTGCATATGAAGAAGTGGTGCTGCCTTACAAATTCAAGATTTACTAGAAGAATTTGACCCGTCCAATACATCCATGCCGTCCATAGAATAGTAGTGAGTGTATACCATAAACATAGATAATGGACTAAGCGACACTCGCATGAATTTATCTGGAGGCACGATAGTACTCCCGCCAAGACGACAAGACAAAACCAAGCGAAGTCTAAGTTATTAAAAAAAACAACGAAATGCTTCGAGACTTTTCTCGAAGCATTTCGTTGTTTTTTTTTAACCCTTATTACTTGATTTTGGATTATACCAGATTAAAAAACTCGGGGTATGTTAAATATGTGGCTAGGCCATTTCATTACTACAAGAACTATTGTATAACAGAAAAGTAATAAACAGTGGATAAATTGTTCAACTTATGCCCAAGTGAATATAGGGAAAGGGCCAAGCTACATATTTTGACTAAGGTATAGAATTTGTGAAGTTAGGCCTTGTAGAGTTAGGGCGCGAGTTAGTAGCTTGGCTCTACATGATAACTGATAACTTATTGACAATGCGAGTTATATGGTCTCATCTTGGCAACATTTTACATGAAAATGTTTTGGTAGGATAACTCTTTACAGAAAAAATTGAAGCGATGCAGAATATAATCAAACAAGGAAGTTTTCAAAAACAGAAATGGTCCATACTACAACTAGGTACATAAGCTTGACAAGAAGTGGCTGAATCAAGAACAGGTCCTAACTAGAACCAATGAATAACTGGTCCTTAATCGTCAAATCCTGCCCTAAAAGCGAATTAGCGATGTGGTGTATTTAACCTGATACATACAAAAATTAATTTTATTTTGAACAAATTTAGCTATTAGAAATTTTGTCTAGAGATAATGCAAGATTGCAATATCTTGTTCCAACCGAACCTTCCAACTTTCAAATTAAGATTTATAGCGATTGGGAATAATAAAAGTGTAGTGAAGGCCGAGGGCTGAGGTCCTCAGGGATAAATAAATTCATTAGTAATAACACTGTTTGACAACAAATACTAAAAATAGAATAAAATATTTAAGGGGCTCAATACAGCAAAGGTTATTTTGGCATTTTTTGCTCTTATTAATAATGCCAATAATTAGACACCTGAATTATTCAAAGAACAAAAAACAAACAATTAAAATAAAATAAATACTTAAGGGAGGCTTACATACAACAGACGTGATTTTTTGCCGTTTTTGGCACGGTGCCCTTTACCGGCCGACTTAGTCGGTTTTTTATTAATTTGTTTTTCATGCTATTCCTATACTTTTTATTTGTTATTTTATTTTCAAGCATTTTTAAGAAATAATGTAGGTCTTTGTTCTCGTGAATATCATACGCTATTGCTTATATTATAGAAGACAAGTAAGAATGTATGTTTGTATATGAATGTATGTATGTATATTTTATTGCTTCGTTATATGATATACATTGCATTCATGTTGTTTTATAAACATGTTGTGTGATATCTTAATTAATTAACATATAGACAGATATGAAATTATTGTTGCAAACATCTTAGAATGAACTACATATATAGATAGACCCAAAGATGTTACACAAGTAAATATGTTACCAGGAAAACTGTAGTTAGCATTAGTTTAAGAAAATATTATAAATGTGAAATAAGACAATGCTTTAGATTTCCTGAAAGAAATAAATAAAGAATTGTAAATTTCCTCACAACAGTTCAGGATACCCTAGTACCTACTAATAAAAGACCGCAGACATCCAAATATCGCGGGGACTTAATTTGCGGGACTGCAATCCCTAACCGTCATCGAGCGGGTTAAATTAGCAAGCGACAGTACTTTATCAAACTAATTAAGAGATAGCAGCATCAGTTGGCTAATCTGATTGCTGGCAGCCCGTGAAGGGCTCGATGAACGATATACTTAACGATAATTTTAATTTCTACACGCCAATAAACAATACGTGGCGCATGGAACATTCCGTTTATCTTTTGTTATAAAATGTTCAAACCAGCGATAGCTTCGGCACTTAAGTCTCGACTTTTAACTGCACTTAATGCTTTATTACTGAACAGGGGGGACATACTCATGTGCTATATAAATATTTACCAGACTAATTACGACAAACTTCGCAAGATTATAGGAACCCTTATTATTATAGGAACTGACTGGTTATTGTCCCCTAAACAAACACCTATACTCGTATCAGACAGCCCCCTATGCAGAGGATGCATGGAAGTATAAGAAACGCCAAAGCATGTCATCATAGAATGCAGCAGCGTGGCTGACCAACGGGCACGACTTCTCCAGTCACCAGAATCGTTTCCGGAAGCTTGCAGCAGTCGACCAAGGCTGCTTTCCTTCTCGACCAATATAGGCTGGCTGGCACAATGGTCCAATAATTAGGACTAGGTGCGGAAATCGCCCTGAAAAACTTAACCATATATAATTCTACACTAACGTTAAACTCATTTCCTAAGTCCCTTTCAGTCTCATCATCGATTATATTTTATATATATGTACGTATGTATATGTGTATTGTATGTGTATTTAAATATATATATATATATTATAGTATATATATATATATATATGTGTGTGTGTATTTATATGACTTCGTTAAGTCCGCCTTTTGCCCATTTTGTAATTGTGGCAATAAAGTTTAAATAAATAAATATAATAACCATATAGAACAATATATCTAGAACATGTAGGTAATATTATTCGACGAGTAGGCTATTAAAAGAAACACAGCAATTTTGAAATGCAGCTTTGTAAAGACAAATAAGTTCTTCGACCTTAACATGAGTAGACTAAATGATTTAAAATTAGAAAACGATTTTAAAATAAATTTAAAAGTACAGCGGCCGATTCCGCGGTGAAAAGTGAGTTTGTTCTCATCAGCACTGCTGGACCGAAAAGTAAAGTTTTAATGTTAAAATTAAAACATAAGTTCACGCTGCATAAAATGTTTAAATATTTTTTATTGAGCTGTGTTCGCGGTAACACAAGAAAAAATATTATTATATTTCATGAACCATAAATAAGCAGGCAGATAATTTGTTTTTATTGCCACTTAACGTCAAATTGTAGAATTAAAAATAACTCTTTTACAAGAAACGACACACACGTTTGAACGCGCGACATCTGTAGGCATCTAAAATAAGTTTTAAATTCTACACCTACTCCCTGAAAATTCAATGTCCTACAGTTGCCTGGAAGTAGTCTACAGAGTTGTAAGTACATTATTTTACTAAACAAATATTGTAAAGAAAATTTTACTATAACGAAATCAACTCGGTCAAGGTTTCAGACGGTATTCGAACACGGATCTTTCGTTATACGGGCGGACGCACTTACCAATTATGCTAGCGAGATCGTAATGGCCTTATCGAATTTATTTCTTGGGCAGTGCCAAATATTTGCATTAACAGCCCAAAATGCGCAGTTTTTTCTTCTAAAATTTGTGTTTAGAATTAAACACCCAATAAATATATTTCGTACAAATAAACTTTCATTAATTTCAGTCAGAGTCACAAAGGCGCTAAGTCCAAAGCGTGGTCGTCTGACATCTAAGCACAATAGTCATGTCATCCATTTGTATTTGTAGCTGATATATGATGGTGAAAGTTGGAGACTGGTCGAGTCTCTTCTTACCGCATCAATTTTTGCGTGGAAGCCCAAGTGTGAAATATCACGATACATATTTCAGTGTAACCTCAAATGGCGCCATTCTTTTTCGTATTTCATTTTGTGGAGTCCTGTTCCTTTGCTACAGATACTGTTCGTTCTGGTGTCTATAATCCGATTAATTCTGTATTAACGTTTTTCTTTGCCTTTGAAATCCCTTTCAGTCCCTATTCATCATTTTTATTTTATCTTATTAATCACTTCACTTCTCTGATTAAGATTGGGTCTCAATAAATTCTGAAGGCTTTTCTTAGTGGACCTATAACAAACTCTAATTTTTAATTGTATAAAGAAATTGAAATATTAAAAGATATTATATTGTATATTGTTTTAAACTTTCATGGTCACTAACATTATAGTACCTAATATCACTGCCGGATTTAGGGGAGGGCAACCGGGGCGAAAGCCCCGGGGCCTCCACAAACGGGGGGCCCCCACAATAGAGACTTCGGAAAAAAAATGGTAAACACTAGTAAACATCTTTTCCTTTGATTTTTTTTTTTTGCTCTTTTACCTTTACCTACAGCCTACAGTACTTTGTACATCTAACCAGGGCCGAATTAAAGGCAGGGCAGGTGGGGCTGTGGCCCAGGGGCCTCCACAACAACTTAAGAAATAACAACATTTCGATGGGTCAACAAGCATGTAAATCCTAAGTGGCCCGAGGCCTCCACAATCCTAAATCCGGCCCTGCCTAATATATGTTATTAACGGGATTGTTACCATGTACCTTGTTTTGAACTCGATAAAAACAAGGTAACAATATAGGTAGTAACAATCCCGTTAATAACATATATTACTATGATATAATATTGTGCTACACTGAAAAAAGTAATTTACGAAACTAGTTGAGTTAACAGATAAATAACCAAACACTGTTTACTAATAAATAAATTTCAGTCACTCATAAACCAACTGTTATATTGCATTTTACATTATCATTTCAGTTAATCGAGTTTAGTTAAAAACTACTAAAAACCATTTTGTTATAAGCTATCAAATTCGGTTTCGATAATCTGTAACATAACAATGTATTTTTATAATCGAACACATATTAAGTAATTATTTACATGGAATTGGCCTAAGTTTTTTTTTTATAGATAGGTCCGACAAATGACTCCACCCCACCTGATGTTAAGTGATGGTGAAGTCCAGACGTGAAGATAGCTGGTAAAGCAGTTCTACCTGCCATACCAGCCCTCCTCACCATGCCGGCCTGCATGTTGCTTCTTCACGCCTCTTTTAAATGATCCCAGGTTGTAAGAAGGAGGGAACACGTGAGCAGTCAGTGCATTCCATTTACGGATAGTGCGACAAAGAAATGAGTCACCAAATGTCTTTGTTCGCGTTGGATTTGTGGCCACAGTTAGACGGTGACACCGAAGGCCAGCGTGCGTGGTCCTCTGAAAGAAAGGTAAAGGTAGAATAAGAGAAACTTCAGAACACTCGCCGTGGTACAGGCGATAGAACGCGCTTAATGGCGCAACGTCATGGCTTAATTGAAGAGGCACGAGATGGTTTCTTAATATAAGTAAGTGTATGTCTTCCTCAAGTTGTAAGAATGAAAGTATTGTATTAACTCCCGAGCACCAAAGATGTTAGTCGAATTTACTTAATTTCTCACAGAGAGTGACAAAAAGTAGATGATTCACCACAGGAGCAACACTAAAGCTCAAACGGTTTACTCTGATCCAAATACGCTCTCACTTTTAAAATAGTTCTTTGCTCCCTTATGAAACAATCTACTATTTGGTCATCCATCCTTCAGGCATTGTCCTAATACAACGCGATAACGCGAATGTGCGATGCGATCATCGTACGAGTCGACGATCAAACATATTGATCTAGAATAGGTGTCCTAATAGGCGATCGCGCGATGCATTCGCGTCGCGTCGATAGGAAGCGGGGAGAGGGGCAGGGCTAACCCGTTCCGTATTCGCGTTCTATTAGGACACCCAGTTCGCGATCACGCGATGGCCGCATCGTTTAAACGCGCGGTGATCGCGTTATCGCGTTGTATTAGGACAATGCCTCACACTTCCAAATTATACAATCATGGACCAAGCGCGCTACTGCGTTCTGCCCTTAGCACGAATCAATATTGAATTCGTAACGTTTGCGAGTCCGAAATGTCATTGTCAAATGTGTACAGATTCTTAGTTCTCGTTAAGTACTTTGTGGCGCTGCTGTTCAAGTTTCCATACAAAATTTGACATTGTCATTTCGCACTCGCAAACTATTCGAAATCGATATTGGTTCGTGCTAAGGGTACTGTTCCCATACTGGAGTCGTATTAAATTAAAAAAACGGAATCATACAGCTATATGGTACCATATATACCTTATATTTTACGGTGTTGGTAAACATGTTGAGAGTAAAAATTACTACAACAGCCACACATCAATACCTAAGATATGGTCCAAAAATTAACAATTACAGCTTGCTAGCCCACGACTGTTATTGAACAACAATCGTCGCATAGGCTCTAAAAGCTTGCTTTTTTCACTCCCAATGTTCTAGCAGGAAAATAAGAGTCATCATCATCAGCCTTCAGCCACAGACCTTCCTTTGGATGGAATAGGGAGATTGGGCCAGGACCTACCACGCGGGCCCAGTGCGGATTGGCGGGTGCTAACGACTGCAGATGCAGCCGGGACCAACGGTTTAACGTGTATTCCGAAGCACGGAGGAACTCGAAACAGAAGATTATTGGTCACCCATCCAATGACCGACCACTGCGAAAGTTGCTTAACTTTAACGATCGCAGCCGAACGCGCTTACCATCTGCACCATCGAGCTCCTTGAAAATAATAGTAATTGAGGAGCTGGCGAATAAAACGGTATAATTACATCAAATTAAATGTTACAGGAGCAGTAAAAAACTAAATGACATACCTACAGTTAGCTTTTGGCGTGATTTTTAATTTAGTAATTTTAACACTATTTTAGGCGGTTTTGATTGACTTGAGTTCAAATTCAAATTCAGCTGGCCCAAAACCTCCAGGCTGTAAAAATTAAGTATTAGACGGTCAACCCCGTATGCGTAATTATACCGTTTTGTTCGCCAGCTCCTCAATTTATATTATTTACGGGATTGCTACCATGTCATGTATGTAGGTAACGAATGCAGTAAAAGACTTTCTCAGAGGGTATACCGATATGTCTGCCAATTACTACCCGCAATTACTTCAGTTACTCCGTAATCATGGCGCTTGCAACATCGCGAAATATCGGAAACTCCCCTAGCAACATAAATTATTATAATGCTAGTGACTATGAAAGTTTAAAACAATATGGCAGGAAAATTACTCTAGAAACCACATAATATGTTACCTCGCTTGGCCTTCCATTAACCCTGACGATGTCATCATATCACAAGGGTCACCCTGAGTCACCATTATTCAAAGGATTCGCCACACAGTAGCGGAATAAGTTACTATGGCAACGCACAACGAACCGGTAAAAGAATACAAAACCACTGAGGTATTATCAAGATATCGCCATGCGATTATCTTCTACCTGTTTATTGTGAAAAACTCACATAAACAATTTGCAGCCGGTTTCTCTTTTCCCTGATACAAAACGAAATTGTGTGCACGGACCACACATCTGAAGTGATACTTTTTTTCTTAAATAACCTAACATTAGGCGGTGCATAAAGCATACAACAAACAAACAAACAAACAAAATAATTTTATTTGACACAGTAGGCTTAAAATAGGTAGGTACATTTTCAATTTACATGCAATTATTTAAATGAATATCTATAAGTAACAAAAGAAAATAAAATGTATTACAAAAAAGAGGTAAATAATGCAAACTTGAAAGTGCCTGCCTGCGCCCAAAAGGATCAAAGTTCAGCATTGTGTCAGCTCAAAGAGCTGACGCTGGTTTTCAACTAGACCCTGGACTATAAACTAAACCCCAGCCCCCAATGTATGTCCAAAACACGTTTCCTCCTTACAAATCAAATAAAAATAAAATACGTGCGATTTATATAGAAGAAAATTAAAAGTATACATACATACTAATAAATTTACCCAACTTTTACGGATACAAGTGTTTATGTAAACACATACATATATACATATACAAACACAAAAATACCAATGAAGAAAGAAAGAAGAAGAAGCATAGGGGAATGCAGCAGCGCAAGCATCATTCATATATATATATATATTGTCGCGTGTGACGCTCGTGACGACGCATTTCCGTTACATCTTTTAAATATGACTTTTCCATTTACACCCCGTCTCTTTAAACCATGATAAGTGTTTAACATCGTCTCAAATTTTAAGAGATATAAAAGAAATAATGCAGGCCATGTTCTTAAACTTAGTTGATGTGACCCTGGTTTATAAAAAAGAGAAAAAAATAAATATAATTTCTTTCACTACGAATCGAACCTGGGTAGCCCGCGTGGCAGACGAGCTTTTAACCACTAAACCGCCGAAGTTTGTTGATAAAGTCTGAAATTTTTAATTAAAATAATAAATATTTTTGAAGTTATACTTCTTTAGGCGCGTTATGAAAAAATGATGAGAGTGAAATTTTTAGATGCGCGCGCATCACTGTAACACAAAAAATTAAAAGCATGAAGTTGGTCGCTTTAGCGACCAACTTCATCATTCTTCATCATTCTGCTGTTACTTTTGTGTTTACCGCACATTAAGAAAATCTACCAACAAAATAGAAATAGAATCTCTATTTTGTGGGTGCTAACGACTGGATTGTGAAGGCCTATCAAAAGTATTTATTAATCTGGAACAACGGAACCAAAGCGCGATTCAGGAGACTACAGCGCCATCTCTTGACCATTGGTGTAGTAGAACCAAAAACCACATGTTTATTTTTTGTAATAAAGTAACAAAAAGTATTTATTAATCTGGAACAACGGAACCAAAGCGCGATTCAGGAGACTACAGCGCCATCTCTTGACCAAAAACTAAATGGTGTAGTAGAACCAAAAACCACATGTTTATTTTTTGTAATAAAGTAACAGTTATAGGTATTCATATTTATAATATTTATCCACATGTTTCTAGTTTGTATATTCGGAATACGTGTTTGAGTTTCATACAAGTGCAAATCACATATGTTCTAATAAATTATATTCAGTAGCGATTTTAATTGAATATTTTGATTATTTATTTATTTTTTCAAATTAAAACTGAACTTTATTGACTGTGTCCTTTTCCAGACTTTTTATTAATTTATTGTAATTAATTATTTGCATGCAATTAAAAACTAATTTTAAACGATGCCAAAGAAGGATAACTTCTCACGCGCCTACATAAGTACCACACGCACCCATTTTTTATAAATTTTAAATATAATGCGACATAAAGACGAACGAAAAAAATTGTGGCAATGTAATATAAGTTTCACTTTAAAAATGTCAGGTTATTTATATTGCGAGTGAATAAGTTCCGTATAGGAAAGCATACTCCATCTTAATCCACGTCATTCCATCCTGCAGGATATGAAAGTGGTAAAACACAATTTTTCTATACTAATATTATAAAAAGGAAAGAGTTGTATGTTTGTAACGAACAAACTCAAAAACTTCTCGAGCGATTTCAAAAATTCTTTAACAATTATAATGCTACATTATCCCTAAGTAACAGAGACTGTATTTTATTGCAATAAAATTGAGTATACTCGTGCAAAGCCGGGGCAAATCGCTACTTTAATATAAAAAAAAACATCGATTAAGTACTATCTTTTTTTTCTTTTTTTTGGCAACAATCAGTCAAATAGTCATATTTTTCAAAAGTAGCTTATGTTAAATATTGTTTATGAAATAGACCTAACAGTGCCTAAACACAATTTGAAAACAGACGAAATGGTCAGCTAATGAAAATCCATCCATATCTGTTTTAGGATTATTTTTGGCATGACTCCCTAAACTTAAAACTTTATATGAGTGCAGTCTCTCCAATTCTTTCTTAGCATGTTTTTTGATAAATAAATTTTGATAATTGTTGAAGGGAGCTCGATGGCGCAGGTGGTTAGCGCGTTCGGCTGCGATAGTTGAAGTTAAGTTAAGTCCTTGGATGGGTGCCCAAAAACTTCTATCTCGAGTTCCTCCGTGCTTCGGAAGGCACGTTAAGCCGTTGGTCCCGGCTGCATCTGCAGTCGTTAGCACCCGCCAATCCGCACTGGGCCCGCGTGGTGAGTCATGGCCCAATCTCCCTATTCCATCCATAGGAGAGGCCTGTGCCCCAGCAGTGGGGACATTAATAGGCTGATGATGATGATGATGAATTATTGAATTAACTTTACTTCAAGCAACAGACAGCACGCCTTAGTTCACACAGTGTCCTTAATTTTCCTTTGGTAATCTTAAATCATCTAACATGTTTTGAAGTGAAGCCCAATATGACCTTGCTTGAGTTATGACCTATTATTATTCTACCCTCACAAGTTCACCAATCCACCAGTTATGACCTATTATTATTCTACCCTCACAAGATTCTACCTATGTGAACCCATAGACCAACCAACACGAAACGAGCCGGCCGTGTTGCTCTATGTGTGACGTGAACGTATCGTGATCGCATGGTTCACAGCCTGTGAACCATGCGATCACGTATTTGATATTGACCTTTTACAATTATTATAGGCTTACATTAAAACAAAAAGGGTAGATACGGCACTAGCCTCACAAAAGTGATCCGCATGAATTGTGGTCCACGACCCTAATCGTTTTAGTCACAACTTGACATGCAAAAGACGTACGTGTGAACGCCAAAAAGAAATATCGCTAATATTTTGTGTTTATATGATAAAACAGTGCCTAAGTGCGTTTTTAAAAAGTGCTCAAATTGCTCAAGAACTAAAAATAACACCCACAGCATCACTTTTCATTCGTAAGTACTATAAAATATATTTTTTCATAAAAATTGTTGTTTGTTTTGAATCTTATTCGGTAGTAACGTCGAGTACTGGTCGCGTGATTGGTCGGTAGTGCAGGGACGCGGATCTCGCCGTCTCGTTCGCGCTGCCGTTGAAACTTAACGTGCTGTTTCGTTCGGGTCGGTAATGCAGTGACGCGGATCTCGCCATCCCGTTCGCGCTGCCGTGGGATCAGTTTTTGTTTGATGCTAGTATGAGCGTACCGTATCTACCCTTTTTTTTTAATCTAAGAATATAGGTACTACCCTATATCTATAGTAATATTACAAAGAGGCAAGATTTGATTGATTAATTGTTTGTTTGTATTGAATACGCTCCGAAACTACCGGACCGATTCAAAAAATTCTTTCACTACTTTTAGAATCCTTCATTTATCCGTGATGAATATGGGCTATAGAGTATTTAAAAAAGTTATGGTTCCGTATGAAAAAATCGATAATGTAACAAAAAATAACCTTATGTCGCGTACTCTGCGGAAGTCATTGACAATAGAGCAAAGTGATGTATTAACGTTTTAAAAAAGACATCAATATCAACAAAAAAGTCCGCGATACCATATTTAAGTCTAACAATCACAGTTATGTCACAACTAGAGGTCCCCTGCGGTTATACCCGCGTTACTTTGAGGAAAATGGTAGTTAAGTGAATCAAACTTAAAAGATGAATATGCTATCGCGGCCTTTTTTATAGAGCTTTTAAAGGGGAACAATTCCGTTATACATGATTTCTGTGTAACTTTAACCGTTTACCCAGCGCTCGCAACGGAATCTCACAAATGGAATATTTTTAGCCGTTTTGCGACATTTTTCATCGATGCTCCGCTGCTACTGGTCATAGCCTGATGTTATATGCTGTCGCGGCCTTTTTTATGGAACTACTAAAGGGGAATAATTTCGTCATACATGATTTTTGTGTAACTTTAACCGTTTACCCAGCGCACGCAACGGAATCTCACAAATGGAATATTTTAGCCGTTTTTACATCGACTCTCCGGTGCTACTGGTCATAGCTTGATATTATATAGCCTATAGCCTTCCTCGATAAATGCACTATCCAACACAAAATCAATTTTTCAAATCGGAACAGCAGAGCAATGGTGCATTTGGTACAACGGGTCCTAAACTACGCAACATTTTTTTTACTTGGAATGGAAAATTTATAATTATATAAAGAAATTCATTGTGTATAATACAAGCCTGAGAACAATAACTATAGTCTATACTACTGCTCTACACCGAAGCGAAGCGAGGGCGGGCCACTAGTCGTAATATAAGTAGGCAAACCTACTTGTAACCGAATACCTCTACCGTAATCCATTTACGCATCCTGTCACCTTATCTGTTCTATTGTAAAACTAATAATAGCCTTTATCTAGATCTAATGCTGCTTGACGTTAAACAATACCTTGACCCACTATTCGGTGGAAAGAATCTTGCTGGAAAATTCTATAAAGACAATTTCTATGAGAAAGAAGTGACTATAGTTTGTCACACGAGCACACTCATCGCTTTCAAACTTACAGTCGCATTACTCTTTGACGCTGATCGTATAGGGTAATTATACTAATACTACTCGATTGTTTATATTTTGTCCATCAGAAAATAAGTAAGGTCTGGCGGCCTTGGGATCTTACTCTATTGGAAGGGTCGTCGATTTTTGACGTGACAACGTCTTAAATTAGGTTGCGGCTGGGAGTCACTTATGAAAAAGTGTAACGCTCGGTAACGTTACGATGAGTCTCTCGTGTTAAGTTTAAGTTTACATGTACAATGTTTTAGTAAACAAAATATATTTCTATAGTTAAAATTTGTGCAATTCTTATTTTCATTCAATTCCTTGTTCCTATTGTGCAATTTAATTATATTCATATCAATAAATATTCTACCGAGAAAAAGACGTTGTCACGTAAAATCTTCGCCCGTAAAACCGACTTTACAGGCAACCATTTTTTATTAAACTGTAGCCAATTGGAACGCCCGACTCAATAATGACTAATTTATAATTTAGCTAGCTGACCCAGCAAACTTCGTACCGCCATAAAAATAGGGGCAGGTGGTAGAAGAGTGAACAATTTATAACGACAAGTTACCGGGCAATGGCAGCTCTTCTGCCTACTGCCATAAATTATGACTTGGGTTCAAATTCTCATTTGCCTAACATTTATGCATAAATGTACGTCACCATTCAAAAAATACCAAGTCTCCTGCAGTGCTATTTTGAAAGAATAAACACACTTTTCACTAATTTAAAATTAAAACCCGAATTTCAAATAAATTTCAGATCACATCGGCGGCACGGTAGATTCGCGGTGAAGTGAGTATGTTCTTACAGAATAACACTGCAGGAGCCTTGGCATTTATTTAATGATGACGAAAATTTTTATGCTTATCACATGTATGCAAAAATGCCTAAAAAACTAGAATTTCAACACAAGACATTTATCAATTATCAGTAGGCGAATTGTGGCTGAAGCTGTAGTAAAGTGAATTTTCTTGTCTGTTTCAGACCCGTGTCAACTCTCGAGGATCCTACGAGTAGCACAAAAAACTACCTTCCGGGATGAAAAATCGTGGCGGCGCGGCGAGGCATGCCTTACGTGGAGGCAGCGTGGATCCCCTCATATGTTGGATACATATATATAGTTTTAGATATGTTACCGGCAATCTGTGTAATCCGGCATTCTATACAATACCTAGGCAAAGTATTTAATGCCTAAAATGTCAAGGCAATGTATAAAATATTATTCATTTTATACTTTGCCTAGGTATTCGACGACCTCCGTGGCCGAGTGGTTTATACGCCACGTTAAAAGGTGTCGCCTTATTGTTAATAAATTAATTAATTTTTGTATTAGTGCTTCCAAGGAGTTTCGACCAAAATTTAAAAAAACCCCGTAAGTAATACGCACGGCGCCATCAGTGGGTGCGTGAGGTAAAACATTTTACCGCATGCTCCCACTCATGGATTGTTCGTAATTTTAAACTTTCTAACAATGTATACAACCTGCGTAAATGCATTTTTTGAACAAGTGTGTTGCAAATAATATTTATAATAATTCATACATTGCCTAGACGCCCCAGTCATTCTTCACATTACCTAGGTATTGTGTAGAATACGTGAATTATATAGATTGCCGGTAACAGATACACTAAGTACAATACATTACCAGGTGTCGTTCGCGAACGCATCATTTATCTTCATACTGAACCTTTTCAGCACATAAGTATGCAGGGGCGTTTACAGCGCTTATTGCTTCAGAAGGATATTCGGGAAGCGTTCGAGGTTATTATGTGATGGATGGATAATTAGGCGAATATTCTCGAGAGGAAATTTAAGTTGCCAGCCAATGATATCATAATTCAAGTCGGAGAGTGTTTTATCGATTTCTTAAAGACTGTCCACATATTTTTTATGTACATTTATGCCTAAACCCTATATGATATGCTGGGTTGAAAGAAAATCAAAGCTCGAGAGTTACAAATTTCAAAACATCACTTCTAGAGCTACAGAAGGCTTAGCACACACTGTGGCGTTTGAACATTGCGGTGAAACCGCGCGGCAGCACCGTGCTACACCCAAAGCCCCAAAGCCGAATAATTAGTTAAACATTAAATGAAATTATTTTTCATACATGAAAAGAAGACTGTCTATTTTTCTTTATTACTCCAGCATGTAACACATCATTGTCTACAGCTCGTTGAGTAGGATCATCATCATCATCATCAGCCTACTAATGTGCCCACTGCCCACACTGGGGCACAGGCCTTCCCTATGTTTAGTCACACTGAATATAAATAACACTATTTGTATTTATACTGTATGACACAGCAATCAAAATGCAGGTAAACAATTAATGTATATTTAATAATTATGTAATGAAAAGTGACTTCATGAATCACCTCTGAAGTCATTTTTCAATTTGACGACTCTGTAAATAATAAAACAGGGAAAAAAAAACAGCCCTTGCTGAGTTTCTTGCCGGTTCTTCTCAGTACAAGGTCTCCCGCCGTAGATTTACGAACCGATGGCGTAGCTTCTAGACATTCATGAGTGCTTGTAACAGCCTAAACTGAATAAATGATTTTAATTATGATTATGATTATTATTATGATTATGATTATGGATGGAATAGGGAGATTGGCTCATGACCCACCATGCGGACCCAGTGCGGATTGGCGGGTGCTAACGACTGCAGATGCAATCGATGCAGATGAGTAGGATATAAATACATTTTTATTATTTTCAACAAGGAAATGCGGGGCCGTCTAGTTTGTAATTTTTAGACTATTTTTGTTACGGTTATCTTAAAATCGAAACTAATTCAAAATGTGAGATTTTAGTATATGATGTCCCTTATGCCCTTTAAGTAAGAAATACTGAAAACGCCGATTCATATTATACTTTGCAAGTTGTGATGAAAACAAATAAAATGATTTTTCCTTTCGCGATTCTAGAAAGCTTCAATAACAAGATTAGTTCATTGTACGGAACCCTAATAGAGCGAGGCCAAACTCGCGCTTGGCCAAGGTTTTTGTGTTAAAATTGCACAGATTATCGCAATATTTATTTGTAGTGTTTCACGTATGTATCGGGCCAATGTGGTGTTTTTTATAATTATTAAAATTTTAACGGCATTTCGAGTTTCCATTTTCGTCACGCATATTGGTAGGTAGCTGTTAGACAGATAATAAGCCAGTCGGTAACATAAATATTAATGGATCAATTTCATTCTGGCACCTTAGAGAAATTTTATTTCCGAAAACAATATTAATAAGGTATAAATTACACCTTTGTTTTTTTAAGTAATTAATAATAGTGATCTGCATTGATGTACGAAGAAGATCAAGAAATTTTGGTCACCCATCCGATGAACGGCGATTTCGAAAATTTCTTAACTTCTTAGTCGAAGTTCGAAGAATTAGTTCTAGGAAGTGGAAGTTAAGTGGAAGTTATACTTATTATAAATTAGTCACAGCGCTGTCGCGCTTCATTCCTATTTTTAAGCGGAAATTTAATATTTTCTATTAAATCGGTTAAAGCCAAGAAACTTATTTTTAAAAAGTTGCCTATATGATGTACCTATTTGTCATTTTTTTCAAGTCAACATGTAATTAAACTAGTTGTAAATTTTACACGCGTATGTAGATAGGAAGAGCGCGCGTAAGCCCCAATCGATCTACGCGGGTGAAACCGAGGGACACTGCTAGTATACTATATACTTAAACCTTCCCTGATAAATACGCATTTATATACCGAAAATTCCATCCAAATCGGATCAGAAGCTTTTGAATTAATCGCGGACAAACATACAAGTCAAACTGGGAACATCCCTTTTTTAGGTCTGTTAAAAAGAGTTGTGTTCTTAATGATTTATCTAAATATCCCCATTTCATTCCATTCTTCTTACATATCAAACATACAACTGATTGCAAATGTTTATCCAAAAGTTGCCGAGGTTGCCCCACCACAAACCGTTATTTTTCTGGGACGAGCAAGAAAATTCATGGAAGTCAAACAATAGCTCTTTAATCAACATCGGGATAAATCAAACCTAAACGATTACGTTGCCCCGACTAATACAGGCCTTATCCATCAGTCATAGAGTTCAAAATACATTAGAGGTGCTGTCTACGAAAATTGAATCAATTTACGTTAAGAGCGAATTGCCGGAGTAGAAGGAGGGATTGGCAGATTCCTTTTTTCCTAATCGAGTTAAATCAGAACTGTACTGTTATTACTCGTCGTTAATGGATGGTAGCGGCAACCTTTTTCTGCTTTTGAAGCAATCTCAATCATGTCTTAGTGGTTAAAGGAATAAAATTTTAAATATACTGTCACGATTCGGGATAGGGTTCGAAATAATAATGGTAGTTCACGCTTGACAGTTCTTCATACACCGCACAATACAGATGATGACTGTGAGATGAATGAGGAGCTCGATGGCGCAAATGGTTAGCGCGTTTGGCTGCGATCTTTGAAGTTAAGCAACTTTCGCAGTGTTCGGTCTTTGGATGGGTGACCAAAAATTTACTATCTTGAAGGTGTGTTTCGAAAGGCACGTTAATCCGTTGGTCCCGGCTGTATCTGCAGTCGTTAGCACCTGCCAATCCGCACTGTGCCCCCGTGGTGGGTCATGGCCCAATCTCCCTATGCCATCCATAAGGAAGGCCTGTGCTCCAGTGGGGACATTAATAGGCTGGTGATGATAATGTGAAATAAAATGAAGTTCTATTTAGTCTATCAATTAGATTATCAAAAAATTAGGACCATTTTTTTTTCTTTTGTCAAATAACTAAAAAAATATAAATAAATATAAAGTGGGTCAAAGTTTGGATTGGGGCGGAGGGCTCGGGACGTCACTTCTAAGTAATATATTTCTGTATATTTTTTGACGAAATACATGTTTACGAAATACAATACTTTTTGATAATACACCTGATAAAAGAAGAAAGAAGTTAGTCATCAACCCTGTTCACATAGTTATTTATTAAACACAATACTACACTCACTGTATACTTTAAAAGTTCTTGCGCAGATTGTATAATGTGTATATATATATTCCAGAGCATTCGTGACAATAGAATGGAAAATAAAATTTTCTTCATTAAAGGATCACTGTATTATGCCGCCTCACCCACAACTCAATTTAATTTAATGATTTTGGAAAGAACGTGACAATTTCAACTCGAATTAATTCTCTTTCAATAACAGTGTCAGATTGTATCAGATTATCAGCATAATTTCTTTATTAAGGAATATCAGCATAATTTCTTAATTATTAAATCGGTACAGACAGACACGTCATGTTCGTGAACGCATAATATTTTTGGGGGTAAATGTGTTCTGTTCTAAACATAATACAAAGCCTTTAAATCGTCCTAAAAATTAATATGTAACACATCAAGTTCAATTTGTGTTTAAAATCAGGCAAAAATAATCTACAAATTTTTTTTTTTTTTTGATATTTCACAAATGTAGCGAAGTACCTATATATTTTTTTATGAACTTCAATTATTTATCAATTGAGATGCTGAATAAACAATGTGACCGATTTTGGCATGCTTCTCTAAATTTGACAACAGCATCTCCTTTTCATCCTATATTGAGCATGACAAGGATACACACTATCAAATGGAATTTTAGGTGTAGAGATACATATTAGAATCGATCCTAATCCCAATGTTAATTCGCAACACGACGATGCTAATATATTGATTTCTTTGAAAAAATCTGCTAACTAAGTCCGGAATAAAATTATTATAAGTTTTTCATTGATATTGGCATCCACTTGACATCTTATTACATGCATGACATAATTTGTATATGTCAAGAACAGCGATTTTGGTGACTGTCGTTATCGTGTCGTTACTATGAGCATTTCTTATAATGTTATATCTTTTCATTACTCATTTTTCTTTACAACGTTAAAAAAAAGTATAGAATCGGTCGTAGCGAAAAAGTTAATGTAATATTCAAAAGAGTTGTATTATGTTGGCAATTTCAATAAAAAATCTTTTCATTTAACGGACAACGCCTCCTCTCCCAATATTAAATTGGCGGAATTATGCGTAAAAAGCTTAGCTAGTCGATTGTAAGACTGAACTTTGGAAAAGCAATTCCCAAATCTTATAATAATATAAAATGAAAGGGTGTTGAGATTCATAAAATGGAGTAGCCCTGTCATATTTATTAGTTGCCACCATTGCCTTCTCATGCAAATTAATGGTAAATAAGTTATTAAAACTTGGCAAGTTTGCAAACTTAGACCCGTATTGCAGAATGACAGCTAAGTGCTTTACATAGCGACATCCCTTTGTAACTGTACTCAAGTAAAGATCAACACTTATGTCTTTCTGTAATACGGGCCTTAGTGTTCCAGTTGCTCTGGCCGAAGTGAGGTGAGGAGGTGAGACCAACTTTTGCCGTTGTCTTCAGTGCTGGTAGCTGCAGTGCCATATGAATGGATCAATCTTTTTTCGGGTAGAGTTAAACCAAGCGATTTTGCTTTTAAATTTTTTGAAGTGAAATCTTCTCTAATATCGTTGTGACTGAGATTCGATGAAACGTAAGTAGAGTATTTGACACAAGGTAGTTAGGTAGGTATCCGTAATTTTGTAACTTGTCGCAAAAGACGGATGGCCTAATAAAGTCGATCTTAGGGTCGATACCAAAAGATAGGTGATCGATCGATCCTGA
Organism: Chilo suppressalis; assembly: GCA_902850365.2. NCBI lineage: Eukaryota > Metazoa > Arthropoda > Insecta > Lepidoptera > Crambidae > Chilo > Chilo suppressalis. The sequence goes on from OU963903.1 coordinate 6,919,685, forward strand.
GCTCGGTTGATGTTTTTCATTAGCGCTATTTTTAATTTTTGGAACATTATTTAAGTATAATTTAAATTTGCCCGGTATATTACAATACCTGAATAGTTAAGTATTAAACGTATGTTAGGTAGGTATAGTTTATTAGTGCAGCCATGAACCAATAATATAAGAACTAGCAATCCCATAGAAAACGCGTATATCAAAATTAGTTAATTTACAACTTACTAAACTAGGTATTGGTAATGGTATTTAAATGACGAATATGTGACAATTGGTAAGAAAATTCCATCTTTTGACTTACATAGCAGTACTTTGAACAACGTTAGATGGTGCTTATAAAGTGAGGAGTGATAGTCCAATGTTAGACCGCCTTCACAGCCGTGCCTAAGTAATTTTAAGCTTTATTTGCCTTAGTACAGAATACATAATAGTACAAGCATAGGTACCAGCGTATTTTATTTTTTCTGAGGTCGTCGTGCGAACAGCGATTCTCTTCGTGGAATCTTTCACAGAGTCGCGGCGCAACGCCGCAATAGTTCTACCATGTTTTATATCAAAAGTGTATTAGGTTGTTTAAAAATAAATGACGGTTTTAACCTTAAAATTTTTAATGTGTGTATTTTAGGTACAACATTTTTTTATTAGTCAAAATAAGTCTTTTCTTCAATTATCTAATTCTATTCAATAATCATCTTGAACAATAGCTTAATTTCATTCAAAATTCATCTTGAACAACGAAATACAAGCTTCTTTATGACAATCTTTTAAAATTGCGGAGTCGTGGAAACGATGAAATTATAGAAGACATTCTTGGCGTTGTCTTGTTTTCTAAAACATCCTATAAGAAGTTGTCCAAATGTTTAAAGAAGTGGTAGTCTTAGGGTAAAAGGTCTCCCAAAAATGATGGGTGTGGCAACATTTTTTACCCCAACTGGTAAATTTTTTGTAGGGTCAATTATACGATGTGCGGCCTGGCATTGTCATAAAGCAACATTGGTCGGAAATTGACCAAAATGGACCTGTGCCTAGCAGTGGGGACAATAGTAGAGTGATGGTGAAGATGGTAGTGATTAAATCTAACACGACCATATGATGAATTCAAAACCCAAGGAACGCTGTGCAAAATTTTTTGTCGGACTTTGTAACATTGGTTTAACAAGCTCACGAACTTCATATCAGTGAAATTTTGCATACTACCTATATTTTTTATTTTAATTTTAATTTCAATAATTTCAGTATATTGTTAAATCTGCTACTTGGCAGAGGACTAACATTTCCGACATAGATCACCGGATTAGCAAGTTGAAGTTGCCTCTTGGGCTGGCCATTATGGGAAGTTTCGCTTCCAACACGCTTAAGCACTTAAATACCTTTAACTTACAGAAGCTAATGCATAGGTACTTCCGTGCTAAAACATATTCGATATTTATAGCAAACTGTGAACAGTAGCCCTAGCACGAACCATTATCGAATTCGAATAGTTTGGAAACCGAAATGTCAATGTCAAATTTTGTATGGAAACTTGAACAGAAGCGGCACAAAGTACGTAACGAAACTAAAAATCAGTACACATTTGACAATGACATTTCGGACTCGCAAACGATACGAATTCGATATTGGTTCATGCTAGGGGTACTGTACCCCTACATTAAGCACCTACTTTGACAGATCCGTATTGGTATCGTCTTCGACAAAGTTTCTATGGCAACTAAGCAGCCTACGTAAATACACGAAATGTCAATGTCAAATTTTGTATGGAAACTCGAACAGCAGCACCATAACGGACGTAACGAGAACTAAAATCAATACACATTTGACAATGACATATCGCACTCGCAAACTATTCGAATTCGATATTAGTTCGCGCTAAGGGTACTGAGCAACTAGCGTCTAGTATATTTTATTTTTCACACTTCTTACACTTTCTTAATTTGACTAATTTACTATGCGAAGAGCAATGTTCTAACGCATACTGAATAATATTTTTCCACTGTAAGATAATTTTGGTATCGGAAATTACTGTAGGGGATGAGCTGTAATCCTGACACTGTTCTTTCCGCACAATATCTAATCCAACCTACGCCCAAATACATACACATATAGTGTTATGGCGCGATTACACTTCATCGTTAGCCTGAATACGATTGCCAATGGAATTCGGATAAACGAGTAAGTGATAATTAACGGAGTCGAGTACACCCGTATTGGTATAGATTTCCTTTTGTGTACCCGACACCGTCTTCCAGCTCGTATTCTAGTGTAAATGCTTCGGATGCCCGAATTCGAGTGATGTCTTTCGTGCAACCAAAATACGGGCTAACGAGCAAATCTAATTGAGGCAAAATGGAGGTGACGATGAAAAGAATTTAAAGAAATGTGTATCTGTCTGATGCTGACACAATGCTGAACTTAGATCCTATTTGGCGCAGGCAGGCACTTTCTACCAAGTTTGCATTATTTCCTTTTTTTTCGTAACACCGTTTCCTTTTCTATTGTCATATACATATATTCCTTTTATGTAATTGCATGTCAATTGATAATGTACCTACTGTGTCAAATAAAATTATTTTGATTTGATTTGGTTTGATGAGTTGCATCCCAGAATGTCTTTATGAATTACGGACGTTATTTCTTTGACGTGTGAGGAGCTCGTTGTTGTAAGTGGTTAGTTAGCACTTTAGGTCTACAATCGTGGAAGTTAAGCAACTTTGCAATGGCTGATCATCGCAAGGGTGACCAAAACTTTATTATGTTGAACTTCTCCGTGCTTTGGAAAACACGTTGTTCTCGGATACATCTGCAGTCTTTAACACCTACCAATCTGCAGTGGGCCCGCGTGGTGGGTTCGAATTCCCCAATTCTTTTGCCCCAACAGTGGGGATATTAATAAGTTTATGATGAGTTGAAGCTAGTGAAGAAATTCAATTTCAAAATTGTATTAAAATTTTACACTGTAAGGGTTATAAATTAGAATTATTATCTGATTAGCTGAAAAATCATCTTACGATGAAACTAATTAAAATATCAAATGCAAATTTTAGCGAATTTTAGTACCAAAGCTTCGTCGTAGGCGAAGCATAAGAGTAGGTGTTTGTTAACAGCAAACAAACGCGGCGTTGGGTCATTGTTCGTGGATATAATGCATTATTTCTCTGCGTCATCGAAAAAAAAATGTTGGCCCTAATAAAATGAGAAATGAAGGCATTCCGAACAATATTGGTAGGTAAGCCATTCAAAAAATTTACAACCCGATGCTGTTGTGATATGAACCAAATAAAGATACACAGCTTATTTGACACCCGCGAAAGCTTTTCCCTGTCACCTGACTCTAAAAGAACTTGTTAATGTTCGTTTGCAGTGGTTGCCAGCACAAAAAAAGTAACGTTGAAGTCGTAAAAGTCGAATGACGAAGTACGTTATAGGTAGCCCTTTTAAAAGTACATTAAACTGCCAACTACTGCATTGACAGATAACAGATGGATATACACATAAAACTAATTTACAAAAAATAACACAGATCTTCTGAAACAAAATGTAACTAACAAAGTGGTGCTAACAACTGCAGATGCAGCCGGGATCTACCGAGAAGTTCGACATAATACATATTTGGTCACCCATCCGAAAACCATTGCGGAAGTGCTTAACTTCCGCGATCACAGACCAAAGTTAGAGTACGTAACACCAATCTTTTAAAATCACCGATCTTTAACACAAATACAGTTTTCCTTACTATAAAAACACGAATTACACCAGTATAATGATATCAAAACACCAAATTATCTAGATCCCTTTAATCTAATATTGTTATAATAATAGCACCTTATATTTCTAAAGGGAAATTGAAAGGAGAAGGTCATCATAATTTGGACGTGATAAAACTCCTCGCATTTTTTCTCTCTTCGTATTTCTTGTGCTTTAAGATTAATAGCAGGTCGTATATCAAATAAGTAAATACTGAAATAACAATCTGAATTTTTATTGTTAAAATCACAATGGTAGGAAGCGGTTATTATTATTCCGATGCCTACACGGCTATTTTTATAATTGGGTGTCGTAGTTAGATTTAAGAATTATATATGACATATACAGGGCGTCCCACAGTAATGCCACACGAAGGGAAAGTATATTAAATATTGAAGATAGGATATTTTCCTGAAAAAAACAACATTTTATTTTTAATAGCAAGTATTAATAGTAATTGCATTCCCTTATTATATTTAAATTGCCTGCCACAACCGGGAATCGAAACTATACTTTAGCATTTGCTTAAATAGTAACGTAGTATAATATGTTCTTCATTTATAAAATTAATTTTTGTATTGACAAATTCTAGGCTCAAGTAATAACATATTCAAGAAATTTCTGATCAACAAGTCATTACTCATTACATATTATATTTTTATTTTAAGCATTTGAGTGTAAGATGTCAAAGATAAAAAAAAAATTACTAGAAAATATCCAATTGGTCCAGGTTTCGGGATTCCAACCCGCATCTTCCGCCAACCATTTTTTAAAGATTTTGTATTTGTATACGTTTTTTTATTTCTATATAAATATACAAATTTTAATCAAGTTTTATATATAATATTTTTATTTTGTTGATTATATATTATTTAAATAGAGTAGTTTTAAGTTTTTGTTATTTAAATGTAAATAGGTGTAAATACATAAAATATAGTTTTATATCTATCTGTAATCGTTCAATGCAGTAGTTGGGTATATACAAATAAACAATCATATACAGGGTGGAAATTTTGAATGCCACCTCCAAGGGAAGTACTCTAAATACTGGAGATAGATAATATTACTCAAAGGAAACATTCCTTTATTTTTAAAAAGAAACATAACTGCATTCACAGTTTTTCGAAAATTTGCTTGCCACACCCGGGAATCGAACTGGCAAAAATTCGCAAAAATGACACATCCTGTATTTTTATGGCATCGATCGATAGGGTCAATTATAGGGATCATGTCTTACTAACAAACTTAGTACATTAAATTAAATGAAAACCATGAAATCTTAACTTATTATATTTGAACAAAAAAAATATCATTCTAACTAATTAGTTGCTGGAAATGATCTCCATTTTGTTGGATACACAAATTTATTATTTTAAGGAATTCATTTCTAGTAACTTATAATAGCGTGTTGTGATGAATATTAAAAATCGTATTGTGAGTAAGAGCTGAGCTCTTAACTCGTTTACAGTTGCATATGATTTTAGGTAAATTTTATTTTGTACATATCCCCACAAAAAAAATCTAAAGTCGTGAGATCTGGTGATCTCGCAGGCCACCTAATTGTGCCGTTTGTACTAATCCAGGTATTGAAATGATTATTAACATAGGCACCGGTGATTCTGCTGTTATGGGCCGGAGCACCATCTTGTTGTAGAATTATACGATGTCTCTCTTCCTCAGGTAAATTATTTAACTCATTTCTTAAGAGGTCCAGTATTTCAAGATACTTGACAGTGTTTAAATGACCATCGTACACGTGGACTAACACAACCATGTTTCTCATAATTCCGCACCAAACGTTGAAAGAGAATCTTACTTGACTGTTAGTTTCATGAACACGAAAAGGATTCACTCGAGACCAATAGTGGTTATTGCGGCGGTTGTACATGCCGTTATTACTGAAGTGGGTTTCGTCAGACCATACAATATTACTCAAAAAATCCGGGTTACGAGCAACTTCTGCCAGCATGTTTTGACAAAATAGTAGTCGCCTTTCACGATCCCCAGGATGAATTTTTGAACCAACCAACCATCACGAAAACATTGTACTTATACTTTTCCAGCACTTCAAGCACGCGAGTGTGGTTGGTTCCAATTTCTTCGGCAGCTTCTCTGCTTGAAGACTTTGAATATGCATCGAAGTATGTTAACACACTTAAATCAAAACAGGAATAGACCTGCTGAGGACGTTGCTGTTGCTGTGGCCTTTTGTAACTTCCAGTATTTTTTAAATTATCTATCATTCTCTTTAAAACGAGTTGGTACTTCGCGATCCGGATATGTATCTCCATACCACCGCATCGTAGAGCTAAATTCACATCTTTGTAATTTAAAAATATGCTTCAGTTAAATCAAATTGTTCTTGATAAGCCATTATTAATTATGGTAAATATTGATGCAGCAAACAAGACTTAAGACAACGCGTTCTAATTCGCTATTCCATTTTCAAAAATATGTAACATACCTCTTTGCATACCTCATTTAAATTACTGGTACCTAAGAGGGTAAGATCGGCGCCCCCCTTGAGACTGGTACCTTACTGGACTCTTTAGTCTGCATTTTAGACATGTGCAAAAAATCTTTATTCGTTATTTGAATGAATAAATGACGTCGAAGATAATAAAAATACTAACTCGTGTAATCTGGTGGGATAAAACTGCTTTTAGTCTTGTTCCATTCAGTTAAGTTAAGATTTCACGCTTTCCTTCCATTTAATGTACTAAGTTTGTTAGTCAGATATGATCCATATGACCCTATCGATCGAGGCCATAAAAATAGAGGCTGTAATTATTTTGAATTTTTGCCAGTTCGAATCTCGTTTGTGGCAAGCAAATTTTCGAAAAACTGTGAATGCAGTTGTGTTTCTTTTTAAAAATAAAGGAATGTTTCCTTTGAGTAAAATTATCTATCTCCGGTATTTAGAGTACTTCCCCTGGGGGTAGCATTCAAAATTTCCACCCTGTATAAATACAAAGATTGTATATTTATATACGTTTGTTTATTTGTATATTTTTATGCTTTCGGGAGAATGAATTGATTTGGTGGAATTCCAGGAAACATAACTACCATGGGTTCACTCCAATCAGAATTCTTAGTAAGAAAAGCTATATACTCGCCTTATGTATGTAAATAAAGGTACATATAATAAAAAGTAATAGCATGAGCCGCTAACCATTTACGACCGTTGTTTTTTTTTTATCTTGAGGTATTTAAAACCGTAAGAAAGGCAAAGTCCGTTAGTCCAATAAAACTCGCAATAAAACTGTCCAATCCAATTCAATCGCGTATTCGACGACAGAAACACGACCGATTTTTCGTCAACATCACTATAAAAATCTCATAAAACAGAAAATAAACGACAACTTAATATGCGCCATACCAATCATCATGATGCCTATTACTCTGTGACTGTGAGAAACATCTATGTTTGTTTTTATTAAAAACTGTATGTATTACGCAATTATCCCATTTATAACACAACGCAAATAAATTTTAAATACTTAGCTTCGGGAGACTATTCAACCATAAAATCACACTAATATTATAAAGGCAAAAGTTGTGAGTGTGTATGTTTGTTACTTCTTCACGTCTAAACGGTTGGAGTGATTGGTATGGAGTTAGCTGACACCCTGTACCCTTAGGCATTGTCCTAATACAACGCGATAACGCGATCATCGCGCGTTTAAACGATGCGACCATCACGTGATCGCGAACTGGGTGTCCTAATAGAACACGAATACGCGATCACGATTTACGCGAATACGCGATCACGATTGACACACACGGAGTAACTGCAACAGTGCCGAAATATCGGAAACTGTCTAAATACAAGGTACATGGTACTAGTCCCGTAAATAACATTTATATTCCTATAATGTTAGTGACCATGAAAGTTTAAAACAATAAAACCTATTCTTTACTTTTTAGTTATTTTTTTACTAGTAGTCGTGTTTTTTTTCTATAAATGTTAATTTTGTTCGCTAGTTTAGTGACTTAACCCATACTGAGCCCGGGAGATGATTCCCATGGTATTGTGGCCCTTAATGTGGCCAAAGTCAACGGCATGGCAGATACGTCAGATTTAGCAAAAAATATGAAATCTTCAATAAATAAAACTAGTTTTTACGGGTTAATGCACGAAAACTTTATTTTTTTTGTTTGCATAATTTAACATAAGAAGGAGATAGAAAGCCTCTCTTGAGTTTGTTTCGCCGGTTCTTCTCAGGAAGGTCTCCCAATTTTGGAACCGGTGGTAGTTTACGGTAGTTAGGGTCAAATAAATAAACTCAAAATTACAAACAAGAATTTTAAATAAAATACTTTATTAAGTAAATTAAATAATAAATTCATACATAGACAATAAAACTTAAAAATCGAACAATGAAATAACCAAACGCTCAATAAAAGTCTTTCGAAGGTAGCTCGACAAATTAAATAAAAGTTTTATTCTGACGACATAGCCTGTAAAGACTACGAAACGTCAATAAATAAATAAAGTTTTCGTGCATTAACCCGTAAAAACTAGTTTTATTTAATGAGTGATGTGCGTGAAAACCTAAGAAACAAATATGAAATCTTCATTCAAATTTAGAACAAATCTTAAAAAGGTTTTTGCACATTTCAAATATGAATTCACTTAACTGCATTTCATAAACGTCAAAGTGTTCTTAATTCAAATAGATATGCGTTTAACAGAAGAAAGCTCTTCTTTTGTTCCATCCATTATTAAAAAATCCAGAGATGCTCGGTGGAATATTAAACAACGGGTGCAGGCAATCGGTTCGTGTCAACGAGCACTACAGTAGATGCTGCGCTTGGCATTCGAGACGGTATCATTCACCTCCTCAGGGCGCGGTCGAATGCAAAATTCCCTTTATAATTAGCAAAAAAGTAACTAGTGTTTTATTTGCTTTATTCAATCGACGAGTGGTTTATTTTTCCACCCTTAGGGTAAGATTATGTTTCCCCGTGTGCAGTTGCTGGTCTGCTATCAGGCACGTCTCCCCGATGGTAGATGGTGGATGGCTACGGCTGGCGTGGACCAACACCAGCTGCGAAGACCTGACGGGCATCGACTACGACTGGCTAGCAAGACGACGACAAGGGTCGTGATCCATTCTGGACCAAGAGTGAAGGGGGTCACCATCTTCTGGTGGCCCATAGGTACCGTCAGAAAGGCGGCAAAAGGCGGGGCACTAAAAGTACGCTGGAGTCTCGCGCGAGTGAGAGTGCTAGAGCCCTCCACCCGCGCACGGGTGCATGGGCAAAGGAGCACGTTGCCTTGAAGTTCCATTTGAGGAAGTTAGGAGCACTATGTGTTTCAGGTGTGAGAAAGAGGGACACATGGCGGCGACTTGCGCCTCCCCGCCTCACTGCTTAATATGCATGCATAGTGGTCTGCCGGCGGGCCACATCACGGCCAGCAGAAGATGCGACCCTCCTGCTACTAGAGGCAAGGCTCCCGGTGAACAGGTCGCCGAGTCCTTGGCGCCCCGGCACGCCCTCAGAGGGGGTGATGTCTGAGTAGCTTAGGCTGCTCGGATTCTCCACCGACTTCTGTTGCCTGCGTCTCCTCTCCCATCTCTTAGGAGAAGGGAGCGGGAGATGCAGGCGACCGGAAGAGGCAGCGTCAGCGCGAAGGGAGATGTGTTTCAGGTGTGGGAAAGAGGGACACATGGCGGCGACTTGCGCGTCCCCGCCTCACTGCTTAGTATGCATGCAGAGTGGTCTGCTAGTATGCATGCATAGTGGTCGGGAGACGCAGGCGACCGGAAGAGGCAACGTCAGCTCCTGCATCAATGGCGAGAGGAGAAGGACGGGGAGAACTACGCTCCCCCTCCTCCACCTTCGCGAGCCAGCGAGCTGGTGTGGAAGCGCAAGTCAGCATTGCACGGTTCCTGTGATGTGTGAAAAGTATTATCAAAATTTGACTACTCTGTTAAAAGTTATGCGAGTATTCTTAATTCAAATGCTTAGGTAAGCGTTTAACAGAAGAACGCTCTCGTTTTGTTCCACATCTATCATTAAAATTCCAGAGATGCTCGGTGGAATATTAAACAACGGGTGCAGGCAATCGGTTCGTGTCAACGAGCACTACAGTAGATGCTGCGCTTGGCATTCGAGGCGGTATCATTCGCCTCCTCAGAGCGCGGTCGAATGCAAAATACCTACGTAACTGGCAGAAAAGTTATTTGTGTTTTATTTGCTTTGTTCAGTCGACGAGTGGTAGGTACTTGTGAAACTCGATTTGTATTATTGATGCTGAATCGGTAGTATGTGCTATTCTATAAGAACAGACTCACTTTTCACCTCGAAATCCGGCTAAGGATGCAACTGGCCTCTGGTCTACGCCGCGGCCCACATTACACGGAGTTGGAATACTAGTAGAAAAGATGGCCGAATGCGTGGGCCAGCACACCATGGGAAAATGTGATTTAAAATTAGAACACGAATTTCAAATAATTATCAAATCACATCAAAGTGAGTGTGTTCTTGCAGAATAACACCACTTATTGTCTTTAGGTTTAAATGGCTTTCAAATTTGATGTATTTGTCGATTTCCTTTTATACCTACCTCACCTTCCATGTCAAAATGAAAGTGAAAAGAAAAAATAGCTCTAAGTAAGTTGGTTTCCAGGAAACAACCCGCACAACGGCCGGACGACGCTCATTTATATATTGCTATGCAATCTAAAATTTTCTCAGTACGCGTACTTCTGTTATAGATAGCGGCAAACTTCATGAGCAAAACCACAGACAAATAAAATTGCACAGTAGACGGATTTGTATGTAAAATTGCTACTACGCAGGCTTCCTTACCTATGGTCAATGCTCAAAAAGTTTGCCGGAGTGTATACCAAGGACAAGTTGAACTTTTTGTAGAAAAAATAATCTAAGCATATTAAACTACTAGATATAAATTCACTTAAAAGAGACATCATCTATCTTCCCCCTGTCTCTCTCAGAATCGATATCACTCTTGAAGCTGTAAACATTCCATTACACGCCCAATGACCTGAAAAGGCGTGTAAAATATTTTCACCGTAACACCGCCCAATTTCATTGTTCGTCGCCTCTAATTGATTTATAGCTTAATGTATCAGAGGAACTTATTTTATCAGAAGTTATTTATTAACTTTAATCCCCAGGGACAACAATCCAAAAAAACGAATACATTAAAAAAAACAAGCCAAAGTAAAAAAAATTAAAAAAAAACTTTTGTTTCCATTTGTCAATATCTTAGAGTCTTAGAAAATTTAAGGGTAACAGACGCCAATTTTGTTTTTTTCAGTATTCATCTGGCACTCTGAGTAAAGATTCAACGATATGATAGGTAGATCAAAAACGCATGTTTGTATGTACCATGCATTTTTGCACGTTTTTTATAAAAGTATATTGCTTAGAAGCTTAAAATTCATATAATATTATATGAACCCTAAAAGCACTGCATTCCTTTTTTTGGGTAGAAATGTACTAAATACTTTTAAAGATACAACTCTACGCTTATAAAGCCAAGATGATGTCCAGAATAAATAATTATAGCCATCAAACGCCCACAATTTTGAAACGTCTTTAGGCACGATTGACTAGGGGGTAAGCTGGCGAATGCGTTATGCGTTACGAAAAGTGTGTTCGGGCGAGACGAACGGCAATTGAGTGGGGGATATAAGCAAGAGAAAGCAGTGCGGGCGCATAGTTCCTTTCTCTCTTCCTCTCATAGCTAGTAAAAGAAAAATGTATATGTACATACATGTATATATTGTACACACATATATATTTACATATAGATGGAGCTAAAGAAGTTTCATTCAGTCGTGTGGTCACAAGCACACTCGTTTTTTTTACTACGGGCTTTATTATATTATTCCGAAACTTTTACTATTTCTGGGGATAAGTTCACAACTAGCGCATTTTATGTAATTCTTCACTCCAAATCCAGCATATTAAGTAGAGTAATTAACAGCAACAAAATTGTTTATCCCTATAAAATTAAACTATGATCCCACTTGATAAATAGCTTCTGTAAAACGAGCACAGCGACGTTCCCATATGCGCGCGTTAGTTACATGGGATTAGGGTTACCACACTTGAGAAGCTCGCCCGGAACCAACTACCTATAACGTCACTTTTAGTGATACAACTTTCGAAGTTTTTGTTTCAAATAGGTGAAATTATAATCACGCGGTAAAAGTGATAAAATAACCTTTCAACTATTTAGTGTTCATAACAACAAATTTTCAATGAGGGTTTTTTGGAATGACGGACGCCAGGTGGCAGCATTGAAACGAAAGGTCTACTCATTCGTCAAATCGCGTTAGTCGACCAGACCAATCAGAAAGTTTTGCGAAGAAAAGTTTTTATGTATAAGACACTAACCACTTGTAATTATTTTGAAAACTTCTTACATTATTTAAAAGTAAAAATACCACTGTTCGATTTTCAAATTTCCCTCCTCATTTTTTCTAGAGCCGATTAAATTTTTCTTGTCTTAAAAAAATGGATCTGCATCGAGACCAATTTCGTGCTAAGATTTTTTACGATTTTAAATGTGGCTTAAAACCTAATGAGTCATTTGATCGATTTCGAACTGCTTTTATGGATGAAGGACCTTCAAAAGCAACTATCTACCGCTGGTGTAGGGAGTTTAAACGCGGTCGTCTTACTTTGGGAGATGAACAAAGGAGTGGTCGTCCTAAGACAACTGTCTCCAAAGAAAGTGTGCTGGCAGAAAAGAATTTAATTCAAGAAAACAGACTAATTACGTACGAAAAGATTCAGCATACTCTGCAAATTGGTTCAGGAAGTGTTCACAAGATTTTGCACGAGCACCTTTGCGTAAGGATAGTTACCCGCTGGCTGCCGCACAACCTCACCGAAGCTCAGAAGCAGTCCCGTGTAATCTACACGGTGCAGTGATATGATACAAAAATTTGACGCAGGTGGAGAGTTCTTAGAAAAGATTTAATATAAATAGGTTTTTTCATACAAGTTAGTTTTTTAGTTTCTCAAAACTTTCCGAGTGTATCACGTATTCGCGCCAAAAGACCTAACGTCACCATGGCACCAACTTCTTCTTCTTCTTAACGGTGGGTGTTTTCCGCAACTCGACACCAGATGACATTTTGCGTGAGAGGATGGCCTTAGTCGTGCTATCCCAACTCCCCCAAGAAGCTCAGCAGTCTCTTGGTGTCTCCGCAGGCCTCTAGTAGCGTCTGCGGGCTGCCCAGGTGTGTCATCCGGTGTCTGGTCACGCCTCTGCACTGCAGCAGGACGTGAGTGCTCGTCTCCTCTTCCTCCATGCAGGCTCTGCACAGAGAACTGTCCGAGACACCTATTTTAAACAGATGTTTATTAAAGTGTCCGTGTCCTGTGAGAATGCTCACTATTTTTTTCAAAGCATGTCTTGGTAGCTTGCAAAACTTACTTGATAGCCGTGGGTCTACCTTAGGTATGGCCTCCCTGGCGTGCCTGCAGTCTGCAAGTCCAGCCCAGTATTCGTTGTGTTGTCGCAGGTACCGTTCCCTAATCCAGCTTCGCAGCAGCCGGTATGGGATCGGTACGATTGGTTCTGGGCCAAATACCACAGTGTCCGACCCTATCCTGGCCAGACAATCTGCTGCATCATTGCCCCTTGACCCACTATGTCCTTTTATCCATTGAAGTATGACCTCGTTTTCTCTGCCTACCTCCACAAGTTTACAGTGGCATTCAAAAACCAAGCCGGACGTCATTATATTGTTGTCTAGCGCCTGGAGTACCGAGGCACTGTCAGAGAGTATCCGGATGTTCTTACCCCTGATTGCACGTCGTGTGATGGCCTCCGCTGCTCTGACAATGCCTATACACTCCGCCTGAAAGACCGTGTTGAGGATACCCAGGCTGTCTAATATATGAATGTTGATATCCTCTGAGAACACACCTGCACCAGTACCTGAGTTGGTTTTGGAGCCGTCTGTGTATACCCTGAGCTCCTTGTGCAGTCCTCGGTCAGGATTGTCTTCATATACTTGTTTTCTATATTTTTGTCAAATACCTACTGTATAGGGATAATATCGTTTTTCGCCATGAAGAAGGGGTATTCTTCCTCAATACCTTTTAGAATACGAGTATATGGCGTATTGTAGTCTCTCCACAAGCCCAGCATATGGAGCCTAGTAGACGCACATGCTGCTTCTTGCTGAATGTAGAAATGGCACCAACTATTGACGTAAAATTTCCTGAACACCCTCATTGAGAAGGGATCCCTTTTCTGAAATAGTGTATTTTTTGTTTGATTCAATATTCAATTTCAACTGCTTATACTTCATCTGATAACGGAGCACAAAACCTCAAACAGCGTAAGCAATTATCACCTAAGTGGCAAATAAAACTGAAAATTAATAACAGTTATCGATCTGTGGCTGTCTATTTTAGGGAACAGTGAATGAACCCTTGTTACGCAGGACTTAACCCGACAACGGTCAGATGACATTGTTAGCGGAAGTTCGACAAAACGAAGTTGTCGCTTCGCTTTTTATTAAAACCTCCTTTTTGTAAGCTACACTGCAAACGGGAAAATAGAAATACATTTTTTAATGAGCGTCATTGATAGTTCTTGGAAAAGGGTGGAACCGAACCGTGAACATGATTTCTTTCAAATGAGTTTCTGATGATTCTGGTGGTGCGTAAGATTTATTTAGACTCTTTTAAAATAAGCACTATTATTTATGTAACTTTAAGAGTTACAAATATAACAGCTTCACGCCAATGTTACTTCAAAGGAGATTGCTCTGCTTCCATACATGTTTGGCCTAAAGACCAATAATCATGAAAAATTGTTTCCTAGATCCGAAATTATATATAAATTACTGTAGAAATGAATATTATTGACGGTCACCCCTGAGAACTTCTATAAACCATATACACTGAGTGATTTTGAGGTTATGTTTTGCAAATAGGTACATAGGTATTAAAATAATAAAAAAACAAATAAGTAAACTAGGGAAAGCAAGCCAAGAACCGAAATGATGTATTACATTCAGGTATTTAACAGATAGTTGCCTGTTTTTAAAGTTAATGCACAAAAGTAACTTTTAAAATCAGGTATCATCTATGCATTTCCGGTTATAATAAGGTACTCTGTGACAGAAACTGTGTGATGATTGTGAATGAGCCACAGATTAGAGAGAATTTTTAAATTCTCATTAACCAAAGAAAGCTAAGAGATTTAGGTTATACAGCCATATCTTCAGTAGCTTCATTATTTGTGTTGTTTATATTATAACCTTAATTTAGGTTTTTAGTGTATCACACCTTATAATGTGTTTATGGAGGTGGTTGTGTTTGTATTTGCGAAAAATGTATGGCAATAGACTTTATGATGTCGCCTACCATCTATAATAAATTGTCTTAGCACATTTGCATTTAGTGAAAATGATAATATAGTTGTGGATATTAATACCACAGTGTAATAAAAGAAATGTTTTATTTTATCAATCTTTACAAGACAGATTTGTTTTGATGTTATATAAACAACTTCGATCAGTCTTACACCCATAGCCATTAAAAATGTTTCGTATGTTTTCGAAACCGGTAAAATTAAAAGTCCTTTTTAAAATGAATATATTATACAAAATGAAATATTAAAATCTAATGACTGTAAAATAAAGTATAAATTACGCCAAGGAGTACCGTATATGTCAATATTTTTTGTACATATGGGCCAATTCGAGCAATCTCCTTTATCTATTCCGGATCCTATACAAGTCTTGAACTAATGGTGTTTTGTTACATTTTATGGCATTGGAAATGGAAAATGTCTGTTGAAACCTAAGACCATTTTTCAACATTAGCGAAGTGGTACGTATTTACGATTTTCTCACTTTAAGTATCCATAATATCTACGCGCTGAAGGCATTAGTCCAATCAGAAGACGCATTGTAAAACATCAAATAAACTTTTTATAACCAAGCGACAGATTGTTTTTATGTAACTCCACAAGGTCGACACGCGTTGTGACTGCGATTGTGAAGTTATGCAACTTTATTGGTAGTCAGTATTCGGATGGGTGATTGAAAATGGTATCAAGAAGTTTTTAGCGATTACTGGTACAGCACCGATCTTGGAGTAAAACAAGAATAGTGGTCACTCTAGTGCTAGATGGTAAGAAGCACCAAAATCTAGATGGAAAATCAATTTTCATAGAAAAGCTTTTACGTGTTGTGAAAGCTTTGAGCAATACAAACTGAAGGAGACTCTAACACTAACCCGAGCCTGTATTCTTAACCTTGATTTTCGATATAAATCCTGATCTTCATCGTTGTCATTCCTACTCTAACTTACACTTTTAAAATGTCTTAGAGTAGGAGACTGCATGACGAAGTTCACGATACAACGGTAGTAAGTTTTAAAAGTTCAACCCATTAGCTAAAAAGAACTCGGTAAAAATCAAAAACAACAGATCGTTTAACCAACAGCCTTCAACACTTCTAAACGACGTAGATATTTAAGAAAAAAAAACGAACTGAAAATTCTCCTCTCGAGAGCTTAAGTGTCTTCCCTTGTGAAAGTTTCACCCGTTCCCCTTAAGGAGAGTCAGCGCTAAAAGTTTACTATTCAATTAGCTATTTGAAAGTAACATGAGTTCGAAAAACGGGTGAAAATTTAATTTATCTCTACGGGAGCGTGGAACTGTGAGTCGGCTTTTTGTGGCGCTTGCTTTGTTCCGCAAGTGTTTTAACACCCAAGGCCGTTCAACGCAATCCATGGCAAAGACTAACAACTTTTTTATATTTAAGAATTAGGAATGTTCTCTTTCAATTCATAGCTTGAAATCAGAATCTAATGAGAAAATAAATTCTCTTCTGACTGTTGAGTACCTCTAGCACGAACCAATTTCGAATTCAAATAGTTTGCGAGTCCGAAATGTCATTGTCAAATTTTGTATAGAAACTTGAACAGCGCCACAATGGCCGTAACGAGAACTAAAAATCAGTACACATTTGACAATGACATTTCGCACTCGCAAACTATTCGATATTGTAGCTATTAACGGGATTGTTACCATGTACCTTGTTTTTTACGAGTCTCCGATATTTCGGCACCACAATTACTTCAGTTATTCCGTGATCATAGCGCTTGCAACAGTGCCGAAATATCGGAGACTCAAGGTACATAGTAATAATCCCGTCAATAGCTATAATGTTAGTGACCACGAAAGTTTAAAACAATATATTCGGTATTGGTTCGTGCTAAGGGTACGTGCTAAGTACAGTATCGGTTGGGGTGCAAGTTTATAAAATTATTACATTATTTTAGTTTCTCATATTAATTTGTGAGTTACAATTTCTACTGTCATTGTATCATAAATAAATAAATCGCGCGTTCGATCTGCGGTCCTACGGAAGTGTTAAGCGACTTTCACCTTGGCCAGTCATTGGATTGGTGATCAAAAATCTATTATCTCGAGCTCTTCCGCTCCGTGAAGGCACTTTGAGCCGTTGGTCTCGGCCGCTCTGGTCTGCGTAGTGGGTCATAGCCCAATCGCCCTATTCCATGCATAGGAAAGACCAGTGCTGCAGCAGTAGGGATAGGCTGATGATGATGAAATCTATATTCGGAATCTATTAAATGTCTATCCAGAATCTATGTTTACTTATTTCTGACAGAATTCACGACTTCCATCATTTGTAGATTTATTGCATATAATGCTTTCTTCGTACCCACAACATAAACAACCATAAATATTTATTGTGGCACCAAACAAAGAGATCAAAATTTAATCCAACAAAAAGTAACACAGAATTCCAATGTACAATAACCGTAAATAAGTTACTCGTGGCTTATCGGCACTCTGCAGTAACGCGGCCGGATGTTCGTAATTTTCCTAATAAAAGTAACGGGCCTTTTGAGATTTTACTTTATTCGGGGTGAGGTAATTCGCATATATGTACATATTCGTATGTGTGCCGCTTTTTACCAGAACTTTGGGGAACACGGACAAAAAAGATTGACAATATTATTCATCCAACGTAAAAAACTTAATGGTTACTTTCTGCATAAAATATAAAATTATCTTGCTAATAAGCTTTCGGTCACGTCTTTGTCTGCGTTAATTTTAGTTTTGTAAGAACCCCACACTAACCTAACATTTCTCCGGGATTAAATGTATTCTTTGTCTCAACCCAGGTAATAAACTAAACCTATGTAAAGACCTTTAAGTGAGAAATTTCATCCAAACCCGTTCAGGCCTTTTTTGGATGATTTGAGTAACAAACATACAAACAAACTTTCTTATTTGTTATATTATATAAGGAAAAAATATATTATATTTGTATGTGTTAATCTTCAAGTTATATATCCATTGAGCCTATGTTGCCTGATTATAAATAAAAAAAATAAATGAATTAATAATAATACTATAAAGCCATCAATCCCTCGTAGAATTAATTTATCAGGACGTGTAATACATATTAACATTAATTACGTCAAAAAATACACTCTGAAGTGAATGTCGTAATTACGAAACCGCGAGAACACGTACTACGAAATCACACCGCGAAGCGACGATCGAAAAAGAATGCTGCTCTACACTACATTTTCTATATACATAATATATACTAACATTACAAAAAGGAAAGATTTGATTATTTGTTTGTTTGTATTGAATAGGCTTAGATAATGTAACCCAACATGTAAAAAATACCATAAATCGCGTACGCTGCGGAAGTCATAGACAATAGAGCAAAGCGTAAATCTAAGATCCCGAGAGAAGTTGTCTTTCACCCATATTCTGCTTACCAGACGAAAATCATGTTTATCAAGATTATTTTTAAAGAAAACGAATCGCATTTTCATTGTCTATTAAATTGTTGTTTTTTGTTCATGACATTTTTAATTAAACATTTTTTTACAAAAACATTTTTTTTTAATTAATTGTGTGTAAAAAGTGCACTTTTTAATGAAAATGGGTGAATCCGAGATAGCTCGCGAAAAAAGATTTTCACCCATGTCATTCAAAGCATGACTTGCACCAATATTCCTAATTTAAATTAGGGTTAATCAGAATAATATGTTAAACAGGATTAATGTTAAACACATTTACCATTTTGTAATAAACAATTCACTCCCATGGTACGGGATCCGGTTCAAGTTTTAAAATTAATTGCCGGAGATGACGGCGAAACATTCGCGAAAACGGGAAATTATTTTCTCCCCCCAAAGCCTCTTTTTATAACATAAACGGTGGATTAAATTGAGCATGCTATATTTATAAGGAGAACGGAGATGTTACAGACGTTTCGCTACATGGTTAGGTATGATTGAAGAAATTACACTCTGCCGAATCGGACTCGCGTACGAATTATTCCATTGTACCTACAACATTTAATTACCTAGTTCTAGTGAAAACGTTGGGAAAGGGCGTTTAGCATAGGTATAAATCTTGAGTTATAGTTAGGTAATAAATTTTGTTTAATTTGTATTATTTTGTAAACAGTTTTGTGCCTAATGGTTCATTAATCAAAGATACAGCCCACTGATAAGTAGCTAGTCGCGGTCTAGGCGGACGCTTAGATAGGGTTCATGGTGACTTAGGTGACCTTCGGGTACGAGAAGACTTGAGGTCAAACCCGACAGGCATACAGTATTTGTAATTAGTTTTAGCGTTTGCAGTGAGGAGCTCAATCGTGCAGGTGATTAACGCATTCAACCTGCAATCGTGGAAGTTAAGCAACTTTCGAAATAGTCAGTCATTGGATGGGTGACCAAAAACGTATTAGCTCGAGCTCCTTTGTGCTTTGGACTTCACGTTAAGCCGTCCCGGCTACATCTGTGGTCTTTAGCACCCACGAATCCGCACTGGGCCCGCGTGGTAGGTTACGACCCAATCCTCTTATTCCATCTTCCATAGGGAAGGCCCCAGCAGTAAAGAATTTAATAGAATGATGATGATGAATAGTGTTTCGGTATCGCCCTATGAGTACGGAAACCTAAAAACTCCACCACTGCGCACTGGGAACGTATGAAAAACATAAAAATAAATGTGTTTTGTGTAGCGGTGGACTGTACTTAGTTAAATGAGAATAATGAAGGAAAACGATATGTAGCAGTAAATAAAATATAATAGGTACGTGTTCACAATATATTTTGCGTACGCAGTAGTAACAAGACAATAAAAATGTTCTATCAACAAAGAATGATGTCAAATGGTGACGTACAAAAGTATTAAGGATTTAAAATACAAAATAATATCAGAAGAGATTAGTAGCCTCAGCCAGTCGCCAACAATGTGGTAACTGAACGAGCAGATAATAAAGTTATTCTACTGACTGATTCCGGATAAATTGTTAGCAATCGAAGGCAAATGGGCTGGCGACTTATCGCTAATGGGCTGAATTCTACAGATCTCTTCGTGTCACAAACAAAGTAAATCCATTCCGTTTCTAGGAAAAAAGGTATTCACTTGTTAGCGAGTTTGTCCCCATTCATTGAACTTTGTTACCTTAGAATCAAACATATTGCCAACAACACAAAAACATTATTTTACAGATGGATAAATAAGAGAAACTCTCAGCCAATTCTTCTTAACTGCAGATAAGGCTTGATAAATTCATCGAATGTTGACCACCAAATGCAATTAGTACAAATGTTGGAGAAATTAAAGGACTTAATCCGAGTAAGAGAGAGAAGCTTATGTATTTCATTTGGAAAAAAATCTTTATATATTTTTTTATGAAAGATAATAAGTATTTACTGTTCTAATTACCAAATAACTTGCAATGCCAATGCATGCAACTGGAGAAGGTTAATTCAATTAAGTATTTAGGCGTCATTATTGACGAACATTTTGGATTTAAGGAACACATAAATGCCTTAACAAAAAGGGTACGTAGACTCATGTACGTATTTAAGACCTTGAGACATGTGGTTATACCTAATGTACTTAAACAAATTTATTACGCTTTGTGTCAGTCCCTCCTCACATACTGTATAACATCCTGGGGAGGCGCACCAAAAACAACGCTTAAACAATTGGAGGTAGCGCAAAGAGGTATTTTGAAAATATGTACTCATAAACCCTTCCTGTGTCCGACCAAGTTACTTTATGAATACTGTGAGGTTCTGACGGTGCGGCAATTATTCCTTCTGCAAATTATTTTAAAGCAACACTCTTTGCTGGAGTACCGTCCGGATCTTCTGAGGAAACGTAGATGGTTTGCTGTATGTGATCAATCCATGAGGTCGAGCACTACTTTTTCACGGAGATTCCTTCCCTTTTTGGGTCAAACAAAGAAATAAATATCTAGCCATTAAATAGGTCATTGATCAAAAAATCAGTATCATCCTTTCTTATGACAAAATCATATGAAGAGACAGAGGAGCTTATTTCTATACAACGATAATATAATTTTAACTTAGTTCTGTTATGATGATTGTGCACATGTTATTAAGTTTATATTGAATTATAATTTAAGAATAAAATTTTTGTCATCGTTAGGAATCCATTGGACCTTTTCATGCATACTTTACACATCCTCTCACATACATCCATTCACTCGCACATTACACACAGAGAGGTCATTCACTTACACAATTTTTATTTTTACCCGGCTGCGCAATGCAAGAGCGCGAAGCGCGACGCGCAGACAGGGTTATGTGTTTAACAGTCTATATATGTATGTTTGTTCCTTTGTGGCACACTAGAGACCAAACGCCTGGACCGATTTTGATGATTCATACATCAATCGATTCGTCTCAATCATGGGAGTGCTACTAAAGATATGATAGTAATCAAAATTCAATATGAGCAAAATTAGGCGCCATATTGTGACGAAATAAAAAAAATAAGTTGACAAAATATGTCGAGTGGGGTATCACTGTCTAGATAATCAAAAATCATATTTAGGTTCCTAACACCATTTTTCATTTTATGTGATTGTTTAGGATCTACAACGCTTTAAAGTTGTATATTAACCACTTACGCTTTTAATTTCAATCTTACGTTTTTAAGGATCTTTGTTACTCTTTCACTTAAAAAATACTGAATGGATTTTAATGAAACTTAACAGTAATATAGATCATATATGATAATTACATATATATAATAATTTATGTAGTTATCGAGTGAATTGGCCAATATATAACAATAAGTGTCACATAAGACGGAAAAACATCTCCCATCTGCGAGCCATTTTGGCCTGCACTGCAATAACAATAAAAGTTATATAAATGTATTGTAGAGTGAAAATGTATCTCTTAAATAGTTCTAAAAAAAAGTCCGTGACACCATATATCTATTTTTAATATGTGAGTCATTACCGCTAAAATAGTGAATCAAAACTAAAACATTATTTGATATCTATTTCCAAAATGCACATTTTGATTAACAAATCATTTTTTATCCAAACAAATACTTTTATCGCTTTTGATATTTAAAGGCGATAAACTTTGCTTTTTACACTATGTCATTTCGACAAATATTTAAAAAGTTACAACGATGACAAAGTGATAGCGCGGTGTACAAATTAAAAAAAAACGGGGTATTCGCAGTATCTGCTCCTATACGAAGTACTAACAATAAAACTGTGATATAGTTCCTTCTTATTAAATGATGAAAAATATATTATCATAATAGGTATTTATGATTATTGAATTTAAATGAAAAACTCAGAATTTTACTGTTTTTCATTTTTACCCGGCTGCGCAATGCAAGAGCGCGAAGCGCGACGCGCAGACAGGGTTATGTGTTTAACAGTCTATATATGTATGTTTGTTCCTTTGTGGCACACTAGAGACCAAACGCCTGGACCGATTTTGATGATTCATACATCAATCGATTCGTCTCAATCATGGGAGTGCTACTAAAGATATGATAGTAATCAAAATTCAATATGAGCAAAATTAGGCGCCATATTGTGACGAAATAAAAAAAATAAGTTGACAAAATATGTCGAGTGGGGTATCACTGTCTAGATAATCAAAAATCATATTTAGGTTCCTAACACCATTTTTCATTTTATGTGATTGTTTAGGATCTACAACGCTTTAAAGTTGTATATTAACCACTTACGCTTTTAATTTCAATCTTACGTTTTTAAGGATCTTTGTTACTCTTTCACTTAAAAAATACTGAATGGATTTTAATGAAACTTAACAGTAATATAGATCATATATGATAATTACATATATATAATAATTTATGTAGTTATCGAGTGAATTGGCCAATATATAACAATAAGTGTCACATAAGACGGAAAAACATCTCCCATCTGCGAGCCATTTTGGCCTGCACTGCAATAACAATAAAAGTTATATAAATGTATTGTAGAGTGAAAATGTATCTCTTAAATAGTTCTAAAAAAAAGTCCGTGACACCATATATCTATTTTTAATATGTGAGTCATTACCGCTAAAATAGTGAATCAAAACTAAAACATTATTTGATATCTATTTCCAAAATGCACATTTTGATTAACAAATCATTTTTTATCCAAACAAATACTTTTATCGCTTTTGATATTTAAAGGCGATAAACTTTGCTTTTTACACTATGTCATTTCGACAAATATTTAAAAAGTTACAACGATGACAAAGTGATAGCGCGGTGTACAAATTAAAAAAAAACGGGGTATTCGCAGTATCTGCTCCTATACGAAGTACTAACAATAAAACTGTGATATAGTTCCTTCTTATTAAATGATGAAAAATATATTATCATAATAGGTATTTATGATTATTGAATTTAAATGAAAAACTCAGAATTTTACTGTTTTTCATTTTTTTTAACGATATTACTTAATGTTACAAAAAAGGTTTACTGAATATAATGACAAATAACCCATTTTTCGCTTGTAAGTACATACTTATTGGAATCCCTGTATTTATTAATCAGCTCGCGATAATATTGGTTTTGTAATAATTCTGCAAAATTCAAAGTAAATAATGTAGATTTTTACAGGTAAATCACCCCTTTCATCACCCTACGCCTATAAGTATTGCGATGTTGTAGCTAAGAACCAAGTTCCCATCTACTTCTATATGGGAATTCATTATATTCGATTTAGCTATTAGGGCACGGAAGCGCAACAAACAAACTCACTTTCGCATCTGTAATATTATATTATACTTACTAGTGATCCACCCGGGCATTGTACGGGCGAAATTTATTTATCGGGATAAAATATAGCCTATGTCACTCCGACAAAATGTATTTAAATAAAGAAAAATGTTATATTAAATAATGTAGCTACCTTATGATGAATTAATATTTGAAACCGGTTCAATAGTTTGACAGATTATTTGTTACAAACATACAAATCTTGCCTCTTTATAATATTAGTATAGATAGTTAGGATAAGATAAGTATTTAATTGATGAAAAAGATTTAATAATAAACTAAGTAATAGGTTTATTTGATTATATTTGTGAAAGTTACTTAGCATTTGTGCTTAACAGTGATACGTTATTCGGTATTTTTTTAAACCAAAATAAAAATGGAAAATAATTGCCATGAATGCACTACTGGGAGTACTCTTCATTCGAGCTTTACACTACCAATAAAAAAGGGTCGAACACAGTCTTTGACCTGTTAAATGTGAACGCTTTAAAAGAAAACTACAAAGAGAACTATAAATTGATAATAAATGAGATTGCTATGGTGCTCTACCTAACGGTATGAAAATTTAATTATGCGCTTTTAGTTTAATCAAATATTATAAACTTTGCTTTGGTGATTGCATAATTATTTAATTTAGTGATCTAAGGCAGTTGCCACCATTGTCCAAAACAACAGACGGGAATTACTGCTTTCTTCAACCTGCGACATAAACGTCATTGATTGGTATTGTATATAGGATGATTAAAAACATTTGAAGTTAACTTCTGGCATCTACATATAAGGTTTCTGTGAATTATGTAGGTATATCAAATTATGAGACTAGGGACTGACACTGAATTTGTATATATCACAATCTTAGACGTCCGGCATTGACATGACAATGCAGCCACTGCCAATTTTAAATAGTCGACGAATAAAAGTAAATGAATTTTACATTTACTGCTAAACTATTAAAAAAAACATAAACAAAAGATGACTTTTTGAGTAAGTGCTAATTTACTATAAAATTTACATACATTAGAGATATTTATGTAACGACTTGATTTAACTTCACACATTTTTGCGAAAATTGAGGCCCATCTGTAGCCTTGACCCCGCTGGTAGTCTTTATATGTCTTAATAAATCAATCTTTAAGACCGACGCAAGGTACTTAATAATTCCCGCGATATTAGACTACGGTATATACCGTCTTAAAATACTAACTAAAAAGTGTGAAATAAAAAAGGTAAATTTAAAAAATCAAAAAACCCGACTGCTTAATTATACTTCAAATAAAAACTGAAAAGAAAAAAACAAGTCCAGTAGTCTATAATTCTGTTAATAAGGAACAAAGCTACTTTAACAGTCGGGACCCACTGTTGAAAAATATTATGTATTCTTGAATATCTAATGGGTCCCGACTGTTAAAGTAGCTTTGTTCCTTATTAACAGAATTATAGACTACTGGACTTGTTTTTTTCTTTTCAGTTTTTATTTGAAGTATAATTAAGCAGTCGGGTTTTTTGATTTTTTAAATTTACCTTTTTTTAACAGTTTTATAAAATCCAAATAAGTATTTCTTGTAATATCAGTATTACAAGAAACTTACTTCACTAGCTTATAGGATACAAGTAATTGTCTAAACCTGAGGATTGAGGCACTCTGTATGCTGAAATACAGGATGAAAATCCTAGTTCGGCAGCAGACGCTAAAGATTGTCTTTTATATTCTTAAGCTCATATATGGTGTCCATAGCTTATAAGACGTAATGTTACTTATATGCTGGTCTAAATAAATATTATTATAAAAATATTATTATTATTTACGGCGACCGGAAATAGTGGGGGGGAATTCAACATGTACATAACCAGTCCACATCAAAGCAACTTCCGCAATGGATGGGTGACCAAAAATCTATTATCTCATGCTCCTCCGTGCTTTGGAAGGCACAATAAGCCATTGCTATATATATTTGAGGACGCGTGGCCAAGTGGTACATACACCAGGTTTCAAAGTGTCACCTACTCGTGAGGTCTCGGTGGGAGCAAATGTTAGTATGATTTATACGAGCATTTATACCTTATTCATATAATAATAAAATTTCTGGATAAAATATACTCAGTTCTTTATGTATAAGTATTTAAGTATTCTATCCGTTACCCTAGTATCCCATAACACAAGCCTTTCAGTGCTTACTTTAGGGCTAGTCTGATAAGCATAAGTGTAGGAAATATTTATGAAAAATATAAAAAAATAAATCAATATAAATGCTGCGCATTGTTCCCGGCTGCATCTGCTGCCGGTCCGCATAGTAGATAATGGCCCAATCTTCCTATTCCATCCACAGAAACATTGACGCTGATGATGATGAAGTGGTCTTGATAACCGGTATTGAATGTTGACCAACAAATGCAGTTAATTTAAACGCTGGGTGAAACTGAAGGTCTAGTAAATATCCGACTTTAATACAGTATATTCATTCATGTAAAAACATGATTTGGCAATGAACAGAACACAATAACAAACCAAAACAAATGAACGCCACGCGTGCGAATCTGACAGGGTTATCGGACGATAATCGTCTGAACTTGATTGAACGCACCGCGGCTTCCGACGCGCGACATGATGAAAACGATATAACAACGATACCGTGGTCGCTCCCAAATAGGCACCTATTTCTGAAGCACTCGCCAAAATTTTACACACAACAACATACCTGCCTGCAGCTTACCTTAAAATAAGTGCTGAAATTCTCCAATCTATTTTAAGATTCATATTGTCTCAATTACACTTGGGCGTAAGCACGAAAACGGATTCGGGTAAACGACTAAGTGTAAATGAAAGGAGTCGAGTACGCCCGAACGAGTAAGTTTTCATTTTGGTTACTCGGCACCGTATTCCAGTGTAAATATTACTTAGGGTACATTATCTTTCGTAAAAATGAATACGAGCTAGTGATCAAGTGTAATTGAGCCATATACCAACTGCAAGTGTGAATGGCATATTTTCGACATATGCAAAATATTTGTAACATCCCTGCTTTTAACATGGGATTTAGGCCAGCAAGACAGTTGCCGTGGTGGGATGGTGCGTATTTCTTTCTATATATTAGCGTATTAGCTATTTTTGCTATCAGCTGAAGATTTGCTTGAGCACGAATAAATATTTTATGCTAGCCTTTTGTGCTTATTTTACCATCACCACATTACGGCAAAAAAAAATAGTATTTAAAAATAATATGGAATCTAAGTCGTTGAAAATTAGTAAAAGTCGAGTGCTCGACACGACTGATTTAAAAATTGAGACTTTGGCGCGCAGCCAAACACGGGCTTTTATATTAATTGAACTGATATTAACAGCTCCATAATATTGATTTAGCCGGTGTGACTTGGGATTTGTATGCAACGATATTAAAAATATCCTTGTTTGTGTGTGAATAAATCTGTCTCGTATTAGTGTCCTTATATATTATTAACTTGCAGTATGCCCAATATATTTTACATGCCGTTGAAGGCGGCAAGCATTAAATGAATTTATCAAGAAAAGGTTTATATGGTACTCAGTTATTTAATTATTAATGCCAAATACCATCGATGCCAAAAAATCTTTTCTTTTTTAACAACTATTCTTTTAAATAAGTAGTTCAATAAATTTTTGCTCAAGAGTTGCAAAGACATACAAGGTTCGAGAACATTAAATGATAATAAGGTACTACCGAGTATTTTTTTTCAAATAAGCCGACTTTTATTAAAACGAAAACTACCATAGGGTAGAAGGTAAAAGTCTATGACTCAACAAAAAATATTAAAATTAAAAATGGTTTTCGAAAACCCGAAAATTTAAAAACTTTATTTTTGAAAGACATTAGGTAGACGAAGAAGGAGTTAAACATGCTACTTAACATCTAAGAGAAATACTCTTTTGTTTTACCACTTTATCTGCGCTACTGGTATATGCAATACCCGTATGGGCCACGGATTTCGCTAGATACCTACGTCTAACTTAACCTCTTGAAGGGCACGCACACAATATTCCGGTGCACTCTACTACCGAATACGAAAGTCGTAAATAAGATAGTTTTTAACAATATGAGAAACCCCATTCGAACATATTTACTATGTTCACGTTTCAAATCAATATTATATTTATTTATTTATGGACCATCTCAGGTTACAGAACCAAAAGAGATGGAGCACGCAATTCGTGACACCATAGGCATAGCAAATACGAAGTCAAAAGCGAATATCAATTTGCGTCAGTACACTACAACACATCGTGTTGAGAATATGTCCCGTGAATGTTAAGTTTTTATCAAAACTGTGCCGCCTTGTTCAAACATTGTAAAAACTTTTCACAAAGACAAAAAAGTCTTTACCTTTGACTTCGGATTTGCTTTGGTACCACGCATTGCGTGTTTTGAGCTCTTTGTTCTGTAATCTGATGGACAATTAACAGAGCTTTAACAACAAACAGACTAAAACATATATAATATAATATAACTCTAATAGAAGATCCAAAGAGGCCATCTTTTATTAGAGTTAACTTAACATTTTTTTTTACAATATTTACGTATAAAATTTACCAAGCAAGACAAATATTAGCGTAATTACGGTATGATCCTCTGAATCCAAAACCAAACACAACAGTCTATCATGCTCTATAATTAATTGAAAGGAATACTGCTAAATCCGATCGTAAGTTCAGAGAACCACGCACGTAGCACACCTATTATTGACATACTAATTTTATTACCAAAAATATTAAACCAGTTAAGTATCTGTTTGCCTAATATCCTAAATATTTTATTTTTTTATGTTGATATTTTATCATGAAGGATATCAATAGTGGCATCCTTCTTCACAAGCTCACCAATTAATCTACTTAACCTAGGGATGAGTGAGTGGTGACCCAAATTCGTACGGTATGTTTTCTGTGTCAGTAGTTATGTGCCTGGACCTGTCAGTGTAACTGTATTCTACATTAAACGCTTATTCAATGTAAGTTTAGTAAACTTTGCACCTTAACGGTCTAAGTGTCGCCGCACACGGGCCACCGACCACAATCACAAAACGCCATATTTCTTGTAGTTTTCATACATTTTATATGGACTCGCCACATGCCGGTGGCCACCACACGCTACAAATCGTCGTTGCTCACCGCCGCACGTCACTCGCGCGAATCCCCACCCCTCTCTCCCTTACCTTAGTCGGCCGCTGTCGCGCTCTTCAGCCACTTTAGTAGCCGCTTCTAGCTTCTCGTGGCGGCGTTTGTGGCTGTGGCGTGTGGCCCGTGTGCGGCGACCCTAAGGTATTGTGTCGCGTCTACTATTCCGCTGAGGATGTTCCATTTTCTCGCCTCTCTTTTGAAATATCGCTGGAAACTTTGCTAAAAGAGCGTTCCCTTTTGAGCTTTTAAGAGGCGTGACAAAGAAGCGAGTCAATAATTTCCTTTGTTGGTGACGGAATGGTGGCCATGGTAAATACATCGTGTCTCGAACGTCCCAAAAATAATGTAAAAATGGGGAAAAAAGTATCAAGTTTTGTTTTGAAAACAATTCAATATTACAATTGATTTTGGTGTACTACGTGTAGGTTTAGCTGTACTAAGATGTTCCAAATTATTAACTATATTATCAATTAAAGAAAATAATTCCATATTGATTTAAAATATCAATCAATATTTTCGTATGTGGTGTAGTACGTTTACTGTTTAAACTAGTATCTGTTGTCACTATTTTTATTTATATGATTTAAAAAAAATCTCTCTCTGCAGTCGGTCCTTCAATACTGAAGATCGTGACCACTTGATGGAGTGTTCCAGGAGTGAATGATTAGCCTCTTTCTGTTGCGATCGCTGGCCGCTCTCACTACGTCGCAAAAAGTTTTTTGGTGTTATCCCTTTCTAATTTGATCCGACCACCTTGTTGGGGATCTGCCTCGACTCCTTTTGCCTTAGAAGTTTCCAACGACAACTAGTGTTTTCAGATTATCTTTGTCACGCCTAACGATGTGACCGAAGTATGAGAGGATCCGCCGAGGTAACGCTGATGACAATCGTTAAGTTTCTCAGGTAACTCAAAATTCACAGTGTACACCTTATACGTTATAATTTTCAAACGAACTCTAACTGATCGTAACAATTTATTCCAGGTGGAACGATATTTTTCTATGATACGATCTAATGGTAAAGCAAAATAATAAAGACCCTTCTTAGAAAATATGAATATAAACAAAACCACTCTTCCATTGGGAATTCCTTAGCAGGGACAATGTTTTTTCAACTCAAATCGGATAAAATGCGGCCAGTGTATAAACAGGATTTGTGAAATATTATATTATCTTTGGGTTCGGTTTTCTTCGTCGTAAGTTTGGAGTTGTATGCAAAATATTCCCTACGGTAACAAAATATTGATAAGTATATGATAATAATACTGATTTTATATTAAAAACGGTTGTGATTTTTCTAATGGCGCATTAGCTAATAAGCGGTTACTATAGCGTAGGTAGGATACTTGTGACACATATTACTTCCATTATATCCCGATACCATATACGCCCCAGGAGTAATGTTGTCAAATAACTAACAATACTCTATGATTATTTGATGTCCACACAGGAATGGAATACAAGCTTTTTCTGTGGATGGAAAAGGAAGAACACAGGCCATAACCCATGACGCGGTCCACTATCATCTGTGGACCTTATGTCTAGATCAATCTAGGACCAATAGCTTAAAATGCATTTCGAAGCACGGATAAGCTCGTGATAATAAATTTTCGGTCACCTATCGTTTAAGCGTTTCTTAACATAACATCCGCAATCACAGTATACAATTCTATTTGCTAAGACCGAATATAATCGGTTCCGATACATTTCACTATATTTTCGTCGTAATTCAAAAGACAATTTGTTGAAGTGGCAAAACAAAGGCAAACTTAGTCAAGAAACTGAATAGGTTAATAAAATATATTTCTACTACACTCCGATCAAAGGAAATCGAGGACAGGTGATCGAGTGCAAACCGCCGTAGCATCTCGAGACCTATGTCAAAACTCAAGAATGAGGACTCGCAGACTTCAAAGGAAAACATACCTAAGTATTTGGGGTGTAGAACTTTTGTATTGCAGAACTTTTAATAATATTATCTATTTAATGATATTATCATGCATATCGGCGCAAGGCATCAACTTTTTTTCGCAGATAATCATTCATCTATGTTTGGCATTCACACATTTAGCAGACATTCAAACGTATTGTTTTGTTACCCAGAATCATCTTTAGGCATAGAAGTACCCATAATAACTAAAAAACAGAACCATCATAGTACAGAAAATTCATTGTCAGCGGCATGCTCGCTCCGCTCGTGCCAAATTTAGGTCAAAACTCTAACCTAACCTTACCCACTAATCATAAATAAAATTTATGCTTAACATAAACAAGCAAACTTAAATTCAAGTAAGTTATTGATTGATTAATGCCTTATAAAATTTTGCGATCTGAAAATAAGTATGTGTTGCCGCAAGTCGCAACAGAGTTCTTAAAACAACTGTATGCTGATTTAAGCTTTATGTTAAAATTTTTACATCTTCTGTAATCTTTTAAGCAATTATGCGCACAAATTATCAAACGCAAGAAAAACGTTTTCTTATCAGGCAAGTATGGACGGTGCCATATATGGAAGCGTGCGGTAAAAAAATTACCGCACGGTCCCATACATGGCACCGTGCGTATTCTTTACGATTTTTTCAATTTCCTGTACCTATTTGCACTTTATAGATCTATGCAGTGACTGAGTACCAATAGTTTTTGTTATATCCAACTAATTGTATTCACTGAACTTTCGTAGACATTTTATTTTATATTAGCATACTGGATTATAAATTACCTTATTTCCACTGGAAAGTAATGAAAATACATAAATAACACCGTGAAATATCAATTATATTCTGAGTGTCAGCTGCTGCCTTGAATGGTTCTCCGGGAATATTAAAAAAGCGAATAATCTATTGTCGTTGTTACTTTTATCTGATTATATCCTACCATGATGCGTAATTTAAAATACCTAATATAAAAAAAATAAACTTAATGGATTGTTTTAAATGTAATAGTCAGTCAATGTTTTTCCAACCCACTTAATATTAAATGGTTTATAGTTTACATTAATTTTTCCAATATTCTAAATTTTATTATTGTTTTTAACAACTGCAGCTTTTAATATTCTACTCGTGATAACATTGAATTGTCCCTTAATAGTAAACAAGGATTAAGCTTAGACTAGTTATGCCGTGTTTTGTTCATATCACTCAAGTACGGTTTGTCAGTCAATAAACAGAGTAAAAACATAGAGTAGGTAATCCAAGCTTAGTCTTCGTTTATAGAAGTTTATACGTTTATCCGTTGTGGCTACGGCCACACTAATATACTATCACGAAAATTTGCTGTTTTCAGGACGCATCTAACCAAGCAATAGTCACATTTTTACACTTATTCTGTAATGTGATTATTGCTTAACCAGACTTGTGAAAACGGATAATGTTCGCGATAGCGCGACAGTGCGGCCGCAGCATGAGACATGAGACAGGAAAAGTTTAAAACATATATTTAAATTAAGAAACGTTCGAGTATTCGGTCTTATAACTATCAACCTTAAATTGTATAGTGAATTTTACGTTAATAGATTTATTAAAACCTAACTTAATTAGTTTTGTATCAATAAAGATAAGGAAAGCTTGAATTTATGTGGTGACTAATTTTATGATCTCAATCAAATGATCATAACAAATAATGAACCAACTAAGAAATATTCGTATATTTTACGTAAGGAAAAAAGTCAAAATAGGATAATTGTATTTTTTTTAATTAGTAGACAACAAGATTCCACTATACGTTCGTTAGGTAAAATGTTGTCCAAATAATTTTCTTAAACGCACAGTAGAACTAGAGTTATCATTATTTATTCATTCTGGAGGAAGGAAAAATTTACCGTCGCAAAATAACTGTGCCTCGAAATAAAATCAGGTACTTATCCATTTTAGATTAAAATTATAGTTCCTATTTCAATAGCTATACTAACACGTGACATTTCGCACAAGTTTAGTTCGAAGCCAATAGGAATCCGTTCAAAATTTCCTAATTTGTAATGAATGAAAAATATCTATCATATAATAAAATAGGTACCCTACTCAGGAAAGTTAAACTTTTGCCATTGCTTTCAGGGCAGAATGGCAGACTAAAATTTAATCCATATAAACTTTCTTGTTTATTAAGATTTATGCATTAAGCACCTACCTTATTTGTTGTTTGTTTATCTTAGCATTGACATAAAATAATTCATACCGCCTTAACTTTGAATAATGTTTGAAAGTTATATGACAACGAAGACAATCTTCGTTTGTCATTAGACTATTTCATAACTAAATATCACTTGCAGCAATTTCGCTTAATCGCAATTTAACTAAAACTAGATTTAAGTAGCCCATTCAATTAAATTTTTGGTGATTATGGCTGCGTCCCATTATGCGTGACGATTCTGCCAGTGTCTAGGTTAAAGGAGACAAGGTACATGCTGAGTCTGTACGGTTTAGCTGATGTTGTGTAAGTAGTCCCTACAATAATCTTATCCTGACTTTTAAGTTTTGACATTTTTCTATAGAACAAATCTGAATTAACATTTAGCTTGCAAATAATGAGAGTTTAAGTTTGTATATACAGGGTGGCCGGGGAGTTGACGTTCAAGCGCAAAATTTAGATACTTTATGATGAGGAGTATCCAAATCACCCCCTATATGTTCTACGATTTTGCGTAGTTTTCGAGTTATAATTTTTTTAATGTTTTTTTTCGTAATTTTGCACCTAACGTCAGTTTTCGATTTTTTTCTCATTCTGTTGGACGTTTCTGGTTCAGTTTTTTTTGTGAAAACTGACTAACACAGTCTAACCTAGCACCCTAAAACTTATGGTTTATCTAGGCATTGCAGAATTTACTTAGAATTTGTTCGAAAGTTCAAAATTACGATTTGAGCTCAGTACACACAAATTTTCAAAGTATCAAAAAAATTGTAAAATAAATGATTTTGAAATCAAAGTGCTTTTAAAAACTTCCTGAAACATTAAACTATAAAACAAGGCCAAATAAAGAAAGGGTTAATGAGGGTTTATTTTCTGTAACTGACCTTCAAAGTAAATTAAGGCAATTTTGAAGGAAAAAAAAAATATTTTCTTTTATTTAAATCTTTGCATATCTCTCAGTTATGATGGATTTGAGTAAAACACAGTTGTTAATGACCTAAATTCTACTACTACTTACTTGTGTTTACTAACTCGTCTTGTTCTGCCGTTTTTTCTCGACCACTATTTGCCTACTGATACCGCCGCTGCTTACTTGTTTGACCCCTTCTTGTTACTGGATTCCGTAGTGCCTAATGATTTGGACTGTAGTTACTTGGAAGTGTTAGTGATGCCCTACACTCTGAGTAAATATGCAGAAATGCATTATTTCTACAGCGTTGCACAAGGCAACGGTCATGAAGCAGCAAGACTCTACAGGGATCAACTTCAACGCCGAGGCGGAGCGCAACCTGATCATTACCCTGACTATCGTGTGTTCATTAATACCCACAATACGTTAATGGCAGGCCGCATTCCTGGCCAACGTGGCAGTGAAGGCATTCAGAGGGTTGATCAGGAACGCAGGGAAATCGTACTGGAAGAAGTGCAACGCAATAGTAGTACAAGAACGAGATCATTAGCTCGTAACCTTGACATACCAAGATCTTCAATACAGGATATTTTGCGTGAGGAATCATTTCACGCCTACCACATACAAAAAGTACAAGCGTTGCAGCCTGCAGATTATTAATTGAGAGTCGAGTTCTGTAGAACTATGTTGCAGAAACAGGAAGAAGATCCCGGATACTTTAATAAAATCTTGTGGACCGACGAGTCAAGATTTGAGCGAACTGGGGTTTTCAATATTCACAATTTTCACATTTGGGCCATTGAAAATCCACATGCCGCCAGACCATCATCATTATAACATCGTTTTAGCGTTGACATGTGGTCTGGTGTTTTGAATGGCGAATTAATAATAGGCGCATTTGAACTGCCATCTTGATTAGACGGCGACACATAAAAAAGTTTTTTAGAAGACAATCTACCCATATATCTACTGGAAGATGTAAATCTTGAATTAAGAAGAACGATGGTGTTCCAGAACGACGGGGCGCCGTGTCATTACGCGACACAAGTGCGTCGCCATTCAGACCAGACCTACCCCAACAGATGGATCGGACGACGGAGGATTGCCTGGCCACCACGCTCGCCTGACCTCAACCCTATTATTTTTTTTATCTGGGGCTACTGTAAAGAAATTGCGTATGCCAGAGAAGCTTCGAGTGAAGAAGAACTGAGAGCAAAAATTCGCGAAGCTGAAACCACTGTGAAAAATAACCATGAAGCTTTTAGGCACCTAAAACATATTTTTTTTGCAGATGTAGATTGTGTATTTCTATGGGAGGGCAAAATTTTGAAAATTTGCTTTAAACAAATCCATCATAACTCATAGAAAGTCAAAGATTTAAATAAAATAAAATAATTCCTTTGAAAATGCCTTAATTTACTTTGAAGGTCAGTTACAGAAAATAAACCCCCATTAACCCTTTCTTTATTTGGCCTTGTTTGAAAGTTTAATGTATCAGGAAGTTTCTAAAGGCACTTTGAACTCCAAATCCCCCATTTACATTTTTTTTGATACTTTGAAAATTTGTGTGTACTGAGCTCTAATCGTAATTTTGAACTTTCGAACAAATTCTTAGTGAATTCTGCAATGCCTAGATAAACTATAAGTTTTAGGGTGATAGGTTAGACTATGTTAGTCAGTTATTACAAAAAAACTGAAACAGAAACGTCCAACAGAATGAGAAAAACATCGAAAACGGATGTTAGGTGAAAATTACGAAAATATCATTAAAAAAATTATAACTCGAAAACTACGCAAAATCGTAGAACATACATAGGGGTGATTTGGATACTCCTCATCATAAACTTTCTTAAATTTACTCTTGAACGTCAACTCCCCGGCCACCCTGTATAGGCACAGATTAATCTACATACTTGTATTGTTATATTTTATCAAAAGTCAGTTTAATGACTTAATAGAAATTTGGCCCCCAAGCAGTTTATTATATCTGGACCTGTGACCTAGATATTACAATGAAACATGGACATATCATTGTATTGAAGCTCCGTTAATGAGCCACTGCGCACTCAAACAATATGCGTGAGTAAAAACAATCGTAAGTTTATTCGTGGTAAAACAAACATCAAGAGAATTAATAGTAAACGACCCGCCGCGCCGTTTGTTAAACAATAAATTGACAAGCCATGTGTCATCATGAAAACAATATGATATCATCACCAACGTATTAATCTCCCCACTGCTGGGCCATAGGCCTTTCCTATGAATGGAATAGGGAGACTGGACCATGATAACCCAGCACGCGGGCCCAATGCGAATTGGTTGGTGCTAATGACTGCAGAAGCAACCGCAGCCTATGTTAATAGTGTGGCAAACAAGCGTATGGTCCGTCTGATGCTAGGTGGCCAACATTGATTATAGACACATTCGTTAAATAAAATATCATTCTTGCCTTGCCTATTCTGCCCCATCCCCTACCGCGTGGAGCCTTGTACCTTACCGACAGAAACACAACGACACCAAAGGTATTAAGGATTAAGGTACTTCCAAAAAAATTCAATATCGATTATTCAGTCTTGGCTGTTACAAGCCACGATACGCCACGACCTAGTACTGAGAAGAGCCGGCAAGAAACTCAGCAAGGGCTGTTGCTTTCTCCCTGTATTATATACAGAGTTGTCAAATTTAAAAAAATGATTTCAATATGAGATAACTCATGAAGTCACTTTCCATTACAAACGAAAATGATATAAAAAATATGACTAAAATAAAATTAAACTTACCTAACAAAGTTTAGAAATGTTAGGAATGCTGTGGCCTACTGTTTAGGCATAAAACATGTACGATTAAAGTTAAATACAACGATTAATCTCCGCTGGCAGCACCCGTTCACGAGCATGACGCATGCGCCAGCCATCGCTTCGCTCAACCATTTTTAAGGGAACCACACGACACCGCCGAAGAGATTTTTACGAGAGCATGACTTGACTACTTATAATCATATATGGATACTAGGTTGCAAAATAAAAAAAAATATAAGTACCAGTGTACATGATTAAAACAAACTATAAAAACAACTGTGGGACACATGCACTATTAAGTCTTTACCAGTGAAATAATAAATGTTCTCCTACAATTTGATTGCTGTGTCATACAGTATAAATGCAAATTGTGCAATTTAATTTAAGTAATTAAATATCATTACAATAATAAAGTAGTATGGAGCAGACTCATCTCCGCTGGCAGCACCCGTTCACGAGTATGACGCATGAACCAGCCATTGCTTCGCTCGCTCGTTCCATATTTTAGGGAACGCAACGACATGCCTCACACGACATCGCAAAAAAGATTTTTAAGAAAGCATGACTACCCATAACCACTCAAACCAAACTGCAAAATATTTACTTAGAATTAAGGTTAACTGTACGACACTGCAAACAATTACAAAACAAAGGTACAGTTACAACCATGCAATTTAGTCATTCAACTATTCTTTAATTGTAAAATATTTAGCCTTTCTTAAGTAAACAACTTTTGATGTGACTTTTAAACTCATTTATGGGTAACTCAAGAATAGCATCAGAAATTTTATTGTAAAAATATATACCTTGGCCCATATAAAATCAGTAACACCCGGTTTCTGAAACGCATGTCATCGAAAAAATTACGTAACAAGTTGTTAATCTCTATTTAAATGCACTTTGGGTTTCTCAATGAGCCAAGTGACAGTTTGTCAATGATTTGTTGTTGCAAATGTCAAATCTCGAATTAATGGCCAATTGCGGTAGTTTTTGGTTTCCGGAAAGCTTTTTTGTATGTTAACTGCATGTTAACGTTTTGTTGTGTTTTAATAAGTAATTGGTGAAAATTGATCAATTAACAGACTGTCAAAAGAAATTTTACTGATATTTTGGTCAGAGGATTGTTGTAGTGGTAGTAAAAAATGTTGTCAGATTTATCTGTTGACGATATATCCCTATCTAGTGACAAGGAAGATCTGGCACCAACTCGCCAGTTCCGGAAACGAATAAATCCTGTAATTCATTACAATGATGAAGAATTTAAGGATCGCTACAGGATTTCAAAATCTGTTTTCCATCAACTAATGGGAAAACTGACACACCTGGAACTTAAAACGAACAATTATTGTACACTAAAGCCTTCCTAGAATTATGGCTAACCCAACATAAAAAGAATATTTCAATTCAGTTCAGCAGTTCCTGATGTTAACGCGTTCAAACAAACAAACAAACATCTTTATATTGTAGTTTATATCAAATTTACACTATAATTATTTTACTTTTTATTTGCTTTAGAAGTAAATTCCAATTCTTTAATTTTTATTTCTAAATTCTTAAATTTTTTTCCAAGTCACTTTTTTTTCCAAGTCACGTTTTTTTTCCACCGTCACTGCATTGGTAGACTTTATTTTCTATTATTGCTTTGTACCTACATTGAAATATATATTATCAATATATTTACAAATTTTAAATGCCAAAAGCAGATCGGTTTCTTTGTATAGATTACAAAGCTTGATTTGAACAACTGATTTGTACCTATTAGGTACTTACTTATTCACTATTGTTAAAAGCTCCCTCTTTTCTCGCTCCGTATAGTTTTTTCGTGACATATTATGTAAAAACTTTACAAATGAAAATAAATTTCAATGTTTTCGGTACACACAATCGTTTCTATTTTTCTGACTTCTAAATAAAAGTCACTTATAAGTTGTCAAAAGATAGAGACAAAGCTATGCGTTAGACAGAAACAAAACATGAATGATCGAATGAAAGTGACTGGTTTTAGCTAGGGTGGCCAGACTAATAAATAAATCCTGCCTTAACAGTAGATTCGTTAATTTTTCGGTAAATATCTTTTCAGAAACCCACAGTTGCTCAACAAATAGTTAATTATGACAGTCTGTCAACTAATTCAATATTTGACATGCGTTTCAGAAACCGGATGTAAACCTTCTGTAACCTGTAGGGTGGGAATGCAAGCTTGTTTCTATTCCTTGTGTTAAAATTCTGCACGTTACTGTGTTTGGTATACAAATTGATATTATTTTTAACGAGGAGAATGCAATTGTAAATGAACTTCCAGCTTAATGTGACAGAAGTAATATAGTATTTTTTTCAAAACTTTACCATATCAAATATAGAATATTTGTTTATTATCATATATTTTAGTAAACAATTGATCTAATGTTCTTAATAGCATAAAAAATTAAATAGAATAAATACAAAACCATCAAACTTTGGATGAGATTGTCTTAAAATTAGTTAAATTACTTATTGAAAATTTTAAACAGTTATGTAATAATGAACACAATACTCCCCAGGTTTAAGCAACAGCCATCCGAAGAATTTTGGTGCTAATGTTGCTTGTCAGAGCCATTTATTTCTTCAATTATCCGTTGACAGTTTGATGAGAACTTGATGTGTTGTTTATTCAAAATCCTTGTATTGTAACTTCGTGATTACAATTTTACATAACCGTCATTATATAATCTTATAGTATATTTAAACTTTAACATGAAAAAATACATTTAAAATAATTAATTATAAATTTAAATACGAGAACTAAAATTTGTCAAGTGCACTCTTCAGTGTTGCCAGTCGAATCGAAATAATGTTATTTACTATGGTCTTCTGTCAGGTGTAACGAGCGCCGCACTCTGGATGCGGCGCTCGGCGGTGGAGACCTCTCGTTGACCGCATGGTTCTAACCATGCTTGGTAGCGAGCGAGCCTGGAAGACTGCCGCCTCCTTTTGCGAATCGGTGATGACCCAGAAGGAGGCCGCGGAGACGGAGCGGGAGGAGGACGCTCTAGCCGCTCCCCTCCCACGCAGACGGGTGGGCCGGAGAAGGCAGGCAGCCGTGACTGCCGGTCTTAGTCGGCCCTAAGGTGGCATGGGCGCGGCTTGACCGCCGCGTGCCCTAGGTACCATTCGGCATAGGCCACCCCGTCTGGGGATTGCCTAGTACCCTAGCGCAATCCCCCAGAGGCGTGTCGCCCAGTCCACTCGTTGGGCTGGGCTGGTTTAGACGTTCCCATAGGGGCGCAGGAGGGTACCGGTGGTTTTTAGTGGGTAGGACCGGCGATATTCCGCGTCGGGGAGTCCCACACACGTCGCGCGCCCAGCCAGCGCGTGGTATGGTCTGTAAATGGATTTTCCACCGTCAAAAAAAAATGGTCTTCTGTCAGGTGTATGGAGGTTACTTCCCCACACGGACGCTCAAATTCGAGAGGAAAATCCGCTATGCCCTACCTCTCTTGAACAATGACCTGTTATTAGTGAATTAACCAAAAATGTATGGACGCACGTTATACGCCATAGTCTCTCGTGGTGATATATAATCGTCACCCGTTAACCTATTTGACCTGCATCGTCCCCTTCTCAGGGGTTGATCGCTTGAGATGAAGCCTGTAAGGCCCTATGGCCATAGGCAATCTCCCCCCCCCCCCCCCCCCGTACGGGTGTGTTTTAGTCAGTAAGAGTGTGACATAACCCTACAGCCGGCTGTAGGGTATCTATGTGGATTTCACACCCGCTCAGCCGACTGGGAGGAAACAAAAGAAACCTATTTGATTTGCTAATAGAGAACCCTGTGCTTTGAAATGATAATGATAATAAATTATGGTACGACAACAAAATCTTCCGTTCTAACTTAATAGGTTATTATATCAAACTCAAAAGAATAATAATAAAGCTATCCACGTTTCCTCCCAGTATCAATTTCAAACTTCTTTCGCCTTAAAATGGCAGGTTGCCAGTTTCTGCAGCCGATTATATTATTTTGATAGTTTTATATTCTTAAATTGTGACTAACCCACGACTCTTATTATGTTATCTCGTCTGTTAATAATCGTTCTAAATTAAAATGGCGTGGTTTTATGAAGCAACGATGCAAGTAAACCTTTCAAAATTATTACTAAAACAAGTTCTTCCCCAGCTGGGAATCGAAGCACCCGCTTAGCAAGAAAGCTCGAAGCGTTTTTAACGATATAGTAGCCTTAACAACTGATTTTAATTAAATGCCCTGAAGAAGACAATGAGAGAAGCACTAGAAATACTGCTCAAAAGCTGCTACATGATATCGTTTCATTTTGAATTCCGTACCCAGAGCAACAAAACCCTGTTACTAACTTCGTCCATGTTCTAGTAGTAGATTAAAGCGTTAAAATCGTAAAGCAAACATTTTCAATGTACGAGTATGTATATTTCAGCAGGCAATACCTGGATACGCGTAGCGAGGAACTCAATCACATAGAGAGACCATGATGAGGCTTATAGAGCAACACGGCCGACACGGCCAGGAGGGGAGTAGCCATACATAGTTTTCTCCTCTGTCGCGTTGGGCATAAAAGTTTGGCATAGTCACGATATATGTGTTGGCGGTGTATTGTGTTTATGTGTGAGTGTTGTAGTTACAGTTTTGTTTCTTACGCGTGTACGTTAAATCGCATTTGTGTGCATGTTCCCCCCGCAAAAAATGGCAGAATAATTTGGATAGTATTATGTCGCTATGGCTACTTTTCCCTTTCGTGTTGTTATATGCCTATACCCGACAATAGGCGAACCCGAGCTTATAAAGAAGAAGAAGATGAAGAGGGAGATATATACAGTATATACTCCCAAACACATTTATCGGCCTACCTAGTATTTTAAGTTTTGACCTATATAATTTTGACGGTCCCTAGCTAAAACTAAATGTTGCATTGAACAAAAAGTTTTTACGCAGTTGTAAAGCTGATATATTAACCATCTTTTTCGTGTGATCATAATCATAATCAAAATGAAGACACATTTCATTACATAGTGTGTTTTTTAAAATATTTTGTTATTGCTCAACCTAACTTTATTATATGTTTGCTATAAACCATTGAAACTTGAAACACTAAGGCCCGTATTACAGCTAAGTGACAACTAAGTGTTGATCTTTACTTGAGTCCAGTTAGAAAGGGATATCGCTATGCGCTATATATGTATATCGGCATCCCTTTCTAACTATGCTCAAGACTAGATTAATCACTGAGATTCTTTCTATAATACGGGCCTAAGTGAACCAATAGATGTGTCCGAAAGTGTACTTAATACAGTTAAGTACACTTTCGGACACATCTATTCGTGCGTTTCTGTTTTGCCCTTAGCAATCGGTGTATATGACACGAATACCTGTAATCGATATAAAGATGGACCGGTAAAAAAAAAGATACAAAGATACAGTGTTTACCAGGAATTTCCTGGAGCGCACAGACGCCCAATTTTAATGAAGATAACATTCATTAAACTTTACTTTCAAAGTCATGATTAGAACCTCATATGAGTACATTAGCTCGATTCTATCTTCATACGTGACCCTTTTTGTAATACAATACTGAAACCGCAGAATGCTCACATCTTATTTATTTATCTGGTCGTAATAGATCATTTAAGATATTAGAATATTCGTAGTAAGAGCCAGTTCTACGGATTTTTATCAATTATAACATATAAAAAAAGGTTTTTTTAGTTTGTTTTGTTTTTTACACCCAAGGCAGGACCTATCCTTTTTCCAGAATAAAAAGTATATGCTGACTCAAGTGACACGTTTGATGTGTATCTAGCTAGAAACCAATGAAAATGTTTATACACGAAAACAGATGACCCGAAATATTTTATAGAAAAGCCGTTTAAATGCGCGGCGTCTGTCTGAATTCATTATACTGAAAAACTACTCTATGAAAATACTAATTATTTCATTTTCTTATTCTTAAGAGGCCTTAGAATTATGGCTATCTTCAAGCATTGCTATTATATCTTCGAACATTTTCCGAGGAAAACGTGTATTTGAAAGATACTTCACGTTAAAAAAACTTCATATGAGTCATATAAGTAACCTATAACATCGAGTCTTTACAAAGACATTTCATAAGTATCAAACAACCTATAAGGAGAAGTATTGCTATGTAATATTTATTTATGGATAAACTTTACCAAAATATATTCTAAGCATGTAACGTTAACTTTTAGCCTCAACAAGTTCAGAAACTCAAAGGTGCGAAAATTATGGGTGAACTTAAGAAGGGGAGAAATTTTACACACATTTCCCACTTATACCCGTCACAGAAGAAGATTTTTCGAATTTTATCCAATATATGTGTATTTTATACGGCGAAGTATACTTAAATATAAATTTAAAAAGATATAAATAAAAAAGAAGAGAAGAGGTCAGAGTAGAGGGTTAAAAAAAATATTAGAAAATTTTAAGTGTTAAATGTTAATGGCATTTTATAGTTTGTTCGCTAATCAAACATACCCTACCTAACACCATAATTTTTATTTGTTGATTATATTCGATGTACAATTGGAGTACTTATATGTTTACTGTTGTTTGAAAAAGAAAGTTGGTTGAAAAAGATTGAGCGATTCGTGAGCACGAAAACTTGTTCTCAAATCATATTATTTAATAGTATTATTTTTTTGCAAAAATGAGCAAATTTAGTTTTTCTTTTCAAGAATAAGGCCCAGCCCAGTATCAAATCAAGCAAAATTTATGTTTACCAACTACGAAAAAAAGATTTAGTTTACATATTAAAACTGTTTTAAAACTAAATTTGACTTGGGAGATATATTCTTGTCATATTCTATAAAGATGAAAGCAAGAGAAGTCAATAAAGCAAGAGACGAAATCAAATAATGGTTTTCAAATTCTGCACAATCAGGTCCATCAACAAAATAACTGTAAGAGTGTTCCATCATTTAATTATTAGGTACTTACCAATATTTAACGAGGGAATATCAACAAGAGACACCAACCAACCCTTACTTTCATTCGTCGTAAATTTTGGCGTCTAATCTTGTTGATTAAAGTCAAGACGTAACATAACGTAGACTAATGACAAAACAAAAACTGTCACCCCCTTAATCAGGGGCTAATGAAGACGAATCCAGGGCCGGGCGGTGCAGGTGTCGAGAAAGGGACGGGATAAAAACGGAACAAACGCGACTTGCGGTGACCACGCTGAACTTTAATAGCGGACATTTTTAAAATTCTGGTTTTTAAACGCTTTATCTTATTTATACTTTTATTTATGCAAAGCCAATTATGTTTTAGGGGTACTTCTGTAATCTAAGGAGCTCGTGGTTAGCGCGTTCGGCTGCGATCATTGAAGTTAGGCAACTTTTTCACAGTTAGGATTCTCTTCA
Source organism: Chilo suppressalis (assembly GCA_902850365.2). Taxonomy (NCBI): domain Eukaryota; kingdom Metazoa; phylum Arthropoda; class Insecta; order Lepidoptera; family Crambidae; genus Chilo; species Chilo suppressalis. The sequence continues at coordinate 6,963,879 of OU963903.1, forward strand.
CTCACTCCACTATATCGTTTATAACGTTAGTAAATAAAAGTTAACGGACACAGAGACATAGAGATAATTTATAACAAATGTTTTTTTAGGTTATGTTGGTTCAAAGAATATAACTCTTTGTTAACAATACTTGTACTTAGCGTTGACTTCGGTCCGCATAAATTCGGATAGTGTTAGGCTTTTTGATCTCTTGTCCGGGCCAATTTGACTGCGTCCGGTCCGTCCTTAGTTAGGCCTAATTTCCTTTGACGCAAGCAAGCACACAATTGGCTAAATATGCAAATGAACAAATGATTATACCAATAAAAACTTTCTTATAAAATACGTGTGTCTTATTTAAACATTTAGTCAAAATATTTTTTTTTCGGCGTCCATCCCGCTGTGTAACAAGGAAAGTACAGCTTTTTTTAGCGGGTAAATCTGGTTTTCTATTTTTTAGAGATGGCAACGCTACTTATATCAGATCATGATATCAAAAAGGTAGATTTTGCGACGTCAACCTTGTGAAATTTTGATTGCAAGCGACGCGGCTTAGCGTGTATATTTTTAAAACTTACCTGAAATACGGTTTCATCATTTATTGCATCACAATATTTTAATGTGATAGATTGGAGAAGGAGGTTTACTTGACCGGTGGCGATTTCTAATAAAGAAAGAAAGTAGTGCCGTAGTATCTGCCGTAAGATCATGCTGACTTGCGTGTAAATAGTACATACGAGACATAAAATAGAGGCGAATGTACGACAACCGAAACACGAGAAAAGTTTTATAAAGGTTTCGGGCAATCATCTGTTCCATCGGCCCATCGCGACATAACCACCGTTTACTACAATACCGACGGATCGAACAAAATTGGATCTGTAGAAACGACTTGAAATAAAACGCGTGCGGTATGTGCTCCTAGTACTTACTCCACTCACATACTTATGTATGTATATAGTTAGGGTTCCGTACCCAAAGTGCGTCAATGGACCCAATTTTAGCATAATTCTCGGGTAACCAAAACGAAAACTACCCTAATACGCATACTCAACTCCGTTCATTTACACTTAGTTGTTTACCCGAATTCCATTGGCACTCATATTAGGACTAACGATCAAGTATAATAGTATATAAATCTAAAGGAAACCATAGGTACGCATAATTACCTAAAAATTAATATATTTTTTAAAAATGTCTCCTTTTTTAAACTTAATACTTGCTTGCTTAAAAAACTAGATTTATTTGGCGAAACAGTCTAAGGTAAACCTTGTTGTAAGTAAGTACCTTAAATATTACGGAACCTTTCGCGTAAAAAACGTAATCTTACATGGCCGTTCTTTTTAAATCCTTTGGGTGTATTTTCGTCAGATCAAATTTCATTGTAAGGTCAAGCTTTCTTCGATTTTTTTATTGTAATGCGATTTTAATAGTCATAAAAGGGTCAAACAATAACTCTTTCGAGTTCGATAGCTTCTCGTCGAATAACGAAAACAAAAATTACTATCGATTACATTATCTCAACTAACAAATGTCTAGTTAACGGAAAGAAGAGCTTGGATCTAACCCAAGACGTCTAAGTAGTTGTTGTAAATACTATAATAAATAAATGTATCGTCAACTTGCGCGCCTCTACAACCATCCGAGGGTATCCATTTTGTCATCTCGGACGGTTTTCTTCTGAAAATCTACGCTTTTCCCCCCAGGGACAGAAATACAGAATCACTTTAGATTCAACGCTGCCGCGAGTAATTTGCAAAATTATCTTACGTTAAAATCACCGGTTGGTATCGGACTTACAAAGAAGTTGTATCATTAAAGGAGAAATGAAATCGAAAAAATGATTTTTTTTAAGCAGCTAAGCATACTTTAAGGTTATTGGTCTCTACGAGATTAGATTATATGATTAAACTTATTAGAGATGGAAATGTTATACGTTATTATATTATTATTCAAGCATTTAACTGCCAAAAACTCTATATCTGTACTCTTTTTACCCAAATCTTTATTTATAAAAATCTCCTGTAACAATGTTAGTTACCATACTCATCCGAAACAGCTTGACCGATTTTTATGTTTATATGCATTTTTGTTTCTTAGGTTTTTACGCACATCACTCATCAAATAATACAGTTTAAACGGGTTATATGTACTGAATTTGTTTATTTATTGACGTTTCGCATCGTTTTCAGGAATGCGTCGTTGGAATAATGATTTTTTATATTACTTTGTCGAGCTACTTTCGAAAGACTTTTATTGAGCGTTCGGATATTTCATTGGAAGATTTTTAAAACTTTATTGTCTATGCTTGAATTTATTAGCTAATTTAATTAATAAAGTTTTTTTTATAATTTTGAGTTTATTTATTTGACCCTAACTACCGTAAACTACCACCGGTTCCAAAATTGGGAGACCTTTCTGAGAGTAACCGGCGAAACAAACTCAGGGAGGCTTTCTAAATTCAAGCATAGACAATAAAGTTTTAAAAATCTAAATCACCAGGCACAGGGCGGTAATGGAAACCGAGTCGCAAAACATGGGTAATCGAGCAGTACACAGAAGCGAAAGAAAAGTATGAAAGAGAAATGGATGTCGCCAGAGTAAAAAGCTGGAAGGAGTTCTGTGAAAAACAAGATAGGGAATCCATGTGGGATGGGATCTATAGGGTAATAGGCCGTACAAGAGCGCAAGGCGAAGATCTGCCAATCGCGAGAAGGGGCATCACCACCAGCCCCAAACAGTCGGTGCGCATTATGGCGGAGATCTTCTACCCGGACGACATTGAAATAGGGGAAAATGAGATCCACAAGGCTGTGCGAATCAGTGCGGCGGAAGCAAATGAGGGGGATGAACATGACGTTCATGACCCCCCTTTTGTGGAAGCCGAGCTGGTGCACGCCGTGGACTCGTTTAACCCGAAAAAGGCTCCGGGTGGAGATGGGTTCACGGCCGACATATGCGCAGCGACTGTAAAAGCGGATAGCGACACAGCTCTCGCGATCTTCAATAAATGCCTCGCCCTGGCCCATTTCCCACATGGATGGAAAAAAGCAACGGTCATCATGCTAAGAAAACCCGGCAAGGATGACTATCAGGAGCCCAAATCCAATCGGGTTGCTGCCAGTTTTAGGGAAAATTCTGGAGAAAATGCTAGTGCGTCGTTTAAAAAGGCATATACTGTCCAAACTTAACCCGAGGCAGTACGGATTCGTGCCGCAGCGCAGCACAGAGGACTCCCTCTATGATATGATCCAGCGAATCAGAGGCAAATTGGTAGAAAAGAGAATTGTGACCCTGATATCGCTGGACATAGAGGGGGCATTTGACAACGCGTGGTGGCCGCGAATCCGTTTAAACTCAAAAATCTAAATTGCCCAATTAACTTAAGGAAATTATTAGACAGCTACCTTCAGGACAGGACGGTGACGGTGAGATACGCGGGAGAGGAGTACAGCAAAGCAACAAACAAAGGATGTGTACAGGGGTCCATAGGAGGCCCCTTATTTTGGAATGTTTTGCTGGATCCTCTCCTGAACGGGCTCGCCGACGCCGGGGTCTACTGTCAGGCATTCGCCGACGACATTGTTCTGGTGGTAGACGGAGGAGACTCCAAGACGGTAGAGCAAAAGGCCAACATGGGACTCTCCCTGGTCAGGAGATGGGGCGCGTCGAATAAGCTAAATTTTGCGGCACAAAAGACCAAAGCCATGATTATTACAAAGAAGCTAAAATTCGACGCGCCGGTACTGACCATGGGGGGAGTTCAAATAGAGATTGCAAATGAAATTAAAATTCTTGGCCTTAAAATAGACAGTAAACTAACTTTCAACGAACATATAAAATGCATCTGCGGCAAAGCGATAAATATATTTAAAGGTATACAAAGAGCCACAAAGACGACTTGGGGTCTCCAACCAGAAATAATTCGGACTATTTATATAGCGGTCATAGAACCGATTATCCTTTACGCGGCGAGTGTTTGGCAGAAGGAAGCTGATAAAATCATGACTAAAAAGAAATTCTCAGTTGTGCAAAGGGGGTTCGCACAAAAAATAGCAAAAATGCATCAAAACGGTGTCACTTAACTCCGCCTTAATATTGTCGGGGCTGCTTCCGCTGGACCTTAGGGTCCATGAAGCATCCCAGCTTTATGGGGCAAAGCGAGGGAAACCCCAGGAAATATTAAGGGGGAGAAAGGTGGAGAAAAGGGTGTCCTTCATGGAATCGGACCATCCCGGTAGCAGCAGAGTGATAGGGTTTGAATGTTTGGAAAACGAGGGGATAGCAAACTGGCAGAAGGTCTTGTGAAGATCTATACAGATGGCAGCAAACTGGAGGGAAAGGTGGGAGCCGCCCTGACCTGCTCGAAAGGGCAGGCAGAAGTTCTTTCCCGAAAGTTTAAGCTGGAGCCATACTGTCCAGTCTTCCAAGCAGAGCTATATGCTATCCTCCAAGCCACGGAGTTTGTACTAGGGAAGGGATGGAAGGAGACAGCCGTGCTCAGCGACTCGAGGTCCTCTCTCCAATCGCTAACGGATCCAGACTCCTCGCATCCGATCACCAAGGCGATTCAGGGAAACCTGGCCCAACTCAGGGACAACGGACAAACCGTATCCCTGTTTTGGATCAGGGCCCACGTCGGGGTGATCGAAAACGAGAGAGCGGATCAGTTGGCGAAGGGAGCGGCCCTCGGGTTGAAGTGTAAATGGGACAGCAGGTATAAGAGCGAGGACACGGCGGCCACAACGAAGGCATTCTCCCCTTGCGGGGAGAGTGCCTTCGGTGTCGTAAGAAAGATGAAAATTGATAGGATAGTTGCACAAATCTTTACCGGGCACGGAGGTTTCTCCGCCTACCTCCATAGGTTTAAAAAGAAGGACACCCCGAGATGCGCTTGTGACCCAGACACCGAAGAGGACATTTTCCACGTCCTCTTAGAATGCCCCCTTCACAACAGAGAAAGACACGACGCACAAACAGCATTACACACAAAACTTAGTAAGGCAAACCTAAGGGTAATTATGATGGAAGCCAAGGACAGGGAAATATTTGTTAAGTTCAGTAAGAGCATAGTTGAAAAGGTAATCATAAGAAACAAAGATGATTAGTATGAAAATATACCTATTCATTGTAAAATCGAATGTAAATGTAAAATGTAAGTATTTGTAATATTAGATTTAAGTAGTGAGCCAAATGGGCAGAGAAATGTAAAATAGTGTTAAGAAACAAGTGTGTGTATAAGTAATAAAACATAAAATGTAAATAGAATAAATAAGAAGGCATAAAAATGTAATAGAGATTAAGAATGAAATTGTAATGGATAAAGATACAAGTGCAAAAGAAAAAGCACTGAAATACTAAAACATGCACAAGAGCAGGCATGAAATAAAAAAATAAACAAAAATAGAAAAACAAACAAAAAAGAAAAACAAAGTCCTGATACAAATTGGGGATAACCGCTAAAAATGAAAAAAAAACCGCTTCCAAAATTGGGAGACCTTTCTGAGAGGAACCGGCGAAACAAACTCAGGGAGGCTTTCTAAATTCAATCATAGACAATAAAGTTTTAAAAATCTAGATCACCAGGCACTAGGCTGGAATAGAAACAGCTTCCTTCGCAATATGGGAACTGTATTTTTTTATGTTATGAGAAAAATGGTTCTTTGGAGCTTTTCCTGAATAGAAAAATTAGAATCTGTAGAATACTTTTCCCTCAAAAGTACGACTTCACTATATTTATATATATTTTTATGTTATAGGATGATTCAATAAATCGATGTTTCTGTAAAGGTCTAAAAGTTTTGTTAACTCGATATGAACTAGCGAATAATTAGACAATGGTGATGATACAGCTCAATGTTACTGTTAACATATTTTTTTTCTGACATTCGGTCTCTGTCGCGCCACGCTTGCTACGCTCGCTCGGCTTGCAAGTCATGGTCACAACACTAACCTAACCTATATATTGTGAACCCAAGAACCCAAAAACCTAAGATTAGAGGATTATAAGAAACCTACGTTCTTTTCTAAATCTTACTGAGGCGACTCGCGTTTTTGCCAAAATCCTATCCCTTTTCAGTAAGTTTGAGACATGTTATCGCAATTGTCTAATTATCCGCGTTTTCGCAAACTCCCTGAGATTATCACAATAAAACAATTTTTAATCATCCTGCAACATTGTTTAAAAAAAAGCTGTTATTAAATGTTTATATTTATGGTTTGTCAATCAAATAGGGAACCGGATGAAATCGAATAATCGTTGTCATAGAGAAATAGTTTCTTTTTAGTCATATTCTTTTTTATTAGAAGAAAACATTATATGCCAGTCCTCTAAATCTTTTGCGTTTTTTTTTATTTCCTCTGAATCTTTATCGCCGGCTTGTAAGCTTCGAGAGTCCATAATCGCCGAGTTTCGTAAAAAAACTAATATATATGAACTTAGTTGATTGACCGAAATTAAGTAACCTATAAGTGGCTACAGATAAATAACCGAAATTATATCAAATCGAATTTGAAACGTTACATTAAATTTGATACCTATAATGAACATTGGTTATACACACAGCAGTAGTTGAGGAGATCGATAGCGCAGTGGTCTGCGGTTACGGAGGTGAAGCAACTTCCTTAAAAGCCAGCCATCTGACGGATTAGAGTATTAGACCGAACATTAATTTTATTATGAAAGCACGTAGCCGACTATATTCGCAATCATTTGCTAATAGCAGTCCCAAATCCTCACTGGGCCCGCGTAGGGTTTACAGGGATCTCCTTACCAAAGTGACCATAGGAAAGGCCTATGCCTTGGAGTAAGCACAACATAAATAGTTCGATAACTTTCAGATTACCTTAATAAAAATGTACTATCGACAACTAGGTACCCAATCGACTTTTATTTTCTTTAAACAGAAGGAAGAGTAGGTATTGACTGGTATTCGGGTCGATAGGTAGGAAAGGACTGTTATTAACTTCTAATGGAAATAAATTCCTTCGCTGGACAAGCGTGACACACTTTACTGTGACGGATGGACTCGAAGAGTTTCGTTTTAATTAAACTCTTGCTTACATACAAACCCATAGGATAGTTTACAGTAAATTACCAGAAAACTGTTACTTAAAATTGTAAAACTATAGAAAGCACTTAAATTAAATATTTTTTTATATTCATTCTAGCGCATCACAATGTTTCTAAACTTACCAAAAACTCCTATACGACTTCCATAAAACTCAAACCATAAACAGAAACAAACTCGAAACTGCGTCGACACAAAAACTTTTTAAATCCAACCTCTTTCGGCACTAGAATTTCTCACGTCAACTTACTGGCCGTTCGTAACGAATAAATTCAAATTAGTTCGGGAGGCGAAAAGCGCGGGAAACCGTCCTCGGGCGTACGTCCGGAGAGTTGAGGTAAACTGAAGGGCGGCGTTGCTGAATGGACGGAGAGGAGTCGCGACGCTGCGCTCATGCGCGCCTCGGCACTACTTTTTCGTATTATCTTCTCCCTTTTTTCCGCTACTTTCTTAAATTTGTTTAATTGAAACAAAGTGATGGAGAATAAATTGACTGAGCAACACTTGCTTGAAATTGACTGCTTTGTAGAATGAGAGAAATCCACGTTAGAAGCGTATTGAGTCTATCGGAATCCGCGACCGCGTCAAGAGCGCCGTTTGGATGGGAGAGGAAAAGTGGAGAGAGCGGGCATCTATTTAATTCAAAATTTATCTTATCCTATTCTTTCAACGATCGTGGTTCTCTTGTTTCGTGTAAATTGGGGTTTGAATATTTCCTTTGGGTATCAATAATTGGGTAGCTACCTCCTTATTTATTCATAGGCAACTACAACTACCTACTTCAAAAGAGACAGTCAGTATTTTGGCGTCGATCATCGAAAGTTCCGATGGCTATTAACACAAATCCCTTAATTTAAAATGAAAGGTTTTTATGAAATCACGGTGCAAGGGAAAGATAAAGTGTTTAATTCGCCTCAACTTTTTCGGATTGTAGGCTTTGAACTGAAAATTTTCGGAAAATTATTCAAAGTTATTGTTACTCCGGCTTATAAAAAGATGAAAGTAAAAAAAAGTCAAAGTATGTTTGTTACTCAATCACGCAAAAACTACTGAACGGATTTGAATGAAATTGGGTATGTATAAAGGTTATGACCTAGATTAAGACATAGGATACTTTTTATCCCGAAAAAATGTTGGGTTCTTGGAGGATTCTCAAAAAACTTAAATTAACGTGGACGAAGTCGCTGGCTGCCGCTAATATTATTTAACGTACGATGTAAAAAAATGTGTGTTTGTAATGCAAAAACTACTGAAAGGATATAGTTTATAACCAAGGTTGAGACATGTTGGATTTTAAAAATCTAGTTATCGAGGACGAAGTCGCAGGCTGCCGCTAATCACGCAAAAACTACTGAACGGATTTGGATGAAATTTGAACCAAGGAAGTCGTCCAAATGTCGTGACGTGAATAACGATTCGAGGGAATATTTAGTGTTAATTTATTATATTTTAGGGCATTTAACTGCTAGATGTTTAAATCGTAAGATAAATCGAAATTCCACCCGGTCCAGACAGCAGACCTTCGCATTGTGGGATTACAATACGCCCCATCGAGATGGCGGAGAGAGCGTATGAGGCGCCGCACGGCGCTCGTCGAGTCTCTTCTTTATGAAATACTAGAATAAATTCGACACGGCCGTTAAGGTCGCGATAGCATAATTGGTCAGTGCATCCGCCCGGATAGCGGATGGTGTGGGTTCGAGTCCCGTCTGCTGCCTGGACCTTGCCTGGACCGCGTGTTTTATTTTCAAGTAAAATTTTCTTTACATTAGCTGACGATTTTATGCATTATAATTTTTATTGGGATATTACTGTAGTGAGGAATGTGAGTTACCCTATGGTGTTCCGCAGGGAAGCATATTAGGACCGACTCTCTTCCTTATCTATATTAACGATCTTACTACCATTGACATGGAGGATGCTAAGGTCTTCTCATATGCTGGTGACACTGCTATCGTGTTCATTGATGACTCATTGGATGATGTTTTCCGGGGGGCTGAATCAGGACTGACTTTAATCTTGGCTAAATGGCTTTTAAATTATTTGCTAACACTAAACGTTACTAAAACCAACTACATATATTTCACAATAAATAAAAGAACACAACCTAGTCAAAACCTCTCATTAAAAATTCATCAGTTTTGCGATGCCATCTGCCGTTGTATACCTCTGGAAAGGGTCGTCTCTACTAAATACTTGGGATTATTACTGAACCAACAAGAGACTTAGAAAATTAAGATGGGTGTTCAAAACTCTACGCCATATTGCAACACTATCACTATATCACTATCATCTTCTAAATCTAATATATAAAATTCTCGTGTCACGGTGTGCGTAATTGAACTACTCCGAAACGGCTCCACCGACTTTCGTGAAATTTTAAATGCATGTTCAGTAGGTCTGAGAATCGGACAACATCTATATTTCATCCCCCTAAATGTTAAGGGTGGTCGGTCCACCCTTAATTTTCTTTTTTTGGACAAATTTTTTTGTTTTTATTTTTTTATGATACATCGTACAAAAATACATACAACCCTAAATTTTCACCGTTCTACCACCAACCCCTATTTTTTATGATGGTACGAAGTTCGCTGGAACAGCTAGTAGAATATAATTATGTCTCACTAGCTCAGTCTGTTTTTGACATATTACATCTCGATATGGGGAGGTGCTGCAAAGACTAAGTTTCTAGAAGTAGAAAGAGGTCAACGGCGGTGTTTACTAAAAGTAATGTAAGTATTTTAAACCTTATAGATTTTCGACTAACGAACTTTATGAAATAACCAATTTACCGACTGTGCGTCAACTTTACATATTGATTGCAATCTTAAAACGTCGTAAATACTTACAATATGAACTTAATATAACTCAAAGAAGAAGAAAATGCAAAAAAATGTCTCAGCATAACACAGCCTTCGGGGGGGGGGGGGGGGGGGGGGGGGCAATTCGATATACAGAGTTGTAAAATTTACAACGAAGTAAATAAAAAGCTAGGTATCTCTAATCTGAACATGTATGATTGTAAAAAATGTACTAACTTGGTTAAAAACTATAATGATACTGAAAATTTGTAATGTACAAACACACACATACACACACTCACTCAATCACTCATACCCACACAAACATAACAGATATATTGAACACTTTAGATTAAACATTATAATAACGTATTTCTGAGTAACTAATTGTCCACTAGGGGTTCTCAAATATTGAATCAATAGCATAGTATTAGTTAAAGGAGTAAAGTATTTTTTTATTTATTTTTTACAATTGGCGTGATTTTTTATTCACATTCCAGAAACTTCGCTGGCAAGGAGTGAGAGATAAATGACTCTAACTATAAAATGTTATGCTTAATATTTCATTAGGTGATTGATGCCTTGATCGAATAAATGTTTTAAAACCCATTATAATTTTAAAAGTCCTAGTCCAACAACAGACATGATTAGGTCCACGAGAAAAAAACGAGCGAGCCTTACAGTAGTCGCGTATGATGTGTAACATTTGAAACCTCACCTTCTTACACATATTAGTAAAAATAAATAAAACCTACTACAAAAGGAATAAGCAATTTGAACATCTACTATATAAAAATAAGTCGGGTTTTCCTTCCTGACGCTATAACTCCAGAACGCACGAACCGATTTCCACGGTTTTGCATTCGTTGGAAAGGTCTCCGGCTCCGTGAGGTTTATAGCAAAGAAAATTCAGAAAAAAATAAAAAAAAATCGTTTTCTTTTAATCACAAAACGAAATGTTACATAAAACGAAGCTATCTGGTGGCGAAACGGAGTTCGCTGGTTTTGCTAGTTATGTTCTAAAATCAAATCAATTAGCGCGCGCCTACGCGACTTCCTGTTACACACTTCCGACCTGTTTCACGAAATCAAACCCACAAATTGCAGGAGAGCGAGAGGAAATATGTTACACATCACAAAAACCCACCATGTGCGAGTCATGCAAAAAACTCTTCGTACCATTGTGTAGACAACATAAAACATAATGAGAACTAATTATTTGGTAGGTACGCCATTAAATCTTTTTGGTTAGCAAAAAAAGCAACTTAAAAATTATTTGGCTAGCATGCAAAGATTTTGTTAACAGTAATAAAATCAGGTTGCAGTTCTTGTTCTTTAAACCATCATGATAATGGTCAGTAATTTAAACATATGCAGGCAACTTGTTTTAATCTACACACAAATAAACAGTTTCACCGCTCACGGATTGAACATTTTATGAGAAATCTACCATTCATTGGCAAATCATGTGAGGTGAATTAATATTTGTTCTAAAAGAAGTTTTAGCAGTGAAATGTTAAAAAAATAAAAAAAATATGAATATTTGTTTTCAATCTACAACAGGCAACTAGGTAATCTCCGGCTTATCTACGACCTACCATGCGAGAGAACACTCACTTGGAAATACAATAACGGTACATATTCAAATTTGTTCAAAACGATTAAAACAACCGTGAGGTACGGTTACGTGGTTACGTGGTCTGATTAATAAACATAAAAACCGTGATAAATATAATGGCTACACACGTTTTAAGAGATGTAGGAAAGACATAGCTGGTTTTCCACTCGAACCAGAGCGCCTGTCTGGGGTGTAACCTCTGCTCCACAGAAAGAAGAAGTGCTAAGCCTCCGATGTACTCTTACAGGCTTTTTAAGTGGATATACTCTCAGTTAAATGTAATTGCGGCGACCGCATCCCGCCATCTCTTTATATGCCAATGGCCGACATCAATCCTTCTGGTTGTAGTTCTGCTCTCCCATATTTGCGGAGATTATTTTCCATAAATTGCGTTTTTCACGAAACATTACTCAGGAAACTCCACAAATATGGATTTAGAGATACCTACCGATCTGGATCTTATTGCATCATACCTGAGGGATAGGATACAGAGGGTTGACATTAATGGCAATAAACCTCCGGGTTCGCCGCGCGCCGGTCACGATGGGTGTTCCGCAGGGCTCAATCCTTGGTCCTATCTTATTAAATAAAACTAATTTTTACGGGTTAATGCACGAAAACCTATCTTATTTTTAATTTATATTAATGACTTACCTTACTACGTAAGAGTAACCATGAGATAGTATTATTTGCGGATGATACATCACTTTTATTTAAACTCAAACGCAAGGAAACATTTATTGACGACGTGAACAATTGTATCGCTAAGGTAGTCCACTGGTGAACCACAAACTTTACTAGTATGTTTAATATCAGGTATAATTATTAGAACTTATTGATTTTCATATATTCTTTTCTTAACATTTTTAGGAGGATTATTAATTATATTTATTTATATTTCTAGTATCGCCTCAAATGAAATATTTAAAATTAATTTAAATGTTAATAATTTAAATGGTAGGGGAAAAAATGGACGGTTCAAAAGAGTTGTACTGTACATCCAATTTGAATAAAGATATATTGATTTCTGATTTCATACTGCGAGCGGCCTTCTGTACCTCATCAAACCGATACGGGAGTACTACAATAGATAGTCGCTCGTCCAAAGATCGGCTCACTAGTTATTATAGTTAACTGCATTGTGGCAGCGCAGCATAGTCCCCTTCCCAAGGGTCGATTACATCCGACGTAGCCTTAAAGGCCCTTCCGACCAGTGGCAGCTACTACGAAGTGTGTTTTAGTCTGTAAGTATGACATACATAACCCTGCAACCGGCTGTAAGGTATCAATGAGTATTTCACCGCCGCCCGCCCACATGGGAGGAAACAAAAAAACATTGACCATGGTAAACTAACTGTAGGTAGGTACTCACCATTAGTAGGCTATCCGTAGTTGAAGTCGAAGCATGCAAACTAAAAACGAAGCAAAACGCACTTTTGGTTGACGAACACTTTACTTACAATACGTTAGCGTGGTTTAAGGTTTCCCATATAAACTCTCCTCCCTTTTCATCCCCTCAAGGATATTTTTTAGGATAAAACTATTCTAAGTTTGTCCTTTTTTGGGACTCAAACCATACCTATTACTAAATTTAATTTCAAACGGTTCAGTGGTTTAAGCCTGACGAGGAAACAGACAGGCAGACACACTTTCGCAATTATAATATCAAGTGCGGATTTATTCGTTTTGATATTTATTAAAAACACCATATAAATGAAAAACACATTATAATGTCCACTTTACTGTCTTAGAATTTTAGCATTAGATAATCCTCAAATTGTCACTTTTGGTTTATCAAAATTTGACAGTTTAAAAACAGTTCTAACTTCTTTCTAGCCAGGCTGTAACTAAAACAACTTCTTTTCGGTAGTGTTGTATTTCTATGTCTTTGTCTGATAGTCATTAAGATTTTTATTTGGCAATCAAACCTCAAGCAATCTGTAAAACGTCAAAGTTTTGTGTTGATACCTACGGATTTGTTTGTTGTTATGATTTCTTGCGGTTTTTTGTATTTAATCATGTCGAAAAGGGGTAAAACCTTACAAATACGGTAGAAAAGCACTACAGCGCGTGACAGCGCCCTCCAATCTAAATCCCATTCTCTTTCCGCACAGACTCTAATGTCTTTTATGTCCTGTGAGGTATATGTCAATAAATTATTATTATTATTCTATGGTTCCAAGGCTACACTGGGTAGGGAATTGGATTCATACTGGCAAGGTGAGGTGAAGATTCTCAAAGGCTCAAAAGTGATCCGCTTAAATTGTGGTGCATGACCACAATTCACTTTAGTCACAATTGGACATTCAAACACGCTGCATGTGCGCTCTATACAACAATATTGCGTATATTCTGTGTTATAAATATGAAACAATGCCTTCGCTGCTTTTATAAACAACACAAGATCAAATAACAAATTTCACGGCAAAACTTTTCATTCTTAAAATTATGAAAACATATTTGATCTCAAAAATCACGGTTTGACATGAATGTTATTATCTTTTTCGTCATTTGTCACTAAGAAAAGGACAACAATACAGCTCAGCCGTTTGTAGAGAGCGAAAAGAAAACGCAGTCGCCAATCCAAGCGACGCGGACTCGCCGTTTCGCTCGAGCTGCGTTAAAACGTACAATTCTGTCTCGCTTCCTAGATTGAATGTTTATTTCCAGAAGTGTGCGTGCATGAGAGTTGCATATGTAGTTGAGTCGGAGCATACAGATTTTATTTGATGGTAATATGAGCGTACCGTATCTTCCCTTTTTGTTTTAATCTAAGCCATAATAATATCACTGTCGATTACTATTAATAGTTTCAAAGTATTCATTACCTTACTGATACAATAGCATACGATAAATTAATAAATGTTATTTATAATCATAGTTGTTGCTCACCCACTCAGTGAGAGACTCACGTACTGGATCTACTAACGCCATCTAGCGAAGATCTGAACAAACATTCGAGTAAAGTGTGAAAGAATTTGCGCGCTAATTTTTTCATTTTAAGTCGAAGCGCATCGAAGCGTAAATCCAATTATTAACATAACAAATTCAACCTTATCTCCACAGCGGACTGCACACATTACTTGGGAGATTTAAAAAGACCCGCGCTCATTCGACGGATTTCGCGCGTCTGCGTGTAACCAACGCTGATTGGTGCGCGCGCATTCTCGTGAATCCGCACGCTCACTAACGAACCTACGCGTCACCAGTCGGAAATTGACCTGTGTTGATAGATCAATTGGCAAATGATGAAATAGCACTGCTGGCTGCTGCTGAAAAAAGCGTATTTGCTAGAATACGCATGTATTCGCACAAATACGCGCGCATTCGTACAACTTCACTTTAATTGTGAAAATATTTGCGCTTCGACTCTGCGCTAGTATAAATTGACCCTAATAGTCCAGGCAACGAAAAGGTATAGAGGGAATTGCTTAGAACACAATTTTTGACTTCGTGACTTTGTTAGGACTAGTTAGGAGGTAAACATATCAAAATTCCCCGCCCGTAGCCCTTAAGCCGGGGGGGGGGGGGGCTTGAAGGTCCCATTTTTAGGTTTTTCGCATATATCTCGAAAACTATGCATCCTAGCGACATGAGACTTTCACAAAAGTGAAAGCTGATTAAATTTGCTACAAGTCTTATTCAGTCAAATTTTTTGATATCTTGTATAGTTTTCCAGATATCCGCTCTTGAAAGTACGTAAGTAGTAAACAATGTCATTTTCTCCATCGGAACCCTGTAGGGAAATGGTCAGAGGATCCTCCTGTTCTTCTTCACCTTTGGAGTCAACTTGAGGGACCCTATTCAAGCAGTTCCACTGGCAATTTTGGCACGCTGGGGAACAGGAACGCAGGACACCCCCTTTAGTCAATACGTCTACTACCCTTTTTTTTATATGCAGGCAAAAAATACTATTTACAGACGACGGCGCCTTTAAGAGGCACACCGCCGAACGGACCTCACACCTGGCTCCCGCAAGCCTTACGAGCCCCAGCAGTGGCTGCCCACTGAGGACCCCGTAACCCTTACGGGCGCTTTACGGCATAATATCCGCTAAAAAACCCTGCGAACACCCTCTAAGCTGCTTAGTGCGAAGCCGCGGAATCCCCGTTTAGGGATTCTTCCGCGTCTCCGCACCTAGCAGCCTCCCGGCCTTGCCGAGGTTCCGCGGTAGGGGTCTCCCGGGGTATCGCGAGGACCCCACAGACGTGCGCAGGACGGCCCGCGCGTGGGGGCTGAGTACGCGGCCTAGTGCCCACCGTACCGCCCCCATACGTCTACTACACTAACAATTTTGTCCTTAAATAAAAAAAAAAGGCAATTGTTTCTATTATTGAAGATAATTTAATGCTCTACAACCCTACGGCCGGCATTTATTTTTTGGGTGCATTGTTGAAGAGTTATCCGGTCAAATAGAGCAAAAATGGGAACAATTTTTTTTTCCATAATTACAGACTTTCAAGAGCGGATATCTCGAAAACTATACAAGATATCAAAAAAATTGACTGAATAAGACTTGTAGCAAATTTAATCAGCTTTCACTTTTGTGAAAGTCTCATGTCGCTAGGATGCATAGTTTTCGAGATATATGCGAAAAACCTAAAAATGGGACCTTCAAGCCCCTCCCCGTCCTCAGAAACGTACGATTTGGACACGAGCAAAGTCTGCTGGCTAGCTGCCTAGCTTGCTGTATATCATAAATAGAAGACTGTTAATATTTTCATTGAGCCTTCAATCATAAGAACAAATACTATGACCCGATTTGAGACTAAACTTGTAAAAAGGAAATCATATCGTTAACAAAAATAAACATTCACTGGGAATCGAACCCAAACCCTTTAGAGCGTATATGGCCGTTTGTTGATTTTTTTTTTTGCTGCTCTAGACGTCCATCTCTATATAAGATGATTCAGCCCCTCTAGCATGATCACCAAAACGGGATATGATAAAGCGATATATCGACATTAACTGTCAGACTACTGTCAAACTCCATAGTAGTCTGACAGTTAATGTCGATATATCGCTTTATCATATCCCTTTTCGGTGGTCATGCTAGAGGGGCAGGTTTGGTAGAACTTCACAAAGGGCAAGGTTGCCCTCATACCTATATTAATCTGCCGCGCTCGAGTAAATCCAAAAATCCCCACTTGGGCTCCCCTAGTATCACCAAATTACTTGCCATCAATGCCATCTTGGTAATGGTTTCTTCTGACGTCCTTCTGCAATCCGCAATGTATAGTTGAATTACTTCCATGTAGTTATTGCTTCGTGATTTTTTATCAGAGTATAGTTGAGTAAATCCAAATTCCCCGCTTGGGCTACCCTACTATCACCAAGATGCTTACCATCAATGCCATCTTTGAATTTTTTTCTTCTGACGTCCTTCTGCAATCCGCACTGTATAGTTGATTTGCTACGTAATTGCTTATTGGAGTAAAGTTTTGAATTCGATATAGGTTACTTATCTTCTCTCACAAGACTGTGGCACGGAACAGGACACCAAGGTATAACATGAACCATTTGTATACTCACAGAAAGCGATTTTAATTTTCATTTTAAAAACATATTCTTAACTTCATGAAAACAAAACACCAAACGGACTTGACTTGAACAAAAATAAAAAAATAAACAGCTAATTTCTTCTAGCGAAAAGGAAGAGATTGCCAATAATTAACACTCCATTTAATTGACTAAAGTAAGATGTCGCAATTAATAAAGGAAAATAATATAATATTCAAATTCCCTCATAAAATTTCCACAAATTTATTTCATACCATCATCAAAATAACAAGTTCCTGCAATAATATAATGTAAGCAATATAAATATCACCTATAAAACAAATATATAATGAAAAAATAGGTATTAAAAGTCATTATCCTTTTGTAACATATCAATTTAATATGATTTCTATAATTAGTATATAATATAAACCGGAATCTTACACTGCAA
This sequence comes from Chilo suppressalis, assembly GCA_902850365.2. Classification (NCBI taxonomy): domain Eukaryota; kingdom Metazoa; phylum Arthropoda; class Insecta; order Lepidoptera; family Crambidae; genus Chilo; species Chilo suppressalis. Next base: position 6,981,297 of record OU963903.1, read on the forward strand.
AACATAGTGGAATTCTTCTGAAATGTTACTTTTTAAAACTAAATAATTATTATCAAAATGGGATGAAGGTATGAAAAACTGTTTATATTCGGTGTCGGTTTATTAAAAAAACGTTGAAATTCTTCTGTGATTCGGTCAATACCGGTGTTGGCCGGTTTTGAAGGAGGTCGGATTTAGTCCGACCTCTGACGTTATGTGGTTATGATGACTACTCGATGACCGTTTGTTCCTCTTTCACGAAAAATTCAACAACTTCCTCAACCGTATTCGCCTGGTCGGTGTCCAGACCGTCCGTATCCACATCTGTGAACAAAAGTAAGTACAAACGTTAATGTTAATGATTTAATGCAGACACTTCACAAATAGCAAACACGAATAACAAATTATTCGTGTTTGCTATTTGTAAACTTGAGAAATGTCTCTATTTTCACTCTCCATAGTGTGTTAAGGACAACCTGCTGTCAAAATGATTTATGACCACTCCCACATCCTTGTCACAGTAGGTCACATTTGCGAGACAAAGTTTTTAGTCTGAATCATTTATTTATAACATCTAGAGTAAATCTGAAGCATTCGGTAATTCCGCTCAGATCAGTCCGAACTAAATCTGTTTGCTCTGAGTATATTGACCAACGAGAAAGATTAATTTGGTCTGGTCAGTCTGTCATGTTGTGGCGTTGGTTTCTGTTTGAGGTTAGAAATTAGTCTACGTTCGATCCAGCAGTTCGGTAATAGCAATTTGGTCAGATTAAACTGTGACCACGTAACCAAAAATCCGTCGCCTCTGCAATGCAAATACCGAACGCAGCTTATGTTATCAACTAATGACTGTCAATCTAACGAGGATGGTTATCATGATGAGAATCGCCGTCTTTGTTACCAACTATATAAGGTAGCGGCAAACTTCCTGAACAAAACCACAAACAAATAAATTGCTACTGCACAGGCTTCTTTGTCTATGGTTGTTGCTCAAAAAATTTGCCAGAGTGTATGGTGATATTCATGTAGTCACAAATTCGCAAAGTTCTTGAGCAAAAAACAACGGAAAAATAAACTTACTCTCTAGATTTTTTGCAGTAAAAATTTATTGATTGATTTTTGAATTAAAATTGCTATTGCTTACCATGTTATATTATATAATTACAAATAAGACAACTGCTTGACTCAGAAATTTTATAATATCGACGTTTGGACAAGTATATATGTACTAAGGATGACAGACATAAGACTAACTACTCATATAACATTCCCGTTATTCAAAGGAATGTAAAACAAATCTATTTAATCACCAACTGTACTAACTGAAATAATTAGTTAGATACTTTATGTATAGAAGAGCATTAGGACAAGTCTATAAATTAAGTCTTTGTTAATTAATTACTGCGCAGGCTTCTGTGTCAATGGTTGTTGGGGGCCGTTAAGTATTACGTAAGCAGATTTATCACAATTATTTACGCCCCGTCCCCCCTTGCCAGCAAAAGTAAGAAAGCACTTACCTCCCCCCCTCCCATGCTTACGTAAACATTAGTACCTACTATTTTTTTAATTCTACCCAGCAACCCCGAAAATGCGTTTCGTTTTCAGGTATAGACAAAGTTTAAAGGAGTGAGGAATATGATGATATGCCTGTATTCTTGTACTCACAGTTCCGGAGCTCGAGCCGACGCGGCTTTTGCTCGCTCCACTCCACCACCTTCGACTCGCGGTACTCCACGTACTTCTTCATCTGTTCCGTACGTTTCGCTACCAGTTCCTACGGACACAACAACGAATTTCAATTAACATTAATCACTTGCTGCCACATACACTTATATATAATAGGAGTAACAGACAGCCCCCTATGCAGAGGATGTATGGGGGCAGAAGAAACGCCAAAGCATTTCATCATGGAATGCAGGAGTGTGGCCGACCAACGGGCACGACTTCTCCAGTCGCCAGCATCGCTTCCGGAAGCTTGCAGCAATCTAGGAAGGCTGCTTTCCTTCTGCTTTTCCTAGGCTGGCTGGAGTAAACGGGAATGTTTAAAGACACGGATAATGGTCCAATGATTAGGACTAAGTGCGGAAACCGCCCTGAAAAACTAAACTAAAACTAAATTTGCTGCCATAATAACAAATCTTCATGATTTTTCCTAATTATCTCCATAGGAATGAATATTCATCAAAAATAGATTCAGCAGTTTAGCTGTAATATATGTTATTTATTGTTATGATTTCACAACTAAATTGATGACTTACTATAACAAATAAAACTTCGCTGACTGGTCAAAATAAATGTTCCATAAATACAATTAGTACTGATTTCTAACCATTTGTAACTGTTACTAGCACAAGCTAAAAACCTATTTAAGAAACCCATTCCCATTCCTAATGCCACTGGTAGCAAATATGACTATTGCTACTGGTCACTGGAAACAACTTGTTTTTCTTTTGACCAACAAATATCTTGTGTACAATGAGAAGTGATGGTGCTGCATTGCAGCCTAAGAAATACTACAAGAAATTCGACACGGCCATTAAAGTCGCGGTAGATATGCGGGTTCGAGTCTCGCCTGCTTCCTGAACCGTGTGGATATTTTCTAGTAACATTTATTTAGATTGATTTAAACAAGTAGCAGTTATATGCTAAAATAACAAATTTTGTGCTTAATCGAAAATTGCAATTTACCTTGCTGGCCTTGCTGCTGCGCATGCGATCCTTAGATTCGAACTGCGAGTAGTATTTCTTGAGGTTCTTCTTGATCTCCTTCTGTTGTTTCTCCGACAGCAAAGTGACAGGACGAGGCCTCCAGTGGAACTGAGCGAAGCCTTCTTTCATCACCCTGTACGAATTTATTTCATTATGATGATGCCATTGAAACCTATATTGTTGATATTTTTTAACTCGTCAAGTATTTACAAAGGCTTAAAACAGACTTGGAAGATCTTCTTGATCTTCTTCTGCTGCTTCTCTAAGAGCAAAGTGACGAGGCGGGGGCGTCAGTAGAATTGAGTCAACCATTCATGCATCAAAACTTTATAGATTTTTGTAATTGGGAATATTAATATTAATTGGGAATAAATTCTGGTACACTGGAAACCTGAGTCAGTGGATGTTCTTTAATGTAAGAAATGCTATACTTTTAAGAAATAAAGGGGATAAGTAAATAATAGAGATAATGTACTTATTGATTAAACATAACAATAATAGATGTTGCGGTCAGCATTTGGAAAGACCAAGAATTAGCTGAATCGAAATTAAATCGTAACTCATTGTTTTGAAATTATTTGTTTATAACCTCAATCAAATATCTGTTTTGCTGTCACAGCATTCTTTAGGTAGAGATGTTACAAGACTGTTTATCGCAGAAAAACTTCCTATCAGCACTTAATGGAAAACTAAGAAATTGTGTACCAGCATGTTTGTAATTCAACACATTTTATTAAAAACTAGCGGCCGCCCGCGACTTCGTACGCGTGTAGTTAGTTATTTGCACATACTTTTTGGCCCCAAAAGGAGGTTTATTTCTAAAGATACATTATTAGTACACCATCTATAGAGCATACTTGTTAAATTTCAAGTCTCTTACTTCAAAAACATAGAACTTACATACTACTTTCATCCTTTCAAACTTCCAGCCCCCGTATTACCCCCTTAGGGGTGGAGTTTTGTGAAATTATGTAGCCTTTATGTTGACCCGACTTCTAAAGAATATTCATTCTAAATTTGAAGTAAATCCATACAGTACTTTTTGAGTTTATCCCGAATATACATTCAGACAAACAGACAAAAATTCTAAAAACTATATTTTTGGCTTCAGTATCGATTGTTGATCACACCCCAGGTATTCTTTTAAAAAAATATTCAATGTACAGTTTTGACTTTCCTACCATTTTATTATATGTATAGATTACCTTCTAATAATTTTTCCCTGGAACGACCAAATGTAGTAACCACAGTCCATCTTGCATTTAAGAGAAGAGACTCCAGTGACGACGTAGCGACCAGTAGGATCCCACTCAATGCCAGACATCTGTAAGAATATAAGAATTATAAAAAAAAACATGTAAAAACACATTAAATAAAATTAAATTTTTAACATCTAATAATGCTAGTTTAGCTACATAGTACATAATAAAGTATTAACAACATGCTAAGATTTTTAACATAAGTCAGAATTTAAGATTAATTAAAGGTGTAATTACAAACCTGATAATGATTAGCTACATTCATTATTGTAAAGTCATTGGTATCCAAAAACTCTAGAGCACCACCGGTGAGACCAAGATGCGCCAACACTATGAACTGGCCAGAAGGCGACCAGAAAAGATGGTTAAACGGCTTCCGTTCAAACTTCTTCAACAAAGTAGGGGCTTGACCAGTGTTGACTTGATAGAAACTAATGCAAATATTCGCTGGGTCGCCGTGAATGATGGAGAACTTTGAACCAACTGGCTCCCAAGCGAAAGCCTGAATCGGTTCCTTGATTTCTACAGAGTCTACGGGAATCTCTTTCTCTCTCATGTGGAATATCTCAAAGTTGTAGTACATTCCCGAGTATTTGATGTCATTCTTATCCTTTTTCACTTTAGAGTAACGATCTACTTTGACACATAGGTAGTCGCCACTTTTTTGCCAGTGGATCTTGCAGTCAGCCACAGAGAACAAGTTTTTAGAACGGATTTCAGTACGGTTTGGTAGTTCAAGGAGTGTCACACGAGCTGGGACATCTTTGTCCTCGGCCACCCAATAAGCTAAGGTATTATCTGTTGGAGACCAGCTAAAATCTCTGTAATTGATAAGAAAAAGATGTGTTTATATTTATTGCAGATTTAGTTTCCTTAAAGAATTTACTTGACATGAGTATTTGTGATTGCTATTTGATATTTTGTCAGCAAGTCATCAGCACTTTCCCTTATGCTAAAAACTTGATGTGGGATGAAAATAAAGAGCATTTTTTATTTAAATACATACATGTATTATTTTATTTATCGTCATAGTGACGTCATTATGTTTTTGGACATTAATAAATTTATTAGTAATTTGACTTCAGATTACTATGTATCCTCTGAAAAAATCTCAGACACAATTAGCTAATTTGTTAGCTTTTAATTTAGAAATTGTTACTAGTTCTTTTAAAACGGACATTAATACTTGTACTAATTCAAATCTATTGTTAAATTGTAATTCTACAATAAACTGCATAGATTTAAACTGAAGCATATGAAAAAAGTTAAGCCCGAACCCCAATGTTGTAATATTATTCACCAAAATATCCAGGGCTGGAGCAGCAAGGACTTAAGAATTAGAATTATTAGCAAAAAGTCATGAAACTTATATCATGTGCATAAATGAACACTGGCTGTAACAACATGAAATGTCATTTTATGAAAACAGTTTTCAACTATCAGTGCATTTGTACGCAAAACAGTTATTCATGGTCGGTCTTTAATTTTTGTAAAAGATCATGTAAAATATAAGCAAAGAAAGTCCTTTCTTACGGACAGTGTCCGTGTAAGCCTTTCAATGGAACGCCGCGCCGTATTGAGCTGTCGCGTGCACCTGCACCTTGGGCTTAATATATTAGACTAAGTAGTTTTACTTTGCCAATTTGGTTGAAAATTGTTTACTCGGCACTTCTAAATTTAAAACGACACTGTATGAAACAAAACAGGAAGAGAAAAAAATAGCCATTGCTGAATTTTTTGCCGGTTCTTCTCAGTACAAGGTTTCCCGCCATAGATTTACGAACCGATGGCGTAGCATTTCACTTTCACAAGAGCTTGTAACAGCCTAGAATCAATAAATGAGTTTGAATCTAAAGAAAAGTTTTACTAGAAAAAAAACCACGCAGACCAGGCAGCCGACGGGACTCGAACCCGCACCCTTCACCATCCGAGTGAATGCACTAATGCACCGTACGCTGCCTGGCCCGCGTGGACTTTTTTCTAGTAAAACTTTTCTTTAGATTTAATCATCTAGCAGTTAAATGCTTAAAAAATAAAAACATAACTAATTGAGTTAGAAGTTGTTCTTATCATACTCTATAGAGAATGCAAAAGGAATGACTTGTTATATTTACAAATAGCAAGTAAAAATAGCTACATTCAAGTGAAGCAGCAGAATTATAAACAGTCTATGCTTAAAGTATCATTACCTAATGCCAGGAATCTTGATAGATTTCTTGTCCAAGAGACCAAATCCTGGCGTCTCATACACGGAGAGTACATCAGCTCCCAGTCTAGCGAAGAACCTGTCGTCTTTACTCCAGCGGAATATTGGCCACGTCACATACTCATCAGGTGGTGGGAAACTACGCTTTTCTTGACCTGTTCTGTTAATGATGGGGTATTTTAAAAGAAATATTTCATTCAATCATAAATTGATCTTTGTGTATAATAAATTTTAACATTTCATTGGCCTTACACAATCTTTCTACATTTAGTCAAAATAGAAACATGTTACAAATGTAGGTAAATACATCATCAAAATCTAAAAATTATAAATATAATAGATAAAATACCTAATATCCCAAATAATTAACTTCTTATCATCCCCTCTGTCTCCACTGGGTGAGAATGTTACTATATAGTTTTCACATGGTGAGAATGAAATGAATCTAGCTTCAGGATGGAAGAACTTCTGGAACTGGGAGAACTTCGGCCCTGCCCATAAGGCAACGCCCCTCCAGTGGAAAGTGGCTAAATATGTGCCAAGTGGTGACCAGACTGCATAAGTTTCAGTCCAATTCTAAAATAAAGACAAAAAGTTTATATTACCCTTGGTTATTTTCACACATATGATGATAAAAGTGTAGTTCCCACTTTTAAATAATTATTCATATTTAATTATGTGTGGTTGTTATACTTGACCTCAAAAATGTATTTACTGCAAAACATACTTGTCAGTGATAAAAATGAGGTCACTTGTATTAAATAGTTGCAACCTAATGCATTTAATTCGAAAATATAATATCATAAAAGCTTTCGAAGTTATTCTACTAAATGATAGACTTATTAAGGTGATAAAGCTTCTAGAACTTGTACTTCAAAAATAAGACAGTAAGTACAGTAACTAATTTATATTCACTCAGCATCAACACCTTTCACTAAACAGTCAGTGGCAACAAGAGATTCTTTAACAATATAGGTATTTAAACCTCTAAAATAAGATTTATTTCAATTAGTTATCTTTAATAGAAAACCACAATTTAAAAATCTTAATATATTTAAATAAAAAAGATGATAAAAAAATTCGAAAAGTACATACCGGCCTCTCTTGCAACAAAGTTGGTTCCGGCAATGCATTTTGCCATACTTGCAAAGCAGTGCCAGTGCCAATACCGACAAGAAACTGATCATAGGCATCAGGGTCCATCAGATACCACTGTAGATCTGATTGAACCTTGAATGGTTGGGGTGCTGGTGGGTCCCATTCCTTAGGAATATCTGAATACCTGAAGATTAAGTACCAATGTCATGTAGGACATAAAAGAATATGAAGATATTCTTTGTAAATTCAGTAAACAAATCCTTATCCATAATGCCTTTATCTAGTTGAATATCAATTTAAGGTTAGCCTAAATATTTTCTATTGTAATTTCAAATCAACACTTGGTGGAGCAGACTTTCAATGTAAGATAAATTGAGAAAGTCTAGATCAATAAGTAATGTAAAATAGGTTTAGATTGTATTAAACAACCAAACTGGTTGTGCTTGGTGTTAGCGTAGGTTTGTCAAAACATTGTGCCTATATGCACAATGTTTTGTAGTGGAGTTAATGTGTAAATGAAGATATACATATGGAAGAACTAATTACCTAATGAATGTGAATATTAACTACAGGATATGTACTTCCAGATCTTAATTCTGGTTTAATTATTGAATCACATATCATAATTATGGTGTTAATGAAGAATTTACTAGGAAAATGCCTGTGACAAAATTTGAAAAATTATTTCTTTAGAGTAACGACAATAAAAAATAAGAAAGTAACTACTTACTTCTTGAAATCAGTGAATAAATTCACTAAAAACGTATGTTGCTTATCTAATTTACAATTATTAGTGGCTTTCACAGCCTCCGCTGCATTCTGTGGGTTACTATATTCCAGGAAAATGTAACCAGTTGTGACTCCAGTTTCGGTTGTGGGATAAAATTCATTGACGATCTTCCCAAATTTACTAAAGATCTTATTTATGACACTTTGCAACTTTTCTAGTCGCTCAGGCCCGACCTGCGGGCACCCATCCACCACGATTACATTCTCGTAACCGTCAGATTCTTTTGGCTTTTGCTCTAAAAGGTCGGCCAACAATTCTGCAACGTCAAAGTTAGGTTAGGTTATGTTTTGTTTAAATTGTTCAATTTGATAGTTCCAACAGAAATAAAGAACGCTTAGCACAAATACAATTTTATTGTATTAAAGAAAAAGTAATAACATCTAAAAGAATGCTAAAATTGCTGAGGTGACGCATATGGCCGGTCCAACCTCTAACATAGAAAAATGTATACCTTCGTCAGGAATGTCATCGACAGAACCTTCTGAATCGTCAAAATCGGGCTCCTCGTCAAAGTTTTGCTCTTCATTATCACTTTGGGGAACTGGGTTCACTTTTTCGTCACCTTTTTTCTTTGCCATTTTGACGATATAACGTGTGGTACCGGAAGACACGCCATTAGTGAACTATTAAACCATAGACTTTTTTTATAAGGTCCTTCCTTTTCACGAAAGACAAAAGTAACAATGCCCATACAGCCTAATCTTAAGTGTTATTAATCTTCTTTTTTTTACATTAGAATGTCAGTGTGACGCATTCTAATGTTCTTGGAGTGTTTGACACGACATTTATCTAGTTGGCTTTTTGAGCTTTTTCGATAAGCTTCTGTCTACAATAAAGTTATCACGTCCACTTGATCGGAATAGAGTATATATTAAAGATTCCACTATTTCTTCAGTGGCGCATACGGCTACGAATCACGAACGAATTTAAAAAGAATCTACATAAAATACTTTAATTTTCACTTTTTTTTCGTGAAGTGCCGAGGTAACTGCTGTCTGTTAAAGCGCCTACTGACATGCCTGCCGCAGGGACAATCTAGGGTGCACGGCGGTCGGGACAATATAGGCTTGTCTCTACACACATGCCTGCTATTCAGTGTTCGGGCGTATGTTGAGCTAAACACACGCGTTGATGATGGTCCCAGTGTTATCAAAAAATCTATTACCGTAAAAAACGAAATATTGGGTGAATGCCAACAGAAATAAATGTATTGTAAATAAGTAATGTTTATGTTATTAGAAAAAAATACACGCGGATCTGGCAGCAGACGGGACTCGAACCCGCACCCTTCGCTAACCGGGCAAATGCACTGATCAATGATGCTACCGCGGCCCTGACGGCCGTATCGAATTCTTTCTAGCCTTTTTTAGGCTGCAAGGCAGCGCCATCTCTTCACAATAAATGTAACCCACAATGTCAAATGAATACCTTTACAAGTATTAGACATTTATAAGAAAAAATAGCAATTAATGTCATAATTTAATTGTTTTAAGCATGTCAAGCTCAATGTTTAATTCTAAATAAAAAATTACAAGATAAAATTAAAAAAAAAATGGGTGCGTGTACTTATGTAGGCGCGTGAGAAGTTATCCTTCTTTGGCATCGTTTAAAATTAGTTTTTAATTGCATGCAAATAATTAATTACAATAAATTAATAAAAAGTCTGGAAAAGGACACAGTCAATAAAGTTCAGTTTTAATTTGAAAAAATAAATAAATAATCAAAATATTCAATTAAAATCGCTACTGAATATAATTTATTAGAACATATGTGATTTGCACTTGTATGAAACTCAAACACGTATTCCGAATATACAAACTAGAAACATGTGGATAAATATTATAAATATGAATACCTATAACTGTTACTTTATTACAAAAAATAAAGATGTGGTTTTTGGTTCTACTACACCAATGGTCAAGAGATGGCGCTGTAGTCTCCTGAATCGCGCTTTGGTTCCGTTGTTCCAGATTAAAAAATACTTTTGATAGGCCTTCACAATGCAGTCGTTAGCACCCACTAAATAGAGATTCTATTTCTATTTTGTTGGTAGATGCGGTAAACGCAAAAGTAACGCATTCGCTAGAGCGACCAACTTCATGCTGTTAAAATTTTGTGTTACAGTGATGCGCGCGCTTCTTAAAATTTCACTCTCATCATTTTTTCATAACGCGCCTAAAGAAGTATAACTTCAAAAACTATTTCTATTTTTCTAGTAATATTTTCTATAGATTTAAACATCATCATCACATGTGGGGCCGGTCGTTATAAACTTCGAGCACTCGTGTTCAAACTTCATGTTCATTAAGATCTGCCGCCATCTTGATCAAAATACGTGCGCTGCGTGTGACAGCTACTAACCGACTGATTGAGAAATTGCCCCAATCGCGCTACACACGCGGCAACGTGCAGGGCGGTTGGAACAATCTAGTGAGCAAGACTGGTCACGCGCTCCTGCCGCCCTGCCGCGCAGGCCCGATTTAGAAAATTGCCTCAACTTGCCTACACACATCAGAATTCAGGAGGCAATTAAGGGTCATCCCCATTCTTACACCCTAGATTGTCCCTGCGGCAGGCATGTCAGTAAGCGCTTTTAGATTAAATAAATTCTAGGTTGTTGCTGAAACCTCTTGGTAACATATAGAAACATAAAGGCCTGTAATGTTGCCGTCACGGACCAAAATTCTTGAGCAAAATACTACGTGCATGGTTACCATACACTTGAGATTCTGGTCCTTGCTTGGAGTACCTAGTAGGAAAATAGTACGTGTCATTCCAGAAGTGCTTTCGTGGCATCTTGGCGCCATTTTTAAGTATTTAATTCAATTGAATCCGTGTTTTCCAGTAGTTTCAAGTAGTTGTATGTATGTACCAGTCTCGGTGTTCTTTTCAAACATATTTAACATATTTACGATTTTATTTATTTTCTAAGCATTAACTGCTAGATGTTTAAATCTAAAGAAAAGTTTACTAGAAAAAAAATCCACGCGGACCAGGCAGCGGAAGGAACTCGAACCCGCATACTTCGCTATCCGGGCGAATGCACTGACCATTATGCTACCACGGCCCTATTAGCCGCGTCGAAATTTTCCTAGCCTTAAGCTGCAAGGCAGCGCCATCTCTTCGCATTGTAGATAACATATTTAACATATGATAAAATACAGTCGCTTTCCTTGTCTGTCTGTATATGCACATGTACTTGATTACTAGATTACTAGCAAACCAGTGAACCAAATGTTCACCAAAACCTGATTTAAAAAAAAATGTATTTAATTAATTGAGAACTTCGGAGATTTTGTGTGGTTTCGTTTGAAATTCGTGATTTCTCGAAAACCGGAAGTGCTACGTTACTCAAATCCGGTTTGTAGTCTTATCAGACTATTCTTAACTTATAACTTAAACATTCTCTTTATCTATCTCTTACGGTTTGGCCGCTGAAACAGCACCACAGACGGACGGACGGACTTGTCTAATAGATAAGAGAAGCTTAGATTTTGTTGCTGTTTTCACAATTTGCGGATTTTCCGTTTTGGGCATGATGGGCATGCCCACTACCCTAAAATATGTAACGTCCTTACTTTAACTTTTTCTGAAAGCGGGATGCTGAGTATACTTTACCTAACCACACAAAAAATCACCATGTGATTATTACATCATGAGAGAGAAAAATTTTAGAGTACCTACCTAAAGATGTTGACCTATTTATATTTACATACATCGCATGTACGGAAAAATCAGCATCTCTCTTTACAACAAAAAAGTTTTGAGTTAATGAAGAGAATACTAGGAGCTGAAACAATATCAGTCCCCAAATCGAGGCGCGGCGTAAAAGTGACCACAAAGAACCAAGTAAGTGTTTTTAGGTAGCCACAGAACACAGAAAGAGGTTAGAAGGGCCTTGTGGGCGGGGCAGGTGCGTTATTCGCGCGCGCTTTATATGTGAGCAAATGCTCATAACTTGACCAACACTTGGTTCTGATTGCGTCGTTGCTCTCGAGTCAGAGCGCTGATGATTGAGTCGATTCTTTGATGTCGCGTCGTTTGATTGGCTATTATTTATTAGGTGGAAGGGTAGTGGGGGCGAGCCGGCGACATCGGTTCCCGTACAAACGATTTTCACCCACCCTTCTAACCTCTTTCTGTGTTCTGTGTAGGTGGCAGTCTTTTGCTTTGAAGGCTTTATACCACTCGGGAACGGAAACTTAAAAATGATTCTGTCCTACGACTACGGGTGCTAAAGGTCAATGTTCATGAAAATTGAGGTCAACTCGCTGCGCTGGCCGCACCGCACCGTTCGTTCGAAACAATACATTTACAAATTTTTAGGTAGTTCAAATGCACCAGACGGACAGATATCATTCGTGAAAATTTTTGATGGTCTCAGTACTTATTCTAATATTGACATTGACTATTAACATACTGATTGTTAGATTCGTTGAATTTAATTAGAATTTTGTTTCTTTCGAATAATGGATAGTATAAATAAGTAACATGGCAAATATTAAACTAAAACTACACTAAAAATATACAAATATTAAAAATATTAAAAAAATAGCTGCCCTAGGTCGTCTCCGTCGGCAAAGGTGCCCAGGACGCTGGCGGCATTTCCCCGCTGAATGGCGAGGCTTATGCGCTGGGCGAAATAGCCGCCAGCTCTGCGGTCTCCAGTGGTCTCCACCAATCTTTTTGCGATTTCTTTGAAAAGATGGTGGGCACCGGAGCCCCAGGGTCCCTGAGTCTCGACTCCAAACGCCGCAAATGTGAAGTCTCCACTGAGGCAATCATACTTGCGGCGCTTAAGGGCCTCTGCGGTCGAAGCAGCCGCGCCAGCCTGCATCGAGGTTCCGGGAATATGTGACGGGGCCAGAGTGTCGACCCAGGTTGCGTCCCACACAAGTGCCCGTCCCAGCTTCCAAGGAACGAGTGTCATGCCGTCGGGCCTCTTACCGTCGTCGCGCGCCAAGCCGCTTGGTTCTAAAAATTATATTATTACATACTGATTTGATTTTGTGTTTTGTTTGAGATAGGTCCGATCGACTGCTAGTAGAATAAAAATAATATTTGATTTTCTTGATCTTGGTTCCAAATCAATAAAATATGATAATAATAATGACGTTCATAATCGGTCATCCGAAGCGGAGCGATTAGTGTTGCCCAAATTCAGTCTTGGTCTTGCAGTCTTGGTCTTGTTCTTGCATTTTTGCAAGACCAAGACCAAGAACAAGACCGCGTATTTTTAGCAAGACCATGACTGACCGTGCAAGACTTGAGCAAGACTAATCCGGCAAGACTCTTGCGTCTTGCAGTTAGGACTTAGCGCTATTTCACGGAGTAGTTAAGTATAATAGTTCGGTGTATAGGTACGCTTAGGAATTCTATGAGACGCAAAAAACTGTATCAAAAAATATGAAAAACTGAACCTATGCGCATTACGACCAGTACCATAAACATACATAGCAAATAAATGATAAATCGTAAAACTCTTTTATTAAATTTCATATAAGTTGAGGGTTCAATCTCTTTCTAGACAGATATTGTTCTTTAAAATACAGTCAAGTTATTGTAATTAATTTGTTTTTTACATGTTTTAGCACATGTAAGCTTATAAAGCGTAAATGTTTATTAAGAAACAGTTACTTCCATGGAAAACGACATATAGTTCAGTTGATAACCATGTGGCAGTTGATTTTTCGAATTTCTTATCAAATCTTCAGACATTTATTAATCTGATTGGTCTTTACTAGTGCTATGTTAATTCCAGCTCAAAATGTTCCATTTCTAATACGTTTTTCTAAGATCTAAAGTAAACTTTAATAAATAGCAATAGTCTAATAGGTAATTGCAAGACTCTTGCTGCAAGACCAAGACCAAGACTGGGAGCGCAAGACCAAGACCAGGTGTGTTGGCGCAAGACCAAGACCAAGATTGGCTAAGTTTCGTCTTGTTCTTGCATTTGGGCAACACTAGGAGCGATTACAGTGACGCAACTACTTTGTAAATAATTTTACGGTACACCAGATTTAAGAATATTGTTTTCTGTCGTTGGTATTGGTATTTTTATTTTGAACATTTAACTGTTAGATGTATAAATGTAAAAAGTTTTCATTATCTTTGTAAGAAGAATTTTCATTTAGACTTACGTTACACTGTTAAACCGTTGCAATCGATTTTGATCAATCAAGACAATTGTTTTCTGATAATTTGATTGGAACTAGAATTTGATTTTAAGGGTTCTGAAGTACTTGTTTCGCTATGTCCGTCGGTCCGTCCTGAGCTTAAGTTGTACGAGGACTACAAGGCAAAATACAATAAGCACCACCCTTTTACGGTAAGGTATAGGGGGATAGGTAGCTAAGCATAAAGATATTCTTCGTCCTAAGGTATGCTTGAGCTATTCATATCAGCCATCTTATGTATTAAAGATACATAGCACGGTTTAGGAAACACAGCGACTGACGAGACGAGTTAATACATTTTTGGTCACCCAACTACGCATCGTTGATAATAGAGTAGAGACAATGTGGCATTGACTTGTTACATAGGAGCAAAAGCTAAATATTCTTGGTGTAAGCGTCTTTCGTTGACTCTTGACTATATAATTAATATGGAAGTTACAATGTAAACCTAGTCCCCGTTATTCCAAAACGTGGACTAAAGTTAGTCTTGGTTTTAACCTAATGTTTTCTCTGTCCTCATTTTAACAAACAAAAGTCAGGTGGGGTGGAGTCATTTGTCGGACCTAACTATAAAAAAAAAAAAAAAAAAAAAAAAGTGAAACATCAGTTTAAGTCCAAGTTTAACTTTAGTCTACTTTTTGTAATAAAACGGAGTGAGTGTGCTCATTTACTGTAAGTAATTAAGCACTAAGTATGTGATATTTAGCCTTACAATTTATTTCACTAGAATAAATTATGGCCACGATCATTGGAACCGGTGCGGTGGAATCTATATTTACGAAAACAAATCCAGTAGGTAATTCTAATACAGTAATAACATCGCACCACATTAAAATTCTTTGTACTAAACAAATTTTATTAATGCGATTTTGCGTCAAATAGGGGTTACCCAACTGCATTATGTTATGTATAACAGTTCTGGTACGGGTATCTTAGCATACCACAAGTACCGTAATACTATTTTCATTCACCATTGGTTCGTACTTTTTTGGTTAGGTACTTCATCTTTTCCGAAGTCAAACGTGAGACGGTGTGACACCGCTCGGTGAATGCATGCGAGCTAGTGACCAAGCCAAGCCGGCCTATTACACAATACAACAGGCAGTGGCAGTGCCTCCTCAAACGCGCGTGAGTGATGCCGCATTTCCCGCGCATTTTGTTGCCATAGACACAGGAAGCGAAAAGGTAATTTAGTATTTACTAATCAAATGTTCTTCTTTTTAAGTGTGAACAAACCACTTTTGTTTTAAGAAATACAAGTTTAATTAATAACAATGTTGTCTGTTTACACACCTATTTTAAAAATGTTAATTTGAGCGGTTCATCAAACTTTAAAATGTAAACGTTTTATTTTAAAGTGATTTGCTGTGACAGTGACACTATAAATTCAATGTTCGTTGTACATAACTGAAACTATAAAAAATAATTATTATGGATAACCTATTAAATGAACCGTAACAAAACACTGCGTCTTCTTGTGTATTACGTGGTATTACTCACCTACTTTTTATGCGTTACACTTCGTCTATGAATGTGTGAGTATGTAATTAAACTTACATTCCACGCTAATACCTGATCAAGTTTGTTTGACTTTTCACGGGAACAAATATGGTTATTAATGATTATGAAGTAATTGGGTAGGAAATTCGTGGATTAGACGCGCGGCTGCGTCTTTTCGTTACGTACTTTGTGCATTGTGACATGTGACATTTCCGAAATGTCATTATCAAATCTATTCGAATTCGATAATGGTTCGTGCTGATTAAAAAACCTAATAAGATTGAAAAAAACCTACATATATACTATCCTCAACAATTGTTGAATTAATAATTAAAACATGAAAAAAACGCGTTGGTGGAAATTCAAATTTTGTGTTGTGTACTAGCTCGTTTAGATGTGATTTTATGGTTAATGTATGACTGACATGGAACCTTCTCTTATAGTGCTAACAATTAGCTAGTTTACCCTATATTGTAAATGTTTTCTTGTCTGGTAACTATTAATTTTATTCAAAATGATAAAAACGATATAGCCCACGGTTATTCTGATAAAATCGTAATAAATCATTGTTGATTTATTTATGTATTGTTTCTAACGCGCATTTTTTATAAAGAATAGTTTTTTTTGCCTGGCAGCTTTAAATTTTAGTTTTCTCAATTAATACTTTGGAACAATGGTAGGAACTACTAGTACAACTTGGAACAACTATAAAAATATAGAATTTCCAAACATGGGGGGCTATCTGCACAAAGGTTCCTTTTTTGTCTGACAGCTTCAAACATTTGTTTTTTCAAATAAAACTCTGGAACAATGTTAAGAACAACTAGAAAAACTTGGAACAACCAACGAAATATTGAATTTCCAAAAGTGGGGGGCTAACAAATAAAAAAAAAGTTTTTTTTGCTTAGTAGCTTCAAATTTTTGTTTTTTCTAATGAGACTCTGGAACAATGATAGAAAACAATTAAAAAAATCCAGAACAACCTGGATAATAATAAAATTCATAAAGTGGGGGGTTAACTTCCCTGAGGTGGACACATTATTGAGGATTTTGTGGCTCAGTAATATTAGGTACGACAAAAAATAACATGTAAAAGTGACCAACAGTCAACTCGCTTGCGTTCGGCCACGCTCGGCGCTCCCTCGCTTGCGAAATGTAAAAAGCCTAACAAAAACCGGACACCGATTATTAGGCCGGACACGTAATCAAAAAGCCTTACTGTGTCCGGCTTTGTCCGGACGCCTGGCAACGCTGGTATAGCCTGAAATTCGCATGCGAAACAGCTGTGATTCAATTTATCGTACGGTCTAGTAACCAAGTATTATTATCAATTCAAAATCTAACAATGGAGCATGTTTTAATGATGTCTACAATGCCTTGACATAGGTCACAGATTAATTAAATAATAATTTGACTGCGAATATAATAAAAAAACTCTCTTTGCTTTCCTTGATAATAAAGGATTCTGATAATATAGGGATTGACATAGATAACGAATTGGAATTTTCTAATTCGTTCGGTTGACAGAATAGAACAGTATCCCTAGCACGAACCAATATCGAATTCGTATCATTTGCGAGTTCGAAATGTCATTGTCAAATGTGTACTGATTTTTAGTTCTCGTTACGTAGTTTGTGCCGCTGCTGTTCAAGTTCCCATACAAAATTTGTCATTGACATTTCGGTTTGCAAACTATTCGAATTCGATAATGGTTCGTGCTAGGGGTACAGTACCCCTAGCACGAACCATTATCGAATTCGAATAGATTTGACAATGACATTTCGGAAATGTCACATGTCACAATGCACAAAGTACGTAACGAAAACTAAAAATCCAGTACACATTTGAGAATTTCGGACTCGCAAACGATACGAATTCGATATTGGTTGGAGCTTGGGGTACGGAACATCAAGGCGCGACAGACATACTAACATTAATTGAAATCACATTGTTGATGGCCGTTCTTTTCACTATTTGAGTGTTCCTGACAATTATTCTAAGAAGCTAATTAACTTTTATGTTTCGTTAAAATTGAGGCTGCCACTTTCTTTGCGATAGCAGTGGAATAAGACAACACGACTTTGATAAACCTCTGTCTGAGTGCGATCTTAAATTGTTGTTGGTTGTCGGATAAAAAAATTTGACCTCCGGTTGGTGCAACTTAGGCTAAAAGTAGATTTCACAATTTAACGAGAGTAAAACTTATTACATAGTACGTTTCCATTATCTTTATACTAAAATTCATCAATTGTTCAGCAGCCTGCGTGAAAAATGTGATGCAGAGTTAAGTGGTTCTGCCAATAATATTAAACTTAGAGAGCACTAAGAAAACTTATGTATTTAACGGCAAAACAGGTAATAAATAAAATATTTCTAACGCTCACATCACACCAATCAGCCTAGCCCCGAAGTAATATTGTGTTGTGTATGAAGATGCTAGCTAGGGTAACAGATAGAAATACAAACATGGTATATACTTGTCTACATATATAATTTATAAAAAAGCCATGATTTAAGCACAAATTTTCGTATAAATCATATAAACATTTGCTTCGTCGGGTTAGCACCTAGGTAGGACCTCTGAGGGATACCTGGAAAACCGGCGTACACACCACTCACATCACGGAGGTCGTAATGATATGCATAAACTATCTCCTGATATAGTTTATTTTAGTTTCATTCAAGGACCCAGTGATGACACGTGGGCTCCATTTAACCGTGACAACATTTCCCTTGGTTTAATTATAACGATCAGTCAGTAGTTACCTTCCTCACTACCGTACAACGTGAGTTCATACATTATTTTGGTTACCCAATTACGACATTCGAAAATTTTATGTGCTCTATTTATTGATGACGAATTTTTTCTACGTAGTAGTAAAGCACAAATGATATCTAGGTAAACCTGAAGAAATAGGAAGATTTGATATCCTGCTCAATTCAAACTATTATTGCCTAAAGTAATATCAGAGAGACATCGCCCTTTTTCGTATCACCAGCCTAATTTAATAATGTTCCCACTGCTGAGCTGCACGCCTTGCCCATGGCTATGATCAGAATCACTCAGGTAATATACCTACTTAACCTACTTTCGATAAGCGAAGCACGAAGTAGCTCGATTATAACAAAAACAATCTAAAATTATATCCTAGTCTAGTCACTCAACCCATGACTTTGCAAAATTTTGGCTGTACAATAAATTACCTTTCCAACTTGTTTCAGCTTACAATGCGGTGGTTAGCAGCTTTATTCGTATTAGCTGCGCTTGCACACGCTGATGAGACATGCTTGTCAGTAGACGAGGAGCCATACTTTCTCTTCGGCACCAAAACTGCTTATATCTTTGCCAACAGGGGCCTTTCTAACAACAACAGAGCTCATGAAATTCCAGGTAAGTTTTCTAACTTTATGGCCTGCGAGGGACTACTTTTGTCCTCTTGGAATAAGTGAAGTTTAAGAAAAAGAAAAGAATTACAGTAAAAAGAAAATACCGGGTTCATCCCTTTGAATCGGATAGAGCGCGCAATGAAGACTAAAGTTCGCAATGTGCGATGTCCGTTGCTGCGCCTAATCACATGAGGTTATTTTTCGGGCTCCCGCGTAAGTACGCGTTAGCAAATGAGCAGATCGAGAGACTGGACTGGACTGTTCCCGTTATCGGTTCTCAGTCTGCTCGGTTGTTCGGGGGACTTTTTGGACGCGGGATTTTTTATTCCTCACGTGCGTTACTGGATGTAGCTTTATTACTTAATGAAGGAAAAACGAAATGTATGAAATTTGTATTACCTAATGAAAAACAGGTAAAAACTAGTGTGAATGTAAAGGATAGGAATGTGGGCCTTGTAGACACCACAGTATTCTTAGTGATTACTTTAGATTCTTAGCTTCAATGGGGCCCACATATTGATAAATTGTCAAATAGACTCAGCTCTGCAGCATATGCCGTAATGAAGATACGCCAGTTAATGGATGTAGATACGGCCAGATTAGTGTACTTTAGTTATTTCCATAGTGTAATGTCGTACGGAATTTTATTGTGGGGAAATGCCGCCGACATTCAAACTATTTTTGTGCTGCAGAAGAGAGCTATTAGATGAACTTATAATCTTAAAGTTAAAGAATCCATAAGATATACGTTTAAATAATTTGACATAATGACGGTCGCATCACCATGCATATACGAAAATTTATTACTTGGAAGAAGAATATTAATTTATTACTAAAAATAGTGAAATACATACACATAATAATAGAAGTAAAAATAATTTAACTTTACCTGCTACTAGGCTCCACAAAATCAATAATTCGTTTAGAGGTCGCTTTTACAATAAAGTCCCAAGCAATATCCAAGAGTTAACCATAAATAAATTCAAAGATAGTGTAAAAAAGGAATTATTAAAAAAGCTTATAACAAAGTGTCGGATTATATTACAGACAAAAATGCTTGGGTTTGAACTGTTCCAATCATTCCAACGGGTTTTCTATATTAAATAAATCATGAATGTATTAACGTTGTAACAACATAATGATTTCTAAATGTTGTTACATTTAAACATTCTGTAGACCGCTCGTTTGACCGCAGTTTTTAAACGAGTCAAATCGCAACATTGTAGATACCATGCCAATGATTATGCCATTGGCATGGTATGCCCGACTATTATTTAATCTGTGACTAAACAACAGAACGAAAGTAGAAAAAAAAACATCATAATTTCAGATAGAACCGGTTTTAATTTTTTAAACGAGGATTTCCTACTCACTGTTTAATGTTGTTTATTCCTAATGTTATGAAATAACTTACATACAACCAATATAATCATTAAAATCAGTAGGTACTCATAATTTTGGGCCTGCTATACTGAATTTAGTAACTGTAAGTAGCAATTCCAAACAATTTTCTTTTGTATTTGAACCGCATGTTATCCCAAGATTTCCAATTTAATTCAATTTATTTGCATTTCAAAATGTAACAAGGTTGGAAGGTTGGTTTCCTTCAAGATGTTTGTGAATAGTTGCTAACTTTTGATGGACAACATTCGGAGATGAGATGGTTTATAAGATAAACAGACTAAACTTAAATGTTTACGAAATAAAGAGATTTTATCGATTTTGTTTCGCAAAAGTCTCCGAATATTAGCTTTTCATTAGAAAGTTTGGATGTTAGATCTGAGTCGCGGGCTGCGACTAATGGGACCATCTTTTTGTATACGAATAATCGATTGGGGTAGATATTACATATCTTTTATTGGTCAACTTAAACGACGGCTTAATGTAAAACAAGTATGCAAGCTAACAGTATTAAGTCATAAATAAATTATTGGTCTCGCTGCGCGTGGAGTATAGCGAGACCAATCATTTATATACACACATCAAAAGTGTCTAGGGATCAAGCATTTTTATGCGGATTTCTTGAGATTGAGATGTGGCTTTGTAATAAATTTATGATTTTATAAATTTATATGGATCCTTTTTGGTGCATTTCATAATTTGAATCAGGAACTGTGAATCAAATTCGAGTAAAAGATGAAAATCAGCTGTCAATATTTTCCCTATAAAAACATACAACGCATTGAAGACATTATTAGTGCTACTGTTTCCCTACTACTGATTAAAACCAACGTTATTATGGAGCGGCGACGTCATTTAAGCAGGGAAGAAATGCTCAGAGCCGTGGGAATGATAGAAGCTGGTTCCCGGCAACGTACTGTGGCTTTAGCTCTGAATACAAGTCAGAGTGTTATCAGTCGACTTTGGACACGATACCGAAGCACTGGTACCGTGGCTGAGCGCCATGGAGGACGGTATCGCTGCACCACACGGAGACAAGACCGATACATTCAAATCTTAACTCGAAGAGCTCCAACAATAACCGCCATGATGTTAGCCGTGAGGCTTCATCACTCTTCAGGGAACTTAATTAGCGACCAAACAGTCAGAAACCGCTTGCATGAAGTGAACCTTCATTCCCGAAGACCGCTACGGGTACCACCTATAGCAATGCACAATCGTAGGATTCGATATCAATGGGCTCTTGAACACAGAAATTGGGCAGAAGAACAATGGCGTTTCGTGTGCTTTTCTGATGAGTCTCGTTTTGGTATGAGACCGGATACAAGACGTATACGACACTGGAGAACCCCTGGACGCCAACAGCGATTAAAATCCTGCCAGGAAGTCCATCCTTATAGTGGTGGAACCATCATGGTATGGGCGGGTATTTGGATCGGCGGAAGAACTGAGTTGATTTGGATCAGAGGCAACCTCAACGCTCAAATTTATGCTGAGACGATTGTATCAGACGTCATCGTTCCTCTACAAGTGCAAATCGGTCCCTTATTTCAGTTAATGCATGATAATGCACGACCGCACACCGCAAGAGTTGTAAGACAGACTCTCGCCGCAGCTAACATCATGTCCTGCCCTGGCCTGCTCAGTCGCCAGACTTGAACCCGATTGAGCATGCATGGGATATGCTACAGAGAAGAGCTCTGCCGAATATGGAGGGTATCCAGTCGCAAGAAGACCTTTTTTTGTTGTTGCAACGAACATGGGCGGCCATTCCACAGCGTGATTTGGATGAACTCATTTTGAGTATGCCAAACCGATGTTCTTGTGTTGTTAGTGTTCGCGGTAGAAATACGGATTATTAATTGTTTAAGTTACCCAATAAAATTTTAGAGAAAACTGTTATTTCAGTCTTTTTTTCGAACTTTTGTGTTAGTGGTTCAAATGTCAAAAATCCCTTTATTAGGAAAATGGCAAATTTCTTTATTAATGCAAAGGTGACTTGGTTTATCGTTACTGTGACAAACGAAAACACTTTATTTGATGAATCCTTAAAGAAAATTTTAATTAATATCAATCAGGAGAAAAGTTATTGCAAAAATATATGTTGATCCCTAGACACTTTTGATGTGTGTATGTATTAAGTATATACCTAACTAGCGGCCCGTTCCGGCTTCCCACGGATATATTTTATTTAAGTTATATTACATAGGTACGATCTGGTAAAAATGGTTTCAAATCGGTGAAGTGGTTGAAAAATTGATTTTTACCCCTGGAGATCCCGTGTCCGTGGAAATAGCAGAACAGAAGTTGTACTTATTCTTTTACAATTTCAAACATTGAAGATTTCGTTTTGAAAATTAGTTAAGTGGTTTAAGAAACCGGATTTGACACCCGTGTCGTCTCATTCAAGTAGAATTGTTGGGAAAAATGTTGTTTTATTGTAAACCTTTACATTGGGCCATGACTTACAATGCGAGCCCAGTGCGAACAGGATATCCATAGGATAGAGGATTTGGTCATAACCAAATAGCGGCTTCGGTCTGCGATCGTGGAAGTTAAGGAAATTTCATAATTGAGCCATCGTGATCCTCATGTTCGAATTACTATATGATAATCAAGGGGTAGGTAGGTACATATTTTCAATAAAATTAAAATGCATTTTGTAAATAGTTATATATTTTAAATAAGTATATAATGAAAATTAGTATTTAACATTTCGGAATGTATTTGAAGTTAATCTTTTATCTGGGTAATACGTAATCACGAGTTAATGACAAATTGAAAACTATTTCATTTTCATATCGAAGATCCAAACCACAATACGAATTTTTGTCGTTTCTCTAGACACACCCACACATGCTCATTGAAAGCGACACAGACCGAAAAATGGCCTCGCTTTTTTTGTGAAAAACTCCGTCCATTTGGTAGTATGGCTATGATAGATATAGAAGAAGACATAGATACATATCTATCTATATTCGGTAAGTATAGATAACAAAATATCCTATAGATAAATATCTCATATTTTATTAAGTAGTAGTAAAGTATTATATTAAGCTTTTAACTGCTAGATGTTTCAATCTAAAGAAAATATTACTGGAAAAAAATCCACTTGGTCTAGGTTTCCACCCGGACATGTGGGTTCGTTTCCCATCTGAAACTTATTTAAACTCATATTTTTGTCTCAGTCACGATTTCGCGACATAGTTTGACTATTCAACTCCGTCAAATTTATTATTTGCTATTATTCTTATGAATACAAATTGGCATTGAACCGCGGTATTAGCCAGGCGGATCATTGTGGTGGGTCATTCCTCTCGTCTCATAGAGAGACGCCGTGATCCGTGAATGAAATATAGGCCTTCAGTTTATTATTTCTAGTTGAGTTTTAGATTACCCAAGTAAATTGCTAATTAAAAAAATCTATAATGTACCTAAATGTTGGAATTGGAATAAATGTCCTATGGATACAATTTGGCATCAACAACGCTGTGATCTGCTCGCCTCGCAGTCTCCATCTTATTTTGATGGAATAGGAGCATCGGTAGATCCGACTAATTTCTAGGATGCCTAAGATGCCAAAACCACCTTGAATTATTCAAGGTTTTTATCAATTCTATAATAAAAGTTACCAAAGACATGACCATTTCTCGAACGATTACTTATTAATATAATACAATCTTTTTGTAAACTCGTCAATGTCAATGTGGAAAATAATTGAGAGAAATCTGTCATTTTCGCCATGTGATGACAGTACTACTAACCAATGATAGCGTAGTTTTCGACATTCATTAGTGCTTTTAACAGGCTGTTACAAGCTTTATGGTGTCAACCATAAAGTATGTCACACGTTAAGGAGGAGGGAGTGGGTCAATGAAGTGTGACATTGTGTGACAAGGGGTGGGAATTCTAAGAGAGGAGGGGTCTTAAGATTCGTGACGTCACATTTCAAAATCTAATACCATGAACTATCAAAATAAGTATTATCAAAAATCTTTAAAATATTTAGAGTTTGATCTTTGGATTTGCTTTTCCATCTGGGGAAGTAACCTCGTCCAGAAGGCCACAATAAAATAACACTACCATTTTATGATCTTGTGTTCATATCAAAGGTAAGGTTACAGGGTTTCATAAGGGCCTGGGTTCAGACCTCTCTTTTTTTGTTCTTGGGTTCTGTGGTTTAGACCGACACACTGTTCTGCGCAATCAATATCAATATTTTCATTACTGGACAAAATAAATATTTCTTTATGTAAAAGGTGTGGTCAACATGCAATGGTCATCATAGCCTATTGACACTTGCGGTACCTATGTATCACTCCCAACCCTGACCTCATCCCTTACTAGGTAGAGATCTGTAACCTTATTAACTGACATAACACGACACCGCCAAAAGGTACAACTCCAGATAGCCGCTCTTTATAGCAAGTACATTAAACGACTAAATTAGCAGGTTACCTGACTAACAGCCCTTGTTTACTCTGTTTGGCACGTTAAGAGTTTATGAGGTTTGGGGTGAACATTGTAGTTAATTGCCAACTAAACTCATCGATTGAGCTTTACAATCTGACTCGTCAAGGATATGGATATGGACACCCCGGCCTATTCAAAGTGAGTTCTTACAGAATCACACTGCAGTGCATAAAATTTTCCATATTCCATAATTAGGTACTCTACCCTCGATGTATGTATTTACTTATTTATCTTTTTTACCAAAATACAGTAAATGGCGGACTTAATGCCATATGCATTCCCTACCATTCAACCAGTTAGAGTGTAGAAGACGAATGTTATGGTGACAGAGTGCGAGCTACTAAAATTCGAAAAAAAAAATATTATCCTACTTAACTTTACTATGCCATAAAAAAAACAATAAATATATATTTGTTTCTTAGGTTTTCACGCACACCACTCATTAAATTAAATAACACAAGTTTGAACGGTATAGATGCACTGATTTATTTATTTATTTATGACGATTCACATCCTTTTCAGGCTGCATCGCGTCGTCAGAATAGGGATGATGACTAATTTTCTTTTCTTCATTTATGAGGTAGATTATCAAAAAGTATTGGACACTTATTTTTTCTTTTTTCACATAATATAAACATTGCAGAGATATATTGATTTGAAAAGTCGCATGACGTCACGTTTGAGTACACTTTTAAGTGAAAAATCACTAAAAAGTGACGTCACGAGCCCCTACTCCCAAACTTTGACGCGTTATAACTTTGTCATTTTTTGTTTGATTGCCCAAAGAAAAAATACGTGTCCATTATCATATCATCATCATATAACTGACGGACTATTATGGTTTTTTTTTACTTTGTCGATCTACCTTCAAAAGACTTTTTTCGAAATGTTCTTCTGCTCCTAGTCAATCATCACAATTATTTTCACGTGCTTCATTAGCTTTCTCTGTTTTTATTTATTTATTAGGTTTGAAGAGGTACATTTTTAAAGCATCTTGTATTAAAAATTACAAATTACTAATTTATAGCAGCACATTTCATAGTTATATTTTGATAAAATGCATAATTCATAAGAGCTGAATCTAAACACGTTTCAACAAAAGTACACAATGACTCTGTGAAAGTGTTTAATACATTTTCTTTTTCATCCCTCACGTATGCTTCACAAAGTAGGTGATCCAACAATAGACTTATGTGACCCATATATGCTCTCACATGAGATGACACCCTGGCAACCGGTTCAGTAGGTAGGATTGTGAAGGGTACCGAGTATGTACATCGTGCTAGATTAACTACTTTATGAACAATGTCATATAACAAAAGATATCAAAAGCTTGAGAATTATTAATAAGGTGAAATCAAGTGAAATACATAAATTCTCATAATTCAACAGGAGAACATTTTCCACTCGATCTCGTTTCACATGCAGAATAAGTATTCTTTCTTCCTCAAATTGCAGAACAATACTATTGTTCTGTAATCTGAGCTTACACGTTTCTGACTTATATTTTGATAACATTTATTAATTTTAGCGGGGCGGGTGCGAATTTTCAATGGCAGAATACCCTCCTGCCGTCTGCCCTAGCCCTGCAGCACTGTACACACTTATAGATAGGATGGTTGCTTTCTTACAAAATTACACAATTCGCACACCTTCCTCTCTGAAAGCAGAGCTTCAACTGATTATAATATTTATCAAATAGTTTAAGAAATAGTTCCGTCCGTCTAAGTAACCTGACAATAAGCTGATTTCACGGCCACTTTGTCCTTTTTCTCATCATAAGCATAAGCTTATGCTGAGAAAAAGGACAAGCCGCTTAAAGAGAATGCCATTAATGACCATGGTGCAAACTGCAATAAATCTTTGTCTTCTTTCTAATTAGACAAGTCCATTTTACCTTGATTTTTCTTCTGTGATCCACTTTTGTGCCTATAAAACGCGAAAGGTCAATCAATATTGGTACCAATTAGCACTAATAATAAACGACTTGGAGGTCAAGCCATCGCCTGATTCATAGCCCCGTATCATGGTTATTTTTATGGTTAACTAGAACGGAAGATGGAACATTACCTGGCTATCAATATTCCATCAGTTCAAGATAATGATGCAATATTTAGCCAGTAGGAGACACGCCAATTTCTTTATGTAATTTGTTGTTTTATGTAAATCTACCATGCTACATATTTTGATTACGTGTAGAGTTTGTGAAGTTAGGGCGTGTAGAGGAACGAATATTAATTACCCTTTATTTATTATATTATTATAGTATTTAATATCGTTGGTGTAGAGTTAGAAGCTTGGCACTACATGAGATCTCGGAGCGGAGCGCGACCTGCGTACCTATCCCGACCCGCAATTTTTTCTGTAGGTATACCTTCTACCTACTGATTCCATTAAATACATTGACGTATACAACGATTAAATACGAGTAATATTACATACAACTCTTCGTAATACAATTATTTCTTTACTTACGTGATACGATACCATGGTGCGTTAGTATTTCCACGGAGGTTATTTCACATGTCGATAAGTGCTTTAGGTAGTGTATAAAGCTTGTTACCTACGACACAGGTTACCTAATACTGCGATAATAGTAACCCGTATTCTTATCAGTAGAACACAATGATTGTATTATACGTACTTACATTTTTTCATATTATGCGAGCAGACTGTGAACCTGATGGTAATTGATCACCGTCGCCCATAAACATCTGCAACAAAAGAAATATAAAAATTGTGATGCCGACCTTTATGCAAGGAGTTCGTTCTTTTTTTGAGGGTTTTCATGTCGTATTGGTCCGGAATCACTACTGGCGACTACAGAACATAGAAAGAGGAGGAACACAGGAAGAGAGAAACCTCTTTTCCACAAACCACCAATCCGCGGTGGGTCCGTTATCACCCACCAATCCGCACTGGGTCCGTTATCGCCCACCAATCCGCACTGGGTCTACTGTCACCTACCAATCCGCGCTAGGTCCGTTATCACCCACCAATCCGCACTGGGTCCGTAATCACCCACCAATCCGCACTGGGTCTATTGTCACCCACCAATCCGCGCTGGGTCCGTTATCACCCACCAATCCGCCCTGGATCCATTGTCACCCACCAATCCGCGCTGGGTCCGTTATCACCCTCCAATCCGCACTCGGTCCATTTTCACCCACCAATCCGCACTGGGACCGTTATCACCCACCAATTTGCGCTGGGTCCTTTGTCACCCACCAAGCACTAGATTCATGTATTTTGTGACGGGTATTTGTTTATTGTTTACCGATGAGTCACCGGTGCGCGCGTAACCCAAAAATCATCACACATAAATTCGTGATTTCTCGAAAACCTGAAGTGCTACGTTACTCAAATCCGGTTTGTAGTCTTATCAGACTATTCTTAACTTATAACTTAAATATTCTCTTTATCTATCTCTTACGGTTTGGCCGCTGAAACAGCACCACAGACAGACGGACGGACTTGTCTAATAGATAAGAGATTTGTTGCAGTTCAAATTTAATCAAGGCGTATTGTTATATTATATAAAAACTAAATCTTGATTTAGGAAAATAATAACCTTGTACCCTTGTATCCCTCCATGTTGCAAATTTAAAGAACACTGTATACACCTGTATTTACGGTAAATACCACAGAACACACGAACAATATAATAAATCCGTAAAACAGTGATTTTTATTTATAGGTATTCTACTGATAAAAAATATAACATTATAATAATTATTACTTCGATAAGTCCATTTTAATTAATGACATTAGGTATATTGTACACATTAAAACATAAACACCTCATCTCGTAGCTGAATTCATTACGTAGGTACTTACCTACTTTCTTACTTATTTATGCCCACTGTTTGTGCTGCTTCAGTGAAATCATCATCAGCGTATTAATAACTCCACTGCTAGGGCACAGGCAGGCAAAGACGCGGTGAAGTTCCTCAACGGGGATCTCGCGGTTTTGCATGGTTCTTTAGCGGATAGTCTGTATGCCGTAAGCGCTCGTAAGTAGGTTTGCCAAATGCTAGCTTATCAATACCGGGGCATTTGCACCCTTTCCCCCTCTGAAAAAATAAAGCATCAAATCAAACCACCCATCACGCCCCAGAATTAAAACATCAGGCAGGCCAGCGGTGTCATTCGTTAATAGTTTATTTTGTTACGAAACTAGCACATTATCGGAATCCGGGATAATATGGTCTAATTACTGGACCCGGGACAAGACGCAAAATTCCGGGACAATACCGGATTTTCCGGCCATGTCCAGTGCAGATTGGTGGGTACTAACAACAGAAGATGTCAGAAGGACCAACGTCACAGAATATATACACTACGCCAACGGCTTAGTGCCTTCCACGAAGCATTTCATACTATGACCGACCCTTTGATTATTTCCTCTCAATAATCTAAATCAATTGCGAGAGTTACTTAGCTTCCACGATCGCAGCCCAAACGCGCAAATCTAACATATTGCGCCATCGAGCTAGACAATATAAGTATTATATTATACATTGGTCATGCCCCACGCCATGATCAGAAATCAGAAATCAATAATTTTCTATTCAAATTGCATGTATTTCCCTACCACTCGTTATTGGACATATTTTTAGTTGCCGATGATGGATGAGTCACGTCACGAACATGAAAAAAACTTGAGGCTGTTCATTCCCTTCAGGCTTTTCACAAACTCCTGGGCATTTGACCGGGGAGGCATTCGCCTAACGGAAATGCTTGGAAAACGCAAACGCTTTAGATTTTATTTTGTTATTTCGGACCGCCAAAGGTTTCCAAATACGTCACGCTCATTTTTTTTAATATTGTTATTACCAATGCAAAAGAAAAAAAATGAGCGCGAGGCATTTGAAAACCTCAGGCGGCTAGAAATAACAAAATGAAATCGTAAGCGTTAGCGTTTTCCAAAGCATTTCCGTTAGGCGAATGGCCCCCTGGTCAGTTTTGGGGAAGTCCCTAAACGGGGTGCTTCAATACAAGCGGAAAATATGCACTCTAAAATTTTTTTTTATTTGATCCCTTCCCTAGCCTCTTAAATGCTACTTGGTGCATTCATCCTTATCATGAACTTAGAGCTAGGTACCTACCTTTCTTTTAGATTCTATCTAAACATATAATATTTTGAAAGTGTACCAACATTAGCCGTTTCCGCAAATCTGTAACCTAATCTAGACCAATTATAAGTATAAATGTTAGTTAGTATAATGTTTTGTACGAATGAACATTACTGGCGCGTCATCGTGTCGGGTGGTTGCGGTACTGGGCCAGCACATTAAATCCGGTTCACAGAAACGGTTACAAAAACATCACACCACGACATAAACAACGGAAACAGTCAATAAACAGACGACGAGATAAGCTCAAGAAATACTGTTTTATAAAATTAATCTCGGATGGGTTATTTTTGTTTATGTTAATTAAGGAAGAAGGTAGCCTGTTGCAATGAGTTATTAGAGTTAAAAATAAAATTTTAGTATAAAAGTTTCGAGATATAAGTTGCTTAACTTTCACGATCGCAGGCCGAATGCGCTAACCACCTGCACCATCAAGCTCCACTCCTAAAATCCTTATGATCTTGGTAGCATAATCAGTATAATTGCGGCACTTACCCTGGTGTTTGCTTTTTGTAAACTTTAAAACAGTCCGTCCATATCATGCTTTATAAAGAATGAAAAGGACAGACTGATGTCAATCGATTATGCTATCAAAATGATAAGGTACTCTATATGTCGGCATAATGGCATTCGCCCGGATAAATAAAATCGCTGATCTTTAGCAGTTTAATGCATAGATAATTATAATATGTCTTTTCCATATCGTGTGTTCCTTTTACTTTCAGGCTGCGAACCCATTGCGTTCTGGCTACTGAGCAGGCCCGGCTCCACCTTACCCGAGCATGGCGAGATGGATGCGCTGCGCAACCTCGCCGACCTCAAGCAAAACATCGCAGACAATTATCGCAACCAGAATTTCAGAAATACTAATGTAAGACGTAATCCTAACATCATCATCATCATATCAGCCGTAAGACGCCCACTGCTGAGCATAGGCCTCCCCCTAGGATCTTCACACCGATCGGTCCTGCGCCACTAGCATCCATCGACTTTTTGCGACCTTCACAATATTGATGGTCCACCTCGTTGGAGGCCTTCCCACTGAGCGTGATCCGGGTCGCTATTTAAGAACCTTGCTGCCCCAAAAGTCATCGATTCTCCTTGCTACGTATCACGTCCAATGCTACCTAACACATATATACACCTTATCGCTCGATTGTTATAATTCAACAGTTTAAGAATTTTCTTAATGTAAAGATAGTGTGAGGTAATAAGTACTACATTTAAAAAAAATAAGGATGTTCAGAACTCGAATACTCGTGAAATTTTAATACATGTTAGGTTTAGGCCAACCAAAACAATAGACTTTTTATGATAAGCCTGGTTATAGCCTGGAAATAACCAGGCTCTTACATGTTTATACAGATTTCAGATAAAACCAAATCTTTTCTCACCTTTTACTCACGATATGCTTTCATTATTTTCATATTGCATTGGTTTTTGATAAATATAAAATGATTTCAATAACTATTTACTTCTCATCTCATCCCATTAGATGTTTGTTCACGCCCCCCGACTTTATCAGCTAAATAAATAGTGCACTGGTTATTGAATTTATTTGCAATTTGCAGCGCCGTATCTGCACATCGGACCTGAACCTCTTAGAGCAATGGTCGTGGAACCCTCGACACAATGTTACCTTCGCGGGGGACCTCACCAGCGACGGGTACATCAACACCCAAGGACTGGCGCAAGCCTGGAAGCAGAAGTACCCCGGTCTGCTCAACGACAACAGATATAACTACTTGGTAAGTTCTCTAAGTCTAATACAGAGACAGAAAAGAGAGAATGGAAGGAAGAGAGAAAAATATAAAATCAGCAACTTCAGAAATACTTAATGTTAATGCCTTGATCACCCGTACTGAATAAACGTGCGAGAGGCAAGGCTTAACATATAATTCTGTCGTAACTCGATCGTTATAATTCATCAGCCAGTTTCGACATTTACAGTGTGTAACTTATGAAAAAATTGCATATCCATTGATTATTTTCAGAGGAATTATCTTAGTGACGTTATAATAAAGTAGTAGTGGATCACTAAATAGCTCGGTGATGATCCTTCC
Source organism: Chilo suppressalis (assembly GCA_902850365.2). Taxonomy (NCBI): domain Eukaryota; kingdom Metazoa; phylum Arthropoda; class Insecta; order Lepidoptera; family Crambidae; genus Chilo; species Chilo suppressalis. The sequence continues at coordinate 7,013,473 of OU963903.1, forward strand.
ATTTGATGTGCCGCCTGATTATTTCGTCTTTCTCACACTTACTTAAGTTTTACTTTACAGTTTGGAAAGGAAATGCTCAATCCATTGTCTTTTTTTATAATCTAACAACTAATTACACCCAGTACTGAGTTTGGGTATAGTTCAGTTATTTGACTAAACATTATAAGACAGAAAATATAATCACTTCAGGACAAATCTATTTCATGCACCTAGATAATGCCTTCCCTTGGACTATAATAGATCAAACACCGCAAGAAATCAAAATCAGGTTTCAATCGTCTACAAGCACTGACTGATTGCACATGCATGTATTCGAAGCCTGAAATTATTTTCCAAAATCAATCTACCAAGTCAGGCAATTAAATCGTTCGCGGTCGTTTAATTGTGTATGGTGTGTAATTCTATCCATAGGCAAAGTTCATGCTCCAGCAGTGGATACAGAAGTAGCTAAAGATTAGGTATCATTAAGTATTAAGGAATGACTGTTGTAAATACTTCTGTTTTGCAGTTCAAGTACGTGAACGATAAGCTGTCCAGTACAACTTTCAAGGCTTTCACAGAGGGACTGTTTAGGACTCAGGCTGACGGACTCGATTTGCCCAAAGAAAACGACGAAAAACTACTCAGGGTAAGTCCAGTAATGATGTCTTGAGTTAAATATGAGACAACGAAATTAAATTCACTATCTTTAAAAATATACGAGTAATGAGTTATTTTTGCAATCTGTAGAAAATGTTCAAACTTAATGTTTTTTGTAATTTTCTTAGCCGTACCAATTCTGCGATTCTTGGAAGAAAAATGTCGAGAACAACAAAGAAACATTAGCGCAGAGAGAGATATTCGAGTCCAAATTAGAATACAAGCAAGTAAGTCAAGTAGCACGATAGTTTCAATATAAGCCGTAGTATAGTAGTTTTCAAACGAAAACTATATTTAAAGTAAGAAAGTAGTTTTGTTTTATAGATTCTCGAACATTTTACTTCGCGATTAGGAATTACAGTATTAAATGTTTATTAATATTTATATTATACAGTCATTAAAAAAATCTCCAATTGTCCATAACTCAAGGGGAACTGTTTACTTACATTAATGTCCTTCTATACTTACATACAAATATCTCGAGATCTTAATAATTAAGTTTAATAGATACTCAAAGCTCGAGATAGTCATTATTTGTTAACAAAACAAAACTATTTCAGACTGTTACAAACAATCGGTAACTGCAGTAAACAGAACTATGTACCTTAGTGTTTAACTATGTCCTATGATAAATTTTACTAGACAAAAAAAATCATCTCTGCTCAGTTATCAAGCTGGAATCGAACCATTATCTTTCGCTTTCTAAACGAATGCTTCTAATGGTGATTGTACATGTACATTTTACCCAGATGGTGACTAACATATCTCAGCGGCTAGGTTTCAACTACGATGTTGAACCAACAACAATCCGCAATATGTACCAGATGTGTCGATACAACAAGGCATGGGAAGTCGCACAAGTCTCACCTTGGTGTTCCGTGAGTAAAACCATAAACATACAAAGCTTCATTTACACGATTGTAATATCATACAGCTAAAACTATAATAGATAACATAAGACAACGGTATTAATAAATATGAGGTCCTACTTGTGACCCATGTAGAACACGTGGCTATGCCTAATAGTAGAAGGGGCTAAAGGGATTTTAGCACTAATTATGAAGATCGTTCAGTCAATTAGATACAAAGCAAACGAAGTTACCAAATAATGAACAAAACTTGGCGATAAGAATGTTTAGCTTGAACTTGTCGAACGCCCTGATGAAATCTGCGACACAAATCTATACTATTACATCAAGAGAGAAAAGGATACACTGACAGACTGACTGACCCATCAACACACAGCCGAAACGGCTGGACCTAAAATGATGAAATTTGTACTGTAGGTTCCTATTGCCTAGACAAGTAATAAAATAGTATTTTTTGAAACTCAGCCTTTTAAGCATGAAATTTATTATATTTAGGTATAGGTACATACCTAGGTTACAAATAAATGTTAAGCAAAGGTGGGCTTATCTCTAAAGCTGCTCTCTTCTAGCCCTACGCTAGGTTGGCTAGAAGAGAGATGCTTTAGTCGGAAATTCTAAGCTCAGCAGGAAACAGATAATTCGATTGAAAGAGTACATTATATATTAAACTATTTAATAATTATATTAAGATTTTTTGTAATTTAAGTCAAAATTATTAAAATGTTTGTTTGAGACTTCATTTTGATTTGAATCTGCATACCTAGGTATTCACTCGTGAAGACCTCCGAAGATTGGAATACGCCGAAGACTTAGAAACGTATTACAAATACGGACCCGGCACTGATCTCAACAAGAAGGTCGGCTGCGCTCACATCAAGGATATGATTGACTTCTTTAAAAACCACACCCAAAATGGTGAGACAATTTACTAAGTAACTGTAGCTAAGACTTCGTTAAATAAACTAGTTGCACTCGGTTTTTTTACACATAATACCATCCAATTAATTTCTAAATCAATTTGTTCTAGAAATGCCTCTGCAGCCGCGAACAGTGATACAGTTCGTAGAATTAGCATCCATTTTGTTGACCGTAAACGCGATGGGTGCCCGAAATGACGCGGCACCGCTTACTGGAGACAATTACCATACGGCAGCCGTACAAGCCAGGAAATGGACCAATTCTATAATGACGCCTTATAATGCTAACTTAGCAGCTGTGTTGTACAAGTGAGTGATTAAATAAATCCATAATTCTGTAGAATACATTGCATAGGTAGGTGCTGAGTGTGAAAGTAATAGGCCCATGAACTGAGGGCACCCAAAAGGTATGTAATTTCTTGCCACAGCTACTAAGCTGTCTGTGTTGTACGAATGTTCAACATATTCTGATTAGTATATTTTTTTTTCTGTTACAACTTTTTATGAAACTAATCAAATGAATTCAATACGGCATATTCATCTTTGTTTAACTAAAAATATATGGCAGCTAAAATATAATTTTATCGACTCTGTTCACTACTATGCAAACATGTTCTTGAACACCTTGATGAGGCTTTTGACAACGTTTCAATCTCGATTTTATTGCTTGAAGAAACTTGAGTCAGACTGGTTCTTAAGTTAACTCATACGCCTAGGTAGTGCAAGCGAGTGGGAAATTTTACAAGTGCCATACGGGGGATCTGCTTTGGTGTCCCCCAGGGATGTGCCCTGGGACCGACTCTATTTAGGTAAATAGACCTCCCTTATGACAATTAAGGGTAAGACTTGCTGGAGAATATACTACTAACCCTTAACACTTTTACAAGATGTAAAAAATAACACATTTTATAAGACTTTTACAATCAAAACTAAAACAGTTATTTGCCATCGGCTGCTGGCTACTTTCTATTTTGTGCTAATAAAATATCGTTTAACTATTTGTTTGTTTCTCCCTTCCTCAGGTGCACACTGAACGGCAACTTCGGAATAAACGACCGATACCAAGTGTTGTTCCTAGAGAACGAGAAGCCTATATCTTTGGACGGTTGTCGAGTTGGTCTCTGTAATTGGTCACACGTAACTAAAACACTGGGCGCGATTGCAGACGCCTGTGACTTGCAGTCATGCAATCACGCGACGACATTAAACAATTACTTTGGTATAAGTTTGGCGGTAGGTTTTCTCGTTATCAGACTGGTTGCTTTTTAAAAGGTTTGACTCTAGTGTTTAAGTGTACTGTGTGCTACGTGGTTTTTGATTTAAAGTATTAGATGTGATTAAAAGATGGAGTGAAATAATTCGATTCGAGAATTTGCAAACATAACATGAAAAGCCTATGGTTAAATCTAACACTATTTATGGAAAAGCAATAAAGTTGGTAAAAAGGAATCTCTGAAATGATTATTAGTATTTTGAAAATTCTTTCACAATATGTAATTCAAAATGCAATAGATACTCACATTTACCCTAATTAATAAACGAAGACTACGCTTGGATTAGTAAATCCATGTTTTGACTTTGTCTATTGAACGACAAAATTAAATAGCATTTGAGTGACATGAACAAAACACGGCGTAACTAGTCTAAGCTTTTCCTTGTTTATTTAATAAGGGTTTTAATAATCTACTACTGCTGTGAGGAAGAAGTATTTATTGGTACAGCTGCCTAGGTATGCTTTTTTAATGTGTAACATCTTTCCTTTCGCGTTCCTGCAATTTGTGGGAGTGATTTCGTGAAATGGGACGGAAGTGTGTTACAGGAAGTCGCGAAAGCGCGCGCTATTTGATTTGATTTTAGAACATAATGTTCAAATGGCTTATTCCTTTTGTAGTCGGTTTTATTTCTTTTTTTACTAATTATTATAAGGTGAGGTTTCAAATATTACACATCATACACGACTATTGTAAGGCAAGCTTGTTTTTTGTAACGTAATATCGAAATATTGCTGTATTTTTCGTGTCATCGTTGAACATAATTGTATTGTAGTAGTGGACTTGATACGCCAAAGTTATAGATAGATGTAACAATAATTTTCCGACGATATTAAGTGCTGGCCACTAAATAATATAGAGAAAAAATTAACAACCAAACAACGTTTACAGAGGAAGTTATTTATTTAAGTAGGTACCTATGCGAAAGTGTTTTGTCTGATATGAACAATTATGTGTAGATCTGATACATATGTTTCTACTTAATGGTTGTTTTGTTACACCGTTTTTCTTTAAATATTTTTTTATCTGCTTAATATAGGTATAGTGTAAGTTTAATCATTCTTATTTGTTTTCTTTTTTAATTAGGTAAGTTTTATGGTTAATTTTGAAATGATTTTATCGTCAATAATAAAATGTATTTTTTATTAATGGGTTTTACATTGTTAACAAATGCCTGTACTATATATATAATGCACTTGTGCAGACACCTTAATTACATAAACACCATTAAGTGCATTAAAGTTTTATATTATTAAAATCGCGTGTTTATACTCTGCTCATGGAAAGTAGTGGATCGCTTTCTTTATTTCGCTCAAAAAAATCCAGAATGGAAAACTGCTTGACACAAGTAAGCTGGGGATTATCATTGGCCGAAGTAACGAAGCCATGGCTGTATTGTTAGTTTATTTGGCACAGCCCTAACGACGCTACTCTGGTTATTGACAAAATTAATACCTTTAGCTTGTTCCCGACAGTATATACCACTTTGTAGCATTTAGATGTAGTTAAGTCATTAATATAATTCTATTTATTGTGATACTGATAAGTACTTACTTTTATATTATTTTTCTTCTACTTACACAATCACCAAGGTCTCGTTTATTTATAATCATGTTCTTTTATACTTATTTTAATCATGGATAGGTACAAAATGATATGCGTTTGCCTGTTGTACTCTCAGATTACAGAACAAAAGGCAGATGAAGCACCAGGTATAGGTACAAGCAAAGTGAGGCTCGCAAGCAACTAGCTGTGTGCACGACAACGCTGTACGAATACGTACCCTTTAATTGTTTTAGTGTGCGTGTAATGTTGCCAGGGTCCAAGAAAACACCCGCTTTTTTGTTTCAATTGGGGTTTTTTTTTAATGTATTTTTGTTTTTTTATTTTCACTACCTACTATTAGTTAGATGATAAAATTAAAAAGGGATTTCAAATGAATTCATGTTTTTACGGTTTTACTTCTGTAATCTGAGGTTGTATTGTACTATTAAGAGCATCAAGCGTTGTTTACAATTATTAGCATACTTACTTTATAATAATTTACCGTGTCAGAAATCTAAATAGCGATCAACGATCAAAATAAATACTTATTGTACTCCCGGACACATATATACACCTAACATTTTAATTTTTGTCAGTCCCTCGCTTATAATTAATTGTTACATAGAGCAAAAGTTTTTTAGTTTAGTTTACAGTTTTAAACTAATTTATAAACCATATTTAACGTGTTTTTAAAAATATATTATTATTGCTTAATCTAACATATAATGCGATTCAACTAAGAATAGGATCGACTGGGCGCCATTTTGTGATGTCAAATCTGTCAATTGAAACAAAATAGGTAGAGTGAGCAATAAAAGTTTTTCTTCGATAAAACTTATTTACTAAGATTAAGTGAGAAAAAACATCAGATTTTATTAATAAGTTTTATTTACTAGGATTGAGAAAAAAATACACCGATTTTTAATAACATTTATGACTGTGTGAGTAAAAATTTTAATCGGAATCTAGCTCTTCAATTCCGCTCAGCTCAGCATAACTACCGGAGTTGTCATCGTCGTCATGTTTGTTTTTTGACGTGACAACGTCTTAAATTAGGTTGCGGCTGGGAGTCACTTATGAAAAAGTGTAACGCTCGGTAACGTTACGATGAGTCTCTCGTGTTAAGTTTAAGTTTACATGTACAATGTTTTAGTAAACAAAATATATTTCTATAGTTAAAATTTGTGCAATTCTTATTTTCATTCAATTCCTTGTTCCTATTGTGCAATTTAATTATATTCATATCAATAAATATTCTACCGAGAAAAAGACGTTGTCACGTAAAATCTTCGCCCGTAAAACCGACTTTACAGGCAACCATTTTTTTATTCTAGAATTAGCTGAGTGCTAAAAAAGAGTTCCAAGATTTTTTGCAAACCGTACTTTTCGAGGGTCATTTGACAGATGGAGGTCATTGGCTTTCCTATTCTTATTTGAATCGCATTATATATACTGTAGACCGTTTAACTTAGCTGATAGACAGATAGATGTGTCCGGGAGTGTATTATCGACTAGCACGATGGCACAGTGGTTAGAAAGTTCACTCTGCGATCATAGAGTTTAATAACTTTCGCAGTAGCGGAGTGTATCTGTTCGCATAGGATGGGTGATCTAAAACTTATTATCTCAATGATGTTGATTATAAAAATATATTTAATTTAATAGGAAAATGCATATTTATGAAGGTAGATTTGGACCTATTTCACACCTACAAAAGAAATTATAGCACTAAAATACTTTTATAAAAATGTATGCTTCTTTCTATAGAAATAGGATAAATAATCAATCAATAATATTTTCAATAACCTGATGTTTATAAACTCCGTTCAAGAAATTGTAATATTAATCAACCTTTTTTTTAACTATTTTTTACGAAATATGTTTTAGCTGATCGCAAAAATTACTTAATTCTAACTTTATAAGTGTTACCTAATATAAAAAATATGTGCTAAACTGTTTGAAATTGTTAAATATTCTATTGTTGTTATAAAACGCACTTAATAGAGTCTATAGTAGTCAATAAATCAGAGTACAATAAATAAATTTGTTTTTATTGTGAACTGCAACTTCTCATAACACACTTTGAAATGTTGTGAATATTTCAAGCGTCTACCATTTTTATATAAAAATATATATTACAGCGAAGTCCGATTTTGACGATTGCTTTTTATTGGAAAGGTTAGGAAGAAGTTGGTCCACTATAAATTTGGAAAAAGAATATTTTTTTTAGGGAGCTCCCCTACATGTAAAGTGGGGGTGTTTTTTTTTATTCACCGTCTACCTTAGATTAAAACAAAAAGGGTAGATACGGTACGCTCATACTTGCATCAAACAAAAACTGATCCTACGGCAGTGCGAACGGGACGGCGAGATCCGCGTCACGGCATTACCGACCCGAACGAAACAGCACGTTAAGTTTCAACGGCAGCGTGAACGAGACGGCGAGATCCGCGTCATTGCACTACCGACCAATCACGCGACCAGTACTCGACGTCACTACCGAATAAGATTCAAAACAAACAGCAATTTTTATGAAAAAATATATTTTATAGTACTTACGAATGAAAAGTGATGCCGTGAGTATATTTTTAGTTCTTGAGCAATTTGAGCACTTTTTAAAAACACACTTAGGCATTGTTTTATCATATAAACACAAAATATTAGCAATATTTCTTTTTGGCGTTCACAAGCGATTGTGGTCTTGGGCCACAATTTATGCGGATCACTTTTGTGAGGCTAGTGCCGTATCTACCCTTTTTGTTTTAATCTAAGCCGTCTACCCCAGCTTATAAAATTTATTAGATTAATTTTATATTTAATTAAGTTTAGTAAAATATATATTTTGCACATAGCATAGCACAAACTCCAAAAATATTAATTTGGCTAAAGATAAAAAAGGTTTACATTTCCCGCTTTCAATTTTTTTCTGCGGTGCTTTTTTTTGTTAAAGTTTATATTCTATGCTGTTTTAGTACTTATTTTATGTTCACGCACCTCTTCTACCTTGCCCATCTCTAGTGGAAAAGCAACCTTATTACGAAGTAAATACGAAACATTTAAAATATTCAGTTTATTTTGTTTATTATACAAAAAATAACAACTTACAATTAAATCACATTGGTGTCATACACGATATAAGCTAATAGGTATTCACATAAAACTATTTACACACATTTAAAGAAATGTTGTCATTTTCTCATTTTATTATGCGATAGGTACCGGTTTTGATTTCATAATATTAATAGTCAATGGGTACAACATAGCAATAGTCCTAGTTTACACCAAAGTAATTCTTCTGTCTAAAATATTTCGATTTATATTGGTAATTCATAATTAAAACATTAACTGCTGCTTTTTTCTGGCAATGATCTGTGATCTTATACAAGCAAACAGGCTGCTAATCTTTTCGCTTTCCCTTTCAGTGGTATAGAAAAGTGTCAATTATATAAGGAACGTAACAAAGGAGATTGCTCAAATTGGCCCAAATGCACAAAAAATATTGACATACACGGTAATTCTTGGCGTAATTTATAATTTAATTTACAGTCATTAGATTTCAACGGACACCTTTGTATAATATATTTACTTTAAAAAGGACTTTTAATTTTACCGGTTTGGAAAACATACGAATCATTTTTAATGGCTATGGGTGTAGTAACATTCAGCCAAAGACTGATTGAAGTTGTTTATATAACATAAAACAAATCTATTTTGTAAAGATCGATAAAATAAATCATTTTTTTTATTACACTGTGGTATTAATATCCACAACTATATTATCATTTTCACTAGATGCAAATGTGCTCAGACAATTATTATAGATGGTAGGCGACATCATAAAGTCTATTGCCATACATTTTTCGCCAAACACGTCCATAAACACATTATAATCTGTATATAGGTTAGACTTTAAGGTATCTATCTATGGGCCTACGTTCCCTGACTATAAATTAATAAATAAATAAAATTATAAGGTGTGATACACTAAAAATCTAAAATATGGTTATCTTAAAAACATAACAAAAATAATGAAGCTACTGAATATATGGCTATAGAACCTTAATCTCTTAGCTTTCTTTGGTTAACGAGATTTTAAAAATTCTCTCTAATCTGTGGCTCATTCACAATCATCACACAGTTTCTGTCACAGAGTACCTTATTATAACCGGAAATGACACCTGATTTTAAAAGTTACTCTTATGCATTAACTTTAAAAACAGGCAACTATCTGTTAATCTACATGCTCTATATACCTGAATCTAATCTATAATTTCGGTACTTGGCTTGATTTCCCTAGTTTACTAGATAACTTATTTGCTTTTTATTATTTTAATATGTTCAGTGTATATGGTTTATAGAAGTTCTCAGGGGTGTCCGTCAATAATATTCGTTTCTACAGTAATTTATATATAATTTCGAATCTAGGAAACAATTTTTCATGATGTCTTTATGCCAAACATGTATGGAAGCTGAGCAATCTCCTTTCTTTCTCAACTATGAAATAAAAGGGATTGCAAAAACGGCCATTGCAAGAAAGTCACCAGAACCGGCTCATCATAATTGGGTGTCAAATGCATTTTATAATGGCGATATCTAAATGCATACGTATGAAAAAGCCTTTTTTAATAAATAAATAAATAAAACTTTTTACAAAATCACAAAAGCAATGTCCACCAAAACGATTAAATTCATGGGTATATTTTATAGTTATAGATTATCGAGATTAGGATAACCCTAATTTTTCATGCGAACCAGATCTGTATTAAAGCATAAGGATATTATGATAAATCAAAGGCCTCGCATCGCCAGTTTCTATGAAAACTAAGTAGCCCTACCGGACGTAATAACAAACTGCACCCCTAGCACGAACCAATATCGAATTCGAATAGTTTGCGAGTTCCAAATGTCATTGTCAAACGTGTACTGATTTTTAGTTTTCGTTACGTCCGTTGTGGCAGACAGTTTTCATACAAAATTCGAAGATGACGATACAATTACGGACCTATATTGTTTTAAACTTTCATGGTCACTAGCATTATAGATATTAACGGGATTGTTACCATGTACCTTGTTTTTTATGAAATATCGGAGACTCATAAAAAACAAGGTACATGGTAACAATCCCGTTAATATCTATAATTACGGACCTGTCAAAATTCGTGCCCCAGCTTCAGACAACATTTACTGATGTGAAGTCGAACAATGCTATTTTTAATAGCATCAAGTAATTATTGCTTACATTTGCAGCATAAATTTGATATATCCTAGCTAAAATAATATCTTGACCTCAGAAACGAGATGTCACGATTATTGTTATTTAATATGAAGTTTAGCCATAATTCAACTTTTTTCTATATATATTTGATATTCTGTATTTTAATTGAAATCAAGGAAACGTTAACATCTCTCGTATATGAAAAATAACAACTCTCATGTTGTTATTATTTTGTAGCTATTATTATTTTATATTTTTTGTCTAAAACAGATTGAAACGAATTATGATCTGTAGTAATTAAAAGAAGTACCTTAGTTCTTTTAATTACTACAGTCACGTGTACATGAGGTTGAGTTTTCCCTCTTATTACCATGAGATTAAGGTTTTCAATAAGGCAATAGCAGTGGCGTGATATTTGGGCTTCCTATTCAAACATATTTTTAGTAAAATATTCCATTTCTCAAGAGACGAGGGTTATTGTGCTATGTCTATGTAATGACTCAATAACACTAGGTCATTAGCCCGTATTCGGGTGCACGAAAGACATTACTCGGATTCGGGCACCCGAAACAATATTTACAGTGGAAATATTGTTACGGGCTGGAAGACTGTGTCGGGTAACCAAAACAAAAACTACCCGAATACAAACTTACTGGGACTCCGTTCATTTAAACTTAATCGTTTACCTGAATTCCATTAGCAATCGAATTCAGGCTAGCGACGAAGTGTAATTGAGCCACCAGAATGTTTGGTGAAAGGGTAAGTTAAAATAAGGTGCAAGGATTAGATAGATAAGACAATAGGGTATTTGACAAGTTTTAGAAAACGATCTCACGTTATTGACTAATGTTTATGGAGTGGAAATTCATCATTCTGTTGTGTATTTCAGTAAAAATAACCAAATCAAAAACTCCATTTTCAAGTTGCCGCGGAAATGTTTCTGTGGACATTATGGCGTCTTACTAGTGTGTGACGTCACACGACTGTTATTAAAACGTCAAATGATACAATGTAATGTCACTTTAACCGGAAGTTTACTTGCGTGTGACGTCATTTTAGGCTCCGCCAATCGCAAGCGTTTTGGGTCACGTGACAATAGAAAAGAAAACTATTATTTTTTTCGTTAGTTTTTAGTAAAATTATGCAATTTTAAAAAAATAGGTAGTAAAAACCCCTGCCTATATTCATTCTAAACACCGATGCTAACAATTGGCATTTTATTTTTAACACTGTCAAATACCCTATTGAGCAATATTCTTTATTACAATTGGGGAAGGGTTTGCTTTTGGTACCGCCCACTGAATCCCACTCTCTACGCTACTATGTATTTCTTTAACTCATAACTGCATTAACTCTCCCTATTCAGTTACTTTTTAATACACCTCAAATGGCGATCACAATTAATGACTCTTTATTAACAACAAAAAATCATGTTCCGAAAGACAATGTTTTCTTTTCACATTATTACAACAAATAAGTAAATCTTTTATAAATAACATCAAAGATTCAAAGTATTAGATATGCTTTCTTAGAACGATCCATAATAATATGTGAGTTAACGGAAGTAAGCAAAAATTAACCATTTCGAAGACATAGGTACGTAATGGAATAATTTTGACGAGTCCGTTATGGTCAATTCATACTAACGCAGAGTCGAAACGCATCGAAGCGAATTCCAGAAACGTAACAAAGCAAATAACCATTATTTACAAAATGTAATGTGCATATTCCTTCTGAGATAAAAAGAAGATACACGAAATCAACTAATCAGCTCAGATGGAATATATGCTATATGTACCCGAGATAAGAGTGAATTTGCTAAGTTACTGTTTCTAATAACCGCTTTGATGCGTTTCGACTCTGCGCTAGTATGATTTGACCATTAAGGTCTAGGTAGCATAATGGTCAGTGCATTCGCCAGGATAGAATAGGATTTTTGGTTCAATTCTAGTTTGATGCCTGGGCAGAGATAATATTTTTCTAGTAAAATAATACTAAGGGCATAAAAATGTAGTAGTTAAATGCTTGAATAAAAACCGCCCAAGTGCGAGTCAGACTCACGCACCGAGGGTTCCGTACAAACCTGAATTTTCAAAAATATTTTTTATAATTTATTATGTAACTAAAAATTTACGGTTTTCGCAATTTTTCCTTTATCTGTACTATAAGACGTTACTTCGTACCAAATTTCAAGATTCTAAGTTCACGGGAAGTACCCTGTAGGTTTTGATTCCCGTAAGAGTTTCGAAAATTTGCGGCATAAACGGCTGTATCTTTTGATTGCTTTGGCTTAGAAGTTTGATTTTTTCACAGCTCCAAGGGACAGTAGACCTGAGTATTAGATATGAATTTCAGTTTGATACCTCCACGCGTCCTGAGAAAAACGGTTTGACAGACGGACAGACGGACAGGACAACAAAGTGATCCTATAAGGGTTCCGTTTTTCCTTTTGAGGTACGGAACCCTAAAATTATACTAAAATCATATTGAACAAGTGAAATCCTTGACAATCACTAGTACAGATCACAATTTTCTAATTGACGCAGACAAAGCAATTGTTGATAAAATAAAAAAATAATAACATCGTAATGCTGTAAAAACTTAAACCAACCAGTCAAGCTGTCTCATTTACACTTATACATTATATCGGATGTACGAGTGAGAAAGCACTTGCTTTACACTAATAAATTTGATAACCTAACTTTGTGTTCGGATCACGTGGCGTCATGAACACTGCTCGAACTAAAATTACGAGTCCGTTTACCGCCGCCCGTTGCGGATTTGTTTTTCTGTCTCTTTCGTTCACTATCCTCTTCTGTGATACTGTTGCACCTCGGTTTGGGGCTCATCATGGTATCGGAGCTGACCGACTCCCTTTGGGACTTTTTTCTTTGACGTTTTGGTACATTTTCGCCTATCAGCATTTCGTTGAACTGCCGTTGTCTAGCCTCCCAGTACAAGTTCTGACGTTGCACAACGTCGGGATACTTTGCCTCGAAGGCGACGTCGGGCGGTATTATCAGCTCCCAGCCTGTGCGCGGATTGAATTTGGCGACGGAGCTTATTATCTCTAACACTTCTGCGGGGGGCAGACGAACTGCTGCGGCGACCTTCCGTCTGTCTATGTAAGGATGTTGAGTGAAAAGGTAAAGCTGAAAAGGAAAACAATTTTGATTAATAAACAGATTTTATGTAACTATTAGACGATAGCGTTTAACTTGACATTTCCGCTAACTGCTGCCGAGATTGATTTCCGATGAATGTATATAAACTTATATATAAACCATTAACCCCGAAAGATCCTCTCTTCTCTAAGCTAGGATATCAATACAGACAACTGGGGAACGTGGTCCACAGACCGCCCTTGAAACTAACCTCAGCTCTAGTTAGCGTGTCAAAAACATATCAAAACATGGATAGGGATGCCAATCACAATATTTAAAAAATCAGTAATTGTGACATATTAAACTGTAGAATAGAAACAGGTAGCTGGGGCCATGCTTTACCAACTCTTAATTTATTCTCTTGAGTACTCTAAATATACCGGCTAAATCGGAGGAACACACAACGTGATTGCGGTCAATGTAAACCCACGCTCGCAGATACTGGTTTGGCTGCCATCCTCGTAGCCCGACTAAACCCGGGGGCTCACCCACAGATATAGATCGAAATAGATACCGCAAGTGTATTTACTTCGCATGCCATAAACATACCAAAAGACAGACTAAACGTCTTCCTTTTACGCTTCCTTCTTTTTATCACTGTTCTCGATACGTTTGCTAATTGTCTTATTATTATTTTGCCTTAATAAGCTGTAAAATCGACAGAATAGAGACGAGTTGCCGGTGCATATGCTTTTTCACCACTTACCTACTTCGCCATCAAAATAAGGCACGTTTTCATACAATTTGAGGCACACGTTGCACGCCACCTACTAAAATTTAAGTCTGTTTCCCCCCAAGACATCTTCATTTTTTTCTCCCCCGCAATAACGGTCAGCGCTAGTTTTGTGCCGCGACTTATATAAAGGCAAATGGAGCGCGCGGTCCATAGTCCGCGTATACAGCATTTATTTTTTAAGTGTGTATGCTGTTGGTCGCATATGACCTTTACAGCGTCACCGGGTTTGGGGACGGCGGAAACCTAAGGGGACCTCAAGCCGAGAATTGGCGAGTGCCTCTAGAGGTATTCCAGGTGGATGGCATCTCGCCACGGGGGGAGTTTTCTCTCCGTCTGGAGCCTCTAGACCACTCGAACCTGAGGGGGTCGGCTCCACTAGAGTGCGTCTCTGAGACTCGAACCTCGGCTCTAGTTAGCCGTTGTCGTGAAAGGCGGGGAAAAACGCCCAGGTACGTATCTGTACTTGGTATATGGTCGTGTGTAGACCAGGTCTTCGCACTCTTATCCTACGGGTGCGGTGTCTGCCTAATGCTAAGCAAATGTGCAAGTCTGCTAGCTGTGCAGTGTTGATGCTTGGGGGCTGTGTGGGACGAGTCAAAGGCGCGTTGGCGCGGGTGATTTCATCGTAGGGTTACTGTAAGACATGCCTAGGCCGACGGAATCGGAAGGAGTATATAGCATGCACACACTTAACGCGGATAGAAGCGACGCCTCGATATACTGGCTGACATCCTCGTAGGCCGGCTAGATCGGAGGCACTCACCACGTGGTCTCGCGCGTACAAAGGCAGCTGGAACGCGCGGTCCATAGTCCGCGTACGCAGCACGCGCAAACACTTAACGCGGACAGAAGCGACGCGTCGATATACTGGCTGACATCCTCGTAGGCCGGCTAGATCGGAGGCACTCACCACGTGGTCTCGCGCGGCGCACAGCAAGCGGGGCGGCGCGGGCGCGGCGCGCGTATAAAGGCAGCTGGAGCGCGCGGTCCATAGTCCGCGTACGCAGCACGCGCAAACGCTTAAAGCGGATAGAAGCGATGCTTCGCTTAGTTGGCTGCCGTCCTCGGTGCGCACCATGGCGCGCAGGTCGTTGAACTTCATCAGTTTCGCTAAGGAAATGGAAAACGATCAGGTTATATTACGCTATTACGATCCGAATTTTCGTTATTTGATGCGAAAACAACTCAACTCTTTTGACCAAAACGAGATAGTACCGACGAAGATAAGCTTTACTGTCATTGGAGAATAACATGACCGAGCCCTTATGACTCTGTTTGCCATCCTGGTAGGTATTTTGTAAGTTAATATGTGATAAGGAAAGTGCTCTACTATCTCGTAACGAAGTGTTTCGTGAAACGAGAAGGTAAAGTGTCCTCTCCTCTTCCTTTTCTCTCCTCCTCTTACTATTTAATTAAAACGTACTCTCCTTTCCCTGTCTTTCCCACCCATTTGACCTCCCTGACTGCATCTCGACGCGGCCTCGGATTCTGTTGGGCATACTCTACCAACTTTTGAATCCTCTACATCACAATGTAACATAACCCATCATCAACTTTAAAATGTAATAAATAAATAAGTGTTCAAAAAAAAGTGTACCACAAACAGATAGCGATGCATGTCACCTTGATGGGAATCAAACCCGGACACAAGAGCTTGCGACACTATGACAACCAACAACTACTTATTATACGCTGCAGTATAGTGATATGTTATTGGTTTACCTGAATTCAGTTATTATATAAAATAATGTGCACTGACTTTTTTATAACATTTTTTGAGACAATAAATAATTACAAATAATAGAATGGTTTTAATTCTCAACACTAGGGTAATAAATCTATTGCGAACAACATAATACTAAACAAGGTTTACAAACAAAAAACACACACAAGTCTGAATGAAAAACCTCTCACAAGACCAAATCCCACTTACCATTGATGAGTATTTCCTTGAGTTGTTCCTGTGGTGTGGGCAGTTTGGCCGGCGCCACGTCTGCCTCGTCATCAGGAGGCGGTGGTACCAAAACCCGCACGTACTCACGGCCACTAAGGGTCAATGCTGAGCCATCCGATGTGTTCATACTGAACAACTTGAGCCGCTCAAGCTGGTTGAATAAAGGTTTAATGATGAAGATGAGCAGGACTTCATTCCAAACCTACGCTCCAGGTACAACAAAACATCAGCTTCATACATTTTATGTCACAAATGATTTCAACGACAGGTTGATAAATTCCACCTGGAGTGTAGGTTATGAACGCAGCCCAGGCATTAATGGGGTAATACCTAATATTGTCTAGCTGAGACTTTTCTCAGCTCAGCAAAATACTGCATTCAATAACTAGCCAGTAAAATTGGACAAATAAGTGTGAGAGATGCAAAGCAAAAGGGTGGTCCATATTTTATCAATGAATTTTAAATACTATGATGTTTTATAGTTATAGATACGTCATACACGCTTCTAATTTGGCAATTTGGCAAGACAGGTAATTGCCCGACTTGCATTCAGCCGGGAACACTCTCTCACTGCGGCTAGACTTCGCTACAATGTGTAAATATTTTACGTTTTTCACACAAAAAGGCCTATGTATACTTTTAGATAGTACACAAATTATGCGGGAACCGTTAGAGACAAGAAAAACGTCAGTTTTAAAGAAATTAATGTAAAAATATTTAGTGATTAGTTATTTTGACAATTGCTGTCATCATTGACACATGAAGGCTAAAGAGCGAGATGCAATCTGTTTTATACATGAAAGTGTAAGAGACTACTTTAGTGCGCTCTATTAGCGACTGTTGCCATTGGAAGTTGGGCACGGACGTATAACCTGTCTACATATTATGACCTCACTGATTGTATATCTCTGTCTAGAAAGTTATTAATTTCATGCTTTTTTAGTTCATTCTCTAAAATACATGTATGGTATGATAAAACTGATGTCAAATCAGAAGATAATAATAATTTCAAAAACGACACTCAAATGATGTTGTTATAATTTTAAATGTTTATAATTATGTACTTTAATTTTTAACATTTAAATTGAATTGAAAAATTTGCAATAGATTTATTTAAAAAACAATAAATTCAAAGCATTCTCAGAAGGAAAATATCAAATAACTACAGTGAACATTTAGTTGCTATCATTAATATTACTAATTCCCTTAATGATAATGACATAATAATATGCATACTAATTCCCTAAATGATATTGACAATTACAAACCATAGAATTTATATAAGTTTGTGTATAAAGGGAACTTACTTCTGCATGTTCAGCATCCTTCCACATGGCATCATACCATGGTTCATCATTTATTCTTTGGGATACGGTTTCAAAGGACTTCTCCCGAGCTTTTTTAGCTACATCAGTCTCTTGGCGTGCAAATTTCACTGTCACCTGTTTAATAAAGGTAGTAGCAGGAATGACCGACATGAACCAATGATAAAGAAAAGCTTTGATCAATGATAATAAGTTAATAGTTTTATTCATAATTTATGTAAAAATAAATTTTATAAAAAAAATACTTTAAAAGTATGGAGCAATATAATAGTATTTAGTTATAAATTCTATTACCTGTTCTGCTTCAGGTTCTTTCTCTTTCTCCTCATCATCAGAATTATCAGCCTTATTTTTATCACTTTTGCGTTTATCTTGCTTATCATAATATGAATATGAGGGTCTCATCTGTACAATACCTGTTTAAAAAATTGTTTCATGAAGAAGGTATGCCAGTAGATCTGATACTATAACATAAAACACTAACAATATATGTGGTGCTGTTAATATCTATAAACTGTAATTATAGGAATAAATGAATGAATAAAAAAATCCAAAGTACAAGTAAACCTAAACAAATGAAAGTAACTATAAATGAGATATTGATTGTCACTCTTCTACTTTCATGCACCCTTGTAACTGAATCATTACCACATTATATGAAAACTACTGTTACTGTATATTTTTATATAAACAAAACTTTACATATGGCTACTAACTAGGCAATAAAATGTGATTGTGTTAAAGGTTATAATTTCCGCACTTAGTCCTTAAGTGGACCATTGAATGTAAAAATAAAATTAGGTTGTATCTATAGTCAAATTTCCCAATACAAGGTTATATTAGGTTGGCAGTACCATCCAACAAGGTGCAAAAGGCTGAAGTGTTGTTTCTTCAACAATAAAACTTCTGCCAACAATTTATATTCAAAATAAGTATAGAAGTCCATATGTTTGAATAGAAATTAATTAAATTAAACCTTGTCTTTTAATTAGTCACTAGGAGCCTTATGTATCTAAATAATTAAATGTTGAAAGAAACCTTGTATAGGAGTGCAATGCAACTCTTTATCTTGCAATATTGCAACAGCATAGTGGCCAGTTTCTGTGCAAGGAGAGCAGCTCTCATAAACAATCTTATCCATCATACCACTTCTAAAATATTTTGACTTGTCCTTTGTCTTGGTATGCCATTCCTAAAAATATTAAAAGTATTAAATTTTGTGTTCAAACTTTGTATGGTTCTAAGCTGTCTGTTTTTGTCTTTGAATATTCATAATAAATTGTTATTATTAAAACAGTAATAAACAAATACAGGGTATTGACCAAGTATCTATTGTTATGATACAATTAATTGAAATCACCATGTGGTAATTATTGAAATTACCACATGGTGATTTCGATTAATTGTATTTTCCTTTCAATTTCTTTGTCTTTGTCCTTAGTTACTTTTCTTTAAAATATTTTTGCTTTATTATATCATATATTGTCTTATAACCAAACTATATCTATCATTATGTTCCAGACAACATTGCTTCAGAAAGCATGGTGATTTTAACATTACTATTATTTATATTTAAATCAAATTCACATCTCTAGACAGCTGTATGAATCAAATTACCACACATTCATACATATATTAATACTATTACAACTATTACTACAAATAAATCACCATGCTTTACATATTACAAATACAAAAAGAAACTTGTACAACTAACAAGTTCTGGAACAGTATTTAAGAAATGGTTCTATAATATCAACACTTCCTATCATACAACAGTAATTCTTGTAAGTGAAGTTGTTAAACTAGAAATATTTAATAATTTCTTATATTTACACAAATTTCAATAATTTAATAACAGTTTTGAAACAGGGATGTCTTCATTTATTGAATTTATTATTTACATTTCAAATCCTTTAGAAACTAATTAATCAAAATACAGAACCGAAATATCAAAGAATAATGAATTAAATTTTGCTTCATGCCCATTGAAAAATATTTTAGTATAGCGAAATACTGTCATTTACAAAACAGGAATACCTAAACGCTAAATATGAAGATATTATTGAAATCTCAAGTTCAAACCCATCTAAAGAAGAATTTGTAATGCATTTTATGAAAAACTCTAGTTTACCTGTTGTCCATCTGTGTTAATAGCGATCTGCTCGCCTTTAGAGGGGCAGTATTTGTCGCTATCAGTAGCCAGACCAACTTCCAATCTTACAAGCTGGTTCTTTGGCTTAATTGCTGCATTTGTAACTACAAGATCTTTCCAGTCCCTATTCGCCGGTCTTACGGGATACTGATAAACATACAAGTTTTCGGCAAGCGCCTTTGACAAATAAACTGGTATCTGAAATTATAATTATGAACATATCGCAATAAATCAAACAATTTAATGTTCAACAACATAACCTTATACCACGTTGTATTTAACAATGCAGATAACATTACCTCTTGTACTACAGGATCTTCTTCCTCCATACTGGCTGGCAAGTTTTCCCCTTGGTTATTTTAAATATATCATCAATATTTATTTGGTAAGCAACAAAACTATAAAATAGCGACAATACACACAAAACGGTACCTACACGACGAACGAACGACAGGTAATAAATTTGACATTTCACTGACATTTACATTGACTGTCAGATTTAATGTTGCAAGCATTAATAATAAGTCTCATAATAATATAAAATTACAAGACTTAATAAATACATTTTTTACCTTGCAGATTTTATTGACTTATTAAAATTGATGACCCAAAACTACATCCTTGTAAATTTGCTAATCACAACATATTCTTTAAATTCTCCTTCTGTTGGTTCTGATAAAGTTTTGATTATCTGGCACATTGAAACCTGTGAAAGAATAAAAATTAATCTGCCAGCGCAACGCTTAGAAATGTCATACCAATGTCAAATGAATCACTTTAATGAATTTGTAAGGTTTTTATTTCTATATTTTTAATGGATTATAATTATGCAATATTGTCCTGAAATACACTTTTGCTGTGTTATCTTAGTACCGATGCTGTAACCTTATATAAAAGAAGGAATAATAAATATTTAACCAACAAGATGTCTGATATGATAATAAACGGTAAACACTTAGCACAAATTAATCTGTTTATTTACCGTACCTACCTATTACATTAATATAACACAGCAATACCTTTATCTGATTTCAGACTCCGTGCCAGTTGATAAAAAATGGAATGAATTGATAAAGTATAATATTTTTATCATGAAATTAGTCGAATTCGTAAGTATGACCTTAACCTATTAAAAGTACTTTCATTATCATAATCGTAGGTTCGACTCCTGCGCAACAGAAACTGACTAACATTTTGATATAAGTATAACCTTTGTTTCTCAATCTAAGTTCTATATATTTAATACCTTAATGTTTATTAAAGCTTTTTAAAGTAGATATTTATTGAACGTAGGTACTATAGCTTTAATAGGTATAGTTCTAATTGGAGGCCTATTATTAATGTTAGCTAAGTATGTATGCTTTAAGGAAAGCATATTTTCTAAAACCATACTTATGATATAAATGTAGAAATATGTCTTTCTTTCTGTCTGTTACTTCTTCAAGCTTACACTGCTGAACCGATTTAGATTAAATTTGGTATACAGATATATTTCAGTCCCGAGAAAGGACATAAATGGGGTAAAAAGGGGGAAGAAGTTTGTATATGAAACCGATTTTCCACACCGATGAAGTGGCAGGCACCCATTAGTATAACAAATTAATAAATTCATATTTCCATTGTTTATAGATAATTGCCTTAATAATTACTATATTACCTGTAATTATACCAAGGCCACAAGGGCACATGTACTGCATAGCGACTGGGCCTACGCTTATAATATCATTCATATTTATTGTTCTCTATTTGCGAAGGAGGGTACCATTATTCATGGAAAAAATGTATTTATTTTTCCAAATATTGTTTGTATTTGGTGCTTTTATGCAATGTTTTCTATTAAATTTAGTAAGAGTGTGGTTATGGTTAATTTATGGAGTCTTTTACTTTACATTGTTAACTGCCCTGTCACTTGATTTATTTTTGATAGCTAACGAAAGAGGATGTACTTTTAGTTGTGCATAATAATAATTAATATTGAGCTTTATGTGTAAAACGTAATATATATTTTATTTACTAATTTCGTTGTTTATTTTATAATCTCATAGTAATCATTATTGCAGAAAAGTTTTTTTCGAACATGTAATATTGCAAATTGCAAAATTGGACGTAGTTACGCGAAAACGTTCCAACCCACAGCGACCCCATTTTGAGATAAACGCAATTTTGTGTTTTAGCGGTACACTTTTTCCCTGTTATTATTTCAGGCAAATACTATTGGTGTTACTGTGGAATGCCAAATTGGTTATTGAATGATATGCATATTTTTTGTAAATACATAATACAAGGGGCATATAAATAGGTAAAACGAGTTTGAAACGTTTTCGCTAAATTTAATTTTGTATGAACCTTGTTAAATAGCAATTATGCATAAACGTTCCAGAACGAATTTAAGTGTATTATTTTATAAATATATCTAAAATAAATATGTAAAATAATAAATAACAATGAGGAACATACAAAAACAACAAAAATTGAAAATGTATTACAAAAAAAATAGAACGTGATCTTTTGAGCTTAGAACCTATGCCAATTTGCTGATATGGTTCCAAAAGTTATCAAAAACTTATATTATAAACATTCAATTTTCATCATCGTATTCTATGATCTCGAAGTCCGGAACTCCACCAAACCCATCAACATCATCAGTGCTTCTTCAGAACAGAAGGCAATCCACTTCCTGTGCACCTCTTCCTACCTCTCCTTCTACCAATACATAACAATGCCCAGTATCATTAGATGCACTATGGATACCACTATTGTAGAACTAAGTAAAAAAGTTAAACCTCTTCAAGTTTACAAAATGACAAAGACTGATTTTTTTAGTACAACTAAACTGGAAAAGAAGATTATCAATAGGAAGAAGTTTACAGACTCATCTAAAGTTAGTTGGCTACATACAAAAGAAATTAAGTTGGATAAAGATATAATTTTTCTATTTTTATGCGGTCTACGATGGAAGACGATTTCAATGAGTTGAAAATTGATAAAAGAATAAAACGAGAACTGCAATACATAAAAGAATCTGATTTTTGCTTATTGTGGCCTAACGACAAACCGATTGCTCCAGCGAAATTAGTGGACTTACAATCCATGTACCACTACATACCCGAGGATTGCCTTCAATTTTATAGAACGCTTCAAAGTTCTGAAGAAGCACTGATGATGTTGATGGGTTTGGTGGAGTTCCGGACTTCGAGATCATAGAATACGATGATGAAAATTGAATGTTTATAATATAAGTTTTTGATAACTTTTGGAACCATATCAGCAAATTGGCATAGGTTCTAAGCTCAAAAGATCACGTTCTATTTTTTTGTAATACATTTTCAAATATTTTTTTTGTTGTTTTTGTATGTTCCTCATTGTTATTTATTATTTTACATATTTCTTTTTGGTTTATTTTTATAAAAATACACTTAAATTCGTTTTGGAAAGTTTATGCATAATTGCTATTTAACAAGGTTCATACAAAATTAATTTAGCAAAAACATTTCAAACTCGTTTTACCTATTTATATGCCCCTTGTATTATGTATTTACAAAAAATATGCATATCATTCAATAATCAGTTTGGCATTCCATAGTTAAACCAATAGTATTTGCCTGAAATAATTACAGGGAAAAAGTGTGTAAATTGCGTTTATCTCAAATTGGGGTTGCTGTGGGTTGGAACATTTTCTCGTTACTACGTCCAAATATACCATAGTTATTTATTTTGGTAAAAAATATCTTTTTCTCTAGAACATATTTAGCAAAAATGGATCAAGTATATGTGGATTGTTTATAGCAAAAAATTAGAAAATAATATATTATAATAAAAGGTTTCAATTTATTTAGAACAGTGTTCGCAGCTTAAAAAAACAGTATGGATTAATCTAAAAGGTTTCAAATTACATGGAACATTTTTGCAGAAATAAAAAATGTATAAAGATTTTGCAAAAACGTTCCAACCCACATGGATCATTTAAGAA
This sequence comes from Chilo suppressalis, assembly GCA_902850365.2. NCBI lineage: Eukaryota > Metazoa > Arthropoda > Insecta > Lepidoptera > Crambidae > Chilo > Chilo suppressalis. Next base: position 7,037,233 of record OU963903.1, read on the forward strand.
ACCATTAAATGTGCGTTTTATGAATTTAGTATAATGTTCCAAGACAAGTGGAACATTATAACGATATGTTATTCTATTAAGAGTTTTTAACAATATGTTTCAGTATGCATGTAATGTTTTTACTTTATTTTGAGTACACGTCCTTGGCATAATGGTGGGTTGGAACATTTGGGTTAAACTTTATTGATGAAACTAACCTAAAAATACTAGCATCTTTGTGTGCACATGATGTAATATGTCAAAAATAGTACCCTGGTTATGGTAACTCATTTTCGAGTGACTTGTGGGTTGGAACGTTTTCGCGTAACTACGTCCAATTGTGTTTAAAAGTTCAATTATTCTTTAATATGTACTTTGACAGATGGACGTGTAAATAGGAAACGTTACAAGCAAACAGCTGGGCTACGATCCAAACCTATGCTCTGAGTGCAACTCTTTATTCCGAACGTTTCGAATTTGACATTTGTTGCACTTAGAGCGTAGGTTTGGAACGCAGCTCTGTTGTTTACATTACATGCAGTTGCAGGTTATTTTATTTTAGTTTCATTGTTTTTTGAAACTCAAAAGTTAGAAAAAAACAAAAAAAAAATATTACCCAGTATTAGAATGTGAGGTTGTAGGGATATATCATAGGTAAGTAAAATCTGCCTTCAAATAAGTACTGAATCAAAATTCCAATACGTTTACTTTTAGGTAATATCAATGCTACTCATGATACTCCCGTTCGTTATGACCAGGCCTGGGATCTTTTACTGCCTGGCTGTGTCGCCGACACTTATTTTGTCGGTGATGTTCGTGGTGCTGTATTTAGTGGACCAAGTGCATGACCTAGCCGAACAGATGTACCTCACGATACAGATATCTTTGAATGTGGTAGCACTTGTAACGAATTTATTGTCTAATACAGCGGCCGGTGCCGTTTTTGCTTTGTTTATTGCACATTTACTAGTAGCCATATGTATAGACCTATATTACGTTATACAAGAGAGAGGATTTGCTTTACTAAAGTAGAATTTAATGTTTACATAAATAAAATGCTTGTGAGCAGCATCCTTTGTATTATTCTAACTTGTATTATTTTTTTTTACTACTTGAGACAGATGAAATTGCATCTCAGTTTAAATGACTATAAAAGAACAAAACTAATTTGTAACAATCACATATATGTATTTAAATAAAATAGAATTTGTTTCTGCCTTGTTAAACAACCTTTTATTAATTCGTATTTGTTAAAACCTATTTTCATTACAAATCCTAATTTACAGAACATTTTATAAGTGTGTTATATATAAACATTTAAAAATGTGTGATACCTATATCACATAGAAATCTTAAATTGTAGAACTACTAAGGAGCAAAATGCATAAAATCATATTTTAAAATAAAAAATCTCAGAAGCAAAATGCATAAAAAAATCCTTTAGACTGTGGAGAATATATAAACATTGATGAGTTTTTCTATCATGAGATGTAATTTACCTACATACTAAAAGTAGCACTTTGGTACTGGGCACTTGTACAGAAGATTTCAAAATAATGTTAAGGACATGAAATACAATTGGTTCACAAAGCTATGTATTAATTGTGTAATTATATTTTTTTGTAACTTAATTTCTAATACCAAAACTAGAATTTGAACGGAATGAAAAAGAATATTACTACAGACTTTTTGCTGTTTTAAGTAGTTTGCATTCATAGATATTCTGCAAATTAGGCTTTGTAACCGTTTACACTTTCTGCTGTTTAGGTATACTGTTTTTAGTCATTTTGCATTTTTGGGTGGCTTGCATTCATAGACATTCTGGAAATTAGGCTTTCTTATCAAAATAGGTTAAAACTTAACTGTGTTAATCTTTTAAGAAAAGTGTACCTATTTCTATTTGGCCTTTTTTTCTAAGCTCCTATGCAAAGTCATTGACTAACTTGCCCTTGCAAGCGAATAGCAAAATTACATTTTTAATGGTTTACTATCACTCCCACCACAATGCACAACCTAATGATATTACCTATCGTTTTCACCAAGAAACAAGTAATAAACTAATTTTGTACAAAATTTGTAAAATACTTGTTGTGGTTGTTTAAAACATTTTTTCATATACACTGCATAGACAACTAGTATCTTGACAAGTATTGTATACTACATCTTTTATACATGTACATGAGTGTAAACGAAAAATGAGGACTTGTACAAAATTTGTTAAATACTTGTATTATACCTTGGTGTAAACGACGGGTTACAGTGGCTGGAAACTTGTCACTTAAATTTTTGCATATGAAAACTCATTTAACATTTAGTGCGCAAGTGCTACGTAGCATATCTCCTTTGAGTTCTAGAACTTGTGAAAAATTGGTCATATCAACAATACATCAAATTTTGATAGCTTCTAATACATCAGCTAACCAGATAGGGTCCTTAAGGGTCTTTATATTATTAGGGTCTTTTATATTATTTTCATCTTTTATACACCTTTTTTTGCAATAAATATATTGAATTGAATAACTAACACTTATAGAGAATCTAAAGAATTTTTGGGGAAAAAATTCAACACAGTCCAAGCATCAGACGGGATTCAAAACCCGCACCTTCCCCAATATGGGCAGTATACTGCAATTGGTTATTAGATTCATAAAAAAGCAGTTTAATGCTTAAAATAAAAAAATATAATAAACCCATTGAGAAGGAGAACCCATCATAAAAATAATAAGAGCAGATTCTAATCAATATACCCATAGTGTTGCAAAAATAAATAGAAAGAATTGAAAGTGGATCTTACTTTTAGGTAGTGGCACTGCTACTCTGTATTCTACCGCACGTTGTGGAGCCTGTGGACGTATGGCAATGCCTGGTGGCGGGTCCGACACTCATGCTGTCATTGCTTATCATGGTGCTATATGTTGTGGACCAGGTACAATATGAGGCTGAGATGTATTATGTTGTTATTGAACTAATATTCACGGTGATTGCATTCATAAACTTATTCTTTGTCGGAAGACTAATTGGAGCAATATATGGCCTGTTTTATGTAGACCTGATTATTGCCTTTGCAATGGATCTGTATTATATGCAAAAGGAAAGAGGATGGACATTCTAAACACAGTTAATCAGTCGATTCAGCTACAGCTGTCTTATCAGCTTTAGCCTGTCATGTTGTATTATGATCGACATCCTGAATTTGATGATAAATATTTTCATTTGAATCACTAACATGTGTGACAAAGCTTGTTTGATAAAATGTAAACTGCTGATAAAATGTGCCATGAAAAAAATATTTAAAATGAGTACAAGGTTACTCATGAAAATATGTAGGACAAAAGTTCTGTGGTTTTTATTACTACTATTAGTTGTTTTAATAACTTGGAACAGGAAATGTGAAAGTGAACATTTAAATGATTATATTATGTTAAAAGGAATTGAAAGGAATTCCAATAATCCAGTGATAGTTTGGTGGACATCTAGTTTTCCTGGCACAATGGAAACAAGATTCTGTTCAAGACACATGAAATGTGATGTGTATAGTAATAAAAACGCAAGCTTAGAATACAGTGTTGGCGCTTACTTATTTTACGGGAGCAATATTGAAATCAAAGACTTGCCACAGAAGCAACCATCTGAAATTTGGGGATTGTATCATGAGGAGTCACCGAGAAATTTAGAAGTTCTACTCCATGAGGCCATGTTAAATCTATTCAATTTCTCAGCTACATTTAGTAGATATAGCAATGTCCCATTCCCCTTGCAATATATGGAATCAATAGATCACATAACAAGTACACATTATTTCATACCAACTTCGGTAAAGAATGGCTTACTAGACAAGATTGCTCCCATAATGTACTTACAGAGTGATTGTGAAACTTCAACTGAACGAGATGCGTACGTGTCAGAACTAATGAAATTTATACAAGTTGATTCATACGGAGCATGCCTTAATAATAAAAAATTGCCAAAACAATTTTCAGGAGATTATCTAAATAATTTAAATGAAGAAAACTTTCTCAAATTTGTTGCAAGGTATAAATTTGTCGTGGCTATAGAGAATGGGGTTTGTGAAGATTATATTACTGAAAAGTTTTGGAGGGCCATCAAAGTTGGTACTGTACCAATATACTTTGGATCACCCTCTATTAGAGATTGGTTTCCAAATAATAAGTCTGCTATTCTCCTCGACGATTTCCCTACGCCAGAAGTTTTGAGTAAACATATCAGAAAACTTTTAAATGACGATAATTTGTATGAAGAGTATTTAGAACATAAAATAAAAAAGATCATTACCAACCAAAAACTAATTGATGAGGTACAAATAAGACCGTATCAAGCAGATGGAATACTGGCAGTAGAGAAATTTGAATGTTTTATATGCGAAAAATTGCACAATAAATCTGAAATAGGTGTAAATATAGTAAACAAATGGCATTACAATTGTCCTAAACCTATATCAGCTCTAACATTATCTGTGAACCCTGGAAATCCTTGGGTGTATTCATGGAATTATGCAAAAACTCAGGCTGATGAATTATACAAAATGTTGGCATATGGATAAAAATATTTATTCCTTGTTTTTATACTTTTTGTACATTTATATATTTAACAAAATAAATGACTTTATTTTTAATTTTGTTCCGTTTATTGGCATACTGCACCCATAGGTGAGACAGGGTATATCTCTTGGCGGATTCCCCTTTTGATCACGTGTGGTATTTGCTTCGGTACCATTCTGTGAAAAAAAAAACAATTTTATATAATTAACACATAACACATTGTAGCTTTTGGGCGACCCAAGAAGAAATGTTGAAAAGTAAGATGGTGCTTTTTTTTGCATACTGCATAGCAATACTTTTTATATATTTGAGACAATTAATTTTTCTTGACTTATTCGTATTTTTGCATAGCTTATTTATTTACCCCACCCCACCTGATATATGTGTATTTGTAGCGAAACCTCGAAGGTAGCAGATGCGACAGAAAAGTGCTGTTCCAGCCTTTCTCCTCAATTGCATGTTACAGAGATAGTAATCTCTAAAGGTCGTAGTAGACTAATCAACTCTGAAAGGACTCGTCACCGTATCAACTCGAGCTGTTCAGTATTCTTTGTAATGCAAGGCCAACCTCCTCCCCCCCTGTTTAATATTTATTTTATTACAATAAGAATCTTAAGGAAAAAATGAATGTACGCGTATGGTTTGTTTGCCTAGTCACTATTTTTACAAATGTTTTGGTTGTAATAAACTTTGATTTTAATCCTTTTAATCATTCATCTTTACCTTTTACCACTCTAGCGGGTGCCGCGGGTCCGTTGCCATGCAAATGGAACTCGTTTACCTATCGCATCCGAGCGAACCTCGGTACTGTCGCGGTTGCCCGCGCTTTTGCAAAGTAGGGGCTTATAATTTTGCCTTTTCGCATTTTTGTGATCTTACGTAAGAACTATCGAGACAACATCCCACCCCCTTAAACGAAAAAATAAGACATGGTTAACCCCCCTCCTCCCCCTAAATCGTTTTATATAATAAATGAACGGCCCTTTATTTAAACGCACACCAATCGAAACCGTAACATGGTCACCTCACGAAGAAACACGAGCTTGTTACGATTTCGATTGGTGTGCTTTGCAGTACGAATACTGAACGGTACCCTTAGCACGAACCAATATCGAATTCGTATCGTATGCGAGTCCGAAGTGTCATTGTCAAATGTGTACTGATTTTTAGTTCTTGCTACGTACTTTGTGCCGCTGCTGTTCAAGTGTCCATACAAAATTAGACATTGACATTTCGGTTTGCAAACTATTCGAATTCGATGGTTCGTGCTAAGGGTACCGTTCAGTATTCGTACTGCAAAGCACACCGCTTTGCAGTACGAATACTGAACGGTACCCTTAGCACGAACCATCGAATTCGTATCGTATGCGAGTCCGAAGTGTCATTGTCAAATGTGTACTGATTTTTAGTTCTTGCTACGTACTTTGTGCCGCTGCTGTTCAAGTGTCCATACAAAATTAGACATTGACATTTCGGTTTGCAAACTATTCGAATTCGATGGTTCGTGCTAAGGGTACCGTTCAGTATTCGTACTGCAAAGCACACCGCTTTGCAGTACGAATACTGAACGGTACCCTTAGCACGAACCAATATCGAATTCGTATCGTATGCGAGTCCGAAGTGTCATTGTCAAATGTGTACTGATTTTTAGTTCTTGCTACGTACTTTGTGCCGCTGCTGTTCAAGTGTCCATACAAAATTAGACATTGACATTTCGGTTTGCAAACTATTCGAATTCGATGGTTCGTGCTAGGGGTACAAAACGAGTTAGTAAGGTTCCTTTCTGAGTCGATACGTCTGATACGACCTTCATTGAGATGCAAAGATCAAGTAAGAATGTCTATAATACTGTGATTAGCCTTATACTACTATACTAAGTACGAGACTAGAATATATGAATTATAAAATAATTTTATTAAAATTCCAATATACTCACGTAATGCAGTCAATGATGGGGCAAACGGACAGACATAATGTGCAGCCGGTGCAGTCGTCCGTCACATGTGGAATGTGAGTTTCAGCATCAAATCTGTGGTAACAAAAATAAATCGTTAAGCAGGGTATCATTAATTTTACTGACCAACGCAAAAGAAAACTAAACAAATTTCCTAATGGAAACTCCAGTGTATATTTTCAGTGTGTTTTAGTCCTATTATTGTCTAACGTCAGCACTACCCTGATTTTGATATCTCTGTAGGCGCAGCCCACACCTGCCCCCCTAGCATCAGCTCCACAATTTACATTATATCACGGTTTTTATAGCGTCTAACTGTCAATCTCCATAGTAATTTGACAATTGAGCTTGATAAAAATGCGTTATATATCATATCGCGGTGTTCATGCTAAAGGAGCAGGGGGCTTACAGCCTATCGGTATTGCGATAGCTGATGATTTCATTTTGTTATTTCTAATCACCGAAGGGTTTCAAATGTCTCGTGCTCTTTTTATAAGTCGCGGCATGAAACTGTAGCGCTGACCGTTACTGCACAGAAGTAAAAAATAAGATGTCTTGGGGGGAAAGAAGATGCGCGGGTGGGCATGCGTTGCGACGATTGGCTCTCCAGTCGTACCCATGCGCAGCTATCCCCTCCGCGTTTTGTTCAGCGCAAGAGTTACATGCCGCGACCTGTACACGACTACCCAAAAAAGTGTAATAATGTATTCAGGGTTCACGTATGTACAATTCTTTATTCCACCATAATTTCAAAACGCCTGAATCGATTTAGATGTGTGTGAATATCGTTATCGTTCGTTACCTTTCACCATCTTGGGTAACATACACAGACTACTTAGATACTACGTGTAACATACGATACCTAAACTGTTTAAACTGGAATAACAGCAATGTTAAATAAAAATAAAGTCTTCTAATTATTACATTAAATTTGTCATTTGAACGGTCTCAATGAAACCATATCAAATATGTATTTGTACATATTAGCATTAATAAACGGGGTTATACGTAAAACGTTTTTTTACTTCTTAGTTTAATTTTTAACGGCTGTCGTGTTTTTTCTTTTTTTACATTGGTAATATGTCAAACTTACATTGGCAATAAATAAATCAAACACGTCACGCTCACGTGACGTGTTGGACAACCTTCGGTGGTCAGAAATTACAAAATGAAACCAAAGGCCATAGCTATAGGCATCGCAATAACGAAAGGCGGTAGGCGACCTGGCGGCAATCCTAACCTAACAGAATTGCTCTGGCTAGGCACACCGCCGAACGGACCTCACACCTGGCTCCCGCAAGCCTTACGAGCCCCCGCAGTGGCTGCCCACTGAGGATCCCGTAACTCTTACTAAAGGAAATTTATTTAATCTTAAAGGAATTAGGGTTTAACTTATTTTTTTAACTTCTTAGTATCTTCGCCGCGCCTCTCCCGGTATGCGGTGCGCCTAACTTAACATTCCAAAGAAAGTTACTCCAAATTTAAAGTGTAATTTTTCGTTGAAGTTTGTAAAAGGTATCAGTATGAGTAGGAACCTTAGATAATTAGAGGACTGTACACTATAACCGGGCTTGGGGATAACGGTGTTAGCGTAGGGTCCAATGCCCTGGTCAGGATGAACTGAATAATAAAATTGTACGATTGCAATATGAGACTCAAAAATAACACCAACACAACATCAAAACGTATAGACAAGAAAAAATTATCAACATTAACCTGACTAACAATATCACAAGCCTTTTACAGTGCTTACTTTGGGGTAAGTGTTATATGAACCTGAGATGGCCAACGACATCCCAATCGTTCTTAAAAGATGAAGTCATCAAATTTTCTTTTATACTTACTCAATCGCTTGGTAACCGGAATCCGCGCATGCCATGTAACATTTTCCACAGTTAATGCACATATCCTGAAAAAAATACAACAATAAAATAATTTGCCTTTTGCATGTTCATAGACTTAGGTATGTTATCCCTGTCTAGTGTATAATGAAAGAACTGGAATGCACACTATCTTTAATAATGAAATATCCGAAAAGGTCGTTCAATAAGCATTATAACCGAGTGTATGAATACTGAAAATAGTAAGGCGGTAGGGGGAAATAGAAACCTTTGCCCTTGAACCTTAGAATTCGAAAAATTACTATACAGTAAAGTTTTCAGAATGAATGAGGCCACGCTAATCCGCAATAGTTTAAAATCTGCCTAAATATCAAGGTAAACTCACATCGTCAATGAGCGCGACTACTTGCTTGGTGTTATCTAAGTTCTTGTAAGCTCCTATCCTAGGTAGGGCTGCACCTACAACGTCCTTTATTCTTGGCACTTGGTCGACGATGTCGTTCGCTTCGAAAGGACTATCCACTTTGTTGTTGCCGAGAATGTCCGACTTCAGTCGTTTCTCGTGAAGGATCTCTTCGCGTTTTTTGACGTAAGGACCAAAGTGAGCTAGAACCTTTAAGGAGGAAAGAAAAATTTTATTATATAATATGTTGTTTACTGTTTTACGCGTTTTGATAAAACTATTTTGTGTTGTTTAGATGGAAGTAGTTACAAACAAACATTTCTGATTCCTGCACCAGTACCGGCATTATATACTACGACTATTATGTGTGCCTAATTTCTGAGAACGTAACCAAGGTTATAGCACAAACCTTTGTTTGTAACATTTTTTCACCTAAATTGCTGAACCGATTCCATTGGTGCATACATACACCAACAAATACTTAGTCAAAGACCTACAAGGTCCTTTTTAGTTTGGACTTTTAGAAACAATGTATATTAAGGAATAATTTTTCCACCGTTCTTCGTAAGGCAAGTTAAGCCTTTGGTTCCGACTGCATCTACAGTTAATACCCACTAATCTGCTCTGTAGGCCTATTCGTTAACTGATTTTGTCAGGTGATGGAAGTGATAATCACCGAGCTATTTAGTGATCCTATACAGCTACGCCATTAAGATGATTTGTACTTCAAAGCATCATTGTATTTGCGATTTTCTCTTTAGTTAGTTTAGTTAGTTAGGGAATAGGCTAGCTGTGGAAAGTTTGTGAGTGTTTGTGTGTGCGTGCGTGTACGTTTGTTACTTCTTGACGTCTAAACTGCTGGAGCGATGTTAATAAATTTTGGTATGGAGTTAGATGATACCCTGGATTAACACATACATAGGCTACGTTTTACTGCGGAAAATATCCTTAATAAACCGCGGGTAACACTGCAGGGCACAGCTTGTTCTAAATAAATGATGATCTTCTCTAATTACCTTGCCGTTGCTATCGTAGAGGGTCTGCACAGGCTTGCCTTTCTGGTGCTTGAAAGTTGGCGGCGACTGGCCCGACCATCCGTCCAGACCCATAGATCGTATGTATAAGAGAGCTTTCAGACCGGTTATGTAGTCTTCGACCACAGTAAAGTCTTGGTTCTGCACGGCACTGCATATCTATAAATCAAAACGTTTGCCTGCTTAAATGTAAAAAAGAGGGCTGGAAGGGAAAGCCACGTGCCGTATTACCACAAATGTTCAACAATAATTTATAAAAAGCTTACATAAGTAGGTACAACATTTTTCTAAACATGGCTCCAAACAATGTCGAAACTTTTTTATAGGACAACTGTTGGTCTTTTCTTTACAATACGAACCTTGCTTATGCAACTTTCGTAATGGCTGGTCATTCGATAGGTGTCCAAAAACTTATTACCTCGAGCTCTTCCTTGCTTCGGCAGCCACGTAAAGCCATTGGTCCCAGCTGCATCTGCAGTCGTTAGCACCACAGAACACAGAAAGAGGTCAGAAGGCTTATGGGCGGGGCAGGTGTGCCACAGATATGTGTGAGCAAATGCTCATAACTTGACCAAAACTTTATCCTGATTGCGTCGTTGCTCTCGGGTGTGAGCGCTGATTGGTTCGATTGTTTGATGTCGCGTCGTTTGATTGGATCTATTAGGTGGAAGTGTAGTGGGGGCGAGCCGGCGACATCGGTTCCCGTACAAACGGTCTATGATCACCCTTTTAACCTCTTTCTGTGTTCTGTGGTTAGCACTCAACAATCCGCGTTGGGTGAGCGTGATGTGTCATAGATCATTCTCCCTATTCCATTCATATGGACTTGTGAACCAGCGGGGACATCAACAGGATGATGATCCATGACAATTAGTTATTCATCAGTTTCTGCCATTAGTTACTAGTACGATTAGCGCGCTATCAGCGAAGTCGACGCCGCCGATGCCCAGTCTGGAAACCCGAGCAGCTTGTTGCCCACAGCAGAGACCTAACGCAGGCCTATGGACCGCTTCGCATTATAACACACCACTCTACGTAGTGACAAGGATAATGCATCTGTTCCCAGCATCAGTTACCTGTACGACCGGCGTGCCGCACAATATGAATTGCAGCGCGCTGTCAGCGGAGTCGATGCCGCCGGTGCCCAGTATGGAGAACCCGGGCAGCTTGTTGAGATCGCACGCAGGCCTATAGACCGCCTCGTATTATAACACACCACTCTACGTAGTGACAAGGATATGGCATCTGTTTCCAGCATCAGTTACCTGTACGACCAGCGCGCCGCACAATATGAACTGCAGCGCGCTGTCAGCGGCGTCGATGCCGCCGGTGCCCAGTATGGGGAACCCGGGCAGCTTGTTGAGATCGCACACAGGCCTATAGACCGCCTCGCATTATAACACACCACTCTAAGTAGTGACAAGGATAATGCATCTGTTCCCAGCATCAGTTACCTGTACGACGGGCGCGCCGCACAGTATGAACTGCAGCGCGCTGTCAGCGGAGTCGATACCGCCTATGCCCAGTATGGGGAATCCGGGCAGCTTGTTAAGATCGCACGTAGGCCTATAGACCGCCTCGCATTATAACACACCACTCTACGTAGTGACAAGGATAATGCATCTGTTCCCAGCATCAGTTACCTGTACGACGGGCGCGTCGCACAGTATGAACTGCAGCGCGCTGTCAGCGGAGTCGATGACGCCGATGCCCAGTATGGAGAATCAGGGCACCTTGTTGAGACCTCCTCGCATTATAACACACCACTCTACGTAGTGACAAGGATAATGCATATGTTCCCAGCATCAGTTACCTGTACGACCGGCACGCCGCACAATATGAACTGCAGCGCGCTGTCAGCGGCGTCGATGCCGCCGGTGCCCAGTATGGGGAACCCGGGCAGCTTGTTGAGATCGCACGCAGGCCTATAGACCGCCTCGCATTATAACATACCACTCTACGTAGTGACAAGGATAATGCATCTGTTCCCAGCATCAGTTACCTGTACGACGGGCGCGCCGCACAGTATGAACTGTAGCGCACTGTCAGCGGAGTCGATGCCGCCGATGCCCAGTATGGGGAACCCGGGCAGCTTGTTGAGATCGCACGCAGGCCTTTAGACCACCACATTATAACACACCACTCTACGTAGAGACAAGGATAATGCATCTGTGCCCAGCATCGGTTACCTGTACGACGGGCGCGCCGCACAGTATGAACTGCAGCGCGCTGTCAGCAGAGTCGATGCCGCCGATGCCCAGTATGGGGAACCCGGGCAGCTTGTTGCCCACCTCAGAGACTGCACGCAGACCCATAGGCCGTGTCGCGTTACCGGATACACCGCCGTATGTGGTGCGTTTCTCTACTCCTGATGTGGGTTTAAAGAAAATGAACTCTGAAGAAAGTTTTCATATAACATCATTATCGGCTCAGCGAGTTATGGAAAGAGCTATACTGGAAATTTCTTTGGGGGCCTGAGCGCTCGAATAATAAATATTTACCAATACTAAAAAAATGTATTAACACAATCGAAAGTGAGATTGCATGGTACAGAATCAACGTACTGGATCCTTTGAGATCCCGGGTTCTCTCTACTCCGCCCGATGATCTTCTCCCGGGATCCAAATTCTCCTTTTTTTTTGTGTAAGGAGCTCAAATTTTGGTTGCTGAACTTGCATAATACTCGACTTTAGTTTACCATAGTGCAAACTGTATTTATAATAAATAAATAAATAATATTTCCTACACTTACGTCAATGAGGGCTACCGTTTTCTGTCTCACCAGATGGCGCCACTGTTGAGTGAGGTCCTAAATTGTAACTTTTAAAGTTTATTAATACGCACATGAAATCAACGGTTACATTTAGATCGTATTTTAACACAAAAGAACCGGATCCTAAACATAATAGGCCATGCCACATTGACGCGCAGTTCCGTTTTATTCGGAAAAAATGATAACATAATCATTTTTCTTAGCTCAGATTTTTAATAACTGACATTCATTGCTACATAACTCATATTTGCCATAATTAAGCCGAATTGTTACCAATTATTCACAACATTATTTTAATTAGAAATAAACCCGCGTAGTCAACCAACAAGCTATAACATTTGACATTTCGGAGACCTCACGCTACACTAGCGCCTCTAGCGGCGGATTCATACGCGATAGCCCTCATTAGTCTATCCCCAAAGTAAGCACTGTAAGGCTTGCTATGGGATATTATCGTAACGGGTAGAATATATATAATTTTACATGATACATAAGTATATTTGTATATAGAAATATATACAAACCATGACTAACGTACAAATGCTCGTATTCGTATACTTATATTTGCCCCCACCGGGATTTGAACCCGGGAGCTCTCAAGTAGGCAACACCTTGAAACCCGGCGAACATGCCACGGAGGTCGTAAATTTATAAGAAGCCAGTTGGTAAATTACAGATTTTTTTCAATGGTGATATCCTGTCACGCTGGTTTTTTTAGCACCTTTGACTACTCAGCTCCGACAGTGTTTGAAATTTTGACTCACCGACTGCTGGCCATGGGGTTGCATCTGACTTGACTGACATCAATCCGGAGACTGTGTTGATAGCAGAAACTCCACTCGCTCCACCTGTAAAAGAAATTTGGTTGAGTACCTACTTATTTCATGAAAATTCAAATAGAAATTTCATTTTTAGGTATTAGTTTAAATATGATTAAAATTAATTTATAATAATTTATTTATCTATACATATAATAAACTGGTAGGAATGTCAAAACTGTACATTGAATATTTTTTTAAAAGAATAATTGGGGTGTGGTCTACAATCGATACCGAAGCCAAAAATATAGCTTTTATTTTTTTTATCTGTATGTATGTCCGGGATAAACTCAAAAAGTACTGCATGGATTTACTTCAAATTTGGCACGAATATTATTAAGAAGTCGGGTCAATATATAGGCTACATATTATCACGCTATCACCTACGGATAACGAGCAGTGAATCTTTATTTCTAACTAACTCCACGCGTACGAAGTCGCGGGCAGCAGGTAATTAAATATGAACTATATGTATGTGTAATTGTATGTATAACTGTATAATAAAACTCATAAAAGTAAAATTGGTACATATTTTACCTTCATATGCCGCCGTGGCTATCGAAACAATGTCGGTAATGTTAGGTGTGAGCTTCACGAAGAATGGAATCTTGATGGCTTTTCTCACCCATTGCGAAATTCCCTTCACTAGAACTGGATCCTGTAAAGAGTAAGCAAGGTAAATAAGGAATACTTCAGCTAGGTGCTTTAGAGGAAGTGTGCCTGATGGATATCTACAGAAAGACCCAAGAGAGTCAAATAGGTACCTACTTAATATATCTATGGTGTTAACATGGTAACCGTTGTATAATTTCCTTGATCGAACTTAATTTAAATTAGGAAAATACTACAACCTTGTAAACTGTAATAAATACTGAATTGTATATTTATTAGGGGGCTATAATGCACAGGGCTTATATAAGACGCTGGAACGGCCGAAGCCGTTGATGAGGGTACATCGAGATTTTCTTTCAGCGATTGGTCAGAGCTTTCACTGCACGTTTTTATTTTCTCTCTAATGTTTCTAGGTTTTGGTTTTATGGCGGCTAGAGCAACCACCCCACCATCTATACCCTAGGGCCGTCCCAGTTATAGAAGTATCAAAAATATTATGATTTTTACGCGTCCGCTCCACCGCTCCGATATACGAACATATTATGTGCACTGGCAGGACCGAATTTAAGGCATAACCGTGGACACACTATTATATTAAAGATCCCCGACCTGCCCATGCCATGAGGGCAGGACAGGTTGAGCTCTAGCGCGTCCGCTCCACCGCTTCGTTGTACGGCCACATTATGTCACACAGTATTATTATAGTACAGCTCAGTTCACCGCACGCCAGCCCCATCCCTTCCTCACTTATGCCGTGAGAGCACGACAGGATGAACTCTAACGTGTCCGCTCCGCCGATTCGTTGTACGGCCACATTATGTCACACAGTATTATTATAGTACAGCTCACTTGACCGCACGCCAGCCCCATCCCCGACTCGCCCATGCCGTGAGGGCACGACAGGTTGAGCTCCAACGCGTCCGCTCCCGCAGCTTCGGCCTTCCGCGACAGCTCAGTCCAATCCGCTTCGTTGTACGAACACATTATTGATGCAATCACCACCTGTTAACAATGTTTCTATGCTCAGCGTGGTCGTTGAAATTAAGGAATTAGTAGGTACTAAGAGTTATAAATATTAAGTTTATTTAGTTCTCCATCTTTAGAAAATAACGTGATAAAAAATACCTTCTCCGGGAAGTCTCGTTTGAGTTCCTCGATGCTCTTACACCAGTAGGCTTCGCACTTCTCGGAGATGAGCTCGATGTTGAGGAACGAGCCCTGGCCGGGGCCGTACGTCTCTCCCGACGTCACGCCGCGAACGATGCGAGGCGATACGTTCGTCACTAAATCCTGTACATAACACAAACATTGGTGTCGATTCTGGTATGATTCTCTAAACCTAAAATTAAAGGAGATTGCTCAAATTGGCCTAAATGCACAAAAAATATTGACATACATGGTATTTTTTGGCGTAATTTATAATTTAATTTACAGTCATTAGATTTCAACGGACACCTTTGTATAATATATTTACTTTAAAAAGGACTTTTAATTTTACCGGTTTGGAAAACATACGAATCATTTTTAATGGCTATGGGTGTAGTAACATTCAGCCAAAGACTGATCGAAGTTGTTTATATCTAAAAACAAATCTATTTTGTAAAGATCAATAAAATATATCATTTTTTTTTATTACACTGCACTGTGGTATTAATATCCACAACTATATTATCATTTTCACTAGATGCAAATGTGCTCAGACAATTATTATAGATGGTAGGCGACATCATAAAGTCTATTGCCATACATTTTTCGCCAAACACCTCCATAAACACATTATAATCTGTATATATGTTAGACTTTAAGGTATCTATCTATGCGCCTACGTTCCCTGACTATAAATTAATAAATAAATAACATTATAAGGCGTGATACACTAAAAATCTAAAATATGGTCTTTCATCATTTCATCTTAAAAACATAACAAAAATAATGAAGCTACTGAATATATGGCTATAGAACCTAAATCTCTTAGCTTTCTTTGGTTAACGAGAGTTTAAAAATTCTCTCTAATCTGTGGCTCATTCACAATCATCACACAGTTTCTGTCACAGAGTACCATATTATAACCGGAAATGACACCTGATTTTAAAAGTTACTCTTATGCATTAACTTTAAAAACAGGCAACTATCTGTTAATCTACATGCTCTTTATACCTGAATCTAATCCATAATTTCGGTACTTGGCTTGATTTCCCTAGTTTACTATATAACTTATTTGTTTTATATTATTTTAATATGTTCAGTGTATATGGTTTATAGAAGTTCTCAGGGGTGTCCGTCAATAATATTCGTTTCTACAGTAATTTATACATAATTTCGAATCTAGGAAACAATTTTTCATGATTATTGGTCTTTAGGCCAAACATGTATGGAAGCTGAGCAATCTCCTTTGACAACAGTATATCATTGTCATTCCCTATACAGAATGAAAAGGAGGGCCTGATGTTAAATTAAGTTTTAAGTTTAGGGAATCATGCTAAAATCGACACCATTGTGAATCGGACTTTTATAAACAAAGTTTTGGTTTATGTCCGGATTTTTTAAATCTTTTAATAGTAACAGTAGCTCAGTAGGCAGGCTCCCCACCAAGTGGACCAACGATTTATTAAAGGAAAGTCGCTGCAGACAGCTTAGGATAAAGTGTCAATATCTTTGGGCGAGTCCTTTATCCAGTTGTGGGCATCGTAAGACTATTGATAACGCTGATAATTATAATCTCCAGTAAAATATGAGGATTCGGTTTCATTTTTAGCTATATTTATGAACTGAACTTACTAATAAATAAATTTATACAACCACTAAGTTCTAAGGCAAAATCTCTTACTAAGAATAGGTTACTGAAAATTGTTATAGCAGTAACATTAGTTTGGCATATTAAGCCGAATGGAAGGCGCAGCGAATTATAACGAAACTGAAGGTAGAGATCGATGCATTTATCTTGTGTAAACGTATTGTCTTGGGGACAGAAAAGCCCCAGCCTTGCTGGAAAGCCCGCCGGATCATGATGACGAGACCGAACATTTGAATCTTATATATATCTTAATCGTATTCCACGGGTACTGGAGACTAATTTGAAGTAAATATTTACATTGTCTTAACCGAACGCCTTGGTGACAGAAAACAAAGCCCTTTCGGTATGGCGGTACACGTGGTAGTTCTAAATGGCCTATTTCATTTATTAGTTGTTATTGTTAAACTAGGTTGGCGTACCTACCTTGTCCAAACAGAATGACTGAGTGACAGCAAATGCCCCAAAGCCTTGCTGGAAGTTGCGGCGGATCATGGTGGCACTCGTGGTGGTTCTAAATAGTCCATCTCATTCATTAGTCGATAGGCTAGTTTGACATATTTACCTTGTCCAAACCGTAAGTCTTTGTGACAGCAAATCCCCACTCTTGGTGGAAGTCGCAGCGGATCACGGGGCCGAGACCGAACGATTGCAACTTAAATCAAAATAATTATTCAAAAGAATAGTTTGACATATATACCTTGTCTAATCAGAATGTCTTGTTGTCAGCAATGCCCCAGCCTTACTGGAAGGCGTGGCGGATCATGGTGGCACCCCTACTTCGCTGGGGAAATCCTTAGTAACCTATTGGACTAGTTTGACGTATTTACCTTGTCCAATCCGAATGTCTTGGTGACAGCAAAACCCCAGCCTTGCTGAAAGGCGCGCCGGATCATGGCAGCACTCGTAGTGGGTGGGGCTGATGCGAGACCGAATGGGTTCTGGAATCTGATGCCGCACACTTCTACTGATAGATCTACGTCGTCAATGGGGCAGTGGAACTTGGGTAGTTCGATGGGCGAGTCGAATGATAGGCCCTGAGGAGCAAATATTGTTATGTAATAATACAGCACACGGGGTTGTACGACAGCTTATCTATCAGATCAGTTTTTTTAATTTTCTATTTGTAAACTTTACAACAGTTTATTCTTATCATCTATACATATAATAAAATGGTAAGAAAGTCAAAACTGTAGATTGAATATTTTTTTAAAAGAATACTTGGGGTGTGTGTGATCAGTTGAATTGCATTGTATTTTGTGTTGATTGATGGTCAGACTTAAGTTATTACACTCAGCGCTATCGATTTAGTTAAAGTGATGTGTGTGTTGTTTTATTTTATGTTTATTTCTAAGAATGCGGCAGTCTCTATGTGCGGCCTTAATTATTCTGTCTGTGTTAATTTTCAGAATCCAACCTCTCTTTATACAATATTAGATGTTTAATTTTCCATTTTTCATTTCAAAATTATCACTGAATCTTGCCGGAAAATTGTGTTGCAGTTAGATTCGATATCATAAGATAACTAAGTACAAAATGACAAATAAATAAATAATATTTCCAATACACCAATTAGCCTAGCCCCAAAGTAAGCACTATAGGCTTATGTTATGGGATACTAGGGTAACGGATAGAATACATATACTGATACAGATATAAGTGAATTTATATAGAAATACATATTAAACATTTATGACTAGAGTACCAATGCTCGTATTCATCACACAAACATCTGCCGCCACCGGGATTCGAACCCGGGACCTCTCGAGTAGGTGACACCTTGAAACCCGGCGTACAAACCACTCTGCCACGGAGGTCGTCAAATTACCTGTAAAAAGCAGTGCATGTACCACGCAGCTGTTTTGCCGTCGTTCACCGATTCGACAGTGGTCTCCGCGACCCCGGCCAAGTCTCCGCCAACGAACACTTTCGGGTTGCTTCTGCTTTGCATGGTGGTCTCGTCGACCTCGGGCAAGCCCCAGCGGTTGAGTTTGATACCCGACATCGCCTCTTTCACTGCAAAATTACGTTAACTTTAATATTTTCAGTACAAAGTCTTACTATGTTGACAAATATAAATAATCAATAAGAATCCAGCTCGAAGGACCATTTTACACATGACTACAACATTCCCACTAACAAAAAGAAAATTTCTAATTAACATGCAAAATGTTAAAATTGTGTAAAGGTGCAGTCAAAAATATAACGCCAGGAAAGTGTTCATTTTGAACAATATGGAAAAAGTTAATGTTGAAAATGTAGGTAGGTGTTGTTGACCGGTAATACAGATTTTTTAAAATGAGTATGTAACAGTTTAGGAACGAAATATGACAAAGAAATATGGAAATCTTACCATCAGTGTCATACAGTCCCGATCCGAAGGCTGATATGATAAAGTTCGCTTTCAATTGCATTATTTGTTCAGTGTCCTCTATCCATTCGCCGTCCTCGAGTTGTTCTGTACGACATAGTTTTAATGCTACTATCTGCAAACAAGAAAAGTTTACTCTGAGGGTATTTGTATAAATTACTGGTTAGACTCAATGGGAAGCTTTGACTTTTTTCCCAAATTCCCCAAAACAAGCGTAATATGCAATACTTACTCTCCCGTCTTTTACAATGACTTCTTGAGGGGACATAAATGGCATGAATTCACACTTTTCTTCCTTTGCCAAGTCCACCTAAAACAAAATAAACAAGAGCCTGAATTCAATTTAGCATTGACAAGGTAGGTACTGATGAAACTGAACATTAAGGTCATTCCTATTCTTATAGAGAAAACAAATGGACGCGAAAATGTTTTCCCTGTCCTTCTTAAGACATACAGAAGTGGTAGGTAATTATAATCAAGTTTGTCTCGCATAGTAATAAGTGTTAACATAGGTACTTAGGAAACTGCACAACTGCTTGGGGTTTTAAACTTTAAATTCATGCGGGCTATTTAAACTTTACGGCTCTATATATAGGTCATTTCGCCAAGTTAATCTATGGTTAAACTTTTTAACACAAAAGTAGGCTATAACTATCACAAAAAACGGCTTTATAGTACCGTGGGTAGCGCGCCCCGATCGGGGCGTGCGCTGACGACCGTGCGGTATTTATCGAGCGCGCCCCGATCGGGGCGTGTGGTCTTTATAAGGTCGTTTCATTCCAACAATTCACTCCATAAATGGACACTGAAACCTCCACTTTTTATTTTCAAAATCGATAAGCAGCGGAGGGCTAAAGTGACGCACCTAGTTTTTAGTCTAAGAAAACTTTGTGGGAAAATCAATTGTTACCTCTTCGGACACCGATTTGATGTTGCTGAATCCTTTCCTGAAGACCACGAACACTCTTCTAGAGAAGCAGCAGAGGGCTGAAGTGACGCATCTGGATTCTAAACTAACGTAAAAATTACAGAAAAAAATATCACCACTTCGGGCACAGCTCTGATGTTACTAAATCCTGTTCTGAAGACCACAAACAGTGTCCTCGTGCCACAGCGGAAGGCTGAAGTGACGCAACTGGATTCTAAAGTAAATTTTGTTGAAGAAAAATCTCTCGTTTCTAATGTAAATAAAATTTTGAGGAAAAACCAGTTATTACCTCTTCGGGCACAGCTCTGATGTTGCTAAATCCTTTCCTGAAGACCACAAACACTCTCCTTGCGCCGCAGCGGAGGGCTGAAGTTGCGCAGTCGAAAGCCGTGTCGCCGGCTCCTAGCACTATCACGTTGCCATATAGTTCAGGCAACGACGTCTTGCAAACGCACATACCTGGAAACCATTAACCATAGGCATCCATTAGACGTTTACGCAGGTGTCAGTCAATTCTAACTGTCAAACAGGTTCTGAGGGTTATCCATCAGTCATAACCTGAGGTCTAAAAGGCCGCCTAAGAGCAACATGGACACGGCTCGGAGTAGAGTAACCTTACCATAGAACAGTAGTTTTTAACAACCTTTTAGTGACAAGAGACCATTTGTCAAAATTTGTGTCTTCCACGCGCAACTAGTGAGATTCAACGGAAATTAAAAAAGAAACTAAAGAATACGCCCGGCGCCATGTGTGGGTGCGTGCGGTTGAATGTATACAACCTCCGTAATTTCATTTTTGAACAAGTGTGTTGAAATAGTAATTTATGATATTAGTGCAGTAAGTTGGTTATTACAAACGAGTGGCGAATGTCTAATAACTTAAAAATTTGATCACCTTTTTTGCTTCCCTTAGAAACAAGAGGTAGGAAATCTTTGCTCGTATAGAAACCCATTTCCTGTGTAAGTCCCTTGAATATAGGCACGCTCTTGGGTTCCGGAAGTCCGATGCCAAGGAAAACTGCTGCGTGGCCATCTTCAAGAAGACCCTGGGAAACAATTTTGCTTTAGAAAAATAAAAGATTATTTTTCTATCTTTAATAAACTTATTTAGGTAATTTCGGTGTAAACAAGGTACTTGTTGGGCTATTAATTCAGTCCATTAATAAGCTGTTAAAAGCAGTTATGAAAGTCGAAAAGTATGTACATTATGCTTTTCAAATCTATAGCGAAAGACCTAGGACTAAAAACCGGTAACATGAATACCTACTTCAAGGCAGCCACTGCCGTTGCTTCAACTGCAACCGGTTTTACAATATAACACAAGAGCCTAATATCAGCAGTTTATCAAATTGACATTCACTTACTTGCACAGTTAAATCTTGGGTGGCTAGTATTCTGCCTGTGAGGAATTTGACGCCAAGGTTTTTGACAAGGTCCACTTCGTACTGCACCACGTCGTATGGGAGACGGTATTGTGGTATTTCTGAAGAACTTGACAAATAATATACAAATTAATTATATTTTACGAATATACAAATATCTAAGTTAAATGTTGACGCTACTTGATTTTTAAATCTAAAGAAAAAAAATCCACCCGGACAAGGCAGCAGACGGGACTCGTACCCGCACCCTTCGCTTCGCATTGTAGGAAACCCACAATGTCAAATGAATACCTTTACAAGTATTAAACATATAAAAAAAGAAATAGCAATTATAGTAATATTTTTTTAAGTATTTAACTGCTAGATGTTTATGTTGGATTTTGTCCTAGTACAATTTTCTTAAAATATCAGTTTAAATAATAATACCTTAGTCCACCTAGGTAGTTCTCCTTCTCGTAAACAGTGATGTCCTTATAGCCGAGCCGGGCCAAGAAACAGGCACAACTGATGCTGGCGGGCCCTCCCCCTATCAACGCTATTTTCTGGTCTCCTCCCATTGGCAGAGGCTTCGTATTCGGGTCCAGACTTTGAGGAATGCCCATTTTCATGAAAACCTGAATGGTTAAAATTACAGATGACAGAAATATTAAGTACTAACTGGCTTGATTGAGGGTCTAAAAGTTATAAAATGGTCTGTACTGAAATGAAAAACAATATTTCCTCATTATATAAGTATAATTTTTCATACCCTAATCAGACAGACTATTCAGGTATATTCCTGTCGAATTGGGGTATGAAATAGGAAAATCAATTCAGGATCGATCTATTACTATTGTTGTTATCCTTTGTTGGATTTAGGACAGATTCGCTTTAAAGCAGGGACACAGTTTCGCTTTGTAGAAGAAATTGTACAGACGTGTTAAAATGGAGAAGACGTAGTTTGTCCTAAAGCGAACAAGGCGGTGTGTCTAGTATGACTGTCTTTATATGTAAAAATTCTGGCGCACTCAGAGATCGACAACCGACTTTGACGACATCCGTGGCCGAGTGATATGTATGCCGGGTTTGATGGTGTCGCCTAATCGTGAGGTCGAATCCTCGTGGGAAAAAGTTAATATGATGAATAAGAGCATCTATGTCATGGATGTCTATATGTATTTCTAAATAAAATATACCTACATATGTATCCTTGTAACGTATTCTATCCGTTACCCCAGTATTTTTTGGTTGTTTTTTATAGCAAGGTCAGCAAATAACTCTACCCTACCTGATGTTAAGTGATGATAAAGACCAAACGCGAAGATAGCTGGTATAGTGTTTATATATATAAAGATAGTATTCCATAACACAGGGCTTTCGGTGCTTACTTTGGGACTAGGTTAATTGGTGAAGTTTTTAAAAAAATCTTACATCGACAGCAAAATGTTGCAGTCCGCCGATGTTGATAGCGCCCTCTTCGCTGGCATGGAGGTTGCACCCGCCAACGCACAAGTCGCTTGTCGGACAGACCATCCCGCACGTCAGACCTAGCGGATTGTCCGACAATATCGCCTTCGCTGCTCCATAGTAATTCTGAAACAAGCATCCATTTCTTCTTTGAAATGTATATGTATTTCGTTCGACTTTGTGGTTTACTAAAATGCGAAGAGAAAAATTCGACATGGCCAAACCAAAAATCTCTGTTTCAGAGCATCTACGGAAGGCGCTGGTTCCGCCTGACCACAGGACCGAAACTTGGGCCGAGTGGACTTTTTTCTAGTAAAAAATTCTTTATAAATGTACTGTATCGATTCTAGCATTATTCTCTAAACCAAAACTTAGACAACAGTGCATCCTTATCATTATTATCTATATAAAATGAAGAGGAGAGACTGATGTAAAATCATGCCGGAATCGACACCACTGCACTTAATTATAAGACTCTAAAGTATATTTACTAAGTAGTCTCTAGACTTAATATAGAAGAACTGTTTTATTTACTTGCTTAATAACCATCTTATGAACTCACAAGGATGTGAAGGATATAAACCCAATGTTGTAATTGACGTGATGATCCAGTCCCCGTAGCCTGACCATCCCAATTTTCATTATATCACGTTTTTAATCGCGTCTCTCTGTCAAATTCCATAGTAATTTGACAATTGAGCGTGGTAAAAACGCGTTATATATCATATCGCGGTGCTCATGCTAGGGGGGCAGGTTTCGATAAGTGGAACTTGAGCAAAGGCCACGATACATTGGAGCTGGGGCAAGGCTTGGCAAGCGTATATATACATTAGCTATAAAATATTCTTAAACAACAACGGCAAATGGCGATGGCTGTGTAACATTTTCCCCCTGTAGAGACAAGAAGACAATAAATAAGCATAAAATATGGGTATTTATAAATGTTGGCCTTGGATAATCTGGTAGGTAAGTGGTATTATTATAGCAACAGATAATAAATGATAACAGGTTGCTTATCTGTATAAACTGGAAGTTACTTTTTATTACTAGCACACTTAGATTAAAAGAAAAAGCACAACGATAGCGAGACGATGATAAAATAAACTGCTATGCAGATAAGCACTTAAGAAAAGGGGCTTATCTTTTTCCGAAATTCTCTTTTAAAAGACACGAACTACTTATAATAATATGGTGGACTTCAAAGGGCGGGTATACCTTTTAAAAAATGCAAAAATGACTGTAAAATTTGATTACCTACTTAAATCATCAATACTACGTAAAATAATGAGCGATAATGTAACTTTGTTTGTGACGTTCAGGTACCTATTATTTGATAGAAAAGCGGGATTCTTACTTAGTACCTACTTTTTTTTCGTGAAAATAGAATGGAATCAAGAAATAAATATGAACTCTATTATTTTGCGCTGATAAAATCATGAAGCTTAACAAATAAAGTCAATTAGTTATTAAGTAGGGCGTCAGTTACCACGTACCATCAGACGGATAGCCAGCTCGTTTGTCTGCTCAAAAAAAACGAGCAAGTCTTACAGTAGTCGCGTATGATATGTAACATTGGAAACCTCGCCTTTAAAAAAAATACTACAAAAGGAATAAGCCATTTGAACATTATGTTCTAAAATTAAATCAAATAGCGCGCGCTTTCTCGACTTCCTGTTACACACTTTCGTCCCATTTCACGAAATGCAGGAAAGCGAGAGGAAAGATGTTACACATAAAAAAAAACTATAGTTACCTTATTGGCAATGCTAGTAATGAAGCTTTTCACGTCGATCTGCGTAGGGCAAGACTTCTGGCAGGGTGCATCGGCGCACTTCAAACAGCGCGCAGCTTCTTTCAGGGCGCCACGCTCCGACAATGTGGTGTGTTTGATGTCCTCGAAGTTCTTCTCCAGAGTAGGACATGTCTGTATCAATTGATGATGATATAACAACTTGATGATGAATAACAATTCATAAATAAAAAAGTAATTAAAACCTTATAAAAAAAGATGTAGGAACAAACAACTCTTCAGTAAACTAGATAATAGAGCGTTATGCCAATTAAACCATTTTGGTTAAGATTTTGAAATCAATCGCTTTCAGTACATAGAACGTCCATTGCATAGTAACTCTCATACCTTTAAGGTATGAGAGTTACTATGCAATGGATGTTCTTTTCTGAATTAGGTTACCGCTTCCCTAGACATAAAAAAATTGCCAAATAATGCACCTGCAAGTTCAATGAAGGATATTAGGATAATGGGGCCCCTATGACTTTGATATGAATTATGACTGGAGCGATTCATACTGATGAGTGTACTTAACACTGATGATTTTTCTTTAAAATGTGTATGTGCTTAGTATACCATTATATGTATATTTAAATTTATTTAAGCATGCTGAAGTCGGAAAGTGAAATTTTTGGGCAAGAGTAGAATAGCTTTGCTTATGTAAAAGCTAGTAAGTTGGTGTTGTAGTCAGTAATTTAGGTCCGATTCATCCAATTATATAAGTATTTTGGTAATAAATATTGGTCATCGTTTGGTGATTTGACAGGAATAAGGGACTTTGAATTTGATCTAAGGGTCGCGACCTATCGATGGCGGGGCCCTTGGCACTTGCCCAAAGTGCCCACTGGGAAAGAGGGGTCTGAATGAAGGTCTGCTTCACTAACTACCACTTTCTACCATATATAGCAACATCAGCTTAAACTTCCTTTTAAATAAAAATGACGCCCTTGGCAGTGACTGAAGTTTATCGGCTCGGGGAATATGTTCAGTGCAGGTCTTCTTCACTACCGCTTTTTACCATCAATAGTAAGCATCAGCTTAAACTTCCTTTGAAACTAAAATATAAGTATGAATCGAAATATACTCACTGTGCATTTTCTGTCAGTGTTCCTCTTCCAATGCTGTTTATTCTTCTTCGTTTGAGCTGAAGGTACCAGATTAGAATAGGGCTTCACAGTGGGGTTCAATTTCAACAAGTTCTGTAAGGCAAGTTGGTTTGTTGTTTTTTTATTAGAGTTTTAAACTGTCATGGTCACTAACATTATAGCGATTAACGGGATTGTTACCATGTTCTTTGTTTTTTATGAGTCTCCGATATTTCGGCACTGTTGCAAGCGCCATGATCACGGAGAACTCCGTTAATAGCTATAATGGCAGTATTTATTATTTATTTATATACATAAATAGAATTCATACTTTAGAATCTGATTGAGAAGAGGGAATGTATTATTATCAAAATCATGACTGCATGCGCATCTTACAAAAGCAGATAGTCTGTTTACTATCATTCTTGTTTTAATGTACTATGCTATTGCTGTTTCTGTTATGCTAATGAAATTGGGATCACCGGTTTTATGGAATATGTTATGTTATAAACATTTTGTAATAAATACATATTTTATCTTTAATTACTTAATTCAAAGACAATCGGCCTCATTAATCTTCGCGTCAGTGTTTCATTCTTCCGATTGTGCTAACAACTATGGCATGTGGTACTCAACTTTTTAATTAAACTGAGAAAATCGACCATTTATCGTCTTATCTGCCAATATCGTGTTTAATTATGTTAATGTACATACATATTAAACATAATAATAAAACACTTTACGTCAACTGACCTTGAGCTATCAAAACACGATATATTTGTATCTCAAGAAATAATATAAAACGGACTCGGATGTTAGTGATAAAACAAACTACTGAAGTAGGTATTTATAACGTCAGAGTAGATCAATAACTTCAAATTTCATTGGATCACCAAACAAAGGGGGAGTGTAATTCCAGATTTAGGGGTCTCCACACCTTCGATGTTCCAGGACTTCCAACCCCCCACACCTACAAATCCGGCCATGACTTATATATATATCACCTTGGTATATTAA
This sequence comes from Chilo suppressalis, assembly GCA_902850365.2. Classification (NCBI taxonomy): domain Eukaryota; kingdom Metazoa; phylum Arthropoda; class Insecta; order Lepidoptera; family Crambidae; genus Chilo; species Chilo suppressalis. Next base: position 7,064,014 of record OU963903.1, read on the forward strand.
ATGACTGACTCAGTCACTTAAATGTTTCGCTTATACCTATATTTTACCAAGTCCACGAATTTATCCTTGATGAAAATCGACAGTCTAAACATCTATCGACATAAATATATAACTCTTCTGTCTTATATAAATAAATTGCATATGTTTTGTTGTACTTACTCCTGTGCGACGACAAAGTGCACTTTAGTGCACTGGAAACAATTAAGGAATACAAGCGTAATCCAGATCATATATTTTTGAATGCACTGACCTCGATATCGGGCAGCTCTTTACTCAGAAGTACGCTAGCCATGGCGAATTTGGACTCTGTCGCGCGCCGTTATGAATCAAAATGGTTTGTTTGCGATAAAACGTCTGCGCAGTGGACTGCTCACTGGCAGCGCCACATTGATGACTGAATGAAAATCGCGTTTTTAGTCATCACACGGCCTGTCCCTTTCCACTTATCTCCGCTAGCGAAGATAACGATGATTACTAATAACGTAAGTAACGCAACATTTGTTATTCTCTCAATAAGAATACATGTGTGTGTATTATGAACGGAAAGTTCGATGATTATGATTTTACCATAGAACATAAACATCGAATCAAAATCTACGCGTAAACAATAGTTATTTATTATACAAGAGTGGAAAGTTCCTTTTTAACCGCGTGCTCGATTTGGATGACCGAGCAAGCGAAGGATTCTAAAGTTGAATCACGAGCGCAGCGAGTGATTCTAAATTAGAATCCTGAGCGTCAGCGAGGGAAACAAACGAGCACAAGGTGAAAAATCTTTCCACTCGAGTGCAATACGTAACTTTTCATCCCACCTCAGCGAGGAAATGACAAAATGAAAAAGAAAACAATTTATAATGACAAAATATTTTTATTTCAATTAAAACACATTAAGATAATCTATAAATTGAAGAAAATAATAAGAAGTAGAAAATAATTAAGAAATATTAAATGTAACGTTGCTACAGTTACTTATGTTAAGTTTAATATTTTTGTTAGGTAATGTTATGTTGGTGTTTGTGAATTGTGCGCTGTTTTGTGGTAAACTACTCGTATCAGTAATTTTAAATAGTTGTGCCGATTCATTGGATTCTATTGGCGTAAATGTTGGCGAGAGAGGGCTATTGTTTCCAATCTTATGGGGGCTCATTTTAGATGTAGAAGGGCGAGACCAAGAATCTGACAGAGGTTCTTTCAGCGTTATGGCCTCCACGATACTATTACAAATTTTTGATTTACTTTGGATTGAATCCTCTATGTATCCCTCTACAACCGAATTAGACTTCCAGCCTCCATGGCGCTTAAGCGATAGAAGATCAGCCCCTGATTCGGCCAAAAGTGTGGCTGAGGTTCTTCTAAAACAGTGACCGGTGTATAACGGGGGTTCTAAAAGTCCGAGAAAAGTTGCTATTTCTCGTGGAATACTGCCAATTTTATTCTGACCCATAGGTTGTCGGATACACTTTCCGTTGCGATATTGTAGAAAAAATCGTTCAATTGGGGTGTTAGAAGGACGTAAAGCTTGATATTTCTGAACAATGTTTACATATTCCTTGCGAATAACGAAGTTGCGGTCTTTTTTTGTCTTGGTATTTAGTACATTAATTAATAGCAATTCATCAGAATTATGAGAATATTTTGATACGTTATTGACATTAAGTAGTGTAAGTTCATTTGTTCGACATGCTCCGGTTATACCAATAATAAGAACAACCTGTAACAAAAGAAGTATTTATAATCGTAAATAAATTAATCAAATTAAAAATATTGTAAGTACTATGTACAATTTTATCAACAACAAAAAATTACACGTATTGACTTACTTTTGCCGCTAAATATACGGAATCAGGTGCTTCATTAATAAACTTTGCAATTTCAGATGCTGTGAAAACCTTCGATTTTTTTGGTTTATAACCAGATGAGGCTCTTTTTAAAAATGCCACTAATTTATGATAGGTGTCGATATGAACGTCTTTCTTCATCTTAATTGTTAATTTTAGCATTGAATACGTACTCCATAGCGTGCTTGCTTTCTTGGTCTCAGATAATTCTATAAAATATGCCAGCAAAACGTTTTCGGAGAAAGTTTTTGCTCCTTTAGCTAGTCGCCACATGTTAAATATATCGTACTGTTTCAAATACTTCTCTCGTGATTGCTGAGGGAGAAGGCTCATTTGCGCATTATTAACTGTTTCAGTTAACTCAGTTGGCGTTAGATAAACTTCATCGTCGCTAATGTCACTCATTTTAGTTGATTTTTTTGTACAGTTTTTAGGTTATGTTAATTATATTAAGCAATAAAACGTGAAAAACTAGAATGGCGCGAAGCACGCAAATAAAACAAAGAAACCAAGAAGGTTCCAAATTTAAATTTTTTCACAATTTAAAAAGTTCTAATCATAAATTTGGCACCATAGAGGTTACATTAAATAGGTTTAATGACGTTTTGAATTTACAATTATATTGAGTACTCATTATATGTGATGTTCTAAATTCAAATCTACTTTGCCGCTCAAGCGAATAAAATAGAATTTTCCAGCCAGATTTCGAAGCGCAAAATTACACTTTCCGAGGTGGTGGGATGAAAAAATGTTTTTATAGATGAGATGGCGCTGCTGCGCTAGAGAAAATTCGTCACGGCCGTCAGGGCCGCGGTAGCATAATGGTCAGTGCATTCGCCCGGATAGCGAAGGGTGCGGGTTCGAGTCCCGTCTGCTGCCTGATCCGCGTGGATTTTTTTCTAGTACTTATACTTTTCTTTAGATTTAAACATGTAGCAGTTAAATGCTTAAAAAATAAAAACAACTAAAAAGGGTTTTTCTCAAACATGCTTGGAAATGAAAGCATTATTTTGACAACCTTCTTTGGCATAAATCGAAATTGCTGTACTGGTCACATACATGCGAGCAGCGGCCGGCAAGAGTTGTATGAAATTCCATATCTATTGTTATTTGAAAATTAAACGATCTTTTACGTAACATGGCAACCAAGGAGGTAACTTATCATAAGTTTTATTTAGATTGCAAATAGAAAGCCATTTATTGAAACAAAATCAAATGAATGTTGGTGTTGTTAGGGGTCATCCATAAATTACGTCACACGAATTTCATGATTTTTGGCTCCTCCCCCCGTCCTTGTCACAGCTAGTCACATTTGTGAGACTCCCCCCCTCCCTAGTGTGACGTCACATACTGTGCAAATTTACATTTAAAAATTATTGAATGAAAACAACGGTTCTGAAATCAGTTTTATTTCCATTTAAATTGTTTTTTAATAATATTAACATCAAATCAAACAATTAACAAAAGAAAAAACGATTAATTATATTAATTAAAGAAATCACCAAACAAAAAACAATTGACTATGTTAATTAAATAAATTAACAAAACAAAAAACGATTGACATCATTAATTAAAGAAATTAACAAAACAAAAAATATTAATAGCATTATAATTAAATTAAAGATACAAACTTAATAATCGTAAGTCCATGGACACTGAACCAACTCCTTTAAATTATTTATAACTGGCATAGCACCACTTTGTTCTCGTTTGGGTTGTTAATGTTTTCGTAAAGTAATAGTTTCAACACTTAGATTATAATAGATTTTGAAATGTGATGTCACGAAATTTAGGACCCCTCCCACCCCCTTGTCACACGATGTCACACTTCGTCGACCCCCTCCCTCCCCTTAACGTGTGACGTAATTTATGGATGGCCCCTTATTCGTTGTACGACTTGAAAAAGTAGGTAATTGCATTTTAAATATAAAATTCATTAATTAGTTTTAATTTCCGTGCATTATTTGAGAAAAGTACTTGGCGTGGGCCGAGGCGAAACGTTCGTTCATCAATGTCTCTTTCGCTGGCCGCTGCAGAATGTACTACATACCTTTATTGTTGTTACTTGTTAATCTTCAGCACTGGCTAAGTACCTCAGTTAGTTATGAGGTGGTTACAAGGTAGTTTGGAAACTGCCCTTAAAATCTACGCATAATCATTATTAATTAATATAGTGTTCTCATAATAAGACATTTCGTGTACTTAGCAGTTTCTATGGCCGCAACCGCAAGCTAAAAGTTTAAAAATAACAACTGTAGAAAATATATAAACTGCATTATTTAATGATGCGGAGTAGCTGCATTTAGGCTCAATTTATACTGCCGCGGAATAGGATGGAAGCGAATTTTTGCAACGAAATTGTGCATAGCATAATAGATCTTATGTAACAAAGTTATGCGTGAGGATTCAGCAGAAGACGTGCGACTTTTGGATCGTATTCAGTTTTTACAATAACATAAAGCTCATTATGCCATGCACAATTTCGTTGCAAAAATTCACTTTCATTCCATTCCGCGGTGGTATAAATAGAGCCTTAGAAGGCCGCATCTTCCCCCTCTTGGGGGTTGATCGCTTCAGATGAAGCTTGTAAGGCCCTTCTGGCCATAAGCATGAATAAAGGGTGTTTTATAGTCAGTAAGAGTCTGACATAACCTTACAGCCGGCTGTAGGGTATCCATGAGGATTTCTCACCCTCTCCCCCGCCTGGGAGGAAACAAAAAAAAAAAAAACTCAATTTTCCTTTTTTTATTATTTAACAATTTTATGTTAAAAAACAGTAGTTTTTTTACGCTTATGGTATTAACTAGCGGCCCACCCTCGCTTCGCTTCGGTGTAGAGCTTAAGTGTAGACTACAGTTTTTGTTCTCAGGCTTGTATTATACACAATGACATTCATCTATGATTCTTCTTCTACCTGCATGCAAAGTGTCAGCCCGATCGGTTTAAAATTGACAAAGTTTCATACAAACTTTCATTCCCTATTTTTACCCCTTGGGTAGAATTGATCAAAATCCTGTCTTAGCGGATGCCTACGTCATAACATCTACCTGCATGCCAAATTTCAGCCCGATCCCTCCAGTGGTTTGGGCTGTGCGTTGATAGATCACTATGTCAGTCAGTCACCTTTCAGTTTTATATATATAGATAGATGGTTGAAAGGCGATATAACCAATAAACAACATACACACTATTTTCATATTATTTTTATCGAAGTAAAAACGTCAACCATTGATAATTTTTGCTGGCTGTTAGTCCCGAGAAGATAAATAACATTATCTGTTACCAACTGTGAAATAGATTAGGTAAGGTCGACAAGGTATAAATAAAACGAACATTTTGAACAGTTAATATAAATATATTTTGAATTATTCAGAGGCTTTATAGGCAATATTTGGAAGAATTATCTGCAGCGTCACGACTATGAAACGAATAATGAAATGACATACAGGTAGGTACTCCTATCCAAATTTCATCTGTGTATTTATCTGTACAATAAAATAATAATTTTGCAAATTACAAACTGTTATCGAAATAAAAGCGAGACACATTTATAAGTTTCAATAACTGGACAGTGGAATATACAATTCATAATAACGATCGTTTACCTCATACATCGATAGAAATTAATTAATAATAATTAATTATACATACAGATACAATAAGTAAAAACGTGAGTAAATAGGAAACATTCCAATTTTGTATTCTCGTGTGCTGATGATTAGATTTATATTTTGTGACACTAATAGGATCTTTGCTCCGTGTGTATTGCTACAGGAAAAATACCCGTTCTTGTGACACTGTTACCGAATGTAATTTTACTTAATTATCCCAGACTAAAATTAAAAAACAAAACGCGAATGAACAAAGTTTCGGTAATGATCAAACAATCTCAATATAAATTGTATTGCATTGAAGTACAAACACCAAGTAACCTTGCCAAAATTATTGCAGTTCCTATATTTTATACTAACGTTGTCTGATATCTCATAAACAATATCGAACTGGAAAACAACAAACCAACTTTATCATTATCAATTTTACATGTTATAATTCAAAATCACTAGTCAGTTGTTAACAGTTAAATCGTGTTTTTATTTAATAACCTATAATATAAAAAGACAATTGAACATAAAAAACCTTTATTTAAAAATCACCACACGAGACGAGATGCAGTCGCTAAAAGTTAGCATAGATTCCCTTTTGGCGATAAATCGCTTAATCTCGGTTAAGAGTCCATTACCCCAAGCATGAATTTTGACAGATCTGTATTCGTATCGCCAACGTCAGAGTTGCTATGGAAACTAAGCAGAGCCTTCTACCGGACGTAGGAACAAGCTAGCTCCTTCCATCGAAACTGACGATGGCGATATGTACACATTCTCGATAATTGCTCGTGCTTGGGGTACATACATTACAATAGTGTATTTTCCAAATTTTTGAGTCTTTTTTTCACTATTAGACCAATTAAAGTTGAATTTACTTTTAATGGTTTTGAATTTACCGCCAAAACGCTCGTTCGATGACGTCTACTGTGTGACGTCAACTTTGTGTAAAGTATTTTAACACCTATGTAGTCTGTGGACGATCTGTGATTGCGGAGTAATTATTTATTTTGACGATTCCCTTGTTAGAGTATTTCGATTTTACTTATTTTCCACAATGGAAGCCGGGTTTCTGAAAGCTGACTAACTATACTCTCTGTGTGACGTCAACTGTGTGTAAAGAATTTTAAAACCTATGTAGTCTGTGGACGATCTGTGATTACGGAGTAATTATTTGACGATTTCTTTGTTAGAGTATTTCGATTTTACTTATTTTCCACAATGGAAGCCCGGTTTCTGAAAGCCGATTAGCTCGATTTTACTTGTTGTTTACACAAAGTTGACATCACACAGTAGACGTCATCGAACCGAGCGTTTTGGCGGTAAATTCAAAACCATTAAAAATAAATTCAACTTTAATTGGTTTAATGGATAAAAAAAGACATCTATTTATTTTTCTGTTAAATCGTTTGTCCCAAACTTTAAATACAATCAGTTTTAAAAAAATTGGAAAATACTCTATAATCGAAAATACTACTTCCACCGACTGTACCTCAAAAATGGAGCAGATCAAGGTGTTATCATATTGCCACACAGGTACATAAAATACATTTTCATTTTGCACACAAACGAATATACAATTTTCTAAGAACCGGCGCGGTACCTTCATATCCTGGTGTGTAAATGCTTTTAGAGCATCCCCCTTCACATATCACCCCACTAAAATGATGTCTAATTATATAAAAAATGCAACACCAGGGAAAATGGTGCGTTGGCTTATATACTTTAGTTAATACTAAAATTAATGTTATTTACATGCTGATTCTTCTAAATATTTGCATCTGAACAATACATATACATTAAAATCTTACGGCTATGTTGTATATTTAGTGCAATTGCTAATGCTTTTTCAAATTATGGAAGTGGAAATTTGCAACTGTCCATAAAACAAAGAAATGTCTATGGCAGCGTGGAAGCTGAATGCGTTTTTGATAAAGTCGCGGTGTTATTTAACACTCTGCATATAGATCGTAGGAATAAGGTCGCATTTTGCGTGAACGGTTTACGAAAGCTGTTCAGAACGTGGGAAAAATTTATGAATTTTAGCCTTTATGTACTTATAGTTAAAGCAGTAATCGGCAGTACGGATTTCCACATGCAGTTGCGACTATACCAGAACTGCGTTCGATTTCAACATAACATTGTGTTAAGCAAGAACAATTGCACCTCCTAAACGCAAACTTACACGTATTCTTACATTAAGATTGTTTTTTTTTATTTCAATATTTTAGGAGTGGATTTAGACAGTAATTAACTTAGTGCCATAATTTAAATTTAAAATAAAACCACCGTGGTTCGTCGAAACGTTATACTATGTCAGTCACATTTGTAGAAAGTAATATGCAAGGCCTTGTGAGTAAATAGTCAATTAAAGCCTAAACCCGGTATCACATTTTCAGCGACAATTGTCTCCCATGAAGTCGTGTGCTGGGAGATTGATGAATGTTGAAAAAATATATTCTGCTACAAATTTCATAGTAGGTACCTATATACAGATAGATACGTACAGAAGCTTGGTATGAAACTGTTTACCTACAAAAAATGTACAAGCTCAATGAAAAAATTTCAAGACCGCTAGCATTACACCAATTTCAGTCTCCCAGATCACGAATTAAGTATACGCGACCTAATCGCGGAGGACATCGTACGTACGAATCAAGTTAGACAGCAGTGTCCTCCTCCATTCGGTCGGTTAATAACGCTATAATTGTGCGGTTCAAAGTACCCATTGACGACAGAATTATCAAATAATAACACCGTCTGCAATCGTTATCATTAGCATTCCATTAGAGGCGAGTTTTCAATGACACATCTTTTTTAATTTGCTGGCATAAAATGTGTTTTAGAATTAAAAAAACGTATTAATATCAAATATCAAAGTATTACCTATTGCTTTGATTATAAAGTACCTACATTTTTGGTTGTAAATTTCTATAAATTCATGAAAATCAAATTTCAACATTAAAAAGTAGTTCATAAAATTAATCATCGTTTAACAATGTGCCATTAAATCATCGCCGTACAATCAAACAGTTACACCCTTACTAAGCTTAGCTATTTTCACCGATATGTATGTAACGCGTTGGGCATCCACTTGCACGGGCGCTTCTACACAGCGATTTTAGCTTCTATCAAAGCAATATAGAATTGAGAATAGAGTGATTAATGAATATTGGCGATCTAACCCGACTATTCTTATCCGAAATAGACAGTCACTCACTCGTGTTTTATTCAATCGAAATTTCTAAGTACAGCCACTATAAAAAGTTGTTATGATAAAAAGGGTTTTTCTTATATTTACTTCCTACTATACTTTATACAGAAATTGTCAAGTGCTCGGTATAAAAATTACAGAATTACGTTACTGTTTATTCATGTGATTTTGTACATTGAATAACTCTACTTTTTAGTACACATTTCATAATTATAGGTACATCTGTAGCGACATACATTACCATATACATACTGTGTAAATCGGTATTTTTACCAAACGGTACAGAAGAAATATTTTTACTGAAATATATGAATTGATTATTTTAAATGAGAATAAAACGCTTTGACAGAAGCTCAAGCAGCATATTAGTGAAAGAATACTATCAATGAACCAAGTTCCCATTTTACGCGGTCGCGTAACAATCACATTCTTAACAAATAATGTACTTATAGACACATATACATTGAAATACAACAATCGGGAACAAAAACTAAGCAATATTTAATTAAAATCGAAAAATATAATCTTTGCCTAACACAAATTTCAACAATTCCATTTTTTTTAAATTACCGACATTAATCAATGAAAAATATTAATCGATTATTTAAGAGTTAATAAACAATAATTAGGTACCGAACGTAGAAATGGGCTCCAAAACAAGGTAGGAATGTAACTTAATATTGTAATTAACAGAATTAATTGCAAGAGGAGAGCACCCAAATCGAGTTAAACTCCATAGTCACTGACATTTGCTTGCATATACTACGACCACAACATAAAAAACAAATCGCACAAAAGTTAATTCCATTAGCAAAACCACCTTTACATTGATTTAAAAACTAAAACCCGGCATTCGATACAGAAAAAAAAAATATAAATGAGGCAACAGCTTCGCGACAACCTTTTACATTTTTAAAATTGGCGGGCGACAATTCCATAGACAATAAAACAGCCCTAAAAAGAGGTTATTACAACTGCCAGTGACAGGTTAACTTACGAAGCGATTACATACAAGACTCATTCACACCGACCCACGTTACAATAATATGCGTTAACAGTAAAAATTAACATCGTATGTATGCTTATTGCAGTCCTTGCACGCGCGTCTAACTGCGACAGAGACGTACCTCCGGTGCGATCTATATTAGAAAGCTACGCTGTTAACACTTCTTTGTACGGCCACAATACCTGGAATAGATGCATAATGTTAATATTTCTCATCATCATCATCAGCATATTAATGTTTATACTGCTGGGGCACAAGCCTTCTCTATGGATGGCATTGGGAAATTGGGCAATGACCTACCAAGAGGACCCAATGTAGATAGGAGATAACAATTACAGATATAAGTCGCGGTTCGAAACTCTGGCGCTGACCGTTATTGCGCAGAAGTAAAAAATTAAGATGTCTTGGGGGGAAACGAGGTGGGCGAGCGTTGCGCTGATTGGCTCTGCAGTTGTACCTATGCGCAGTACCCTTAGAACGAGTTTTACAATTACGAAAACTGGGATAGTTTTCTCTCGGACTCGTACTAAGGGTACTGCTTTTGATGTTTTCGTCTCAATACAAATCGTCGCGTCTTCTTAAATTTTAATTATATTTGGTTAGTTTTCACCAAAATCGACATAGAAACATAATTTACAATTACGAAAACTATGATAATTTTCTAAGCTCGTACTAAGAGTACCCCCTCCGCGTTTTGTTCAGCGCTGGGTTACGTGCCGCGAAAACACGAAATGTACGGATGTGAGTAACAACTACAGTAGCAGACAGAACTAACGGCTTGACGTGCCTTCCGAAGCACGGAGGAGCTCGAGAAAATTTGAGCAACTATGACCGAGTGGCTATTGAGAAAGTTGCTTAACTTCTATAATCGCGAACCGAACGTACTAATAAAATAACTCCAACGAACGATTCAAAAAGAAAAGTAACGCATCGAAAAGTAACACGCAAGATATTCTGTCCCTGTCACGCATTGTGTCAGGAGTAATGTGCAAGAGAGACAAAATGTCTTACGTCCGTTTCGATTCGTTTCTTTATTTATACGAGTTGTGTGCACTAGAAACGTGAAATAATAATCCAAAGACAAGTTTTTGAGAAATAATTTTACTGGAGGAAATAGGCTTACTTATATGTATAGTTAAATCCGTAAGTCAGACAAAAGATAGTGAAATAACGGTTTAAAATGTTTACCCGTTGGACTAATAAATACATTGGATGTAGGGCTTCCAATCCCGGTATTCCGAGATCCCGCGCCTTTTTACAGTCCCGCTTCTAGCGGGATTACGAGCGCGGGATCCCGCGGGATTTGCGGGACTGCAAAAAGGCACATGCTAAACGTCTCGTCGCGAGCAGGAGTTAGAGTTGACTATATCATCAGCATCCCAGCTCATATGTCCGTCGCCATCTCGGGCTAACATACTCGAGTCCATCATAAAAAAAGAGATGACTCTTTATGAATCTGGGGGCTCCATAGGCAAATTTCTATGCTTTGCGTACAACGCCTTAAAAGGAATTCCGCCAACTAGCGTGGAAGCTGAAAGGGCTTTTTCGGCGGCTGGTTATATTGCGTCTAAAATTCGTAATAGTTTGGCTGAACATGTCTAAGGTGTCGCTTAGACATGTTATGTTTTCTTCGCAAACATTTTCAACAAAATATTGGTCAAAGCAAATAATAAATTTAATATTTTAATAATTTGTAGTAATTTATAATTGAGGTCCTTAGTTCCTTACAGTTTGTTTAACATAGGTTGATTTTAATCTCAATAGAACTTATAGAAGTGCAATGTTATTTTTTTATGTGTAATTTTAATATTTAAAAGGTAAACTATAATAAAAGTTTAAATACGTTGATTATTTCGTTGTTTTATTTAGCTTAATAATTGATATCATTAATTTCTATGCGGGATCCCGCAAATACCGGGATCCCGCGGGATCGAAAATTTGCAATCCCGCAAGTACCGAGATTAAAGATAGGCTGCGGGGTTGGAAGCCCTAATTGGATAGGTAAAATTTTGGGGCGATGTTTTTGCATTCTGGCTTAAAGCAATGTGACAAATCTGCGCATAACACATTAAAAAAAGATCCTACAATAACATATTAACATAATATTCAATCATTTTTCTTATGGGACAAGTGGAGATAGTTTTTATTGAAAACATTAAAGAGCAGTTGCTTCAAACGAATTGAGCCAGATGGGAATCAATATATTTTTAGTGTTGTGCTGTTAGTAAATTGGTAATAATGACCAACGATTTGTCGCATACTTTTATAGACACCAGTTTACAGATGTGAATCTGAAGACCAATATTATATCAACCAAAATGTGTCTTAATATTTGAGTAATTTGTTTGCCCATACAACATCTATCATTGAGTCAGCTTACCTTTGGTGCAAGATCTACAGGCACATTCAATTAAGAAACAATTTAATTTGACATCGATTTCAGCTAGATCTTTAACCGTGTTCCTCATGGGTTCTCATACTGCGAAAATTATCTACTTTTAGGTTTATTGTTCCGTCCTTTTTATGGTGATCAACGCCTATCAATCAGAGCTACGAAAAATTCATATGGTGTAGCACAAGGATCTCATTTGGCTCTGCTTCTATTTAATATATTAAATAACGATCTACTAAAGAATTAGCAATATTCAGTTTCATAAGTAAGCTGATGATCCGCAGTTGATAAGTTGATAGAATACACAGAATATGGCCTAATCCTAACATAATTTAGGAACACTCAGTCAATACCATTCTCTCTTTGTACTTGGTCAAATCTTTTTAACACAGAGTGGTACTAAAATCGTCAAAATTAAAGTATATCATCCTTCTCTACTCAAATAATATACTACACCTTAGAGCAGAACGCATTTCCGCCTCGGCCGGATGGGCTGCACGGGGCAGAGCACGGCGCGTATTGCCTCGTCGAAGACAGTCTTCAAGCCTTTCTGCGTGAGTGCGGAACATTCTAGATATTTCACCGCGTTAATCTCCTTCGCCATACCGAGACCCTGCAACGAAAACGATAAAGGCATTAGCGGCTAACTTCTTATATTCTTCAGTAATAGGATTGGAACCGAATAATGTGAATTGGTCATAAAAAAGTTATTTAAATTAAGTTTACCTGTGGGTAAGTGATGGGCGCTAGTTTCTTGTCCTTTAGCTTCTCAATGGTGTCCTTGTCTTCGCGAAGATCAAGCTTGGTGCCCACTAGGATAATGGGCGTCGACGGACAATGATGTCGCACTTCAGGGTACCACTGGAAACAAGTCAATTTTTAAATACAACATAAAACAAAAAAAGATAAATATCTTGTAGAGCGTTAATTTAATTTTTAAGAGGTAGTCCGTCTGGGTAAGAAACCTCCTCCTTACAGACAATTAAATAACACTACATTTTGGTAGTGTTATGTATGTTTCTGCTGGCGAGTAGGGTTCCGGGCTCCGCGGGGTAGGGGATTGGGTTCAGGCCGGCAAGGTGAGGATAGCTGAAGCGGCACACATTCTGCCACATCATCTATCTTTACGACTAGACTGCACTTACACTTATTATCAGGTGGGGTAGGGTAATTAGTTGCATCTCGTATAAAAAATATTTTTGAAAGTTCCGGAGACAACTAAGAATAATTTCAGCTTTCTAGCACGTCGATTCTGTAACATGCGATATTACTATCGATTTTTTATTTCGATTTTTTGAAAGTTGTTAATTCTGTATTAGTGGCTACTTCAAAAGTCATTACGACATTGTGCTGTGCAAAAACGTAACGCATAATAAACTAATTTCTTAATTTGGAAAATAAAAAAGTCACAATCGCTATGCTGGACTCAAGACTATAGCTCCAACATAAAAATGTCCTTTTAAGCAAACTATACATATATCTTAAGAACACTAGGAATTATAAAATCTGACATGTCTTTGAAAAATTTTGTTTTTTGTGTAACTACTGCGAATAACAAACAAACATCATCATAATTCGTTTCACGTCATTGGCTCACCTTAGCTCGCACGTTTTCAAACGACGCCGGGTTGACGAGTGAGAAGCATATGAGGAACACGTCTGTCTGTGGGTAGGAGAGCGGTCGCAACCGATCGTAGTCCTCCTGGCCCGCCGTATCCCAGAGGCCCAGGTTGATGGGCTTGCCGTCCACCATGACGTTCGCCGAGTAATTGTCGAATCTGGAAAAGTCGACAAATGCATTAAAGCAAGCAATCTAACCCAATCCGAAATCCCGGTCCCGGTTGAATCTGCAGGCATTAGCACCCACCTCAATGGGGTCATTAATAGCCTGATGATGATGATGAATTCAACACGTATGTAGTTTTGGCATTGCGAGATAATAAATGTCACGTTTTTATGACGTCTGATTGACAAATCCATAGTACTTAGACAATTTGAGCGTGATACAAATATCATATCCAAGTACATGTGCTAAGGGGGCAGAGCAGAATACGAAGTTTTGATGATAGTTTTTTGTAACACTGCATTATAGGTATAATATCAGTATATTTGTTTCTTAGGTTTTCACGCACATCACTCATTAAATAAAACTAGTTTTTACGGGTTAATGCACGAAACTTTATTTATTTATTGACGTTTCGTAGCCTTTACAGGCTTCGTCGTCAGAATAAAACTTTTATTTAATTTGTCGAGCTACCTTCGAGACTTTTATTGAGCGTTTGGTTATTTCATTGTTCGATTTTTAAGTTTTATTGTGACGACGAATCCTGTAAAGGCTACGAAACGTCAATAAATAAATAAAGTTTCGTGCATTAACCCGTAAAAACTAGTTTTATTATAATATCAGTAGTTTATTTGTGTCATACAACTTGGAGAAGGAGTAGGTAAGTATCTAAGGATCAAGCGATCGCTTCGTTTTCTCCATAGAGAGTAATAATTTTAACCACTCTGCATGAAACCCAATAGTCGGGGAAGTAGTAAAGGGTTGACAGAAACGTAAAACCTTTAGTAACAAGGAACGAGTAAACGAGCGCATAAAGGCCAATTATCCTGCGCTCAGAGGTTTATTACGGCAATTGCCGAGTAACAACCAAATTACAGCGAAAATAAATGAATACAAACAAGTTTTTTTTTAAGTATGTAACTTGATATTTAAATCTAAAGAAAATATAACTAGAAAAAAATATCCGTCCGTATAAAATAACACCCGTCTGCTGCCTGGTCCGCGTGGAATTTTTTCTAGTTATATTTTCTTAAGAATATAAACAAGTTTAATTAAAATTGATAAAGGATCAAAACGTACGCTGGTTCTTCGTAAAAATAAGTGAATCTAGCGATAGAAACCGCAGATCTCGGGCGGAAATTAAAGCGGTCATAATTTCCTCAACCTCATAAGTATGTATTATACAGGCATCAGGCGTCTGAAGTATGTATTACGATTACGACGTGGGAAAATATAAGCAATAAAATTTTTTTCGAGGCGCGAGGAAATTTTATTTGTTTCATTATACAGCACGTCCGTTATTCTATTACATTGATAGTCAGGAACAATGTCATTAGTGGCAGTATTTAAAGCTGGGAACATCGTAGGGCGGCCAATTAACTCTGCGCACATCTTAATGCTGTGATCCAATAAAGATCGAGTGGTTATTTAGATTAGGTAGGTACGGACGCAATGTATCGTTAAGTATTTGTATAGGTTCACTTCCACTGGATTGTTTTGGATAATCCAACAAAATATCCTGTATCGGATCATCCATATAACGCATAATTAGTGTCATTATTGAGGGCGACCATAGGACGGTATTTCACAATTTCGACCACGTGTGACAAGGAAGTGACGATAGACAGGAATAAGTTGTCATAATGACATACGTACTGTGTGTTAATCTAAAGTCTTTAAACTTTGAACTTGACGGTTATCTTCCAATAAAATTAAAAAAACTCATCTAGACAACTAATCTCTTATTCTTTATTTAACGAGTGATGTGCGTGAAAACCTAAGAAACAAATAACTAATCTCTGCTTAGTTTACGCTATCTGCTAGCTCATTGCCTACAAATAGATCAAATAGATGTCGTTATCCTTTTCGAAAGTCATTTACTATCTCGTACGAGAAATTACCAGCTAAGGTAAAGTTATAATTGTAGTGCCATTCTTTTGATCCACCAAAACAGAAATAACTTTGTAAATACTTACACTGTGGGTATGTATTCTCCTGGGAAGGCGTTTGTGGTATAACTGATAAGTAGACATGTTTTACCGACGGCTCTGTGAACAAAAACAAAAGACAGGTAAGTAATCATATTGTAATCATTGATATTATAAACTAGATTTAAATGCTGAAGTACAACGCGTGCTTCAACAATTCTCAGTTTAAAACTATTTTTTTATTATCCAATATGCCCTTTGAGTTAGGCTTTAATTATGGAACATTATTTTATGACGATGGTACAAGTAGTTCGCGCGTCCAGTTACAATCTTTTAAGTTAAACAAGTTTCGCAGTGGTTGATCATTGGATGGGTGACCATAATTTTACTATCTCGACGTCTTCCGTGCTTTGGAAGCCAAATTAAGCCTTTGGTCCCGGATGCATCTGCAGTCGTTAGCACTCAAAAATCCGCACTAGGCCCTCGTGGTGGGTTATTGCCCAATCACCATAAGAAAGGCCTGTGCCCCAGCAGTGGGCGTGATTAATAGGCTGATGATGATGATGACAATTATATTATATTTTTTCCAGACGAATCATGGGTTTCTGAATATTATACTTAGTAGTTTCAGTTTTGAGACAAGTGTCTTTGTTCGCAGGCGAATTTGCTATAAACCTATTTAATTAATTATACTAGTTTAGCTGTTTGGTTCGGTAGACAGCAGTCGCTCACAATAACGTCATATTGCAGATTTAATTGACCTCGTTACGTCTATTAGACTTTAGCAATTCAGGTGGCATTACTCAAGTCATTCAATTATTTATTCACAAGTAAATCTGTTTAAGACGAATAAATAATATAGGTACAATTCTTCTAGGACACGTCTCAACTCTCAAAAGCGAGGTGCAGAAACTAAAATTTTTTATTCTGTTTAATTAGTTTAGAGTTTTCCTTGAAGACACATTCGATAGCTTGTTTTGTAGATAAGGAATAGTAGCCGTGGCCGCGACACGTCTCAGATAAGATATTTACAAAAACTAAGCATAAAAATTATTTTCTTCAGTTTAGCTTTTTCCTTGATGACATCAATGTGCCTTCTGCTGCTGATTTTGTACCTAATTATGTAATAGTAGCTGAGGTAAGCAAGACATTTTTGGTATTACAGACATGTCTGGAGGTCAGAGAGCATTTTAAATTGGTCATGTGTCGTGTTATTGCGCCGATATGCAACCCTCGTGTGTTGCGTTGTCGAAAGCTACATCCGTCGTTATAATCGTAATATACCTACAATTATTAGTAGGGTTACCCATTAATGTCCATTCCGCGTTAAAGATATGAAACAATGAACTTGAATCGTGACGTGATGAGTGCATAATGACGCTGATGTATTACATTAACCTTCATATCCGTCAGATTCCTTGCACGCTTACATACTCTATCAATGGATTTTAACAAAGACTATTTTCATAGTCACTTCGTATTCACTATCTTTATTCGCTAGATAAAATCTTTGTTCTATTAAGGACTAGCGCCCGTGTCTTTTTTCACGTTATTGTAAGTTTTTTGCGAATTCTACAGGAACCTAACATTTTTTCAGGACAAAAGTATTCTATATCTTAATCCAGGTAATTAACTATGTGTGCCACGAATTAGCACATCAAATAAATATTTTGTCAATGTCGCCAACCCTAGTCGGTTGACAAACTCCCATCCATAAAATGAAGTCGGACGGGCGGCGCACACGCATCTTCTGCCACTTCGGCTATCATGTTGTTGTTATCACGATAATATAATATAACATCCCACAGAGATCATCACACTCACTGTGAGATCGCCGACCGGCCATGTCAGCCAATAACCCAACCCGGCGGAACATTTTGACGACGTCACGTCAATAATCATTACATCCGAAACGTTTTTCCAAGTAGTATAACAAATCATCTAGATATTTCGATTTCTTATTGTATAAATGGTTGTACAATCTCTGTGTCTATACGCCCTGATTGGTCCAAGGAGAATAGACGACTTCCCGTCCATAGTCCGACCTGACGCATAAACCAATGCAATTTATTGCTCAGACGCCAATCTGTGCTCACTGCACTGGTATCTAATCATCTCCACAGTTAAAGGCGGAACAATGGATCCAAGGTATTTGATATAATAATATGTTGTTACCATCATAACTCAAGGGTGTTATAATGGTAGAATTATGAATATGATTCATATTTTAACAAAGAATTTGTTGATTTGAGATTAGACTTATTTATTTTGAAACTGTCTGAGTTTTTAGTAACATAAATAGGATATAAAGAATTTATAAGATACCTTTTACCTATTTAATAATGGATATTTTTAAACTTCGCTTATTATTTATAACAAGGACTGAGAAAGTTTACTTTGGCATTCACATTATTATCGATAGCTACTTATCGTTTATGTTTATTTCTTCGCAATAAAGGTAAATAAATCTTTCGGCGAGTCGAGTTTACGTCACGAAGTCACTCGATCATTCCGCGCGAGTGATTGTGAGTCACAACAGTAGTCGTCACTTCAGTTGGTATCTGTTCGTATCGCCGTGACTCAAGTCAGGTCAAGGAGAAGCAAATATTGTACTTCAATCGGTTAGGAGTAGAAGTGATTTATTACCGAGGCAAAAGTAAACTGAACCAGCTGTTTACTGAACGATTCGGCAGTCGTTTAATAAGTCACCGAGTTTCATGAAGATCTTAAATCAGTTTGATATTGACTGAGATTTTGATTTATCTATGAAGCTTCCATAAATTTATTCCGAGTTTATAGCAGCTTAAAGAAATACAACGATAAAAGTTTCTGAACTAACCGCTTCCTCGATAGCTTTTTAGTAACTTCCTAAAGCAGATTTTTGCCTTTTCCATACCATACGTATGTACATTTATGTAAACCGTGAGGTCCTAATGGCTCTTGTTTGTTTTTGAGTCGAATCTTAAAGGTCCAGTGGTTACAAGACCCTATCTTTATAGGGTCTTGCTTGTAACCACTGAACCTTTAAGCGCCTTTGCGCTTAATATCCAACTGCCATCACTGACGAATTTACTGATCAACTAAGGAACCCATCATAACCACAATAAAAAACTCTCTTTTGGCACATAGGTATTATCAAGTATTCGCATCATCCATCACTAAAATAGCTTTCTATATGAATTAAATTCGCTCCATTTCACATTATCACGAGAAGTAACCATGGGCGTCATCAATCATTAAGAACACACATGTTCCGGTTAAATTTAATTACAGCCACGACTGAACACATGGACACCCTTCATAGAATTTGGAATTTCAGCATAACATCATTTATGTTTATTCCTACTCACTGGGCAGACTATCAACGTTTCCGTTCGAAGAATTGTAACATAACTGTATTTAATGATTCACTTTATTGGTAGAAAGCTTTCGTAAGTACTCTAAATCAATCAGAGACAATCGAATATTATATAAAATACTAGCTGACCCAGCGAACTTCGTACCGCCCTAAAAAAATAGGGGTTGTCCAGCGGACAAAATTGTGAATCTAATCATTCTCAGATCCCCTTGAACACACACAAAAAATTTCATCAAAATCGGTCCAGTCGTTTAAGAGAAGTTCAGTGACATACACACTCACAGAAGAATTATATATATAAAGATTAAAAAAAAACACATGATAGAAGACATAATCGTCATATTTTATTTATAAAAATAGCATGGAATGAACGTCATTGTATTGTATTGCAAAAGAAATTGTCATGACAGATATAAAACTGATAGTTCTATTGTGTGTCATTGGTTAGCACGAAAATAAAATCTATGTCAATGACATTGGATTTGCATATCAAAATTCTTAGCTAGCTGACAAACTAAAATGAACTCTATGCCGTAAACTTTAAGTACCTACGAACTGTGAAAACAGGGAAATGCTTTTATCATCGAAAAATGGCTAGCAGCTGTTTGCAGTAGTTATATAAAAATATGATTAAAATATCATTCATTTCATTCAGATTATTTTTTAACTAAGTGGGTTTTATTTAAAGTCCTGTTATAAATAGGCCTGTGTTTAACACACTTCAACTCTTGTTGAAGTTGAATAATTAGGGGTTGGATTGATTTTGCAACACTTATGACTGCTCACAAGTTTTCATATCTGAAATGTATTAACTTAAATAAAATCAACTTTTCTTAGGTATGAGTAGCGGAACATGTTAATTTTTTTTACATAATATAAAATCATCTAGAAGTTCAATACTCAATTTGAGCAAATTAATTTCAAGAAATTTTGTAGCCGACGATGAAAAGTAGTTAAATGAAACTCTTCTTTGGAAGAAGTCTTTATTGACAAAAACAAGATAACTATTTGGTGTAAAAAATCTTGATCGACACATCTTTTCCAAAATAAGTAATACAAAGAAGAAAAGACTCAAGATTTCGTGCTTGTTAAAAAAAATAATGAATACAATCGACCAATAAAGCGGTCTTTCTTCATTTAAATATGAAATAGCAATTCTCTCAGTTGCACGCGTTGAATATTGTATTTAATAAATCTGTTATTAAATTCAACCTAGGAATGTAGAATATTACGACACTGGGAAGTCTTATGGTTCATTTATTTATACTAATATACTATGAGCCTCATGGCCTTTCATAAAATTGAGATTTAGCGGACGTACAGTAAAAGACTTATCTCATCTGTAGTTCAACTTGATATTCGAGTACCTGTTACAAAGCAATAAAAGCGATATTCGTGATGGAAACACCCAGTGTCACGACCTTGACAGTACCTGGTATTAGCACTGAATGTGAGATCCGAATGGGAGCAAAGTTAGTCAGATCAGAAGAAGCGATATTACCACAAAATGGATAGTACAGAAGGTAACCTAAAAAGTGCTCTCGCGCAACGCACGCATAGACATCGCTCACGGACATGATATCTCGGACCACTTGAGATCAGTGCGAGCACAAGTTCCATGCGCTTGTCATTATACACACTAGTGTATAATGACAAGCGCAATAATAACTATATTATAACTGTTTACTGGATGGTTATTTGAATTTAAAATTAAACTTCTTTTTTATAGTACCTAATTATAACATTAACATTGAAATAGTTTAGATAACTTTATTTTTCTATTCTTCCTGTTTCATGCTCAACAATAAATCGACTAGATAAGTACGACTGCCACTACCAAACTCGTTAATTTTTGTACACAAGCCAAAGTTGTCAACCCTATTGCGACCGTCGAGAGCCAATCGAACAGGGTACCGCATATCACCCGCACTCCTGACGCGCCAGGTGACTAGTGCAAGAGTATTGTCTGGTTTTTAGTGGCCCTGTTCAGGGCGTAGGTAGGGTCCTGTTCACTTCAACGAGCCTTAGGGCTGGCTGAAGTCCCACATACCATTTTCTTGCTCCCCCAGTGGTTGAAGGATGCGTAAGGCATTTCCCAGACGTAAAAAAAAGGTAATAAATGTGCAGTACATACATCAGATTGCCTTCTGTGCATTTCTATTTTGTGATATTACTGTAGCTCGGAGGAAAACAAACATCGGGTAGCTGTCGCGAAATCAAAACACAGCGGGAGAGATCGGTCGCGGTCGGTATAAATACATCAGCACCATGATGTACGTTACGAGAGTACGATGTTGTAACAGGTTGGATGGAGCGAATCGAGGGCCGAGGGATGTCTTCATCGTAAATAGGTACCGGTATATTTACAATCAAGATTAATCTGTAATCGGACGAAGTTAATAAGGTGATAGGCTGGAAACGAAGCAGAATTTATCAGAACAAAAAGATAGATATATCCAAATAACTTCGATGTTTATTAATGACGTCATACAAAGGTGAAGAGGAAGAAAGTAGTCATGCATAAAATGAAAAAGAGCGATTATTAATCGATCGAAACCTCGATTAAAATATAGTTTTCTACGATGTATGTACATATATAGATAAGTTTTTGTGATGGAAGTATTTAGAAGAAACAGCAATGTCTGATAAAACTTTAAAATTGTGAATAACTGGTAAAACTTCGATGTATAGGGAATCTAAGGTAATTTTATGGCAATAGGAAATACAACATTATATGAAAGAAAAAAAAATAAGTACATACTCCCTACTTACTTATTTTTAAATTAATATTTTAGGTAAAATAAACTTTATTTGCGATTGTCGATACAAAGGAAGAATGACCCAATTATGAATATAGATCTGCGAGAACGCGCTAGGCGACAGCCTCGAAATTCATTAGCGGCAGTACTGTATTTATCTACCTAAATGAACATAGTTATCTGTTACGTTATCGCGCGTACTCACAATTACAATCTTATCTGTTTACGATGTATTTTCAGGAATAGCCGGACTATTATTGATTCATAAAGCTTTCATTTTACAGCTTAAAAAGTGAATAACAAAGATACTAGTATCATCACTCCATACTTACATTGAGCAATTGTGTATAACAAACAGCAAAGCTGGAATATGGAATTGATTTAATTACAGAGTACTTTTTGCTATTGCTGTAATTAATTATCTTTCCGGCTCACTTATCGCTGCAGACATTTCCTTCGTGTGTATTATAACTGCGATAGAGCACTTAGACTAGATCAAAAGAATCTCGCCTGTAGCAATTACTTATTAGACGCAGGTGTGGAATACATAATTATACCTTGATCACCATCGACTTTTTTATCAATGCGCAGCAAGTTAAGGTTTTTATGGAAGTAGATGACAGACAATCAAGTTAAACTGAAATTCATAATCACACGAAACCGAGACAAATCAAATCAAAAATCATATATTTACTCTAGGCTGTTACAAGCACTTGTGAAATAATTTAAGTAGCTTTATGTTAAAATAAATAAATTATTCATAACATAATCATCATCTAAACAAAATGCAAAAAATGCAAAAAAATAAAAATATAATAACCATCATCAGAAATTTCGTAAAATAAATACTCTTAATTTGTTACTAGTACTTTGGAAGTAACTAAGATACGTTCGAAATGGAAATGTTTATTGTATAAGAAAAAAATATATTAACACTATTTTAGGTGTTATTTATGAACAATGACGCACGTTCTCTAGAGATTCAGAGCAGCTGATTCAGCTAGTGGCCAGCTTTGCTTTCTCGTATTCCACTAGCTGTTAACCATATGGAGCAATTAAATTTATTTAATGCCTAATTTGATGTCATTTTTTTATTATTTATGAGATCGTTTGCGGGAGTGTGTAATGATCACAAACACAGAAAGTGGTTATGCTCATACCCACTTTGCATGTTCCATTGAAGTAAAGTGAAAATGTAATATTATTACTATTTTAGTCAGTATTTGATACTAATAAAATTTCTAGAACGTCTGTGGCTTTCTTCGTTTTCTACAGAAATATTGACAGGGCCAAAAAACACATTATTCGACCGCATTATTAATAAGATTTTTCATCCTTCACACATGTAAAAACAAAATAATATTACTTGTCCGAGTATTAGCATGACTAATGTAACAGATACCTACTTATTCATGCGTCATGTAGATTCCCATGAACTTAGTCAAGTGGCCCTTGCTCAATGAAGTAGATCAAGCATGCATGTTGTTGTGCCACTGATACACAGTGTATCTACAGTCACGTCGGTTGGGGACACTCACATACAACAATTATGTCGTCACAAAAAAGGTAATGCCTTGTTACAGTTTTGCTGAATGAATTGTTGAGATTGCATCCTTTGTTAGGTTAACTGCTCATGTTTTAAACACTGCTTCACGTTTTATCCATCAGCGGAGATTAACTGACGAGTTCACATTTAGTATTGTTCTATGATTTTATTTTAAAAAGTAAAGCCTATAAGCATTATAGTATGATACAACTTCTGAAGCAAATTTACCTGCAATAGATTTTAGTCCAATATGATGAACTCAATATTAGAGTTGCTGACGATTCGGAGAAAAAATATTCGAACAGTAGATTATTGACTTTCTATATCTGCTTTTTCGCAACTTATTAACCAATCTGTCTGTGGCCCTGTTTCATCAAAATAGCTAATTATGAATAGTTAAATACATATAGCGCAGCAGTGGTTTCAGATTCGTATAACCAAATTAGTGTCGCGACCGACGACGCAGAAGCCTTATTCAATTTGTAGCACAGCCGCTAAGTATGCTTAATCTATTAAAATTTAAATTATGGTGCAATTTTGCTGATGCTTCACTAATGGACGTCGGCGAAGCGAGTGTATGGTCGCATGTCTTGGAGAGATAAGTAACTGTGCAAGTGGCGTGCAAACATTGCAACTTTTTGACAGGGTAGGCGAAACAATGGAATTTAATGCAGGGGAAGCAAACCATCTGTTAAACGCTGCATAGAAGATACCGTGATAATAAAAGTCTTGAGCTTTTAGGACTTTTTAAGGGTCGCCGCTTTTTTATGCTTTAATAACTCATAGCTCCTTAGTCTTCATCACAGTACCTCAAAATTTGCCTTACGGCTCTTTCAAGAGAGTTTTTATTTACTTAATGCTTAAGGTCTTTAAGAATTGGTGTTTCTTCAACTATGTAGTAATTTCATTAATTAAATTTCAGTTTTATTTGTGATAATCTTTTTTAAGCATGTAATTGCTAGATGTAAAATTTCATGGAAAAAAATCCACGAGGACCAGGCAGCAGACGGGACTCGAACACGCACCCTTCGCTATCCAGGCGAATGCACTGACCATTATGCTACGACCATTATTAGCCTATCTTAAGCTGGAAGGTAGCGCCATCTCTTCGCATTGTAGGTAAAAAACCCCACATCCCACCCCCATATCTTGTAACTAATAAATAAATACTATTATATTAACAGTAAGTTAATTTATTATCAATATGTTATTTTCGACGACCTCCGTGGCCGAGTGGTTTATACGCCGGGTTTCATGGCGTCGCCGGCTCGAGAGGTCCCGGGTTCGTATCCCGGTGGGGGCAGATGTTTGTGTGATGAATACGAGCATTTGTACTCCAGTCATGGATGTTTAATATGTATTTCATATAAATATACTTATATATGTACAATATATGTATTCTATCCGTTACCCTAGTATCCCATAACACAAGCCTTTACAGTGCTTACTTTGGGGCTAGGCTAATTGGTGTGAGTGTTGGAAATATTTATTTATTATTTATTCTCATGGGATACACTCTACCGTTTGAAATCGTATTTTTTTTAATTTTTTTTCAACCTTGACTAGATACCAAACCGCCATTATGTATTCTCACAACAACGGTTGTTGCTGATTAATTATTTTAAATATTTTTTTAAGGTTAATTTCTAAAATGAATTATGAAAGACTTGAAAAAGTATCAGAAACGTCAATTTTACACTGAAAATAATTTTGTGTAATGTCTCAACAAACTTAACATATACTCGTACCTATAAATTGGTCGTTATCGAATATCCCCTCTCGCCCTACGGTAACATTACACCAAATATGTCATCTGAATTTTGAAAACAACACGTGAGGGAGTCAATAGCAGCTATTATTATTCGAATGTACGTGGGTACTTTATATTGCATGAAACGTTACTGTAATTTGATATAGGTACGATAAATAACGAAAAGGGGCACGAAGCACGAATACGGTTATCAATCAGTATAGGTATATTAAATTATAAAATACTTGGGAAATACTAATCTAAATATATACTGGGAAATATTTAAATTATCCTCAAAACAATAACAAATGATCTAACATTTGCACATAAATTTCTATTTTTAGACAAATCACTTATATATGTGCCAAATGTTTAAAGAACCAGAGGGTCTTCTTCGTCTGCTTGGAAAATATAGTTTCCCATAAATACTTCCACGCCAATTTTCACGCCGTTCAAGAATAGGCTAGTTGACTCATGTCGAATTGTATTAAATAAATGTTTATTTCTTAAAGTATTTGGTCTAAGGAACCTAAATATATCGATTTCACTTCATAAAAGCAGAAGATTGCTGTAGAAATTTAATTTAAAAAAATATTTTTTAGTCTATATTTTTTAAACACTAAAAACGCTGTTCGCCACATACGCCATGATTTTGACGTCTCTTATGGTAAACAACTAAATGTCATTCGCGTGTTACTGTGGGTGGATTCTTTCGTATGACTCAATTTATCTTAAACACTTTTAACTTTAGAAAAGTTTCCGAAAAAACTAATTATGGATTTTGTGAAAACAGATAGCACAAATCTGCCAAGAATTGACGCATTGACGGTTGGTGAATTTATTGCACTAAACCCCGATTTCTGCTCTGCGGAGCAGAGAAACGACAAGGCATCTATGTAAGTACAGTGTATTTAGTATTACAATGTAGTAATAAACATAAAACTGATACAACATATGAATAAGTGTAATAAAGTTGCGTAGGTTAATTTCTTTCGGCACTTTAATCCACAACTTTCCTAGAGTCTTCAAGGAAGTTTTTTTATATTCTCGTACAATATAATAATGATAATTAATTTATTTTTCGTGGTATTTATTAGAAATCATGTTTTTTTTATTATAAAGTCAGTTATGTTATTTTCTACGTGCTTACGAGTTTTTGTTTACTGCAGTTAACGTCATAGCATAGATAATCTATAGACTAAAATGGCTGACAGCGTTTTTGTATGTCCATGAAAAATCTATTTTAAAATTAAAGATTTGTAGCTTTTTAGGTCTCAAAAAAATACAATACATTTTTTTTCGGTCTAATAGAACATTTATTAACCATTTAAAACCTTTTTCCAAAAAGGATCAACTAGCCTATTATTACAGAGATAATAAAAACTATCTTATGTCCTTTCCCGGGACTCAAACTCTCTATACCAAATTGCATTATCTTAATCGGTTCAGTAGTTTAGTTAGACAGAAAGACAAGCAGACACTCTTTCGAATTTATAATATTCGCATCTTCTTAACTCTTTACTTTAATTAAAAATATAGCAAAAATGTATGAAATATATTATATCTAGAACCTATATATTTTTGACAACACGTAATTTTAATAACTTTAAAATGCACCTTGTTATTGATGACACCGTTGCCGACGGTCACTTAGGTTATTCAAAATTAAAGTTTCCTCCTTGAATTACCTGTTTACGTGTATTTCATTGAGTTAGGTCACGTTGTTTCAGCCATAGTTAAATATAACTATTAGTCCGACAGCCGGCTGTATAAAAGTCCTATGGATCAGATACATGAATCATTTTTGGGATATGAACAATAAAGCCATAGGTCTAGAGGTAGACACCCCTGAAGGTGCTTCATTTTGCCTGCATGCAAAATTATGATGTCACTTCCGGTTTTTAATTTAGGTTTAATTGTAATTTATCAAATAATCAACAAAATCACATTATAATTCGCAAGTGGTTAATGGTTAGGAAGTTACTTAAAACTTACCTGCGAACTATTAATGAGGCTATTGCTTAACTATAGCTTATTACATGGCATGGGTAGCTTAACCATGTATTCCCTTACTACTTTAACAACTTCTGTTATAATAAGTATACTTAAAAAATTTAAGTTGTTCAATTTACGTTAACTAGAGAATATACATATTCAATTTAATAACTTTAATTACCATTGGTTCATAATATTATATCCGTGAACTTTTTGGCGGGTAACCTTTCTTTTAGCGCGTAACTTGAAATGGAACATTCACTGTCTTTCTTTTAGCGCGTAACTTGAAATGAAAATCAATCACAATGGCTGACGTCAAGCATTAAATAATTTGACAAGGTTGTTGCCTAACAGTGTTAGGATTGAACATTGCATTAACCTAACCGCGTTTTGTTTTTGCTCGAAATCGATATCGGCAACGAACAATAGTGGATACTTTCGTGTCGGCGGTCGGTCGATCGGTGAATGTTAGAACTCTATTCCGGTCAGCACGGATAAAGTTTTCTTGTTTTCCATGCCGCCAACCAATATGGCGTTTTTTACTTTCTGTTTCCAATATGCCACCAAACTGACAGCTGTCTTGTGCATTGAGGTTACGCAAGCAAGCCGAAATCTAACTACGCGTTGATTGGATATTGTGGACAGTCTGATGCTTCCAACATGGTACATTGCTTGATGGAAATAAAGTTTTTAACAATCAATGACCATAAATCCCGTTATGCTTTATTTTATTTATAATCCGTTCTACGTCACAGGAAGTATTGTCGTCTGTTACTGAGATTCATTTATTCTTATGGCACAATGCTTGATGGAAATAAAGTTTTTAACAATCAATGACCATAAATCCCGTTATGCTTAATTTTACTTATAATCCGTTCTACGTCAAAGAAAGTATTGTCGTCTGTTACTTAGATTCATTTATTATTTAAACCTGAGGTCAGTATATCTGAATGATCCAATAGCATAATGCTTGTAATTAATTTCTATTTTAATTGAAATTAATTCATGGAAATGAGAAATAACGACGGTTCATATTACAGACCCAAATCAGAGCTGTAACAGAAAAGGTGGTTTTCTAATATTGACTCGCACAACTAAAGGTTAAGGCGCCTACCTTTGAATTACGCACGCTGTGAAAATAATTAATTAAGGCTTGAAATAAAATTTACTATGCTGATATTCTGTGAGCAGATTTTTATGACACATATTTAAATGACTATAAGAAAAACAGACTAAGTTCGAGTGGGACTTGCGCACTGAGGGATCCGTGCAAACCTGAAGCCTATATTATTATTATTAAAAAAATATGTGATGTAACGAAAAATTTACGATTTTCGCAATTTTTCCTTTATCTGTGCTATAAGACGTTGCTTCGTACCAAATTTCAAGATTCTGAGCTCACGGGAAGTACCCTGTAGGTTTTGATTCCCTTGCGAGTTTCGAAAATTTGCGGCATAAACGGCTGTATCTTTTGATTGCCTAAGTTTGATTTTTTCACAGCTCCAAAGGATAACAGACCTGAGTATTTGATATAAATTTCAGCTCGATACCTCCACGCGTTTCTGAGAAAAAGGGTCTTGACAGACGGACGGACGGGCAACAAAATGATCTTATAAGAGTTCCGTTTTTCCTTTCGAGGTACGAAACCCTAAAAAATAATGTTTAGGATAAATATAGGAACATTTTAATTATTTTTGACCTAGTTAAACCGGCAGCATCCCTTTTTACAGCT
Source organism: Chilo suppressalis (assembly GCA_902850365.2). Taxonomy (NCBI): domain Eukaryota; kingdom Metazoa; phylum Arthropoda; class Insecta; order Lepidoptera; family Crambidae; genus Chilo; species Chilo suppressalis. Next base: position 7,092,917 of record OU963903.1, read on the forward strand.
GAAACAAACAAAAGCAAACTCGAGGGAGTACTAACGCTGGCAGGACGGGGAAAGGCAAAATTGTGTGAACAATGCATGCGAGGTGCGATTCTGCGACATTCTAAAACTGCTTTAAGGAAGAACGTCATAAGAGCGATGGAGACCGCAAATGCTTATTTGTGCTAAACGAAACGGAACAGGTGAGGATTCTTTTATGTTAAAAGGGTGACACAAACAAGCATAAGGCCCCATGGCAAGCGGCCATCGTAGCATATAGACTTGCGATGCAAGAGCTATCACTCGCGCCGTTGCCTACCCTGACCCAATCCCCAACCCCGTGAAGCCCTGGAACCCCAGTCACCGGCAATAAGAGAACACCACCAAATGGTAGTGTTAGTTTACTGTAGTCTTCTGTAAGGTGGAAGGTACTACCCCAGACGAGCGCTCCAATTCTAGCGGATTATTAGCTATGCCCTGCCTCCCTACTTTCTCCGTCTAGAATAAGAGAGGAGACATTCAGTACCCTTAGCACGAACCAATATCGAATTCGAATAGTTTGCGAGTGCGAAATGTCAATGTCAAATGTGTACTGATTTTTAGTTCTCGTACCGCCCGTTTCGGAGCCGCCTGTTCGAGAGTTTCCATACAAAATTTGACAATGACATTTCGCACTCGCAAACTATTCGAATTCGATATTGGTTCGTGCTTAGGGTACAGACAGTTAATGTAAAAAGATACTGTCATCATAACATTTTACAGTTTGTATAGTTTCTACTGATCATGGTATATTAAGAAAAGTACAGTATGATCAGTAGAAACTCGATTAGTAATTATGATTCAGTAGTTCAACAACAGTTTTTGTGTATTACAAAACAAATAGGTACCAGAATATCATATTCCCGTCTCGGTTTGTATTTCAGGTGAAGAAATTAAAAGGTTTTGATGAAAATGGTTAGTTAAGCGTATATGATGATAACATTTCATTCAAGGTCTTCTCAGTAATTACTCAAGCCTTGCGAATTGCTATATTATAGGTTGTGAATACTTATAGATTTCAGATCTTATAACTGTCCCTCATACTTTTTTATTAATATTATATTGTCTGCTACAAATCGGTTTGATGCTAGCTAAGCTACCGAAATTACAATATTTCTTTCTAATTCCATATTGACGCCACGAGCAAAGTACAACAATGTGTAGTACCTTGTTGTACTATCCTCGTGGCGTCAATATGAAATTAGTCGAAACTTGATTTATGACTGAAAACTAATTCCAGTAGCTGTTGTAAATATAATGGAAAGGAAAGCCGACAAAGGAGTTCTATTTGTGAAAGTACGGTAAGTTTTTAAAGCTACTTGCTTGTACAAGCATTATGCTATTTTCAATACTAATTACCAGCAGTTAAGTAGCGGCTCGGATAGGTTTTACCGTACCGTACATTACTTGTGGTTGTAGAGTATGTTTAGAGAAGGATAAAACATGCTTATTTATTTCAATATCACTAAGAAGAGATCATAGAGATTTAATGAAAGTTTAAAACTTTATAAAAGTTTGAATCCAGCGCGCAAAGTTGTTTTTTCTCATCTGATAAAGCAGATCATATTGCTTACTAATATGCAACCGAAATTAATTAATGTAGAAGTATTTTTCATTAAAAAGGACTTTTGAATTCTCCTTTCTTTTTTGCCACCATAATCAAACCCCTACACTGCAAAAGTACATATATACTACTTACATATAACAGAAATGCATGCAAGCGATCAGGTAGTTGCAACAAAAGCAGGTCAGTTCAAAGGGATCAGAGACATCAGGAATTGGGGCAGAATAGTAATTACTTTCACGCTCAAGGGTTGAGCCCGACTGAGCTGAAAGGGCTTTGTACGGAAACTGCCGTGTTACGGTTTGTTACACAATCTCCGTGGTTCAGCGTTCACGACGAAAACGGTTAAAAAAAACACACTAAACGGTGTGTCTCGAGAATATTGTTCCTTTGACAAGATTTCGTTTGAACTAGTTAAGAGGAAAACGATAAATGGTAAACAACAGTGCTCACAGAACTATTCGCGTCTAAGCGTTTCGATGAAAATGCCAAAAAAGGTCGTTATTACCTACGTGTTGTCAGCAAACTAGTGGAATCTTTTTGACAATAATACATTAGTCATACAACAGCTCTTAAAGTAGCTATTAATAAGTCTGTAATGTAACAGTATTAGAAAGTGGAGTATTTCAAAAGTACTAAAGTAAATTTGATGGAAAGGCTTCAGTTATCATGATACCTAATTGCTATAATAAGCTTTGGCAATTACTTTCACTCCATTGATGACGCGTGTACGACACTTCAATTAGCCAATACCGGTTTTGAACCTGTATTTATAATCTTTAATATAATAGTAATGATGAAAATTATACCAATAGTCCGAATATAAAGTATATCTGCGTCCTTTATTCGTAGATTTATTTTAGCATATCTCACCTTGAGCGCCCACGCAAATGCTTTCTAAAAAAGAATGCTGTCTACGCAGCTGCGCTATTTTTAAGCAAAATCGGTAATATATAAAAATTATTTGTTTCAAATGAAGCATGTTTAAGAAAAACCAGAACTTATAGTAGAAGTAGAATCAAAAGTGGATTACCACAGCATGCTTATGAGCATGATGCACAATTTATTGATATCGATATTTTCTCTAATTTTCTTAAATATTTCCAAAATAATGTAAAAAGAATATTAGATTTGACGTAGGTATTTGCTGGTGACTGTAAATGTTATTAAGTTTAAGTTTTATAACATTAATTTCCATTACTTACAATATTTTGTGACATTTAACCGAATAATGATATAATTTATTGTAATGTTTTTAATTTTAGATTTTTTTTATTTTACTACTAATTATTTCACATCAATACAAGATTTTTAAATATTGTGATTTTGTTTTGCGATGTTTTTGCTTAACAGTGCTATTGTGTAACATCTATAATTTAGTTCGTAGTAGGTAAGTTAATTTATAATGAGTTGGTATTAATCTTGTTGATATTAATAAATAAAATATAGTATATCACGTACACTACTAGAAAAAAATTCGTCGCTCCCTGAACACATTGCGACAGTGCTTTCAACGTTCAAAACGCAACAGTACGCCGCACACTCGTAACACCGGACTGTAACCAGATCTGCTGACCCGGGACCATTGTTTATTTTTCATATTGCGTTGTGGCTTTGTGCAAGGATGAAGGCTCACAGTGGAGTGGTTGTCTCCAAGCAAAATTCCGGTGCTCGCCGGATCGACCGGTTCCCGCAGGACGAGGGGAGAGCAAGGTTGCGTGTTGCGAGTTTTAGCCACGCACGTGCGATGTTCGGATTCATGCTACACTAAACGTATTCCAATTTCAAAACGCATCATAATCTCGTATTGCGTACAATGAATGATTCACGTTTGATCATATTTTCCAGAGCAGTTTGTAAACGAGTTTAGATTCCCACGCTTGTCTTGAGCTCAGACATGACATGACTGATGTGTTTTGTAAAGCACTGATCCAATTATAAAGAATCTAGCAAAGCATGAAGGGATGGAAAAAGTTGTTTAATTTATATGTTATGCTCATAGACCGCAAACGCTTATTGAGCGAAAAAATTGCCCACAGCGCATTGTGGTCACAGTAAAACATCGCGATGGTCATTGCGAAATTCGTGTTATGGTTCTAATGAAAACGCTCACGACGCTTTGTGACAACCACGAAAAGACCACATAGTAGAATTCGTGTCGTCCTGGACGAAGAAAAGCCATGACGCGTAATAGATTATTATGGAACCATAATTTTGCAGGAGGCATTACTAAATTTATAAATCCACCATTGCTTGCCGACCACCGATTTCCAAAAAGTTTACTATTAGTCCAGGCAACGAAAAGGTATAGAGGGAATTGCTTAGAACACAATTTTTGACTTCGTGACTTTGTTAGGACTAGTTAGGAGGTAAACATATCAAAAGTCCCCGCCCGTAGCCCTTAAGCCGGGGGGAGGGGGGGGGGGCTTGAAGGTCCCATTTTTAGGTTTTTCGCATATATCTCGAAAACTATGCATCCTAGCGACATGAGACTTTCACAAAAGTGAAAGCTGATTAAATTTGCTACAAGTCTTATTCAGTCAAATTTTTTGATATCTTGTATAGTTTTCGAGATATCCGCTCTTGAAAGTCTGTAATTATGGAAAAAAAATTTGTTCCCATTTTTGCTCTATTTGACCGGATAACTCTTCAATAATGCACCCAAAAAATAAATGCCGGCCGTAGGGTTGTAAAGCATTAAATTATCTTCAATAATAGAAACAATTGCCTTTTTTTTTTATTTAAGGACAAAATTGTTAGTGTAGTAGACGTATGGGGGCGGTACGGTGGGCACTAGGCCGCGTACTCAGCCCCCACGCGCGGGCCGTCCTGCGCACGTCTGTGGGGTCCTCGCGATACCCCGGGAGACCCCTGCCGCGGAACCTCGGCAAGGCCGGGAGGCTGCTAGGTGCGGAGACGCGGAAGAATCCCTAAACGGGGATTCCGCGGCTTCGCACTAAGCAGCTTAGAGGGTGTTCGCAGGGTTTTTTAGCGGATATTATGCCGTATAGCGCCCGTAAGGGTTACGGGGTCCTCAGTGGGCAGCCACTGCTGGGGCTCGTAAGGCTTGCGGGAGCCAGGTGTGAGGTCCATAAGTAAAAAAGAAAGTAAATTAGTGTCATTGAGAAACTGTAATTATCTAATAATAATATCTGTAATAATGATATCCGCTCTTGAAAATCTGTAATTATAGAAAAAAAAATGCTTTACATTTATGCTCTATTTGACCGGATAACTCTCGGATAACTCTTTAACGATGCACCGATGTCTAAATAGCACACATGCTCATTTTAGAATATGTACTTGTTGGCCCACTGACCAGGTTCTTCACACAATCCAGAAAATAAGTTTAAAAAAACTGCAAGAGTTAACTACTTTATGCAAAAAAGGTTATTATAAATTAGATGATTATTTAAATGATAAGATTGTCTGGTGTTGTATTGGTCCAGCTCAACACAAAAAGTAGTATTAAGAATGATTAAAATTATAAAACTGGACTTTAAAAAAAATTGAGACGGTAGGGCCCTGTGCCTCTGGTTTTTTTCCGGTTCTCATTGGCTATACAGGTACGAATACGGCAGCAGTTTTCGATACAATTCACTATGACGTGCAAAAAGCGATTTGTAAAAAAATCCAATATAGTTAATTTCTTGCTCTTTTGGGGTGGGAAGGACCTTGATCCTCGTCTTCGTTTACATTTTCTTTGTCTGTGTCATTTTCTCCATCGGAACCCTGTAGGGAAACGGTCAGAGGATCCTCCTGTTCTTCTTCACCTTCGGAGTCAACTTGAGGGACCCCATTCAAGCAGTTCCCCTGGCAATTTTGGCACGCTGGGGAACAGGAACGCAGGACACCCCCTTTAGTCAATACGTCTACTACCCTTTTTTTTTATACGCAGGCAAAAAATACTATTATTTACAGACGACGGCGCCTTTAAGAGGCACACCGCCGAACGGACCTCACACCTGGCTCCCGCAAGCCTTACGAGCCCCAGCAGTGGCTGCCCACTGAGGACCCCGTAACCCTTACGGGCGCTTTACGGCATAATATCCGCTAAAAAACCCTGCGAACACCCTCTAAGCTGCTTAGTGCGAAGCCGCGGAATCCCCGTTTAGGGATTCTTCCGCGTCTCCGCACCTAGCAGCCTCCCGGCCTTGCCGAGGTTCCGCGGCAGGGGTCTCCCGGGGTATCGCGAGGACCCCACAGACGTGCGCAGGACGGCCCGCGCGTGGGGGCTGAGTACGCGGCCTAGTGCCCACCGTACCACCCCCATACGTCTACTACACTAACAATTTTGTCCTTAAATAAAAAAAAAGGCAATTGTTTCTATTATTGAAGATAATTTAATGCTCTACAACCCTACGGCCGGCATTTATTTTTTGGGTGCATTGTTGAAGAGTTATCCGGTCAAATAGAGCAAAAATGGGAACAAATTTTTTTTCCATAATTACAGACTTTCAAGAGCGGATATCTCGAAAACTATACAAGATATCAAAAAATTTGACTGAATAAGACTTGTAGCAAATTTAACAGCTTTCACTTTTGTGAAAGTCTCATGTCGCTAGGATGCATAGTTTACGAGATATATGCGAAAAACCTAAAAATGGGACCTTCAAGCCCCCCCCCTCCCCCCGGCTTAAGGGCTACGGGCGGGGACTTTTGATATGTTTACCTCCTAACTAGTCCTAACAAAGTCACGAAGTCAAAAATTGTGTTCTAAGCAATTCCCTCTATACCTGTTTTTGAGCATTCGTTGCCTGGACTATATTGTTAAAAGGTAATATAACTTTCACTTTCGCAAAATGTAGGTACTTCAATAACTTCACAATTCTATACACAATTAGTGCTCCCCAAGTTGGGTGCCAATTACCAACCTGAACGCGGTGTCGAATATAAAAAAGGGAACTGATGTTAGCGAAAAATTAATGGCGGAATATGGTGTGCCAAATACAACCGCATTGAATGTTAGAAAAAAGCAACATGAATGAATACAAAGTTTCGTAGTTTCCTAGAACATTTTAATGGGAAAATTTTATAAAAGCTAGTAACCATCGTAAGCGCGAAATATTGCCTAAGAAAAAGAAGTGTTATATTGGTAAATAGAAGATACCACACATGACAGCAATATATAAAAGAAACATCTCATTTGTATGCGGAACGAGTTGGCACGGGCAACAGAGAAGGTTTCGTATGCTAGAAAGTCACTTTATCCGGTACAGATGTTCACAATTTTCAACCTGCAAACTTAGAATATAAAGGTGAGACCGCATTGTGTTGGCAGTGGATGAAATGTGCGATATTGAGAAATCAAAATCTCAATAGGTATACCAAGTGTTGTTGTACTTCCTGGCACGACCATGGATGTTTTTTATAATATCTTTAGATGGTAAAAAATTTACAAGATTTTGTATTATTATTTAACTCTGTTTTGAAAAATTCTACCAACTAGATCTAGTAGATACGATGGTCGTGCTAAGAAGAATACTTCCTAGCACGACCACACGGAAACCCGTGTTATTATCAAATTTCAAAATGGTATGAAATAGCTTAGAAAATTTACTATTTTTTACGCCCATTTTCGAATTTCAGTCCATTTTAGAAAGAACAACTTCCTAGCATGACCGCGCTCAAACTCAGTGTTGTTCTGGAAACTTCAAAAGGGTATAAAATAGTTTAGAATATTTATTATTATTTACTCGTATTTCTCCATTTCCAACTATATGGATCTTGGAGATCAGAGTACAAAATCTTGTAAATTTTTTACCGTGTAAATATATTAGAAATACATCCATGGTCGTACCAGGAAGTACAACACTATACCAAGTGTAGAATAATACTATCATTTCATTAGGTCTCGTTGTTATATTATTAACAGCTTATACATAGTAATTGTGTAAAATTTTGACAAATGTTTATTTTTTTCCCCTAGTATTTTTACTATCCATACAAACGATCTCGACTGATTCCTCCTTGGTTTCCTAACTACACAAATGGTTTTCCTACATCAAATATAATTTTATTCATTCTATGCTCCTATATATTGCTTTTTTGGATAAATTGTGTTTAAAAACAAACAGAAGCCCTCGAAAATGCCAAACATAAACAAATTGTTACCACCACTAAAGACGTCTAGTGTGGAGATTTAATTAGCATTTACAATAAACCAAAACATAGAGGCCTAGTATATACCAGGCCTCTATGTTTTGCTTTATTGTAAGAAATTTTACCCATAGAATAATAAGTAGTTATATAACTACTTATTTATTAAATTTCTTTTATGTACATTTAATTTTAGAGGAGGAAATCGTAGAGAGCCGAATCTCGAATTAAGCATTTTTCACGTCATTCACGTTCGCTCTTAATCAAATACTGGATTCTGATACTTTTTTTAAGTTTGACAGCAGCTTTACCTTTTCTATAGTACAGAGTATGATAATATATCCTATCAAATATCAAATAAAGGTTTAGAAAATCATGTCAGAATCAAAACCAATGATGCTTGAATTAGCATTAGTTGGAACAGTTCAGTGCCTGTTTTGGTTAATTTTCAGAACAACTGTAAACTTGATATACATAATTTATACAATGGTTCGTGGACTAAAAATCTAACTAGATATAACCCGGTACTTATGAAGCTGCGAAGGATAGCGTGTTCCAGGGTACGCGACTTGAGATTTCCTCGCTACGACATTGTTTGATCGTTTCAACCCGTACATTACTAAATTTGCAGTTTTATGGTGACGCGGTTGGTAATAATTTGTATTTTTCATTAAATGGATACTATAAAAAGTAAATTGTACTTATATAAAAGTATTATAAAAAGTTATTGTAAACGCACTAGCTATAAGCAATATTTAAAGCAAATCATACTTATAAATAATCCCCATTTCCAAGTACATATTATATTAAAGTCAAGCATGATGATTTCTTATTCTAATGAAATACCACAACTATATACAAACAAACAAAAATTATTACAATATATTTAAAAAATATATGAATGATTGGCTTTACTCGTCATATTGTTATAAGTATAAAACTCATTTAGTGAAATGGATATTTATGTTCCAAGAATACGTTAGGTCATTTATTTCTGTGTTATCAGCAGCAACTTATCAAATTTTCTTATAAGCTTATCGCTTATCTTTACGATGAAAATCTATGAAAGCGAGCATTCGTATCTGTAGATATAAATAATAATTAAAATGAATGAAATTCGAGAACATGTTTCTTTATTCGTCAATGTGCATCAGATTGGGGTGTAGCAGTGTTGGCAACTGTCATTTTGTGTAGAATAGCAGTCTTACAAGCTGCTAATAATCTAGGTCACATGACTTGAGTAAATGACTATTGACTAGCCGAGTGAGGTGGCAGTGTTTTCTCCATACAAACGTTCTCGACTGATTCCTCTTTGATTTTTATCACATAAGAATTAATTTTCATATATAAAATATAATTTTACGCATTCTATACTCCTATGTCTCCCATTTTTCGATAAATTGTGTTTCAAAGAAACTAGAAGCCCCCAAAAATATAGAAATTTTTACCACCACTTAAGGACGTCTAGTGTAACCATAAATATAACATAAAAAATAAAACAATTGTTCGGAAAACTCATATCTTTATGACTCACTTATTAAAGTATTAAACAATAGAGTTAATTTAAAGCACTCTTATTAATAGTAAATAATACACTTACTAAGGAACATATTATGCTATGGCGACTTTCAGACCGTCAATATCACAGTAATAATCTTGATTTATTTATATACCCAATATAGTTGGAATACTTGAGATTTCGACACAATATATAATGTACTTTAATAGGTCTAATTAAGCCTTGTTTAGAGCCAAATGAGGTCAAATATCATTTTCTTAAGGAAAGCGAGTGTTGTAATCGCTTAAAAAACTAACCCACCGCATTCGTGTGCGCCTTAATTGGTAGTTATAGCTAGGTATATTACCCTAGCGTAACAATTTCATAAGTCCATATCCTAAGGTATATAGTATTTTGTTGCTAATTTGTTGCTATTTTGTGCCGCAAGAATTGATTTTGTTGCTCCATGATTTCTCGGAAAAACGCCAGTTACGCTAGCGTAATATTACGCTAGCGAAACCACAGCGATAACTCGGAGGCAAAAGCAGTTAGAGAGATCAAATGAACGGCATATTTTGTTGCTATTTTGTTGCTGTAAGATAAGCTGGTTAGATATAGAAAAATTCCCCCCCTTCATGGGGGGCTAACTACCCTTACTCTTAGATATTTCAGATTTTTCGTATCTCGTGAACTAAAGCAGCTAGCGGCACGAGACAAACGGCGTATTTTGTTGCTATTTTGTTGCTGTAAGATAAGCTGGTTAGATATGGAAAAATTCCCCCCCTTCATGGGGGGCTAACTACCCTTATTCTTAGATATTTCAGATTTTTCGTATCTCGTGAACTAAAGCAGCTAGCGGCACGAGACAAACGGCGTATTTTGTTGCTATTTTGTTGCTGTAAGATAAGCTGGTTAGATATGAAAAAATATCATCCCTTCATGAGAGGCTAACTACCCTTATTCTTAGAAATCTCAGATATTTCGTATCTCGTGAGCTAAAGCAGCTAGCGACCCGAGACCAACGGCGTATTTTGTTGCTATTTTGTAGCTATAAGATAGGCATGCCGCGTACATCATAATCACAACCCTTATCGGGCTATGACCTACCCCCGACCCTGAAGACACCAGATATTTTATATCTCGTGAACTAAAGCAGCTAGCGGCACGAGACAAACGGCGTATTTTGTTGCTGTAAGATAAGCTGGTTAGATATGAAAAAATATCATCCCTTCATGAGAGGCTAACTACCCTTATTCTTAGAAATCTCAGATATTTCGTATCTCGTGAGCTAAAGCAGCTAGCGACCCAAGACCAACGGCGTATTTTGTTGCTATTTTGTAGCTATAAGATAGGCATGCTGCGTACATCATAATCACAACCCTTATCGGGCTATGACCTACCCCCGACCCTGAAGACACCAGATATTTCGTATCTCGTGAACTAAAGCAGCTAGCGGCACGAGACAAACGGCGTATTTTGTTGCTATTTTGTTGCTGTAAGATAAGCTGGTTAGATATGAAAAAATATCATCCCTTCATGAGAGGCTAACTACCCTTATTCTTAGAAATCTCAGATATTTCGTATCTCGTGAGCTAAAGCAGCTTGCGACCCGAGACCAACGGCGTATTTTATTGCTATTTTGTAGCTATAAGATAGGCATGCCGCGTACATCATAATCACAACCCTTATCGGGCTATGACCTACCCCCGACCCTGAAGACACCAGATATTTCGTATCTCGTGAACTAAAGCAGCTAGCGGCACGAGACAAACGGCGTATTTTGTTGCTATTTTGTTGCTGTAAGATAAGCTGGTTAGATATGAAAAAATATCATCCCTTCATGAGAGGCTAACTACCCTTATTCTTAGAAATCTCAGATATTTTCGTATCTCGTGAGCTAAAGCAGCTAGCGACCCGAGACCAACGGCGTATTTTGTTGCTATTTTGTAGCTATAAGATAGGCATGCTGCGTACATCATAATCACAACCCTTATCGGGGTATGACCAACCCCCAACCCCGAAGACACCAGATATTTGGTATCTCGTGAGCTAAAGCAACTAGCGACCTGACACCAATGGCGTATTTTGTTGCTATAAGATAGGCATGCTGCGTACATCATAATCACAACCCATATCGGGGTATTTGGTATTTGGTGTCGGGTCGCTAGCTGCTTTAGCTCACGAGATACGAAATATCTAGTGTCTTGGGGTCGGGGGTTGGTCATACCCCGATAAGGGTTGTGATTATGATGTACGCAGCATGCCTATCTCATAGCAACAAAATACGCCGTTAGTCTCGGGTCGCTAGCTGCTTTAGCTCACGAGATACGAAATATCTGGTGTCTTCGGGGTCGGGGGTTGGTCATACCCCAATAAGGGTTGTGATTATGATGTACGCAGCATGCCTATCTTAAAGCAACAAAATACGCCGTTGGTCTCGGGTCGCTAGCTGCTTTACCTGACGATATACGAAATATCTGGTGTCTTCGGGGTCGGGGGTTGGTCATACCCCGATAAGGGTTGTGATTATGATGTACGCAGCATGCCTATCTTAAAGCAACAAAATACGCCGTTGGTCTCGTGCCGCTAGCTGCTTTTCCTGACGATATACGAAATATCTGGTGTCTTCGGGGTCGGGGGTTGATCATACCCCGATAAGGGTTGTGATTATGATGTACGCAGCATGCCTATCTTAAAGCAACAAAATACGCCGTTGGTCTCGGGTCGCTAGCTGCTTTAGCTCAAGAGATACGAAATATCTGGTGTCTTGGGGTCGGGGGTTGGTCATACCCCGATAAGGGTTGTGATTATGATGTACGCAGCATGCCTATCTTATAGCTACAAAATAGCAACAAAATACGCCGTTGGTCTCGGGTCGCTAGCTGCTTTAGCTCACGAGATACGAAATATCTAGTGTCTTGGGGTCGGGGGTTGGTCATACCCCGATAAGAGTTGTGATTATGATGTACGCAGCATGCCTATCTTATAGCTACAAAATAGTAACAAAATACGCCGTTGGTGTCAGGTCGCTAGCTGCTTTAGCTCACGAGATACGAAATATCTAGTGTCTTGGGGTCGGGGGTTGGTCATACCCCGATAAGGGTTGTGATTATGATGTACGCAGCATGCCTATCTCATAGCAACAAAATACGCCGTTGGTCTCGGGTCGCTAGCTGCTTTAGCTCACGAGATACGAAATATCTGGTGTCTTCGGGGTCGGGGGTTGGTCATACCCCAATAAGGGTTGTGATTATGATGTACGCAGCATGCCTATCTTAAAGCAACAAAATACGCCGTTGGTCTCGGGTCGCTAGCTGCTTTACCTGACGATATACAAAATATCAGGTGTCTTCGGGGTCGGGGGTTGGTCATACCCCGATAAGGGTAGTGATTATGATGTACGCAGCATGCCTATCTTATAGCTACAAAATAGCAACAAAATACGCCGTTGGTCTCGGGTCGCTAGCTGCTTTAGCTCAAGAGATACGAAATATCTGGTGTCTTGGGGTCGGGGGTTGGTCATACCCCGATAAGGGTTGTGATTATGATGTACGCAGCATGCCTATCTTATAGCTACAAAATAGCAACAAAATACGCCGTTGGTCTGGGGTCGCTAGCTGCTTTAGCTCACGAGATACGAAATATCTAGTGTCTTGGGGTCGGGGGTTGGTCATACCCCGATAAGGGTTGTGATTATGATGTACGCAGCATGCCTATCTCATAGCAACAAAATACGCCGTTGGTCTCGGGTCGCTAGCTGCTTTAGCTCACGAGATACGAAATATCTGGTGTCTTCGGGGTCGGGGGTTGGTCATACCCCGATAAGGGTTGTGATTATGATGTACGCAGCATGCCTATCTTAAAGCAACAAAATACGCCGTTGGTCTCGGGTCGCTATCTGCTTTACCTGACGATATACGAAATATCTGGTGTCTTCGGGGTCGGGGGTTGGTCATACCCCGATAAGGGTTGTGATTATGATGTACGCAGCATGCCTATCTTATAGCTACAAAATAGCAACAAAATACGCCGTTGGTCTGGGGTCGCTAGCTGCTTTAGCTCACGAGATACGAAATATCTAGTGTCTTGGGGTCGGGGGTTGGTCATACCCCGATAAGGGTTGTGATTATGATGTACGCAGCATGCCTATCTTATAGCTACAAAATAGCAACAAAATACGCCGTTGGTCTCGGGTCGCTAGCTGCTTTAGCTCAAGAGATACGAAATATCTGGTGTCTTGGGGTCGGGGGTTGGTCATACCCCGATAAGGGTTGTGATTATGATGTACGCAGCATGCCTATCTTATAGCTACAAAATAGCAACAAAATACGCCGTTGGTGTCGGGTCGCTAGCTGCTTTAGCTCACGAGATACGAAATATCTAGTGTCTTGGGGTCGGGGGTTGGTCATACCCCGATGAGGGTTATGATTATGATGTACGCAGCATGCCTATCTTAAAGCAACAAAATACGCCGTTGGTGTCGGGTCGCTAGCTGCTTTAGCTCACGAGATACGAAATATCTAGTGTCTTGGGGTCGGGGGTTGGTCATACCCCGATGAGGGTTGTGATTATGATGTACGCAGCATGCCTATCTTATAGCTACAAAATAGCAACAAAATACGCCGTTGGTCTCGGGTCGCTAGCTGCTTTAGCTCAAGAGATACGAAATATCTGGTGTCTTGGGGTCGGGGGTTGGTCATACCCCGATAAGGGTTGTGATTATGATGTACGCAGCATGCCTATCTTATAGCTACAAAATAGCAACAAAATACGCCGTTGGTCTGGGGTCGCTAGCTGCTTTAGCTCACGAGATACGAAATATCTAGTGTCTTGGGGTCGGGGGTTGGTCATACCCCGATAAGGGTTGTGATTATGATGTACGCAGCATGCCTATCTCATAGCAACAAAATACGCCGTTGGTCTCGGGTCGCTAGCTGCTTTAGCTCACGAGATACGAAATATCTGGTGTCTTCGGGGTCGGGGGTTGGTCATACCCCGATAAGGGTTGTGATTATGATGTACGCAGCATGCCTATCTTAAAGCAACAAAATACGCCGTTGGTCTCGGGTCGCTATCTGCTTTACCTGACGATATACGAAATATCTGGTGTCTTCGGGGTCGGGGGTTGGTCATACCCCGATAAGGGTTGTGATTATGATGTACGCAGCATGCCTATCTTATAGCTACAAAATAGCAACAAAATACGCCGTTGGTCTCGGGTCGCTAGCTGCTTTAGCTCAAGAGATACGAAATATCTGGTGTCTTGGGGTCGGGGGTTGGTCATACCCCGATAAGGGTTGTGATTATGATGTACGCAGCATGCCTATCTTATAGCTACAAAATAGCAACAAAATATGCCGTTGGTCTCGGGTCGCTAGCTGCTTTAGCTCACGAGATACGAAATATCTAGTGTCTTGGGGTCGGGGGTTGGTCATACCCCGATAAGGGTTGTGATTATGATGTACGCAGCATGCCTATCTTATAGCTACAAAATAGCAACAAAATACGCCGTTGGTGTCGGGTCGCTAGCTGCTTTAGCTCACGAGATACGAAATATCTAGTGTCTTGGGGGTCGGGGGTTGATCATACCCCGATGAGGGTTGTGATTATGATGTACGCAGCATGCCTATCTTAAAGCAACAAAATACGCCGTTGGTGTCGGGTCGCTAGCTGCTTTAGCTCACGAGATACGAAATATCTAGTGTCTTGGGGTCGGGGGTTGGTCATACCCCGATGAGGGTTGTGATTATGATGTACGCAGCATGCCTATCTTAAAGCAACAAAATACGCCGTTGGTGTCGGGTCGCTAGCTGCTTTAGCTCACGAGATACGAAATATCTGGTGTCTTCGGGGTCGGGGGTTGGTCATACCCCAATAAGGGTTGTGATTATGATGTACGCAGCATGCCTACCTTAAAGCAACAAAATACGCCGTTTGTCTCGTGCCGCTAGCTGCTTTAGTTCACGAGATACGAAAAATCTGGAATATCTATGAATTAGAGTAGTTAGCCCCCCATGAAGGGGGGGGGGAATTTTTTCATATCTAACCAGCTTATCTTACAGCAACAAAATAGCAACAAAATATGCCGTTCATCTGATCTCTCTAACTGCTTTTGCCTCCGAGTTATCGCTGTGGTTTCGCTAGCGTAATATTACGCTAGCGTAACTGGCGTTTTTCCGAGAAATCATGGAGCAACAAAATCAATTCTTGCGGCACAAAATAGCAACAAATTAGCAACAAAATACTATATACCTTAGGATATGGACTTATGAAATTGTTACGCTAGGGTAATATACCTGTTATAGCTTTCGTACAAACTTCCTTAGTGTTTGTTGTAGGAGCAATCGAGATCAAAGCAACAATTCAACTGACGAGAAACATCGAATTAATAATACATTTGAACAGTCAGTCTATTGCTATTGTCAATTAACATTTGTCTGAGATTTCCCTTTTAACCAATCACGATGTTGTGATAAAAATAAACATTACTTACTCTTCGGCTTCGTAGGTACGACGAGAAAATATTCGACAAGGGCCAGCCTATTTCATAAAAGAGTGGTTAATACTACTGTTTATACTACAGTAATTTACAATTAGTTTATTATTGAATTTTTAACTGCAGTATTTTCGGAAAAAATACAACGATATTCTGTAGGAGGTTTACCATAGAAGAATTTTCTGTTTCATAAAGCAAAAAATATTACGGTATTTTACGGTGGTAACATTGTAGTTATGCTATGACGTTTTAGCGTACACTCCCATAGATAATATTATTAACAAAAAGATTTCGAAATAAAATATTACACAAACAAAAAGTATTAGTGGTGTGACGGCAGTTTGATTTTTTCGTGGTTAGATAGATTTTTGATTCAGTTTCGTAAAGATAACCAAGTTAACCAATTTGAAGTTTATATAGCGGTACGAACGCTGTTCATTGTATATGGTTCTAACAATTATTTATCCCTTTTTGGTTTATATGTATTACTTTATTTATTTTTAGGGTTTAACGAACCTCAGACTAAACCAAAGGGTTAAAAAGGTTGAAAATTCAAAATGCCGAAAAAAACATGAAAACTGTTTAAGCATTAAGCCAGTTTCAGCACGTAGTAAATAACACAATGTCTAATTTACTAAAAAATAATTTTAATTTTTAGATTCATTGTGTCCAAGTATGGGTATGATTTTTTACCAAAATATTTGTTTTATGAACCCAAAGCATCGATACTGTAGTAACTTTTCGTAGTAAATAGCATACTTACTATGGTAGCAAAATATAGTAACGAATATTTATGCAGATACTACAGTAAATTAGGCAACTATTGTAGTAGAATTATTACCAGGGTTGCAAATTATCAGGATAATTATTTTCTCTGATAATTTTTGGATAATTATCAGATACTTATCCAACTATCAAATCAAATAACATTTATATATAAATGAAATAGTTTTTCTATATATAGACATTACTTTTACCTGAGAGTCTGAGACGACTACTTTTGTTAAAAAAGCCAAGTGTATCTATTTTGTCATGAGTACGACTTTAGAAAAAACAAAAATTACTATATGTATATTTATATATATTGTATTTTTTGTTTTTTCTTCAGTATGTAAAAACCGTGTGTGTAATGGCTGTATGGCCATATGTATCCTTTGCCCTTATGCTTTGAAATACGGTCAAACAACACAATGTACTATTATTTTGTTTTGTACAATAACAGTTA
This sequence comes from Chilo suppressalis, assembly GCA_902850365.2. Taxonomy (NCBI): domain Eukaryota; kingdom Metazoa; phylum Arthropoda; class Insecta; order Lepidoptera; family Crambidae; genus Chilo; species Chilo suppressalis. Next base: position 7,109,814 of record OU963903.1, read on the forward strand.
GGTAATCGTTATTATCAACGATAATTATCAATACGTAATTATCACGATAATTATGCAGTGCAACCCTGATTATTACTATAGTAATTTTTTTTGAAACAGGTTTCTTTGAATTTACTGCAGTAAAGTACTTTCATGAAATAGGGCCCAGGCAGCTATTTCACTTAACTGTCACTAAAGTTTAAGTTCAATCCGATTACCGTGGAGCCGGTCACATTAACATGCGTACAGTAGATACAGAAAATAGATAGTACAGGAGGTTATCTCATGTATATACTTCAATTTGCTCACCTACGCTCGGCGGTCGCGCTAGGACGGTCAACTTTGGCTGGTACACAAAAAAATCGTGGTAATGGCACTCTAACCCATTCAGTTGTTTCATTTATTGTTGAGAATGAAACAGGGAGAATGGAAACATAAACCAATAATAACTAAAGTACCTATTTCAATTATAATGTAATTGTTATATTATGTACAAATTTTCGACAATTCACTGTTTAATGTTGAATTCAAACAACCGTCGACTGAACAGTTATTATAACTGTTTTTGTTACTCCATTTGTGCACAGGAAAATTCACAGACGCATGTCTCAAGCAGTCCGAAATATTGGGTTCGTGAGCGGTGTCTATGTGTGTGTTGCTCGAGCGCACTTTGTATGTCGATTACCTTCTGTACAAGCTATTTTGTGGTAGATACTTGTGATGTTCTGTTCGTTGTAACAATGATTACGTTTACAAAGCGGTCTGCAAGTATGCGGGTACCATCACATCACATGAAGGAAGCTAAACGCCCGTATTAGTATTATGTCACCGAATTGCTGAATGCGATTCATTGATTGTTACATTTTTTTTTTCGAGAACTTTACAGGTAATACATGTTTATGTAACAAATATAACACTGAAGGCCATTTGAAAGTTTCTACTGATAGCATAAAACAGCATAGTGTTCAATAAAATTTCAAAAAAGGGACGGATTTTACGTAAACGCAATTGACAACATACACACACAACTAAGACATATTCTCATCATTAAAGAAAAGCGTAAGTAATCGTTTGTGCTGAGTTACAGTTTTATTGTACAAATAAATATCGCAATATTTAATAATTTCATTAAAACACCTACTTGCCTTCGCAAAGTATGATTTTTGTCTATAATTCGTTCTCGCCAAAGAGATGTGCAACGAACAAGTCCTCTTGCCTTCCATGTATGGAACCTTAAGGCCTATACATGCTAATAACTCCGGACAGTTGGCAATATTCAAAAGATGTATTCAATATATCTGTTATCGCGCAATGGAAGAATGTGAAATCGTTGACAGCGCGTTTTATAATCAGCTATGTAAGCGTTCTGAACTGTAAATAGCGCATGAATCTTTTTACTTTCCGGGTATTGTAAATGTTGTATGTTGGGTTCCAAATTTGTGATACAAAACTCAAGATGACTGCGCGCACGTATGCACAGTATAGGATTTTAAGTTTTTTTATTGAATTAAATTGAGAGGAGATGCGTAAAACAAAACCAAGTGCCCTAGATGCCTTATTGCTCATGTTATCATTATAAGTGTCAAAAATTAATTTTGAGTCAAGGCTTACACCGAGATCACTAGTGCTGTTCACTCTTGAGACTTTTGAATTGAGTAGCTAATAATCAAATAGAAATGGATTAGGTTTGAGTGTATAAGAACATACGTAAAATTTTGAATCATTCAAGAGAAGTTTATTGGAGGTGAATTAGTTTTCAAATCTATGAATATCTGCTTGTAGAAGCTGCGCATTTGATTCTGATTCTATTGGGCAAAGAATTTTCTTGTCAGCATACAAAATAATTTTGGAATGTTTAAAGCAAGACGAGATGTCATTCACGAATAATTATGTTGAAAAGCAAAGGTCCAAGCAAGGACCCTTGCGGCACCCCGGAAGGGATATACATAGCTTGGGTTGCGTATCCGTTGAGTGAGACTATTGACACCTATTTTGGACGTAGGAAGTGAACCACCTTTATAAGTTACCTCGTACACCCATGGACCTAAGCTTGCGAAGTAGCAATAGATGATCAATTCGATCAAAACATTGTAATCAGTCTAAATAATGACCACTTGAGATGGTTTTTACATTTGTTTAGTTAGGTAATCACTCATAGAAGGTTTGAAGTCGTGGACCTGCTTTATAAAGCCGTGCTGTTGAGAGCTAATTATGTACATGTTTTAAGGAGGCATACCTCTGCTTATAAACAATCCTTTCCAAGACTTTCACGTACAGCCACAGTTTCGAAATAGTCTATAGTTCTCGTTCATATCTTTAGACCCTTTCTTATTTACCTGTGTGTTTAATAAAAATTTGATTTTCCAAATCTCAGTTAATTTGTTCGAATAGAAACTTCGTACAGTAAAAACCATGGCGTTCGTGAGTTGCGAACTTACGAATGTAACTTTGTGATTTGGGTATAATACTGGCGGGGTCTTTGGCGAAATATTTGAATTTCCTTTCCATACAATCGTTCAGACTTAATTTTATTTTAGAGATAGAATTATCTGTTATTTCCTTCTCAGAGTCCTCTTTATCTCCAATACTTCAGCAAAATTGGGCCAGCGGTTTAGGCCTGAAAACATAACACGAAGGCAGAGTAACTTTCGCATTTATTATAATACTAGTGAAAATATAGAAATTAATACATTCTAATCAGGTATTTGAATCATGTCGAAGGATAATTGTTTTAAATAAGATAATTCTTTTCATTTTTGACTTTCACTTTGCAACGAAATAATGCTAAAAAGCCGATGTGTAAATAAATAACAAGCTTTATTTTAAATAGAGAGTAAAGAACGAACAGGATACAGAAAATGTAATTAAAAACTTTTTCAAACTGGAACACGCTCTTTGTAATTTGATCTTTTAATTAAGATATTTCTTTAGCACTTTCCTTATAAGTCCAGTCCGGCATATCCAGATATATCCGGACAAATGGTTAATATCTTAGTTGTGTTATGTGGCTCTAGAGCAGTGGTTATACCTTTTAGTGACGAGGGACCATTTGTCAAACCCCCCAGAATTTTTAATCAATCAGCGTTTTTTTCTTATGTAATATTTTTAGAATAACTTCGCAGACCACTAGATATTATAATATATTTGTGTCTAATAGTGCGTAGATAATGGTACGAAACCCTTAGTGCGCAAGTCAGACTCGCACTGTCGCACTTCGCCGGTTTTTTTAAAGCGTTGTCGACACACAACTTTCATAATGTTTATTTAGATCGACGTGACTGATGCACACCCGGTTAGGTTATTCCAGGTTAGTTTCCATGTCAGACATTGCATTTAAAGTTCTCGGTACCTATAAGGAAACTAAATTCTAGATCAGATGTAAAAGTAGCAAGCACACTTTTTTTAAAAGAATAGTATTTTGAATTGAATAATATAAATACGAAAATATTTGTATGTTTCGCCCTGTAAAGATGAGAAAAGAGGAGTGGAAGCTTGTATGGAAAACCCTTTTTTTTCACGTAGACGAAGTCGCGGGCAAGCGCAAGTAATCAATTAATAAATTGCATATTAGAAACATTCGTCTGAAGTCTAGGGATTTTCGACCAGGTCAATGTGAAAAACTGTTTTTTTATAGACATTGTCCACGTGATTGCGTTAGACGTATTATTAATGTGTAACATCTTTCCTCTCGCTTTCCTGCAATTTATGGGAGTGATTTCGTGAAATGGGACGGGAGTGAGTAACAGGAAGTCGCGAAAGGGCGCCTATTTGGTTTGATTTTAGAACATAATGTTCAAATGGCTTATTCCTTTTGTAGTAGGTTTTATATCTTTTATTACTTATATAAGGTGAGGTTTCAAATGTTACACATCATACGCGACTACTGTAAGGCTCGCTCGTTTTTATTATTTTCTCTCGATTTTCAAAAGACAAGTGCTTCTAACTACTTGAATTATTTCAGTTGCAGTTTAATTTATTTCTATTACAAATACCTATTTATATGTGTTTCAGTTGGAATGCCACCAACAGACTACAATGCTGAAACCCAAGGTAAGTGAGTGAAGCACATGAATACATTATGGAAACGAGAAACAACGACGGTACATATTACAGACCCAGATCAGAGCTGTAACAAAAAAGCTGGTTTTCTAATATTGACTCACCCAACCAAAGGTTAAGCGCCTACCTTTATTCTATTTCTACCTTTGAACTACGCACGCCTCTGAACTTTATTAACTAAGGCTTCTTATATTTTGTAAGCAGTTTTTAAAGACTCATATTTAAACAATCATCAAATAAAAAAAGTAATTAATCCTCAAAAAATACAATTGGTAACCTAACCTAATAACCTTTAAGTTAGCAATTGTATTTTTTTGGGGATCCATTACTATTTTTTTTTGTATGAGGATATTTTAAATATTTCCCGTTTTTTGTCATCCCATCTTGATTTTCCTTATATGTCAAATACTGTAGTTGATTATCAAAGTTGTTACAGACAACAGTTTCTGATAGCCCGAGAATTTTCGGGCTATCAGAGAGATGGAAGTATTGGAAGTGTTCAAAAACTGTCAAGATTCTTTAACTTTGGTACATTTTATAGAAACCCTTTGCAAAGTCGTACCGCTTGCCGTGGGTTGCTGAGATAGCTATTAAAACATCTGACTATTTCAGCTTCTCATCCATAAAATGATAATTTCGACAACAGAAGTGTTATACTGAGCCAATCAAATGCGCGAGAAATGTCAAGAAGCGCAAGAAGCGTAACATGTCCCGCATCATCTTCCACAAGTATCCGTAACACCCAGCAACGCTGTTACAGTCCTCCGGCCCTTACGAAACCTCGATTGAAGTTTTGGGAGAATATTTAGTAGTTTAAATTTATTTAGAGTAACATGAAGGGCATGAAGATACTTATAGGTTTGAGACTTGACTCGACTTTCGGTACTGGTATAACGAGTGAAGTCTTTCACTGAGAGGGAACAGTTTATAATTTCAATAATGAGACAGACAATGAGCGCGGTAAGGTTAGCAAAATCATGTCCCTACTAATATCATCACAACCAGTAGCATTAAATTTTTACAGATACTAGATATTTAGAATCCTCAATTTCATTATAGTATGGAGCTTAAATAGCGGTGATAAGGGAAGGTGCCGATGGTATTCATAATATGACAATCACATGATTGGCACTGTCTCTGAACCTGGCAGGTCTAAGACCAGTTCATTGCATCAAAACAATCCGGGAGGCACTCGTTCTTTCCAACACTAGCGAATATTTTTCGTTTCGTTTTATGTTGCTCAAGAATAGATTAGGGTTATCTATGTTTGACTTAAATATAATGATTAAAGAAAGAACGTTTTTCGTTCCTATTTTGAATAGTGACTGCATTTGTCATTTCTTTATAATGCTGCTTATGTGCAACCGATTTCGTCTTGCGATACTTCGAGTGAGCCTTCTTTCGTATCAGTCATTAACTTGATTGTGTTTGTTATCCAAGCGCATCTATGTCCAGCAGTAGACTGCCATAGGCTGAGTTGATTGAAGTAGATCATGTTGGTGATATTACCTATTACACCTACCAATAAGTTAAACTATAAAATAACAAGCGACCTTTGTTCCCATATGGCACAAACACTGGGGGGACCAAAGTTTAGCCAGCGTCGACGTATGAGCACTGACCTTGGCCACAGGCACGTTGGCTAGTCAACTATAAATAGCTTTTAGTGGTATTTACAACTCTATTCGCCTAACTCTAGACTTAATATTGCCGAGCCACCCACGTGGTGAATCAATTTGTTTTAATAGCCGATCCAGTTTTGATGTTTTCGCCCGAATATTGCGGCCGGCTGTAAGGAATTCAAGGTGAAAGTGAAAATAGGTATTGTATAAGTCAGAACTGTTGTTTAGATTCCGAGAAAAACATTTATTTCATTGCCATCTAGAAGTTCTTTTTAACAAACTGACCACCAAGAAGAAGGACGATTGTATTTTTTTTTCTCGTTGATGTTATTGACTTTACATTTCGCTTTGCTCTCTTCTCATTCCTCCTCATCCATCTCTCATCGATTTTAACATAATTTTCTTTAAGCTTTTAAATTATCCATCGCAACTCTAATTAAAAACCTTTTTAGTCATTAAGATCATGTTCCGAAGTGGTTTTATTTATACAATTTTGACAATTTAAAATAGAAAATTAATAATCAACACAAGAGTTTTATCTGCTTTTAGGACATCTATTTCCATATTTGTAATTCCAACAACATTAATTAAATAATTAGCCAAAACATTGATACAGATAAACTCTTCTGTGTCCGAATAGATTTTGTCGGCGTCGTCAGCAACGCATTTTCTGAAGCCCATTAAATTATTATGTCAAATACTATGCAATCAACAAACGATGGACATATTTAAATAGCAATAGGGATTATGACTGACTTTTTTTTCTTCGCGTATCAGGTAGTTTATCAAAAGATATTGAACATGTATTTTTTTTATTCACATAATGAAAACATTACGGAGATATAATGATTTAAAATGTTGCTTGTCGTCAGGTCTTGGTACAATTTTTACTTAGAGATCAATCACTTCACGAGCTTCTTCTAAACTTCGACGCGCATTAACTTTGTAATTTTTTGATTAATTTACAAAACAAAAAAATGTGTCCTTTTAATAAATTAACATCTATATTGTATAAGCCGGTCTATAGATTATTTTTGTATCTAGAAATATCCTGCACATATTGAGGTTTACACATACAAGGGAACACGATCATTGATGCCCAATGGCCATAAACGCAGTACTGATTTCTATGCAGAGTGAGGGACTGAATTACCACTTGACTGCTTACCGACTTTGCGAGGAAGGAGGCGAGATGATCAACGGGGTCAATGACACGACGCATGCATGCGAGAATGTGCCTCCTCACAACTGAGGGCTCAGTTTTATTATGGTTATTAATGCTATAATACCATAGCATATTAGAAACAGGTAACTACTCAAATTTATCAAACTTTCAATACAAAAATAGGACTTGATGGTGCAGGTCTATTTATTTACATTACAGCAAAGAAACTTAAGGGATTTGTAAGTCGTATTGTCTAATATAATTCACGTCACGAATTCCGGGAATAGCTTCTTCTTGCTCGTTTCACTCTAGTCAGAGTGATCGTGGTCATGATTAGGCGTCTGGGGAGGGGGCTGATGTATCTCGCCTTATGATGTCTCGCCACCTTGCTCAATTCGTGGACTGCATTCATTAATAGGGCTACTGATTGTAGATTTAATTTGTTCAGCCCATTTCATAGGTGATCTATCACGTAATCTGGTACCTTCCACTTAAGCTTGAATCACAAAAAGCGTTTTATGGAGACGTAGTTTCGCCTAGTGAGATGTCCAAAGAACTTAAGTATACGTGACTGCACCGGTGTTGATAGACGCTGTTTGATTCCGAGTTCTTGAAGTATAGATTTAACATTTGTTCGGAATTTGGTCCACGAAACACCAAGTATTCTTCCTCAGCATCACAATCCGAGAGCGTCTTTTTCGTTTCTATATCACAAAGTGCATGTCTCCGACGCATATAAAAATATGGGAAATACAAGCGTACGGACTAACTGGTCCTTGTGGCTTTTGTTATGTTTCGATTTCTCCATATTTTCTTTAACTTCTACATATCTAGTTATCGCCGTTTTTTCATTTCAACTACGCATCCACTGTTGGCTGATATAAATACACCGAGATATATGTATGTGTGGACCACGCCACAATTAGCAATTTGTGTCGTTTGTGTTGAATTGTCGTTAGTACGGTCCTCAATCATCATTTTGGTCTTAAATAGTTTGATCCATACCCAATCTTGGTTCACACGCTCCATTTTGAGATGTTATAGCCACCAATTACAACTCCAGCTGTCCTGTCTTCAAGAGTTTTTCGCATAATGAGCTCGGTGTAGATGTTAAATAACAGTGGCGATACTATACATCCATGCCAAACACCAGCACTGGGATGGAAGCTCTCCGAAAGAAACTCATCTATCCTGACTGAGGCAGTTTCCCCCTTCATACAGTTATCTGAGAAGATGCATTTAGGTTCTTGTTGTACCCTGGGTGTTTCCAGCGCGGTATTCCACAGAGACAAACGCCTTGGAGAAGTCAATAAAGCAAATGTATGTAGGCTTACTGAATTCGCTAGCTTTCTCTATAAATTGTCAGACTTTTAATATATTTGTTCGCTAGTGCGCTTTCCTTTCTCAAACCTAGCTGCTCCTGCGCAATTTCTCTTGACACATAAACTTTCAGTCTTTCACTAAGAATGTGCAACAGTATTTTGCTTGCATGACTTATATGAGCAATAAGGCGGTAATAGCATTACATTTTCTTGTTAAACCCTATTTATGTAGAGGCATAAAAACTGTGTTGGTCCATTCTGTCGGCCATTTTCCTCTGCGCCATACTTTGTTAGATGGTGTGGAACGTTATAACACTTCGATCTCCTATTGATCGGATAATTTCGGTTGGGATCCCATCATAACCAGTTTGTTTACATTTTTCAGGTTTTTAATGGCGGATCTGATCTCTGACTCAAGAATAGCATTTATCCGTGCGGTGACGGAGAAAGAATACAACTCACCGCCCCTTCTCTTCCCGTGGGTGTCGTAAGAGGCGACTAAGGGATATCGGAGCTTCCATCCGCTCTGCTGGTGGTAGGGTGCCTAACACCCACCTGGTTTGTTACCACCGTGCGCATGGTGAAAAACCCGTGAAGTGCTTCTCGCGCGTTTCGGGGTCAGCCAGCGTACAACCAGGGCTCGAGTGGAGGTTGTCGCGACGGATTCGGTCCAGGGGAGGCATCCGTGGAACCGATGCCGGGAGGACTGCATCGACCCGTCGGCCAGGGAGACCCGTAGAAACGGCTGTCCCGCTGGCCGCCCGTGGCACAGTACAGGGGCCCGAGCGTTCCTAACCAGTTCGCGAGGCTGCCCCATCATGTCACACATAATCTCGGGGTGGACCGTCGTGCCGGTTGGTGACCGGGGCGTGGGGTCCCGGCGGCCACTTCCGGGGGGGTGCGGGGGCCCTTCCGTCCGGCGGGTCGGCGTATATCCTCTGCAGGCAATCATTCGGGGAAACATGCCTCCCTAATTTGCCCGGTCTTGTCGCGACAACGTCCACTCGTTTCACGTCTCTTTTTCACTTCCATAATGGCAGCTCCTAAAACAAAGTTTGGACGTTCAGCGGTGCACACCCCCACGCCTTCAACGCTGTTTGAGGTCGAGTTCTGCAACATACGCGGACTCCACTCTAACCTCAACGCTGTCCACCACCATCTTGAGACAGCACGGCCAGCATTGTTGTTCCTGACGGAGACACAAATACTTCCGCCTGCTGACACAGGCTACCTTAATTATCCCGGCTACGTGCTTGAAGAGTCCTTCAAAGCGAAAGCCGGTGTATGCCTGTATGTTCGGGCGGATGTTTGTTGTCGCCGTCTCCGCTGCTTGGAAGATCCCTCCTTCTCCATGCTGGGGGTACACGTCGACTCTGGCCCTCTGGCCAGAGTTTACGTGTGTCTCTACAGATCCCACACCGGCGATGTTGAGACAACTCGACTTTTTGAACACCTTAGTCGGGCAGCAGATGACGCGCAGGAACAATTTCCCAATGCAGAATTGGTGTTTTTGGGGGGCTTTAATGCTCACCACAATTTGTGGTTAAGTTCCTCCAAAACTGACCATGCAGGGATCTCTGCTCACGCATTCGCTCTCACGCATGACTTGAAGCAACTGGTTGATCAGCCCACCAGGATCCCAGATATTCCAAGTCAAGCGCCTTCTTTACTGGACCTTCTGCTCACGACCCATCCACAGGGCTATCAGGTTGTGGTAAGAGCCCCCCTGGGCTCGTCAGACCACTGCCTGATATCTGCCAAAGCACCACAGGCCAAGCCTCCGCGTCCAGCAGTGGTCAAGCGCCGTATCTGGCATTATGGGTCGGCAGATTGGGACGGTATGCGTGACTACTTTGCGTCCGTCCCCTGGAAGCAGCGCTGCTTCAGTGACAGGGACCTATCGGCCAGTGCCGTTGCCATTACTGAGGAGATTATAATGGGTATGGAATACTATATTCCTCATTCTGATCTCATCAGTAAGGGCACGCGTAACCTCTGGTTCAATCACGATTGTGCTGAAGCTGCTTCGCGTAAGCAAGCGGCATATCGTGCTTGGATCAGAGGGCGCGCTCTCAAGGATCCCGAGGTCGATTTACTCAAAGCAGCCTACAATTTTGCTTCCAAGGCCTGTAAGAAGGCTTACATTAGAGCGGATGCCCAGCGCGTTGCACGTGTTGGCCAGGAACTTATGACGCATCCTACGGGCTCCCGTAGCTACTGGCGTCTGGACAAGGCCGTGCAAAAAAACTTCTGCGAGCCCTCGCTGCCACCTCTGAGATGCCCAGACGGAACACTAGCCCATAAGCCGCAGGAGAAAGCCGATTTACTGGCAAAACTCTTTGCGGCTAACTCCCGAATCGATGATTGCAATGCACTGCCACCATCATTACCTCACTGTGGCACAACGATGCCTGATATTAAAATCAGGCAGCGCGAGGTTCGTGCCGAATTGCAATCACTCGACGTCCGGAAAGCTAGTGGACCTGATGGCATCCCAGCAGTAGTACTCAAAAAATGTGCAGCGGAGTTGTCTCCCGTGCTCACGCGCTTGTACCAATGCTCGTATTCTTTGGGGCGTGTGCCGGAGGCTTGGAGAGATGCCAATGTGCAACCGGTGCCCAAAAAAGGGGATCGCTCAGACCCGGCAAACTACCGGCCAATAGCAGTCACCTCAGTTTTATGTAAAGTTTTAGAAAAGGTCCTTAATAACCATCTGACCCGCTACCTAGAGGATCACTCCTTGATTAATGATCGTCAATATGGTTTTAGACCGAAACGATCGACGGGTGATCTTCTAGCGTACTTAACTCATATCTGGGGTGAGGCTATCGACAAGCGTGGCGAGTCGTTGGCTATCAGCCTTGATATTGCCAAGGCGTTTGACAGGGTCTGGCACAAAAGCCTTCTCTCCAAGCTTCCGGCATACGGTCTGCCAGCCCAGTTCTGTTCTTGGGTAGCTGACTTCCTGCATGAGCGTAGAATTCGTGTCCTTACGGATGGTAGCAGTTCGCGGTTCATGTCAGTGAATGCCGGCGTTCCCCAGGGCTCCGTCCTATCCCCCACTCTCTTTCTGCTGCATATCAATGACTTAATTCCTCTTGGGAATATTCATTGTTATGCAGACGATAGTACAGTGCATGCGGGGTATCTCGGACAAGCAGCGGCTGGGCTGGCGGTAACCAAGGAGAAACGCGAGAATCTTGTCATTGAACTCAATCAGGCTTTGGACCACATTTCCGAATGGGGTACCAGGAACTTGGTTGAGTTCAATGCCAAAAAAACTCAGGCTTGCGCTTTCACGGCAAAAACATCGTCATTCCTTCCCCTTCCATCTCTTCAGGGCACAACACTACCGCTGCAGAGCAACATTTCCATGCTCGGTATGGAAGTTCGCTCAGACCTGAATCCAAAGAACTACATCGAAACCGTGATCAAAACAGCTTCACGCAAACTCGGAGTCCTGAACAAGGTGCGGCGTTTCTTCACGCCCGATCAACTGTGCTTGTTGTACAAAACGCAAGTGCGGTCCTGCGTGGAATATTGCTCGCACCTCTGGGATGGCTCCGCCAAGTACTTGCTCGATGCTTTGGATAGGTTACAGCGACGCGCGATCCGCATCATAGGCGATGAGGAGGTGACTAAACACCTGGAGCCTCTTCAATTACGCCGTGACGTGGCGTCACTAAGCGCGTTCTATCGTCTGTACCACGGCGAGTGTTCTGAGGAGTTATTCTCTCTTATCCCACCTTCTCCTTTCCTTCAGAGGACCACGCGCGCTGGCCTACGTTGTCATCGTCTAATTGTGGCCACAATTCCAACGCGTACAAAGAAATTTGGTGACTCATTTCTTTGTCGCACTATCCGTAAATGGAATGCTCTGCCCGCTCACGTGTTCCCTCCCTCTTACAACCTGGGATCCTTTAAAAGAGGCGTGAAGAAGCAACATGCAGGCCGGCAGGGTGAGGATGGCTGGTGTGGCAGGTAAAACTGCTGTATCAGCTATCGTCACGTCTGGACTTCACCTTCACTTAACATCAGGTGAAGTGGAGTCATTTGTCGGACCTATCTATAACAAAAAAAAAAAAAATATCTGGCTCCAAGTTGTCACTCTCAGGATACGTGGATCAAAAGTTTTCTGATTCTGGGTCCTCAAACAGCGTTTGGCAGTAACTTTTCCAAGCTTCAGAGATATTGTCTTATTCGGTGACCACCTGACCATAACAGTCTTCTGTGGACCAGCTTTTGGAGGTTAAAGTTTTAGTAATGACGCGAATTTTTGATGCAGATCTTTGACCTGATATCTATCCGCATGGATTTCTATTTCCTTACATATATTTTGAAGATAGGCGTTATGATCTTTTCTGCGTTTCGACTGAATTTGTGCATATATTTTGTTGATCATTAACATTACCTCCAGTTGCTTTCATTTTAAGACCGTTCTCTACTAGCTTTAAGACACTTTCTGATAGGGAATATTCTCATTAAAATTTTCCAATACACTTACAGGATCACTTTGTTGTCTAGAGTCTGTCTGTCTGTCAATCAAGACTCCTTATCTCTTTAGGAACACTTGGAAATATAGTCGAAATTTTAACCATAGTCTATATTACCATAAAGTTGTGAAAAATCAAACACAAGTTAGCGGGAAAACTGATACGTCCGTTTATGTTGCGTACCTACAATTTCTTTACGGAACCCTCAGTGGATGAGTCCGACTCGAACTTGTCCGGTTTTTTTATTCCATGATATATTTTATTCATTTGATATCGTATTTTACAAAGACAGAATAAGGGTTAAGATTTTTTATTATTCATATTCTGAATATGAATAATAAAAATAATAATAATAAAAATTTAGTTATGTTGTTGCAGATATCGTTTCTTGTTGGTTAGGCAATAATTTATTCAGCAGATCATTTCATTATTCGAGAACAGAAGAATCGGCCCTTAAAGAACTATATATTATACTTATCCAGTCTGTCCAAATGGCCCAACCCTCGTCGAGAGAGACAAATATATTGAAAGACCCTTCACTAGCCCAGAAATAATTGGCTTAAAGTTGGCAACCGCATTATAAGATATGTATGTTACCTTCGTAAAGGAAACTTCAATTACAATAAATCACGATACCAATCTACCTGTAATACAATACAACGGAGTTTCTTTAGAGCTTTGCGATACGAAATTCCAGGGACTTAGGTAGCCTCAATCACGCTATGATAAAAATTAACTGGTTATATTTTTCGAGGTTAACTATGCAGAATAGTACCCGATAGATAAATTAATCAAAGATGGCTTTAACATTGTTGTATATCTCTCTACACCGGATTCGGCATATCTATCGGCGGGTTGACTACCGGTCTAGGCTTTGAAAACCAATTTAATTATTTATTATTAAAAAAACATGGTCACTACTATTATTGTGGAGGTTGTTAGCGCAGTCGATTATTCAATGGGTAGCTCGGAAATCCTAGCTGCATTCCAGGTAACACTGGACCCACGCAAGGCTGGATATGGGCACAGCGGTGACACTCTCTGTACGTGAGAGTTCCAGCATCAGAATTTAGACTTGTGCCAATGAATATTTATGCATAGTAAGTTATTAAATGTAAACTGATTAAAGAATACTGGGGTAAATAATGAAGGATAGGTTTGATTTTATAATCAATTTTTAATCATTTAATGTAGGTACTATAACAAATTGCTAACTTTTATATATTTTCTCCTTTTTCGATTCGTTTTATAATTCTTATTATTATCTAAATAATAATAAGATTGCGTAGCGTAGTCAGTCTGTGCGTGCAATGCAGGGCATCGCTATTATTTTACTATTTCGATACTGCCATGCCTTCGGTCGAGGCAGTCGGCGACTGCCCGCTCCACGTCCCGCGCGCCGCGCAACGCCCCCGCGCACCTCCAGACACCCACACATAGCCGCGGGCGATTTTACGAGCACACATGCTTTAAGTGTCGCTTCTTTTCGCGTAGTGTATATATTCTGTGATATAGGTGACCTCCTTATTACTTTATTTTTATTTTAAGCATTTATCTGCTAATTTTGAGTCTAAATAAAATATTACTCTGGTGATTCAGCATTCACCTCATTAGAGCCATTGGGCATCGGAATGCTACATCAACTATGAACGTATACAACTATACACCCAGGGCCGGATTTAGGAGGCCCTAGGGCAACGAAGATGTGGGGGCCTATTTTCAAATCTGGAACCTGGAGCCACTTCCGATTTACAGACTGCGCAAGGACCACGCACTGATCACTAGGTAAAAACCACTTGTCGTCGACGACTGGGCGCCGAAAGTTAAGGCGGTGCGGTTCATGTGGTGGGTGGTGGTTCTGATGAGCGACGACCCTACTAGCAAATCGGGATTTTATGAGATGTTATCGAATGACTAATTATAATTACCCAAAAATATAGGTACTTTTTATTGAAAAGATGAAAACGGAACCCTATAGCTGTGACCCTGTCATCTGCCTGTCTGTCTGTCCGTAATGTCATGGGACCCTAGATCGTAAACAGAATTAGTTTTATTACAGAACTTAAATTTTAAAATATTAATATTTTATGTAGCCTTTCCTAAAGCCGAATACTTAGTTAAAATTCTAATAAATTACTTTTCATGGAGGGATTGAATTCCATGCATGAAAAAAGTAGTCCAGGCAACGAAAAGGTATAGAGGGAAATGCTTAGAACACAATTTTTGACTTCGTAACTTTGTTAGGACTAGTTAGGAGGTAAACATATCAAAAGTCCCCGCCCGTAGCCCTTAAGCCGGGGGAAGGGGGGGGGGGGGGGATTGAAGGTCCCATTTTTAGGTTTTTCGCATATATCTCGGAAACTATGCATTCTAGCGACATGAGACTTTGACAAAAGTGAAAGCTGATTAAATTTGCTACAAGTCTTATTCAGTCAAGTTTTTTGATATCTTGTATAGTTTTCGAGATATCCGCTCTTAAAAGTCTGTAATTATGGAAAAAAAAAATGCTTCACATTTTTGCTTTATTTGACCGGATAACTCTTCAACAATGCCGGCCGTAGGGTTGTTGGTTCCACCAGTGAGCAACATGCAGATTTCGGACAAGCCCGCCAAAACAAGGATGGAGCTGACATTGCCAAGCTCACCGATTGGTTTGAGAAATTTCCTCCCTTCCCAGAGACCAGAGACATTATCAAGTCACCAGAAATCCAGAAAGCAGCAGCGGTCTTTTCACACCCTTTCTCCACCACCGCTCAAGTACAAAAGGCAGGTGGAACCTGCATCTTAAGGTGGTATGGAGGTCTAGCTAAAGAGATTTCCCTCAATGCCTACAGGCACAGCGGTGACACTCTCTGTACGTGAGAGATCCAGCGTCAGTGACCTTGAGCAGGAGCGTGTATGCGCTAGGGTTGAACTTGGAATTTAGACTTGTGCCAATGAATATTTATGCATAGTAAGTTATTAAATGTAAACTGATTCAAGGATACTGGGGTAAGCAATGAAGGATAAGTTTGATTTTATAATCAATTTTTAATCTTTTAATGTAGGTACTATAACAAATTGCTAACTTTTATATATTTTCTCCTTTTTCGATTCGTTTTATAATTCTTATTATTATCTAAATAATAATAAGATTGCGTAGCGTAGTCAGTCTGTGCGTGCAATGCAGTGCAACGCTATTAATTTACTATTTCGCTACTGCCATGCCTTCGGTCGAGGCAGTCGGCGACTGCCCTCTCCAAGTCCCGCGCGCCGCGCAACGCCCCCGCGCACCTCCAGACACCCACACATAGCCGCGGGCGATTTTACGAGCACACATGCTTAAGTGTCGCTTCTTTTCGCGTAGTGTATATATTCTGTGCTACAGGTACAAGTCATTCTTGAAATCAGTGGCCACCATCAAGCCTGATATCTCTTGTCTTCTTCCCACCGAGGGAGCAGTAAAACGGCATTCCCAGGAAGTGGTGGCAAATATTTTTTTCCATAACTACAGACTTTCAAGAGCGGATATCTCGAAAACTATACAAGATATCAAAAAACTTGACTGAATAAGACTTGAAGCAAATTTAATCAGCTTTCACTTTTGTCAAAGTTTCATGTCGCTAAGATGCATAGTTTCCGAGATATATGCGAAAAAATCCCTCCCCTTCCCCCCGGCTTAAGGGCTACGGGCGGGGACTTTTGATATGTTTACCTCCTAACTAGTCCTAACAAAGTTACAAAGTCAAAAATTGTGTTCCAAGCATTTCCCTCTATACCTGTTTTTGAGCATTTGTTGCCTGGACTAAAGGGATTTTTTTTTCTTTTTTACCCCACATGTGACACATTATTGTCTAGAGCTCTTTGAAAAGGATATACATATATATCTATTTTTTATTTTCAATAACAAAAAATGGGGGACCTTCAAAGTTGGTTCAATCAATTTAGTCTAAATTGTAAATCTAAGGACCACCCAAGGTGAGTTTGGATTCTGTTTCAACCCATCTAGCGATTATATTCCAAAGCCCTTCCAGCGAGTCTATTGAGGTAGGCCTGGAACCCAAATACTTTATTTTAAATTTATTTCGACCTATCTATATTCTTTTATTTTTATTTTTATTCCCTTAAAAGTTTTTATTTATTATATCAACTCAAACTCACATCTATGAATTGATTTTTACATATTTTTTTTTTACACTATTGTAATATACAATATAAAATTAATAATATTTAGTCAAATCCTATCAAACAATTAGAAATTGAATCCGTTAAAATTGATAAAAAAAGTAGTTAGATTAAAATTAACAATGAGGATTGTTACTAGGTCAGAATCAACAGTAAAATGATCTAATAAGCTTTTTAATTAATATGCTTTTTTAAAACATCAAAATCGGTTCACTCATTGTGATTTTATAACAAATTTTATGGTAGCTAATATTTACCCGTGGCGGCCAAACGTGTGATGGCACAGCTCTGTTGTGGTTCACTCCGGTTGAAAATTTGTAGCGTCCAAAACACACTTTTTGCATCTTCCGCTATCAGGGCGGATACACTGACCATTTTGCTAACGTGGCCCTAATTATCCGTGTCAAATTTTCTCTAGCATTTCTTATGCTGCAAAGCCCTGATGGCCGTATCGAATTTTCTCTAGCCTTAGGCTGCAAGGCAGCGCCAACTCTTCAAATTGTAGGTAAACAATGTCAAATCAATACCTTTACAAGTATTGAACATTTGAAATAAGAAATAGCAATTATAGTGATATTCTAATTTTTTAAGCATATTATAACTGCTAGATGTTTAAATTTAAAGAACATTTACTAGAAAAAAAATAAACTCAAAATTGCACACTCCGCTATCTTGGCAGATGCACTTTTTTTTCTAGTAAAATTTTCAATCAACAGTATATTTACACAAATTTATGAATGATCGAGGTAAAACAATAAATACAAAAAAAATTCAGTAAGTCCAGTTTTTCAAATATGACTTGAACCAAGTCTATGTCATACCTCATTTTGCTGACCCCATTATATTTAGTAAGATGTTATGTGATACTTTGTCATATGGCTTGGAAAATTCTAGTAATATAATTATAGCACATATTTCATTATTCAGGTGATGAAGAGCACCCTGTCTGTATCAATCTACAGCAACGTTGTCAAACATGTGTTCCCATCACCTTAACATCCATTATCAAACTTTATTCAAAACAATAGTGTCTGCATCAACCCAGTGTGGTGATGGCCTATTGCTCTGCAGATTGCATAGGAAATTTGACAGCCAGCATACTTTTTTTCATCACCTTCAATAATCAGCTCCAACATGGAGTTAAACTAAAAAGTCTAGAAGTGTATTTTAACAAAGAATTTGGTCTTTTATTGTTGTCTGAAAAGGGGGTAACTTATCTTCCACCAACTACATGAAAGCTTAAAAATATTGAAAAGTTAATAGTAATTATTATATCAATTACATATTTTGTGTTATTTAATTATTACTGTGTTGACTACCTCCTTAAATAATGGAAGAGGTTATTTTATGACACAGAGATTATTTCTCAGACACATAGTTTGTACAAAAGGTATCTACTGATAACTCTATGAATCATAGAGTAAGTATCATTACGAAACTGATTGTTACCATTTAAGAAACAATAACTAATGAGTGTATTATTTTTTTATCGTATCAGCAGAGCTTACTATTCATATGGCTGTTACAAAATGCACAATGACTTATTTTTAATATAATGTTATCGCTGTTCATGCGGACACTCAATTCTAAATCCGCGCGTAGCTACGAAATGCAGTAGTACGTACGTATTATCAAGACGTTTCAATTTAAATATGACGTCAGTCGACAGTTTACCAATTTAATCTAAAAGTGAGGGTTGGAAAGATATCGTAGTAATCGTCAGTAACTTGTAAATCTTGTTAACTTACCCGTCTCCGACCACAACACATTTAATCGCTTGCATTTCTCGGCTCTATTGAATCGTTTCCACTAATAAAGCACGGCTAGGGAGCTCCAACTAATCTTGATTTAGTGACACTTCACAGACTGATTATCACGTATAAATGATTTTTCAACACAGTTACATCACATTAAACACTAATAAAAGGCAAATACACAGTTTTTAGATAACAATATTATTCTCATATCTTTTTACTAGCGATAAGAACAAAATTTTTCATAAACGTTCGTTCTCTCGGAAGACGTTTCTTCGCCGACCGACTGAGTGCGATATAGGCAGTGTTGCTAGGTCTTGCTTTAAAACTTCTCCAAAAATTAGTTTAGACAGTTTCAAATGTTTTAATTTATTCGATCAGTTCAGTTTTAATTTATAATATTAATTTATTAGGTATGGTTTTTAGAAAAAGCAACGAGAAAAAAGTTCTGATTCATATTAATATTTCTGGAAGTAAAACTTCTTTATGCGCGGTGGGCATTTTCCATTCGTGACACTGTGATCGACACCGACGACAACCCGCGACACTCTCATGAGTATGTGTATTTTAATTTTGCGCAACGTCGTTAGTATTGGCTTAGTCTATTGCAATATATGCTCCCTTGAGTGCAAGAGGCCCTGAGTTCGAAGCCGACAGTAAGCACATGTATATTTTTTAAATATCATTTTGTTTACATTTTGTTCAGTTTTTTTGTTCATTTCTTCAAGGTGAATAAGCAGCTCTTTAGATTCATAGATTTTTTTTGAGATGAGTTAACTTATTTGTTTTTATATTTTGTTATGCTTTTTTAGAGATTTGAGTTTCCACTTCAGTCGGCACTCCCGGAGTGCCAGCGCCATTTTTTAAACCCTTATTTAAGGATGGAGGAGGAATATACTGTTAAAATTTATTTTGAGTAAAATGAGTTGGACTATGTATTCAAAAATGGCACACTGAGTTCCAAGTTGACTTATGCCATTGTGCTTGACTCTCTAAATTAGGGTACAGATCGGAGAACTTTGTTTATACAAACTTTAACACTATTAGTGTAATTATGTATTTGTCTAAAGCGAAAAAGGTTTTTAAATAGTATTTTAATTGTTGAAAATGGAAGGTTACTTAGGAAACATAAGAAACCGATACAAGCACTTTATACTATAATTATGCCCAATTATACATGTCCTTTATTTGCAATAAACTGAACTGTATTTTTTAGATTACCTTGTCAGTTACAATAAAATATCTAATTTCGAAAATACCCAAAATGAAGGGTTTTTCATACTTTGGCAACACTGTAACCATAGACCTATTTTTTTTATAATATTGCCACAGATAACATATTTATTATTAGCTCTGAGTAGATAGAAGTAGTATCCGCTGTCTTTTTGAAAATAAAGGGATTTATCTTTAGAATACCTATAATTTCACTGTGTAGTACTTTCGTTATCCTTTAAGAAATACAAAAGAATATACATATTTTGTTTACAACCGATTTTTCCCGAATATACTGCTAAAGACATCACTAGTCATTTTGTTTTGCGCGTTTAGAATTTATATTTCTGTTGTCTATGGCATTATGGCTACTTTGATACATGGTGTTGCGCGGTATTGCGTGATCCGTTTGATAAACTATAATTTATTATGGCTAAAGGTGATAAAGAATTAGAAAAACCTATAGTGAGTAATGAGTTACCGAATGCAGAATGTCGTACTATCGATCACGAAGACTCGGAATTGCCACAAGAGCAGCCTTTGGACATCGGGGAGCATTATTTGGTGCGGCGTTCGGATGAGTCATGGCACCCGGCTGAGATAATACAAACGCGGTTTAACGCAGCGGAATCCTCCTACGAATATTATGTGCACTATGTGGGCTACGATAGGAGGTTGGATGAGTGGGTTTCGCGCCACCGGGTCATGTCTGATAGGTTTGACATGTGCGAGCAATCAAATAACAACATAAACTCTGATCATCTTCTCACTGATAAATCCGGCAGAAAAATAACGCGGAATCAAAAACGTAAACACGATGAAATCAACCACGTTCAGAAGACCTATGCGGAGATGGATCCCACAACAGCGGCTCTCGAGAAAGAACATGAAGCGATAACTAAAGTTAAATACATTGACCGTATCCAAATTGGTAAATACGAAATCGACACATGGTATTTCAGTCCTTATCCAGATGAATATGGAAAGCAATCAAAGTTGTGGATCTGTGAATACTGTTTAAAATATATGAGGATGGAAAAGACATACAGATATCATTTGAGTGAATGCACTGCAAGACAACCGCAAGGAAGCGAGATTTATAGGAAAGGTACAATAGCTATATTTGAAGCAGACGGTAAGGAACACAAAATTTACTGTCAAAACCTATGTTTGCTGGCAAAATTGTTTTTAGATCATAAAACTTTATATTTTGATATAGAACAGTTTTTATTCTATATACTGTGTGAAGTTGATAAGCAAGGAGCACATCTTGTTGGTTACTTCTCTAAGGAGAAAGATTCTCCTGAGGGAAATAATGTAGCCTGTATATTGACACTTCCTCCTTATCAAAGACAGGGATATGGCAAGTTGCTCATAGCTTTCAGCTATGAATTATCAAGGTTAGAACAAGTTGTTGGTAGCCCTGAGAAGCCTCTGTCTGACCTTGGTAAACTAAGTTACAGATCATATTGGTCTTATGTTTTATTGGAAGTTTTAAGTGCTAGTAGGGGAACACTGAGCATCAAAGATCTCAGTCAGATGACTGGTATTTCTCAAACAGACATAATTTCAACACTGCAGTCTATGAATATGGTTAAGTATTGGAAGGGGCAGCATGTGATCTGTGTCACCCCTAAAATTGTATCAGAGCAGTTGGCAAGTTCACACTTTAAAAAGCCTCGATTGTCAATAGATCCATCTGCATTGCGCTGGACCCCTCCTAACAAACAAGGGAACTCTACTAAAGCTAAGAAGTAGTACAGGCTCACAGGCAGGGCTTAGAGAAAGCTGATTTAGTCACATCCAAAAACTTCTCTAGGTTACAGGCCTGTTTAAAATAAAAGAAAACCTAATTTAGTTTCTTTTAAATGCAGTGAATAGATCAGTGCTAGAAGTATTATAATTTGTAATATAAGATTAAAAATAATTTAAATAAGTAATTATGAATAAGTTAAACATAATTCAACACTGCATTTGAATATACTGTAATAAATAGTAAACAAGGGAATGTTTAGCATTTTGTTCAAGTTATTTTAGAAGCTAGGACTTGCTTTAAATTATATGGTCAGAAATGCTTGTATAGAAAATTATTTTAGATTACATGCTAAGGTACATACTTCATGGTAATGTAATAAATGTTTAAACTTGTGAATTTTATTGTTACTAGTTTAACCTGAACAGTTAACAAAGTTTTTTTTTAAAATTAGAACTGTTTAACTTATATAAAAATGTGTGACATTTTTTTGTTAAACCAACAAATTTTACAATTCTCAGATATGTTTGATCAAATAGGTTCTATTTACTTTTCATAATTTGTTTGTTTGGTCTACTTTACAGAATTCAATAAAACAAATACTTTAGTACATAAGCATGATTTGAAGATACTAAACTTTGTTATCAAAATTTGTGTGGGTGTTTTTTAATTGCATTAGTCCAGGTGTCAATTCTGCTAAGCTAATCAAAAATCGTGTCTTAATTGTATTGATTCATGGCACAGATCCTGTTACTAAAACATGAAATAACAAATTCATATAGATACTTATAACAAATGAGTTTGTAATTTTGTGTTTTAGTAACAATACCTGTATTAAAAATCAAAAGTATTGAAACATTGTAGTCACACAATTATTACTTTATCTTAGCAGAATACTGAACTGAACTTGATTCAGCAGCTTTAATATAGTTTCTTCAATCCAATTACATGTTAACTTATTTTAACAAGATCAGGAATTTATGGCTGTGTAGTTAGATTTCTAACAGAATTGGACTTGTAGAAAATTCATGGGCATAATTATGTTTTATTACCCGACAATGTTTAAATACTTAATTTTATGTAACTACCTAGATCTGTTTTAAATTTCATTTAGTTCCTTTTTGTAGTGGAAATAGTGATATTAATTTTAAGTTCTTAGTAAACTAAAATATACTTTTAATTTGACTTCACAAAGAGGATAAAATTTTTATTGATCAAATATTCTGTGTTCATGTTTAAAACATGTTTATTTAGAGTTCTCTCAATTTTGTGTATGTATAAATGTTAAGTTCAACTTAATAAGGAAACTTGTACCATGAAAAGGAAAAATTACTTAGTAAATAATACAATTTTATTAGGTTTAAATTATCATGTAACTGATAGAAAATTTAAACCAAATCTTATCAGGGACGATCTTCCTTATCCATGGTATACTTGCGCTAATTAAGAAACTAGTAGAGAATGGCGACTAAAGATAGTTTGTCACATTTGCACATTATTTCGATAGTTCGTGCGATCGAATGTCTTCATTTTCGTTGGCGTAAATCATAGTCGTGCATGACCACTATAATGGATAGACTTGCACTTTGAATACATCATATTGCTATATGATAAAGGCGCTTGGAAATCGTACCTACCATCGTGGGTTGATTGTATTTTAGGACAATGCTAACACTTTTCATGGCATCATGTTGTATAGGGAATGAAAAGGCGAGATTGCTAACTTATGTGTTACCAAATACGAATTGTTATGTGAAGTGCAGCACCAGCATACCAGTATTGTCGGAAGTGCGCCAAATTCTTATAAACCCGAGTGTTTTCCCGTAAACCCTCTTATTTATAAACTAGGAATACGGTTAGACTAGTTGTGCCGTGTTTTGTTAATATTGTAGGGATTCGGCCACGATTTTGTTCGTTATTGTGTATCTAGGGTTTTTAATATCGTTGCATTCATAGGACATTTGTAATTCAATAAACAGACAAAACATGGAGTAAATAATCTATGCTTATTCTTCGTTTATAGGTTTATGTTTTTACCTTTGACTTTTATATTTAATATCGAAAATTCGTACCTACTCTTCATTAAAACGCATCATCTAAGACGTGAGCGAATTAACAGTGAACTAGCTTCTTGATACAAAACGCTGTTAAATCTTGAACAACGTGTTAGATTGTAAGTTTAAGCTTTTATTTAAATCATAAGAATCTTGTTTAGTACTTTAGTTAAGCTCTTGCAATGTTTGTTTTTGCTTGCTAACAATTTGCCATAATTGAATGACGAATTGTGTCAAAATGAAAATGATCTTCCCATTGCCGTGGTATTAGATTCTGTGAATCATTAGTTTTCACTGTTTATTTGTGATATAACTCCTTGTAAGTGAAAATGACAAAAATACAAATGTTTCAATGTAAAATGGTTAATTATTTATTTTGTAGACGAACAGTCTCCCCATCCCAACGTATTTTTAACCGATGAAAAAACGGCGTTTTTTTTACTGTGTATGCATGTTGTTGGTCGCAGATGACATATTTACAGCGTCACCGGGTTTAAGGATGATGAGATCCTATGGGGACCTCAAGCCGAGAATTGCCTTTAGAGGTATTCCAGGCGCACGGCATCTCTCCACGGGGGGAATCTCCTCTCCGTCTGGAGCCTGTTTCGTTTCTGTACCGAATCTGTACTGAAGAATCTGTACAGATTCGGTACAGAAACGAAACAAGCGGGTGAGGAAGGCGCCTTCGTGCGTCAAACAAGTTATCAAGCGTGCCGTGATTAGGAACACACAAATAAAATATCACTATGTAAAAGAATATTTTCCGAAAACCGCATCATAATCGGTCGAGCTAAACGCTAGATAAACCCTGACTAACACATACCAACATACGGGTCAAACTGAGAACCTACTTCTTATGAAGTCTGTTAACAAAATAAAAAAGTAGAGAAATAAATACATGAGCTAGCAGATGAATCTTCGTTGGCAGCAATCGTTCACGAGCATGACGTTATGTACCAGCCCCTGCTCGACCATATTTAGGGCACATAACGAACTGTGTTTTACACAATGACACGAGACCGGCGCTCCGCCGCAGATTCTAAAGAGATAATAAAACAATGTCGAAAAGAAAACAATATGTAAGTAAGGAGGAGCACGAACCAATATCGAATTCGAAGTACATATTCAAATGCGCACAACGGACGTAACGAGATTAAAAAATATTTCATACAAAACTGACATTTGACGCTTATCGACATTAATTCGTGTTATGGGTACTGTTATTGGTAAGTACCAGTAAGTACACTGCAAAATGACTATATAATGTAATTAACATTACATAATCTTTGTTTTAATATATATCTCTATTTCCCTTGGTCATAGGGTTGTAGCTTAATACAATTCCAGTGTGAGTGGTACGTCAGCTTATGGTGTTCGGAATATTTCGACATTGCGCGGTTCACAGAACATAGAAACAGCCGTTGTGCTTGTTGTGACGTATTTTGTTTACACTTTACTAAAAATTCTCTAAGTAATCCCAAATCGAGCCGTAATATTGACATTTCCAGATCACAACTTGTCTCTAATAAAACAAAATATTTATGGACTAGTTTAGTTCGCTAGTACTTATTTACTACCTCAATATCATAAACACACATAGGTATATATAAAATTTAATTGTACGGTTTTACAAAGTTGCTAAAAAAAATATAATTTTAAAATTCAAAAATATAATAACTTTACAACAAAATCCCATGTAAAAGTTGTGATGAATACTGGTTATTCGATAAAATTCCGTAAAGCAGCGGTAATAAACATAAATACTCGATGAAAACGACATCTATATGACCACTACACATTCACTTAGCGGCTTATACGACTGCTATGTGACTCTATGACGACACTGATAATGAAATAGTTTGCCTAAAATTCCTTAGATGGAGCGTGCAATTGCAAGTAATTTATGAAACTTGGTGTCTAAGTTATAAAGCTTATTTTTGTTTGCGAAAAATATAACTTAAATACATAGAATACCATCTCGTGCCACTATTTACAAGTGGTTTAACGAGTTTAAGCGTGAACGTATAATAGCAATGTCAATGATGATCCGCGTGAGGGACGTCCTTTAACAGCGACTACTGAAGTTAACATCAGTGCTGTGCGACGAATGATAGAGGAAGATAAGAGAGTGACCTATCAGCAGATACGGGCAAGCCTAGGTATGAGTCAAGTTCAAAAAATATTACACGAACATTTAGGCGTCAGGAAACTTTGTACCAGATGGATTCCCCATACTTTAACCGACGACCAGAAACACCTTCGCATGGACTGGTGTCGTCAAATGTTAGATAAGTTCAACGGCGATGACTGAAATGCTATATTTGACATCGTCACAGGTGATAAAAGCTGGATATATTGCTACGAACCCGAAACCAAAATATAATCAGTTCAGTGGGTGTTTCCCAAAGGAAGAAGTCAAGGAAAAAAGATGACTGCCTCATTCTTTAGTCGGAAAGGTCATTTCGCGACAGTTATGCAAGAAGATGGAAGGACAGTTACTGCAGACTGGTACGTCAATCGCTGTTTACCTGTTGTCTTGGAAAAAAATCGAAAGCAGCGCCCTCGAAGCAAGATCCTCCTTCACCACGACAATGCCACGACAATGCTTCAGCGCACTCCGCAAAACGGACTGTTGAATATTTATTTTTTATTAGTGTAGTGAGTGACCCCCTCCAAAATTTCAGGCTGCGACCGCACCTGAAGATTATTATTATTCCCAAGAACTAAAGATATAATTCTAGGTATTCGCTTTACGAGCCCTTGAAGATGCGGTGAAAGCGTACGAAAATGCCATAGAAGAGATTCCTAAGGAAGAAGGGGCCCACTGCTTTTCTCAATGGTTTCATCGAATGTGACGATGTGTAGAGAGAAACGGAGATTACTTCGGTAAACAATAAAAGTATTGGCAACTTTCTACATTAAGCCGTTTTTCATTTTCTAAACATTTTCAGCGTTACCTAGGTATAAAATATTAATTTTGACCTAGAGAGTTGAATTTTAATACAACTTACGTGTTCACATTTTTATAGGTTTCACTTCTATCGTATCGTATGGGAACAGCACATGTCCATTTTTTTATTGAGAAGCATAGCTATTCATTATTTCACAGTATTCAAATATAGGTACATATATTCAAAGGAGATTGCTCAGCTTCCATACATGTTTGGCCTAAAAACCAATAATCATGATAGATTGTTTCCTAGATTCGAAATTATATATAAATTACTGTAGAAACGAATATTATTGACGGACACCCCTGAGAACTTCTATAAACCATATACACTGAACATATTAAAATAATAAACAACAAATAAGTTATATAGTAAACTAGGGAAATCAAGCCAAGTACCGAAATTATGGATTAGATTCAGGTATATAGAGCATGTACATTAACAGATAGTTGCCTGTTTTTAAAGTTAATGCATAAGAGTAACTTTTAAAATCATATGTCATTTCCGGTTATAATAAAGTACTCTGTGACAGAAACTGTGTGATGATTATGAATGAGCCACAGATTAGAGAGAATTTTTAAACTCTCGTTAACCAAAGAAAGCTAAGAGATTTAGGTTCTATAGCCATATATTCAGTAGCTTCATTATTTTTGTTATGTTTTTAAGATAACCATATTTTAGATTATTAGTGTATCACACCTTATAATTTTATTTATTTATTAATTTATAGTCAGGGAACGTAGGCCCATAGATAGATACCTTAAAGTTTAACATATATACAGATTATAATGTGTTTATGGAGGTGTTTCTCGAAAAATGTATGGCAGTAGACTTTATGATGTCGCCTACCATCTATAATAATTGTCTGAGCACATTTGCATCTAGTGAAAATGATAATATAGTTGTGGATATTAATACCACAGTGTAATAAAAAAAAATGATTTATTTTATCGATCTTTACAAAAAAGGTTTGTTTTTATGTTATATAAACAATTTCGACTAGTCTTTGGCTGAATGTTACTACACCCATAGCCATTAAAAATGATTCGTATGTTTTCCAAACCGGTAAAATTAAAAGTCCTTTTTAAAGGAAATATATTATACGAAGGTGTCCGTTGAAATCTAATGACTGTAAATTAAATTATAAATTACGCCAAGAATTACCGTGTATGTCAATATTTTTTGTGCATTTAGGCCAATTTGAGCAATCTCCTTTGACGACCTCTGTGGCCGAGTGGTTTGTACGCCGGGTTTCATGGTGTCGCCGTCTCCAGAGGTCCCGGGTTCGAATCCCGGCGGGGGCAGATGTTTGTGTGATGAATACGAGCATTTGTACTCCCAGTCATTGATAATTTTATACGTATTCCTATATAAATATGCTTATATATGTACAGTATATGTATTCTATCCGTTACCCTAGCATCCCATAACACAAGCCTTACAGTGCTTACTTTGGGGCTAGGCTAATTGGTGTGAGTGTTGGAAATATTTATTTATTTATAGGTCTAAATTAGCTGGGATCGGATTTGTTTCAAGCCTTAAAAAGAGGTAGGTATATAGCACATTTAAAAGAAATACTAAGAAAATATTTTATTAAATTTGGAAATATTCTTGCGTCAATGGGTACGTTATTAAATGTAATGGCGTAATATGGATTCAATAATATATGTATGTTGACATCAGAGATTAGTTATAATATGACTATGGTTGATATACCCTATAAATCGCCAGTGCACATTGTATCAAGTTGCTATTTTTCTTAAAAATCTTTAATTCACAAATTAATTTTGAGTGAAACTTGATTCTCTAATTATCAGTTTTTAGTTAAAATCAAAATCATTCAGGCTATTTTCAAATAAAACAAAAACACTTAGATGTCTATCATTTCAATTTATTTTCATATACACCATTCAATTTTCGTATTGATAAAAAAAAATATGGTACGCATATTGAATAGGAAGTACTTGATATTGCTGGTGCCTTGTGCGTATTTGTAACAATAGGCCTATTGTAATCAATATATTTCTGAAAACTTTTTACGGGGTTATTAAATTTGAATTACCTACAACTCGCCTTGTATTTTTGCTGATTAGGTTGCGAAATTTGATAAACGCGCAATCACAGGCTTTGCAATGCGCTAAGCATTTTATGCGCTTAAATCATCAGATTTTATTTGTCTGTAGAGACAGGACGAGTAGCCCGAGTTTGTCAAATTTCTCCAAGTGAATTTGAGCTTTATATAAGATTCTTTATCTATCGGGCTGTCTGTACGTAGCAGTTAATTTGTGATTATTTTATTATTAATTTTGACCAAGCTATTTAATATGCGTACCAAAAAACTGAATCGCAAATAATTACAACATTCCTTTGGTTTATTTCTCACAGTCAATGGAGTGGGTGCAGATCTTGTATCATGAACTCTAGATGAATGCAGATATGATAAAAATAATACAGTAATATACATAAAAAAAGGGGTGGGTAAATAGCATAGAAAAAATCTAAAATCTGTCAGTATAATGAGGCATATAAAGCAACTACAGGGTGTCAAATTATCTTAAACCATTATGGACCATAGCTGATATGAATTAAAGTCTATAAATTAAATTAACTAGATAAAAATTATCGACACGTTGATGATCAATCGATATGGATAATATTATATTAAAAATTATTATATTGTAAATTTTTAATATGTTCTTTTATTATGAATATTGCCCAATGCTACATTCGATTTAGAGTTCATGCTACAGGTATAGGTAGCGATAAACTTCTTAAGCAAAACCAAAGACAAATATTTGTGCAGTAGACGTTTTTGTATGTAAAACTGCGCAGGCTTCCTCTATGGTCGATGCTCAAGAAGTTTGCCGGGGCGTATACCAAGATCACAAAACAATATCCCTCTTATTAATAAACGCAGAATAAGCTAGGATTAGTTAAAACATGTTTTGTCTCTGTTCGTTGAATGGCATTTGAGTGACATGAATGCTTATTCCTTGTTTATTAATAAGGGAATATAGATATATAATAAGTTTAACAACTCACTAGGATACAATTTATTGGGCTTACAAAAACAATATTTTGGTTCACAACATACTTTTTTGGTTTCGTCAATCGTAAATACTGGCAGAGCTATGCTACACAAACCTTTATAAATACATCTTACAATTAATTCACCAAACACTGAACTTTAGCGTTATTATTCAACACTTATTACAATATCTTTTTTTTTAAATTGTTTATTGGTTTTTATTATCATCGGAACAGATTTCTAACCAACATACGTGTTACATTTTATCTACAGTCTAGATATTTAAGTAATGCTACTACGTTACAATAATTAGTGTAGGTACATAAGATTCTTTTGTTTACAATAATTATATTTTTATTATTAATTGTTCAAACAATACAACAATAATATCAGTCGTGCATTTCAAAGGTGTAAACATACGAGTGTAATAATTGTGAGTAATTAAGAAATTATGAAAATAAGTTCAGTGGTGTCGATTCTGGCAGGGTTCTCTAAACCTAAACTTAAATCTGACAGCATCCTTGTCATTCTCTGTACAGAACCATGGAGGTTAGAGAGAAGGAGAACGATCGCTACGTGCTAAAGCATTAGCCCGGCTGTCCCTGAAAATTTGTAGAATTTATAGTTCATTATTCAGCCACCAGTCGCGCTGCGGTCGGTAAGTAGTATCTGTGAAGTTAGCAGTTTATGAGTACAAGTAGATGAAGTTAGTTGAATAATGTACAAATTTTCTTCACGGCATTAGTTATTTCAAATAAGCGCACAACAGCCCGCTTTTATTGAGACAATTTAGCGATCGCAGCCTCTCACTTATTTTGTTCATATTTCTGGGACACTATTTTCTACAGCGATCGTTCTTCTTCTCTCTAACCTCCATGGTACAGAACAGATTACACTAATGTTTAATTAAGCTTTAAGTTTAGAGAACCATGCCAGAATCGGCACTAGTACCTAGGTATAGGTAACGGCAAACGTTTTGAGCAAAACCATAGACAAATAATCTTGCACAGTAGACGTTTTTCTATGTAAAATTGTTGATATACAAAACTTCTTGGTATACACCAAAGACAATTAAGTCTGCATCCCCAATATGTTTTGTTCTTTCAAAATATATTTTACGTCACCTTTACCGTAGGTTCTTTTTTTTGAGAGTGTATGCTGCTTGTCGCAGATAGGGTTACCATCCGTCCGGTTTAGTCCGGACAACCGGATTTTTAAATTGTCCGGATTTTATAAATTACATTGAATATGAATACTTAAAGTACATATTGATTTAAATACCATAACATTGTAACTAAGTGAGTAATGATACTATTTAGTTACTAAAAAGTACGGACTTTTTTGAAATGTCAGGTTTTTTGTCAGGACTTGAAATTTCTAAATGGTAACTCTACTTCCACTAGAATAAGAAAACTTGTAACTTGACTCAGAACTTATGAATAATGTTTAGATTTTGATTGAAAATCAGAATTTTCTCTTCTATATATCTTTATCTGAATTCACTTTATTACAAGTTATTAACTCACAATGTACACGCCCATAATACACGATTGATATTTAATCGAACACTCGCACTAAGCGATCAATTGTACTAGTTTCTCATACTAAACAAAAAACAAATTTTGCAAATACAATTTTCGTGTATTGGTTAACTTCATATATTGTGTTGCCTTATTCGCTTGTAATAAGAGTATTTCTAGCCAGTAATATTACAGCGTCATACTTTTAGCATCGATTTAGGAACACGTTTGTGGCTTGTACATTTTCTGGCTGTTGGCAACTATGATATTTTAATAAAAATAAAATCAGTCCATCAGCACATAAAGGTATAAGTACCTGCACTTCACTTGGATATTCGTATTTGCAATCATTAATATTGTATTTGTAAACTTGACAGCGGTCTCTCCTTTTCGTTCCCTATAAAGTATGATAAGGAGAACCTGCTGTCAAAATGACGAATAGCAAACACGAATAGGCAAGTGAAGTGCGGCGTAGAAAGTATTAGAAACAGTACATTTGAACAATTTTAAAACATCAACATTATTGCTAGGGACTCTTTATAAAGAATAATAGTTAGTGCAAGCTATGGAAGTGACAAAGACGACCTAAATTACTGCTGTTTCTTCAATACTCGAAAATTGAAAGGGGACTTGGTCCTTTGACGCCATCGCGAAACAGTGGTAGTATTTTGGATGTTTTAATTAATTAAAGTTTTGAAAATAGCTGAAGCATATTGTAGTCAGTGATATTGGGGCGATATTCGCTTGAGTTTGATGTCACCGGTGCCATAGAATTTCTTCCTATTATCGAGACTAAATGCACGCGATTATCGACTAAAGTAAGATATTGTACGTATGATCAAAAATTTGTTATTTAGATAGCTTTGCATCTATTACATTCTTGTAAGTTTATTTCAAATCAAATTCATTTTAATGATTTTAAGACCTATCTATAAAAAAAATGTGGGCTATTTCTTCTCAAGTTTGTTATTTCCGTACTCAGTATATATGCCGCCAATATTAGTTGACTTGCAGATTTTAGTTTAATGAATGTAGTAACCTTAAATTTAATTTCATTCAAATAAAAAAAAAATAATAACCTCCCAATAGACGGTTAGTAGCGAATCATGACAGTTTAATTTCTTGCGAAGTTCGAGTATAGAAAATTCAGCAAGTTTAAAGGCTATCAAGCCAAACACCTAATGTGGTTCATATTAAAATTATTACACTGATTTGTGTTTGTACTCCAATTTAAGCTTTATCTTAAACGACCTAAGGTTTAAATTCCTTTAATACAATTATAGTTATCTCCTTTATAGATATTGGTGAGCACCCCTAATTTATAATTTAAGCAAGGAAGTCAGTGTAATAATTAATATAACCACGAAAAAGTTACAAACAATTATTTCTATAAGAAATAGCAATATTCCTAAAATATCATCTTTTAAAAAAATACTATGATCTTGGATTAAGCGCTTACATATCGTTATATATAAGTTAAATTTAATTATAATACTGAATGCATCAGATCATACGAAATAAAATAAAATGTTACAAACTGAACAGATTGTTAGAAGCATTGTTTAACAATATAATATAGTAAATAATTATTTATTTATATTTTACATACAATATGGATACAGATAAATAATTATTAACTATACACTGTGCATGGTGGATTCAAAATCTACCTATAAAAAAAATCGTAAGTACAATAATACCACTCTCAAAACAATCACAAATTTTCCCAACGTAAATTAGTATTATTTTTCTAATGGTAACAAGATACGAAAATTCAAATGTAGTATTGAGAAATTTCATTTAATACGTTGAGGTTGGTCTCCAAGCGTTGAAATTTAGATCTTGTTGCCATTAAATAAGTCCGAATCTACTTTAATTATAGCTTGTTTTGCCGTCCCCAGTGCAGATATTAAATACATACATAATTATATTCAGAATTCAATTACTGCTAAATCTTTTTGAGATTATTAATTTAAAATTTTATTGATTAACGATTTTGGCTTCAATTCAGTAAATCCTTTTTATAATTTATTTTAGTTTTAAAGATTGGTGAATGGGCCGATATGCACCAAAAAATTGAACTGTCTGCAATCCTGCATGCTTGTTTCAAGAACAATTTATTTTCACAAGTCCGATTGTCATATTATCAAAAACTTGTTATTTAGATAGCTTTGAATCTATTACATTCTTGTAACTTTATTTCAAACCTAATTATTTTTAATGATGGTTAAACTTGTTTCTACCGATCGTCTTTATTAAAATATTAATTAAAGAGTGGCAAAGTGCTTTATTTTTGATAAAACCAAATAAGTGTCAAGTGTTGGAAATACAAATAATGAAAATTACGAACAATGCGTGAAGGCATTTTAAAATACCCCTTATAAGTACATCTAAAATCTAATTGATGGGAAAAACTCAAGATTTACGATATGCTGTTTCGAAATTATACACCTACATTATATTACATAAATTTACCTAATTACATTAAGAAGGTATCCATTTCATCCAATATAAATTTAAGCATTCAAGCTTGGTTATGTAAAAATAGTGTGATTACTGTAATAAATAGTGTTAATTTTTCAAAGTTTTTGTGTTTTTATATAAGAAGTATTTTAAAAATTGATTTTATTTTCTAATGTCTTAAAGTGAATAAGAAGATAATTGTTGGAAAAAAAAACAAACTTTGAATTTTAATACATTTATAGATACATTTTATTTAGCGACAGTAAACTGTGTGTTATGTGCACAGTACTAGAGATGAAGATCATCATCATTTATATTCTAAATCCTTGAAAATATAATAATAAGTAATATTTAATTCAGTTATCACACTAAATTAACTCATGAAGCCATTAGCAATTATTCGATGTTACTTGTATGACGATATACTCATTTATGATATTTATATAATGTATGTTATATTTCGTTAAAGCGTAGAATGGCACAATGATAAATATTATGATATAAATAGAAAATTTAACAGTAATGTATATGCGACAGATATATGCTGGCTGGGCAAATCTGATCAAATTCGCCATCGATTTTCAACTTTAGCAGTCAAGCTCAAAGTTCAAAATCGACTGCAGAATTTTGACACTTTGCTGTAGCCAATTGTATTGTTATCTGTACAATTAATTATAAGATAATTATAATGAAATAAAAACAAATTAAATAAATATCACGAACAGGAATCTGTATAATAATATTTAATGTATTTACATATTAGAAAACATATAATATATATGTTTTTACAATAAATATAGGGAGAGTATTGTCGTAAATATACATATACAGTACCAGGCCATTTATAAGTCGCATCGTGCTTTAGAGAGAGATACTCGGCTAGCTTCGGCTTTGTAGAGCGTCATCTCTGTCACACGAAACACTAACAGTCCGGTATCTAAAACTTTTTTAAGTTTTTTTTTAGAAATCAATACAAATAAAACATGTATGTAAAAGACAACTTATATGTACTATGTATGTTAATTTATTTATTTTAATGAAAAACTATATTTGTATTTCCAACCAAATATAAATACAAAAAACTAATAGATATGCGAAGCCTCTCATAAAATAATTACTGCCATTATCATCCTTATTTTTTTTTCTTTCTTTCACGAAATATTTGTTTGTTTAAGCAACTCTGTATATATATTTTAAGAAGAACGCGACTGCTCTTTAGCGACGTTGAACTACGACTGACAGTGACAAGTCAGCGACTAAAGGTCAGGTTGACAAGGGTGACAGAGACGGCGCTAAACGAAGTCGAAGCTAGCCGAGTATCTCTTTCTAAAGCTCGATGCGACTTATAAATGGCCGGGTACTGTACCTACAAGCAGGTACAATTAAGCGATACACAGTTATATGCTTTAAGTTATTCATAAGAGATTTTTCCTTTAGTGCGGCGGTTTCACTCGGCGATATTAGTCGAATCGACTGAATAAACAGATTTATAATATAGTTTGCAACGTAACTTAATGGCACTACTGCTTTGGGATAGTATTAAGAGATCCTGGTACAAGAGTCAAATGACAACTTTGTACGGTGATTAACTTACTGGTGCGAGTTTCTACTGTGGTTATAATTACGATTCAAATTATATTGAGTTTTTCTTGCCAAGTGACATATTGATTGAGTTCGCTTCGTGCAAACGCCGCATTACATTTATTTATACAACGTAATATACGTTTGTCTTTCTTTATTTTATTATAAGGGTTGTGAAAGAATTTTAAAACACATTAATATCTTTCGAGATAACACTCTTGTTAAATTAAACTTTATAACGACAAAAAAATATTTTTGTTTAACCAAACTTTAATGTATTTGTCTTAACAAAAATATAGTGAGGTCTTTTATTAAATTAGCAATATCAATATAACAAACTATTAAATAAAGAACAATTATCACTTAAACGATATACTTAAAGTCGTATATAAATTATAATCATTTGAAAATTAAAAGATTTATGGCGAGATATGATCATAATAAAGGTTAAGTAATAATTAAGTACATTCACTGGACAACGATGATTTTGATAAATAGCTTTTGATGGCACAGAACCAAAATAATTTTCCATTTGACAGGAATATTCATTAATTTATAAAATAATACTTATAAATGATATGACACTTCTAGGACAAGTATGTTTAGGGTAGATATTAATGCCACAGTAGCTATACAAGCTAAGTCAGTAGAATTACTAAATAATGCACCATAAATGCAAAAACAGTTAAAAATCGCACGTAAATCATACTTTGCAACCTTTCCTTGCAGCGAAAAAGTGAATATTTTCAATTGTACAATTAGTACAAATGCATACAACATAATGCCGTTTGTGTGTCCATAACTTCAATGACGACAAAAACACGATAATTATATCAAGACCTTAATCTGTAAGCGTCATTATAATAACATTGCTTATTCTCTGTAATAAAATGTAAATGACGAATAAGTAAGATAGTATAATGAGCTAACAAGACTTCTTGCATACACAAATAAAATAGATTTTCATTACCTACCGATGCGTGTATCTACTGTGGTTAAAATTTCACAATTTATATATTAAAACCATTATTTCTCAACGATATCATTTATAGTTTTTAATAAATCACACAGTTAACTCATTCTTAATAATGTTTGATTTATTGTAATACCATATTTAATAAAAACTAAGAAAATATGCAAGGGTTTTTTTTATTTCAGATTATACCTATCGTACATGTATTTATTTAAATGTAATTATATGGTGTTTGAAAGATACCGTAAAATCGATTAAATTGAACATAATATATTGTATGATGCATTAATTATTACTTACTCGGTGCAACGAAAGGCGTTACCATTTAACACAAAATGTTGAAACCAACTTGATGTGGTAAAACAGCTTAGTAAGTTGGAGCTGTGTAGTCGATGTTTCCTGTAAATAAAAAATATATTTATTTATGTAAGCGTTTGAAACGACCAATAATATTAATTTATTAAGAATATATGGTTGACACCAATTAATTAGATATGATATGTTGTGAGAAGGGCGGAACTGTATGCGGGTTGCAGGTCATGTCATCTATATGCGAGTGCTTATGCAAAATTTTATTCAAATACGTTATCCAAAAAACGAAATTCTATTAGTCCGCCAGGCAGGTTATCAAAAAATTATGGACACTATTTTTTCTTTTGCAAATCAAACTAAAAATGAGGAAGAGCGCGCCAAAGCTTGGGAGTGGTGCTTGACGCCAGTTCCAAGTAAAAATTGTACGAATACAAGACGTCAACATTTGTTTATGTGAAAAAAGAAATGGTACTTTTTGATACTCTACACGTAAGACGTACGATACATGAAGAAAACAAAATTAGTCAATATCCCTATTCTTAAGGTCGACGCTCGGGCCTGGCACGGTCTATATAGCGTGAGTAAAAATAAATAAATATTGCCCACATCACACTAATTAGCCCCAAAGTAAGCACTGTAAGGCTTGCGTTATAGGATGCTAGGGTAATGGACGGAATACATAATAATATATTGATACACATATAAGTATACCATATCTATAAATATATATATATAAACATCCATGACTAAAGTACAAATGTCCGTATTCATCCTACTACATTTTCCCCAATTGGGATTCGAACCCGGGACCTCTGAGTGGGCTATACCTTGAAACCCGACGTATAAAACCACTCGGTTACAGGGGTCGACCGAATCAGTCATTTGCAAAAGTCACCGAGACTGACTGAAGTGGGACTTTGTCAAACACTGAACAAAGCACAACGTACCTTGAGCTGAGTAGACGGTTTCTTGGAAGACGGCATCAGGTGATGAAAGGTGAAGAACGTCAGGATTCTGGTGACCCACGGGCTCGTCAATGTTGAATCAGCATCTTTCTTCAACGGAGACGAATCCAGGATGCAGAAAATTGAAAGTTGGATTCCGCCGTTGACCGTGTTCGAATTATCACTCACCGGTGGTGTGGGTCTGCGAGAAGGGCGGGTCGCTGTAGGCGGGCTGCGGGTCGGGTGCTCCCGGGTACGCGGGGAAAGCCCCAGGGCTCCCCACGGCGCCTTCCACTTCGTACGCGGGCGCGAACGCCGCGTCCGCGCCCATGCGGAAACGCTGCAGAGCGAAGAATGCGCAACCCACCTACGGAAGGTAGACTGGGTGTAGAACTCAACGATATTAAAATTTACAAAGATTAATTTGATACCTGTTCGAAAAACCATTGACACATAAACTTGTGCAGTAACGTTTTTGTATGTAAAATTGCTACTGCGCAGGATTCCTTGTCTATGGTCGTTGCTCAAGAAGTTTGTCGGGGTGTAAACCATTTATTTATTTCTTTCAGTTACACATGCCGGCTTACAGAAAAATCCAAAAAGCTGGCAAGTCATACATAAAAACATTAACATTCATTGCAGGTACATAGGTATTTATGCCAATTAAATAAAATTATAAAAAAAGCGACAAAAGCAAAAAAAAAGTCAGATTGTCTATTGTAAAATTATTAGTTACTTAATGTTTTGATAAAATTAATAATCATGTCAAATTAATAAAACAATTAATAATATCATATCATTCCAAGAAATTAAAAAGCTCAATGTCAACTAATAACAAATAATGTCTAATATACTAATTAATAAATAATGTCATACCATTTAAATTATTAATAAATAAATTGTCAAATTCAGAACAATCAGTAAGCTATTTTCTCAAGAAACTCAGGTGCAGCCGCCATTAGCTTTGTTAAACCATCAGCAAACAAGTCGAAATTGTCACGTTGAGCGAGCATGTCCCCGATGAGTCGGATCGCTACTATATTTCTTTCGCATTTTTTCACGGAGCTTCGTGTCATACGGTATAGATTTCTCCGCACGTGAGATGAACCCAGAAGTGCTTCAGAGGAGTTTAAGAACTTTTTGATTGGGGCAGATTCTGAGCGCTGCTTGTGTATCTAAGAGTACCTTTTTTAATATCGTTGGTAAAATACCTACCTATAATGCCAGTTCACGGTTGACAATTCTTACGTCGTTTCTACAAGCTGTATTTACTACGTGTGTCCATAACAAAAAATTAAAAGCATTTGGTATAATGAATATTGGTATGTTTTGACGGTGACTTTTGTAAATCCAACTAATTGTGGGACATCTACGTTGATATGGTATTATAAATATTAAAGCCTAATATTAAATATTATACACTGTTGACAAAATAAATGTAATAAAATAATTATATGTCCATAATTATGTGCACTATGCTGTTGGTAACTTTTAGATGAATGTCTAATTATATATGTCTTTTGGGTAGACTTATATGGGAGAATTAAATAACAAAGGTGAATTTCCATTAATATTGTTAGATTACAGCGATATCAAGAAAAAGTTAAGTAAAAAGTCCATAAATGTCTGACTAAGTCAAATGCGAACATTTGAGATAACGGGCGACGCTGCTCACTATATTTACAATGACGGCAGCGGCTACCGATAGTATTCCAGAAATGCAGGTAACATTAAGTTAGTTGTACTATTTGCCAAAAAATCTTTACTTTATTATGTTTCTTAAAACAGTTCCAGATTTTTGCACTAAAAAGCATTATCCGCGCACTTAAGTACGTTACTGCAGCGGCCTGCAAAAGAGGCACTGATGGACTAACGTGTAAATGTGGGCCTCGGCATCCATCAATGGTCATTATTTACGGAATTGTTACCATGTACCTCGTTTTTAGCGAGTTTCCGATATATTTTCAGTTACACCGTGATCATGT
This sequence comes from Chilo suppressalis, assembly GCA_902850365.2. NCBI lineage: Eukaryota > Metazoa > Arthropoda > Insecta > Lepidoptera > Crambidae > Chilo > Chilo suppressalis. The sequence goes on from OU963903.1 coordinate 7,149,148, forward strand.
AGAATGAAACAGTGCCGAAATATCGGAAACTCGCTAAAAACAAGGTACATGGTAACAATCCCGTAAATTACTTATATTACTATAATGAGTATATGAATGTATAGAGAGTACTATATGAATACCAAGGCAGAACTTTCTTCAAATCAATGACGAACAACAAAACTCATTCGTTTGTTTTTTTATTTCGATAATCAGATTTCTATTGCAAATTCAGTCCAAATTTTAAATAAACCTTTGATTAGTTGCCATGTTTTAGAGTTATAGATCGTTCCATTTTTAAATTACACGACATAATATGAGTTTACTACTTAATTTATTATTTGGCCGCTAAACACCACAGATACAACAGCCGGTCGCTGTTCGTGTGAAAGAAGGTTGTAAAAATAATGCTTAAATTTCCAAGCATGTTTAAGAAAATGGATATTTCAGGACAGGAATGAAAAGCTATTAGCGCTCTTAAACCTACTTGAAGGAGGAAAGGTCAGGGAAGTCGCACTGGGCCGTTATGTAAATTTAAAGATTGATTAAAGGAAAACACTGACTGAAATGGAAAAGCTACGGGAGGATCGTTGTACCCGCAGACACAATTAATACTTATAATCTGCGTTGGTATTTGAAAAGGATCAGCCTGAAATTTTGCAAGGCTTTTATTTTTAACTAACCACCCATGTTTTATACAGCCGCTCAAAATAAATTTAGGATCCTGTTATATAAATAACTGTTTAATAGAAAATACGATACATGATAATTTGAAGTAGACATATTTATCTTATTTTTTTTCATCCGAACGAAGTTTAAGAAAAAGAACAGTATATGACTTCATATATGACTTTCATTAATAATATTGTTAATGAAATAAATATATGCAGAAATCATTTTATTGTCCAATAAATATTGAACCACTGAGCTTCAACTTAATAATGGTTTGGCAACTAAGTAATTGCCGATTTTAGTTATAGATGTCTCTCACTTCCATCTTTATGATATCCGTAAATGTTATGGTCTTATTCTTCTTATATTATGTTAGCAGTCAACTTTACTTAGCTTTACAAATTTCATTGCGTAGATATTTTCGAAAGTGATTTAAAAAAAATCCGTTTAGGAGATTATTCGCATAAAAATGAACTACGTTCAAGTCGACCAGTTTAGTTTAATGAGTATGAAATCAAAACTATTATCGAAGCGAATCGTCACGTAACTACATGAAAGATTGCTGAGAAGTTAAATGTTGCACATATAGCCTTGCTACAGCGTTTAAAACGTGTCAGTCTCGTTAAGATCCTTAATATTTGAGATCCGAACGATTTAAAAGAAATTCGACTGGCAAAGTACACCAACAGCTATAAATTCTTGCTAAAACGCAATGGAGTCGATCCCTTTTTAAAAAGAATCGTCACTGGAGACGAGATTACGTAACAATAACATATTTTAAAAAACACACGAAAAAGATGGTTCATAAAGCAGCTTCTAAACTGCGTAAAACTATTTGCTCAATGTAACATTTATTTTTAGCTAGGAATCATCAAAACCATACAGCTCAAAATTTTAAATGCTAGATGGGCCGATAGATGTGTCCGGGAGTAAAGATTAAAATAAGTAAAAAAGTAACTTATTTTATTGAACAAATCGGCAATTACTCAGTTGCCAACCCATTACAAAATAAAATCTGAGGTCTATGATGTATCGAGAAAGCCCAAAGAGGTTGTAATGAAACCTTTTACTCGATTTATTGTATGCTTACTTAAATACTTGAATCTGCAAAATACACGTGCAATTTCTCTGAAGTCTCCTAACAAAAGTACCACTTACCCAAGCAAAGATGGAGAAGAAACAGAAGGCTATGGCGCCCTGCATGTTGTTGGCGGTCCCGTATGGCGGGTTCTCTGTCTTGCCCCACGCGTTTGATAGGTAGCAGAAGCCAACGAAGTACAGGAACGCCCAGAAAGCTGGAACATACATGACAAATAAGACATATTAATATAATTTTATTGCCTTCGAAGGCAGACGAGCGGACGGGCCACCTGATGTTAAGTGGTTACCGTCGCACATGGAGGTCAGACATGCCAGAGACAGCCATTCCGCTACCTTTCGTGGAACACTCTATTTCTAGCTTCTCTTGAAGAAAACTATGTTAAAGTACTGAGGGAACAACGTGGAGGGGAGCTCATGCCATAATTTTATTGTCCGTGGAACTAAAGATGTAGAACCTATTTTATCTTCTATGCTGAAAGGATATGTGGCTAAAGGTTGGCGGTATATTATATAATCACATCACATTATCATCATGCGCTTTTGAAAGTGATAAAAAAGTGATCTATGTACAATATTATTATAAGTATGTGTCTAGTTTATTGTGAAGTAGATAACAAGTCGCTTTTAGGTACAGTCAAGATTTTATTGGATTTTATATCCAAATCAACATTTTATTTTATACTCATAGATTCCGTATAGTGGCAAGACATTGATAGAATTATGCTGTTGCAATATCACTTAAGGTTATGTCAAAGGTCTAGTCAATTACCAGTGACACCAATTTGATCTCCAGAACATCAGTTCTCTTTCGACGCCATTATTCTACTCTTCATTGGGATGATTCAATTTACACTCCATAATAAATAAAAAGGTCACAATTTTAAAGTACTTCTCGTCCGAACAATGACAATGAAAATACATATCTTCACGTGTACAGAAAGAAGGTCAAATAATTTCTCAGACATTTTGTTATTCTTAGATTTAGAATTTTAGATCAACAAAAAGACACCAGTTGGTTGTTTTTAAGTTGGATAGAAGCAGAAACATGTAATTATTACAACCAATTTAATTTCTACTCGAAGTGATCGAAAGTTGCTTATCTATCATCAAATCATTGACAAGAATCTGTAACTACATGGTTCCTGCTATAGAAGATAATTACTATATATTTTGTGATTATGTGTTTAAACTAACTATAAAGAGATACATACTACTATAAATTTCGTGTTAGTGGTCAATCAAACCGTAACTACGGCTATGTCTGTCCGTGTGGTGTAGTATTGGCCTCTTAGAAGCTTGGTGTGCTCAATAGATCGAGAATGTACTTCACGCCGGCCCACCGACTGCAACTTTATAAGGCACAGGTTCGGCCTCACATGGAGTACTGCTCTCATCTTTGGCCGGGGGCACCCCAGTACCAGCTTCTCCCTTTAGATCGCATCCAGCGCCGAGCGGCTCGAATCGTCGACGACCAGGACCTTTCCGATCAGCTTGATCCTTTGGCTTTGCGTAGGGATGTAGCTTCGCTCTGCATCTTCTATCGCATTTATCACGGGGAGTGTTCTGAGGAATTGTTCGGATTAATCCCAGCTGCTGCATTTCGCCATCGTACATCGCGACAAAAATTTCATCCCCATCATCTTGATGCGTGGCTATCCACAACCGTGCGTTTTTGTCGAATTTTTTTACCACGTACGACAAAACTGTGGATGACATATTGTCGCCAGCAGTGTTTCCGGATCAATACGACCCAAAAACCTTCAAAAAAAGAGCGTACTCCTTCCTTAAAGGCCGGCATCGCATTTGTGATACTCCTGGTGTTGCAAGTATCCATGGGCGACGGTGATCACTTACCATTAGATGAGCCGTCTGCTCGTATGCCACCTATAACATAAAAAAAAAAGTACTGCCAGGTGTCCCGATATGTACCTCCTGATCGGGACGTTAAATGTCCCGATTAATCAAAAAATGAAATTAAGGTAATTAAAATAATACTATACTTGTACTAGTAGTTTAACACGCAATAAATTAAAACCAGACTTAAAATCCCTTGTTTTTTGTTTACTGTCCCGATCTGCAAACCTAAATCCCGATTTTTTTGACCTCATGTACCGATTTGAAAACAAATCGGACCTGGCAACACTAGTGTGGAGCTAAGAGAAATTAACACTAACATAGTTAGTTTAGGTGGTTTAGGGGTTTAGTTTAGATCGCTTCAAGGCAACAGATTGAAATAGGACTGTTACAACCTATCAACATTGATTTACTGGCGCAGCGACCTGCGTAATGTATATTTTATAAGACCTATTTTCTAAAGGAATGGAAAACGAATGTAAATATAAGGTCGAATTATAACAAAAAATATATAATTGTTCATAGACAATATTTATCAGACTCTACAAAATACATTCTACATGAAAGAAAATTTCAAGAAACACCCCTTTTGCTGTTTTTAAATAAATTCTAAAAGATGGTGTCAACGTATCTTAAGGAGTTGGAATAGAAAAACAGTGTTGATCTCAGATTGTCTAGTCGCATTATGACTAAACCCTATTAATGACTATATCGCAAAATGACTACAAATAATTCCGTCTAGATCTTTAATGGACTACTGCGCATAATGCCTAAGATCGCAAAATGATTAGATCTTTATTTGACCACATAAAATTATGACTAGATCGTAAAAATACTACCTCTTTATTTGACGACATCTTACAATGACTAGGTCGCAAAATGACTAGATAGATTATTTGTCTGGTTTGTGTTTTGTTACATAAATGTTGAGTTCAATGAAAATACACAATTTCGGAAAGTCCCATTTATAAATTAATTACACACACACACACACACACATTATATCTATCCGTTACTCTAATATCCGATAACACAAGCCTTACAGAGCTTAAGCCTCGATGACACGGGGCGAGTTCTCAAGCTACTCGCGAACTCGCTGGCTTGTAGCTTGTAACTCGCCCCTTGTCATCTACACTTTACTTTGGGGCTAGGCTAGGCTCAATAAACCCAGCATGTGTGTGTTAAAAAATCGCATAAGTGTAACGTTACCTAAGATTCAATCAAAAAGGGAAGATACGGTACGGTACGACGCAAGTAAGACGTCCAATAATATAAAACCAGCCAAATGCGAGTCGAACTCGCGTTCATAGGGTTCCGTACAACAAATCGCTAAAGGAAAAAACATCTGTTTGTTTTCATCACAACTTACAAAGTACATTAGGAAACAGCGTTTTCAGTATTTGTTGTTTAAATACAGCACATGGGACACCATATAGCAAAATTACACATTCCTTAATAGTTTCTGTTTTGAGATAGACCTCGTAACAAAAATGGTCTAAAAATTACAACTTTGACGGCCCCCCATTTCTTCGTTTTTGATAATAAAAAATAATCTAAATTATGTTAATATCCTACTCAATGAGCCCTAGACAATGATGTGTCACATGCTGGGTTATAAAATAAAGAAAGATGCTTGTCTCCTTTCATGTATGTTATTCCATTGAACAATAATTTAATTGAATTTTTAACTAATTACTCAGCATTGGGCAAGCATACTACATAAAATACCTAAATTTCAGTTTTGTAACTCATTCCGTTTACGATCTAGTGAATTGTGACATACGGACAGACGACAGAGTGACATCAATAGAGTTCCTTTGGGTACAGAACCCGAAAAAACGGCAAAAACACGTTTATGGTACGGAAACCCCCTTAAATATTCATTTATTCTATTTGCGTTACATCATCTGTGAAAATTTCAACTGTCTACACGGTTTATGAGCAGGTACATTTAGGCATTCATTTTTATTTATAGAGATTTTATACTTACCTGTATTAGTATAAGAAGCCAATCAACGTATCTAATCACTTTGTGACCTAGTCATTATAAGTGGTGGTCACATACAGATGAAGTCATTTAACTATCTAGTCATTATTTCATGTGGTCAAATAAAGATCTAGTAATTTCGCGATTTTAGGCATTATGTGATGTAGTCAATTGAAGATCTAGACGAAACGATTTAAAGTCATTTTGCGATATAGTCATTAATAGAGGTTAGTCACACTGCGACGAGACAATCTGAGCTCAACCCGTTAAACATTGTATTTCGACATATTATATGAATTCTTATGAAAATAAAAATATATTATAATCGTTTGCAACCCTATCTTCTAACATATTAGTTGTTGCAGCGAACTTGCAATAGTGATGACTATTTTTTTTCTTCTTTAATCAGGTAGATTATCAAAAAGTATTGGACACGTATTTTTTATTTTTTCACATAATATAAACATTGCAGAGATATATTGATTTGAAAAGTCGCATGACGTCACGTTTTGGTACATTTTCACTTAAAAGTGACGCCACGAGCCCCTACTCCCAAACTTTGTAATTTTTTGGTTGATTGCCCAAAGAAAAAATACGTGTCCTTTATTTTTTGATCATCTAACTGATGGACTAAATAGAATTTCGTTTACTGTACCCCGTCATCACCCCTATTCTTAGGTCACAGACATTTCGAGCCTTATGCTCTAAGATTCGAGCATTTCCTAGTTATTGCAACGATATATAGATTAAATTTTATAATATGCGTTTTGCGATTAAATATATACTAATTATTGCCGCTATTCCAGCTTACCCTTACCCTATATACCCTTGAAAACTCTCTTGAGACTAAAATGAAAACTATTTAGGTAAACTATTATATCAGGGAAGTTTGCCAAGCCACTTTTTGAAATTTATTATTATTTGTTTCACGTACATCACTCATTAAATAAAACTAGTTTTAACAGGTAAATGCACTCAAAATAAAAAATAATTATTCCGACGATGCAGACCTGTAAAGGCTGCGAAACGTCAATAAATAAATAAATTTCGTGCATTAACCCGTTACAACTAGTTTTATTTATTATCATCCCTGATATCTATTTATTTATTACATACCTATCATATTAAAAATGAAGGTATGATACTTATAAGAGCATTGCAATGGCAACATTTGAGGGATATTACAGTTTTTAAAGACTATAACCGTTCGTATAAACAAATAATTTTTGAATTCGTAGCACAATTCAAGAAAATATAACCGAACATACAAACAGCAGCGAATACAAAAACTCCTCTTTTTGTTTAAAATGGGTTAAAAATTACCGAATTTGATGTAAGTCGTACTGTTATTCTATCTTTATACATACAGTGTGTTTTGCAGTGGTAATACATTTAGTAGTACGTAATAGACAGTCACGCAATATTTGTATTTGTGATAATGCTTTAGAGTAAATAGGTACAGGTATATTGACGATTTGTTCAACGGGATATTTTTACTGGCAATAAATCAATAACTGATGCGTGTATTGTATAATTCGAATAGAACGTTTGCCTAACCTTAGTTTTCTTGTTGTAAAAATGTTAAGTCATGATGTTTTTGTAACTTTAAAGCATTAATGGGAAAAACTTAATTTCACTCTTGGTTATAATTTAAGTTGGTGCAACACCAGCGCTTCCACTGCCTTTTACTCGAATATTCCTGGGTTCGCATCCCGGTGGGAGTACTTATATGCGCATTGAACTTAAATATGGTTTCCGAGTCATAAATAAGTATATATGTTTTCGATACGTTATTTACTTTATAATAGGATACAGTATTGCTTTGCTTAGTTTGGGATTACTTAAATAATCGTTGTGTGTTGTATCCAGTTTAATTATTTACTTTACTTCTGTCTGTGTCTGCCTAGACAAATGTTTTCTTTCTGATAACTATTATTTGTAGCGCCTATTTAGAGAAGCATTCTTGATTTCAAAGAAGACTGTAGCCATTAGGTTCTTTTCATATATTATTCTGTTGTGTTCTGTTTTTGAAGAGGGTAAACTTGCCAATGCAATATAGGTACAAGAACATTCAGAACCTAGGCCAGACCAACCTAAACGTTTTATGTCTAAGCTATATTAGCAAACGGGCTTTTATTATAGCAAACCGGACACTAACGAAAGTAAATGCCTTTTTTTAAGTTTTTTTTTTTAAATATATGGCTTACTCCTAACCTTGACAAGATCTAGCCAGAAGACAGAGATGAGATGTCGACGATGGAACGAACTAAACTAAAAGAAACCTTCGTTTGCGACTTGAACAGATTCAGGTTATAGAAATTCGGACACTCAGATGTAAGCCGGAAATTTCACTCCTGGGCTGTCCACATTATGATGTTTAAAGCAGAGCGCTGGAAGTATGTGTGGAATATAAGCCAAATAAGAATAGAAGAATAAACGCGATGATGGAATGAGCTCAAACTCAATATCAGTTATGTTGAGACATTTGTCAAAATTCCTCTAGTAAAATGCATGTAATGCCAGCACTCCACTTGGAAGTACATGTTTGCTATTTGTAAACTTGACAACAGTCTGTCCGTTTCATGCTTTATAAGTAATGAAAAAGACAGAATACTGTCAAGTTTACAAATAGCAAACACGAATAGCCAAGTGAGGTGCCGAAATGAAGCGTTAACTTGGTATGTAAGGTGAACACTGACCGGCGTGACGGACCGCAATGTTACAATCGCAACAAGCATGTTACGTTGCGCCGTCTCTGTTGAAAAACCGTGTAAAATAGTTGCTGATAGTTTTTCAGTTACTGCAAGAGTTTGCTTTAAAACATGTAGCATTGCGGCTCATAACGCCGGTCAGTACCCACCTTTAAGTATATGATGTTAACTCACCAGAGAAGCCCATATCAGCCAATACATAGTGTTTCCTCGTCTTCACGGAAGACATCTGCTCGAAGAGATATTCCCCAGCGATGAATGCTATGGAAGCGATGAAGGCGATCACCGATATGCCCACGCCGTAGTTGCAGGCGTTGGTGTCATTATTGTAGACGCAGTACTCCTTCTTGTCCTCCTTGCTGATGTACCAGCCTTTCGCCGATATGCAGCCCATGACGATCACGCTGAACAGCTGGCAAAGGAAGTCAGAGTCAGCGAGCAGCAAAACTTAAAGCAGACGATTTAGGCGTACCTACGTTTCTTACTCAATAGAACGCTAGTCCTCAATGAAATTCAAAATTCAATATCGTTTATATAGTCTAGGCTGTTACAAGCATTTGTGAATGTCGAAAAGCTACACCATCGGTTCGCAAATCTACGGCGGGAAACCCTGTACTTAGAAGAACCTGCAAGAAACTCAGGAAGGGCTGTTTTTCTCTCGATGTATTATAATACAAAGTCAAATCCGGAATCAGAATTACGGACAAAACCTTCTATGCACAAGAAACACAAGTCACGGCCCCCAGTTCCCGGCAGCCTCGCTATTCCTGGTCACGGTGGCGACCACGGTAACAGTGGGGCCGGGGGTGCCAAGAATCTCCGGGTTACGGGAGGCCACCACAAAAGACTGACCCTGGCGACGTTCAACGGACGCACGCTACGTTTTAACTCGCATCTGGCGCAACTCGAGGTGGAACTTGGGAAGATTAGGTGGCACTTTTTAGGGTTAAGTGAAGTCCGAAGAGAGGGGAGAACACCATAACCCTCGAATCGGGCCACCTAATGTGCTTCCGCGGGGGAGACCAACAGTCCCAAGGTGGCGTTGGCTTTTTGGTAAATCAGTCCCTTGCCGATAACGTTGTGGAAATGTCCAGCATGTCGAACAGGGTAGTGTACCTTATTATAAAGCTCACCGAGAGGTATAGCCTCAAGGTGGTGCAAGTGTACGCATCGACCTCGACACACTCGGACGACGAAGTGGAGGATATGTTCGATGATATATCGAGGGCCCTCCATTCCACTACTAAGACCCACTACACACAACGTTGTTATGGGGGACTTCAACGCTAAAGTGGGAGTTCAGAATTACAGCGCATCGGTAGTAGGATCCCATGGGTTTGGAAGCAGAAGTCATAGGGGGCCAATGCTCGTCAACTTCCTCGAACGGGAGGGGCTCTTCTTGATAAACTCTTTTTTTCAAGAAACAGCCCCAAAGGAAGTGGACATGGCAAAGCCCCGACACTATGACTAAAAATGAGATCGATTTCATCATGACGGAGAAGAGGTACATATTCAGAGACGTCTCCGTGATCAACAGGTTCAATACCGGTAGTGATCACCGAATCGTCCGGGGCTCTCTGAATATCAACTTTAAGGCCGAGCGCGTCCGTTTGATGAGATCCAGGCTCCAACCTACTCTGCTCCAATCTATAAAAGGATCTGAAAAGTTCCAGTCAAATCTGGAGAATCGATTTGCTGCCGTGTAAACCACATCAGACGTAAACCAAAACCTCGAAAATGTGGTTCGGATCCTCAGGGAAGAAGGTACGAGACTATGTGCAACGCAGCGTAAGGGCAGGAAGTCAAAGCTTTCGGAAGAGACTTTAGGGCTAATGAAGGAACGAAGTGAAAATCCACCCGTCACTTCGTCGGCAAAGCGGACTCTAAACCAAGAGATCAGTAAGCACGTACGACACGACCTTCGGTGCTCCAATACTCTCTCGATCGAGAGAGCGATCGAGCAGAATCGAGGGTCTTGCGCGAAAACTTGATGACTTCTTATCACCGGAACAGGCTGGGTTTCGGAGCGGATACGGCACCATAGACCACATCCACACAGTGCGGCAGATTATGCAGAAGACTGAGGAGTACAATCAGCCCCTGCCTACCTAGCCTAGCCTAATATTTGTGGACTATGAGAAGGCCTTTGACTCGATTGAAATCTGGTCTGTTCTGGAGTCCCTGCAACGTTGCCAAGTCGACTGGTGATACATCCAAGTGATTAGATGTCTCTACGAAGCCGCCACCATGTCTGTCCAAGTACAGAATCAGCAAACAAGTCCCATACATTTGCATCGTGGAGTGAGACAAGGGGACGTTATTTCCCCAAAATTGATCACTAATGCAATGGAGGATATGTTCAAGACGCTGAACTGGAAAGGACATGGCATCAGCATAAATGCCGAACGCATCTCTCACTTGCGATTTGCAGACGACAGCGTCATAATGGCAGAAACCCTGCAGGACCTACAACAGATGCTGGATGACATGGCTGACTCTTCTATACGCATCAGCCTACGGATGAACTTGGATAAAACCAAGGTCATGTTCAATGAACATGTTCTACCGGAGCCGATTGCAATACACGGTGTCGTTCTCGAAGTTGTTCAAAAATATGTGTACCTCGGGCAGACATTGCAGTTCGGTAGAAACAACTTTGAGGACGAGGTAAATAGAAGAGTTCAGCTAGGTTGGGCAGCTTTTGGGAAGCTGCGTCAAGTCCTGACATCGTCGATCCCACAGTGCCTAAAGACGAAAGTCTTCAATCAGTGCGTCCTACCTGTGATGACATATGGAGCCGAGACGTGGACGCTAACGGTACGGCTGGTCCACAGGTTCAAAGTCGCTCAGCGCGCTATGGAAAAGGCTATGCTCGGCGTTTCTCTGAAGGATCGCATCAGAAATGAGGTAACCCGACAGAGAACCAGAGTTATCGACATAGCCCACCGGATTAGCAAGTTGAAGTAGCAGTGGGCTGGCCATATTTGCCGAAGAACCGATGACCGTTGGGATAGACGAGTTCTGGAGTGGAGACCGCGTCTAGGCAAACGTAGTGTAGGACGTCCTCAGGCACGATGGAGTGACGATTGGCGCGGCAAGAGCTGGATGCGAATAGCCCAAGATCGATCTGAGTGGCGTGCAATTGGAGAGGCCTATGTCCAGCAGTGGACTAAGATTGGCTGTTGATGATGTTGATGATGATGATGAGATACCAGTCGTAGCCCAATCACAGAACTGTAACTTTTGAGTAAACTAAGATTTTAAAGGAAAAGCTTTATCGAATTCATTCTTTGTTAGATTACGAAGATCCCCAAAAAGAATATCAGGATCATCATGCGTCCATGGGATATGAGAAACACTACCATCAATGTTTTCTTTTCTCTCTACTCGTATTTACAGCATCAGATCTATTCGCTTCTAGTCTCTTCTAACACTTAACATCAGGCGGGTAGAGTTATTTGCTGCGTCTTTAATGAGAAAAGCTGTTCATTTCACACGATTTAACTTCGGGGTTTACACAGAAAGTTGGTGTTGGATTTGTTTGTTAAAGAATCTGTGCTAAAACCGGGGATTACCGGGTCGGCATTAGGTACGTAACCCAGGGCGGATTTGTGGGTGTTATCAATCCTAAAATAACAGACGAAACTGACTACTTAGAATACCATCTGAAGATTGGTATATTTAAAAATAATTGTAGGAAGAAAAGATATCCTATTCGGTAAGTAAGCATAAATAAAAAAATTAATGAAGATTACATTAAATATTAGACATATCTCATATTCTCTCTATACCATGATCCATTAGTTTACTCTGAACCCAGAAAAGTAGCATGTGATATGTAAAATACAGAAAATAAAAATCAGATAAAATTAAATTATGATAAACCACTTATTTAATAAGTAATAAAATAAATGACTAATACACATTTGTAAGATAATTAAAGATATTTTTTTTCATATTTTGTAGCATAAAATAAATTACTAATAAATAAGATATTTTAGTCCTGGTTTATTGTATTCATAATTCTGCACTATAGGCAGAGATGGGCAAATTTTATTTGAATAATGTTTTTTTTTCTCTATTCCAAACATTGGGAATGCCTGTGCCCCAGCAGTGAGGATATTCATTGGTTTAGAATGCTGATGATGATTACGATAATCTGCTTGAGTTTGGCAGGTTTATCATAGTTGCATAGGAAAAAATGTGTTTTATTGCTGCAGATAAAGGCAAAGGTGTATTGTAATTAGCCCTTTTTTGTGCCCTTTTTACTTAAAAAAATCCAGATATCAGTTGAGAAATACAATGCATCATTTTGTCTTATTGCTTATAAAACCAATAAAATTTATATTGATAACTCAATCAATATAAATTTTATTGGTTATTTTAAATAGCAAATAAAAGCATCAATAATTTATTCTTGGGCTATTTATCAGTAAATAATTTATTCATTATTGAATTACTCCTGAGTAATAATTTTATTATGAAAAATATGTTTTTTCAAATTATTATCTAGATAATTTTTAAAAATTTATAAGCATAATGCCTAATTCTGGCTTTAGGTGAGACCAATTCATAATCCAATTTATGTTATAAGGGAGGCAAAATAGCATTCATTGTTGTTTTGTAAATTAATTTGGTCAATAAAAATGATATCTCTCTCTTCTCTGTCATATGACCTGGCTGGTGGTAGCGGCCTCTATAGCTTATAGAATCTTGTGATTCCAGACATGGTATCACTAATGTATAGGCTACTCAAATCCGTCCTTTACCCTGTGGAGCACAAAAACCTTACCTACACAACACCACCAAAAGGACACAGACAGACTAACAGAAACAGGACATCACTGCAAGGTAGTTTATATCACTTTTGTCTTTTTACAGGGGAGGTCACTTGTCTACATTGGTGCTTATGTCCACACATGACGTAAGCATCTGTGCCGGATATACCTTTTATACCATTCCTTTATATTTATTGTCTATGAATTTTTGATACCTTTTTTATTTAGATTGTTTTTCTTTGACATTAAAAAAGATTGTTTTACCTTGTCACTGCCACCACTATTTTCTTTTCTCTTTAATAATAACTAAAACTACAGTCCTTATCCTTCACCGCATCTCTTGATATTTTTATATATGACTTACTTGTACTATTTACTCAGACACAAAATTTATAGAATGTTCTGTCTTTTATTGATATTGATTAAGACTAAAAACTAATTCAACTATCCATACCCAGTATTAATGTCAATAATTACTATACTTATTTATGATCTCTTAACAGCTTAATTATAGTTATACATTTTTCTAATTTAAAAATGATTTAATATTGTTTTCTGTTCACACAAACTTGTTTATATGAAAATTAAGACCTTAAAGCTGTTAGCAGATAGGTAACATTAGTGGCAGGTTTTATAAACTTTTAAAGCGAACAAAAAACTAATATTTTGGTTAATTTTAACAAATTAATTATGTCTGTTAGATAATAAAATATTAAACTGAATAGGAATACTGAGGTAAAATGTTAAGCTACATATAAATGAATATAAGAATACTTCACTGTACACCATTACAATAAAAAAAAATCATACTTAAAGGTACCTATTTGGTATAGAAAAAGATGGCAAAGGAATCATACAGAAGTGGGTTTCAAATAGGTAAGTAATTCAATTTTATACTAGTTTCGCTTGTAGAATAATGGTGTTAAATTAAAGGATAACTACTCATAGCCATCTCATTGCAATTTTATAGTTATTATTCAGTTTTCTTTGGCCTCTTCCCCTAGTTTCTTATCTAATCGAAGTCTAGTAATAGTTTAAAGTTGTTTTAAAAACGATATTACGGCTGTAGATCTTACAAAGATTTCATTTTCCTATCAAAACACAAGAATATTGCAATAGGTATCTACATACAAATTGAACAGTTGCTTGTCCTTGAAACGGTTGTATTGTCAATGAGTTAGTGTATAGTTGCTGTAAGTATTATGAAGGTCTTACCCAACAGACCGCCCTTACTATGACGGGAGGCCTCTGTATAAAAGCCTGAGGGTCGAACGCTCCACCAGCCTTGCCTCCGCCGTACGCTCCTGTCGTCTCCATCTTTTACACTTTTTTTACTTTATAGCAAACCACAGGACCGAGCCAAACTGCCCATCAATGGTTCGAAAGCAAAACGACCTCGAATCCCGATTTCCAATTTGTATTATCGATCGATCGCGCAGACTACACACAATTTCAGAGATGTCAACAAGACTGACACTTATTTTCTTGCGTTTGGTAATAATGTCATTGATTCACTGTGCGCATCTCTGATTGGAGCAAATGCAATTCAATGTATTGAACAGCCAATCAGCGTTCAGTATGTAAGGTTACAGGATTTTCATGGAAAACTTCGTGGAAATTCACTTCACTAATGAACTGTCATCGAAAACACAGAGTTTTCTTGTCCCAGTCTTGCACTTTGCCACCGCTTTGCATTATTCGAATCTATGATGTTAGCTACGTTTCTTTTCTATTCTTCTCTCTAAAATGGATAATAATATTTTTTAAATTACCAGCGGATTTAACCCGAAATAACCCGACTGTATCGCCACTTTTCAAGTAAAGCCATGGCCATGGCCATAGCTGTAATATTTTTTTTGCGCTTGTTTTTTTTTCCTTCCTGGGAAGCAAATGGAGGAGAGTGGAGTGGGCATCGTATGAGTCGTACACGACCAATTTTTATTTATTTATATCAAATATTTATATTAGGGATTTTACGGAGCTTCGACTCCGATTCCGATAAGGCGGAATTTCCGATTATTATTACACCTTCGGTTCCGATTCCGGTTACGAAACTATTTAATCGGAGGTTGTAACATAGCAAATAGCGACGGCGGCGGCCTGCGTCGACCGTTACGAACACCCGTCGAGTTGGGAGTCTGTGTTAATAATAAGTAAATTTAAGTGAAAAAGGGTTATTTTATAATTAAAATAAAAAAGGGAAGACTGAATGATGTTTCTAATTGTTCTTCAGTGAAAAATATCTCTCTTGTGACCATTTTTGACTCTGCCTCTGACCCCGACACTACCTCCGACTCCGACTCCGACTTCGGTTCCGACTCCGATAAATCAAGTTTAAAACTTCGACTCCGACTTCGGACTTCGGTTACATCCCTGATTTATATCTATCATAACAGGTAGGTATTTACCCAAGGCAATAGACACATCCATTTAAAAATTACATTTTAATACTTATTAATAAAGACATTGAAAATATAATTAATTGTAACTGATGATTAACTTCATTATAATGATGTAACGATGAAGAAACTTCTACAAAGTTTATGGAAACTTAAAAAAAAATACTCAAGTCCGATATGTAGTTGTCGTTAATTAAAATCCACGATAAAGGTATTTCAGCACAAGTAAGTAGGTTTTGTAATATTTTTGTTTAGGGTACCTACATTGTCCCGACTAGATGATATAGGAATATAGGTACCTACTTACTTAGTTAATTTAATGACGTAACAACAATGTATCCGTTGGTATCACTGATTATTAAGTCGCAGAGAAAACGGTCGAATGAAAAGGTTTCTTATGAACGCTGCCCTATCGATGAGAGATATACAGTGTAAACTCCATGTAACGTCACTCGATTTCACGACTTCGAATCACTCGTCTTAGGTTGATTTAGTTTGTTTTCCATACAATGATACACTCCATATAGCATTACACCCACTCTCAATAACGACAACAATTAAGTAATAAAAAGTACCTTTTAAGTTGCCAAAATTAGTGAAAACCGCGCGGCTGTGTACGTTTTTTTGTCGCTTTATTATCCTAACCCGTAATAAACTCGACTGCCGGCATCATGCAAACAAAACTTTCTAAGAAATCCGTTCTTTCGTTTACAAATTGGGATTGCACGTGTAGAATGTTGTTGACCATGCCAAAAAAAATATAATTCAACAAAATTACTGGTGCAGCAAAAGACGTCAGACAAAAATACAGAATATACGCAATAGCGTTCAAATAAGATATTTTTTTTATGTAAATCAGTACTAGCTTGAAATGAACTTTTTCTTTTCATAATTCTGATTTTTATTCTTTCCATTTAACGACAACTCTCTAAAACGCCATTAAATGTTCAGTCCCTTTAGTGTCGTTATATATATAGAGTTTACACTGTATTTAGAAAATCTTGTCAAAATATATAAATGTATTGTTTCAAGTGTTTAAAATAAAAGACTTCGCATTTACTGCATATCATTTGGCCGAATGCCGAATGGTTTAAGAAATAATATGACATTAGGTTGGGGAAATAGTATATTTCATTACTAGTACGGAATGGTTGTCATTGCAAAGAGTTCCGACAAATGTCTACCCGAGCCGAAGGCGAGGGTTGACAGTCGGAACGAGTTGCAATGACGGTTCCGTACGTGTACTGAACGACTATTTTTAATACAGTTGCGAAAAAATGAAGCAATTTAATCAAATTATAAAAACACAATAAACTCAATTAACTAATCATTTATTTCTTATAAAAGTTATAATTCACATATACATTGAAATTGGTACAGTTTTTTATACTAACTGGGGAAGTTTTACGTTGCATATTTACTGTTTGAAACAAACTATTATTAATTTCGTATGATTGTTCATGTATATTTGTCATACAATGGCGTTTGCTAGTTGATGGAATTGGATCTGATGAATTATCATTATCAACGAAGGTATTCGTAGATGGACGAACGTTCTCTTCAGCATGTGAAGGAGACGGACTGGACCTTAAATTAATGGATTGTGTGATCTTTTTCCCAGTTTCTAGTTTGTTGTTTAATGAATCACCAATATAGCTTTCTGCAACTTTGTCCGATTTCCAACCACCTAGTCGCTTTAAGGACGTCAAATTGACTTCTGAATCTGCCAATAATGTAGCAGAGGTCCTTCTGAAGCTGTGCCCAGTATAACACTCAGCATCCGGCAGACCAAGAAACGTAGCTATTTCTTTTGGCATATTACCAAATTTGTTTATGCCGATTACTTGAGCTGTACACTTCCCTTTTTGGAAATTTTGAAAAAAACGGTCGGATTTTCCTTTTTGGGACCGCTGGTTCATATATTTTTTCACTATTGTGAGAAAATCTCCTTCAACAACAAAGCTTCGCGGTATCTTATTTTTGTGTTTGGAATCTTGATAAGTAGCATTTCTCCATGGGCTTCAATATCTTTTAAAGTAATATTGGCTAATTTGGCGTTGTTGGAGCTTGCAGCAGAGCTCCTCTCTGCGGCAAGCTCCAACAACGCCAAAAATCAGAGCAACCTAAAAAAACGATTTGATTCATATAAATAATGTATTGACTGTATTTTGCGATTTTGTAAACTGAACACTAAAGAAAAATGTAGATATGTATACTTATTAATAAATTACCTTTGTGGCTAAATAACAATCATCGGGAGCTTCTTTCAAAAACCTTTCCACGTCATTCGATGTTAATATTTTCGACTTTTTACTGGTAAACCCGTCTGATTGTCGTTTTAAGAAAGAATTTAATTTTGGATATTGACTTATATCCACGTTGTTCCTTATTTTCAGCATACTTTTTATCATCGAAAACCTTGACCATAACGTAGAAGGTTTTAATTTTGCTGAGAGTTCGGAAAAGTATGCCAACATAATATTTTCTGAAAAACTATTTGCTTTTTTCTCTTCTTTCCACGCAATAAATTCATCGTATGTAGATATGTAGCGAATTTTTGACTTTTCCGGTAAAATGTTCTCCGAAGCATTTTGTGCAATTATACTGAGTTCCGGTGGAGTTAATTCAAAAAAAATTAGGTCGAAATTACTCATTTTGTGTAAAAAACAACTAAATTCGCAAAGAAAATTTCGGAAAATGGCGCCAACCGTAGAATGTAAGCAGTTTTTTTTCACCCATTCTGGTAGGCAAAGGGAACTGCCCATACAGCCAAGTCTTTAGTACTTAGTATTTTTTATTATAAGAAATGAAATTGAAATTTAATGATATGAAATGAACTGATACCTTACTTAACTCATTCAATCAATTAATTAATTCTGATATTGGACAAATTAGTATAGGTAGCTTCTTTTTAAAAAACAAATAAACCTATTTGCATGAATCGCAAAAACTTCTGTGATTTTTTTTAGTTAAAACTTCATGGTTGTTTTTTTTAATAGAAATAATTTTGACAGTTGGGAAAGAAAACGCACAAGTTCGGGAAAGGCAAAAAAAAAGCACGAGTGTGAAATAGCCCAGATCCCGAACGCTACACGTCCCTGCAATACGCCACTTTTTGAGCAACTGTATTAAAAAAGTTTTTTCGCAATTTATATGAAAATTCAAAACATATTTTTAATAAAGTTTATTTACAATTAACTAAAGTATGTAGGTGCCATTTTGTTCGATAACTTTTTGCCATCTTGTAGGTAGGGACATGAAACCATAACTATAGAAATTTTGGGGCTTCTGATCAAAAAACCGCGACAAGTGGTTTTGGCAGTTCTCTCGTGATGTTAACCTGACACTACCTAAAGAATTCTGAAGAGACCGAAACAGGTGGAAATCTTAAGGTGCAAGGTCAGGTCTATATGGCGGATGCATTAACATCTCCCAGTCAAACTATCTTAATTTTTGCTGAGTGGATAACTAAAGTTGTGCGAGGTCTAGAGTTATCATGATGAAAAACCACACCCCTTCTGTTGATTAATTCCGGCCGCTTTCTCTTAACTTCTTGCTTTAATCTCATCAATTGTTCACAGTAGAGTTCAGAATCGATGGTCATGCCTGGTGGTAACAGCTCATAATGAATAATGCCCTTCCAATCCTACCATACACACAGCAACACCTTGTTGCGAGTTAACTCGGGTTTCACCAGGGTCTGTGAAGCCGGACCGGCCTTTGACCACGACCTTTTTCGCACGTTCTTGTGGCACGTGATCCAGTTTTCATCATGAAAAGAGATCACATTTTCTTTCACTCTCTCTCTCTCTTATAGCTGGTAAATGAAATATGTATACCAGGCCACACAAAGTTTTACGAAAAAAAGTTTTTATGTATAAGACACTGGCCACTTGCAATAATTTTGAAAACTTCGATTATTTAAAAGTAAAAATACCACTGTTTGGTTTTCAAATTTCCCCCCGCATTTTTTCGAGAGCCAATTAAATTTTTCTTGTTTCATTAAAAAATGGATCTGCTTCGAGAACATTTTCGTGCTATGATTTTTTTACAATTTTAAATGTGGCTTGAAACCTGATGAGTCATTTGATCGATTTCGAACTGCTTTTATGGATAAAGGACCTTCAAAAGCAACTATCTACCGCTGGTGTAGCGAGTTCAAATGCGGTCGTCTTACTTTAGGGGATAAACAAAGAAGTGGTCCTCCTACGACGGATGTCACAGAAGAAAAAGTGCGGGCAGTAAAAAAAAATATTCAAGAAAACAGACGAATTACGTACGAAGAGATTCAGCATACTATGCAGATTGGTTCAGGAAGTGTTCACAAGATTTTGCACGAGTACCTTTGCGTAAGGAGGATAGTTTCCCGCTGGGTGCCGCACAACCTCACCTAAGCTCAAAAGCAGGCCCGTGTGGATTAGTGCAGAGATATAATACAAATATTTGATGTAGGCTAGTATGATATTCTGACAGTCGACGAATCCTGGATTTATCAATACGATCCAGAAACAAAGCTTCAGTCGACAGTTTGGCTGTTTCAAAATGAACCAACGCCTACGAAAGTGAAGCGAACGAGGAGCGCAGGGAAAATTTTGATCGCTAGTTTCTTCACTTTGACGGGGTACCTCATTTCAATTCCACTTCGAGACCAAAGCAGCTTCAACGCCGAATGGTATAGCATAAAATGCCTGCCAGAAGTTTTCTGCAATGAGCAACAAACGACCTAACACCGGGCTCCGCGGGGTCCTTCTTCACCACGACAACGCGCGTCACCACGACAACGCGCGCGCGCACTCTGCGATCGAAACGAAGGACTTCCTGGACTCCTCACCAGTCAGAGTCTTGGCTCCGTGTGACTTCTTTTTATTCCCTAAAATAAAAAATCAGTTCAAAGGGATACAGTTTTCATCGCCGGAAGAAGCGCTAGCAGCGTTTGAGAAGGCTGTTGAAGAGGTGTCTGCGGAGGACTGCAAAACATGTTTTGAAAAGTGGTTCAGATGCATGCAACTTTGTATAGAGGCTGGTGGAGAGTTCTATGAAAAGATTTAATAAAAATATGTTTTCATAGAAGTTAGGTTTTTAGCTTCTCAAGTCTTTCTGAGTGTCCCAGGTATTTACATACATGTATATATTGTACACACGTTGGTACGTACTTGGTTGGATTCAATCCCTCTAAAACACAGGCCTGTCTCTTCTCGGCGAAACGGAGTCCATCCATTCCATCTGACTACGACTTTTCGAAATGTCTCCGTGCCGGTTAAAGACCATCTCGAGCTCTTGGGTCTGGCTGGACATCTCATCTAGCTTTAATTTCGGTCGCTACATCGAGTCCATTGTTAAAACCGCTGCCAAAAGACTTGGAATACTTTCTAAGGTCAGGCGATATTTTACATCTGAGCAGCTCCTTAACCTTTACCGAGACCAAGTTCGCTCCTGCTTGGAGTACTTTTGTCACTTTTGGGATGGATCTGCTCGGTATCAGCTGCACTAGACTAGGTGGAACACCGTGCGAAGAGACTCATAGGTAATGACGCTCTCGTTGAGACTAATATCCAGAGCCTTGATCACCGAAGACGTGTAGCTTGCCTCTCGGTGTTTTATTGATTACATTTCGGAGTGTGTGTGTGAGATCCGTAACAGGGCGATCAGTGCGACGTGCATATTTGACATCATTCCGGACCGAAAACACTTAAACCAAATTTGTGCTACTCTCACAGACACTGCACTAGGTCCATAACCATCACAATTTTGTTACATTTTTACCTGTTTTGTAGTAAAATTTTAAAATGCATCGAATTTCATAATTAGATTTACTCATCTGGACATCTTGACAGTAAGAAATACAAATGAAAATCACACATTTTTCTAATTTCAATTTGGAATTATCTTCTTTAAAATTTAAACTTTTTAATGATACCAATACCAGTCGGATACATAAGGTATAGCCAAAGTTAATACAAGTTCATACATACTATAATGCGAAAAGACTTTTTCTCCAACCTATTATGTATGGAACCGCGACTATATCGTTAGCATGTTTATTTACCGGCCAACGAAGGGGGCACGGCACAGCTAGTAAAGAAGTAGGTTGGTATAATATAAAAATCAATTAGTGTCCGCGTTAGCTTTCCTAAAATTCAAAAAGGCTGGACTTTAATATAGTTTCCTGTGTGTATTCAAATTGATTCCGGAGCGGTTAAGATTCCGATTTGGAACTGCTAGGTTGCGCTGTAGTAAGATAGGAATTTATGTGAATTCCTTCTAATTTTTATATGTGCATTCCTGGGCAGTTTACATAGGATAAACAGTTTTTTACGAACTAAACGACTGGGATGGACCGATTTCTGCCAAATTATTACTCTCTTCTTATTTGCGCGAGTTCAGACGTGGTTCGAACTGTTTAGATGTTGCTGTTAATCTTTCTTTCGACTCGACTTCACCCGTACTTAACATCAGGTGGTGTAATTTGCTTACCGCATTGAAATACATAATTAACTTACCTACTTGAATACTTATCGCAACATCAGCAACGTAGCGCAACATCCGCAAATAAGTAGGTAGGTACGAATAAAGTACTTCGTCATTTCCTGCTTACAAACAATTCTACATTTGATTCAGAAAAGTTTCATGTTTCTTTCATCAAACATTAATTATTTTGTAGTGAACACTACACACTTATAAGCACGTCCAATGTTTTATTTATGATTTGTGAGCAAGGACCTTCTAAATCACTGGCTGTGATAATAATAGGTAAAATAAAATGGTTGCCTGTAAAGTCGGTTTTACGGGCGAAGATTTTACGTGACAACGTCTTTTTCTCGGTAGAATATTTATTGATATGAATATAATTAAATTGCACAATAGGAACAAGGAATTGAATGAAAATAAGAATTGCACAAATTTTAACTATAGAAATATATTTTGTTTACTAAAACATTGTACATGTAAACTTAAACTTAACACTCATCAGAGAGACTCATCGTAACGTTACCGAGCGTTACACTTTTTCATAAGTGACTCCCAGCCGCAACCTAATTTAAGACGTTGTCACGTCAAAAACACAAAAAATAATACACTTAATGGATATTACAAATATATTTATTCAAATTAAGAACTGAACTATGAAATAAGGAAGATAAGCTGTGTCATTAAGGTAGTTACAAATAATTCAATTACAAATATTTCACAACTTTGCCGCCACTCATGATTAATAATAATTTTGACTAGTTCTTAGAACAAACAAATACCTACATTAACAAAAATGTCAAGATTATGCTTTTAAAGTTTTGTAGGTAGTTCCCTCCTTTTTAATTCAAGTCTAGCACCCATCTAGCTTTACAAATAATATAACGAGCACAATTTTATGATAATTTGGAACAAATAGTTATTTGATTTTTTTCTTACAAGTGTAGCACACACTGCTTCTTAATAAATGGTGACGGCATTTCTCCAATTCATCATTTTATTGAATGTTGTACGTATAAGACCACACAATAATAGCTTGTGATATATAGACTCTTCTCGAGACCACACAATCTTTTATAACATTACGCGGAGTCTGATTAATTTATCGCACGCTGCGCTTGACATTGTGTAGTCTAAATACGGCCTTTTTAATCCGCCCAAAAAGAAAAAGTTTCAGTATTTTTCCTGATCAAACTTTAAGTTGCCCAAACATGGGGCGAATTATTTCTTATCCATACCATGGCCAGTGTTAAATGAGAATAATAAAATGATAACAGTTAAAACTTTTCTATAACGATGTAAGAATACAAAATATTTATATACGAGCCTTTATCAAACGACTGTAAAAACACGGTGTGTTCGATATTTACAGGGTAAAGCTTAGTTTACATTTCGCACTGTATAAATGTTTTATGTTAGTACATTAGATTACTATTATTGTTCATTTCACTGTGATAATATCGGAGTTAACGGTAGTCCTAACTGTTTATTTTTGTATCGCCATAATATTATTACATTGTATATGAGTTATACATAGGTAATCATTGTTCCGTTTGGCCTTATGAGCTTTTGTAATAACGATAAATTGTTGATATTATAAACTTAAAAGTAATGTATTGTTTTGTGATTGCTAAAAAATAAAGAGTATGATATATGATCAAGTACAAAATCTGAAATTATAATATGAAACCTTGTTGGCAAGTTACTGCCTCTAAATATCACCTTTTGAGGACGCACGTTACAAAGGTTATTACTACAAAACAAACGGCAGATCCCTAGTTTGGTTAATGCTAGTTTAGCTCAACAGTTGTTTCATTTTTGTCGTTAAACTAAGGCCCGTACCATTTAACTGTTGTGGTTCTAAATATACATTATTCTGCTCCATGGACATATCACATGGAGTCGGTAGGGTGGCATCCCGTTTTGACTGCAACTTTTGAGTTAACTTAGTGGTAGGGCCATAGTTTGATTTATAAAAGATGTCAGAGCATTTCACAAAATTGTTAAAAAATATTTAATTTATCAAAATAATTCTACTGTGACACAGAGCGCGGAAGAAGACACGGAATGAGCAACTTTTTCACATCGGATTGGAGTAGGTATTGCGAAAGCTTCACACGTCAATTAATATTAGAGCACAGTCGAAGCGCTTTGTAGCGAATGTCAGAAACAGTAACATAGCAAATTCAGCTTTATCTCCGCAACGTAATGCATATATTCTGTCGTAAGCGCACGAATTTGCGCGTCATCTTTTTATCTCAGGAGGAATAATGTACATTACAGTGTGGAGATAATGGTGAATTTGCTTTGTAGCGTTTTTGAAATTCCGCTTCCACTCTGCGCTAGTATGATCGTTTTATGCTGTGTAAGCATAGCATGGCAACGGGCATATCCTTAACACAATAAAAGAACGTTAACATACAATATCTATGAGGTCTATCCCTATTCGAATGTCTATACATTAAACCCTCTAAATTTTCACACTATCTTCTAAACTATTACTTTGTATAAATTCTAACTACACAATTCTAATTGTAATCGAGTACTCTACAATTTTATTATTGTACATGAAAAACTAGCTACTGGGATATATTTTATCTATGACATAATTTAAGTAAAACAATATTTACAAAAATAGCCACTTTCATCAGTTTTGGATACAACTACTTAAATATTATAAAATTCATTCGACACCAATGAATATTTATTATAAATCAATAATTCAAGGAACTAAATGTCATTAAGAGATAATATTTTAAATAAAAATAAAGGAAAAACACAATATTGTCCCACTAAGTTTAAAATATATATTATGTGTTAATTAAACGATATTCATACATCAAATAGGTATGTATATAGAAAATATGCTACAAAGGTACAAATGCTACGTAGATAGAAAACTATTTATATAGTACAGTGGTTATCCTGTGGATAAGTTTATGATTACTTGCTGGCAATGACAGGATGCGATCCAGTTAGTAACGAAATAATCGTGTTAAGCGAGCGGGATCGTACAAAATCTGTTCATTTACATTAATTTGTCGTCACATATAAATGCAGTAGTGCAAAACATTTACTTTTGTTTTGTTTCCGTAAAATGGCGGGGAAAGATCATCATTATCTGTCTTCGCCATTTTACGGTTCTTTAAGGATTTATCCTCCAAGAATGTATCTTACCGTAGACAAAACTACCCTTTTATTTTTAACAGTGCGTATTTCATACCTTTTTCCGACTTTTATTAATGAGGAGGACGCAACACATTCTTTGGAATTCAATCAACCATCGAAGTTCCATTTTCGAAACACTCACTACTTACTCACTCTTTTTTAACTTTGTTAGTGTCGGTATTCATACTCATTATTCTTTCTGTCACTTCAAACCGCGGATGCGAATAAACTCTTTGGAATCAACCGGCGGAGTTCCATTTTCGAAATTCGAAGTCCTACTCTAGTTCCAGTTTTAGGGAATCGGCGAATCCCTATCGTTTTTTTTCCTTGAGTGTCGCGTCTAGTTCATCCGTGAGGTTATCCAGCATGTTGCCTATATCATTCAGCACCGCCACTGATTCCGTGCGTTTATCAGGATTGTCATGGTGATGGACAGGGGCGAGCGCAGGGGTTATTTCCGTCATTTCAAACCTCAAACGCGAAAGCGACAAATACTCATTGGAATTCAACCGGCGAATTTCGAAGTATATAGAAGCCAGTTTTAGGAATCGGCGAGTCCCTGTCGTTTCTCCTCCTCTAGCATCGCGTCCAATTCATCTGTGAGGTTGGCTAGCATATTGCCTATATCGTTGAGGACATCTACTGGTTCCGTGCTTTTATCTGAGTTGTCATGGTGATGGGTCGAAGCCGGGGAAGGGGTGGGGGGTTTCATATCCGCTCGGGGATGTGACAGGGGGTGGGGGGGTGCTCGGCCGTAGTCGCCAGTGTGGGGTCGGCCGCCTATCTGACTGCGGTTCTGCTTTATCGTGCCGGCGTTCTCGTTTGCGAACGGTATGCTGTCGGATTCGGTGCTCGAACTCGACTGTTGACAAATATCATTCACTTAGTTGAGAAAATCGAAGATGCAATGATGTTAGGGTATTCGGCCTGCGCAAGTTTCGCTATGGGACCAAGGACCAAAAATGTATTATCTCGAGCTCTGAAAGAGCACATTAAGCCGTTGGCGCGGCTGCATCTGCAGTCGTTAGCACCACTTGACCGCCACTAGACCCACTCGGTGGGACATAACCCATTCTCCCTATTTCTTTTATAGGGGGGACCTGGACTCTAGCAGTAGAGTCAGTAAACTAATGAGCTCACCTTAAAACTGGCATCGGATCCGGTCCTCAGTTTATCCTCGTCGTACCTCCTGGGCGGGGAATTCGGCGCCGGGGGAGGTGGTAGCAACCCCGTACTGTCCAAAGAAACTGACAGAGAATCCGAACTGGGATACGCCGGTAAACTCAAAGGCAAACTCTTCTCTGGGTGAATCTCCACTGTCGTCTGTCCGAAGCGGGTGAAAGGGGCATATTGTGAACTTTGCCTTTTAGGCGGTTCTGGAGGAGGTTTTCTAGCCACGTGAGGACTAGCGCCGTAAGCGACGCGTTGCAATCTCGCCGAGTACGCGATCTCATCGTAAGCGTAATCCGGCGACTTATCCCTATACGCGGGCGTAGCGGTAATCTTAGCTACTGGTCTTGGTCTCACTAAACCCCGCGGACGAGGCAATGTACCACCCCCCTCGTAAGAACTGTCGTTTGTAGGCGTTATGTCTCCATCGTCGTAGGATCTTCTCCATTGACCACCGCCGTAGTAGAAACCCGCTTCGGGGGAAAAAGTAGTATGCGAAGACCTTTCTGAGGGATCTTCGAGACTTTCTAGGGACTTGCCGCGCGGATGGCGTATCTGTTGGACATTTATAAGTGGATTTTAGCATTGTAGGTGTATAAAAAGTGGTAATCTGTTTGAGTTTAACCACAGACAAAGTAATTTGCACAGTAGACGCTTTGTAGGAATGCAAAATTGCTACTGCGCAGCGCAACCATTGTCCACGGTTTTGCTCAAGAAGTTTACCGGTGTGTATACACGGTTTTCGATGTTGAGTGTTAAAATTTAATGCTTCAAATTGTTTTTACATTTATATCAGATTTCAGCAAAGATGCAATAATTCATACGTACATAATTATAATAGTAAAATAGTCTCATTTTAAATACGTAAACATACAGAAAACATACATCGTTCGTATTCGAATAAAGCCTACCATGCCGATTCTTTGATGAGATAAATTTTGTCAGTAAATGTTTTTTAAATAGAAATTTATGTTAAATATATGTAAGTAGGTAATTAATTTAATATAAGTAGTTAAAAATACATGCTATTGCTGTTAAAAATCTTATCAGAATTATCGATCAACATTAGTATCAGAGTTAAATATATCTACACTAAAAACGCTACCGTGCATGCCAAAGATATCTAGCTGGTTACTAAACAAAAACTAGATACCTACACAAAGAGTGCAAAAACGAAACAACCATAGTGCACACACGAAAAAAGGAGAGAACTCTTTCAAAAACTTGTGCATTTCAAAGCCTGTGCTGCCGTGTGCCAAAGGAGTATGTTCATACCTGTATAGGAACCAAATCAGTGGTACAAAGGTTCGCCGAGAGCGCGTCAAAGTTTAGGTCGGGGGGCTTATGGTAACTCCTCGCGTGCCTCTCCCAATGCTGGTAATGCTCCCTCGGATATAAATCCTTTTTTATGTCCAAGGTGCGGATTGTGTTTTGGAAAGAAAAGAAAAAGAAAACATTCACATGCTGCTCTGGGCCGGTGTGGATGCGGCAGGTGACGCGGGTGGCGGGAAACAATTTTGCGACTCGCGGACAATGGGATTACATAAAGACTATGTGCAGGGATATGGGCCGGGAGCCTTGTTTTCTATTATACAGGCATTTTATGCCAAGTTTAGACACAGTTTCTCCAGAATATATTCCTATAAATGTATCTGTTGTTACAATATGTCTGTCCCAAAAATTTTTGTACAGTGGTTAGAATAAAATAAACATTATTATTTTTATGCAACTACATGTAACGACTGCATGAGTTCCAATATAGAGTTGAGATGACAAGACATACCTATTCCTGTTGGAAATCCGAGAACAAGGGGAAAAAGTTAAATGCTTTGATGAGGATCGAACAGGGATTGCATTGTATTGACATGACATGTAGAATTTAAAAGAGTATGCAGAGTTAAATATTTAACAAAATGTATGTTCAAGACATGTATATGAGCAACAGATGTATCATTATTAACAAGAGGTTTAACTTTAATAATCATACTAACTCTCACTATAAATGTAGCTTGCCTACGGAATAAATAAATATGTTATTGTTTATATTATCTCTTTAATATTATTATTGTATTTTATTAAAAAAAGTCGCAGAATTGTTTTACCAACCCACCACCGACAAAAATGGCGATGAATATAGACTTCTAAAAGTCTATGAAGAAGCGAAATGATAACGATATATGAACGCATCGGGAAATTATGAAAAATTTCGACATCACATCCGTTCTCTTTGCACCAATCACGTCCTTAGGACTGGACATCTTTTTCCCTCGTGTCCACAATGTGTTGGCAACAAAATGGATAGCTTTTGGACCTTTGACATTGATATAAAACAACTAAAGACTTTGGGGCTAAAAGGAAAAACTCAAAAAACTAGGTATATTTAGTTTAGTTAAAATTATTAAAAGCTAAGTTACGTTATAACGCTTTTTGTTAAGAAGCGCAGTTAGTATAATATATTGCAAGGAAAATTAATGTAGCCTGTCTATTTTCTTCTTTACTTTTGATAAACTTCAACGGTTTTGATGATTAATGGAGATGAATGTATGAGATGAATCAAATGTGATATAAAATAATGATAAAAAATAAAATAAAATTGTAGCAGTTAAAATCACGGAACACAGAAAGAGATGGGTAGAAGGGTCTTGTGGGCGGGGCAGACGCGCCACAGTTATGTGTGAGCAAGTGCTCATAAATTGACCAAAACTTGGTTCTGATCGCCCTTCTAACCTGTTTCTGAGTTCTGTGGTTAAAATCATAAAAACATTAAAAAATAATTTTGAAAAAAGAAAACATTAAATTTGAAGTGATGCTTTTGAAATAGTTTCGATTGACAGATAAACTTCTAACTTGCACTCTAATTAACAAGTACTTAAATTATTGATAGTGGACAAAATTTTGTTGAACACGATAGCTGGAAGAATATTTAAAGCACACATATTTTTGAACATTTAATCGAATTTAAAGAGAACTGATTCGTATTCTTAAAAAAAAAAATAAAAAAAAAACAAAGAAAACAGTTTAGAAAATTTGAATGCAGTTCTCTTATTCCTTTTTTGAATTCATCCACTGTCATAATTACGGAACTCCTATATGAAGGTCTAATCGTTATTCTAAAACATCACCACAAACGTAGGTCGTATCACGCTTTCAAAGTACTGACCTGTCCCGGTTGTATTCTCGTGAAGTCCAATGACCCCTGATTGCTGATACTTCTCTTTCCTGCTCTAATGTCTTTTACTCTCTTTATAGCAAGCAATATTTTCTTTTGATGGCCCAGCCGAACGATTCCCATATCTTCTAAATCCTGAAAATGATATAAAGTTTTGAAATAAGTAAAAAGGCTCAGTATGCTTATACCGAGAAGCGATTTCAAACTTTATTCAATGCCAATGTTGTTTATTTTGTCGGCACTTCATATGAATATTAACTTAAAACAGTTTCTTTTTTTCATTCCGTATAGTATAGATCATGGAGGTTAGAGAGAAGGAGAACGATCGCTGCAGAAAATAGTGTCCCAGAAATATGGACAAAATAAGTGAGGCGCTGCGATCGCTAAGTTGTCTTAATAAAAGCGGGCTGTTGTGCGCTAATTTGAAATGACCAATGCCGCGAAGAAAATTTGTATATTATTCAAATAACTTCATCTACTTGTACTCATAAACAGCTAACTTCACAGATACTACTAACAGACGGCAGCGCGGCTGGTGGTTAAAAAATGAACTATAAATTCTACAGATTTTCAGGGACAGGCGGGCTAATGCTTTAGCACGTAGCGATCGTTCTCCTTCTCTCCAACCTCCATGGTATAGATAAAGTATGACAACTATAACTTTCTGTCATGAATGACAAATAGTAAAAATATAGTCATGTGAACTTCTAGCATTAAAAGGAAGCTGGGATCCTTTAAAAGACGCGTGAAGAATCAACATGCAGGCCGGCAAGGTGAGGAAGGCTGGTGTGGCAGGTAGAACTGTTGTGCCAGCTATCTTCACGTCTGGACTTCACTGTCACTTAACATCAGGTGGGGTAGAGTCACTTGTCGGAACTACCTATAAAAAAATGAAAAGTACAAGCAAAAGAGATACAGTTAGACAAATAATGTTTTTTTGGATATACCAAATTGAGATGAATATCTTATTATTTCTAAGAAAACAGACGTTTTCTTTCACTTACCTCCCACGCTAATTGTGTGACGTCATGTACAGTGCGATACCCCTGAGCTACGAGCGCCGGTCCGTATTCCTCCAGCCTCAGTAGCCGTAGCCATTCCTCTAGTGAACCCTGAAATAACAACAACGAAAATCAGTCATAAAACAAAGAAAATAACGGATCTTACTTTCTGCTGATCTTTCAACTGGATATGTCGGAGCCATCTCTAGTTAATAAGACGCATATAGGTATACAACGCCAGAATCCAATTAAATGCAAAGGCCGATAGTTAGACTGGCCTTATAATATTAATTTATTTATGTCACGTAATTTTAAGTAAAGTAGCAGCCCGTCTCGTTA
Organism: Chilo suppressalis; assembly: GCA_902850365.2. Taxonomy (NCBI): domain Eukaryota; kingdom Metazoa; phylum Arthropoda; class Insecta; order Lepidoptera; family Crambidae; genus Chilo; species Chilo suppressalis. The sequence goes on from OU963903.1 coordinate 7,179,941, forward strand.
GGTGCGAATATCTAAACAGATTTCTTACTCCTTCTGAAAGTCCGCTAGACTTACCGGGATATAGTCCGGCAGATATTCAGGAACGTTCAGATTGACCAGCTCCACTTTGAGCCGTTTGCGGTGGTTTGTGTGGTGCTCGGGCGTCATGCGCGTGACAGTGGGCAGATCGTAGCCCTCATCCACGATAAGTTACGACTACGTACTGAGTTATAATAAATTCTTATTTGCAATGGAAATTTCCACAACTTGATGTCCCTATGGCACCTGTTATGTGCGTGGAGGTACTGTTACCCGATTCAATCCATCTAGAACAGAGATCTTACTTACGGGTATATAGTCCAGCAGGTTGTCAGGCACGTTCAGATTGGCCAGTCCGCTTTCAATCGTTTGCGGATGTTTAGCTTCTTGATGCCGACGGCAGTGAGGTCCTCGGGCGTCATGCGTTTGGTAGCCAGATTCAATCCATCCAGAACAGAGATCTTACTTACCGGTATATAATCCGGCAGGTTGTCAGGCACGTTCAGATTGGCCAGTTCTGCTTTCAATCGTTTGCGGTGGTTTGGCTTCTTGATGCCGACGGCGGTGAGGTCCTCGGGCGTCATGCGCGTGACAGTGGGCAGGTCGTAGCCCGCCTCCACGAACAAACGCGCGTATTCTTCCATCTGGAGATCTGCTAGCCACGCGTGGATTATATCAGGGTCCTGGAGAAAACAGATAATTGTAAAAGTCATTTGATTTGAATTGGGAGCTTAAAATTCTAAAGATAATTTAACAAAAAAAAAATCAGATGGATTTAGCTTTTTTCTAGTCACCACATTATCCGACATTTCGTTTACTGCACTTTGACTTGCGCTAACTTCATAGACGCCATTAAGTTAGCTTCTTACTTTTAGCCACTACGAAAGTTAAAATTCCATGATTGCAGACCACATTGCACCATCAAGCTTCGTAAGCGGATTACCATCAGAAAAATAGCAAGAAGGGAAGTAGAAAGCAAGCAATATTTGACGACCTTCGCGGCCGAGTGGTATACACGCCGGGTTTCGAGATCGCCTACTCAGAGGTGCCGGGTTCGAATTCCGGTAATGGCAAATGTTACTCCTCTCCACTCCCCTGTCTTTCTCACCCATTCGACCTCCCTGGCTGCATCTCGACGTGGCCTCGGATTCTGATTGGCCTACTCTAACAACTATCGAATCCTCTACAACACAAATTAACACAACCCATCATCAAGTATCCCATAACATAAGCTTTAGGGCTATATTTTCTGGTTGCGCAACCAAACAGACACCAGGTGAGTAACTCTCTATAGACCTGTATACATTTTGTCTGTAGCGGCGACTCGTTGCGGTTGCGTTGCCATGGTGTCCCGATGAATTATAGCCCTCACAGAGCTTTTTTTGGGTTTAGGCTAATTGGTGTGAGTGTGGAAAATCTACATTAAAATTTATTAATATACCGACCGGCAGTCCTTGCGTGATCATCGCCCGCACCCGGTCGGCGGTGTCGCCGCAGTGGCAGGCGGCGTGGTGGTGGTGCGGTACGCGGCCCGACGCGCGCCCGCTGTCCAGCGACGCGGACGAGTGCCGCGAGCCCGACCCTGAGCCCGCCGACCCTGATGATGAACCGGGACTGTCGCGACCTGGGCTCTGTGGGGGGAAAACGATAATTTCATTATTTTATTGTCTTGTCTTGTAAAGACCTTGGACTGACGCCAACGATATTAACTAACGCTCACTGTACGCTTTGGGAGAAAATCTGTCAATCTCTGTATTAATATAAAGAACGCCGTGAACGCCACGTCATGACTCTCCCTGGTACCGAAAGAGCATATGCGTTTATAGACGAATGGATAATGTTTTTGCTTTCGACTCTTTTCACTTATACTCGTATAAAAATATTCAAATTGTGGTTACGTTATGAATGTCAAATGCCTCACAGTGAATGTCCATATACCTTCATATTAATATCCTAGTCATTGCTGAGTGCTAGCTGGTGGTGGTAGTAGACTACAGCCTTGTGCGTGAGCGGCTGGGACGGTGGTGAGAATGTGAAGCCTCCTCCAGCTGGACTCTTGCTTAGACTCCCGCCTTACCTAACCTAACCATAGACAATGCCTCAAAGCGAACGTCTCAAAGTATATCTGCATAATATTGACTGGTCATCGCTTAGCGCTAGCTGGTTGTGGCAATAGACTGCGACTTTATCTGTCAGCGGTTGCGACGGTGCTGAGCAGATGAAGGTGCCTCCTCCAGCTGGACTCTTGCCCAGGCTGCCGCCTAACCTAACCTAAACATAGATAATGCCTCAAAGCGAATGTCTTTAAGTATACCTGGGTCATATCGATGCCCTGATCATCGCTGAGTGCTAGCTGGTGGTGGTAGTAGACTGCAGCCTTGTGCGTGAGCGGCTGCGACGGTGGTGGGAATGTAAAGGTGCCACCGCCAGCTGGACTTTTGCCCAGACTGCTACTGGCACCGCTGACTCCTGATACCCCTGACACAGTGCTGCCATAGTCTGAGTGGTCATCTGGAATTAAGAAAGGTACCTTTAAATCTCACATTTGACAATAGATAACAAATTGTTTAAATCTGCCATACTTTGACCTATACTCCTAAAGCCATACTCCAATAACGTAATTTAAATCAGTAACCAAACTATGCTGATTGGAAACAATATGATCAGTATGGTTGACAGCCTGTTGTGGGGATAAAAATTCCTCTAGATTCTATCCATTGAGTATTATATTGGCAACTCAGAAAAAATTTCCATTGTCGCTTTTATTATATTTTGCTTCTATCCAGTATGGCGATTACTATTTTCTTTATATGGAAGTAGGAAAATGATGTTATATAACATGAAGCTGGTTTCATACTACAGCAAAGTAAAGATGTGAATATTGTAGGTCAGCAGCATTTTTATAGAGAAAACAAGACAACTGAATTACGTTGCGTGCTGCTTGTTTTGGAAGTTACGGCTATCGTATCATCTCCAGATTATCTTTCGTTTCAGCAAGAACACAAGTGGAAACAAGGCGCCTACGACCCTCAGGCTATAAGCTGTAGGAACTAAATGTTCGGTCGGAGATACATGTAATAAATATTGATGGAGTATTACTAAACCAATTTTTGTATATCTTTATTTTTTACTCTTTCCCAGGTTGGTTCGTGGATTGATTAACAAACGCTTTTTAACTGATCTTAAGGCTATTTTTATAGTGTACACACACACTAATAATTGCCCTGCGAGGCTAAGCTGGAATCCCAGTGCCTGTGTTGGGGCGTGCTAAACGCGTCGCCTAGCACGGCGGGTGGTAGCACTAGCTTCGCGGTGGCAGTCTTGCGGTTTGTAATGTTCCTACGAAACGCCTGAGACGTAACCACGAGAGTTAAAGCCCAAGTCTTGATTTTGCAGAAGATGCAGATGCTCCAGATAAATAAGGGCTTTTGGAAAATAAGATAGGAACATTGTCATCCTTACCTCTAGTGTGCGATGGTGTGTCTGGCGGCTGCGGGTACGGCTGTTCCTCGCACGAGGCGTAGCCCTGCGAGCCGAAGCTGGAGCCCGAGTGCCTGTGTTGGGGCGTGCCAAACGCGTCGCCAGGCACGGCGGGCGGCGGCACTCGCTTCGCGGTGGCAGTTTTGCCGGCGCCGCTGCCGCCGCGTGACATTCCGCCCACTGGAAATTAATAATGAGACATCAGTCATCAACATTAGACACACAGAATTGGCTATTTGATTGGAATACGCAATAAGATTATCTCGGGAGATGTGACCTCAAAAATGATGACGAGTTGTAGTGGTTTGGTCATGTGTGTTTGCCTCTGAAATGCAAAGAAAGACTATATCAGGTGCAGTGACCTCAAAGATGATGATAAGTTATAATGTCAAAAAAGTCCAGGGTTTTCTAAAGTGCTGAGGTCAAAAATATCTAAAATGTGTCTTTAATCACACTAAAGTCTAATTACTTTTATCATCTGTCTGATTCATACCGAAAATGAACAAGTTTTAGATCAGGCACTGACTGAAAATAATGTACCTATCTTCAACACACACAATTTTTTGTAGTTTCGTAATTTTGAATGATTCAGTACAATAAATCCAGTACAACTTATCTCGAGAGAGACTTATCATAATTTCCCACATACAGCCCTCTATAAGCTGCAAACGAGTATTACCAGCTCATATATCTTTATCAGCGGCGTGGCAGGCGTCTGTAATCTCATCGGGAGCAGCAACTTTCGCGGCCGTGATTGTTGATAAGGAGACAGGGGTCCTCCCCCTGTTTCGGTAATGAGCCGGCGCTTCATCAATCATGTTCGACGATCGGACGGGTGATCCGATTCGAGAACTAATTGCCGAATCGATAACACCCACTAGCAAGTGGCCGAGAAAAATCGCTCATTAATTTAACGGGCCGCGCCCTGCAAACCTCTGACCGTGTAAACGAGTTTAAGCGGGAGGATGAAGTCGGTGTTCATGAGTGAACAATTCGCGTTCATGCCCGACTATTCTTTACTGTAAACAAGGGAATAATTTTAAAGATGTTTTTTTACACTCAAATCGACTGTTACAAACTTCTCTAAAGTATTTGTTTTTGATCAAAATTTGATTTATATTTTGTGGAAGGCGTAATGATCGGTAAACAGACTTGAGAGAAAAAATCGTATTTAAAACGGTAGGTGGTCAACCGAACTTTGACGGTGTAAAGATTTATTAATATTAATTTTATACCATGGTCTTAAAATGACAACAGCTCTCAGGATGAAAATGTATGTATTCGATTACTTGCACGCAATCAACGGAATATTTAGGAACCAATTATGATATTTCATCAATAAAGCATTGAGGCATGTTTAAAGCGTTCGATTTTTTTTATAACTGCTGCTGATTACCCGAATTGAGTCATACAGTTTCATAATTTTGATACCGGTTTTATTAAAAAATAGCTGATAAAGGACCACTATTGTACACGTAACGCTATTTTGTACATTGAAAAGAAGCTCGCGAAAGTATGAGCCTGGAATAAGTATGGCTCAGGCTCTAATTTTCTTGGTCAGATTTTCCTATGCTATAATTTGATTTATGATATTATTAATAGAACCACATTGAAGCTAGAACCACAACAATAGAGTCTAGGTTTTGCTATAGGTTCACATTTTAATTCAGTTATTTAAATATTCTGAAAAAGAAAGAAGTTAAGAACCTAGTGGATAGATTTCTAAAAAAATCCAAGAAAATCATGATTTCATGGAGTCCAGACATACGCACTATTTAATTCAAGTCTTGTTGATACTTATTTTTAAAAAATGGGCTGGTAATGGGGGAGAATGAATAGGGATAATTCCCATCCACACAGTTTTCATTAAAAACCATTGAAACGTTCCAAGACATGCTTCACCAACGATGTTTACAAAGTAACTTTGCAAAAACGTCCCGTCATCATCATACACCTTTTTAAAGCCCAAAAAATATTACCCTGCTTGTCAACGCGAATCATGGGCAAGTAGCTTAAGTGCACATTAAATAAAAAGGTCGAATTTTCGGCGTGTTCTCTCCAAAAGCACCAAATTGGGGTGCCATAATATCCCCTTAAAGCCAGGCAGGTGTCACAGAACGTTAAGTTTCACATCTTAGCTCATAATCCGGCAAACATTGCCAGCTACTTTCTTTTATCACCTGCCTAATAGCTCCTTTTAGTGATGTGCTGAAAATACGGGTCAGCCGTTAAGATTTCGTGTTGGCGGTACTTAAGTTTTTAAGCACAACTCTCGAATACATATCTCAGATAAGTTTGAAGAGAACACTACGAGTATACTACTTCTCAGTTTAGATCAAGGTTTCTTAGTGAAGATTTAGTAGATTACGAACTCGGATTTTCTTTTTTCACAAGTACATTATAATGTTGATGAGTAGGATAGCTGTAGTTTTCTGCTTCTTCAGCTGTCTGCGCGACTGGACTGCACTTTCACTTAACACCAGGTAAGATGGGGAATTTGCTACGTTCCGGGAAAAGGTCAAATTCGGAATGTGGCGTTTTTGCGTTGTAACATGATTCCCTATATGCCACAAGGATTACATGGTGAGAAACGTGTAAGTAACAAGTATGCCTCGTTACAGGGATTTCCTCAACGTCCGCTCAATTTGATAGATGGCTTAAAAAGAGTAATGCTACCATCTCAAGGATAAAGACGATGCTTTACAACATGTATTATTCGGATGATGAAAATTAAAAGGCACGTTTTTATATCATAATTTGACAACCGAACGAATTAAGCGTTTACTCTATTTTGGAAACTGTTAAAGATAAAGCAACGTTAAGAAGAATCTGATAACTATATTGACTTAATTTTAGTAATAAGCAGAGTATGAAATATATTTTCGTTAATTATATTTATAGCCTATTAATTATAGGTCATCAACAGCCTATTCTAGTCCACTGCTGGACATAGGCCTCTCCAATTGAACGCCACTCAGATCGATCTTGGGCTACTCGCATCCAGCTCTTGCCAGCCACCTTGCGCAAATCGTCACTCCATCGTGCCCGAGGACGTCCTACACTACGTTTGCCTAGACGCGGTCTCCACTCCAGAACTCGTCTATCCCAACGGTCATCAGTTCTTCGGCAAATATGGTCAGCCCACTGCCACTTCAACTTGCTAATCCGCGGGGCTATGTCGATAACTCTGGTTTTCTGTCGGATTACCTCATTATTTCTGATGCGATCCTTCAGAGAAACGCCGAGCATAGCCCTTTCCATAGCGCGCTGAGCAACTTTGAACTTGTAGACCAGCTGTACCGTCAGTGTTCACGTCTCGGCTCCGTATGTCATCACAGGTAGGCCTCACTGATTGAAGACTTTCGTCTTTAGGCACTGGGGGATCGACGATGTCAGGACTTGACGTAGCTTCCCAAACGCTGCCCAACCCAGCTGAATTCTTCTATTCACTCACCTCGTCCTCAAAGTTGTTTCTACCTCATTGCAATGTCTGCCCGAGGTATACATATTTTTGAACAACTTCGAGAACGGCACTGTGTATTGCAATCGGTTCCGGTAGAACATGTTCATTGAACATGACCTTGGTTTTATCCAAGTTCATCCGTAGGTCGATGCATATAGAAGAGTCAGCCAGTTCCAATTTCGGGGAAATAACGTCCCCTTGTCTCACTCCACGATGCAACGGTACTTGGACAGACATGGTGGCGGCTTCGTAGAGACATCTAATCACTTGGATGTATCGCTAGTCGACTTGGTCAACAACTTGCTTACTGATCTCTTGGTTTAGAGTCCGCTTTGCCGACGAAGTGACGGATGGATTTTCACGTCGTGCCTTCATTAGCCATAAAGTCTCTTACGAATGCTTTGACTTCCTGCCCTTACGCTGCGTTGCACATAATCTCGTACCCTCTTCCCTGAGGATCCGATTAATTATAGGTATTTCATTGTATTTAACTCTGATGACTGTCATTTTATTGGCTGGGTATCAGTTACACAGCTGCAGAATGTAAGTTAAACGTGTAAAAAAGGATACCCATCTGGTAGCCTTTATCTCAAAAATCAGAATAGTTGTTACTATCAAAATGCATAATTTAAGTATTCTAAGTATCAATTGTAAATAATGATTGATAGTTGTGTATGTTTTATCAACCTTATTTTAAGTTTCACACACTTTTCGCCGGGTATTAAGACCAATACATTTACATTCCTATTTTTTAAATTAAACGAAATTCTAGATATCGATATTGCTGTTTTCTATAATAAGAACAAGCAAAAACCGCTGCCACTTAATGAAAATTGTTAATCTAACAAATCGCTAAAATTACTATAAAACAGAATATTGCGACTGTTTCGTTTATGCAACAAGTGATTTTAAATGCTGATCAGTAATTTATTATATCGAAGCTCAACAATTCTGAGATCTGTATCGTCGATAGGAAGTAATAAAGATTAATTTTGTTCAATTATATCTTTAGCGTGCAAGGCGACGTTTTATAAAGAGCTTTGAGTGCCATTATAGCTATTGGCACAACACTTTATCTGTTCAATCAAACCCACATACAGATCCTGATCTTGACACGGCCGGTGTTTAATATAATAGCTGATAAACACAGTAGTGTTAATACCCTGATCTATTAATTATTGGTCATTACAACTGGCACAAACTTACTTTTACACTTGTAATAGAGCCTGTACGATGGTTCCGTGCCGTGGAGCGATTGTGGTGATTAATTTGATACTAATGTTGCATACAGGCAGCGCCATCTCGAGGCGTCGGTTTGATTCAATTAGCGATATCAGCGCAGGCGCAGGCCTTACTCTATTGACATTCTCCACGTTGTCCACCACTATTAAGCGCAATTATGCGGCGCCAACGGCTTATTCTTGGCCGTATACATTATTGTATGTTGATGCATAATCGTGTTTGGCATGAGATGAAAATGATAATTTAAAGTTCTTCGTAAGGTATCATTCGGAGTTTGTTTCTCACGAGAAAAGTTTTCTTGCTGCTGTTTTTGAATCTCCTTTAATCTGATTACGCAAGATCAATTGTTTGTTCTAAATTTGGCTTAGCAATTTTCTAGACAATGTGATTGGCATGTTTTAGAACTTTTATATGAGTTTTACAATTACTTTGTTATATAGTTAACTACTATGTAACTAGTCAAGCTGATATTATGTCAGTGTAGATTTCTTAATATTTGTATAACAATATGTAAATGTTAGCAATTTCAATAATATTTATTCTCAACAAGGATTCCACGGTTATTTCTTGTGTTAGTTTATTTTTGACGACTTATTTAAGTGAATAGTAAAGCTCAAAAACAAACAAACCTTTCAAAACTTATTCAGGTTCGAACGACTGTCGCTCATTGAATAGATTAGCTATATCCTCTAGGAATTGAATCTAAATTTTAATATATTTTAGGTGAGGCTATGAAGCTACAAAGCTGACCACAGAGTGCCAACCAGAGATATTATTGGTGGTATTGTGAAAGGACTTATTGAATATTAAATGATAGGAACCTGTAAATGTAATACATCTATTAACAACTGCCTAAGTATTCACAGCAGATTATGATTTTCTGCGAAGAAAAGCAGTTTTACAGTCTATACATTTACCTCATCAAATTTTTACAATATTAAATCTAGTGAAGTATATTGAGCATATTATAATATTTGTGAATGCGTTCGGTAAACATTACATTGCATTGCAAATGTTGATTCTGAGCGGTCAGCAAAATAAGTTATAAACTTATAATGTCACCGTGATCGTGAACATTGCAATAAACATAAGTGACCTGTTAATCGCGATAATAAACTGTTATGAATAATTGTCATATTCTACAACTGAATTGTGGTTTACGTATAGTAATACCGAAGTTCGAATGGAAGAATACAAGAGTAAAGCATTTACATATAGGTATAAAACAATGTTGTAGGTATATAGGTAGGTATACAGATTATAATCTACACGTTAAAATTAAGAACATATTATAATCTATACATTAAAAATTAAAAAAATACATCAGACATTGAAGTTGCTACTGCACTTAGCACGAACCAATATCGAATTCATATCGTTTGCGAGTCCGAAATGTCATTGTCAAATGTGTACTGATTTTTAGTTCTCGTTACGTACTTCGTGCCGCTACTGTTCAAGTTTCCATACAAAATTTGACATTGACATTTCGGTTTGCAAACTATTCGAATTCGATAATGGTTCGTGCTAGGGGTACAGTTTCAACCAACGCGCCTTTAAGCTCCTCCCCCATTGAAGCCGAGTCTATTTTATAAGAAAGTATGAAATATTGTAATACTCAGTTTGAATTTCAATATATTAATTATTATGATATAATAAAGTCTTTTGACCAATTAAATGAAAAGAAAACCTCTGATCTGTGGGGAATTTCCGTTGATGTCTCTAAATCAGTAATTAAAACAATAGCTCCAATATTAGCTGACATATTTAACCAGTGTATTGACTGTGGTGTTTTCCTGATCTCATGAAACACAGTTAGTGTTGTGAGTGTGAGTTATTTTAACTCCATTATTTAAATCCGGTAGCACATCTGACCCCACAAATTTTAGACCTATATCTGTGCTACCTACTTTTAGTAAGATATTTGAAAAAAATATGTTAGACTAAATGAAGTCTTATTTCTATAAAAATAAATTACTTCATTCAAAACAATTTGGTTTTACAAGGGGTCGCTATACAACCGATGCTGGTGTAGAGCTCTTACAACATTTTTTTGATGCCTGGGAGGAGTCACGTGATGCTTTAGGTGTCTTCTGTGATTTGTCCAAGGCTTTTGATTGCGTTTTTAATGAAACTTTAATCAGGAAACTACGCCACTATGGATTTAAAGGTAGCAAGCACTCTGGATCTCATTGTGTCATATTTGAGCGATAGGATCCAGAAAGCTGACATCAATGGCAAAAGATCGTAGTAAAGATGGGTGTTTCTCAGGGCTCGATTCTTGGTCCTTTCTTGTTTTTAATTTATATACATGACCTACCTTACTCTGTAAGGGATAATCACGAGATAGTATTCTTTGCAGATGATACTTCACTTTTATTTAAAATTAACAGAAAGCAACCACTTATTGACGACTTGAACAATGCCATCTCTAAAGTAGTATACTGGTCTAATGCTAATAATTTACTTCATAATGAAGGTAAAACTAAATGTTTAAAAAAAATATTACCATTGGGTAAAGGAGACACAAACCAGTGTAACTATCAAAGATAAGAATATAAACCTTGTGGACACTTCAGTATTCTTAGGCATTACACTAGATTCGAAGCTTAGTGGGGCCCACATATTAAGAAATTGTCGAAGAGACTGAGCTCTGCAGCCTACGCAGTAATGAAGATACGCCAATTAACTGACGTAGATACTGCTCGATTAGTTTGTTTTTGTTATTTTCATAGTGTGATTTCGTACGGTATTTTGCTGTGGGAAAATGCTGCCGACATTCAAACTTTTTTGTGCTGCAGAAGCGGTCTGTTCGATCAAAGGAACTCTTTAAGAGAAAAATTTAAAGAAATCGATATATTGACTGTTGCTTCTCAGTACATTTATGAAAATTTAATGTATGTTAGAAAAAATATTACTTACATTATTTCCTCTAAATAGTGATAAGCACTCGCTTAATACTAGAAACAAAAATAAATTAGCTGTACCAATTACAAGGCTCCACAAAATCAATAATTCATTTAAAGGTCTTTGTGTACGCTTCTACAATAAAGTTTCTAGCAATATTATAAAATTAAGCGTCAATAAATTAAACTACCATAGTTTTAAATTTATTGACGCGAAAAGAGTTCTTATTAGTAAAGCCTATTATAAAGTGTCTGATTATGGTTCAGACAAAAATGCTTTAAACTGTTCCAAAAGTTCCGGCACGCTTTTTCTATAATTATAATAAAGATGAAATTATTTTGTATTGACACCGTCACAATATAATTTTTTGTATATATTGTAACATAATTATTTAACGCTGTGAAGTTTCTTTCGCCAGTTTTTGTCCACAGCTAAAAAAAATGTCCTTAACTGGTGGTAGGGAAAAAATATGAACGATTCAAAAGAGTTGTATTTTGCATCCAATTTGAATAAAGATATTTTGACTTTAGTATGAAATTAAAATGTAACTCATTGTAAATACGATTTTTTTGTATCCAGTTCATCGTGTTGATTCATTCTCTGTTAAAATAGATAAACAATACGATAGTGAAAAACTACTAGCACAAAAACATTTGAAATACGTAGTACCTAACTGTTAACGCAAAGTACACCCATTTCACAGGAACAGGCCGATTTGTAGGTACTTACTAGGGAATTTACGATATAGTCTTGTACAGCTGGTCGGTATCTGCTATACAACCTATTGTCCAATAACGGTTACTCACCTTGGACGTAAGCCACAGATAGCAGTGCAATGAGTGTAAACGTAAGCAGTAAAATAATTTCAGTTGAAATAGCACAGACAGCCTGATTAAGTTATCTATGTCTTTCTCCAACTGACTGAGCTTTATCATACTGGCCCAGAATCATAAAACTAGTACTATTAGGTATAGAATGACTGAATCAAAACAACAAACAAATCCAAATGATTTAAATCAAATTTTAAATAAAGAAACTACAATAGAAACCTATAAAGAATATATCCAACATACTAGCGGTTATCCGCGTTGATAATAAGTATTACTTATATTAAAGTTTTGATTTTTTCGGGATGAAAAGTATCCTACGTCTTTTTCCTGGTCATAAACTATATGTGTACCTACCAAATTTTATCTAAATCCGCTCAGCCGTTTTGCGTGATTGAGTAACATATATGTATATAAAATTTCACATTTATAATATTAACAAAATCATAAATATAATATTTAAAAATACGTACAAAAATCAAATACTGAACTGCTCGTAGTCCAAAGCGAGTTTTTTTTTCAATACAAGGAAGAAAAAAGTACTACTGGTTATATAATAATATGTTCTCAATATATGTATTGTCAAAATTTTAAACTTCATGTGTGCCTGTCTAATATTTAAGTCTGCATTTATTACCCACAATGAGTTAGACGGGCAAGTAAATCGTAAAAAGATCATCTTATAACCGTACCTACATAGATAAATATATAGTTTGTATATTATTTTGTAGGCGTTGAGCTGGTATATGTCATTATTACCTAATAGATGAAAGCGACGTTTCAGGCACTTGCTTAGTAGGTAAATTCTTTTTTGAGTGTGTATGCTGTTGGTCGCAGATGACCTTCACAGCGTCACCAGGTTTGAGGACGGCGAGATCCTAAGGGGACCTCAAGCTGAGAAATGGCGAGTGCCTCTAGAGGTATTCCAGGCGGATGGCATCTCCCCAAGGGGGGTGTCCTCTCGGTCTGGAGCCTCTAGACCACCCGAACCTGAGGGGATCGGCTTAACTAGTGGGCGTCTCTGAGAATCGGACTTTGGCTCTAGTTAGCCGTTGTCGTGAGGGAGTTAGGTCAATATTACCTACATTGGTATAGATTGGCTCATATGTTTGTAGATGTACTTAAATATGACACTGATACCGTCGGCAACAAAAAAGATAAATAACCCACTTCTTTACTGTAACACGATCGGTGCTATCATTCTCTTGGAAAGTGGTAAACATTATATCTCTCACTAATAGCTGAGACAACAATTGATAATAATAGTTTGCGGTTAAGTGGTTAGGTAAAAGATTTCTTTTTGTGAAATACAGAATTTCTCATTTGAATAGATCTTGCAAACATACAATCACATAATCTATTTTACCATCTTGTAGATTTATTGTAGTGGCAAAAAATAGTATATTATATCTTTCTCCGAATTCTTAATACTCTAGGTAAAGTACTAAAGGTTTATAATGGAATACATAATGCCAATATGTACCATTCTTGCATAATAAGCTCACTTCAGTAAAATTTTATAATGACTACTATAAAGCACTCTGTAGCGGGGCTCGGTCGATATTGCATTATATTTAGTAATTCCATGAACATATTTTTTAATACTTAAATTACTTTTCACAAAAAAGGAAGAGAATGCATAAAAATTTGATAAACGCATTGGCCCATTCATGTTTTCCATTCATTAACAACTTCGTATGCGTATGCGCACGCATCTTAATGAGTTGCAGCTTGAGCCAAATCAAATGGAAAGCCGCCTTGCGTTTTTATTAAGCCCCGTCTCCTTAATTGCAACAATATTAATTGACTGCTTCTTATGGATTGTGAGAGGTGAACAAAAATGTATCTTTTGTCTTTTAATTTACGGTCGAGTTAATATTTTTAGATGTTTTATCTGTGTAATGATAACGAATTAGGGATGTTAAACATTGTTCAGTAATATTCTTCATTGTCATCATTAAAATAAACAACAAAAAATACAGTTCTCAATTTACATCTTGCCATCTATAAAATATAATAGCAAAAAACAGAACATAACATTTTTGCAGCTTTGAGTTTGCTTATTTTGAATGTTTCTTTAACATTTTTGCCTCGGAACATAAATTTCCAAATTGTAACGAACAACAAAAATAAACATCCATTTTTAGTACGGTACAGTACCCTTAGCATGAACCAATATCGAATTCGTTACGTTTGCGAGTCCGAAATGTCATTGTCAAATGTGTACTGAATTTTAGTTCTCTTTACGTCCTCTGTGGCGCTGCTGTTCAAGTTTCCATACAAAATTTGACAATGACATTTCGGCAAACTATTCGAATTCGATATTGGTTCGTGCTAGGGGTACAAGTACAACCCTATCGTACTTACAACGGATGTGATATTAATACAATTCACAGTTTTATTAATACAGACATGTATGTAATGAAGCATTGGTAAGAGCTGTTATTATCGTGTTATAAAGGCCTTTGTCTAGAATTATTGAACCGAGAAAAACAATTAACCATCGGAAGTGATAGCATTGTAAGTGTTATAGACGATAGATGACACGTCAAATAGTTAGGCTTAAATTAACATTTTACTATCATTTGAATTGTATTTAACTGTCAAGGGATTATTTTGGAGACGTAAAAGCGTAGTATTAAAACAGTAGGTAAATAATTCGTTTTTAGACGACCTCCGTGGTCGAGTGGTTTGTACGCCGGGTTTCATGGTGTTGCCGACTCGAGAGGTCGCATCCCGGTGGGGGCAGATGTTTGTGTGATGAAAACGAGCATTTGTACTCCACTCATGGATGTTTAATAGGTATTTCTATATAAACATACTTATTAATGTACTGTATATGTATTCTAACCGTTACCATAGTATCCCATAACACAAGCCTTACAGTGCTATCTTTGGGGCTAGGCTAATTGGTGTGAGTGTTGAAAATATTTATTATTATTACTCTTGTTTTATATAGCGGATGGCATTTTTCAGTTAAAATCAGCTACAGGTACTGCGGCGATCTACCCTGATGGGATAGACCCTGGGAGCGTAGTTTTATCAAATGGCAAACAAGTAATATGTTTTAACTCTTATTTTATTAGAAATCAAGGCGAATATAATAATAATAGCTTAATATATAACCGTATGCTGTGATGCCTGATTTCTATCTCCTGGAATCTTCTATCAAACGAGAGAAGATTCCCAATTTCAAATCTTTTAAAATCATGACATTAATTACCTTTTTAATATAACTGCCAGCCATAGGCATTATATGAACAAAGATTTTACCCAAACAAGGAGGCTGTAACGCAACAGTACCATAAATATTCTGTCCGATAACTTTTATCCGAATAGTAAAATCAGCCATCTATTAAACGTATACGTAGGTACAATAGGTATCAAAAATTAATCTTCTGCTCTCGTGTAAAATATTACTTGTCCAAGAGAAATCAGAAGGACTTTCATTGGTACTTTTAAAATTTCCGTGTAATCGAGTTGACCAGTTATCTCGATCGGTAAAATTATGAAAGCGAACTAATGCCCTCGTCCGGTTTAGTACACAGATCAATCTTTACTTACATCGAGCACACGGATACGTAATTATCTGCGGCAGATCAAATTAGCAAAACTAACATGCAGATAGAGATTAAGTAATTTCGTTGAACACCTAACTGCATCGTATAATTTCTAACACTTGCAGCTGTAAAATTAACACGATGTAAACTAATAGGTAAGTAACATTTATGGTTGGGTCTGTGGGTCTGGATAAGTGAAATGGTTTCTCAGAACGAGGTTTTGGTTGATAAATTAAAATGGTAACTTTGCATCAATGCCGTCTTTGACCTATTGGAGGCCCAGGGCATATTAGGATAATGGGGCCCCTATGACTTCCGTTTGGTGATTTAACAGGAACTAGGGACTTTGTATTTGATCTGAGGGGGCCCCCTATCGATCGCGGGGCCCTGGGCACCTGCCCAAAGTGCCCACTGGGAAAGACGGGCCTGTATTGCATGGGGCATAAATATACCAAGCTTATTTTCCTTGATGTGAGATGCTATAAACGCCAAATTAGGCGCCTTTACATAATAGATACTTTGATATTATCTTCAAACCTGTACCCTTACCACGAACCAATATCGAATTCGAATAGTTTGCGAGTGCGAAATGTCATTGTCAAATTTTGTATGGAAACTTGAAGAGCAGCGCCATAATGGACCTAATGAGAACTAAAAATCAGTACACATTCGACAAACGACATTTCGCATTCTCAAACTATTCGAATTCGATATTGGTTCGTGCTTTAGGTACTGTTACCTACTTACTTGGTTTTCAGTTATACGATAAATTAGTACTACCCTAATTGAAATGGTCATGACTCTTTTCCTCAAAAGTAACGTTTCTTTATTTCGGTATTTTTTTCTCCTTATGTAATTTCTTACATATTACTAAGATAAAACTTAAAGCACTTTAATGTACAACAGTAGTTGGTAATCGCTCATTAGGGTCACAATTAGACGGTCCATCGGCTACGCCCGTGCCAGCTAAACGTAGGCAATTACACTTTCACAACATCTTGGTACTTGGTAGGTACGTTGTAAATACGAAGGTACTTACCATGAATGCATTACACATTACTCAGCGTGTGATGAACAAACAATGGTCTAGTTTTTTTTGGTGAAAATTACCAGAATTCAAATGAAGGTGAGTTAAGATAAAGTAAAGCTAAAAACTTGCTTCGGTCTTCTATTATTTCAGCAATGTAAAAGAATAAATATAAATAAGTTGTTTGTAGAACGTACAAAGCATACATCCACAGTTAGCTACTTACTATTTTATTCCAAGTAAGATGAATATTATCTCGTTGTTGTTATCTGGTGGCTAATAAGAACAATTATTGGATATTTTTCACTCATAAAATTATAAAAAAGAATTGCCCTGAACTAAGTAACTAAGTACCTATTTGAGCGCACTACAGTGAAATGTGGCGCAGACGCTTAAGATAATAAATAAAAAAAACAAATAAATCTACTGAAACATTATATTTTTGTTTATAAAAAAAAATATTGTTTTCATTTCAATTACGAGAAAGAAAAGTCAAAAATGAGTTAATGAATTCTATTACATTTAAATATAATTATAAAAAATGTACAGGTTTCTACAGAAGCCAACACCACATATTGGGTTACATCAGCTTGTTGCTCCACCTATTGCTATATCCCACCATGCAAGGCACCGAAACATTAAAGTACTCCGATACCAGAATAACAATGGGAAAATTCATATTTATTTTTTTATTAACGTAACCAAGGATCGAATTGAAAACGCTCGATTTTCGATGTCGAACTCGAAACCAATGCACCAAGCTGTCGTCCGTTGACATGACGAAAAGACGGATATTATTAGACACGCTTATTGCAGCGCCATCTGTTGTTGTCCCGCAGAACTATCTACAGTATACCGGATCGTTCTCAAAGCCCGCGCTATCGGATGTCTATTCATTGACGACGGATCGAATATATTTTTTTAGGGTTCTTGACGTAAGTTGACAACAGAACAGCGTTATATGTTATGAACCGTAATAGACAGAAGGTTGTTATTTTTATAGCCTGCTGTAAGAGCAAATAATAAAAAACAATCCAAAGAAATAAACAAACCCAACAAACGTGTTTTTCGCGGAGATTTTTTCTTGACCTTTTTAATTATTGTATATCAAATGGTCACACAGACCATTGGAATTTTACTCACCAACAGAAACAAAGCACCCCTAAAAAGGAGTGCTATTTATCTATAGTCTTCTGTAACTTGAATGTTACTTTCCCAGAGCGGCACTCACGGCCTCTACCTCTATTTAAATTTATTTGGTAGAAAAAACTTAAAGTGATCCATCGAGGGTAACATAATCAATTTGATTTAACTCTCCATACATAAATATAGTGAAAAAATACTTTTCAGTATAAGCAAATAAAATAGTAGAGATTGTAGAAAAGATGAAGATACAGAATTTATATAATGATTAACTCGGTTTGATAATATATAAACTATTTACTACAACGCTTGTGCACATGTAATAAATTAATTACCAAGCTATTAGAAATAAATTTTATGCATTTAAACTCACTCATATATCTCATTAATTAATTTTCTCTCTCTGGAAACGTGCTTCAGACTCGTTTTAATTTCTTTAAAGGTTGTTTTTATTTCCGTTGCTTGCGTTCAGATTGACGTAACGATAATGCTTTGCTCGAACAATTTCCTCTGTGTGAGAATTGACAGTGGACACCAGCGTCACAATGTCGCGATCTATAGTTGATCGAAGATAACCGTGTGAAAGTATTTAAAACGAGGAAGTCATACGAAAAGTAGTTAGCAAATTGACACCGCAGCATTTAATATCAGGTAAAAACCCTCCGTTGATGGCTTATTACATTTACATACACGATTTAGTTTGATACTGATTTGTCTTTTGTTCTTTTCATCATCATCATCATCAGCCTGTTAATGTCCCCACTGTGCCCCAGCAGGCCTTCCCTATGGATGAAATAGGGAGATTGGACCGTGCATGACCCACCACGCAGGCCCTGTGCGGATTGGTGAATGCTAATAACCACAGATGCAGCCGGGACCAACGGCTAAACGTGCCTTCCGAAGCACGGAGGAGCTCGATATAGTAAATTTTTAGTTAACCATGCAATGACCGACCACTGCGAAAGTTGCTTAACTTCAACGATCGCAGCCGAACGCGCTTACCACTTGCGCCATCGAGCTCTTTTTATTTTCGTTTTCATTTAAATGAAAATTTCACTTTTTCGAATGATATATCAACTCACTGAAACATCAATATCTGTAGTGCTATTCTATAAGAATGAACTCACTTTTCACCGAACACGAATTTCATATAAACTTCAAATCACACCGGCGGCGGATTCTGCGGTGAAAAGTGAGTTTGTTCATAGGTACAGAATAGCACTATTGCCTGAAATTATTTACATATAAGTACCGGTATATTTACAATTTTTGGAAGTTTATTTACATTTTATAAGATGAGTGTGGATATGTTAGGTTATCTTGGGAGTGGGAGAAAATATGGATTGCACACACGATAAATAATTTCCCGTGCTATAAAAGTTTGACTTATTGATTGAGTCAATTGTAACGACATAGTCGCATATTGTTTCAAGGCATAATTTTAAGTTGTTACATAAGGAAGTACATATTGTGCTTCCAGCTATTTCATAATTGCTCGGATATGGTATTGTCCATACATTTTTTAAAGGCGTCAATTCCAAAACAAAACCACATCTTTAATTGAAGACATTTACAACTTTATCGTTATTAAAACTAGTCTGGTTTCGTTATTAAACAAGCAAAGGGAGCGTCACGTTATACAATCGTTACTTCACTAGAAAATTTAAATTCTAATACACCCTTATGACCATTGCTTACAACATAAAATTCATTGACAGTGAAAAGTTTGTTTTCTATAACAATATTGTTTATACGAAACAGCTAAGAAGCCCTTCGT
This sequence comes from Chilo suppressalis, assembly GCA_902850365.2. Taxonomy (NCBI): domain Eukaryota; kingdom Metazoa; phylum Arthropoda; class Insecta; order Lepidoptera; family Crambidae; genus Chilo; species Chilo suppressalis. The sequence continues at coordinate 7,199,382 of OU963903.1, forward strand.
TTCATCTCTAATTGCTTCGAAGAAACCGGTATGATATTAAATTTCCGGATTGTTAACGACCGAGACGGTAGCGTTTCAATGGGTTTAACGATTGCTTGTAAAATTTGAGTGCGACACCTACTAATAAAATGTACCTTTAAAATTTGTCGAAATCGCTCTTTGAATTTCACTGACCCAAAATTTGTTGGCCTAAATCCTCCCCATACTGCATAATGAGTTCCTAACCCAAATAGTGTGATATAAAAGATAATAACCTGAAATGATGTTCCAAAAGTATGATAGCCCCAACCGTTTGTTTTTATTCCAGCAATATTGTTGTTGGCTACTTGATTGCCTAGGTATACTAGAGAGCTATAAAAGTTTCGCGATGAGATACGGAAAGAGTGCCGTATAGGTATCCTGGGGCCGGTATCGCGCACGGAACTCTAAAATTACGTTATAAACAGTTTCACAGTCGAGTGTACCGCTGAATAACAAAACAACATTATCGAAAAGTTACGGTTTTGTTTACAGAGCCGGCGGCGCGTCCCGTGGGGAAACGATGAAGGGGAAAAATGGGAGTTTTCCCGCGTTAAAGTTCGTTTTAAGGATGCCATGTTTTGCTGTTCCGTTTCGTCGGGGCTTGTCAAATCCGCACGCATAATTGGAACGCATAGCGGATTACAGACGCGCCTTATTTAATTAAATTGTAATTTTTTTTGTGTGTATCTAATCTGATTTGAAGACACGCGAGCGTGGCTGATTCATTGTTATTCAAAACGTGGTCTTTGAGATCTTTTCTCCTCTAAACATCCATATTAATTACGAATATTTTAGAGTTAACTTCTAATTTTGATCATATGTATGCACTTAAGTTGCCTTTGAAATTACATTATTTATTCCAAACAAGGTCGTCGCCAGCCTATGGCCTATGGTGGAGGGCCTATGGCTAAATGAGTGGATTAAGGGATTTGTGTTACATTACACATACTTTTACACATTTGTCATTTTTTTGTGTCTGGGGTGGGGAAGATGCTCCCTCTGCCCTCCCCCCCCCTGCCCGACGGCGACGGCCCTTGATTCTAAACAGAAAGAAAGAAATCATAGAGTTGAATAATGTCTTAAAGAGTATATACAAATAATGTGAATACATTAACTGTTAAGAAACTTCAAGTTTTTTTTTCTACTTTACAAGCGATTTTTCTGCACATAAATTAGTGCAGAAAAATCGCTACTACAAAGCGTGCTACTACAAATTGTCGGCAGGTATAACAACTGTCTGAAAACACGTATTGTTTTAAGGCTGCGCGTAATTTGCCCTCCAACAAATTAATGAATAAGCCCATTTACGAAATTGCTAATTAGTTGACCGTTTAATGAGGTCGCGCGCCCGCGGGTTGTCGGGCTATTTTAATTACATTTTTAATTTTATCGAATAACATTGTGTGAATTACGGCTTTTTTTGATGTTGTTAATATGGCGCTCCTCGCTGGCAACTCATTGGAGGGTCTTATTTTGTTTTAGCTGCGGACCTGTGAATTTTTGTGTCAAAATTTTACGGCCACTTAGCAACTTCCCTACATTGGTTGGTACTTATCAGCAATAAAGGTTACATAATTGAGACATAATTTAGTAAATTTAAAAATACAAACTTTTAGATTGTGTATATATAATAGTATAATATATTACAAAAGTAAAACTCGTTCAGCAGTTCAAAACCGTTTAAATGTGGCTGAGACTTTTTTATGAGTATATATTGTAAGTACTTAAAAGTTGCAGCAACAGAAATTTTTTTTCATAACCGACAAATCATATCTTCCATTATTATACACAAAAATGTGAATTACTTACTTTACTTACACAAATGAGAAAAACTGGCACTTTAGCGGTGTTTGACTAAACTTTTAATTTTATTTTAATGAGCTTTCATAACGAATAAGTCTTTCTAGAATAAAAGGTTATTCAAAGTATCATTTAGTATCAAATCTACTCTACGATGGACCATTAAATTCAATTCGATATTATAGATAGGAAGAAGACAATAGGACTAACAGACTGCACCCAATGCAGAGGATGCATGGAGGCAGAAGAAACGCCACAGCATGTCATCATGGAATGCAGGAGTGTGGCCGACTAACGGGCACGACTTCTCCAGTCGTCAGAATCGTTTCCGGAAGCTTGCAGCAGTCTACCAAGGCTGCTTTCCTTCTGGACAAATAAAGGCTGGCTGGAGTAAACGGGAATGTCTTGAGACACGCACAATGGTCCAATAATTAGGACTAAGTGCGGAAACCGCCCTAAAAAACTAAACTAAATACATAGGAAGAAATAGTTTGTATTTAAATTCATTACCTAGGACTTACTCATTTTCGAAATTCGATATTATTCATGAGACAAATGTAATAAAGGTTATATGATTGCTGTTTATATATGACTTACTGCAATCGATTGTCTTCGGCGGGAACAAAAGGAACTTACCTGTAACAGAAATAGAGTTATGATAATTAAATGTTTGGTATCGACAATGAGAGCAATAAAATACCTATTGTATGATGCTGAATTATTTGTGTTGTATCGTTTTAATGATATTAAAAGATCATTTTGACTGTAGCCACGACACAATATGATCTGTGATGGCCGTTTCGACACATTACAATAGTGCCGTGAAAAGTCAATTTGTTATCGAAAATAATAAATACCGAGCAATCTCTCTCATATCGTGTCTCTCCCACTACGGGACATTGGCGAAATTTCTGTGTAAAACGGTAGCAGCCACAGAATAAAAATAAAAAAAAATCTAATGTTATCAAACGAAAGTCTCATCTAGGTATAGGTTGCGGTGAACTTCTTGAGCAAAACCATAGACAAATAAACTTGGGCAGTACACGTTTTATTATGTAAAATTTCTACTGCGCAGTCTAGTGTGATAGTAAATGTTGCTACTTCTTTTAAATGCTGATGAGTTTATTGCGCCCATTCTTCTTATCAGCTAAAAGATGACCTGAATGGGTGGTAGGAAAAATATAGGACGATTCAAAAAAGCTTTCAATAAGTCAATTTATATAAATTATAAATTTCATTCTATTTCATTTCAGTGTCGTTGCTCAAGATTTGACGGGACTTATAAAATAAATTTTGAAAGGACATCGACGAAATCGGCCCTAGCATGCCCAAAAGAATGTCCATCACTATTATTTTTATATTATTTTTTTAACTTATTAGCAATAAATCATTGTAAACGGACAATCTGCTTAAGAAAATAAAAAATAAAAGTTCTGTTACTAGATACTACAGTCTGTTCATCCAACTTGGCACTCCTTTTTATTGAAAATACAGCATTAAAAATCAACTGATAACTGGATTCAATAGGTTTCAGTCTATAATAACGATTTATTTTAATAGTTTATTGGCATCGTTAATATTTTATTATTAAACGGGTGATACTGTTAAAAAGTTGTGTCAAGATTGTTTACCTTAATGAATGCAATATAGGCGACCATAGGTATTTATCAACATAAAAATAGAACTAGGTACCTTAGTCAATAATAGTTATTACTAGTATTTATATTATATTTATAAAAAGATTATTGTTGAAATTATGTAAATATAGTTTATACTCCCATCCCATGTAATATCTGTTTATTTTTATGAAAATCATATTGATAACCAGGTACATACCTAATTACCGATAGTAAAATATAGAAACAGGTAAATGGAAAGACTGAACATTTCATTTGAAAAGAAATCTATTATTACCTACTACAGGTAGGTATAGGTATCATAGGTGCCAACTGACAACACTCATAAATCAATATTTATTTATTATTTTTATTATTAATTGCATTTTATGTTCATTTAATGCATATTATTTCAGTGCTTACATAGAGGTAAAAACTAAATCTATTCAGAATATATAAAGTGTACATCTTTTACGATAAAGTATAATAATTATAACCTCAAAATCTAATACATTCTGTAGTAGGCCACTGTTCCTCAAGTTGTCCGTATCTCAACAAATGCTTAATTAGAGTTTATGAATGATTCCGAACACAACTAGCATTTTCTCATTGCTGGGCGTTATAGGGCATTCAATGTATGGGGAACGAGCAATGTCCTTTAACCAATATTGCAAGTAATAGCTGATTAAAGGTAGAATTAAACGAACATATAAGTTGCAGCGATCGTATTCATTATTGTTTTTTACATTTCGAATTTCGCATAATACAGATTTCGAATAATGTGGTAATAAGAGCACTATGGGTAAATATTTATTTTTACGATTTTAATAGTTCATAATGATAATAATACAATTAATTAATCAAATTAACTCACAATGACAAATCCTTTAAAGATTCTATCATAAGGCGGTGTTTTTATATTAAAAAATATGTAATATTTAATTGTTTTAAACATAACAAGATTTCTGGTACCATATTATACATATACCTATAGTTAGACCATAATCCTACTAATGACCTCCGCACTTAGCTAGGCACTAAATTAAGCTTTTTGAAACCTTTTTGGGTTCAACGGTTTTTTTTCAAACAATGCTCAGTCTGTAAAAAGCAAATATATTGTCTACTTTAACACAAAATAGGGAGAATTTTACGCTAACATCGATAGAATTGAAACAACGATTCCATACTTGCTTTGGTCACCCATATGGTAGACGGTAGTGTTAAGAAGCCTATCTTTCACGATCTCGACAAGAGAAGCGTCCTACCAGACAGTTATGTTTCATCATGGACATTATAATTTCATAGCAATATTAGCCTATTTAAAACATGGCGCCAAATCGGATTTTCCATAATTTATGTAAAAATAGTTCATTATGATTTCCATACGAAACATTTATGATGGCATAACTTATGATACTACCATCCATACTGGTCCATCAAGTTTTAAATGTTTATTGATTTGATATAATGTGGCACGCGCCACATGCCATAAATCTTTATGATAAATAATATATTCGAATAGTTTTATTGTATTGTTAAACGAATTTTATTATATTCATTAATATGAATATGTACTTACAAATAAGAAAAACGCAAATATATTTTTTTCTATTCAAACCAATATTTTTGATCGAAAGCTAAAGAAAATGCAAAGATAATTTTACTATTTAGAACCCTTGCACGAACCAATATCGAATTCGAATCGTTTGAGAATATATTTCGTTTGCGAAATTTTGTATGGAAACTTGAACAGCAGCGCCACAAAGTATGTAACTATTTCGTACTCGCATTCGATACGAATTCGATATTGGCTCGTGCCAAGAGTACAGTTCACAAGGAGAAACATTGTGATCTAAATTTTAAACTTTTCTTTACACTTAAAGCTTTTAAGATAAAACAAGCCCTGAGATCGTTTAACAAATATAAAGTGGTTTGAAGTCGTCTTTGAAATTAAATAGAGAATAATAATTCTTAATTAGAGAAACTAAAAATTGCCCTATTTACCTTTCTCTGGTACTTTAATAAAGAATAGAATACATTTACTTTTCTAATTTCATTCGGGACCAAGACTATGTGGATTAATTTTATCTTAGCTAGATAGGAGTTATTAATTTAAAAATAATGAATTGTGATGTGTTTATACGTGATGAAGCGATCGTGAGTCGGCAGTGGGTCAACTGGCCACATTACTCGTAATAGCCGACAATCGTGACGGTTCAGTAAAATTACTGTCGGTCGACCAATACACAAATAAGATATAACCAGTACCTACTGTGTTAAATACTCAATGCAACTCCACCTCCTTGTATTGATGGAGTGAAAACTTTTTGGGCATAAAGTTTCTTAGTGAGGTTTGAAAATGGAAGATTTGACTAGGTTTATAATCAAAAGCATGTTTTCTTTTTTTAACGTAAAAATGGCGCGAGTGCCGTGGAACACTAGGTTGGAAAGCAGTTAAAAATATTCATACCACCCGCCACTCCATTAACAGTAACAATAAGTTTTAATAGTTATCTTAAATGTGAAATCTGTATAAGTAATTAATTCTAGCAGAAATTGTAAAGACAAAATGCATTACGAGAAATGATCGAAAAGTCAAGATGTTTTAATATGCATCGTAGCATGCAGATGGAGTGATTTATAGTGAAACGTTAATTTGCTGACGTCTATATTTAACTAATTGATGAGTTGATTGATAAAATAAATCAACATGAACATGTAAATCGTATCTCATCCAATAACCTCAACTAATTTTATATTTATTAATTGATATTTCCGATCCCCCTTCGGGTCATTATAAAATTATGTAAATTATATTATTTTAGAGATTTACTCCATGTTTTTTTAAATAAATCTGTAAGTAAACAACAGTACCCTACCGGATGTTAAGTAATGGTGGTGTCCAGATGGCAAAATAGCTTGTGTAGCAGTTAAACTTGCCACACCAGCTATCCTCATTATGCCATTATAAATAAATTTTAAACGACTTACATACTAGGTAGATACGTTACCTACTGTAAAGCAGAAACTACTGGGCCAACATCAATTGCCATAGAAAGTGCATTTTACTAGTAAGTACCTATCTAATCTAAACAACGGTCCCAGAGTAAATGTAAACGAGACATCTAATTGTGCGACGCATAGACTAGGAATTTTGGCGCCATCCGCTGCTACCTGATGTGCGGAGAAAGCGAAGGCCTCTGGCATTTTAACATGATCAATTGATCAATACCGACCGACGCAACGGGTCCCTTTTAGTTACTATTCATATGTCCAGTAATAAACGTATGATAATTGAATGAATTCTGCATATATATAGGAACAGCGGTGCGATTCTGTAACAGTAGTTTTAGAAATTAAATTACCAATTTCTAAACATACTGCGAATTCCGTGAGAAGTGACTTTTTTCTTACAAAATTGCACTGCTGGAATCATAGGCTGGAATCAATATTGCTGGTGAATAAAGTGATGCTCATATATAAGTCATTATCTTCATGTCTTAGGGTCGAGCCTAGCTCCCTTAATACAAGTTGTCTTGTCAACTTAGTAAGGTAGCTAGTGTTCCAACAACTTGAGCTCCTGTTAGTGATAATTGGATAGCAACCAAATGTACCTCACGATTGTAAAAAATATTTATGATGCAAATAAATTATTATTATTAGTATTCCTAAGAGATTTTAATTTGTTGGAATTTCCTATGAACATCAAAAATATTGCCTATGAATGAATTTGCCGCCGAATATACTTCGGCAGTTATATTAATAATTAATTCAGTCCAGTTTTTTGTACAGCAAAAGTTCAACGAGTTTAGCTACGGCAAGTAAAAGCTGGTCCCAAACCGAACTTGGCTCATTTTTTTGTTGTTTTAGCCTTTGTAGCTTTGATATCTAAAATTGACTGTTTTACAACAATTGTGTCTATTCAATATATGATAGACGAACTGTTCGTTAAATACAAATTATGCAGATTTTAGGATACAAATTGCTCCTATTGCACATTAAGAAAACCACAACGAACCCACAATTTGCTGATGAAATTGCAAAGTCTTAAATGCTGAAGCAACAAGTTAACTGGCTTTTAGTAGTTCAGAAATTGCAAATTTGTCTTTGGTAGATTTTAATCAAGTACGAGTATATCACAGAGGCTTGTTTTTAGCTGAGACTGTGATAAATGATATCAAGTCTAGTACAATTTGTAGTTACATCAGAAATAATGTTCTAAAAGTCTCATGAGAATATGATTCAAAGGAAGTACGTGAGCATTTAAAATTATTTATAGGACAAAAAATGTATAGTGAAAATTTACATTAACCTGATGTGATGTTGACCAAATTTTATAATAATAAGCTAATTGTAAGTGGCTAACGGGGTGAATAGGGCAAAAGATATCTGATCTCATTCCGAGTCACTATTATTTGAAAAAAATTAAAATATGCGATGCTCTTTTTATAACATCTCAATAAAATCGAATTTGATGTTATCTGGCTAAAAGTATCTCTAGTAAGTATCTACTTACAAAGAGCTTTCGTAATTCTACAACTGTTACCGCGATACCATCAGCAATGGTATCATGGTTTACAAATTTACCTGTTCCGGCGGTCGCCGATAGCCTATGACCGGGTAATTGGTCGATATCTACTGATAAAATGTAAATTATTCTTATAGCAGTTGTAAACACACCGATTACGCCACCGATGCTTATAATAACATATTTGTCACGAGTAGAAAGTAATTTGTCTTATGTATTTAATCTCGTCTATCGTTTATATTCATTAAGATTACAACTAAACTTCAGTTCTGTAATTTGTCGAACTAATGTTGGCACTGAATCATTACGCAAACGATTTTCTTTGCACGCAAATGGATACTTCTACTGCCAATAAATAGGTATCTATAAAATAACTGCCATAATAACCTTATAATGCTTATGATTTTAAATTATTATCGCGAATTATACACACTCTTTTGTTTATTATATATAGTCTGTAGTTTACTGCAGATTTATAATCAAGATTTTTGTCGGCATTTTAAATATTACTAGACATTGGAGCCCACAGAACCTCCTTATTCTTATTTTGATAGAATATAATATTTCTCTATAATATACAGGGCGTCCCACGGCTACCTCACATGGAGAGAAAGTATATTAAATATTGAAGATAGGATATTTTACTGAAAGAAGACATCATTTTATTTTTAATAATAACTAGAACTGCATTCGCAGATTCTTTTAAAATCGCCTGCTACAACTGGGAATCAAACTCGTGAAATTTCGAAGAAAAAAAACATGACATATTTTATGATAACCATCGAAAGGGTTAATCATAAGGATTATGTTTTGCTAAATAACATAGCATTTTAAATGAAAGGAATGTCTTATTACGTGATAAAAATAATAAAGTGATATACAAATTGTAGTACGTATACATTTCTTTTTTTATTCAGTTACAATGCGATTGGCTGAAATTTGTAATAATAATTCGAAAATGGAGCATATAAATTTTCAAGCCTGTGTTCTTTTGTTTTTCGTGAGTTTCATTTTCGTTTATTTGCATTTTTTTTGTTAATTTACTTACCATGGCGCATCAAAATAAAATAGATTTAAGCTTACTTTATGAACCACAAAGATATATCATGAGCATAGCGGTGGTACCGCAAAATATATCCTGATAGAGACAAACCTTCTCGATATGTGTTTAAATAATGAAAGAAAGATAGAGATAGAGAAAGATTTTACTAAGCCATGGTAAGTAAATTAACAAAAAATTGCAAATAAATGAAAATAAAACTCACAAAAAAGAAAAGAACAGACACCTGAAAATTTATGTGTTCCATTTTCGAATTATTATTATTACAAATTTTTGCCAGTCGCATTGTAACTGTGAGTTCAAAAAGAAATGCATACTTACTACAGTTTGTAAATCACTTTATTATTTTTATCACGTAATTCACATTCCTTTCATTTAAAATGCTATGTTATTTAGAAAAAAATAATCCTTATGATTAACCCTTTCGATGGTTATCATAAAATATGCCGTGTTATTTTTTTCGTAATTTCACGAGTTTGATACCCAGTTGTAGCAGGCGATTTTTAAAAAATCTGTGAATGTAGTTCTAGTTATTATTAAAAATAAAATGATGTCTTCTTTCAGTAAAATGTCCTATCTTCAATATTTAATATACTTTCCCTCCGTGTATATAGCCGTGGGACGCCCTGTATACCTATCCATACTGCCATACTAATATTATAAAAACGAAAGTGTGTCTGTCTCTTTCTCTCTGTTACCTCTTCAAGCTTGAACATCTAAACTGATTTATATGTTATTTCGTATATAGATAGTTTGAGTCCTGAGAAAGTATATAGCATAGTTTTTATCCCAGAAATCGTAAATTAAGGGGGTAAAATCGGGGTGAAAGTTTGTATGGGAAACCAATTTATCCACGCAGACGACCATTTCAACCATTTTTAAATGCGAATTGTTTTTCTCTCTCTATTCCATCCATAGAGAAAGCCCCAGCAATGGGGACATTAATAGGCTGATGATGATACATAAAAAATCCAATTTTCATTCACACACTCCTCTCTATCTTAAGGAGCGTTTCACTTTTCATTCTTTTAATCCTGTCTGTGATCTTTGATCTTCTCATAACCTATCCTTAGTTATCCCACCCCACTCCACTGATTTCGTAGCCAAGTCATTCTATGTAAGAGCTGTTAAATTGTGGAAATCTTTACCTCTGGATATTAAGCGAGCACAGACGAGGGACTCCTTTACTATTAAAATTAAGGAATATTTCCTCAAGCTGGACGCTTAATGATCTTTTTCTTATTTTATCTGTAAACTAATTTGTATTGTATTTTATAGCTTCCTTTTAAACTTACTATTTTTATATTAACGTTTATTTATTTATTTTAACAATGCACTAGCCCGCTGTTTCTTCTATTCTCATGGTATGGTTCCATTTAGCCAAAGGTTGCCTGGTAGAGATTGCTACCTTAGCAATAAGGCCGCCTTTTGTGTTTGTGTTCCTGAGTTTTATGTTTATATATTTTATTTATTTTGTGTAATAGTGCAATAAAGAATATTCATTCATTCAATTCAGAAATATTCTTACATTGAAAGCTTAATAAAAAATATAATTTACTCCCACACTTAGATAATAAATTATTTTATTGAAAAATGACGAATATAATTGTTATGCGCTGTAATTCGATTTCAATTCCCAATATAACCTTGATAGGAGCATGTGTGGTCCATTGGTGTTACCAACATACTTCGCTTTTTATCGTAAAGCTTTTATTGAACTGCCGGTGTCAATCGTATTTTATCTGTAGGCTTGAATTTATTTTGTTACCCCAAGTCGATTATAAAACGTTGACGATGTAATTTTTAAAGCAGCACTAAAATACGAATAAATTCAATGTTTTAACCATAAAGTTTTTTTATTGTATAGGTACTTAAAATTTGCTATGCCCTATGTATTTCTGTATTTCTGTATTTCTCTAAAGCTACATAAGGCAGGCACCTTACAGAAAGGAGCAATACTAATAGGTTATTTCTGTTTCGATCTTTTAATAATCCGACTAATCCCGGTAAGGGCTTTCATTTAGTTTTACTTAATCTTGCGAAACTTCTCAACGAAGAGGTAAAAACTTTCGTTCAAAATAATATTGAATATCTTGAGTTAGTGTTTGAGACATCAATGTCTATCATTAGGTTTAGCAACCAATATTTATGTTATGCCATAACTGAAAAGATCTATGTGTTTATGGAGCTATTATAGGTTGGAGTAACAACTGAATCTGTGCGTTTTACTACATAACTCTGTGGTTACATATTAATTTGAGTGAAATCACGATTTTCTCATTTGTGTAATATATGGCGTTATGTAAATAGGTAATATGTATTTGAAGTTATATACTATTTAAAGTTGAATTTATATTTATTATTTCTGAGTAGCGGGATCCCACTTATTTTCTACAACGTTCAAAGATGTTTATGTCTTTTTTTGTTTATCAATTTTAGTTAACTTTCAATACCTACATTGAGCTTGAATTTTTTAAAGAAAAAGTAGCGTCGAAAAATAGTTTTTAATAAAATATAATAATTGTAAGTGTTCCTGCTATCGTTAAGAATAAGATAAGGTGGACTTTAATTAATCTTAAAAAATGTCATCTGTGAGAGCTGCCGCGGCTGGGCCAATTCATGGCTGTAGCATTTTAAGATAAAGGAAGTTTAAATGATAATCCTATCTTTTTTAAAGTGTTTTTTTTATTACATTGCCACAAAGGATCCATTCATTTCTCCATACAACTCTGCCCAATTTTGTACCTTAACTATTATAATGTATTTGTGTGTAGAAAAATACGCCAAATTCATGAAAAATATAAATGGAATTTATTATCCACTTGTACCACATAAAAATGTCGTTCAAACATTTTAATTAATGGTAACACAGATAGTATATTATGGTAAGTGTGAATCTTATAATTGACTACGGAAATCACATGTTTTTTAATACCACCAATCACAATCAAGGAAATGAATATACACCAATAGTTTTAGCAGTCATCTATCAGTCAATAACAAATTGCCTATAATTAATATCGTTTCTTTATTCGCACATTTCTTATTTTTATTGAGATTTTCAGCAATTTTGATTGAATTCATTGAGATTAAGATGAGTTATTCATTTTTAAGTATAATTTTAGATGGTTTTTGAGATAATTTGTCTGTTAAACCACTAACTGACTGTAATTCTGGACTGGCAGAAAAGGTCAGGAGCTATCAGGGTATCGCGGAACGTTCACAGTTTGGGTTCAGGCACAGGAGTATAGAAGGCAGAGCGACAAAGTTTCATGTAAATGCGCGTGTACGAATAAGCACTGGCGGCAGTGTAGCCCGAAGCCTATCTCGTGTTTTCCCCAAACCTCGATTTAAATCCCTCCAAAAATGGAGGTTTTAAGGACAAAATCCAACCCCTCTCATATCGGCCAAGTGCGAGTCGTTCTCATACAATATAATATACATAGGGTTCCATACCCTCGTACAAGGCTTAACATATGATACAGCGATCACTAAGGAAAACAAAACCATACAATAAATTCGTTTTTGTTTATGACGAGGCTCTGCTACACAAAAAGACAACGACAGAATTGTTTATTGTTGTTGAATAATTGTACATTCTGAGTAAAATCAACAATACACATTTGGAGTTGGTGCCAGTATTTTTTTTTTATTTCAGTCAAGTCAGCCAAACGAACACGAAAGGAACAACATACTTGAAGTTGATTAAATCCCTAAAATTACTTATTTTTTTATTAAAAGACAGCCAAACGAAAACGAAACTAACAACATACTTGAAGTTGATTGAATCACTAAAATTACTTAGAATAATGGGCTCAAAAGACACGACGCCAAGCCGCTCAGAAGCTTTGACTCTTTGGCTTTCTCTACTCTTCTGGTTCGGGTTCGGTTGGCTGGCGTAACAGATGCGTATTGTGAAAGCTCTGCGTACTCTCCGTATCATTGCGCGATCATTGGGATTTAAATTAGCTGTTCCCTGATATGGATGATTTCGCGTTCTGTAATACTGTCATAATTAATATATCCCTTGCGGGTTTGGTTTGACATCAAAATGGAGATCACGAGGCAGATACGAAATCTGTGAACTGTCACTTAAGCTGACCTTTTTTAAGTATGTTTAAAGCGGAGCGGTGGTGGTTCTGATCGTATGGACCTTGAGATTGGTTTTTTAGAAAATGTTTTCATTAAATTTATAAATCTAGCATTTCAATGAAAAACATAATAACCTGGGTTTAAAAATTATTGTTGACATTATCTTTACAGGAGATTTATGTTTTAGATATTGTTTTTACTTTACCTCATAGATGAATAATTGGTCTCGCTTCTCTCGAGACCAATCATTCACCTGCGCTTTACCTATATGGAAACAAAAAAAGACGCATCGCTTTGACAAGATATAAATATAAAATGGATATCTCAGTGCAGCCATTGGTGAATGTGACTATAAAACTTGATTGAACAGCCATTAATACCGTGAGAAATTCAATAATAATTGTCGTAAAAATATAATCACCTATTTTTACGCCTTTTTTGGACCTTGTGGGCATTTGTTACCAAATAATTTACATGTAGCTGCAACTTAACATCTTAAGCATCTCTCGTCTCTGACTTCTTTTTAGCAAACAAAAGAGACAGCATCAGTTTTAGTCCAGGTTTAACTTTAATATACCTTTTGTAATATGGCGGCGAATACCCTTTGTCTGCTTTGTTTAATAGTAGTTGTCGTACAAATATTGTTCGCCTCGTGGTTGTAGCGATGTTAACGGGTACAATGTTAAGATGTTCGCGTTTGCTCAACCAGCTTTGTCCCGTGTACTCATGCAGTATTGGACATGTTATCGATCTGTACCGACGATAATACTCGTCATTGGGTGGTCTCGCAGTAAATATAAATACGATTTGATACGGTAACTTTGGTGTGTTCGATTTATTGGAGCCAGTCTATACCTTAAGATGGTTCTCACCAAAAGTATAAATCTTAATGTGATTCCCTTTTAGCCATTTGCGCTATCGAAATCCAACAACTAAAAAATATAATTAATCTGATAAATCAGTCAGTCAGCAATTATTAAAAATTAATTAGGTAGGTAGTTGATTTCTAGAGAAGTACCAGATTCTTGAGTAGGCTGCTTCGCAATCAAGGTCTAAAAATGAAAAATCAAGAAAATAGCATTCGAATTCTCATTAGTTGAATATTCTAAATACGTTTACATCCAATTATCAGCAGATTACTGTTCATAAATGCCACCGAAGAAATAATTAAGAGCATTAAAGACTAAATGAAATGCCATTACCTTATTTTAGTCATTACTAATGTCGTCAGTAATTCTTAGATCTTGTATGACCTTATTATACATAATGAAGGTACTGTTCTGTTAAAGGAAACCCTTTTCCGAGTATTTTTTTTGTTTGCTAATTAAAGTGCTGGTTATTCATTTGGCGTTGAACAATACTTAAAGGTAAAGAGAACTAAACCTTCATAGGGCGAGGAGAAAGCAGTAATAATTAATCTACTTACAACCAATTCTGCAACTGTTGCTGCTAATGCAGTTTGTGGTGGCTCAGTGGCTGTCTTATATGACCTTAATACTGCTGAACTACACATCCAACCACAAACGACCCAGAAGAAGTGAATTAACGGTAAAATGAAATGAAATACTCACATTGCTATGATGAGTGCACACGTTTTCTAGCGTTGGTTTTTTTTAAACGAACTGCTCTTTTGCTGGGAAATTCAAAAAGGCCCAATTTATATAACTATCATATAGATTCGATTGTTGAGCATATAAACATATACTTTATATATAATTTTCTAATGTACGTGAATTTGTTAAAATTATTATTATGGTGTTACATAAAATGTATAAATCAGAGAAATAATGATAGTACGGTAGACGGTAGCATATAAACTAAATATTTCAATCGATAAAACTAAATAGGGTATCGTGTTTCAGAGTTTTTTTTCCATTTGTGGGACAGTACCAATTATATCATATCACAATTTGAGAGTAGGCGCTGGTAATTCTTTCTATCTCTGCATCGAAGGCTTAGTAAGAATTCCTTTTCAATTTGTCCCCGATCTGGGACTTCCTTTCAGCAAGGTCACGTCGCGGTTCGCTCGCTAATTCAATTTCTGCGTTTGACGGAACCTCTGAGATCTCATTTGCCATCTGACCGCACTTCGTACAAACACCTAATTACAATTGTATATATTTGGCTCCGTTGTTGTTTATAATGATACTCATTTTGAAGAATTTATGATGAGTTTGGTGCCTAATGTTTGGAATTTTTAGGATCTCTGTATAATTATTAGGCGTAGGTGTAAGTACGTCAAAGCTAAAACTAAAGTCTGAAAACATAAAGGATCGATGAAAAGGACAATGATTACCTAATTATCCTCTCATCTGTAAGGCCAGTCACGTGAACCAATATGTCTTTTATGTACAGTTACTTACCAATAGATTAAAATAACAAATTGTATTACCGCTAGCTGATGAAGTTATCAACCCACGGATCAATTCAACTTCATTTAAGACCAATAATCTTAATTCTGCAGTCTCCTACCTGGAAAAGCGATTACAGTTAATGTCGTTCGTTACAAAATTACTATTAATTCACACGTAAAGTGTTAATTCAACTATTGGTGACATATTTATCGAACGAGTCTTGTTAATGCAACAGGTTTGAATTGTGAGCAAAGGAAATGACCATGTCGCCAAAGTAAACATACGGCACCAATGAGAATTATATTGATAAATCGATTTGTAAGGCTGTATGGGTGCTATATTTCAAAATGGTGCTCGCGTTCGTTCCCGCGCAAGCAGCTTGTTAGCGTCTCGTCGCAATTGCAACTCGCAAGAGCCGGAGCGTGTGCGCATTTTTCAATAAGTTGGCGCATTCAAGTCGAGCACTTCTTGGCGCCAGTCCATTAGATAGTCGATATGGTCTTGATTTATGATTTTGCTTCCATTTTATTTAGTACGCCGTCAGTGGCAGTGCACTCTTGTGAGCTCTTATTTGATGGTTTTATAAAACTGTGTGTTTGTTTATTTATGAACAAATCCCCTTTGTGCACCCATGATATTATTTAATTTGTGTTTTATATGCATTACTATTGTCGTTTCAAGTTCCATCTGAGATAACAGTGCTTTCTAATTGTCCCATATAAAGTACAAGATTACGAGAACTGCTTAAACAATGTATGTAGTTATAATTCTAAAATGTGGTAGGGGCAGTACAAAACGTGCGTGCATCTGTTCTTTATCACCAGTCTTGCTGCGGTCAGCGTGGGCGTCAAATGTTCTCCAATAAAGCAATTCTAGGAAACAGTTCATCTGACTCAAGTTCAATCTCTAAGCTGGCATCTTTGATTCCAATGGCTTTTCATTTTATGATTTATGGTTTGTTTGTTCATTGTATTACAATAATAAAAGTGAAAGGTACGATTTATCTGATTGCTTGTGACATGAGCTTTTAAGTGACATTTCTAATTTAGCCTGACAAAGTTGATTTGATTAATATGTTGCCTTAAACTTTATGATAAAAGTACATGGTTAAACTTAATTACTAACTGTTCATCTGATTGTTATAAAGATATCTAAACTTGGTTTGATTAGAAATCAAAATAACACGAAGCAAGTATGCAATTCGTACTTTGGTTCAGAATGTATGCTAGAAAATTTACTAGTATTAATACTGTAGGTACCAAAGATATTTTGTTCTCGGAACAGTTTAGTAGTTCTAATGGTTGTTCACACTTGGCTTAATTAGTCCAGCTTCTCCCAGCTACTTTACGAGGTTGCCTAGGTCATTCGGTGCTCAAGTTTACTACTTGCTACTAATTATTCCTCTGCAGCTTTATGCGGTTGTTCGTGGGAAATATAACCCTAATCGTATCGTTCGGTTTCAATATCAGTAAGTTGCAGGCGCGGTTAAGCTGCTTTGCGTAATCGAGCTCGTCAGTTAATTACCTTCGTCAACCGTGAAGCCTCATTAACCGACGCGTGTCACCTAAATAATGTACACTTACCCAATAATCGTAAGGTTTGTCCCCCACTAAAGTTTATTGTATTTTTACCGACAAATTCATGCTTATAAAAAAGACATAAAAAGGTTTTAGAGTGTTAGCAATTGGATTTAATTTTTTTTAGCTCTTTACTATTTGGACATTTTGAGCCCGTTAATTTTACTTAATTTAGGATATCTTATCAAAAGTATTATAAAGAAAATATAACTAGAAAAAAATCCACACAGACCAGACAGCAGACGGGACCCGAACCCGCACCCTTCGCAATCCGGGCGAATGCACTGACCAATTATGCTACCGCGGCCCTGACGGCCGCGTCGAAATTCTTCTAGCCATTCTTTAGCTGCAAGGCAGCGCGATTACTTCGCATTTATAGGTAACCCACAATGTCAAATGAATACTTTTACAAGTATTAAACATTTGAAAGAAGAAATAGCAATTATAGGTAGTTATAATTTTATTTTTTTAAGCAGTTACATGCTTAAAAAATCTTAATATATATAAATCTCGTGTCATAATGTTTGTCCTCAATGGACTCCTAAACCACTTAACCGATTATAATAAAATTCGCACACCATGTGCAGTTCGATCCAACTTGAGAGATAGGATAGTTTAAATCTCAAATTATAGTCGCAATTTTAATTTATTGAAAATTATTACTTTTGGGCGGTACGAAGTTCGCCGAGTCAGCTAGTAATATATATAAATCTCGTGTCACAATGTTTGTCCACAATGGACTCCTAAACCACTGAACCGATTATAATAAAATTCGCACACCATGTGCAGTTCGATCCAACTTGAGAGATAGGATAGTTTAATTCTCAAATTATAGTTGCAATTTTAATTTATTGCAAATTATTACTTTTGTTAAATTATAAAAGTATCATAAGTTTAATTAAACTGATTGGGAAATGAGAAATAAATCAATGGATTTTATGTCGTTCTTTATGTACATAAATATGTTTATTTTGTTCATTACTTGCCTGAGATTTTTCAACGGATGGCGTACGCGAAAAAGCTTCAACATTGCTTTTATTGGAAATGCAATGACAAGTTCATTATATTCTCTTACATCAGTATTTCGTGAGAACGTGGCTCAAGTTAATTGAATACATTTTCATGCAATTTTAAACTTTGCCGGCGTCGTTTTAAAGTCTAGCTATGTTGCAGGCGGCTTATATAAACACTTCTCGGTATAGTTGACGTGATAGAATGCAATACGGGCAGCTTTTAAAAGTCTATTATTAGTCCATGACTTGTGAAGTAATAGAGCTGTGGTTCTTATCTTATTGGCTACAGGATCTATGAAGAACTGGCATTTATAAAAATACTGCACAGTGTATATTATCTATTTCCATGGACCAAATATAGATCCTTTGTCCATGATCTTCTTTTTTGTTAAATATAAATAGGGTTTTATTATCAATTGAACACCAACGATTAACCGATCACCAAATATAACAAATTTATGTTGAATTTTGGGATTTTCTCAAAAGCAAAATAAGGCTGAATTCACAATTTTCAAACTAATATATTCCGCAGCGCATTCTATATTGATCTGTAATGCAATTATTTGTTTTAAAGCGCCAGTAAATTTCTCTGGTAACATACCAAAGAGAAACGGTACATGTAAAGAAGAGTATGAATGAAACTCAATAACATCTACAGGCGAATATTAAAAACGATCGTAACAACGTCCAGAAATATAGGAACAGTTATCAGGGTTCGTAAAAATTTATTAGCCCTTAACATTGATGATATGAAACGGACATGGAACTCTGAAGCCAATTCTGTTTATGATCATTATGATGTTGTGCAGATGCAAAGGATGAGCGCTATTTTTAATTATATAATGTTTCACTGCTGAAAATGATTTTATAAGTAAAGAATATTTCTTTTATGTTTTTTATTTCTGATCCTATTGTTCACTTATATCATTGTCTATATAGGTACTTAACCAAAGACGAAATTGCAATTTTGTGAAAACTATAATCATCAGGAATATTATATAGACTGAGTCATATATCAATACAATATATTAAATAACTAATATCGAGGTCTGTTATTGATAAAGTTTGTACTTAATTGCATCGTCTCTGTGGAATAAAAAATCACCTGTCACTTTTTTTTATTTTGTATTAGAAATACTTGAATGATATTCGAAAACTCGTAAGCTTAGTATGTTACATCTCTCAATGTTTTCTTTGTGAAACCTATAATTTAATTGTGTACACTGCGAGTGTACTGGTCGATAAGAATCTATCGTTAGGCGTACATGGGAAAATTCGGGTGTTATCTACGAGACAACACGGCTTGGTTTTGTTGCCACACCATTACGCCGTACCTACATAGGTGACTGCGAGATAAAGCCACAT
Organism: Chilo suppressalis; assembly: GCA_902850365.2. Classification (NCBI taxonomy): domain Eukaryota; kingdom Metazoa; phylum Arthropoda; class Insecta; order Lepidoptera; family Crambidae; genus Chilo; species Chilo suppressalis. Next base: position 7,218,808 of record OU963903.1, read on the forward strand.
GAGTTAAGAAAGCACAGGGGCAAAGCTTCATGCACTGCGTGTGTGTGAGTAAGCACTAGTGGACTGTAGTGCCAGATCATACCGCTTTTGCGCTTTTTCTATCGCCTTTTTGATCTTGGATCCACGTTCCAATTTTTACTCACGTGGTTCCGCTTTTCTCGAATTTACTAAAGCAACCTCTATGTTCCTCACTAATGGGTATCATGCATTCCTTACTGTGTTTTGATTTATTTGAAAATCCGAGTTTTTATACCCACCCGTTTTAGATTTCATCTTAATATTATGGCAATACTGGGTCTGTGTCGCCGCCAATGGAAACGATTTTCTACGTACGCGACAGGCCATCAGTGCTCACTCACACACACGCATTTATATAAAGCTTTGTCTCTGTGCGTTCTTTATGGTACCTACATAGGTGGCTGCAAGATAAAGCCTCATGCACACGGCAAGCGAGGCGTAAACAGTTATTGCTTCGCGGGTGGCGTCTGGACCGCGTATCTTAATTGATTGGACCGTACACCGTGGCTATTACACGCCGTTGACTTTAGCTAGGGTTGCGGAATTTTAGACGGACGAATTTTAGGAAAAATCTTAATATAGAAAAATAAAATAAAAATATTATAATATCGACATTGCAGTAAGATTATCATCATTACCTTTTATTACCCTTATTTATCAAGCACATTTTAAAATCTATTCAAGGTGTGGGTTCATCAAAACATTTTTATAGGAAGCATTGTCCTCATGCATCGCATGCAATCAAAACGAATACACAAAAAAATCGAATAATTCCGCTGTCCTGTCTTATAGTTACATAGGGTCTGATCTATTAAGCCGTAATGGTGTCGAATTGCACTGGAAGGTAAATTTTTGAAACTACTGATTCTACCTCCACTTTTCTTTCATTTCTTCTGATTATTTCTTGCTGACTAAGTTTACTGAATAAAATTGTTGATTAAAGATAAAACCGCACATTGTGTATCTGTTCATTGTATTGTTATGTCTATGGTTTTATTGATGTGTTGTGATTGTAAAATAAAGATATTTGTCCTATTTTATTTTTTATTCTAATATCTGGTAATAAGTTATTTGTCGACCGATAGACACAAACTTTGAGGTGACAGCCCTAGAGGTCAGCTAGGGCTGTCCCCCGTTAATTTGTACACATGTCGTAAACCAAGCGATTACTTTTAACTTCTTTGTTCGGAGTCGCCTATGCGGGTAATTGAAATTGGAATGCTGAATTGAACATGTATTTATCTAGCAGACAGAAGTCGTCAAATTAGACATAGTATTCCGTATTTAATTTAAGTTTTACTAATGGTGGTGTGGTCAATTAAAATAGGATAATAAACGTAAAGCGGTTGATGCTATTGACTATAGACAAAGTGGGACAGTTAGGAAATGACTTTTCAATGTGATTTCCTTAGCACATTTTCGTCACCGAAAGGGCTACAATCATTTAGTTATTATGAATTTCTATACAGGAAATTTACACATCTCAATTTTTAAGGGGCCATGGAACATCCTCAATTTTGTTTAACACTCTCAAAATCCCTTTCAAGAGGACCTTGCATTTCCATTCATTGTGAGAGAGCGCATCTCAAAACTATAAAGCCACTTATATCAAAGCACAATCTCGTTAAAAGAGTGTTAAAACATAACAAGTGTAACAAATCACCTGGTAACTTATAACAAAGTGTAACAAATCACGGTGGGGTTATATCAAGCTGTCATCTCAGCCTCGAGGCATCTTTCCGTACACTCTTTGATTGCTTTTTTTTTATTCGCGAATTCGCGAATGTTTTTGAGAATGTAAAAGGGTTATATGAGGTTGTGGAAGTTGCCTGGTAGATTGTTTATCGTGAGCAATTTACTGGTAACAATTTTATTTTTTATTTGCAAGTGTTTTCAATAAAAGTAGAGTTAATAAGAGAACGGTTAAAAAAAAGGTTTTTTTTTCTGAAGTATTCTAATGTTATTTAGAAAACTAACCCAGCGTGGTAATTATGTGTTAAATAAGCATTTAAACACTAGGACGTGTACATGTCTTGGTATTTATAAAGTTATAAAAATTCATTAGATACTTGTCCACATAAAATTAAAGATTTACTCCTATGTCAACACCGATTTCTATTAAAATACATGTTAATCAGATATTTAATGATTGAAATTGTGGTTTTTAATTTAATACAATAATACCTATTGCAAAATCCATTTGAAACCACTTTTAAGTACATATGATAAATTATTGTAATGTACTTACCATATTATGTTCACATTTATAAACCTTTATAATAGTTACTAACTTTTCCACGTTATCAAGTTAAATCTAAAAGTATTTTTTCACTAGGCCTTCTTTTTGTAAGTATCAGGGTGCTTCATTTTTTAATTTTCAGAAAGATTTTAAATCTCAAACAATACTAAGTCGAATATAAAAGCAAACGTGAGTGCCATGGAACCAGGGACTAATGCATGGAACACACGGTTGGAATGAAGTTAAAATAAATATGAGCATAGTATACATCTCACGGATGCGACACTTTTTTTCACTTATCCGCCAAGCTCATACCGTCCAAAAAGGAACTTCTCTCTAACACTGACTTCTTTTTGTTTAAGGTTTTATAACATCATTCTTTAAATGTTAAGAACACTAATGTTGTGATTTCATACAACGAACCTCCATTTACAGAGAAATTGTATAAAAAACATGAGGTAAGCCCGGCGCGGCGCATTCAAACGCATCACGTCTGCTCACTATGCATTATTGTGCAATAGGGATGCGGCGCGCGCACCACGCAGAATCACCAATGAGCAGAGTCGTAAATTAGAAGATTGTGCCAACCCTGACGTGCAAGGGTTGTCTACGATGAATTTTAAATTAATATGAATTTAATGTAAATACAACATTGTATATCGTTTCAGTATATTGTTAAATACAATTTGAAACTTTCGCGTACGTCGTCGGGATAAAAAGGTAGGAATACTTTTAATAAAGTACGCGCTTTAACCTGTTAAATGTTATCTGTATTTTTTATCATTTAATACTTTTATAAGTATGCATTAATTTTGATAAATTATGAATTTACCGTCTTATTTTATTTTGTTGTCTACTTTGTGCAAAATAATATTGATCAATATTTTGTAGTAATATTATAAATAATAGACTAGAATGCCTTAAAAATGGGTTCTGACAAAATGTACTTGGAAGAGGAAGAGAGAAGTACAGATGCTTGAAATATGTTAAAAATTATTAAAATAAAACTCGTGTTCAAATGTAGCTTGGCAGCCCTAAATGTGCATGTGCATTTTCATATTATAAGGATGTGGACGCGAGCAGTTTGCAATGTTTTGTTAACGCACCACTTGAGATTAGGGACTTTATACACACACGTGTTCACAATAAAGCAACAACCAATAGATTTTGCACTTGGAATAATAGCAGGCATGTATAAAAATATGGTTTTAGACTGACTACAGAATTTGTTCAAATAAGTCGTTCTTTAACAATAACTAGTCATATTTACAAATCGCACGCAAATACATTTAAAGGAATGGGATATTTACCTTAAATTATTTGACACTTTGATATTTTTTTTCAAATCATACATTATGTCATGGTATTAATCAGCTAACCTAGCGTCGCAGCGAAAGACCAATGATGTTATATTTCTCCATTAATAAATTACGCGGTGACTGGATAACTAGTCTCGGTTGTCGTTTTAAATCGTTCACCTTCCAAGAACTGCTAACCCTGCAATCGGTCACGCATCTTGACGAACATAGCGAAGACGTGTGGGCGGCGTGCGCGGTGCGAATTTATGTACCATGCCGAAATTTCGTCGTGCCTTTCATTTCGCGCGTGTGTATTTTAATATGAGTTCGTGTGTATGTGTGCGCGGTGTCGCGAGTGCAATGGGTGCGCATAAGCACGTCCTTGGAGCTTGTAATATCAGCGCATTTTTTATCAACAGAATTCAGTGAAGTCAATATTATCCTATAATTACATACAATGCGGAAATAACAACTGCTCTCCCTATGGCGCGGATAGTAAAACCTTACAAAACTATAAAAGTAGCATCTGTTAAGCGTAGCGTGGGATGTCATTTGAAAAAACGAATCCGCTTACAAAGGGCTTCGTACCTCAGCGTAAACAAGTAACTATATTTCAAAGATGTTTAAATATTGTGAGTTGCAATGTGATTCAGATAAGTAGCTCAGAAAATGTTAAAATTTTGAAAACTTTAATTTAAACTTTAAATATTAAACAGAAAAACATATTAATCCACAACAGACGCGTACTTAGTTATTTGGGACGTATACTTATCTGGTTTCAGCACTTCTATTTTTTAGCTTCTGTACTGTTTTTGATATATTTTCATTTTAACATTAAGCTGCTTCCTTTTTATGGTAAAAAAAAATGTTGGCAGGAAAATTTCAACACTGCCCAGGGTGTTAAGTTCGATTATTTTCTGCCTGTTACATCATAAAGTACTAAGTATGTTGTATGTATGAATTCTATTCCAAACATAGATTCTATTCCTATCCGTATTGGCCGTGTTGCTCTATGATTTCAACTTATTATTAAGGCTTACTTGCTAGTTCACTCAAGAATTTCTATTGTTTGTATGTTATTCAAAGAAAAGTCAATTTGTATGTTGTTTTCATTGAATACTCAGCAAATTACCAACGAGAGTAACTTGGCCGTGAAATGCGCTATAAATTGTTTGCTTGTTTGACCGTCGCTTTCCGAAGATTAATGTTCAATTTACTGGTCTCCTTTCATCAGGATGTGTTTCTATTTACGACCTCCGCAGCCGAGTGGTTTGAACGCCGGGTTTCATGGTGTCGCCGACTCGAGAGGTCCCGGGTTCGAATCCCGGTGGGGGGCAGATGTTTGTGTGATGAATTCGAGCATTTGTACTCCAGTCACGGATGTTTAATATGTATTCCTATATAAATATACTAATATATGTACAGTATATGTATATCAGTTACCCAAGTATCCCATAACACAAGCCTTACAGTGCTTACTTTGGGCCTACGCTAATTGGTGTGAGTGTTGGAAATATTTATATTTATATTATTATTTATTGCTTATGCAATAAATGGGTGTTTATAACTATTTTACTTCATTCACTTAACACTATGCTATGTCGTTTATACTGCTGTTGGCGGTATAGAGAAACAATTTTGCACTGTAGGTCAAGTCTGTGGTCTAGGTATGTTTGTAGAAAAAGTTTTCGCAATATTGGAGGTCACTCAGTATTTATATCTTTATTATGCAAATTTATATGTGCCTTGTGTCCTACCTTCATACTTACAAAAGCCATCGGCTATACATAATATATAAATTATACTTTGGACAAAACTATAGAGATAATGATCTGTTATTATAATAGATTATAAATTATAAAAAAAATGCAATATATTTTACGAAATAGGCATATGATGCCAAAGAGGTCATGGCATGTGTAAGTATAATATTATATTAAATTGAAATAGCTTCGAGTACCGCCAGGGGGTCTTAAATAGCGACACTTGCATAAAACATGTACCATTTCTTTTTACATAAATTATACATTTAAACTTAAGTACCTATATTTTGTTTACCCATAAAAATAATTCTTATATAATTATTACATATTTGTTAGTGTTATGTTTCATGAAACCTTAGATGGTTCACTCACTGCAGCGCGCTACGTCGCGTAGAGCGTGAGTGTAGATTTTAACGTTGCAAGTATTAGATAATTATATAACGCTGTGAAGTTTCTTTCGCCAGTATTACTCCACAGCTAAAAATGTCCTTAGCTGGTGGTAGGAATCAAAAATGTTGACTATTCAAAAGAGTTGTATTTTGCATCCAATTTGAATAATGAAGTTTTTGACTTTGACTTCGTATCTCAGTTCGTATAGAAATTGCTCGACCGACCAGACACTGACCCAGTGTCTCGGCGTGCGGCAGATTCTGCCAATAGGCGCGGGGCGTTTTGCGGACGAGGTATAGTGCAGAGTCGGTAGTCATTTGGGACCGGTGGTCCTGATAGGGACATGGAATTACGCAGTCCCGCGTGCGTTTTTCAGCCGATTCCCCTTCTGGCAACGCCTGTAGCGCAGATCACACGCGCTGCAGTGGGTGAATAGTCTTATGCAGTTCTAAGTTCAATAAATTAAACGTGTTTGCATAATACTT